>OZ035832.1:7869600-9133767 GCA_964034765.1 Knipowitschia caucasica
CAAAACAGAAGATAGTTATCCCCGATAGGAAACGCATCACTTCGACCCTGGAGCCACAAATCTCCCCTGCACCCTTCAACCACGGTCCAGGGGCTTACATGAAAGGTGTAACACAAGCAAGGGAGAGTAAAATACGAAAGTATGCGACTGCTATGTAGAGACGTGTGAGAAAAGTCCCGTCACAACAGGTGCAGCAGGAAGACGTAATGTGAAGTACAATATCACATCCACAACACCCCTCCCCCCACCACATTGCCCTCCGTCATCTTGGACATGGTAATGTCCAAGTCATGTCCGCGGCACGCGGATGCTGGTGACGCTGGCGGCAGGCTGGTGATAAAGTATTCTGGCAATTGTTTTGCGGGGATTCTGTGTGTTTTGCATGTTTGAGGCTTGTCCCCTGAATAAGTCTTGTGACATAGTAGTTGGACTTGGAGCGAGTCAGAACATCTTGGGACCTGTGTAGCAGGTTCTGCCTTGTTATTGTTATTGTTGGTGTGTGAAAAAAGTTACCTATTGTTCACGTGTGAGTCTGTTGTGTACAAACTACACAATGTGCCTCCTGTTGTGTTAACGCAGTCTTTTAGTGCATGTGCTTTGCGATGTTGACAGTTTGCTGTACGACAGACTTTTGCATCATTATTTTTTAAGATTGTTGTTCGGGTCGTTCTTTTATATAACTGTGGTCCTCCATGTTTCCTTCTCCTAACCTGTGAGGGCACGGTGAAAGCAACAATATCAGTAGCACCTGTGAAGCGAAACTTTTTGTCCCTTATCCACCACTGTATTTCAAGATGGCGCATTGACACCGAGAGGACTCTGCTCTCATGGACATTTATAAGTTAAATTCTAAGCCTATGAAAACAATTACACAAACATGGTAGAGGTAAACATTCTTAAAAAGGTCACATTTGTTATTAGTGAAAATGTTTTTTTAACTACATGGAGTAACTATAAAAATTACACAGGGTGGCTTTAATATTAAGGTTAGGTTCCAAAATAATAATAATAAAACAATAATATTAATAATATTTTAT
This sequence comes from Knipowitschia caucasica, assembly GCA_964034765.1. Lineage (NCBI taxonomy): Eukaryota > Metazoa > Chordata > Actinopteri > Gobiiformes > Gobiidae > Knipowitschia > Knipowitschia caucasica. Next base: position 7,870,638 of record OZ035832.1, read on the forward strand.
TTAACCATGTGGAAAAGGCTCGTTAGGGGTTTGCTACCAGCGGCTGTCATCCATGGAGCATATTTAAAGAGACTTTATAAAATCAGCCTGTACTGAGTAGTCTGAAAAGGGAACCATTCAAATAAAACCATTTAAAGATTGGAGGATTGTAAATGGTAAGGGACTGCTACATTGACGAGGTCAGAAATGGTGTTGGAGCAACAACACTAAAGAGTTCTTTACTGTTGGCAGAGGCATTCTGCCAGGTAGGCAAGCCAACTCATTAAAATTGTGTGTGTGTGTGTTGTGAAGCACTCCCCGCTTTTGTCTCGGTGAGTTCCAGGAATATTGGCGCTTTGCTACACTGGCAAAAGGAGATTCTATTCTGTGACATATGCATTAAAATGCAATGGTGCTCTGCAGCTAATAAAAGGAGACTGAGGACAACAGCATGACCAACTAACGGCATCATAAAGTAAGTGAGGGGAACATAAATAATAGAACACTCATTTTCTTCAAGAGCCATAGTAGTGTCGCTTGTGCTTTCCGTACACTACGGCAGCATGAAAATCAGCCTGGGTATAGGTAAAAACAGTGATAAAAGCATATGAATGCTGTGTCACACACTTTACAAATGAGGCGCCTTGGGAGTGAAATACATTTTGTCTGAGAATGTGTACCAACAAATCGTAATGTGAGCTTTCTCCCCCAAATTCTTACACAGACAAAGACAGGCTCCAAAAACTCACAAAAAAGTTTGTATATGTATTCGCTACAGTCGCTAATCTGGATTGGAGCTGAAATTAATTATTTTCAAATGTTACATTGACTGAGGCAGACAAACTAAATTTCAACATCAATATTAATGCACTTCTCAATGTCTGTTTTCCAAAGAAATGTGGCCAACCTGAGCAATTGTCGACGAGTAACAGAGATGTTGAGCACGTCTTGTCAATGTTGCTTAAACTTTTGGAAACACATTCTTCTATAAATAGCGGCACGAGTCTGAGAATTCTGTACATGTTTATGTGGGTGATATAAAAAGAGAAAACGGCAAAGGGAGTCAGCCAGAGAGCGCAGAGGGGACACAAAGGGTAATGTATCAGAAAGATCTTTCTCGCCTTTCCTCAGAGCAGAAAACTTTGGAGCTCAAGGACACTGTGTGTGTGTTGTTTGGCAAAGAAAATGTGGAATAAATGGGATGGCTTGAATCACGTTGGAAATATTCACATCATTGGAAAAACAAACAGATAGTGTTAATCTTGACAGTCATTGCAAAGACAAACTTGAAAGGTGAAATGCAAGGGAACTTGTGCTTTCAATGTGGGTGAGTGCTTTTTCTGAATCATAAACAGGTTTATGATGCAGCAAACAAACACATTCAAGGACAACAAGTATGTTTCCAACCATCCCATGTCTGGGATTCATTGTGTCAATTAAGGATTGGCCAATTATCGGTATTGATACATTGTTTTTTCAACCAGTCAAATTATGAGTCTAATCAGAATCAGAATCAGAATCATTTTTATTGCCACGTAAGTAACAGGAAGTCCCAGACTTGTAAATTGTTTTTGCTCAGTGCAAAGAGTAGAGAAGGCACAATAAAAAAAAGAAAAAATCAGTAACTCTAAGGAATGACATTTAAAATAGAATTATTACAATTACTATATACAATAGGGGAAGAAACTGTTCTTATGGCGAGAGGTTTTGGTCCTGATGGACCGAAGTCTCCTGCCTGAGGGGAGTGGTTGGAATGGTCCATGCGCAGGGTGAGAGGGGTCGGCTGTGATACGACCAGCCCGGCCTCGAGCTCGGGCGACGTACAGGTCCTGCAGCGATGGAAGGCTGCGGCCGATCACTTCCTCTGCAGAGCGCACAATGCGCTGTAGTCTCTGTTTGTCCCTGACTGTGGCTCCAGCGAACCACACGGTGATGGAGGAGGTGAGGATGGACTCGATCATGGCCGTGTAGTACTGCACCAACATCTGTGCAGGCAGCTTGGCTTTCCTGAGCTGCCGCAGGAAGTACATCCTCTGCTGGGCCTTCTTGATGAGGGAGCTGATGGTCGGCTCCCACTTGAGGTCCTGGGTGATGGTGGTGCCCAGGAACTCCACAGAGGTGATGGGGGAGTCCATCACGGAGGGTGGAGGCGGGGGGGACAGTGCTCTTCCTGAAGTCCACAATCATCTCCACTGTCTTCTGGGCGTTCAGCTCCAGGTTGTTACCACTGCACCAGGACACCAGCCGGTCCACCTCCCTCCTGTAGGCGGACTCATCGTTGTTGGAGATGAGTCCAATGAGGGTGGTGTCGTCCGCGAACTTGATCAGCTTCACGGAGTTGTGGCTGGAGGTGCAGTGGTTGGTGTACAGGGAGAAGAGCAGGGGAGAAAGAACACAGCCCTGTGGGGCTCCTGTATTTATAATCCGAGAGTCCGAGACATTCTTCCCCAGACGCACTTGCTGCTTCCTGTCCGTCAGGAAGTCAGTGATCCACCTGCAGGTGGAATCGGGCACATTGAGCTGGGAGAGCTTGTCCTGGAGCAGGGATGGCAGGATTGTGTTGAAGGCAGAGCTGAAGTCCACAAACAGGACCCTAGCGTAGGTCCCCGGGGAGTCCAGGTGCTGTAGGATGTGGTGGAGGGCCAGGTTAATGGAGTCTTCTACAGATCTGTTGGCTCTGTAGGCGAACTGCAGAGGGTCCAGGAGGGGGGAGGTGAGGGACTTGAGATGAGTCTAGCCTCTTGGTGCTGTGTTATTGCCAATGTGTTAGCAGCTGTCACATACATTACAACTCATAACCACCACTCCACAGGCTTCATAATCAGCTTTTAAGATAAGGGGACAACATCCCTGATTAAAAATCCCCATGTTTTTCTCACAACTCACTGTACACCTATGTGCACCGGGAGAGAACGCAAACAACACCCCGGATCATCTCCACCTGTTAAATAGGTCTTTTCACCATCGCATTTGGTCACTCCATTTGGTGTGTAGATGGGATGTGTCACCGGGAGGGGCCGTGACACGTGCCATCTACACACCAAATTTCATGAATTTGGATAATAAATGTTGCACAATTCTGCCTACGGACAATTGCATAACCCTCTTGTTGGCAAGATAAAAAAGACGGTGTCAATGGTATAGCTCGAGGATCCTTCACAGAATCAATATATAAACAATGGAAATGTTCTAAACTATGCTTCAGACAGGACACAGCATCCTCTGCTGCTGTTCCTCTGTTCAACACTTACACTATTGAAGTGCAACTGCAGCATTCACCTCCTGCAGCTTCTTCTGCAGATCACTGCTGACCTGTGAAGCAACCAAGCAATGATTTATGTCCTTGCGAAGCTCACGGCGGGCAATTGCAGTACCAGGCCAGGAATGAAAAGTAACACATGAAATGTTGAACATAAGCTTTGAACATTAATCAAACTGGTAAAGGACAGATCAGCATTCCTATAACAAATTATATGATCCTTTCTAACCAATATGAAAGAAAGGATTCATAGACACGCTAAACACATATTTATTCAAGTCTATTAATATTCTCTTATTACATTACAACTTTAAAACCCAAAATATCATTTTTATTAGCCAACACAACTAGTGGATTGAACTAGTCATGAATGCCCTAATTGAGACTTAAGGGAATCCTTTAGGAGTCATGTGTCCGGTCCACGTGTATGAGTTTAGTTCTCAGTGACACAGCAGAGATTGGACTCATCCATCTTGAGCCACTCCTCTGGAGGTGATCATTGCCACAGAAACGCAGATCATTAGGCTGGTCTTTTTCATACTTTAAAAAGTAACAGACATTACAAACTGCAATCTTAAGTGTCAAACAAAAATATATTATCTCGCAGTGAAGCCACAGGAATTCACAGGAAGGTTCAAGGATTTGACCTGCAACCTTCCTGTGAATTCCTGTGGCATAGCAGTGGATTTCCTCCAAGCCTTCCAATCAAGACCAACCCCATAACAAACACCATTGGTAATATCCTCGAGATGTCCCTGACCTAGCCGAGCTTACGCTCTGGAGATCTGGTTCTGGTGATGCGGTTTGGCACAAACTGCTGATGACAAGTTGTCCCATGTGGCATTGAGAGATGGATAAATGTGATGGTAAATGTCTCTACAGGGACACCAAAGAGTACTTAACCGTATGCTGTTTAAATCTCCTCAGGGCACAAATGGTGATTGGCCCACCACTTAAGAAACACAGATAATGAGATAAGAGGCCCTATAGTCATAGCAGCCCGTCTGATAGCCTTATGCAGAGTTTGCAGCTTTAATATAGGCATGCAGAAATACATATCTTTGTTTCAGAGTGCCTGACCCTGACCCAAAGCTGAGGACTACAATGTGCTTGAGCCCAGACACGTCTGAGTGATATGATGTGAAGAGACACTGTATAATATGTGCCCTCTAGTAACAGATCATGTTCAGCTCCCGGTATAACACACATTTAGCCTCTGTGCCTCATGGTGCCTACTCTTTACCCAACTGCACATGCAATAACAAGAACAAGCCCTGTTGTGCTCCCTGGACATTTTAATTAGCTAGTCTTTAATTCAGCCTGACCCTCGATCAACTGGGGTTAGCCAGTGGGTGCCATGATAAGGGGCTGTCAGTCATGTGCTCACCGCAGCTTTATTGAACAGTAAATTGTCTCTTCACTATTTGCAGATGCTGTCTGGCTGCGGTGCTATGAGAAATTCAGTGTGATCAGCGGGCCAAACGCGCAAGTAATAAAGTCAGGCGGAAGCATTCATTCATCATTCCTCTCTCACTGCACCTCAGGATGTGAGGGAAATTAAAATGCACTAGCCGGTGATGTAGAAACTCCTCTGGGTCAATGACCCCAATATTCACAGGCATTTTACATTCAAATGTAAGTATAATAGTTACATGAACACATTAAGCTTATATCATCTGTTGACATGACACTAAATTGTTATATACAGAGAAATAATTAATAAAGAAATTATCATTCAATTCCTGATGTGTGCCAGAGAATAACTTTAAACATTTCCATCTCCAGGCAAAAACAATTCCATTCTGATCAGCAAGGTTAAACAAGTTTTTCAACACCATCAGACCGGCACTGCTGTGGGGGACGATGGAGGACGCGGGAGTGGACAGTAGCCTCACTGCATGGACCATCGACTACCTCTCGGACCGACCACAGTACGTGCGGCTGCGCAGCTGTGAGTCTGAGGTGGTAGTCTGCAGCACTGGGGCCCCTCAGGGCACTGTCCTCTCACCGTTTCTCTTCACCATCAATACATAGTTCCCACAGACCAATGAATGTCACATGACCTCCTCGGAGACGCCATCTTTGATGGCACGCTGCTGTGTTTGTGCATTCCATTAAACAGAAGAATGAGAATAAATGTAGATATTCAAACGCAAATTGGAAAAAAAGGGCAACTTTAGAGCAAATAATTGTATATTAATACAATGGCACCACAGTTTAACGTGCTACGGACATGTTTTACATATTTGATCAAATTATGCAGAAAAAATTAACAAGCAATGCAAACATTTCTCAAAAACTTTAGATTTAATACCAGTTGGAGCTCCATTTAATTATTTTAATTATATTAACAATTAATTTAATTAATGCTAATGCCACACGGACACTCTGGATTGCTGTTATTGTTTATTTCCGCGTTTTTGACCGTATGTTTTGGTGAATGGTGGGCAACTGATTTTTCCAGGCGTAAAGAGCAGTTTATTTTATGACACAGATGTTTTTACAGAAGCAATGCTGTTTGTGAACATTGTTTTAGCCCACCATAGAACTATTATTATCTATTTAATACATTTACGTTGCCCTCGAGAGCCTCGGACGCGACACCGATCCTCCTCATAATAAAGTAATAAGTAAGAAGTTCTCCGACAACTCCGCCATTGTGGGCCATGTCTGAGGGGAACAAACTGGAATATCGGTCGGTTATCATGGACTTTGTCGACTGGTGTGAGCGCAACCACTTGTGCTTGAACACCAGTAAGGCCAAGGAGATGGTATCTCCTTCAGGAGAAAACCACTTTACCTGGGTGTTCACATTAACAATAAACTGGACTGGTCCCTGAACACTAACGCTCTGCACAAGAAGGGCCCTAAGTCACCTCTAGCTTCTGAGTAGGCTGAGGTCCTTTGGAGTGAGCAGGCCTCTGCTCAGGACCTTTTATGAATGTGTGGTAGCGTCTGCCATGTACTACGCTGCCATGTGCTGGGCCCCAGGCAGCACAGAGTGGGACAGGAGTAGACTGAACAACCTGGTCAGGAGGGCCTAACCCTAACCCTAACCCTGCAGTGGAAGACTGAGACACCCTCAGTGCAAGAAAGGGGGGTTCCGCAGGGCCTTTATCCCAACTTTTGTCAGACTGTACAATAAGTCACTCAAAGGCACTAATGCACTAGGACTGAAAAAACCTGCACTGCCACTCTTTCTTTTTGTTTTACAAAATTATATCCTGAACAGACTACATTTTCAACCTTTAACATGTTTGCACACTTGAGTGATTCTTTCTATGCCAAATGTGACATGTACATTTCTCCAGTGTGAGATCAATAAAGTCTATCTTAGCTTGTCTTATCATATCTTTGACTTGCAAAGTTTGTCACATTTTCACTTAAAAAATAACAATATCAAGGCCTGCTCCATGGCAATCCTTAAGTACAACGCGCCCCTGTCTTGTATTTACTGTGTTTTTATGTGAGGAAGTGACCTGCAGCACTTACGTCGTAGCTCTTATAATGTGTCCATTCCACTGTGAGGCGGTAAAAAATGCCAGATTGTATTTTATCAATCAGTTAAAGTGATTGTCTGGAGTTTGTCAGAAAGAGAGACAGAGAGGTACTTGATTTGAAAAAAAAAACGACGCAAGCTCCCTCCCCCTTCCTTTCTGATTGGTCTACACCTACGTTTCCGTAACACTTTGAAATGTTATTCAGAGAACATGTTATACAGTACATATACATTATTAATACACATGCACGGAGGTTTTCAGAATTATTTGTGAACGTTTTAATGAAAAAAATAATGTTTTTATGCACAAAAAAAGCGATCGCGGCAAACCAGGAAGTGCTATTATTATGAATTGCACATTATAGGACACATCTGCAGAGGATCTGACTATGGATATAGGTTCAGAATATACATAAGTACCTCAGCGCGGATGTTCAGAATTCTTAGTTCAGTTTTCATGTTGTTTCAGAGCCTATAGAGGCTTGATTCGGAGGCTCCGCGAAAACAAACAACTGCGCATGCGCGCAGCTTCGAGCATCAGCGCCGATGATTGACAGCCCTTGGCATGACTCAATTGGTTAACCTCGACGGCACCGTGGATTCTGAGCTATAGCTAAGAGCAGGGAAGGCGGGACTTGCCCGTAATATTAGAATTAATAAAATGACTTATTTTATATCAACATTTAAGGCCAGGAGGTCAATTTAGCACATTTCCTAGAATTTGTAATTAATTTAGAGTTACAGACTATCACTTTAATCAATAATATGTTGAGTGTTGAGAGTTAATAATAAACAACACTGAAAAGTTTATTATTCATTATCATTATGGAATTTATTACTTTTCTATTTCAAAAGTCTCTAATGCCATCATGTACGATTGCAGCTGTTGGATTTGCCTTAACCAGCAAAGAGGAGCACACATGCAAGACTGTGGAGAGGGCTCCTGATTGTGCTAATCGTGCTGTTTGTCTTATAAATGTGACAGGGTTTGAAGTTAATATTATCTAACCATGCAGTAAATTTGTGGAGTACGGAGAGCCGAGTGGAGCTCACTGGTGTTGCCCAAAAGCGCCTGCAGACAGTCCTAATCCTGCACTGACCTTTCTGACCCATTATCATTGGCTCCGGCAGCAAAGAGCTCTCATCCATCAGACAGCCGGCCCCGCCAGTTACTGCCCAAGTGTGACTGCTGCTCCTTCCAATTTGTAAATGGGATTAGAGCACATCTACAAATGATGGAACAATATCACTCCTCGCCACACACCACTTGAGACAGCTGTGGGCGCACGCACAAAAGCATACACTCCTGATCAAAAAGACCACTTGACAAATGTGATCTCAACATTGTTCTAAGGAGAGTTTCAAAATGAAAATACAATGAGATGAAAGTGAGATGGTTGAGTGGCATAAGAAAGGTTGGATGCCCAATACTGCATGTCTTCACGAGTCCAAGTGGTAGATCTAAAAAACGTCCCCAAGGTTAAGGGAAAGTTGGAGGTTATGTTTTTCAGTCACAGGACACTCCGCGATCCCAGACCCAAATCCAGACAATTAGTGGTTTTGTCAGAAGCCCAAAAACAACAGAAGAAAACCGTCTTCAAAGGCCTCTTCTCCTTCAAGGAAAGAAAAATCGCTCAATTGGACTTTTCAAGAGCGTACCAAACATGGGGCATTGAAAGATGGAACTATTCTGATAACTCAGAATTATTTTTCACTTTTCAAGATCAACTGGTGACATGCATGCACTTAAATGTACTGTACATGCACTTAAACATGTCTTAAATGTACACCAAGGGAAGAAATGTTACCCTAAACTATCTTGATTCAAAGAATAGATCATTTTTCCACTGAGATGGACAATGACAAAATAAGTTAATCAAAGATACAACATGTTTTTTTTACCCAAACATTTTTTTAAACTAATCAATTCTACCATTTCAAATTGTATATGGAACGGCAAGGCACCCAGGGTTAGATTAAAGATACTTCAAAATTGTACATTTGATGGGGGTCTTTCCTTACCTAACTTTCAATTCTATTATTGGGCTGTGAATATAACCAGAATGTCTTACTGGATGGGAGTCTCTGATGTGCCATGGTGTCAATTTGAGGCCCAATCATGCTCTATGTCTTCATTACCTGCTCTCTTAACTGACTCTATGGCTGTCAACCCCTCTGGCCTTACCAACAGTCCTGTTGTAGGTTCCAGTCTCAAGATATGGTTTCAATTTAGGAAGCAGTTTGGATTTTCTGATCCTTCTTCTCTTACTCCTTTGTTGAGAAATCATGTGTTTAAACCTACGTTTACTGACTCCGTTTTTTCCACATGGCATGAAAGAGGGCTGAAATGTTTTAAGGACTTTTATAAAGATAGTGTGTTTTATTCATTTATAGATTTGGCACAGTCATTTGGTCTTCCACCCTCTCATCTTTTTAGGTATTTTAAGGTGAGAAATTGTGCAAAACTTTTATTTCCTGGCTTCCCACAACTTCCACCTGAGCAAGCCTGGGCCGAGCTTATTCTATTAGAACATTCTCAAAAGTCTCAAATTTCAAAAATATATGGCAAAATGCAAATTTACGATGGTAACCTGATCTCCAAAACTAGGGTGTCCTGGGAACGGGAGTTGGGTCTGGCCCTCGATGATGACTGGTGGGACTCTGCATTGCGGCTCATCCATAAAAGTACTATTTGTGCCCGCTTGTCTTTGATTCAGTTTAAAGTTTTGTTTAGATGTCACTACTCAAAGACAAGACTGGCCCAAATATTCCCATCCACTGTGCAGTAAGGGCAGGCTCCTTTTGTGGCACCGGCACCTGCCACAGCTGATTAGTGGCATGTACACAACAAATGGCGTTTAAAACGGCATGTGGGGAATAAATGGCGTGTAAAGCGGCATGTGGACAACAAGTGGCGTTTAAAACGGCATGTGGGGAATAAATGGCGTGTAAAGCGGCATGTGGACAACAAGTGGCGTTTAAAACGGCATGTGGACAACAAGTGGCGTGTAAAGCGGCATGTGGACAACAAGTGGCGTTTAAAACGGCATGTGGGGAATAAATGGCGTGTAAAGCGGCATGTGGACAACAAGTGGCGTTTAAAACGGCATGTGGGGAATAAATGGCGTGTAAAGCGGCATGTGGACAACAAGTGGCGTTTAAAACGACATGTGGACAACAAGTGGCGTGTAAAGCGGCATGTGGACAACAAGTGGCGTTTAAAACGGCATGTGGACAACAAGTGGCGTGTAAAGCGGCATGTGGACAACAAGTGGTGTTTAAAACGGCATGTGGGGAATAAATGGCGTGTAAAGCGGCATGTGGACAACAAGTGGCGTTTAAAACGGCATGTGGGGAATAGATGGCGTGTAAAGCGGCATGTGGGCAATGAATGCCGTTTAAAACGGCATGTGGACAACAAGTGGCGTTTAAAACGGCATGTGGGCAACAAATACAGTTGAAAGCAGCCTGTACAAAAGACAACAAGCAGCATTATTAGAGCTAGTGGTCCAGTGGCTCAGATGGAAAAGCACAGGTCTATGGTGTTGATGGTTGCTAGTTCAAATCCCCAGTGACTACCAATGACATTTGCTGATGTTGGGTCCTTGGGCCTAACACTTCATGAAGAATGTCAGAAGAGCCATAAATTGTTTGAAAAATGTTTTTTGAGTAATAATAATATATGTTATTACATAAAATTTGTTGAAAGACTTAATTTCATGTATTATATATAGTTTAAATTCCATATGACCTGCGTCATCCAGTGGCGCACTTGGTTTATAACTGCCTCTCATGCGGAAGATACCTGGTTGAAATCCAGGACAGGTCATTATTTTTTCTTTGTCAGATTAAATACAAATTTAATATGTATGACATTATATATATATATATATATATATAAAACAAAAGAAAAAATCATTTTATTTCTCTCTCTTCTTTAATAAAACCACATCAGAAACATGGAACAATAAGAAAGAGCATTAATACATATATATTTTTTTAAAGAATGCAAAGTATAAGACACAGCTTAAACGGTCCAAGAACAGAAATGAAGATTTTAACAATATAGAGATGAAACCTCATGTTCCAATTACACAACTTTCTGCTTGTGTTTTTCAATCCATCACTCTTCACCATCTTTGGTTGGCTCCATTCTTGATGAAATGTCCTAAAACAACAATAGAATCTTTCGGTTTTTTCTTTGCCAAAACACAAAATAAGTGGCGCAGTCATTCAACATTCGTCTATAGTGCGTGAGATTGGCAGATCGAATCAAAGTACCATTTTTTTTTTTTTAATGGCAGTTATATAAAAACTGTATATATATATAAAGATATATATAGATATTTATAGATATATATATGTATAAAGAAATAACCGTCATAAAAAAGTTTTTGATCTTGGCTGGATTTGAATCTGCGAGCTCTTGCATGATTGGCGGACACACACTAGCTATACCACTCACCAGGTGGTTTTAAGTAAAATTGTGTCTTGAGTGTTTTACACATCATTTAGTTTTACCCTAACGATGATGCAATGTTAATCCTAATGCAAGATTACTATTGGAACAACACATAACCATATGTATGAAATATATATTCATACATATTCAATTTGTATTTAATCTGACAAAAAAAAAATAAAGACCAGACCTGGAATTGAACCAGGTATCTTTCGCATGAGAGACAGTTATAAACCAAGTGCACCACAGGAATATACAGTTCTTCAGAATCTAAACCACATTAAACGCCATTTATTGCCCACATGCCGTATTAAATGCCATTTATTGTCCACATGCCGTTTTAAACGCCACTTGTTGTCCACATGCCGTTTTAAACGCCACTTGTTGTCCACATGCCGCTTTACACGCCATTTATTCCCCACATGCCGTTTTAAACGCCACTTGTTGTCCACATGCCGCTTTACACGCCATTTATTCCCCACATGCCGTTTTAAACGCCACTTGTTGTCCACATGCCGTTTTAAACGCCACTTGTTGTCCACATGCCGCTTTACACGCCATTTATTCCCCACATGCCGTTTTAAACGCCACTTGTTGTCCACATGCCGCTTTACACGCCACTTGTTGTCCACATGCCGCTTTACACGCCATTTATTCCTCAGATGCCGTTTTAAACGCCACTTGTTGTCCACATGCCGCTTTACACGCCACTTGTTGTCCACATGTCGTTTTAAACGCCACTTGTTGTCCACATGCCGTTTTAAACGCCACTTGTTGTCCACATGCCGCTTTACACGCCATTTATTCCCCACATGCCGTTTTAAACGCCACTTGTTGTGTACATGCCACTGATCAGCTGTGGCAGGTGCCGGTGCCACAAAAGGAGCCTGCCCTTTCTCCCACTGTGGATGTTTGTGACAGGTGTGGTATGTCACCCTGTAATCTCACCCACATGTTTTTCTCTTGCTCAGCACTCACAAACTATTGGCAGGTTTATTTTGATAGTTTATCCAAAGTCCTCTCTAAAACAGTTGCTTTTTCGCCTCATGTGGCTATTTTCGGTCTTCCAGAAAACCTTTTCATTTATTCATCCTTGCAATTACAAGTTTTATCATTTACATCTCTTATTGCCAGATGTCATATTTTGTTACAATGGAAATCTGTAAATGCCCCATCCAACACTCAATGGATGAACAAGGTTATGTCTTTTTTGAAACTGGAAAAGATACGATACTTCAGGAAGGGTGAAGTAAACAAATTCTTTGAAAAATGGCAGCCTTTTATCGACTTTTTTAAATCTTAAGCCAGCCCCCCCCCCCCTTTTATTTTATTTTATTTTTTATTTTTCTTTGTTTATTTTTTTATTTTATTTATTTTTTATTATTATTATTATTATTATTTTTGTGTTGTTGTTGCTCTTTTATAAAAATAAGCAAAATATGTGTGCAACATGTTATGTATGATTGTTTATCTTGTACTTGTTCACACTTCAATAAAACATATTAAACATAAAGATACAACATGTTAAATAAAATAAATAATCCCTTGTTTTTCTCTATTTGAAAATGAAATCTTTGACATTTCTTTATTAACTGTAAAAACACTTTTTCTAAGGAACTCTTGGTTTGAAAATGTGAAATCATCTTTGTAAGAGGCAGAGCAAAAGAGTGTCTACACATCTTCCAATACTGTGATGTGACGTTATGTACTGTTTGTAAAACAAAAAGAGTTGAACGTATCTTTACTGTGGTCATGTGTGTCAGTGCCAGTGCAGTGGAGCCTGCTGGAGTCTTGTACCTGCCTGCCTTCGTAATCTGCCACTGAGTAGACAAACATCACAGTGTTATCTCCTCTTCTCAGGAGCAGCCGCAAAGAAGCATGAGGCGCCTGAGCCACACAAGTGCACCACGCATAAACTCTAGACGACACAAGAATAAACGCATATTCATATATACTATAACTGTGGATCCACAGTTCATTAACCTATACAACTGCTTGCCAGGGACAAGCGTACTCCAAGCGCATAAACTGGCACTGAAGAGAAGGGCAGAGTTTATCTGATAGGCACGATGTACGGTTCAGCAGAAAGTTCGATGGAAACGACAAGTGCATTAACAATGCCGTAAACAATGGGCCACTGAGATAGATTTAAAGCTGCAATAGAACAGGGCCAGTTTTACATATCAAGTGGGCTCAGACTGCAGGTCTACAGAGGGGAGGTAATGAGCAGTATCTTCTACCAAGAAAATGTGAGGTCAGATATACATGTATGTACGTATGCAGCTTTCTTTTGTATTGTGAAATACTGCTGCCTCACTGCCACCATCATCAAACGCATCACCATTGAGTTGCTAATCAACCATTTACTGGATGGTCATTCCCCACTCCAACCATTACACTGGAATTATTAACTATCATTAGTCCAACACATTATGTATAATGATTGCAATATGTTAATTTTTAATTGATAATGATTCCAAAAGGAATCATTAGTTCCTGTAATGTCCTTTCACACTAACCCTAACCCTGATGCACGTATCAGCTTTTTGCTTTTAAAGGCGCTATACCCGTTTCTGCAAGGTTTGAATGTTTAGCACCGCCCCTCATCTCTCTCAATGGCTTCTCATTTCCCCTACGCTCTCATAACACAGAGCCATCTAGCTCAATTTGCGATCTGATACGTATGCTAACATTAGCAGTAGCGCAACTTCTTGTAAGCTGTACAACAATCACTGATGAAATAGTACAAAAGCAACGCACTGCTAACACAATATATAAGTAAAAGAATACCGCTAGTTTCGCGTCCGAATGTATTAATTTAAACATTAGAATATATTCTAATATTTAATTATAATTTATTATACAGCTCCTCACAGCAGCAGCACTCCATTGACTTGAATGTAATTCTACCGATCATTTTTTCTTGAAAACAGAACTCTCAAACCAATAATGACCGCTGCCCTTTGACAATGCAATCTCTGTTTGTAATTCAGGCAAGGCTGGACTGGGACAAAAAAACGGCCCGGGCATTTTTGCCTTCTTGGCGGCCCAGGCATGTTTTTTCACGTTTTTTACAGTTTGTTTATACCAGGCGTCTGCAACTCAAAAAGTTCAAAGAGCCAAAAACAATATCTGTCTGGAGCCTTGTATAAGGCTTATATGAAGGTAACACAGGCTGCAGCTGTATTAGCTACATTAGCCTAATATCTAAATGACAAAGTAAAGGCTACAAATGCATAATAAGCATTCAGGATTATCAAATGTGTATTTTCACTGCAGCGTGTCCTGGAGAGAATGATGCACCACGGGACGACTCTGGTTTAACTTTAACTTCCATTTTTTGTCTTCATGCAATTGTAGAAATACAGTTAATAAATCTGCTTTTTGGCTCAGAGTTCACATCACAGGCTGAAGTTTGCTGGAGCTGAATGTCCTTAATGGCCTTTTCTTTCACCGTTTTCGCGGAGGTATTTGAAGTCTGAAAATAGGTGCTCTGAATTTGCGATGAATGAATCCTTCACGTGATCACCGTGAACGGTGTTTAGCGCGTCATTGTTCCTCGTGTTGTAACAAAACCTCTCAATAAAAACATGAAGCAGTCCTTCCTCATTGACTGAAAGCAAATGTTCATACTGATTCTTAGTACAGACTTATAATCGACTCTTTCTCTTTTTAGCTTTGGGATCCATGGCCGGTTTGTTTACAGCAGCAGCCGCCTGGCGCGGGCCGCTTCACAGGATATGACGCACTACGTTGACAGAAATGTCTTAATTGAATATTACTTACGCACATTTTTGCAGCATTTAAAAACGTTAAGAATGTTTTTCCTCCTACAGAAACCACATTCAAACTAGAAATAAAATATAGCCCTCCCACTCCATTTCAGACATTTTTTAAAAGACTCCAGCCGCAGGTTGCCGACCCCTGGTTTATACAGCATGGAAGAAAATCCTAGAGAATCAGGATATGTGCAGTTTCAACAATTGAAATAAAGTGCAATAGTCTACATTACAAGAGAGTATTGAACATGTCTCAGAGTGAGGGAGGTGACACAGACAACACTATTGTTTGTTACAGGGATGAGAATTGGTCAAAAAAGTCTGAAATGCATAATGCCAGCCATTGTCTGTCACTAAATCTGTTTAATTTGTTCACAACATTTTACTACATGGGCTCAAACATTAACTTTTAATGCAATGGAAAAGTTTAATTTAGTCGCTCTTGGAGAGGGGAGACGCGGACTGTTTCCTGCAGCGGTGTATTTATTGGGTGCACAGATTACACAAAGAAATGCATGGTCCTGTGCGCGTTTATGGTCTTGGGTATATGGTCACGTTGAGGCTACGCGCTCACCGTGCTGTGTTGTGAGCGGATCTCGTGGTTCCCGCGTCCAGCTCTGACCCGCTGGATTCTTGAACCGCTCATTACAAAGCGGCCGCAGCTGTCTCGGAACACTGCGGCCGCTGAGGTGGCGGAATCCCGTTCGAGTATATACAGCAGTTGGCCGCAGACATGCGCGCCCCCCCTCAAACATTTTTCACAAACATGTTTTTTGTATGAAGCAGACAGACCGGCCCAAATATGGGCATCGGCCCTTCGGGCATTGCCCGGTATGCCCGATGGCCAGTCCAGCCCTGAATTCAGATCTGTAAAATACTAACATTACTCTGCAAGTACAACGAGAGAAGCTAGCCGAGCTAGCCACGGTCAATAAACACCATTAAATGTTAATTGGACAATACAGTATACATATACATCCTTAACACACATGCACGGACGTTTTCAGAATTTGGTGCTAAAATTTTCATTGCAAAATTACTATTTTAATGTGACCAAAAGTGGTCGCAAAAAACCCAGAAATAACCATTCACATGAGACAAACACCTGCCTAGCACGTCCCGGTGAAACCTTTGGGAGCTAGCTATTTTATTTGCAGTCATTAAATACATTTCGAATTATAAGGGCTGTCTAATAATTGTTCAAATATATATATTTTTTTCAATTTTAGAATTATGTTTGAATTTTGAAGTCAAAGCCCTAGTGTTTAGCAGCGCTGTAGAGGCTAGAGGACACAGGCTGGTCGCGCAGAGAACAAGCGGCCCGCTAAGACCCTACTGAGCACTTTTCACGGTCTGTATTCTTACACAGCTGAATCAATGACCTCAAGTTTTCAATTAAATTTTGGCTTATAATACAACTTGTATGTAGTAATAAGCATTTTTATCAACTACTTAGAAAAAAAATCGGGTATAGCTTCTTTAAATCAAAATAATAATTACCATCTGGGAAAAAGTACTGTACAAAAAATATAGATAATTGTGCATTACAATTGTATAGTATATCAAGTATATGTGGTGCAACAGTAAATTAGCAAACCCAGAATTGTCTCCTTTTTCCTGGACAGTTGTCCTTCTGTTTGAGTACTCTTATCAAGAACACTCAGAATACGTAGAAACAGAAATAATCAATATAGTACAGCTTTAGTGCAGCCTGATTTTGTTTGTCGACTCATTTAATTATGAGCTATGACGTGCTTTTTTCTATCATAACACTAAACATTATCATTTGAATGTCAGATTAGATTAGATTAACCACTATACATATACTGTACCTGTAGATCACCTGTAGATTGGAATAGAGATGCCGTTAATAGTATTTACGTTTCTCAGCCGTTTAGTCAGTGGCTGAGACATAAAGGCTGCAGGACTCACCATAGCATTCTTTTCCTTCCTGCTTTAGAATGTTCGTGGCGGACTGACCATGAGTTCATTAAATTGAGCAGTTGAGTGGCAGTACCTTTGATCTCCTGAGGTGTGGGGCTCTAATCCATGGTGCAGTTCAGAGGAGCCAGTGTGATGGGGATAGTAGCAGAAGCCCGCTAGCCTGAGCTCATCTCACTCTTGCACACACATGTAGTAGTTCAGGAGCATTTGGAGTCTTGCCGTCTTTTTGAGGAGCCTGGAAGAAAGAGAAAACTTTATAGTCCTCCTATATATTTAATAGCATAGGCATAAAACAGCTAAACCAGGAAAAAGGCTTTTGGTGCCAATCTCTCATGGGATTTTTAAGAAATATATCTGTATCTGCACGTCAGGATATCCCGCCTACTTCAGCTCTGGTTTCCCCTAGCGACCTGTCCCCCCTTTTCCTGATTATTCTAAGAGCATGCTTCAATGCACGGCTACTCTTTATGGTTTTATCGTTGCTGGTTCCGACCACGCTGGCTTTAAATGTGGAAATGCACTATTCTTTGTTTGTGTTTCAAGGATACAGAAAATCTTAGTTTATACTTTCGGATGCACTGTGTTTTGTCCCCAGATACCCTCTCTCTACCCTTTTCTGTATTTCACGGCTTTCTAAACTCATCAGCATTCACAATGAGGGTGTCTAGGATACTGCGAGTCATTTTCCGCAGTAAATGAGAAAGTAAATGTCCTATGCAGGATAAGCATTAATTTCATGTCATTGTATAATATACAAATGATTCCTCAAGAGAATTCCTTTTTCTTAGACGCTCCACTTATAGTGCAGAGAAAGACAATAGAACAGACTTGAGTGCTCTATACCAGAGTGACGGAGGAATAACTTAATGCAGAAACATAGGTTCAGTTTGGCCTGCAATCGTTTCACATGTGTGGAAGAGCAGAGTGCCAGATTGTGCACCAGTGTGTAGCCACACCCAAAACTGGAAGTAGGTCACTGGGTCAATTGAGACATTTAAATGAGATAGTAGCTAATGAAGGCTGGCAACTGGACATTTTCTTTTCCGTCATTTTGGTGACAAAAATGACATTTGCTCTTTTCCCATCTGCTTCCCGGACGCTCTCTGTCCCGGTGCCTCCAGATCCGCAAATCTCTGCGTGCGCGTCTGAAGGTACTCAAGTGTCAGGCTGCTTATTATTCCAAAATGTGCATGAGGGACATTGTTTCCGCTCAAGAAGCAGTGGCTTTCAGTAAAAATACATGGAACATATGCTTGTCTTGTTTTTTATTTTTCAAATCCAGCACCAGATGCCCATAACATTTGTCAAACATTAGAAGGAGCACTGGATGCTTTGACAGCAATTCTGGAGTTCCTTTTTTTTCATAAAGTCTGCTGTCTGACCAAAGCAGGCTTTACTCTCTCATTGGTTGTCTACAAGTGCAGAAGCAACAGCTGCAGTAGCAGCAGCAGTAGCAGCAGCAGTAGCAGCAGCAGCAGCTCCTCTCTGTGTGCTAACAGTACATGTCACTGTACACAAGCGTGCTCGGCTGGAGATTTTTTGTGGAGGAACAAGTTCCTGCAGGTGCGTGGCCACAGGTGGCAGAGGTGGAATCACTCGTCAGAGAAGATGACCCACAAATGATTTGACACCTTTGACAGCGGGACATTGCAGACCATCACATTTTAACATTGTCATGTTTAACATATAATTATATATGTGAACATGAAACATGAATAATGAAGGCTCAACGGGGAAATGAACAATGAAAATGAACAATGCATTATATCTCCATATCATATTTTTCTGAAGAATTCCTGTCCCCATTAGTGTGTGAACAATATAACGCTTGGTGAATTCTGCTTCCCAGTGATTTTCAAAAACGTGTGTTATTAACAATTTGATGATATCCCAGTGTTGAGAGGGTGGGAACATAATTTCCCACCCTTGGCATTTTCTGACATTTTTATTCTTATAATTAAGTTGTCTCATTAGGATGAAGAGAAACAATTATGAACATGATTCATTTTGATCTAAGTAAGACTTGATTTGTACCATATGTTGTGTGAAGATGGAGCTGAAAAACACTCACTCTGGTGACATGCTAGCTTGAGTGGAGAAGATTGTTTTGTGTTTATGGTGTTGATGCATTTGTCAGATTCTTATACCAACAGATGTTTTGATAAGATTATCTTGCCTTTTTTAAATTACTCAAAACTTTCAGACTAATGCTGAAACCATGGGCGACACAGTGGCTGATTGGTTAGCCCTTTAGTTTCTCTGCAAGGTGCTGCGTTTGAAACCTTTTCTAAGTGGAGTTTGCTTGTTCTGCCTTTATCTGCATACTGTAGGTTTCCTCCAGGTGTTCAGCTTTCACCTATCACTAAAAACACTTAGAATTGGCAGTATACTCCAGCTCTTGCAGTTCTGACCAAGCAGAGCATCAGATTCTTAGACGCTACTGTGACAATCACTGCCCCTGCCCAAGTGGCCTTGCATAGCGAACTATCTAAATGACGTCACTAAGACACGCCCCCGCCGCCTGTCAACTCCCGCCCACATGTTTCGGACAAACACTGCCCAAATGAATCAAATACCACTTGACACTTTAGACAAAAATGATATACCAGGAGCAAAATTCCACCATCAAACCATCAGGGATCATTGTGTAGATCAATTAAAACGTTGGCTTGAATGTCGTGGTCTTCCAGTAACTGGTAGAACGTTTTAAATGATAAAAAGGTGAGGATTATGCTAACATTATCCTGTCATTTAAATTCAATGCTAGCGCCTTCTTTGTTTATTTTGCTGTGATTAACTTCCATTTATCAAGTTGTTTTTTGTACTGTCCACTTTGTAATTAGTTTGATCATATACTGTGGTTAGTCTGTCAGCTGATATTATAATAGATCCATGGGTCACAACGGGCTACACCACTGCTGTCTCTGCAGAGAAACTATCGGAGATAGCCACACTCAATAAACACTATTGACAATCAACCCATTTAAATGTTAATGGGAGAATATATTATACATACAGTCGTAACACAAGTGCACGGAGGTTTTCAGAATTATCTGTTCAGGTTTTCATGACAAAAATACTTTTTTAATGTGACTAAAGCGATTCTATATACTTACTATACTATACTTTCTTTGCACTCATTAAATAAACCTTCCGGCATTAATAGTGACAGAAGTTTATTTTGTGTGTTCAGTTCGTACAAAGCCGTATAATAAGCGAACCCCGACGCGCTTCGTCTGTGCTTATTTTCTGATAGTCACAAAGTTGAAAAAATCTCTCTCATCTTTCTTCAGGTGTGAGAATTGTATATTTTCTGGATTAGGACAAACAATACTAATATGGATTGATGGGGTAAATGGTATAAAGAGAAAGTTTGTGCTAACTACATTCAGAAGAGCTCAGACAGACCTGATACAGCGGTCCAGACGGTCCAGATCTAGTCCCAGCTAAACGTAGCTAGGACTGGATCTGGATGCTCCACAGTTGGTCCAGCTTCACATACGAAGTTTTTTGAAAAAACATGTGTCCTTTTTAACATTTTCATGAGAGAAATTCTGCCGACCACAAGCACGAACCCACCTCCTGCACTTGTCCTGGTCTGGTCCTGGTCTGGTTCGATGTTGTGTTTTAACATATACTTTCATATAGTCCTTTTTTCAGAGTATCTGAAATCGCTCCGACAAGCACCATAACTGCAGTGTTTTGTTGTCACCATGATTCAATGATTTAGCCCAAATAAATACACACGCGTATGTGGAGAACACAGTAGTACTCAATGGAGTCGGACAGAGTTTGTCCGAAACCTGCGCGCATGCGCAGTCATCGGAGCTATTTTTAGCACATTTCGGAAACCGGACAGAGCCCTATTGGAATGGCGGGTCAAATGCAGAGGACAAATTTCCTTACAGGTAAAATAAAGAATAACCTGACTTTGATTTGTTCCCTCAAGTCCTTCAATACTTCAATGGTTAATCAGTTTTGTGTTCAAAGTGCATTTTTCCCTAGCCATTCGCAAGAAATTACAAGAAAAAAAACTTTTTTAAGGCTGTGTATTTCTTGCTTTGAACAATTTGCAGAGAACCAGAATGAAAGGTTAGAACAAATGAATATTTGAAGCTCCTGAAGGGGATGTGGGATTAATAATAATGGGGGAACTTGCGAAGTGCTGACATATGTAAAGTTTGAGGATAAAGGATATTGTTGGTGAATGTTGCTCTATAACACTGGCCTTCCTCCGCTCTCCCCTCACACTCCTGCCATTATTCTTGGTGCCTTTAAGCTTCAGGCAGCTGTATACAAACCAAAGTTACAGATTCTATTTCCTGTCGACATTGCCCCAGGAACTACAGTCCTGATCGTTCTGCCTGCCCTCACACTTAAGATGACTTGTAAGTCTTAAATCTCTGGAGTTGTTACATAGTGAGAGAAGCCTGCAGTATCCGATGGCGTATCAGAGACAAATCCACCTCTTGCTTTGGAGTGTCATCATGCAAAGCTCCACCACATCATGTCAAATTTGATTGACGTTTAAGCGCAACACAAAATTAATACTGCAAGAATATTTCACAGATTCAAACAACAGACGACTAAAGCTATAAATTCAACGTGTGTGCTCCAAGCGTGCGAATGCAAGTCTGAACTTTGTAGTGCAGGAGATAAATAGCGGCCTTTGAGTTAGGAAGCTACTAGTGTGGTTCAGATGTAGCTTCAAGGCACATTTTAAATTACATACAACCACAGCGCAAGAGAGGCTGCCGTTTTAGACCCGACTGCTTTTACCCTGCGGGGTTGGGCTTTTGCAAAAAAATGTCTTCTCAACAAACATAAATTACATTTGTAGATTATAAAGTAGCAAATGAGCAGGCAACATTTCTATCACTATAACTTCACTATAAATATAACTTTTTGAGTAAGTAAGATGATAATGGAGCCTGTGTTGAAGTTAATCACATGCTTAATTATAATGACTTTATGAAAAAAAAAAATTGTTATAATGCATTAACACAAATCAATATTAACGGCGTCATTTTTTAAATAGCTTATAGTTTTGCTGTGGCCATTATTAGTGCTTCATAAGAACTACAAATACCAGAAACAGGCTAACGTTAACGATGTGTATTGTCTGTGTGAAATACCACCTGACGCTAAACACACGCTGATGCAAACTCTCCTCCGCGTTGTTGTCAAGACAAATGAATAGCGTACAAAAGTAAGTAAGCAAGTAAGTAATCTTTATTTATATACCGCCTTTCACAGACCAGAGTCACAAAGCGGTTTACAATTGTTTTTTTTTTTTTAGGCACTGTTAGGCACTTTGCTGTTTTGATTCCTTGGAAAGGGAAGTTGAAGGGGATTTTTTGCTACCAATTATACATTTTATACATCTGTTTATTTTATGATATTTTGCATCAAGTGTGAGTGTGAAATATAACACTACACATTTTCAATAAAAACAACAATAGCGCAATGTACAGTAAGCCGATTAATTTTCCACATTGACAAGAGTAATAAAAATGATCCTTTAAAGGGCATAATGAATAGATAAGAATTTGCGCTTGATTTGCGCTTAACTGTGACATTCATGTAATTACAAAAGTAAATTATTGGCCAGCACTAGAAAGAAAGAATCATTTGTATAATTAATTATTGGGTTTGGGGACAACAGGATTTCCTTTTTCAAACGGGACAGTTTGCAGCCAAGTGTGAAGCAGCTGGGGTGAAAATAAGGCCATGGTTCTATGTCCCCTACAGGCGCAGAGGTACAAGTTTCAAGTTTAAGTTTCTCTTTTGCACCTTGTACACAGTGAAGGAGGGATTTGTGTAGTGTATGATTTATATAGAGCGTATAGTATGATAGGAGTGGACTAGCAGAGTGCTGAACTAACCAAGTCCTGATAGAGTTTGCCGAATGCAGAAGAGGACAATTGCAGAGGAGAATGCGGTGTGGGTGTGGGTGGAGTGCGGTGTGGGTGTGGGTGGAGTGAGCACGCGTTTTGACGTCTCTGCTCTGTTTTACCCTTTTAAGCCTTTTAAAGCCTTTTAAACACGTTTTTACGTTGTATTAGTGTCTTTTGTACACTCTAGTGTTTTATTATCTTAAATGCAATGGTTCCAGAGCATCACGTCTTTTAACACAAAGACCCAATCGAAACGCGCTAGCTCGGAGGCTACCACGAGCGCATCACAGACATGGAAAGTGACACTGCAATGACCACGAACGACATTAGTCGCCTCACATTGGAGCTTCGTGAGAGGGACCGTGCCACTATTGCAGACCTCCGTAAAGAAGTCCTTCGCCTCACTGCAGAGCTGCAGGACAAACAGTCACTCGTGTCCAAACTTTTTGATGTCGCCGGCGGGCAGCACTCACGACTTATGTCACTGAGCGCTGCATACTGTGACACTGTCGTGTGGGAGAGATCTGTCAGCTCTGGACCCTCTTGTTCTACACCTAAGTGCCCGGTTCGGAATAAAGAGCCTGCGGACTGCGAGGAGCCATCCAGCGCCGTGGCCCATGTCCTGAGCCTTTCAAACCGCTATGCAGCCCTCTCCACTGACATTCCAGCCCCCTCAGCAGAACCCCTGGACTCTGCAGCAAACTCTACTGCTGTCCGTGGATCCAGGTCCACTGCGAGAAAGACACTCTTAAAGGAAGCTGTCCTCAGACGAAAGAGTGATCATTCCCCTTCTCTGACCCCAGTGCATCACCACCACTTACCTTCACCGGGTCAGCAGCAGCGACCCGAGCCTGCTCCTCACGCCGCTCCAGCGTCCCCGAGCACACAGCGTGGGTTGCCCGGAGCTGGGAATCAACACCCCCACTCCTCTCCATGTGTTCAGCAGCGCCCTGGTTCGGACCCATCCCTGGATGAGCCCGCTGGTTCTGGCCATGGACACCGAGCGCCCTCTCCGCGGCCGCGTCCACTCTTCGCCCCAACTACTCTGATTGTTGGAGATTCCATCGTGAGGCACGTCCGCTTTTTTAACGCGGTCACTCAGTGTTTTCCCGGAGCCACTGTACCAGACCTGCTCATCCGTCTCCCTCCTCTGCTTCAGTCCCTGCCTGATACCATATCCAAGGTAATCGTGCATGTGGGGATCAACGACATGAAGCTGCAGCAGTCCGAGGTCACAAAGAAGCATTTTATGGATCTGTTCCGCCTCCTCCAGTCCTTCGGGTTGTGTGTTTTTATCTCTGGTCCAGTCCCGACTGTAAACCGGGGTGACTGCCTCTACAGTCGCGTTGTGGCGCTCAACATGTGGCTCCAGTCTACATGCAGCACTTTTAACTTTATTTTTGTGAACAACTTTGGCCTGTTCTGGAAGCGTCACGTGGCCTATCGTCCAGATGGTCTGCACCCGAACAGATACGGCACCAGTTTGTTGACGGACTTCCTACGCCATGTTGTTCAGTGCTCCCCGAGGGGGGCGTGACTGTTTACATCTGAGGCTTTTCGGCCCCCACTACCCCCCTCCTCCTCCTCCTTACCAGCACCGGGTGAGTACTGTGGTGCAAACACTGACCCCTGTCCGTCTGGCAGTGTAACGACAGTCCTGCCACTGAACTGTGCTGACTCAGTTATGCATCTGGAACTTAACAAAGTACAACAGAGTTCACTTTTTAAACCAATAGAGACTGTGTGTGTTCCTCGCACCAGCTCAGAAATGTGTTTTAACTTGAATAAACACAAATTTAAAAGAAGGACAGCAGTTAGACGGTCCAACTCTGGAAATCTAATTCCAGTTTTTTGTAATCAATCAACTAAACCCACTGACACTGATATTAATTTTAACCTTGCTCTACTTAATGTCAGATCACTATGCAACAAATCATTTTTAATTAATAATTTTATCTGTTCGTATGATCTTGATTTTATGTTTATGACTGAAACATGGCTTGACCATAATACAGGAGATGCAGTTTTAATAGAAGCCTCACCACCAAATTTCAAATTTGAATATGAAACACGAGAAAATAAAAGGGGGGGGGGCATAGCAGCAGTTTTTAAAGATCGTATTGTCTCCCATAGAGTGTCTCTTGGGAAATTTTCATCATTTGAGTATGTTTCTTTTAAAATAGAACAAAAGAAATCTTCTTCCATTCTTATTATTGTTGTGTACAAGCCGCCACAGTCATGCCATAGTTTCACTGATCATTTCACTGAGTTGCTTTCAGTTGTGTGCACAGATTTTGATGGTTTAGTCATTATAGGCGATTTTAATATTCATGTGGATAATGTTAATGACAGATACGCAAAAGAGCTGAGTTCCATACTTGAATCCTTTGGCCTCACTCAGCATGTGAGTGGCCCCACCCATAGCAGAGGACACACCCTGGACCTGCTTATCACGAAAGGGGTGAATATTTCAAAAGTTAATGTAGTTGATGTTGCTCTGTCGGATCATTTCTGTGTATTTTTTAACATGTATTTTGCTACCAGACCACCCGCTAAATATGAAATTGTTAGAAGTAGACACTTAAATGAAAACACGGGTGAACTATTTATGGGAATGATCCATTTTGAGAACACATCATGTTCTACTGTAGATGAAATGTTTAACTCTGTCACCTCTAGTGTGTTGAATGTTCTGGACGCCATTGCCCCTGTGAAGGTAAAAATGGTCACAAATAAGCAAAAAGCCCCATGGATAAAAGCAGGCCCGGTCAGGGCACAGAAGCAAGAGTGCCGGAGAGCAGAGAGAAAGTGGAGAAAGTCCAACCTCCAGGGTGATTATAAACTCTTAAAAGAGAAGTTGTGTGAGTTTAACAGAGTACTACGTAGAACAAGAGAATTATACTTTTCTGAAACTATTGAAGGCTGCAGCAACAATCTGCGTGTTCTATTTTCAACAATCAATAGATTAACGAACCCCCCTGTTGAGTTGCCATTAGAACACTACTCCAAATCCAGGTGTAATGAGTTTGCACAGTTCTTCAGAGACAAGGTTCAGGGTATCAGAAATACCATCACCTCCACAACACAAGTAACAATGCAACATCCAGTGAGGCTTTGTGAGCTAGCTCAATTTGCACCTGTCAATGATGAAACTGTTAAAAAGATAATCACAGGTCTTAGTTCCTCTACCTGCAGTCTGGATGTACTACCTCCTAGATTCCTGAAGTCTGTTATGTGTAGTCTATTACCCTCATTGACACAAATAGTAAACATGTCTTTTTTATCTGGAACATTTCCAATGGCCCTGAAAAAGGCAGTCATCAGGCCCCTCCTAAAAAAGAGCAGTTTGGATGCTGCGGTACTTGAAAATTACCGTCCCATCTCAAATCTGCCATTCATGGGAAAAATTCTTGAAAAAGTTGCCTACCAACAACTTACTGAATTTTTTAATATCTAATGACTCATTTGACATGTTTCAGTCTGGCTTTAGACCACACCACAGTACTGAGACCGCTCTAGTCAAGGTAACAAATGATATTCGGCTTAACACTGATGCAGGAAAAGTCTCTGTTTTAGTCATGTTAGATCTGAGTGCCGCTTTCGACACCGTTGACCATGAGATTCTCATGCAGAGACTGGAGGACTGGGTTGGTGTTGCTGGTACCGCCCTAAGCTGGTTTAGGTCCTATCTAGAAGAAAGGAAGTATTGTGTGGAGATTGGAGACTATGTCTCAGATAATATGGCCCTGACCTGCGGAGTGCCACAGGGGTCGATTCTGGGACCTCTTCTGTTCAATATTTACATGCTGCCATTAGGTCAGTTAATTCAAAGTATGAAAGTGTCCTACCACAATTACGCTGATGACACTCAGATCTATGTCTCACTGACTGCAGGAGAGCATGGACCAGTGGACTCACTCCTTCGCTGTATCCAGCGGATCAGTGAGTGGATGCAATGCAATTTTCTCCAGCTAAATGCGGACAAAACCGAAATGATTGTCTTTGGTCCCGAGAAACAAAGAGAGACCGTCATTTGTCACCTTCAGTCTCTCTCCCTAAGGCCTTTAAATAAGGTCAGAAATCTGGGAGTAATAATGGACTCTGACTTAAACTTCAATAGCCACATTGGATCGGTAACATCAGCAGCTTTTTATCATCTGAAAAATATTGCCAAAATTAAAAATATTGTGTCCAGGGCAGACTTGGAGATTCTTATCCATTCTTTTGTTTCCAGTAGGCTGGATTACTGCAATGGCCTGCTCACAGGTATCTCCAAACATGCAGTAAAACAGCTGCAGTATATTCAAAATGCTGCAGCCCGAGTCCTGACTAGAACCAGGAAGTACGACCACATTAGTCCGGTCCTCAGGTCTCTGCACTGGCTTCCCGTGGCCCAGAGGATAGACTTTAAAGCAGCTCTCCTGGTGTACAAGTCTCTCCATGGCCTTGCACCAAAGTACATCCATGATATGCTAGTCCCATATGAACCAGCCCGGACTCTGAGGAGCGCAGGGACGGGACTCCTGTTAGTGCCCAGAGTCAGGACTAGACAGGGGGAGGCTGCTTTTCAGATCTATGCAGCTAAAGTCTGGAACAGTCTTCCTGAGGATGTGAGACTGGCTGCCTCTCTGTCAATGTTCAAATCCATGTTAAAGACTTTTCTTTTTTCCTGTGCATACAACTAGAGAATTTTATCTTTTTAACACACCTTGTTATTTATTGTTGTAACTTTTTGTGTTTTTTACTATTTTATTGTTTTTAATTACTTGTGTGATTCTTATGTTTTTAAATTACTTATGTGATTTTAATGCTTTTTAATTACATATGTGTTTTTAATTGTATTTTAATGGTGATGATTTGTGCATTGTGTGGTGTGGACTGTGAGGCGCTTTGTGTTGCCCTGTGCAGGAAAAGCGCCCTATAAATAAAGATTGATTGATTGATTGATTTTAACCTTGGTTTGAGGTGAACTTTGCATCTGAGCATGGCCAGATGTGATATAACATGTTGCCACAATGATTGATAAATCAAGCTGGAGTTTCCCCCCAAATGAAGGATTGGTCAAACCCATAGGTCAAACCTTATGGCTCATGTCTAGATGTACACAGACAATATAAAAACCAGGATTACAGAGAGTGCAAAACCATGCCCATTTTGAGCATATTTTATGCCCAAAATAGTGAGTGTGACACAATTGTTACTGAGCCAGAGGAGCCAGAGGAGTCAATTAGAGACTAAGGAAGTTGGAGAAAAACGTCATCCATGAGCGCTTTTCTGTTGGGCTTCATTTAGCCAGTGGGTGAGCATTGAGCTAATGGGTTAGCATTGTCCAAATGTATACAGTCGAAACACTTGAATCTTAATTCACTGTTCAGTGTAACATCCCACCCCCACCTAAAGTCAAGAGCATTTTGTGAGGGCCAAAAGGACGAGCATCTGCGATCTTGCTGCATCTCTACTTCTGGAGGAGCCAGCTAAGGGTGATATTCTGGGCAATTCCCAGAGGGGGGAGTGTGAATACATTGGGTTTTGAAAATGTTCCTTGTCTGCCGCCTGCTTGTCCCTTTGGCCAGCTTCTCCAAAAGATGCACTAGTGAAGACACAGGACGTGCTAGAGGGACTTTCTCTCAGCTGGTCTGAGAACACCGGATGAACTGGAGGAAGTGAGTATGGAGTGGAAAGGGTCGTTTCCACTTGGACTCTTGCTCGCACAACTCAGCAAGGGATAAAGTGAAGGAAAATAGATGGATGGTTTTAATTGGAACGTTTTCTCTAAAGAACTCAACATTCCTCTGGCAAACTGATATGCAGATGCTAATAGCTCATAACTTTGATTGATTTCTAAACATGTGCTGGACCATTGTGTGTAGTGCCAGACTACATGACATATGCAGATTAATACTTCACCATAAAATCAATGCAATATAGAAAGGGCAAGAGAGTAGTATGGATTTTTCTGTTTTTTGCGTTGGCACGGCCATCAATCCCTATATGTAATCTGGGAAAAGGGACCAACAGGGGACAAGTGTGACAGGTGCAAAGAGCCACTACAGCGCAGGAAATGCATGAGGAGCCATTTGATTTATCCGCCTTTAACCAGCAGAGGAACAGGAGGTCTCTAAAACAGCGGAACTGCTGATTGCAGGTTCAAGAAACGCGTGAATGATACATAAAATATTGGAGAAACAACACGTTCTAAAAAAGATGCAGGTGCCTTTATTCCAGGTGTTGAATCAAACAGCGTTTTTATTATTTGGACCTGGTCTCCGATCCAGCTCAGCTTTTGAACACTGGATTAGTTTACTGGAGCTGTCCGTGTGGAGATGGTGCACAAAAACTCATATGTTTATTACAAGAAGAATTTGCAATACTTCACTACATTGCAAATCATACTTTGTGTATTTTTTGTGTTTTTTAAGAACATATATACATTTTAAAGACCAAAAAGCATATAATTTAAAAGTTGCAATGATTTAAAATGTAAAGCACATGTAAGTACAGTGGGAGTCTCCTGACATTTTCAAATAATCTCAAAACTTACCTTTTTAAACAGGCTTATTCTTTGTATTATACAATATTGTATATTCTGTATTTTTAATATTGTGTTTGATGTTTTAAGGTGTCCTTGGATATATTGAAAGGCATCATGATATAAAATATCTTATGATGAGAGGTTATTTAAGCTAGTGCGACGTTAATAGCATGGGCAGCCTAATTTTTAGTTATTGTTAAGCTCTTTTAGCACTTTGATGTTTAAAAAATAGATATCAATTTAAATCAATAGGCTGCATGAAGGAGAGAAGATGACAAAATGTCATTCAATGCAATATGTTTGAAGAAGCCATGCTTTGGCACAGTTTAGTGCAGTTGCAAGATAAAGCATGTAAACCCTAGACTACAGTCTTGTTGTACTATCACTAAATATCACAGAGATAAACAAGAACAGAATCCATATACTTCACAAGTATAAGGATTCTTTTCTTGTTTTCTGTCTTATTTTAAGACAGCAGCAGCTCCTCTGTGGTGTTCCCCCATGACCCCAATCTGATTGGTTTTGCATGTTCTACATTTATCAACTAAAGTTGCCAAGATGCAAAACTTGTATTGATTTTCCCAAATGTGACCAGAATGTAAATGAAAAAACCGTAATGTAAAAGATGTTTTCCCCCTTGAGAAGCAAATGTGTTTCCATTTGCGTAAACATAACTTAAAAACCTATTAAACTTTTATAATGTGATTAAATATGCCAAATATGTCGCCTTTAGAAAAACTTCTGAATTCAGACGTCTGTTCCTAGAATGCTCTTACTGGTGACCTGTGCCTCTGCATTTGTAGTTAAGGGCTTTTGTGTGTGTGTGTGTGTTACCCTTATTACAGAGCTTTATGCAGTGCAACACACAGGAGAGAGGAGCAGAAACAGTGAGCTGGCCCGGCAGGCTGTGAGGAGCTGATAACCCTTTCAGACTTCAAAAGTCACTACCGCACCTCTGCCCTAACGTGAGGCCAACAAACAAACAGACAGTGACACTGGTTATGAAAACTGAGCTGCACTAAGTTCAGAGGCATGAGAGGTTGCACTCAAGCAGTTACGGAGATTCCCTCAAAACAGAGATTGAATCATATCCTATTGTTAATTAATCCTATCTCCCTCTGAACCTAAATAGCTTTGAGAAAGTCAAAACTCATATCTGCGCACAACATATCCTTTTGTCAGCTAAATACAGGGAAAACCAACAAGGAACAGTGAAAAGAAAGTTATGTGATGTTAAAGATAAAGTTCTTAGCATCCAACTTATATATTGGTTTACAGTAGACTTAAATGCCTTTTTAAATGAATGTCAACACCCAGTGAAACATTGCAATCTAATGTCTATTGTCACTCCCGTATTCGTCCCGAAACCGGATTTGTCCGGAAGTTCAGTTTGCGCATGTCAAAAAGTGTAGTAAGTCCTTGAGTGGTGACTGGTTAAGTTTAGGCGTCTGATTAAGATGGTTAAGTTTAGGGTTAAGGCTGGGTTGGGGTTATTTTATGGGAATGGCTGGTTAAGTTTAGGCATGAATAGGTAGTTTTTTATATATTATATATTACTTCCGCTTCCGTCCAGATTCCGTGACGTGATCTACTGCTGCGTATGATCATTGGATCAAACTGAACTTCCGGACGAATCCGGTTTCCGGGACGAATACGGGAGTGACATCTGTGACTACGGCTCTCATGGTTTAGGTGAATTTCCTGTTTTGTTTTGTAATTTCCTACCCCTGGGTTTCACCTGTGTCTCAGTAAACCCTGTGTATTCCTTCAGCTTGAGGCATATCCCTCGCTGTCTTTGTCCAGGACCACTGCAGGACACTTTACTTTGTATGACCCTGACCTGGCTCCGCTGGATACAAATCTCCATCCAGGGGACCCTCCAGTTCCTGCTCCAGTTCCTGCTCCAGTTCCTGCTCCAGTTCCTGCTCCAGCTCCTGCTCCAGTTCCTGCTCCTGTCCCTGCTCCAGTTCCTGCTCCAGTTCCTGCTCCAGTTCCTGCTCCAGTTCCTGCTCCAGTCCCTGCTCCAGTTCCTGCTCCAGTTCCTGCTCCAGCTCTGCTCTGGTCCATTCTGCAGCCGCTGCTGAGATTCCTGTCCTGGCGTATCCAAGACCCTTCACCAGGTTTGCTAAAGGAGCTGAACTCTCCCTCTTGTCTGTCTTTTCCCTGAGAAAGGACACTACAGGACACCATATTCCTCAGTCCTGGGTGATCTTTTCCGGCTCCAACCCGGCTCCTCTACCTGGTTTTGTTTTTGGGATGTCTGGAGTTTGTCCTTTAAGGAAGAGGTACTGTCAAGGTTTGTTTTGTAATGTGTTACCTCAGTGTTTCACTCGTGTCTTGTTAGTCTAAAACTTGAATCCCGTGTATTCCATTCACTCCCTGTTCCATCGTTGTCATTCCACGTCTGATTTAGTTCTTATCCTTAGCCCCTGTTTGGTTACTTTTGGTGTTTTCTTTGGAATTTGTATTACATTTTCTCAAATCCATAATTTTTTTAGCCTGACTCTCGCCAGACCCTTGTAGTTCGCTGCGCTTCACACAAGGGTCTGGGTTTACTTCATAATGTATGAATTTCAGAAGGAGCCGTGTAAAAAAAAACCTTGAATGTGATTGGATAAACCACTTGTCTGTTATCTTGAATGATTTGTTCCTTCAACCACTCACATCGAAGCAAACAATTCAGCACACTGCGTTGCAGGGTTGCCAAATGCCAGCAAGATTTTCAGAAAAAAACAAAACAAACACCCAGAATGATTTGGGCTTGGGCTATCATGATTCTATTTTTGTCTTTCTGTCTATTTATTACCTACAAGTTGCTTGGAACAAAAGTATGCGGGAAACCACCCAACCTGGCAACCCTGCTGCGTAGTGTTAAGTGTTAAGTGATGAGCACTTAAACTAGTGCTTAAACCAAACTTTACACAAGCATTCTACCCTTAAAACAATCATAACAACTTAGAACCATCAACGTCGTGCCTCAAATTGCATTAAAAGTGACTTCTGTGTCTTAATTAGTTCGTATTTAAACTTTTGTCTTAAATTCACGGACTTTATGTCCGCCATCTTGGTTTGATTTGGCTGAGACGCACGAGAAGGCGGTGCAAACCGGACGTAACACCGGCAATCCTGATTGGCCGATCATTTTTTTTATCTCCTCAAGGAGTTTGCAATGCGCTCCATCCCAGACCCTTGTATTCAGCAAAACGCCTCGGGGTTGGCCCCCAAAATGTTTCTCAATACGTATTTTAAGGCTGATCCTGGTTGAACATCATTTTGAAGCAATTAGAATTTTCAAGAAAATAAATAAATACAAAATTCACTGGATTCGAAACTTGAAATTCAAAACCCAATTTAGCAAAGTTTGTCAGAAAAAAAAAAATCAGTCTTCCACCCCTATACATAGCACATGCCTGCTATTGTATGGGCTTGGCATTAGCTGACAGACGAAATAATGTAGAGATAAACGTAGAGAGAAATAAAAAAACAGGTATTCTGGTTTGACTGTAGTTTACATCATTAGCTAAGCCATCAGAATCAGAATCAGAATCAGAATCATTTTTATTGCCAACGTAAGTAACGGGAGGTCACAGACTTGGAAATTGCTTTGGCTCAGTGCAACAGTCAAAAAGAGATAATAAAAATAAGAATAAAAAACACTTCTAAAGAATAAATTTAAATTTAAAATAGAGTTACAGTTACTATTTACAATATACAAGTGCACATGGTGCACACAATGTAAGGTGACAGCAGTACAGTGAAGTAAAGTGACGTATGATGGGCAGTAAAGTGACTTTATAAAGGGCGGGGGGACAGGTTAAGAAGTGTTCAAGAGTCCAACAGCAGAGGGGAAGAAACTGTTCTTGTGGCGGGAGGTTCTAGTCCTGATGGACCGCAGCCTCCTGCCTGAGGGGAGTGGTTGGAATAGTCCATGTGCAGGGTGAGAGGGGTCGGCTGTGATACGACCAGCCCGGCCTCGAGCTCGGGCGACGTACAGGTCCTGCAGCGATGGAAGGCTGCGGCCGATCACTTCCTCTGCAGAGCGCACAATGCGCTGTAGTCTCTGTTTGTCCCTGACTGTGGCTCCAGCGAACCACACGGTGATGGAGGAGGTGAGGATGGACTCGATGATGGCCGTGTAGAACTGCACCAACATCTGTGCAGGCAGCTTGGCTTTCCTGAGCTGCCGCCATACACTACACTCAAATGTCAAACTTCAAATTTGGACATTTGAGTTCAAATTGTCCATTTTCACCTGACCTCTGTGGTGTACACTACAGCTTATAAACAGCACAAGATCCCTGTTAACTCAATAGCACACAATACTCTTTAACTCTAATCTTTACAATCTCATAACATGAAACGAACAGCGATAATGTGGAAGTCATGGCCTTGTTGAGATGAACTGAGAGAAAGAAACAAGCAACAGGGGAAGGGCAGGAGAGACAGGGAGTAGGTGACGCCGGCCACACTGGTCACTGCATGACAGAAGCGGCTCATTTAGGCGTCTGCAGTCACCACTGCTGAATGGCAATAGTGCTTCCTCTGCTGCTGGTCTGAGGGACGTGCCCAGAGTGTAGAGCAGCCTTCTTCCTGTGGCCTGGGGCCTTAAATCAGTTCTGCTCCAGACACAGCACCAGCAGCTGCACTCACTCTGCCCACTGAGGCCTCTGCTCTTCTCTACAGTGGACTCCCATTTGCTCAGTCTGACCTCAGGGTGGACTTCACTGGACAATGTTGACCTTGAACATTGTCTAGTGTGTGTTCATTGCACAATGTTGGCTCACTCAGGTACGTCAGAGGAAACAAGCGTACATCTTATCAAACATGAAGAGAATCCTGCACACTGGCTTTAGTATCTTTGCAAAGTTAACTTTTATTTAGCGGCAACTAGGCATTCATTGGAGAAGGTCATGGATAATGATAAGTGGCATAAAAAGCCAAAAATTGTCAGCTTTTGATCATTTGCACTTCGAAAAAGAGCACAGCTACTGCTTGGCTGTAACTATTAATTTTTTTGATAACCAATTAATCAAACTGATTTCAAATGTTTTCTTGCTGAGCTCGGAGGAGGAACACGACTCTGTTCAAAAGGGGTGCTGGTTTTATTGCAATTGTGAGAAGCCTGAGAGTCTGCATATATAAATGGTCTAAAAGTCTTTCTCGCGCCATGCAGCTGCAGGGCAGGGCGATAGAAGGCTGTTTAAGGGAATTCAGGTATCATTTTAAGGGACATTATTTGGAGTGAGAAACAGCGGCCACAGGGATCCTAAAAGTCCTTTCTCAAATTGTGGGAAACTTTTAACTGGAGTATTCAATGTAAATAACGTTAAGTTTACTTCATTGTTAATCTGAAAGTTGAACTTTGAAAATGCATTTGAATCTAGAAGTTCAGTATTCTGTGCCAAAGATATTTCTTTCACTGAGTAGGGTAATTTATATCGTTTTATACTGTGGCTTCTGATCTTAGGTTAATAAAATGTAGAACATGCACTGCAAGATTTCACAATTAGAAATGACATCGCCCAGCCCAACTGGACTGGATTTATTTGTTATTTCATCACAGAAATGAATGATACGTTAAATCGATGATTTTAGATCTGCTTCTGAGTCTCATCTCTCTGTATCTCATTTCTCTCTGCAGTCATGTGTTAGGGTCTATTTATAAAGCACTTAAAGTTGCACTAACTGACTTAATTTTCGTATTCATTATGAAAAAGCTATCCATTTCCATGCAGTGCATTGGGATAAACGTCCTTTTGAAGAAAAAGTAGCGCAGATTTGTGCTGCCGTGACATAATATTTTAGATCGAGTTTTGATGAAACAAGGAAGAGAATGTGTTTCGGGTCGCGGATTGTGACCAATCACAGCGCACCACTGGCCCCCACTTTTGTGAGAAATTTACAGGTCCGTTAGCATAGACAGCTGAGTTAGCACAACAAGCGGCGGAGCTAACCTGAAGCTTCCTCGTCTTCGTCACCGGTTACTGCTTACACAGAGAGACAGCCATCCAAAAGAAAGTCCCGTTCCTCCGCGCTTCCCGGTTCTATCGTTCTATGGTCACGCCATCCACGTGCAAATCCATATATCCATAATATCCATATTGGGAGACGCTAGCTCCGTCAACAACAGTGAGTGTGTGTGGGGGGCGATAGCTTCGTGGGTGCGGGGAGGGGAGCAGAAAGAGAGAGGCCAGCGGGTCCCCGGATTCAAAATCCCAAAGTCAGTTAGTGCAGCTTTAATGCTAACTCGATTTGTTGAGATTAATCGATAAATTCCTGCAGCCTCACGGTCTACACCAAACTTGAGCTTGTTAGCAGGTGTTGGAAGCTATTCTGAAAGAGCTCCACATGCAGCGCGTCCTTGCCAGTCCCCAGGGCTGGGTATATTGCAAAAGCTGCATGACTTTGACTGTTTATGGCAGCAACCTCAGCTCAGGAACCAGGTGTTCTATTCATATTCATTGTGTTTATGTTGATTTATATTTGCTATGTGACAGAGCACAGTATTCTATAAGAGACAGCCTGTGATGGGTGGGTTTGATCTGATAGACTAAATGCTGCGACCTTTTAGAAATTTGTGGACTTGAACATTGCATAATGAGCTCTGCTAGTTACAGAAAAGATTCCAACAGTCAGGTAAGTTTATATTTACTTTATGGGTTTATATGGATATATTTGTTTCCATATTCCAATATTTTCTCTGTTATTTGCATGAATCACAATCTACCTGTCTTTAAAGATGTTATACCTATTTTTTCTTTTTTAACGAGTTCATAAAAATGCTTATTACTTGCCCCTTTGCTGCCACAGGTGTCATGAAGAAAATATATCCCGTGCTTCCGAAAGAAGTAATACACCTTGAAATGTTGCACTTTTTGTCAGGATTACAACCAGAAACATGTAGCATCATGAAGGCCAAGGAGCACACCAAAGAGGTCAGGGATTAAGTTGTGGTGAAGTTTCAAGTGTGTTTAGGTCTTTCAAATGTTTGAAGGCTTTGAACATCACAGTTTATCCATTTGGAAAATGTAAACTGCAAATCTACCAAGACTGCTGTCTTTGTGTCCTTGGCAAGACACTTAACCTCTGGGAACATGGCCTAGAATGAGTCTGGTGTGTGTGTGAATGGTTGGTGGTGGTCGGAGGGGGCGTATGGAGTGAAAGAATAATGACATGTGAAGTGTCTTTGAGTGTCCTGAAAAGCGCTACTTGAAGCTGATGCATTATTAGTATTAATAATAATATTACTTGTTTTCTCAAAAAAAGTTGAATTTGTCGTAGGTGGTTACATTTATAGAACCTGTTCTGCTTGTATGCAATACGGTTTCAAAACGATGTTCCATCTCGTCTCCATGAGTTTGCAAAAAAATATGGACTCTAAAAATCAAACTTAATCATCTCCACTTATATTCTCCCAAACCCTAATGTTAGTATCGTCCTCCCTTAAAAATCTATACAGAGAAGATCAAGGGCATTGTATGTACACTGTATACAGTCTGACAGAGGTGATCAATAACATGAGTGATCATAATGCATACGTCAGAGTTGTGTGAATGTCTATAGATATCTACAGTATGTGAAACACTTACACAATCACCGGACATGCAGCTCTGATGTCAAATCCTGACCACACTGGTTTCACATGGAGATGGTTCAAAGAATCAGGCACAACAGTAGCAGAAAATATGCTGTTGAAAAAAAATCCCTAAATACACCGTTAAGATATGAGACAATGTGAGATATGATTCCAGGACAGAAACCAGATAATGAGTCAAAGAAATGGTGCGTGCGGCCAGCCACAGGTCACTGAATCAGGTATGCGTTCAGCATGACCACACCCCAGCTCACTCTTGTGCCAGACATTTTAAAGAACTGATACTAGTGAAAGTCAAGGCTAAAGTATCTCAGGTCAGGTGAGCAGTTCTGTTAATACCACTGCAATGCAGTGCATAGTAAATCAGCAGCTCTTTTCCTTTTGCACATATGCAACAATTTGATAAATGTACCCCAACATTGGAAGGCAAGACTGCGCTTCTATTTTTCTTAGGACTGCGTTAGGATTTGGTCCGAGGGATTTCAAATGAAACCTATAGAGAGTAGTAAGTGCAGAACTAAATATGCCTGTGATGTGTTTGGCTTTTCAAGGTAATGGTCACGGACTGTGACATGTACCGTGTGACCTCCAAACATGAGGGCAGCACAAACACCTGCTGCCGTCACCACACAGAGAATTGAACATATGTCCAGCTCAGCGCCTCGGGCCGCCACTTCTCATGTCTCCTCACATGGATCATTTCCTTGTTGTAAACAGCGTCAAACCCCATCAGCTCATCATGAAGGTACCCTCCTTTGTCATCCTTTCTCTGAAAGAGTGGACTTGTTTAGTGATTAAAGAGGATCACAATCAGATGGCAGCTCTGGTACAGGCTCTCCAAACACGCCCTCTCGTCTGCGCCCTCTCCCTCTGCAGCAGACGCTGCCTTTAGTCAGTGACTGGAATATAATCAGCTTTCATCCCAACACAGAGGTGGCCCCGAGCAACAGCACTCAACTGGGATTCTGAGGAGGAGCATGCTCTGTTTTCAAATTATGAATATGGGTCTGGATAGATAGTGCTAACATTGTTGTAATACAGTACAGGAAGTTCAAACAGAGGAAATGTGACACTCATTGCCCAAATAATCAAAAGTAGTATTCTATACTTATTATATTACTTTAAAAAATTCTCTCAAAACCTAAATAATACCCATTCAAATTGATATTAGTGCAAATATGTGTGTTAGTCATTGTACCAGTAGCATTGTAGTCATTCTTGTACTTCTGGAAAAAAAATGCTTTTCTCTTTTGGGAGCTCAGAGGATCTCTTGCTCGTAACTAAAACAGAACTGGAATAGAATAGAACATTGGAACTGGCCCCTCTTTGCAACCACTCAATCACTTAATAGGTAATAAACAGTCTCACACTTCAAAACAAATAATAATATTGGCATAAACTCGTCCATGTAGAAAAAGGCACTGGGACTTTTATATTGATCCTTGCAAAGACGTTATCCGGTAACCAATGATTAAATTTGCTTTTAATACGAGTGTGTTATGGGTTTTTTTTTTTTTTCAAACCATTATCAAACCAGTGAGAGGTGACTCTGACAAGAACTCTTCCAGTGGATCGAATAGGCGTTTCCCTGCGTTGACACTCTGGGCCAGAAGCGCCACCTCCGCTGTGACCGCTACTTTAATCCACATAACAGTTCTGCTGCTTTCCAATGGCATTTATTTTGAAGAATGAGCAAAACACTCATTCTTTGGAAACAGCAGGAGGGTGGTGCATTACACATGGACAGCAGCATGCTATAAACAGTGTCTGAATATGGAGCGATAGCAATATAAGTTTCGCTTTCATCCATCTGCTTTAAAATGCAAGAACTATGGAGAGGTAATCATGAGGCAGAGGACAAAACTGTATTCATGAAGTTTCGATGTATGCAATTTCTTCTTACTGTATGTAAAAATGTTCAGCGCAATGTGACACGTTAAAACATGTACAGTAAGTAGTTGTCCCGCTTGAAAAACCAAAATGAAATTAATCTCAAAATAGAACTTTTCAGTACACAATCTTAAATACAAAATATACGGCTGATGCACTGCGCCAAGGAATAATAGTAGGCCCATCTGTAAACAGGACATTTTCTTGGATTCATGAAAAACATAATACCTAGTGCCAAATAACACCATATTCTGTCTCCATTGTCTAGGATTAATTACTAAAACACTATTTTGTATTACTTTATAACCGTGAGTCCAGCAAACTCTGTCAGTAAAGTTCCCCTTCAGCAACAAGGCCTAACCTCTGATGAGGAAGAATGCAACAATTTGTGTGTCTATCCATCTGCCAATAACATGAGCCCCATAGTACGTATGTAGCACCCGCCACCAGCAAAATACTAGCAGCTGATGAGAAGGCATGAAGACACAGCTCAACAATACCAAACACTTTGTTTTAAGCCTTTTTGTTGACACTAACACTTTTCTTTTCAACACCGCTGCAAAACCTAAAACAGCAATCATTTTGGTCACTATAACCGTGAGTTTAAACACCTGTAATACAGCATAAAGGCCAGGATGTACTTCTCTGACTGCTTAGTACGTTATCAGACAGCATACACTATACTCTGTCATGTGTTGTGCAATGCAAAGTGTCTGCGTCAGAGTTTTAAAACCTCTCGTGCAAACAGAGAGGAGACAGAGGCTTCCCGTCAGCCCTCTCCATCTGCGCATTTAAGACTCTGCGTACAACACTGAAGTATGAATTACAAAAATGTATCACAGAGTATTCGATTCTGTTCTGTTCATGGCCTTCGTACCAGATGCAAATTGTCACGGCAATTAAAACTAAGAGGAGCAATGGTTAACCTTTCACATTCCTTACGTTACTATTAATTAACAGTTAGCCCGGTTTCATCACAGTCGACCGCACTGGCAGAAAATGAATATGAACGTAGAAAAAAGTGCCTCTCTATACTAATGATGTGTGTGAAGCCATAAGGCAGCGGTCTCTGAGAGATTTAGCTTCAAGACGAACACATGTTGCATTTGAAGTGGCCATAACACGAATATATCTTCCCCACATGTCCTCTCCTAACACGTGCAGTGACATTTAGACACTTTGTAGCAATGAACAATGACTAAACAAAGACTATTGACACAGCTCAACAGTGCAACGCTCCATTAACCAGGCTGCGTGTGTTCCAAAGAGATAAGCCACGAAGGTTCATAATTACAAACAAAAGTTATTCTGTCAAACTGAGCATTTGGGACTGAATGACTGAATGAATGAGTACATTAATTCCAATCCACACATAAATAAATAAAATGAAACTAATTAAACTAAAATTGATTTTGTTCCAAACATAATCAACTATGAATTAACTGTACCCATGACACATATGGTGCGAGGTCTGAACAAAGCCTGGTCCGATGTGCTGTACTGTTTAGCACTGGTAACATTACTTATTGAAAGCAGAACGACCTTGCAGCACAAATGGAGCCGTCACTTTTCAATTGAAACACGTTCTGACACCTCTCCATTCTCCAGTCCTCCACTGGAGCTGAAGTGGCCTCGAGCACAATTTATCTTCTTATGGTTGTTTTTTACACGCTTAGACTATAAGACATATGATAATGATGATAATAATAATGAAAACAAAAACATTTATGATGATAATAATTATAATATTAATTGTAGTAATAATACAAATAATAATGATAACGAAAACTATAATAATTATATATTTCTTTGTTAATACATTTAAAAGAAAACTCAAAGTGCTTAAATTGAAGTCAAGAAGAAGTCAATAGAATTATTTCAGAGTGCTCTACTTAGAAACACTGTGAGGATGTATTAATAATCATAAATGTAAAAAAAAGGGTGATGTATTAATAATCGTAAATGTAAAAAAAAAAAGCATTGGTGGTAAAAAGAGCACTTATTTTTACTCAAATAACTATACTCATGTGACAGTGGCTGTGTCAGTTTTGATGCTGATACTTGGACTTTGAGACTTTGATATTGACAAATACTTGATTAAATGCCCTCATGGAGCAGTTACGCCCTCATTACAGTGACTGCAATATTAAACTAATGACTGTGTCCCAGAATCTGCTTTCACAGCTTTATGAAAGTTAATTATCTTTTGTGTAACCTCTGAACTTTCAGAAACTATGATTGGTGTGGTAATCAGAAAATATAAAACCATAATAATGACCTGGTTCAATCTGTTTATACACAGACGAGTTCAGACATCTCAGATCAGTTTCATTCAAAAATGGATAAGCAGCAGTGCATTCTCTCAAAACAACTTTATCCATCTAAACTCCAGAAGTTATTGTCTT
This sequence comes from Knipowitschia caucasica, assembly GCA_964034765.1. Lineage (NCBI taxonomy): Eukaryota > Metazoa > Chordata > Actinopteri > Gobiiformes > Gobiidae > Knipowitschia > Knipowitschia caucasica. Next base: position 7,911,878 of record OZ035832.1, read on the forward strand.
TGAGTGTTTGTCCACAGAGACAGTGTTTTCTCTAAAATACACATTTTTCATCCCATTCATTGTTCAACAGAACCAAACAAAACAATAAAGGCTGAAGACACAATATTATGTTCACTCATGTTCACAGTTGATTATTTTAACAGTTCAATGAACCTTTCTTTTACAGTTTTTATTTAACATTTTAAGTACACAACGTTGAGAACGCTTGTGTGCAAGTCTCGGACCCGTTAGCGCTAGATGAACCATCTTGGACTATGGGAGCACAGGGACTGGCCTCCTACTGCGACTCAGGGGAGCACAGGGACTGGCCTCCTACTGGGACTCAGGGGAACACAGGGACTGGCCTCCTGCTGGAACTCTGAGGAGCACAGGGACTGGCCTCCTGCTGGAACTCTGAGGAGCACAGGGACTGGCCTCCTGCTGGAACTCTGAGGAGCACAGGGACTGGCCCTCTGCTGATACGCAGAGTCAGGACTTAACATTGGGAGTCAGCACTTCCAATTCATGTCGCAAAAGTCTGGAACAGTCTTCCTGAAAATGTGAATCGGCTTCTACGCCAAAATTCTTTTAATCCAGTTATATATATATTAATATTAATGTTATTCATTCCTTTACTTTGTAAAGCACTTTGAGTTGCATTGTATAGAAGTTGTGTCATTAAAATAATAACATTAATAATTAATACATTTTATTTAAAAGTGCCTTTTACCCAAGGACACTGAACAAACATGGTTAAAAACATGGTGCAAATGTGCCCTTCCCTTGCCTCGATGATTCAGGAAGAAGGAAAACTGTAATCATATGGCACATTTCATAGAGGACTGAAGCTAAATGCGCTTCACAAAGACACAAATCACAGAAAGACACGGGTATACTGTCGAAAGATTAGACATTTAGTGAGTCGTGAGTTTCCTCTCAGGGTCGGAGAAAGGGGGCAAATAATTTTCCACAGCACCAAATATACCAAATGATGGGACTTATTTGTACACAATATTTGGAGATGCTGCATCAGGAGAGAGCGAATAAGCACAGGCCCCTCTCTCAACAAAAGGCACAATATTAAAACTAAACAGTGGGACAATAAATCGAGGCCCTGTCCTGTACAAATTGGACTGTGCTGTTGGGCAAACTGAGGATACCTGCATGTCCACGTACCTCCCCAGAGCCCGTTTATGAGATCTAGTCACACGCCATCTGTCATTGTAATTAATCGGCTGCTATTTAGTAGATAATGGGAAACTGTCTTGGGTTTTGTGCCGACTCACTTTCCAGAGACTGGTTCTTGTTTGTGTAACTCGTGATGGTTGGATACACCACATGTTATTTGCAGACCACCTTAAAGTGATTGTCTGCAGTTTGTCAGAAAGAGAGAGAGGGAGGTACTTGATTTAAAAAAACGACGCAAGCTCCTCCCTCTTCCTTTCTGATTAGTCTACACCTACGTTTCCGTAATACTTTGAAATGTTAAAGACCTTATGCCGGGTTTGATTTATTTAGAAATACAGTTTTAATACAATTTTATATTAGAAGAGAACTACTAAAGGTTTCAAAATCAGTTGTTTTTTTTGTCTGATCCTCCCAAATCGAAATAACCCCATAGCAACGCCCTTAGAAACGAAAAAACTTCACAGCCCTTGGTGACGTCAGAACGGGTACGTTTCAACGCTGTAAGTTGTTTACAATTTGGTATTCGTTCTTTTTTCGCGGATATTCAAGATGACAAAGCCGTGTACAGCAAGTATGACATTGCTACTAGATTGTAATCTTTCGTTGGCACTGAGATTGTCCAGTGGTTGTGTTGATGCACTGCCCACCCACCCACCCTCAGACACTTTTTCACACTCAAAACGGCAATTTATGTGTAGTGAGCAATTGTCAGCTGTAGAGGGCAGTATTGTGTTGGGCATCAGTGGAGAGAAGAGAGAAAAGGCAGTCCTGTGGCATAGATCCATGGTTTTCAATGCATGGGCGTAACCCGCTATGACGTCACACACAGGTTAGAGCATAGACAACTTAAATTCATGAAAAACACGTTCTTTTTATAAAATATAGGATTTTTTTTGCCGGAATCTCTTTCAGATTGACATTGTCATGCAATTTTGATATCCACAATTTTTTTTTTTTTAAACCCGGCATAAGGTCTTTAATGAGAGAACACATTATACATATACATTATTAATACACATGCACAGAGGTTTTCAGAATTATTTGTTAACGTTTTCATGCACAAAAAAACCATTGCGGCAACCCCGGAAGAAGCTATTATCATTAATTGTACATTTTAGGACACACCTGCAGAGGATCTGATTATGGATATAGGTTCAGTATATAAATGATTATGGATATAGGTTCAGTATATAAATGATTATGGATATAGGTTCAGTATATAAATGATTATGGATATAGGTTCAGTATTTAAATGGGTAACTCAGCGCAGATGTTCAGAATTCTTTGTTCAGTTTTCATGTAGTTTCAGAGCCTAAATTGGAGGCTTGATTCGGAGTAGGGATGTAAAAAACTATGAATTTTCATGACCGACCACCAAGCCTCATTAACCGGTTGAAACCGGTTAACCGCGTAGTTTAAAATAGTCCACGTTCTTTGAAATAACAGCCATTTCGAGCTGCGTACTTTCCATAAGTGCAGCTCTGCGTTCTACTGGATCAGAGCTGAGACAGCGGTGCCAAAACCCACAACAGCTTTGGCACCTTTGCGCACAGAGAACTGCTGTTTTAATCTTCCCATTCTTCTGTGCTGCGGGTTAAATTATTTTTAAGCAAAAGACGGCTCGTCACATGGTCAGAGCAGCGAGTGACGCGCCGCGTCTCACAGGTCTCCGTTAAAGTTTAAAAGTGATGTGTGTGGAGCTGATCTAATGACAAGGACCAGCAGCACAAACATGTTCCATATGTGTTTGACTGGAGCCGTGTATTTGCGAGGATTCCTTTGGGCTCCGTGACACAGAGGAGCGTGACAGATCGGTATGTGTGTGTGTACAATACATGTGTGTGTGTACATGTATGTGTGTGTGTGTAAATATAAGATCCAATGTAGTTCTGACCCGCGCCAGTGTGCAACTAGCAGGCGGTAACAGACGGGAGAGATGATGCGTGTGGATGTTACTATCAATGGAGGGGGGAAAGTGTGTGTGTGTGCGCACGTGTGTGCGTGTGCATGTGTGCGTGCATATGTGGCGCGTACGGCGTGAGAGTCGGCCCAGAGTTTACTGTTACATTGACGCGCACAGCTAGATAGGGACCCGCTCGTCACATCGTGCGAATAGGGCTTAAAATAGCGTTATGAAGAGACCTCCCCTCTCCCCTTTTTCTCTTTTTTAACCGACAGCTTTGACCAGTTAACGCTGTGACGTCAACCACCGGTTAAACGGTCACCGATTTACATCCCTAATTCGGAGGCTCCGCGAAAACAAACAACTGAGCATGCGCGCAGCTGCGAGCATCAGCGCTGATGATTGACAGCCCTTGGCATGGGCATGACTCGATTGGTTAACGTGGACGGCATCGTGGATTTTGAGCTATAGCTAAGAGAAGGGAAGGCGGGACTTACCCGTAATATTAGAATGAATAAAATGACTTATTTTATATCAGCATTTAAGGCCACTTAATACAAAGGCCACTTTGTCAACTTAATACAATTCTTAAAATTTGTAATTAATTTAGAGTTACATACTATCACTTTAAAGGAGACGTCCTATGAGAATATACTGAGCTTTTAACCACATTTCAACATTGTTTCCTCATCAAAAATGGACCAGAACCCTCCTCTGCAGGTTGATTTTTGAACACTAATCCCCAGACTCCGGCCCATTACAATTTTCACTTTGTACTGTGGGCGGCACGGTGGCTGAGTGGATAGCACTCTCGCCTCTCAGCAAGAAGGTCCTTGGTTCGAATCCCGGCCGGACAAGGGCCTTTCTGAGTGGAGTTTGCAAGTTCTCCCCGTGTCTGCGTAGGTTTCCTCCGGGTACTCCGGTTTCCCCTACCACTAAAAATATGTCCAATAGGTCTGGCATGCGCCTCCTGTTCGGCGACCCCGCTCCCATCTCTGTGTGGAGTGAGAGGACAAGTGCCCAAAAATAACAATTGTAAACCGCTTTGTGACTCTGGTCTGTGAAAGGCGGTATATAAATAAAGCTTACTTACTTACTTACTTCTACCATACCTCTGGACATTGGGCATCGATAACCTCAACTTTTATGTCTCTTGTGTGTATTTATCAATTAGAATTTTATGAAACTATTTTATTCCTACCATTTTCTCTTTTTTACCTTTTTAGAACTTGTATGTACTATATACCAAAGCAACATCCTGTTACTTACAAAAGCAAAAATAAATAATGCTGGGTCTAATTTTTAGATCCATCTACGCAAATATGAGAAACTTCTGGCACAAACATGTAACTCCGCTCCTCCTTGATTCGGAACATTGTAAAGTGCTTTGGTTGACTTTAACCTTGGTCTGTAAAATGTGCACATAAATAAAGAAAACATACTTACTTTCTTCAATCTAAAAGCTCCTGCGTCAATGTTATGTGCCACCTTCACCATCACGCTCAGAGCATTTTTTTGTCTTTTCAACAAAAGTTTTGTCCCTTGATATTGGCTGCGGCCCTTTCATCTTGATTGACATCTACAGTAAATTGGTTTTGACAATGTTCCAGGTGAAATTACATTCTTTACAATCACTATATTCGCTGATGGTCAAATTTGGATAAGAAAATAATATTTTGGTGGGAGCATAGGGAGTTACAAGTGGATGGCCTTTTTCATATTTCTTTCGCTAAATATTTCACATTTTAAGACATATGACAAAGAAAAAAGTCTCATTATAATAATGGACAAAAACAATACATAATGGTTCTTCTTTAAGGCTGCTCCTCCCCTGAAAACCAAGTGCATGTAGGACATAACATGATTCTCTTGAGCAATCAACAAAAGTGCCTCGTTGTCTTATGAGAATTGAGCAACTAATCTCCGCCAAGACGTAAGGTATGTCACAGGCTAAAGAGGAGGGTCTAAATTATGCCATGAGAGCCACACTTAGGTATTAATGTGTAGTGTGTTCCGCATTTACCTTATTATTTATAGGTAAGAGGCCGGCTCCACTCAAGACCATTTCCAATTGCAGAGTTGGGGCACCCAGCAGTTAAAAAATCGGCATGCAAAAATTAGGCCTTGAAGCCAGGTTCTTGTTGCTCACATTGGAAATTGCCCTGTCACTAGAAATATCTCATCACAAAGCGAAGCTCCTATTCACATCTGTATTGAAGGAAAAAGGTAAAAATATACGCTAAAGAAACTCAACCTGTATTTGACAAAGACAGAGAGTCCTATAACCTATTAAATGTAACTACACATTGGATTTATCTTCCTTGGCTGTGGCCCACCTGTCACCTGTAGCTGCTGTATGTACATTTTGCAGCAGGCGTGTGAGGATTGATTATCTACCTCCAGAAAATATATGAAACTGAACGGAGCCGCCAAAGTAGCACGGAGGAGGTGATTTTTGCAAACGTAAAAATGGGTCTATTATTTTACAACGACACTTCTTTTACAAATACAACATAAAATCGATCAGCTCCGTCAGAGAAAGGGAGTGCGGCTTGAGAGAAGTGAGAAGTGAATAATGAAGGCTGACTGTCAAGACATTGGAGTTTATAATAGAGCAGTGGAGTTCAAAACCTGAACCATTGTAACCCAAACGGCTGAGAGGATAAAAGGTGAACACATGAATAAAAGCCCCGTGTGCAGAGTTATGAGGTGATTAAAAACAAACTTTACTGATTTCTTCTGGTCTATACTTGTTTATGGCCACAAGTTTCTGCCATCAGCCTGTGTTCAACTCATTTGCTTGATGGATCTTCCCACACTTTCACTTAAAAGAGAGCAGCGGATCTGTTGGTGAATGTGGACTGTGGTAGCTCCAACTAATCATCTTTAAAGCTGAAATTGTTGTAACCCACGTCACAAATGCACCCACTTCCGGTTTTACTTTGCCAAACTTCCTTTAAAAATATGCATCAGCGCCAGCTTCACCCCTGCTCCTCCGGCCGGTCTCACTGCATGTCTTGAGTGATAGATCACTGATACATATTGATCAAACCACATCACCAGCACAGACCCACCGGATCCACTCATCGAATATCAGTATCACAACCCGCTCAACGGTGAGTCCAGACAACCCCTTGAACAACTTTTTAAACAATGTTTCTGTGGAGCCACGAACTCTCATTGAACTATGCTAACGCTAATGCTAACGCTAGTACACACACACAACTGCGGTCAGCCCGACCCACAAGCGGCTCGATAAGTTGATCTTCCGCTTAATTTACTTTATGTCTTCAGCCGAACCTTTTGCCAAGGCCTTATTATAACAATTATGTGCTCTGTTTTTCTTTATTCGGCTGTTTAGACCCACTTTTAAGTACTTTTGCACTATTCGCCCAAGCGGCAGTAGCCTTTCGAATTAGTTATTGAAACCCTTACCTGTTGCGCAACAACCCTTTCCCTTGATATTTGACGATGTTTGAACTTTATATGAAAGTTTGACTGTTTTGAGTTTGTATTTAAAGTGCACTTTTATTTGATCTACCTCGACACTTTTGATAGACATAAACTCTATTGTTTATATTGTTGAATTTAATTGTTTATCATTAAGTCCCAATGGTATATGTTTTGAATGCTACATATTACAATGTATACTTTGAATGTTTTTATTAGCAGCATTAACTCCGTCCTGCGCTAATGATAATGATAATGATAATTTCATTTGTATGAAATCCTAATTTGTATTTTTTCCTGGCTTTCAGGTCAGGTTTTTTTTTTATACATACATATACTGACTCTGATCCCCCACTGGATGGCGAGCTAACCCCCGAACTACTGGACACCTGAACCTATAACCACCCTACCCCCGCATCATCGTGGTAGGAAAAATCTTTTCCATTTCATCAATACCCTGTGGATTACAATACTTACCTCACCTGGATTACAGATACAAACAATACCTTGTTGAACTTGTCTACCTCTTTTGAACTCTTGAACTATTTGTTTTACCTTTTGAAGGACACTTTTTGTTGATGTTTTTTGTTATTGTCTAGTATAATTGTTTATTCATAAATACATATATATATATTATATACCAACTTATTTATTTATCATTCTATATCTGAACTATTTTATAGTACTAAGATACCTGAGTTTGGAGCATTTGCGAATGTTTCAGTAAAAGAGTAAACTAATTAATTAAATGAAACGCTGTTCAACAAGGTCGTTTCTTTGAGTTGTAACAAGGCTCGTCACTTGATCTCAGCAGTGGTTGATAAAACACACAGCTGTCTCATTCACAGCAGCTAAAAATGTTTTCCCTGATGAAAATTGGTCAAACAAATTGAGCCAAAGCGAGTTAGAGCAAAATTGAATGCATGTGCACTATACCTTATTGAGCTTCATTGGGCACAGTCTATAGAATATGTGCGTGTGTGTGCAACAGTCATTTTTTTTTGTATTTCTCAAATTTTAAGTTAACATTTTAAAAGCAACAGGGCGACAGTAGCTCAGTTGGTAGAGCATTGGCCTTAAGCCCAGAAGGTTGTGGGTTCAATTCCCACCTCTGCACCTTCTCCACCGACTCCCACTGATGACTGCTGTTGACTGCTGTCGTTGTGTCCTTGGGCAAGACACTTAACCCCACTTTGCCCATGGACCGCCTGCCTCATGAGCAACAGGACTAAACAGAACTGTGCACGTATTCTGGATTGCGGTTTTGATTTTAACATGGCAAGAGCTGTAAAGGACCACTAAAAGTATTAGCTTTGGACCACGTCTACCGTCCACACGTCTACTAAGTGGTCTACCATGTAAGGAGTGAATGAATAATGCCACACCAAACATCTTTGAATGTTCAATAAAGCATTATTAAAACAGTGCAACAGTTACCATGGTTCCCTACTGCAAATTTACCATCATTATGAAATAATTTTGATTTGAGAGCAGAGCAGCGGTGTGCACTTGCCAGCCTGCAGCTGCTGAGATCTCATTGAGCAGATTGATGGTTGACACTGGAAGTGAGCGCTGGAGTCAAGCATCATTACTGCGGCCAAGCACCCCAGGTATGCGCTTAATGGCAGTAAAAAGACAAGTACATGTGTGGCCATCACTTAATGAGCCTCAGTCTAAAATCATGAAATAACTAGTTATGATTTTTAATGCTCTCAAAATCAACAACTGTCATGTCTTTAATGCCAAGCAAATATGACATTTGCAACATGTGAATTTGTAAATGCCATATGCCGAATGTGATCCAATGCACTCATTAGAGTCACAAAGTTACAGTTTGAAAACATTTTACGGCTTTTCTGGCAATGATTAAGGAGCTGGAAGAACTCAAAATGTGCCCCACAGTTTCATTAAACATGTATGCACTTTAAGCCTGGAGGAGATGAGAGTGAGAACTAAGCACCCATAATACATATAATGACTGCAAAGTGGAAGAGCAGTGTAGCTCAGGTGTGAGGGAGGCACTCGAAGGATCCAGTGACTTAGAAAGCAGCACAATGATGTCGTCCAAACTAAATACATCCTAGGCAAGCCAAGGAAAGGCAAGTGTATTTGTACAGCACAGTCCATACTCAAGGCAACTCAAAGTGCTTAACAAAACAAGCTACAAGAATATGAACAATCATACAAAGCATGAAAACATCCAAACCATAAATAATCCCAGTACATCAAAAAAGAGAGAAGCCACAAGACGCCAGGGTAGAAACCTGAAAACTGGAACGGCTGATCGTACTTCCTGGTTCTAGTCAGGACTCGAGCTCCAGGGGTCTTGAATATACTGTGTTCAAGTCTCTCCATGGCCTCGCTCCAAAATATATTAGTGACATTTTAGTCCCATACGAACCAAGCCGGACTCTGAGGAGCACAGGGACTGGACTCCTGTTAGTGCCCAGAGTCAGAACTAAACATGGGGAGGCTGCTTTTCAGATTCATGCCGCTAAAATCTGGAACAGTCTTCCTGAAGATGTGAGACAGGCCTTCTCTCTGACAATGTTTAAAACCAGGTTAAAGACAGTTCTGTTTGGCTGTGCATACAACTGAGGGATTTTATATTTCTTATTTTGTTCAGCACTTTGAGTTGCCTTGTGTAATTGTGCTACATAAATAAACTTGCCTTGCCTTGCCTACTGCAGCTGTGAGCAGGCCGTTAACCTACTGGAGACAAATGCACGGATAGGCATCTCCAGGTCTGCTCTAAACACTATTGTGTTTTTAGATGGTAAAAGGTTGCTTTGTGTATGCCTTGTGCTATACAAAAAAACTTGCCTTGCCCTATGTTACTGATGGCATGTGACTGTCAACATTTAAATCTGAGTCTATTATAACTCCTATATTTCTGACATGATCTGATGGTTTTAGGGAGAGAGACTGGAGGTGACAGATAACATTATATTGGAAAAACAAAATGACAATGACCATGCAAAGTGTGGGTATCCCATTTTGTCTGTTCTTACCCATTTCTACGTGTTTTGAGTTAAATCCCTGCGTGTATTTGTCAAATGTATGAAGAAAACCAGCAGTTATTGCCTTTTTATTGTACATTATATATCCTGCACAGACTTTATTTTAAACCTCAACATGTTTGCACACTTCTGTCCTTTGCACAAATGAGAGATTCTATCAATGCCAAATGTGACATGTACATTTCTCTAGTGTGAGATCAATAAAGCTTATCTTATCTTAAAAGTATGACATGTATGACTTTTAATTCCACTATTGATCCAGCAGAGATGACTTTCTAAAGCAGGGTTTTACCTCGAGGCTGTGGCTTGTCCCCCTCAAGATTCTCCTAATATCAATATGGTCATATGAAGGCTCCTTCTAAAAAATCTCAGTGAAAGCCCTGACATGTACTCCGTCTGGGTCTTATAGGCCAAATGACACAATTTTCAACGTCTGTCGGGACCTTCTGTCACTTGTAAATAATAATAATAAGACATCATTTTTTTGTATAGCACTTTTCAAAAACTGTTTTCAAAATTGTTAACAAACCGTCAGAATAATCAATAAAAACAGTCATGAAAGAATAGTTGATACAGGAAGACAAAGCAGACATAGCAAACACAAGAAGAAAGACAAAACAAATAGTAATATACAAATATGTGAAGTTCAAAACCAACAGTTTAAATCTGTTTGATGAAAGTGGGTTTTAATTAAGAAGTGATTTAAAAGAGGATACTGATGGTGCTAGCCTTATCTCCTTAAGGTCCTTCCAAAGTCGAGGAGCCCGGACAGAGAAGGCTCGGTCCCCCTTTGTCTGGAGCCTTTATCTGTATAGATAAGTGCCAGACCTAAACAAGCTTTAAAAGTGATCAGTAAAATCTTAAAATTAGGGCTGTCAAACGATAACTTTTTTTAGTTGATTAATCGCACAGTAATGGTGAGTTAACTCACGATTAATCACATTTTTAACATTCTATTTCAAATCCACTTCAATTGAAGTTAAATGAGATTATCAACACATGTCATTTATACCAAATGTACCTAAATCTGTTAGATTTGCTCACAAAATTTTGCTTTTGGGCACAAGCAAAATGAGCTGTTAATGAAAAGAGGAAATTTACGTACCACATCTTTAATCCAGCGAGTTTAGTTTAGATTAGTTTCAGGAGGAGACAGGCAGTGATGAGAATAACGGCGTTACTAACACCGTTACTTTTTTCAGTAACGAGTAATCTAACTAATTACTTTGACAGTAACTATAACGCCGTTATCATTTCCGACATTCCGTTACTGCGCGTTACTCAAGACGCACAATGAACGTGTTGTCATGAGAGAAGGGAGGATGAGAAAACCTCTCAGCAATTATTGGCTGATGTAAAACATATTTCCTTTACAATCCACATGTCTACAGTTGAGAGGATGGCTCATAAATTGTGTTTTTGAAACAAATATTGGTCTTAATCGCGCTCAACCACGGCTTGTATCACCGTGAGGCCAGCCACAGAGGAGCTCATGTGAGCGCAGAAGTCGGCTGCATACAATTCCATCGATAAGCTCCTTTCTCCTCCTGGTTTATCTGCTAAGGGCTGAAAAAGGTTTGGCTAACATACATGTAACACATTTTAAGATAATCTAAAATGCACATAGGGTAATTTTTCAATGACTATAGGAATGATAAGAAAGAGAGAGAGAGTGTAAGACGGTTGATTTTAGGAATTGGATGCACCCGGCTGCCGCAAAACAGAGTAGTTTACGGAGGACACACGGGTTTTGTTTTACTTTTTAAAACTCATTGGACTCATTTCCAAATGGAGGATTACATATCTACGCTCAAACTATTATCTGGACTTAAACACGGAACTGGTCTGAACCGAAGTGGACTGTGCAGGTCATTTATATGGTAAGACCCATAACTCATAGTTTTGCGTTTTGTTTGAACAAACAATGCGGGCATGAAGCATATTTTTCTGTAGCCAAACAAATTGTCCACTTGATGTATATGATATATATGTTCATCTGATTAGACTGAAGTGCTTCACCGGTGTTTCCACATTCACAGTGGCGGGTGTTGGTGTTTAGTGCTTACACAGAGACAGATGAAGAGTGAACAGGACTTCAGCAGCAAAACAGACTTTTCTAGATGGAAATATTGGCACTGTTAAAGGTAAAAATGCGCACGTCGGGTGCACATTATGTTCCAGAACAAAACGAAAAAGTAACGCAATAGTTACTTTTACTGGTAACTAGTTACTTTTATAGTGGAGTAACTCCGTTAGTAACTCAGTTACTTTTTGGGAGAAGTAACTAGTAACTATAACTAATTACTTTTTCAAAGTAACGTGCCCAACACAGGACACTTTTGCGGTGTATTTGCGTGCACAGGTTACGCACAGGTTGCAAAGAAACAAACACAACATGCTTAGAATAGTTTAGTGGCGTGTATGGTCTTATATGACCATGTTACTGCAGCGGCATTCACTCACAGCCGCTCACAGTTGTGTTGTTGTCAGCTGCGGCCGCTAACAACAACCAGAGCGGCCGCGGAGGAGGCGGACCTCAGTCCATAGCAAACAACAGCCCCGCGGCTACGCGTGTATTCTTTCAAAACTTGAATTCCCAGAAGGCCGACCTGCTCTGATGCATCTCACACGCAGCATTCTGATTGATATTATGGATAAATGGGTGGGTCATTCAGACATGCGTTAATGCGCTAATTATTTTTTACGCGTTAATGAAAAATGTAATTAACGTGAGTTAACGCGATAATTTTGAAAGCCCTACTTAAAATCAATTCTAAAACACACAGGGAGCCAGTGGAGGGATGCTAAAACAGGGGTTTTGTGTAATTTTGCAAACAGACAGGTTGGTGTGTTCTGTTGCAATAGTAATTATGCAGAATGCAGTTCTCCTAGTACTTAATATTTGGAGTGAAAAGCCTACAAACTAGATCTCATCTCGTGGGATTCAAAAGGTTTCATCTAACAATTAGACAGCACTTAGACAGAAGGAGACTTTAAAGAAAATTCACCGCTGTGAGGCTCAAAAACAAAACACAGCTGGTGAGCATGACCTGCTTCCTTGTATTATTGTTTCTGATGCTACAGATCAAAGAACACTTACCTCCTCTTTTCATTAAAGGATAAAAGTCTCTTTGACTGATGTCTTTGTACAAGTGTCTGCTCAAATGGGTTTGTATCAGCTCATCTAAAAATGGAACATGTTAGGAATCACTTTCATTTCTGAGAATGTTGGGTTTTTAATTATTGAAATGGGAAGAGTCAACACCAACGGATTTGAGCTTTGCTGAAGCATTTTGTCACAAAGGCCAAGTGGGATTCTTGTAATTCTTATAACGCTCTTGTAAATACATTTAATGCCAGGGGATGAGCGCACAGAGGGATGATAACGCTGCCCAGAATATAGTAAGTACATACAGAATGACAATGGAATGTGCTCTCTTATGTAAATCCTCAGCTTTTCATTCAGCTCAACATGTCCCTATTCTCTGGCGATGCTGATCGAACATGCAGAAGAGTCATCGGCTGGAATTCCACAGAGAAGATAAACGTTGTGTATTAATGGGATTTCAAAGGAAATGTCAGATAAACTCATTTGTGTGACTGAAGCACGGACAAATCTCTATTATAGATGGGTCTGTTCTTCTCAAATCAAACGATTCTTGGCAAGGCCCGTCTTCCTTTTCTTTCTCACATAAGAGAAGACCCTACATAAATTATATGAGGTCTTTTCTTGTGTTTCTAGTCCATAAGTCATAATTACTCTTCCTTAATAAGGACCATTCTGTTGTGTGCTCCCTGCACTGGTCTCTAAGCTTTCCTGATAATGAGCATCATGGGAGAGCCATCTGAAAGGATAAAGGTGGCAGTGCCGCTAGTATCATCTCTGCATGTGCCAAAGGCTACGGTTATGCCTCAGTAGTAAAGAGTTCAAATAACATAATCAGAGCTGCGCAGGTCAGGCCTCTGCACGCGCCGTGGGACTGGATATTTAGTGCGGTCACCGCATGACATGAGTCAGCTGCAATGAAGAGTAACTACAGGAAACAGGGACCATCAAACAGAGGAAGATATTGAGCCAAGATATCTTTGTTCAGCACTTTGTTCAAATATTTTTGTTCAGCACTTTGAGTTGCCTTGTGTATGAATTGTGCTATACAAATAAACTTGCCTTGCCTTGCCAACACCAATAGGGAATGTTTTTTTTAAGTTTGTCCTTCATAATTTTCATAGTCAAAAATGTTGTCCATAAAGAGACAGAAGTTTCACAGAACAGTCACTGCACAAACTGCTCTCACTGCACACACAATAGTCACAAACGTTTGACTTCAAGATCTTCAAGATGGCAGCCTTATCCTTAAAGTAAAGACTTTTGTGTACTTTGTTGCCTTGTGTATTAATTGTGCTATACAAATATACTTGCCTTGCCTTGTGTTTTCATGTTGATACATGTTTTGAACATTTAATATTTCAATCACCATTTTTGTATGATAGTTTAGAAGTACCATTCGATACTAAAGAGATGCATTAGAACTTTTCAACCCAAAGAGAACTGCACTGTTCAGCATGCAGTTGTGTTATTGAGCTCAACAACAACAACAATGACATTACCCAAGTGTCAAATATCACATGGGTATAATACTCCTAGCCTCTTAATTGTAAAAATGAGCATCTGAACAGTGTCATCCTGTCATTCCACATTTGCACATAATCCTCTGAAGCAGTAATATAAATGTCTCACAGAGCTGAGGTCAGTTGTTTTACACGTCTGAACAGGTTTGACACATGTCAGAATGAAACCACACTGCACTATGACCAAAAGAAGCCTCTTCTCACACATGAATGCTCCTCTCGATGCAAAGCAGAGCTTATGTCTGCACGGGAGATGCTTGTGACAGAAAGGACAGGTGATGGATATGATTATGTGACGGGTCTGAAAACACGGCCGCTCAGCACATGACACTTACCCCCAGAGGATTAATCTTGATAAGGTCCATGTCATCTGATGTGAGAAACCATTTCATACGCTTCACTATATAACCGTCAACGCATTGTGGAATGTGCACTGCATTGTGGGTCAGTACTACCAGCGACAATGGAGGCGGTTGTCAGTTGATGCTACACGGTGGTGAGTAAATGCAGACATGTCAGACATGTGTGGCAGGTGTAGTATGTGTACAGAATTGTTTGAATACAAAAATATGCTCATCAATGTGTGTCCTTTTTTCAATATACATTTCCACTCTCCTGACCTCTTGTCCTCATTTTATCTCCTTTAAGTAAGTGATCTTTATCTGTATCATAAGTGAGTAAATAATCTCTATTTAAATCACACCTTTCTTAGACCAGAGTCACAAAGCGCTTTAACGTTGTTGTTTTTGGCATTTTGTCACCAGTCACCAGTACAGGAAGCCCATGCCAGACCTATTGTACGTATCTTTAGGTTGGTATGTAATTATATTTTCAATATATTTTGGGAAGCGGACAAGAAAATATGCATTTGATTTTGAAGTTTGAATCGTGAAACAATATTGTCTAATGTGTCTCCTGTTGGAGGTCAAGTGCTTTATAAACATAGTTGTACTGTACTGACTGATTCTATATTTTATTAGTTTCATTTTAATTTGTGTACCTTTGACAGTTTTTTTATTCAGGAGTTCAAAAGTATTTCTTTTCAACAGGACTGTAGAGCCAAGTCATTCACTTAATCCAAAAAAATATTTTAAGTAGTTCCTTTTGTGCAGAAGTACACCCATTGCTGCTCTTGGTCTGGCAGAGAAAAACATTACTATGTTTTATTAAACAACTTCCTCTCAGGACAATCGCAAGACGCTTTTCTCCACAGCAGACGTTACATTAGGAGAGACGTGCTACAATTAACGTTAATGAGCTTAAATGACTGAATTTAGTGGGCTCACTGGTGGAGATGCACTAGCCTGGTCGTACCACAAAATTACATTTTGTACTAAGGTCTGGAGGTGCTCCATTGAGCTCCGTGAACAGGTGGGAGAGGTTAACTCCTTTTGCAGATTGAAACCATTGGATCTGAGTTTACCGTCACGTATGTAATGCGCCCGAGTGAGTCGTTAGCATTTAGCCTAGCTTTAGCCATCTCCTTTGCCGCTAACGGAGCCGTGGGGAGTAGCGCCACATTTTTTGCCAGCGATTACATTTGCTAAACATTCCTCTTGCTCCAGCTTCAATTTCTAGATAGAACCAGACCGGATTATTTTACTATCGCATTTTTTGCCATTGCCAGACTACAACCTGCCCGTTCGACGCAAACTCTTGACGTCACCCACAACTAACTACAACACCTGCCTCCCAAGCTCGCTAATTGGTCGGATGGAATTCAACCGATTGTAATCGCTAACACAGGGACTAGACCCAGACGTTACATGCAGGGAAATGATAATTGAACGCACGGATCGATAAGGCCAGGCTAGAGATGCACTGACTGGGACTATAAACCTACTGCGCTTCAACCAAGGCCAGAAACAGCCTTGTTCATGCTGTCATGTACCGCACTGTATGAATCTGAGATGTTACCACGGCCGAGAGTCCAATACTGTGCGTATTGCGCCTTGTTTGTACGTATAATCAGTGTGGCATAGATCCACATTCGGCAGCAGACAAAGACAGTTGGCGCTTGTTTAAATACACTGACACTGGAATCACAGTTATCAATTCAGTCTGAGCTCAATCAAAGAAAAGAAAACTAATTGCATTTCAGAAAAAAAACACCATTTGCACACTCATCCCCATGTTTAGCAAGAGACACCCCGTGATCAAACATCAATATCTGAGCAGCAGGGGGTCCTGTGTCGCTGCTGCTCTCCCGCATGCTACACCACATACACGTGCAGCCTGTCAGGAAAAAAAAATGCAGTGGGAGAATGTACAAAAGCTTTATAATACAGCCCTGGATTATATTCCAACCGTGGCACAAGGCAGGGAAGGGATCATATCGCTTCCTTGCAAAGAGTTCCCCTTATCAAATGTGGCGAGCTCTCCCAGCATCCAGTGATTTCTAAATAAATAACTCATTAGTGGCTCTGTTGTGGGGAGTAATCAGGCGGGTTGTGGCCACCCTGTGGGGAGGTCTGGTCACTCCCACCATTTTCATACACACATCAGCAGCACAAACAAGGAAGGAGTGCAGGCGGCGCAGTGGAATGTTCAATATGTCATGGTCAGTCTGCCATTTCTGTCCACTTCATGACTATGAGCCCAGTCTTCTCTGTTTAGACACAATTGTTAAGGCCAAGACACACTAATCAGTCTAGACGTCTGGAGGAGTTGGAGAGAGTTGGAAATAAATTGGTTACGACATGATGGAAGTAGTTTTTACTTGCTGAGGTGTTTTGGGAACTGTTGGGAAATTTCCGCCTGCGACGTTGCACTAAACCGTCGGGTCTCCTGATTGGTCTGTGCTAATATGGAAGCAGCAGCAGAGACTTTGCAAGGGTGCGCTCCGAGGAGGAGGTGGAGCCACTGATCTATGTGGTGCTGATCTCGTTGTCAAAGGCCATAGCGTCAACTTTTATGTGTTTTGACTGAAAGCCGTGGGGGGGGGGGGATAAATGAGCATGTGCGCTCACATAATTAGTATGTCTATTAGTAAGTGTAGTAAGTAATCTTTATTTATATACCGCCTTTCACAGAACTGAGTCACAAAGCGGTTTGCAATTGTAGAGATTTGTCTCTCACTCCACACAGAGGTGGGAGCGAGGTCACCAGTACAGGAGGTGCATGCCAGACCAATTGTACATGTTTTTAGTGGTCGAGGAAACCGGAGCAGACACGGGGAAAACATGCAAACTCCATTCAGAAAGGCCCTGTTCCAACCGGTGGTGGTACACCCTGAAACAGAATTATCCAATGTGTTCTTATGGTGCCTTCTTTCCTCTTGAAAACAGCTTTACAGCCTGGTGCAAACGTCAATGCTGAGGGGAGTTTTTGTTTGTTTGGACCAGCCTAGTTTAGCGGTTGTGGACTTTTGAATTTTAAATCTCTGCATGTTGGTCAGACATACCTTTCAACGGAGGAAATAGGAATTCCTACCCACCCCCCGGCTGTTTAGTGTTGCACCCTCTGCAATAATTACCCAAATCTAAAAGTGCTCAACATGTTAAATAATGAATTATCACATCTGTGTTTTGTTTGATAACTTTTATGTTCTCAATATTGTAATTTCACTTATCAATTTCAGTATAACCCCATATTTGTAGTTAAATATTTATTTAACTACAATAAATATAATTTGTAAATTCTAAAAGATAGAATTTACAAATCTATCTTTTACAGCTGTTAGTAGATTAATCAAAGCGTATTTTATCAAAGCGGAAAAAGAAGAGCGATTTCAAATTTGTTAGTATCCCCTTGAGCCTTAGCTGGCGCTTTAGCTGTGTGTTTGCCCAACCTGATCCAGCAACACTTAGAATTACAATGTATGAGCCGTGGAAAAGCTTGAAGTTGTTCTAAGGGCTTGTTGACGAGAAAAGACACTGACAAGGACATGCCGTGCCCATCAGAGCGTGTTTGATCAGCCAAGAAAGGTCTGGTGCTGCACATATCTCATGTCCATGTCACATCCAGAGGTTAAAGCCTCTGGAACGCTTCAGGATGTTTTGCAGGTTTTGAGCCCTTTTTCCTCACATGGGCTGAGTGCATGTATAGAGTGCAGTGCGTGTAGCGAATCCTTGTGGACAATATTTATTTTATTTTTTTTACCGTTTTTGTCATGTACTGTTTTAGGTTTGCATACAAAAGCTGTGTAAAATAAATGAGGTTTCCACAAATGCAGAAATGTACTTCTGGCTGTATGACTTGAAAAGTGAACAGCGTCATTATCCTTTTAGCAGCCAAACATAAAGTGTAATTTATTTTTTATGTATTATGTATTTTCTTAATTTTTTTCTGTAATAGTATTGGTTCATTTGTTTTCAAGCAAATGATTTGATGACAACCTTAACACAGACTCATTCAAGGAGAAAGAATCAAAGTCAAATCAAATCACTGGACGACAGAATTCTCCATGTTTTCCCACAGCAAACTGGAAAAGTCAAACCGTGCCGGACAAAGCCAAAAAAATCTTTTAATCTTTTGTAGAAGTAAAATATTATTTCTGGTCACTGAAAGAACGCGGAGAGAGATTGCAGAAACCAAGGCCAGGTTTCTCTGCACTATACTGAAGGGTACATTAGTGAAACCTGTAACTCTGTGAAGACTAGAAATAATGAAACAGACTGAAAGTGAGGATTTCACTTGTGGCCTAGTCTTAACGCCGTATCTTTCAATTAACCATCCCTTGATGATAGAGAAAACGATTTTATTTGAGAAGCCCTACAGCAGTTGAACTTACTGTTTCTCGCCCACATGAGCTGCAGTGATTCACGTCTCATAGTAACTGCAAAGTGCAGACGCTCCAACACAGGATTGTGCAACTTAGATTGCTCTTGCAGCGTGTTTTTGTTGGTTCAATGTCCTTACTTACTCAGATCAAGACTATACTCTGGATTTATCTCTTAATGCTGCTTTTCTTGGGGTGGATCTGTTGCTCTTTCTTTTTAATCTACACACAACAGATTATTGCTAAAACATTAAAATTATAGTCAAAGCATTAGTAATCCAGCCTCCTGATCAAAACATTAATGATACGACTAAACCCAAACATATTAGTCGACTACACAACAGGAACGGCACTCATGTTGTTGTCGTATATGCGCCTAAACAAAGCACTGCTGGATTATTTGGTTTCGGATCTTAATTTGGATAAAATCACACAAAGTACAAGCCAGCCTCTATCACCCGGGAGATCTATTCAATCCTGCTCTTACATCATATCCAGTCTATCTTTGGGAGCAAGTATTTTTGTCCATTTGTTTTCTTTTTATATGCATGCACTTCAGGCATTAAAATAAAGTTATGTGTTGGAGTCTTTTTATTCAACATTTTTACACTTACATTTTACATTTACGACACATTACTACCATAGAGATAGTAATCATTATCATCATTATATTATTAAGCTCTATGTTGGTTGTCAGCCTCCTTGACTACTAATTATTGGTGCTGAAAAATACCGATGTGAAAGTGGGAGGTTGGAGCTCAATAAGCATTTGAGCAACAAGCAAACAGTATTTTTCAAATCAAACGTTTGTATTTAATTTAGTTTAAAGCAAGGAAGGTGAGTGCTGCAGAGGGTACGAGTGGTAGAGGGCTTAACACACAGGTGCTCTTCGAAGACAGGGTATGACGAAGACCGCTTTTGGTCGAAATGCGTAGGCAGTCCATTTTAATAAAGGACTTTTATTTTTTCACTACAACAGAGTGCCTCAGACTTCTTTTTCTCTTTTTGACATCCTAAATCTGTTTGTATTTAGTTTGTCTTGTTCTGCTGTGTGAGAAATATAAGTTTGAAATAACACTTACTTTAAAAAATAAAAACGGATCGGCCGAGCTCTAAGCCCAAAACAATAATTCTATGCAAGAATATACTGTCAGAAAATTTTATTAGCCACAGGTGACACAGCCACGCAGATCACTGGACTCATGTCGCTGTTGAAGTGAAAACATGAATCTATCACAGAGAAGCTGAGCGTTGAGGTGGACGAGCAGCCTATTACAGGGGCCAGATTGGGCTAAATGGAGAAAAATGATGTCCAGTGAAGCGCACAAGACCCTGTCCCCCAGCAGTAGTTCAACAGTTTGATCTACAGCACGGGTCACCTGGTCCTCCCACTTACAACAAAAGCCCTTGTGCGCAAACCCTAAAATCTAAAGCATCGGCGACGGAAAGAAGAATCATTGGGTCAAATATGACGAGGAAACCTGCTGCTTTCTGTGTGCGGCGATGTCCTGAGCACACTTCGGCAAAATTACAGAAAGTGCCCAGAAGCAGCCCAGGAAATCCCAATGCACACGGCCAATATTGTGTTTAGCCGCGACAGCTTTAGGGTAGTTCCCATTATATCTGTGTGAACAGGCTGTGCTAATTAATGGCATAGTGTGGTGTGAGAGCAAACCCTCCAAAGGTCTTGTTTGGCCATCAGGAGTTTATTTACATGAGGAAACACAATGATTCAGTTTCTTCATGAAATAATGAATAGATTCGCTGACAGTTATTTTTGCAGTTTGCCATTTGTTTAAAATAATTGAGTCACTTTCTCCCATACCACCATACTGCTAACATGCAGCCCGCGGAAATTCAATTTGGTAGACGTCAGCCAAAGTTTCCCCCTCCAGGCCGGTTCACATCCCCAGCCTATCGCACAGCAAACGCCCCCTTCCAATCACCCGTACCGGCCAGGCAGCCGCTTAAAAGCAGAGAAACTCCCACTTCACGGCCTCTCGAAGCCTTGCAAGTCCCGAAGCCTTGCAAAGAATCGTTCTGGAGGAATCGCTTTTGTCTACTCACGCTTACTCCTGCGGTCCCTGCTGTCCTCTGTCTTGCTGCGTGTGGTCTGCTCCTCCTCCGCGTCGCTGCACCTGCTGCGGGTTTCGTGCTGTGGTCCGTGGGTCTTTGCCGCTCTCCTCCTTGCGGGCTCTTTCCGCGGGTTTGCCGCTGCTCGTCTCGTCGCGGCCTGCTGCTGCATACGGCCGGTCTGGCCCGGTGCGGTGGGAGCCGTGCGCATCCCTGCCTCCTCGTGCCGGTACGGTGTGGTACTGTTGTCTTTCCCTTGTCTTCTGGCGTTTGTGGGTAAGTATGCTGACCTGCGGATGGTTTATTCCCCTCGCATTGTACTGCAGGCTCAGTTGGCCCCGCGCTTTGTACTACAGGCTCAGTTGGCCCCGTGCATCGGTGTGCAAGCTCAGTTTAAATCCCTCGCATTGGTCTGCAGGCTCTCAGTTTAAATCCCTCGCATTGGACTGCAGGCTCTCAGTTTAAATCCCTCGCATTGGACTGCAGGCTCTCAGTTTAAATCCCTCGCATTGGTCTGCAGGCTCTCAGTTTAAATCCCGCGCATTGGACTGCAGGCTCTCAGTTTAAATCCCTCGCATTGGACTGCAGGCTCTCAGTTTAAATCCCTCTCTGGACTACGAGCTCCGTTTAAATCCCTCTCTTTGGACCGCAAGCCCCGTTTAAATCCCTCTTGGACTGCGGCTCCCAAATTGAATCCCTCACATTGGACTGCGAGCTCTCAGGTTAATCCCTCACGGAACTGCTTATATCTGGAACTGCTTATATCTGGAACTGTTATACCGTACCTGGAACTGCTTCATGCGGAACTGCTTATATATGGAATTGATATGTAACTCAAGTTCTACGAATGGTGCTTAGCCCCTTAGGCTTCGCTATGGGTATACTCCAGAAGCACCTAGCTTCCCGCCAGAGAGAACTAAATGCTCCAATCACATGCCAGTCCCATTTATAAATAGCCCTCTACGGCCCGTACCAACCACTTTGAACTCAGCCAAAGCCATGCTGGACTGATGGGCCCGTAGCTAAGGGGCTACGCACCATTCGTAGAACTTGAGTTACATTAGGTAACTATCAATTCTACATCATGGTGCTAACTCCCCTTAGGCTTTGCTATGGGTAACCACGCGTAAGCCGTCGGAGAATGTACTCCCATCAGGCCAGCGTAGAGTGATTGGAGCCCTGCCCGAGTTCCCGCCGCACTATCAAGGCGCATGGACTCGGGGCAGGAAGAAGAAGGAGCAGTGTACGAGGCCGCTCCTACCAAGGACGCCTGAGTGACACTGACAAACTCCTGAGGAGCAAAAACACAGAGCAAGGGCCGCTCCTATCAAGGACGCCCACGCTCAGGCAGGACTCCCGTAGGAGCCAGCAGGGAACGTACCTAGGACGCCTCTACCAAGAGCTCCTGAGGTATGAGAAGAGTAAAAACATACCCCGGACGCCTCTACCAAGAGCTCCTTGAGTATGGTAACCGTTTTACGGGAAGAGCGGGTCTCGACCCCAAGACGCCTCCGTCCAGCGTACCTGAAGCTCGGACTAGACTAATCGCGGGTCGGCCTCGGTGAGTCAGACCCCTGCGTTCAGAATGGAATGGGCAACCGACCGTTCTGCCACGTCCACTAAATATGACCGGGCAAAGGTAGAGGACGAAGCCCAAGACGCGGCTTGGCAGACGTCCTCCACAGAGGCACCCCGGAGCAGAGCTGTGGAGGCCGCGACTCCTCGTGTGGAGTGCGCCCTGAACCCCACCGGGGGAACCAACTCCTGAGCCTGGTAAGCAAAGTGAATCGCCCGAGACACCCAGTGGGACAGCCTCTGGGGCGTCAACGGTGCGCCTCTGTTCTTAGGGCCTGTGCATACAAACAGCTGATCCGACCGTCTGAAGGAGGCTGTAACCGCCAGGTAGGATCTCAGCATCCTGACTGGGCACAACAGATGCAGCCGCTCCTCCTCCTCGGAGGCATGAGGCGGCGGGTGAAAGGGTCGGACCCTGATGACCCTTGACCTAAAAGCCGAAGTAACAACCTTAGGCAGAAAGGCTGGGTTCGGCCAAAGCACAGCCACACCGTCCTCAGCACCGAATGCCAGACATTCCGGGCGAACGGAGAGTGCGCATAGCTCCCCTGCCCTCTTGGTTGAGACCAACGCCAGCAAGAGGGCAGTCTTGAGAGCCACACACTCGGGGCTGGCCTGGGCCACAGGTTCGAAGGGAGATCCCAATAATCCCTTCAAGACCACTTTAAGGTCCCAGAGCGGGGGGGTCCTCTGGAGAACGTGCCTTTTTCGGTGGGCCCCCCGAAGGAAACGCTTGACCAGCGGGTGGGAACGAGCCGAGAAGGTTCCGAACCCTTCGTGGCCAGAGGTAATGGCTGCCGCGAACACCGCCAGGGTGCCGGCAGCCCTCCCTTTCTCCAATAGCTCTTGTAGGAAGCCCAGCACTCCCTCCAGAGGGCAGGACATGGGGTCCCAGGACCGGGCCGCGCACCAGTCACTGAAAACCTTCCACCTACAGCCGTAGGCCCTGATAGTGGAAGGGGCCCTCGCGCCCTGAATGGTCTCCACAACCGACTGAGGGAGACCCAGACCTACGAGAGTCCGCCTCTCAGCCTCCAGACCCAGAGTCTGTGGCCCAGTACCGGACGCGAGTGAAGCGTCCCCCCTCCCTGGACCAGAGCCCCGGGCTCGTCCGGGAGAGGCCAAGGGTCGCACACCGCCATGCCCCTCAGGAACGGGAACCAGAGGGCATGCGGGCTGTCCGGGGCGATGAGGATCACTTCGCGACCCTCCTGCTCGATTCTCAGAAGAACCGGCAAGAGGCGAGTCGGGGGAAACGCATATAGAAGACCCCCCGGCCACGGGTAATGCGCCAGGGCATCCACCCCCAGGGGTGGATTGTCTGTGGGCCGCAGCGCGAACCAGAGTGGGCACAGCGCGTTGTCTGCACTGGCGAATAGGTCGACCCGTGGTCGACCGAACCTCTGCCATACCTGCGCTGCTATCTGCGGGGCCAGGCCCCACTCCTCCCTGAGTGGGCCCCCCCTGGACATTAGATCCGCCCCTGTGTTCCTGTCTCCGGGAACGTGGCGTGCCCTGAGAGACAGCAGATTCGCATCTGCCCAGATCAGGATGAGAGCCGCCAGACGATGGAGAGCGGGGGATCTCGTGCCCCCCTGCCTGTTTATGTAGGCCACCACGGTGGTGTTGTCTGAGCGCACCATCACGTGCCTCCCCTGCAACAGCGGTGCAAAGTGCAGTAGCACCCTGCGCACTGCCTCCATCTCCAGTATATTGATGTGCGGAGATGGGTCTCACCAGAGCCCTCCCACGGAGCTCTGGCCCAGAACCCCTCCCCACCCCTCGAGAGAGGCGTCCGTAAACACTTCCACGTGTGATACGGCGCCTTTGAGGGGAACCCCGTCCCTCATCACACCCTGGGTGAGCCAGAAGCTGATGTCTGATCTCACCCTGGGGGGAACTACGAGCATGGTCGCTGCGTCCCGGGAGGGGTGAATCCTGAGACCGGAGAACCATCTCTGAAAACCTCTCATGTGGAGAAGGCCCAGACGTATAACTGCATGGGCCGCTGCCATCATCCCCAGGAGCGATCTGAGGCAACGAGCAGACACGCTGGGGGCAGTCAGCGCCCTGGTGGCCAGCTGTGAGAGGCTCTCCTGTCTGTCCCTGGACAGAGCCGCTCGGAACTCCACCGAGTCCAGCTGCAGACCGAGGTAGAGCGCGCGCTGGGCAGGCTGTAATCTGCTCTTCTCTCTGTTCACCACAAAACCCAGCTGTTGTATGTGAGACAAAACCCGGAGCGTGTGTTCCAGGGCCACCTCCCTGGACTGTGCCAGAATTAACCAATCGTCGATGTAGGTTAAAATTCTGACCCCTGCTCGTCTGAGCGGCATCAGGGCTGCCTCCACGCATTTCGAGAAGGTGCGGGGGGCCAGAGCGTACCCGAACGGGAGGCGGCAGTACTCGTAGCACCTTTCTCCCACAGCGAAGCGCAGAAGGCGTCTGTGCTCTGGCACTATCGCAACGTGGAAATAAGCGTCTGTCAGATCGATGGAGGACATCCAGTCTCCGGGTCTGACACATTCCAGTAGCTGCTTCGTAGTGAGCATGCGGAACGGCCGCCTGGAGATGCACTGGTTGAGTGCGCGCAGATCCAGAATAGGGCGCACCCCCCCTGTCTTTTTGGGGACCAGAAAGTAAGGGGAGTACAGCCCTCTGTGAGCGTCCTGTGGGTCGACCTGGACCGCAGCACCTCTTAGTAACAGGGAGGTTACCTCCTCTTGGAGAGCCTCCTCTGTCCCATGTCGCCTGGAGTTTGCCGCTCGAACGCCCTGGAACGGCGGTGGTCTCCTCGCGAACTGTAGGGCATAACCTCTGCGTAACGTCTTGTCCAACCATGCGTCTGAGAGGAGCCCCTGCTCTCTCCAGACCCGATAAAAAGACGTGAGAGGGGGCACCGGGCTCGTGAGACCTGACCTTAATTCCCCCCACTCTCCTGGTGCCTTCACAGGGGAGGGGGGATCCACGAAAGGGCCGAGGAAGTCTGTGTTGCCCCGTTGCCTTGGTAACCACAGCTTGCCTCTGTCTCTTTGCCCCGCTGCGCGATACAGAGGAGTCCTTACTCCTTGTATCGCTTATAGCAGCGTGCTCTGCCTCTGTGCAGTGCGAGGCAGACAGACCCTGACCCGTTGCCTCGGCAACCACGGCTTGTCTCATTTCCCTGCTGCGCGAGACAGAGGAGTCCTTGCCCCTTGTTTCGCTTATAGCAGCGTGCTCTGCCTCTGTGCAGTGCGAGGCAGACGGACCCTGACCCGTTGCCTCGGTAACCCCAGCTTGCCTCTTACGCTTCAGGCCCATGCCAAATGAGGAAGTGTGAGGAACAGTGGAGCTAGAAGGGACCGTAAATCCCCTGTTATAGGGACCCACGCGTTTCAACACTCCCTGTAGAGATGAAACACTAGATCTGTTACCCGGAGCGGTGGTCTGAGACAGTCTCATCAAACCACCCTCTGTACCATGTGTCTGCTCTGTAGGTAAGACCACACTGCCCTCTACCTGTGACGGCATGTGGTGCAAGAGAACAGAGGACTGAGACAGTGGATAAGCTTGATTTTTTCTTTTATTGAAAGAGGCTTTTCCCCCGCGTCTCCCACCACCGAAAGGAGGAGGACGCTGGAAGGATCGGTCTCGTGGGCCTCCGGAGGTCCAATCCTGGCCCTTGGATCTTGCTGGAGCAGGCCGTGCCGAGCGTGCAGCGGTCTGGGGGAAGGCAGGGCGACGTAGCGGGGACCGGTCCCTCTCCCTCCCTCTCTCTCTGCTCTCGAAGAGGCGGCGCTGCTTCCGCGGCGCCAAATGAGGAGCCAACTTGGCGGAGTCCTTCGCCGCTCCGTCGAGTCTTTCCATCAGGCCTCTCATGTCTGGGCCGAAGAGAGACTCTGTGGAGATGGGGAGGTCCAGAAGTTGCTTCTTTTCCGCTTCCCG
The DNA here is from genome assembly GCA_964034765.1 of Knipowitschia caucasica. Classification (NCBI taxonomy): domain Eukaryota; kingdom Metazoa; phylum Chordata; class Actinopteri; order Gobiiformes; family Gobiidae; genus Knipowitschia; species Knipowitschia caucasica. The sequence goes on from OZ035832.1 coordinate 7,938,336, forward strand.
GACATCAGCAAGCCCCAGCCATAGGTGACGGGCACCGACCTGCGCCGCCGCCATAGTCCGACCACCGTCAATAGCGAGCGCCTGGATCATGCGGAGGGTCGCTGCCGTGGTGGTCCTGGCTCTGGTAAGGTCCTCGCCGCTCAGCGCCTCGCCAGCGGCAAGTGACCTGTCCAAGGCGCCGGTGATGAGCGCCATATTGCTCGCCAACGCAACGACCTGTGTCGCGTTGGCGTAGCACCGGTCCAGTACCGACATGGACACCCGGTCCTTGTCGGTGGGGAGGAGCGGTTTGCTGCCCGGCCACAGGGAGGATTTGGGGAGGAGCGCCAGCCTCACCGCATCCTCGACCTCCGGTACGCCTTTGGACCAGGACCAGTCCTGGACTTCACAGTAAGGACCGTACCCCAGGGCAGGCCTCTTAGCTGTGGAAGGCTTGGTCCAGTCGCGTGTAGCGTAGTGGAACACCGGCTCCATACGCGGACACAGCGTGGGCACCTGCCTCTTCCTCCCTCTCTGAGAAGACCCCACCGAGGTAAAGTCTTCCCTGGGTTGCACGGGTTGCGGGGGGAATGGAACCTCCATGGTCCTCGCCGCAGCCATGAAGAGGCGGGGCATGTGATCGAGCGGGAACCGGTCCGGCTCGCACCAGGAGGAAGCCTCGTCGAGCGTGATGAAGGAACCCTGGTCCTCATCACGCTCCTCCTCCTCGACGACGCAGTCTCCCCACTCCCTGGGTGCGGGAGGCAGGTCTAGCGGCACGTACTCCACCTCGAGTTCGTCCTCCTGGGAGGAACCCGGGTGAGCCACCGCGGAGCCAACATACGCCATGCAGCGCTCTCTCTCCTCCCTGGGGAGAGAGGCACGCTTCGCAGTCAGCCTCGTCCCCCTGGTAGTGGGATACACCCAGGCAAAGGAAGCACAGACTGTGCCGGTCCTTGCGGGAGATCCTGGTCCTGCAGCTCCTGCACCGTCTTCGTCCGACGCCGGAGGGCGACGGGGTTCTCGGACGCGACGGGGAAGGAGACGACATCTTCAATCGGTGAGTTATTTTCTTCTCTCAGTGGCGCCAGAGTGAAAAGTGGTTGGTACGGGCCGTAGAGGGCTATTTATAGATGGGACTGGCATGTGATTGGAGCATTTAGTTCTCTCTGGCGGGAAGCTAGGTGCTTCTGGAGTATACCCATAGCGAAGCCTAAGGGGCGTTAGCACCATGATGTAGAACTGCTATATATGGAACTGCTATATATGGAACTGCTTTTATATGGAACGGCTTATATACGGAACTGCTTATCTATGGAACTGCTCATATTGGAACTGCATATATGGTACTGCTTATATCTGGAACGCTTATATATAAAAATAAATAAATATACATAAATATAAATAAATATAAATAAATATAAATATAAATAAATATAAATAAATAAATAAATAAAAAAAACTGCAGGCTCTGTTGGATCCCTCACACTGGACTGTAAGCTTTCAGTTCAAACTCCTCACTTGGACTGCGGGCTCAGTTAATCCCTCACTTGGACCGTAAAACCTGTTTAAATCCCTCACACTGGACTGCAGCTCTCGGTTTAATCCCTCACTTGGACTACAAGCTCTCAGTTATAAATCCCTCTTTTAGGACTGCGGGCAATGTTGATTCCCTCACTCTGGACTGCAAGCTCTCAGTTTAATCCCTCACCTCGGACTACGGGTCGTTTAACTCCCTCACACCGGACTGCAGGCTCTCCGTTAGACGCCTCATTTGGACTGCGGGCTCAGTTTTAAAGGAGCAATATGTAAAAATCTGGCCAAAAGTGGTACTGCAGTCACAGTCAATATTTTGTAGTCCTCTCCCACTCTCCCTGACTCAGGTTGCCAGATTCACACCAAATCCAGCAGCAAACACAGGGAATTATTTTATCAGTTGTTTGTCCGTCTCCATTCACATTGCCATGACAGCCGTGCTAATGCTGAATGAATGTTTTGATTCATGTTTTTTTATTATTATAATTTGGACATTTGAGATAAAAAACAAAAACAAAATAAAAGCAATGTAATTATACATAGTTTATGCAAAATAAATAAGAAATTGATGTCCAAAATAGGAGTGGGAAGAATGGATGTTGGAACGTATTTCTTCAGCGTATCAACATCAGGGTTTGCTCAAGAGGATATCACCTTTCAATTTTATTTATTCCCTATTTTTTAGACAAACATGTAAAAGTCCCACATCAAAAAGAGACTAACATTATTTTAATTGGGGTACATGTGGTCTTAAATGATTATTTTTACAATTAAGCTATAATCTGCAAAAAAACGTCTTGACCTTCATCTTTTACCGTTTTTAGAGCAATCTGTCATAGAATGTGATCACATGCAATAAATACAAAAGGACATAGCCCGGAATCGAACCCGGGTTCCTGCATCGTAAGCGCGCAGCTTAGACCGCTAGGCCACCAGTTCACACGATCAGAGACACCGTGAAGAACGCAATCAACCTAGAGAATTCTGCATCACACGTGAACTTTTATCAGCTGTCTCAATTGTTCAAAGGCATCCCGATATAAATCCTCGTTTTAGTCTTTGTTTTGTCATTAATTATTTGAGAGTCATAACAAGACCTTTTTTAGTTCTACGCCACATGTTATTTTACCACTGAGATTAATGAGCCGCGCGGAGTTCTGGCAACTCGATCACTGACTTACATGACACTTCCTGATTGGCGAAACGGCGGAGGGTAGGACATCAAAACAATAACAACTTTTACGGGTCGTAAAACTAATTTTGATGATCAAATATCTCGGCTGAACTACTGTTATCAGTTAAAGATGAATTCGAAAAGAGTATGATTTAATAACGCCTTTTGAAATATTCGGGTCATTTAACTCATTGAATGCCAGCCTATTTCAGAACAGGTACTCCCACAGTGCCAGCCATTTCTGATGATTTTTACTGATTTTTCAAGACCCACAGAATATTGTGTACTATGACTATCTGAAATCCAACACCAGATTCTAAAAGAATGGACTGTCTACTTTCCTCAGCAAAAAGAATTTTGTTTATAGCTTTTTTCGTTCCCCTGTAATCCTCCGTCGAGTAGAGGGAAGTTTTACTGAAATCACCAGAAATCACCAGAAAGTTGAGAAAAAAGAGGCACAACATGTGCACCTACATGTTTTCAAACCATTCAGAGAGCAATGCTGCCACCTGCTGGCTCGATAAAATATGGTCTCAAGTCATCCCCATACATATTAGATACAATAGACATCTGGGAACGTGAAAATAGCGAAAAAGGCAATTGACGGATTAATCCGTCAATGGCACACGACGTTACTATTTGCTTTGACGTATTTGTGCGTCAATGGGACACAATGAGTGATGACTTGACATGCAAATATTACATATTGCTCCTTTAATACCTCACTTTGGACTGCAAGCTCTGTTTAGGTCCCTCGGCGTCTCGTGTCCCGCAACCTCTTCCCGGCTCTCCATGAGCCCCAAGTCGGCACGCGGCTCGGGCGCGGGAGGTGTCCGTGGGCTACGTCATTGGCCCCTTCTCTCCGTCTCGCTCTAACCCGATGGGCATCGCCACCCGCAAGCACTCCAGGAAGAAGCGTCTCATACTCGTCCTCTCCTGTCCCCGCTCCGGGCCCGCCCGAGCATCAACAGCCCCTTCCCTCCAGCGCCCTTCTCCCTGCAGTCCGCTACCGTGGACCACGCGATCAGGCTGATAAAGACTTTCGGCCCCGGCTCCTGGCTCTCCAAGGCAGTCACCCCGGACGCGTTCAAGCTGCTGCCATCCACCCCGACCACTGGCGCTGTTCAGGGGTCAAGTGGCGTCGGAGTTCTTCTTCGCAGTGCGCCTCACCTTTGACTGCCGGAGTAGTCCCTCTCGTTCAACAATCTCTCGGAGGCGCCGTGTCGGATTCTGCTTAATTACGCGCGGCTCCCCTCTGTCCCGCATCTCCCCGATGATTCCCTCGCAGTCAACCCACCCTCAGACTGCTCCGGGGGCTCTCTCCGCAAGCTCAGGCCCGCCTTCTCTGCCCTCGGATTCCTCCACTCCGGAAAGACCACAGGCCCCGCCAACGCTCTGGAGTTTCCCGGCATCCGCCTCGACACACGCGCCATGGAGGCCTCCCTCCCGCTGGACAAGCTCGAACGCATCCGTGCTTTCTCCCGGTCTGCCTTGGCCTTCCCGTCACTTCGAGGCGTCCTTGCTCTCCCTCCTCGGGCATCCTAATTATGCCGTCTGTATCATTCCCCAAGGTCGTTCTTTTAATTCCAGACTCCTCTCCCTCGCCGGCTCCGTCTCCTCCCTCAATGACGCTGTCTGCCCGGACGCGGGGCGCCGCTCCGACCTGGCGTTCCGGTCCCGTCTGCAGAGCCGCTGGGATGGTGTATCTCATTTTTTTTTACAGTGACGTCATCCTGTCTCAGATGCCCCGCGGTTCTTCACGGACGTCCGTGGGTTTTGGGGGTTTTTCCAGGACCAGTGGTTCGCCGGGCCCCGGCCCGACGCTTTCCCTCGAAGCATCTCCTCCGCGCTCCACGAGATGTATCCCGTGACCGTAGCCTGCGTGCTGCGGAACCATACGTGGCATAGGAAAAGGATTTCCGTGACGTGCGACAACCTCGACGTCATTGAAATAATTAACAGAGGTCGTTCATCCTCTCCCCAAATCACATCCTCCTTAGACGCATCACATGGCTCTCAGTCCTGAACAATTTATCATCACTGCTCGTCACGTCCCTCGTCACCTAACTGTCTTGCTGACTCTCTCTCTCGCTTTAAATTCCAGGAGTTCTGACGCCGCTGCCCTTCTGCCAATCCATCGCCATGCCAGATCCCCTGCACGGAATCCCTCGCCCTGGTCTAGTCCCTCCGTCTCTTCACCTTCTCTCCTCCGCTGCATCCTACATGAAAATGGGCTTCTTACGCATAAGCGAAGAAGCTCCAGCTTTGGATTTTATCTTGTGATCTAAGGCTCCATCTTTATTATTGAATACAATTGAGAAATGTATTTATTTATTCATGAATAATCCACGATTATCATTGAGTCCTCTGTTTCTGTTTTGTGGTCCTCATTTTGCCCTGTTGACAAAGTGTTCTTTATGGTTGAGCTTCTGCTTCAGGACCTAACTTCAGCAGCTATAAAACTACAAAAGAAATGCTTAATATTTAAATCAATATAATTTTTATTTGATTTTTGATGCAGTGTGCAGATGCCCAATGTTCTAACCCTAACCCGTTCATTCATTCATCCTACTTTGGGAACCACTGATATGCTTCTGGGTGGGTTTGCTCCACTTAGGGCGGCACGGTGGTGAGTGGATAGCACTCTCGCCTCTCAGCAAGAAGATCCTGGGTTCGAAAATGCGCTATATAAGTAAACATTACTTTCTTACAATCCCCCCCAGATAACATGTACAGAGCAGCTGTAGTGCCCAACCCCTTTGATCACCAAGAATTGCATGGTCTGCTGAAAAAGGTGTATCGTCTACGCTGCGAGCCTCAAATGTATGCGCACTTTTGGGAGCAATGGTTCACCGTCCCTGACCTATAATGCACTCAGTTTGCAATAGAGGCACTTTCTGTTTAAGCGCGTCTTGGCGTGGTGCCCTTTAAACAACACTCCCCAAAAGAACCAAAGGCAATCTCAAGTGATTCATTATAGCACCAGTAATAAACTGCTTTACTGTGATGAAAAGCACAAATAAAAAACAACAACCTGCACTCCCTTCAGTTTTTTATGAACAGATCCAATCACAAACATTTTACTGAATAATAATCCGGTGAAAAAGTTCTTGACCAAAACATTAGCGTCATCACTTTGAGTATGTGAAAGTGCAGACTAAACATCTAGTCTCACAATTGAAGAATTACAGACTTTATTACTGTACTTACTTACTGCAAAGAAAGTAACATTTTACAGTCTTATACCATTTCTGCACTTTTCTCCATAGACTCGGGTCGCTGCTGGGGTTTTTATTAATTCTCCTAATAAAAGGTAGTTGCCAGTGTGTGCGTGTGTGTTTGCTTGTGTAGGTATGTGTGTGTGTGTGTGTGTGTGTATGTGACTGAGCTCCAACAAATGGTATATTTTAACATGACATCGCACACATTAAAAAACAGATTACTCCTCTATGTTCAGCCTATTGACTTTACTCCCCCCTTCTCACTGTTGATTCATTATACGTAATAAAAGCTATGTGTTATTCTATCTGGAACCCCATTCATTTCCACTGAGAAACAGAAACGCACAAAAACACCATGTTTGATTTGTGTTCACTGCCGTATTCAACATTGTGCCGTGTCTTTGTGCGGCTCGAAAACAATTTTATAGTCTGCTATGATGCTTTTTCTGTGATATTGATATGGTAAAGGACAAACTGAACACAAATTAAGTGCACACAGGGTTGCTGGTGTTTAATCGATTTAGTTTTCGGATAAATAATTGTCTACACTGCGGCCTCATTTAATGACAAAAACTCATGGGCTCCTAATCATTGCCGCTAACTCCTTTCTGCCAAGATGAAGAATTTGTCCACGTGGGACTCTGCTGGTCAGACAGCCAGCCCTGCGTGGATTTAGTTACTAATAATAAAGGTTAGATGTGACTTTAGGTGCAAACTTGATAAATCCCTCAGTATGGCGTTCTGTTATTCTTTCAGTTTTTGATCTCACATAAGAACAAACACTGAATGAAGCCGCTTCCCACAACTGTGTGAATTCATAGAAAACACAGAAGTGTTCAAGTGCAGCAGGTTGCATGAAGGCATCAGTCCACTGATCCCAATCTCCACCTTTCAGCAGATAACTCCACTACAGACAAGTCTTGTGCTAATTGGCTGCAACAAACATGTCAGCCTTCCACACTCGTCTCTGGAAACCCGCTCATTAGGCTAATTAAGAGAAGGACATCAGTGGAAACCTGTTCAGTCTGCTAACTAACAGACTACTCCAAGTGTAAGACATATAGATAAGCTTTAGAGCATATAGGCTATCTCCCCACACACTATACACTGAGCCATTTATGCTTTGGATCCTGGTGATGCACGGTCGCAATGTTAGAGATGCATAAGTAACAGCGCTCGTCTGAAAACCAGTCTCTACTCACGCTAAAATAGTTAAACAAGTTGCCACTCATAAGATATGTAAGACTGTAAACTGTAACATTGATGCACACTCGGCGCTAAAATCCTTTTTCAACAGAAATGTTCATTGGCTTGTGCTTAAACAAGAGAGGACTTACATGAAAAGAAGATGCTTTGAGAACATACAGGGCATAAAGGGTTGTTGCACTTTATTACTATTGTTAGTAACTTTTAGAATGATGTATTTATTTCTTGAAATGGATGGATGTGTTTTTGCAGTTGGACACTTGAATTTCTCGTACAGGGATCATTGAAGTATCTGCCTATTCTATGGTGTACCCTTCAGTGCACGCAGAGACTATATTCATGAATATCTTACAGTACTATAACATATCGAAAGTAGATCGATGCATAAAGACTTGTGAGAAAAATAAAATGCAGAAAGATAAGTCGTGACATTTAGAAATGAACATAAACTGGCCCCCGTTCAGCTGCTCGGTCCACATGTGGGGTCCACAAGAGGGCCTCTTTAATTATTACATGTTTGTTTAATTTGTGTCAGCGCCTCTCTTCCCACTCCTTATCATCTGATTATAACACGAGCTTGACTTGCATATTGAACATAGTTTTGAACCGGCTTCAAAGGTCATTTGAGCTCATCACCAAAATGCCATTAACACCCATCATGCAGTCATCAAAAGAAGATGAGATAACGGATTACAAACCGGCCGAAGGAATTTGAAGCAAGCTCCATGGCACAGGGAGTATGTCAGAGCCTTCCCAAAGGCTGAGGCAGCCATCTGAATACTGATGTCACAGTTAGAACAGAGAGCCTGGCACAAGGACGCCCTCCTCCACCCATAATCACCCCACATCTCTTATCGGCCACAGTCTGAGCAACATGATTAAAAAGTGACCAGGACATGTAGCTTCACACCTGGGATCCAGCAACTCTCAAATAGATGTCAATCAAGATGAAAGGGCCGCAGCCAATATCATGTGACCTCCAGGCGACAATAAGACGAACATGAAGCCTGCATGAAATGTTCTGAACTGCACCAGGTATGAGGGCACTGGGGCATATATAGAATTTAACACACAAAAAACTATTCAATCAGCTTCAGGTTTTGTAGGGATTTCAGCACATTGTTATGCATTACTCCAACATTAGTCTTCCTATAGCACAGCCCCTAACTGCTGAGCTTTCTGTCGATGAATGCACTAACTAACATTCATGACTCATCTCCAAAACGGCACAGTAATAGTGAGTTTGGCTGCTATGGAAACAAGTGTGGAGCAGCTGGGATCACGCTAAAGGGACGTAAACATGCGCACTGAATTGTAACCCATCAAAAAATCATACTCATGCCGAGGTGAGATCCTCTACTCTATAATTAATGACACTTTTCTGTAGAATGTGTTTTCACATTTGAGCACAAGTACAAACATCAATGCAGTGGTCAGTCTGGAGTTATCGACATCTCAAGGCTTCTTTTTTCGTTCCTAATACTAAGATAGATTCTCATTTGACTCAAACTGGCTTTGTATATATTTACGTTTTTTGAACATAAGTTAAAAACTGTAATTTTCCTTTGAGAAGAGTCATTTCAGCGGGTGATAACAGTCTTCCTCGGGGACACAGGTAGGTCAGCAGCCGGTTTCACAAATACTTTCCACTCGTCATTTATCACTGTCCAAACATTTGACAACTATTGCAGTGGTTATGGATCATTTTAGACAGTTTAGTCAGTTTTACCACTCCCAAAGGCACGATGTGAGACACGCACACAAACCGTCATGAAAAATTGTCAAGCAAACAAACCCAGGGGGACGTGTACTGTCCACACTGTAGATCAGCAACGCTAAGGCAGCTCGGTGCACACAGTTGTCCTCCAGCAACTACACTCAGCATTAATACAACTTTATAATTCATCATAATCATCAATAGTTGTGATTAAATCCTGGTTGGAAAAGGGACTGTCTGAGTGGAGTTTGCATTTTTCCTGGTCTGCGTAGGTTTTCTCCAGGTGCTCCGGTTTCCCCTACCATTAAAAACATGTACAATAGGCATGAATGTAACAAGTGAGTGGATGGATGATGTTGGTTGGCAGAGCGTTCGGTGTCTGGCTTCCGTCATCACTTGTGGAAAGAATGAAAATAGCTGAACTCTGAACATTGTGAAGCGCTTTGAGTGACCTTGGTCTGTGAAATGTGCTTTATAAATATAGATGACTTACTTATATGAGGATTATACACTGGCTATGAATATTGGGTCCCTTTGTCAATATACCTCCAGAATACAAATAAAAAGAAATAAAAAACGTAACCATTATTGCCAAAGATGAGTTATAAAAAAAAATCCAAAACAATATAGACCTTGGTAAAAGTATAGGCCCTTGACCAAGTCTCATTTATTTGATGTGTCCTCCCGAACAAAAATGAGAAATTAACATTACTTGTCTTATGGCTTTCTCTGGAGAGCTGCTTTCGTTCATGGTTTGAATAGGAAGGAGCTTCTTCTTTAAAAGGAAAAGGAGAAAGAAAACATAGAAGCCAATTAGTGCGCTATAGCTACAAGTCCATTAAAAGTTAAAAACAGTTCTGTTTAGCTGTGCATACAACTAAGGGACTTTATACTTTTAGCTTTCTTTTTAATGTTCTGTGATTATTTATGATTTTAATGCTTTCTTGTTTTGTTCAGCACTTTGAATTGCCTTGTGTATGAATTGTGCTATATAAATAAACTTGCCTTGCCTTGCCTTGCCATAAAACCATCTCTTATCATTTGTTAGTGCGCAATGTTAAAGTATACATTCCAATAGATATACATTACATTTTGAATATTCAGTAAGTCCTTTTTCATTTCTAAATCCTCAGGGAAGCGGCTTGGAAGAGAGTGGGGGCAAACTATAGGCTGGAGACCCATGCATTAGTCTCACTCATAAACTGACCCTAATGTGTAAACAAACACAAATCCACCAACCCTGGACGACTTCTGAAACCAAGTCTAGTTGTGTGAGAAGAATATATTATGTAGGAGCATGTATGGGTTCACCTGGAAGAAATCCACATGTTTTGCAAGATTCTAATTATAAAATACAACTTACATTTTTTCGTAGTCCCTATTTTGAACAAGCAGGTTATAACGGCTTTGAAAATGGTGTGGCTGTTCACTAGGATTTTTTGTGTCTTTGTTTTACTGTCCTGGTCCTTCCAAAAAAAGTTTCCTTAAATATCTGGCCACTGTATTTTAGCTATACTAATATGCATAATCGGCCATTTGTGAGAGGGCTTGGATTCTTTGTAAACATGTACATTATTAAACACTACAATAAGAACATTTCCCCTCTGGGGGCGGATAAAGGATTTATTCATCTTAATAGTAACTAAGTGGACAGTGCACAGTTGAATTGAGGTGCAAGACACAAAACATCGATAAGGATCTTTTGGACCTGAAAGAGTCCACAGGAACAGAACAATATCAGTTGGCAGGCATGCACTTTGTAATTAATTAAGCCGGCCTAACAATGTCACCACTTTAATTAAGGGAGTCTGAATTTGAAATTTACCACTTCAAATAAAATACAGGGCCCCTGGGAAATAAGAACTGACAAATGAAAACTTATGTCATGATAATGTTTGATCATGAAGATGAAGTTTTTAATAAGACAGGGCTGTGATGTTTATGAGGCCAGAATTTATTCAAGAGATGGACTTGAGCTGGAGTCAGCTGCACTTGTGTTGATCTGCAGAGAGCAGCTCAGGCTGAAGGCACTGAGGCTGGGGATATACAGCTACAGTCAGCGCTAATACAGACAATGACATTCATTTTCAGAGGCATTTCGCAAAGACTTGCTAATAAACTTACACATGATGTTATGTTGTTCTGTTGTTTTATAAAGAGGCAACAATCACTACTACTTTGCATTCAACACCATAGACATATTGTATCCAAGTATCAAAGTAACCACAAGGTGGTGCCAACAGAGAGCCTTCGCCCTGTGCCGATCCCTCTCATAACTGTTCAATTTAGACATGAAACAACAACTCAATGTCGACTAAAACACAAACGGTCACTTTGGAAGCACCTCGGGAAGTGAAGGCTTCAGACCATGATATATCAACCTAATTTCAACAGAAACAAAACAGGTCCGCATCTTGATCTCCATCACAAACAGATGTGTTTCTCTTTTCTCAGCCCCGGAGTAACAAGCAGCATGTTGCAGCAACAGTTTGAGATGACTTGTCAAAAGCGGTGTAAAGCAGACTTACAGGTGGCATGGCCATGTCGTTTATATCCAACGCTATTATTCATGAGTCGGGTCTCTGTAACCGAACCTACAAATCAGTATTTCTTTTTTCATTTGTCATGAAAGTTAAACGCTCACCTTGTTCAATCTTCTATGAATCTTGTCGAATCTTCCCTCAGCACTGATGCATGTTCAGCAGAAATGTTGCCAAACTCAATTTCCCGCTTTCTAGTGGTTTCTCCGCGCACAATGCCAATAGTAGGAAAAACAGATCAGCTGCTGTAGTCAACTTGTTGTCTTGCTGACGCTTCTCCTTTAACGAGGCAGAGAACGGGGCTTTCCGTCTTTAGGATAGTTCCAACAAAATCCACCCCGGTCTGTGTTTGCAGCAAAGCGGTTATTTCCCAATGCCAATTACTTTTACCGGTCTAAGCAGATGCGCTTTGATGCTGCGTCTCCTGCATCATGGAGAGAGGGGCGCGCAGGCGAGACGATTGCCTCTCATCTCCGATCCTGCTGAGGTCATCCAAGAGAAGAAGTCCACCGTAAGCTCATTCAGACCATGTGTCGAAGGCGATATTCACCAGCCTCTACCCGGAGGATCCACTGCGGACAGAAGCGCTTGCGAGCGGATAGAGCGAAGTCTGGTCGCTGACTCCAGAGCGCGCAGAGCGAGAGCCACACAGGAGAGAGAGGAGAGAGAGGAGAGAGGAGAGAGGAGAGAGGAGAGAGGAGAGAATACGTGAAGGCTACGTGACTGCTCGCTGAAGGTACAAACTCAGAGGTCTGTCACAGCAGCTTTTCCTCAGCCCGCAGCCAATAAGCAGCGTGACAATTTTCTGACATAAACTAGATACACGTGTACAAGTGTCGATTTAGAGGATGGGGGTGAGGTTGGGGTCTGTACGATGCGGAGAAACTGGAAGAGGCTGTGCGTAAAAGTGATCCAAATGCTCTTTTCTAAAACATGCTTTTCAAATGTAGATTTTAATTATCTATTTGTGTGGTGCTTGCCACAAATGGGCAACTGCGGCCGTAGAGTGCGAAACTTCATTGTGTCTATAGGCAAGACACTTTGTCTGGTGGTGGTTAAAGGAGCTGGTGGCTCAGATTGTCAGCCTTGTTTCCTTCAGTCTGCCCCAGGGCAGCTGTGGGTAAAGCTGTTTACCACCACTGTGCATGAAGTGAATGAATAATGTGAAGCATCTTTGAGTGTCATAAAATGCAATATGTAAATGCTATGCATTATCTCATCTCAAATTGAATTAGAATATAATTACTTTAACAGGAAATATAATTCCATAGCCGTTTTAAAAGGATTTAGATCAATATCAAACCTTGTATAAACCTTTGTGATACGATACAAAGTCCTATTGTTTTTAGGGATACGACAGTACAGTACGGCTGTTAGATATACTTATTCTGATTGGGCCTTTCAATTGATGTGATGAGACTATATTTACTATATTTACCCATAGTAGCCGACCTTTAGCCCCGCCTACATATAATAATAATAATGCATTGGTTTTAGATAGCGCTTTTTTGGACACTCAAAGAAGAAGTGATAGACTACTACTGTAGCCACAGCTGCCCTGGGGCACACTGACAGAAGTGACACCCCCTTCCGACAACCACCAATCATCCAGACACACAATCATATATTGGTGTCACTGTGGCGCAGCGGTTAGAGCTTGTGTTTCACAACAAGATTCCACCTCCAGCCCTTTCTGTGTGGAGTTTGCATGTTATTCCCCCGTTCTACACCAATCAACCAGTGGCAACAGATTTACTTTTTACTTATGTAATGTTGCTCAATAAACATCTTAGCTTGATTGATCTAAAAGCTTGTTATTGTATCCGAAATGACAAATTATTATTCAAGAAATAGAAAGTTTACATATTTACTTTGGTATTCATATTAAGTATGAAGTCAATCCATTGGTTTCTCAATCAGGTGTGCTATGTCAGTATTGTGACATGTCACAGGATGGGCACGATACAACACCCGTATCCTTCAGTCTTCAAGTGCACGTGTTTTGTGATCAATTGCTCTGCAAATGCAGAGGTGAGATTTATAGGCAAGCTGTTTCAATCAATGTAAATATCAACATGCAACGGTTTAATCCCAAAGAGCGTACAATCACAAAGGTGTGTATGGACCATTGAAAACAATGAACACCTGCATGTGTTACGACTAGTCCTGACTAGAACCAGGAAGTACGACCACATTAGTCCAGTTCTCAGGTCTCTGCACTGGCTTCCTGTGGCTCAGAGAATAGACTTTAAAACAGCTCTGCTTGTTACAAGTCTCTCCATGGCCTCGCACCAAAATATATTAGTGACATGTTAGTCCCATATGAACCAGCCCGGACTCTGAGGAGCACAGGGACTGGACTCCTGTTAGTGCCCAGAGTCAGAACTAAACATGGGGAGGCTGCTTTTCAGATTCATGCTGCTAAAATCTGGAACAGTCTTCCTGAAGATGTGAGACAGGCCTCCTCTCTGACAATGTTTAAAACAAGGTTGAAAACCGTTCTGTTTAGCTATAGATTAGATATTTGTATCTTTATTTTTAATGTACTGTTATTATTTATGATTTTAATGCTATCTTTTTTTGTTCAGCACTTTGAATTGCCTTGTGTATTAATTGTGCTATACAAATAAACGTGCCTTGCTGTATTTTGAACAAGCCGCACCCACCCCCTCACCTGTTTTCACCAACGTGCCATAGCTATGAAAGTATTGAGTGAGTGAATGGACGATGTTGGTTGGGGGATCGCTTCCGTCCTCACCGTGTGTGGAGAGAATGGAAAAATATCCAAATTCTTGATCTTATGACTTGCATGCAAAAGTCAGATCCCGTAAGAGCTCTGAAGCTGTGTAGGGCAGGGCCTGATTAGTACTGTGATGGGGGACCTCTGGGAACACCAGGTGCCACAGTGGGGCGGCTGTTGCTGTGGCTGTAAAGTGCTAAACTCTTTGTTGTGTCCTTAGAAAAGACACTTTACCCACATTGCCTAGAATGAGTCCGGTGTGTGTGTGTGTGAATGGTTGGTGGTGGTCAAAGAGGCTGGTGGCCTCGCTTCTGGCAACAGTAGTATTTATTGTGGAGTGAAAGAATTATGACATCTGAAGTGTCTTTTAGTAAACAAAAATGTGCATTACAAAACCAATGCATTATCATTAAAATGCGCTATATAAAGATTACTTACTTGCTTATGTACTTGTGTGCTCTCGTCAGTCTGTCAAAGCCAAATAGTTGAAGCAATAGGTCATTCTCCTTCCGTTTAACCTGCCAATGTTGACATTGAACCCCCATAGAGAATGCATGGGGAATATTGATGTAGCAACTATGGAGAACCATTCAAATCCATTCCATTCATGTGTGACTGACTGAAAGGTGAAGGTTGGTTCAAACACACGGAAAAAAGATTATTCCATCTTTGACAAAATCATTCAATACAAAAACATCCATGATTCTGGATCCTACTGTATGGATGTTTGCATGACTGAACTCTACAGACTGGAAAAGCGTCATACATATGAAATAACAAAACATGCATACGTTGGTGATGCAAATTGTACATTCTTATCACTGTTCATTTTGGATGGCTGCAGAGCCTGGAGTAATTTACAACGTATTGTTGACAAAAATGAAATGAGCAGGCTTCAGAAGGGAATTGGTCGCCGAGCTCTATTATATCAGTGTCAGAATTGAAATGTAATAGGGAATAGTGAAGCATGTGGGTTGAGATTAACATTGTATGAGCGCCTGCAGTATCAACCCCAGTCCACAAAATATATCTTAGCCACAAAAATTAAATAATGTTTAGGCTGTATAGGAGAGGTTTGTGACAGGTGTTAAGTGAGGAAAGACATTCAAGAAAGTCATTTCACTAAACTAATGCTAAGAATGGTTTCACAGTGTTTCACAATTCTTTTGTTTGTTTTATTTTCCTTTGGCCAACCAATATAGAAAGTAATCTTTAGACTTCCATTCCACTCTAATTAAAGAACCACTTACAGAACCAGCAAGTGCCAAACGTTAAATATTATAGATTGACTTCACTGGTAAAATTTTTATAAGTGCAACGTTGTCGTTGATCAGAAGCTAAACTTCATTTCAGTGTGAGATTGAGTTATTATTATAGAGAGACTGAAATCACTTTTATGTACAGTGTGCTATGTAATGTTAGTATTAGATAGCAATATGGCCTACGTGCAGGACTGTACAAGGACTCTACAAGGACTCCATGTTATGACTATGATTTGACTGTCTCTTTGTGACACGTATGTCTTTCCATGTGTGACGTGACAATGACTATATAAACTGTGTACTGCCTTTATTCTGTCTGAGAGAAAGAAACAGAGTAAACCAGTGGAACTTGAGAGAAACTTAAATAAACTTCCAGAGTTTGGCGCACCACGATCCGTCTCTGTCTGCTAAATCCTGAGAGATTTGGTGGAGAATGCGCGGCTCAGTGTGTGCCATTCTCTGGATTGTTTTGAGGGAGTTTTCTTTGTTTCTTTTTCTCGGCGTGGGAGAGCTGAGAGTGTCTGGGGCCTGGGAGCGGTCCAGCAGGCTGGAGAGGCGACCGGCTCCGGGGCTCTTTTTCGCTCTCTCACTATATTTTTTTGTGTCCTGTTTTTTGGACTGAGCGTTTAAAATTGTTTTCCCATGTCCACATTCCGGGGATTTTTGACGTGCGATTGGTCTCTGCCGATGGAAACTAGTTCCCGGTACTAGTGAGCGCTGGTTCATGATCTGGAGACCTGGTTGGACGTGGAAAAGCTGATATTTGGTGGACCTCTGACGGTGCCTGGCGCCCTGTTTGACAAAAGGTAAGAGCGGACACCTGTTTATTCAAAGTCTGCTAATTGAGTGAACTAAATTATGGTCTGTTTTGAGGTCTGCCAAATGTCATGTATCTATAGATCAGATTAGATTAAAAACAGGTTCGCTACCTGACGGGGTTAGAGTCCCTTTGAGAAGAAGTCTCGGGGTTAGAGTCCCTTTGAGAAGAAGTCTCGGGGTTAGAGTCCCTTTGAGAAGAAGTCTCGGGGTTAGAGTCCCTTTGAGAAGAAGTCTCGGGGTTAGAGTCCCTTTGAGAAGAAGTCTCGGGGTTAGAGTCCCTTTGAGAAGAAGCTTCAGGGTTAGAGTCCCTTTGAGAAAACGTTTTCGGGGTTAGAGTCCCTTTGAGAAAAGATAAAGTGTAGGATCCTTAGTGAAACCATGGTGTAATAATAAAAGCAATAAAAAGGGAAATGTGTTAAAGAGGCCTTTGTTACAAAAGCTTTGAAATTGACGAATTTCAGGCTGATAAATGACAAAAGTAAAGAAGCAACAATATTTCAGTGATCACGGTTTAAATTACATACAGAAAAAGGGAGTTTTTTGTTTTTTAGTTTGTTTTTTGGAGTGAACAGAGTTCACCGGAGAATGCAGAGTTTTATCTAAAGTTGAGCTATGAGAGCTTTCGTGAGATATTTACATTTTTTGCCGAGTTATATCTACAGTTAAGCTATGAGAGGGTTGTATCAAACAGTTGTTTTTGTTTTTTAGAAAGAGATTTTGAGTTTAAACTACCTTTGAGTTACTTTGCTACCTCGATAAAATAGAAGCGTAAACGTTAAAGACAAGAGTGCCTTTTGTTACAAGTGTGGAAAGTGATCATTTCTAGACTTGGATGACAAAAGTTTAAAGAACAACATCAGTTATATTTGCTTAAAAAAGTTATTGTTCTTTCTGTAGCTAAAACACTACTTTCTGCCTGTGTGTGTGCGCGTCTGTGTGACAGGAACCCCCCGCCCTCGCTGCGCTGCTGCTGCTGCTCTGATTTAAAGGAGAGCTACTGCTTTAGGATTTTGGCTTTTCATAGTTGTTATTCCGTTAAATTTGCTAAATTTGCAATTGAACATTGTGTTATGACACAGTTAAACATTTTTAAACACCATTAGTGAATAAGTTTTGAATATTATATGTTTTTGAAACCCAAATATTAGTGCTAAAAGCTGTGCAATTCTTTTTAGACCTAACATATTTCTAGATTCCATTCTTTTAAATCTGCTGCTTATTTCTTAACTTTTTGTGAGTTGTGTTTGTTTTTATGTTTTTATTTTAGTTACAAAAGCCGTTTTTCAAACATTTAAATTAGAATCTGTGTTAAAAGTGATTATTGATCATAGACTTCGTCTAAAAAGAAAGAGGGAATTAGGAATTAGCTGTAAAAGTATCATATTATTAAGTTAAATCACCCAATTCACATGCAAGTGGCGACTTTTTGAGAGAGACCGGGGTAGAGAGGTTTCTGGAGACGTGATGGGTGGAGCATCAGGGAGAGACCTGAATGAGAGTTGAGAGTGTGTCCAGTTGGTTTACATCACCACAGTGTGACCTTTGAGACCTGCAGGTGGTTCGAGGAGTCTGGAGACACAACCCCAAAATTCACACCCTACACACACACACACACACATACATTCATACACTCACACATTCACATTTACATATAGATACATGAAAAAGCAGAACATGAGGAAAAAGCATTTTAAAAGTTTACTCCAATGTAAACAAATATTTTTAATTGTCTTTATTTGAATCAGTATTTTTTGAGACCAGAAATGTTCATTTGAATTCTATATTGTCATGGACATAATTGACGTCTGTCCTGACACTTTTTATGTTTTGATTTTGTACTGTGTGAAGTAATTACATTGATTAGAATTAGATCTGATAAAAACACAAATTAGAGAAGTAAACTGCGCTTGCTTTTGTCTGAGGGACATTAGCAACAGCATGAATAGAAATTGTGTTAAAGTAGAATCAAAATGACTTAACCATAGAGAGTAACTACTGCATAACAAGCTGTGTACAGGAACTGTGACACTGCACCATTGACCAGAAGTGCATCGCAAATGACCTGATGTGCTTCAAGTGAAAAGACTGTATCTGGAGATCCTGATGTGCATCTGGAGAGACCAAACCATGGCTTGGACCCTACTGATGTCCAAGATGACATCTCTCGAAATATGACCTGACCTGATGACGACTGAGACTCACCCTCAGAGGACCTGAGGATCTGAGAGAGAAAACTGGGGAGTGATGTTTATATTTTTTAAATCATGCCACTGATGAGTGCTAAATGAGAGAGATACTCATGATTCTTTCTTTGGTTTTTGTTTGTCCCTAGCTTCTGCACATTGATAGAATGATGAGTTTAACTTTAACAAAAGTTGCTTCAAAGTGTTATGAAATCTCACAGTAACCTTTGTTGTAACTCTTTTGTTGATTATTACACAAAGGTATCAATCATCCTGAAAGCACAGTGTATATCTTACACTTAAGGTTTAATTCAATTCCATGTATTTTTGTACAGCCCTAATTTATAACAGCAGTCAATTTGGAGAACTTTACTGCTGCGGATAAGTTGTTAATTTGTCAGAAAATGAAATAATGAAACAACACAGAGGAGCCACATCTGTAAGTGTTTGTAAATGTCCATAAATGTCCTAGATCCTCATTGTCCTGAGACCCTCCTGCACCGCCAAGGAAAAACTCAAAAAACCCAGTGATAAAAATGCAAGAAACCAAAGATATACACAGAGACGGATCCGCTCCCACTGACGGACAGTAGGTAGAGGCTCCCAGGGGAGGGGAGGTGCAGACCACAGGTCTGAGAAACGAGTGACCAGTTCACAGGTTCAGGTAAAGGAGGTCCAAGGGTTAGGGTCCCATCATTACGCAATGAAACAGACAATGGGAAAACGGGGGAATAGCAATGGACTTACCATAACTGAAGTCAATTTACAGTATATTAGGATGACAGTAGAATACAGACTATAGATATTAGTAGATTGTAATCTGGATCAGTGTTAAGTAACTCTGTATTTTGGGCTGGCTAAAACTTGCTAAATGATTTAGGGCACGATACACTTTATAGCAGCCTCGAGGTGACAAATATGTGGATCCGGATTAGGTATACGTTATTGTCCCTGTATGGAAATTTGTCCTCTGCGTTTAACCAATCCTTCAATGCCACGAGCAGTGTCTGTAAAAGCAGTGGTACAGTGCAGCCCTCATGGACACACATGGGGTAGTTTTGCTGAAAGATTATAGCTGTGGCGCATGTTTTGGGTGGTGGGGGAAACCAAAGTGCCCACAGGAAATACACCCAGAGCCCCCAATATTATTATTTTTTTATTTTATTAAAGCAGACAAGTCCCATTGAGATAAAGAACTACTTTTTCAAGTGAGTCCTAGGCAAGAGGCAGCAAAAGTTGTATACAATTGCGTAAAATTACAGATTATAAATAACAGTTACATGTCAAAGAGGAGGTTTCAAGTGCTCTCAATCTTGACTTAAAAGCATTTAAAGTATTTTTTCAACACATTCCATGAAGAAGAAGCAGGGTATACAAAAGCTTTTCTTCCCCAGTTCTGCCTGGGCATAAAGGAACTTGGGAGGTACTGCACCCAATCGAGACCCAGCTCACAGAAAAATTGCCTTTCCTTCAGCATTTTTTGTGTAATCACCATATACCAGGGCGGCACGGTGGCTGAGTGGATAGCACTCTCGCCTCTCAGCAAGAAGGTCCTGGGTTCGAATCCCGGTCGGACCAGGGCCTTTCTGAGTGGAGTTTGCATGTTCTCCCCGTGTCTGCGTAGGTTTCCTCCGGGTACTCCGGTTTCCCCTACCACTAAAAATATGTCCAATAGTTCTAGCATGCGCCTCCTGTACTGGCGACCCCGCTCCCATCTCTGTGTGGAGTGAGAGACAAATGCCCAAAATTAACAATTGTAAACCGCTTTGAGACTCAGATCTGCAGTGAAAAGGCGGTATATAAATGAAAACTTACTTACTTACTTACTTACCAGCGTGACACATTTGGTATTTAGCAATGACATCATTGGGGACAATTATACACATTGTCAGAAAGAATGATGACAAGATGCACTTTGAAGTCAAGTACTCTAATAGATCAACAGGACAGAACAGGACGGACAAGGAATGAATTAAGGAGATTTATGTAAATATTAATTATTGTCTTGGCATCTGTGCCCCGACAGGTTCCTTGGTGTAGGACGTGTGGCTGATATGAGTCTGCGGGGCCTAGACTGGCGGTGGTGATGAAGCCTGAAGATGATGATGCTAAGGAGAAGGAGGGGTGGAGGAAGGTGGGAGGCATGGAGAGTCCAGTCTGAACTCTCACTATAGCTCCATCAGTGGGCAACAGACTGTAGTAGAAGTGGCTTTCATTGTAAATGTTGCTGTCACTGTGCAAAATTGCCAGCCGTATAATTTCTCATATCAAAAATAGAACTATTGCAGTAGTTAAGTATACAGTAAGAACGGACCAAATTGGCAAAAAGCTGCGCTGTCGACATCTGAAGCCCTGAGTCAGGGGCTGAAATCTGTGCACGCTCTGATGTGAAATGGGTCATTATTGGCCAATAGATGAAAATCATTTCTGTGGATAAAAATATGACTTGCGGAACGGCTCCAGTGAGAGTTTCTGTCAGATGCTGAGACAGTACAGTGCAGCATATACGCCGAGGGTTGTCTGTGTGGCATGAGTCAGTGAAGCGCTATCATAAATATAAAACCCTGTCAAGTTAGAGAGCGTCCCTATCTGTCAGCCATTTTGTCGTTTTTTCCCCGTGTTTACATAACCTCATCTAACTCCAAACCAACCATATTTGTGCCGAGGGCATTGGGTAATTAGGCAGAGTCCTGACGCCGCATTGGGCATTATTGACGGAGCCTTAGTCCAGAGTGCGCCGCAGTGTGTGGGTGGGATGGGCGTGAATAAGTCTGCTGAGGTGGCAGGACAAGGGTACAGTCACCTCCCTCTGATGCATCCTGTGTGTTTCTGTGCTCTCTGAATGACATATTTAGAGTCCAGCGGAGAGACGGGCCCCACTGGGTTATTGATCGACAATGCTGGCAAAGGTACACTAATAGGGTATAAAATGCACTGACAAATGGGGACACGGGCAGTCAGCAGTTTCCCTCATTAGCATTGAACGATTTCTTTATTTTTTTATTTTTTACAGCTGACAGATGCTTTGGCAACGGCTCAAATATTCCTTTGATGAACTGCGCTGACCTCCGGGCTTCAGGCAGTTCGGTGTGTAATAGATGAAGCGCTGTGCGATGACAGCGCTATTAATGAAGCACAACTAAAAAGAAAGTCCGATGCTATTTTTAGCCACTATTTTTTGTTGTCTCCTTGTTGTTTGTTTTTATAGGGTGGCGGAGGTGAATCATTAGTCGTGTTTTGTTTTATTATTTCGCTTTCAACAATTGTCTACTAGGATGCATCTCCAGTAGCAAACAAACTTGAATATTTCTTGACATTTTCCACAATTTTCCCACAGTGTGTATGTCTCAGATTAATAACAATGCGATTTTGGTGAAAGTACAAATTACTTCTCCGCACAGAGAAAATGGGAAAACCATATTGTGTTTCTGATTCTATCTCCTATCAGCTGGACTTCCTTGGACGTACGGTTTCCACATCTCTTCCCCAACAGCAGTCTAAGTGCAATAACCTCTGCTTCCTCCGACCACAAAACTACTTTTCACTTACTGCCCTCGCCCTGATTCACCACATTTTCCGTTGCTTTTAATTTTACAATTGTCTTAACCTCTTCATGACATTACTATCGTTTGGACTGAAAGCAGGTTATTTTCTAGTCTAAAGACACATTTTAACACCAACTGAGTGTTATTTTTTCATGTATTTGTATACGTAAGCACTTTGGGAAGCTGGTGTTGTTGTAAATGTGCTAAATAAATAAAGCTGACATTGACATCCTCTCCAAATGCCTTCAGTAAACACTGTTATTATAATTTACCGCTTTTAAGATTTCAATAACATCATTATCAGGTGTTCATTAAGTTGACATGAGTGAATTAGCCCATTGATATGCTTCTACTAATTTATCAAAATCACATCTAACTGACAATATTAGTGATAGGAAAAAGGCTTAATACACTCTAAAAAAAAATGCATTGGCAAAACTTAATAAAATTGAGGCAGCATTTTGCATGCATCTTTTTAAGTTTTGCGAACAAGACTGTGTTTTAAGTATTCTTTGTAAGTCTTTTATCATTGGTCCAGCACAATTTTTTCAATACCACCAACTTGGATAATTGAGTTATAAAGACACTTTGTTAAGTATATTCAGCAAGTGTTTTAGCATCAGTTCAACTTAATTTTAACAATACTACCAACTTAAATAATTACATTGAAAATAAATCTTTTTGAGTATATTCAACAAGTGATTTTCAGTCAGGAATATGTAATCTTTACTCAAATACCATCTTTCAAAGATTAGATTCACAAAACGGTTCACAATTGTTAATTTCAGGCAGTAGTCTCTCACTCCACATATATATGAGAGTGGACCAGCACAGTCACTGGTAACCATGTCCACCTTAACGTATCTGTTCAAAATTGAAGGGTGACACAGGGAGTATAGGACTGCTTTGGCATGGCCCTCTCGATCATGGTTGATAAAAATAAATACAATTACTTATTTGGTCAAATTAGTTTATTCAGAATGTTGCTCAAGTATTTTGCTTTAGGACTTGCTTCATATTCAGTTTAATATTGAGCATATTCAATTAATGCTCAAATGTAGAATTTTTAAGAAGTTTATATTTTTCGCTGCAATGCATTCTGGGTAGCGTCACTGCTTCGCCACATTTTGTTTTCAATCAACACAATATATTTATTTTGAATCAACTCAATATATTTATTTTGAATCAACTCAATATATTTGTTTTTTCATTAATGGGCCACCAGGCTTACAAGAGGATTTTCATGTTGAGCAAACTCAATACTTCTCCGTTATGCCAGAGATATTCTGGCAGTTATGCCAGAATATCAAGTTCAAATTTGTTACAAAAATGAGTTAGGATTCTTGTATTAACTTTTAATTGAGACCGACATGTTTAAAATGAGTTGCGACCACACTAATTTAAGTAAAACTGGCAAAAATCAATTATTGAGTTTAGTTTAGTATGTATTTTGAGTTCAAAATACTAACCACCTGAATCATTTCTTTGAGTGTAGAAACTAAAGAAGGCTTATTATTCAAAACTGATTATTTTAGCTTTCAACCATGTTACAACATTGTTCCCTCATCACACACAGACCTGGAGTTGTTTTTTGGATCCATCCATGCAAATATGAGTAACTTCTGGCACAAACATGTAACTCTGCCCTTTCTGTTTAAATGCTCATGTCTCCGTCCTGTAATAGCATGATGTCATTGTACCACTCTGACATCATGCACAATTTTCTAATGTATAAAACAAAAGTATTGCCCATAAATTAGTTTGGGCATTTTTTTCAGGTGTAATGATTTTCTTTACAATCACGTGTTTTTGCAACCAGTAAATTTCAAATTTGCAAAAGAACCAAAGATATTAAACTTCTCCTTCTGGTGGCCCTGTTCTGGCCGGGAACAGGTCGAACTGGTCGAAACAGGGCCTTTCTGAGTGGAGTTTGTTTATAATATCTCATAGTAGACAAACAAAACGGGCAGCACGGTGGCGCAGTGGTTAGCACTTGTGCCTCTGTGACACACACAAAATGTGCAGTCACATTTTATGGTGTTTTAGTTCTATATGTTCTTTATGTGAACTTAAAAGTAGCTTCTCTATTGGAAAAATTCTGTAGTAATGTGTGTTTGTTAATTTAGATGTGATTTTCACATTTGTGGGTGCGCCACAGGGGGCAGTGTCGTGAGCAGTAGCGGGACTTTCCACCAGGGCCCATCTTGAAGCGAGGCTGCACTGAACCGACGCTCACGCTGTCGTCTCTTTTATTTGTCCTGTTTATTCAGGTAATATAATGTAAAACACATTGAAAAGTACATACAAGATGACTGTATATTGTTTTGGTTGTAGATTGCCATTTTTCTGTGTGTGTTAAGAGGTTTACGTTAGACCACTGTTTTAGAGATTAGCTGTTCACTCCGAGGGAACAGAGGTTTTGTAATGGCGGCGCACCCTTGTAACATGGACTCATGCGTAATGAGCATTTAGTAACTTTGAGACTTTGTTTATGCTCAGGAACCGTTTTGCTAGTTTGTTTTGCGTGAGTAAAGTTTATTAAGAAAATGTGAAATATGTTTCAGAGCAGACCAGACTTAAAACCATATATTAGATCCGTTTAGCTAGTTTTCAAGAATCCTAATGGACTTGGTCATTGTATAAATGTATGCAGAAGTACATATTTTAGTTAATACGCAATATTGGTATGTAGTTAAATGTGTGTAAGATAAGTGACCACATTGTAAGAGACCAGATATTGAAGTACAGTAACATGATTTTTGAACTAGAATAAATTAGATTAGAGACATGATTGATAGATAGTACACAAATAGAACATGTCAATTGTAATTGAATATTTTGTTATTAAATAACATGAAGCGAGGCTGCTCTGAACTGACGCTCACGCTGTCGTCTCTTTTATTTGTCCTGTGTATTCAGAATATTCAGGAATATTCTTCTGTGCGGGTCTGCCCCCTAGACAGGACCCGTAACACCTCCAAGCCTCCTTCTGTGTGGAGTTTGCATGTTCTCCCCATGTCTGCATAGGTTTTCTCTGGGTACTCCTGTACAATAGGTCTGGCATGCACCTCCTGTTCGGCGGCCCCACTCCCATCTCTGTGTGGAGTGAGAGACAAATGCCCACAATTGTAAAGCGCTTTGTGACTCTGGTCTCTGAAAGGCGGTATAAGAATAAAGATGACTCACTTACTTACTTGGTAGCATAAGGAGTCTCAGGCAGATAGCTTTGTGATGATGAATTTATTAATTTATTGTTAACCTTTGTGCTTGTTTCACCATGTATAATAATAAGAAATTGTTTCACATTCTACAACATGAAATGTAAATAGTCTCATTATTATTTTCAAATGGGCAAATATGTAATGCCTAATATTTGTTATTTATCTACAGAATAACAAGGTATAGTGTTTAAACTTCTATACAGTTTCCTCTAATAAAAAATCAACAGCTTTTGTTGTTACTCGTGAAGTTATCTCTGCCCTGCCAACATGAGCCCAGAGACTCTTGTAGCATCCAAGACTACAAATAACTGTTTCACCATGCGGATTTACCAGTATAATGCCGCGTTCAGACTGGATCATGCGTTGCGTCGGCTTTCAATGCAAAGTCAATGGTGACGCGCGGTCGAGCGTCAAAACGCAACCAATCAGAGAGCCGCAAAGTGGTCACGGGGACCAGACTGAAAACACTCGTAAACAGCCAAAACAGGAGCTACATCAGGACTAAACCAGGGTTGACGATGGGGGACATAGTGCTTGTTAACATGTGAGTTTTCATGCTCCCGTGACTTCATGCAACTGCTTCGAGTGTGTTCGCCAATGCAGAAGTACCGTTTAATAATAAAATAAACTTATTGCTCACCTCCGTGAACACATACTACTGTTATATAAAGTCTCTGGAAGGTCTCTGAACACAGACACGCTGCAAAGCTGAATATTGGAGAAGAACTTTACACAAGAAGTCGCTAGCTAAACTCTGTTAGCATCAAAGCCCGCCGGCTACTTCCGCCACTTCCAGCGCGCGCCAGGACCTCTGGTCTGAAGACCCCTGCGTCTGAAAACTAGAGAATGTGCGTCTGGTGAATGAGGCTTCAGCGTTCCAGCGTTGGGGGTCTGAAAGCAGCTTAAAACCTTATACATATGAGTTATTTTCAAACATTTCAAACTATAAGAATGTTTTACATGTCCTTTCCAGGGCCAACTTTTACTGTTTCAGAAATTATGGTTCTTAAGGTGACCCCATAAGGAAAGACTCTAGTCATGCATTCGTCATCTAAATATGGTCATGTCTTTACAGATTAAAATTAATTCAATAATAAAACTGACATAATAAGTAACTGCAGTCTCATGTTTCACATTAAGAAGCTCTTTTATGACATAATTTCCCACATGAATAGATAACACGAAGAGATTGATGTACCTTATAAAGTTGATGTGCTTTCATTAAGTATCCAGCTGAGAAGGCTGCAGGGCACAGGTGCCTAAGTAGATTTTGTGGTCCTCAGGGGAGATCCATATGAAGCCAGTCAAATGTGAGCATGCATGTATATAAAGCCCTTATCATACCTTCACCTTGACATCCGCTTATACCAGATTGATTCACAACTCAAGTCGCCACTGGTGGTTGAACAGCGCGGGTCCCCAGCGATCCAGCCCACAGAGGCACCCCCCGCTCCTGCTAAATATTCATACGCTTTGAAACGGTCCACTGCTGCTCCCTGCTATACTACTGCTGTGCCCAACCAACTTTGCCTGTATACCACTCTCACCTCACATCCCCGGGACTCCTTCTCTATAGTAATACGCTTTGTGACTCAAAAGTACATTTTGCATCAGCTAACAGGATAGATGCCCATCCTCCGTCAAAGCGACAGAAGGCTAATAGCTTTGGCTTAAATCCAGTGGTTGAGAGGGATGGGCAACATAAAAGAGGACTGGGGGAGAAAGCTGTACGGACGAGCTGACTGATTTTGTTGCAAACTCAGGGAATTGGCAAACACAAACACTAACCACATGTGACAGTTTGAAAAACAATCATATAATTAAATGCTGCCTCGGAGTTAATCGTAAATGCCGCTCCGGCTCGGTGCGTCGACCTGCTGATGAGAGCCTGATATAGGGAAACTGAGGCTTTGTTTGGGCAATTTATTCTCACCACATTGAGCCATTAGCCGGTCCACTCACACATGAATGTCTAAAAGCATTCGGCTTAGGAGAATGGTCACTTAACTATTTCTTATTGCCAACCAAGCAGAGGCTGAAAAGAAAAACTCAAGTTTAAAATGGAAAAATACAGAAAAGACTGGAAAGGTTAAACTGTGAATGAATTCTGACATTTTAAAATCACTTTTCCATCATACTTACAAAAACAGGAGCATTGGACAAAATAAAAGTACACAGCAAGTGCTCTGTAAGCCTTGAATGAAAATCCAATCGTATTAAAGCTGAATAGGACAGTGACTTTTCTGTCGCAATTTTCTCCGGCCAAAATGTGCAAAAAGTGTGTTTTGACAAAGGAATAGCTGAAGGACTAAAGTGTGGTTGAAAACACAAAAAATTGAGGCTTCTGCTCGTTCTTTATTTCTGTGGCGTTAACTATTGCTCATATTATGCTCTCAAGTCGACTTTTTGTATAGTACTTTTTATATCTTGTGTCGTGTCTGTCAATCAGAGCAGATCTCTCCTCAATGTTTTTTTCTATTATTCTGCCAAAGATGGAGGGTCTAAGGACGGGGGACATCTATTTGTTTAATTCCTGTGAACGTTGTCTTTTGTGACTGATGAACTTTCTTTAGGCACGGTGGCTGAGTGGACAGCACTCTCGCCTCTCAGCAATTCGAATCCCGGTCGGGACAGGGCCTTTTTGAGTGGAGTTTGCATGTTCTCCCCTTGTCTGCAAAGGTTTCCTCCGGGTGCTCCGGTTTCCCTTACCACTAAAAACATGCACAATAGGTCTGAATGTAAATGAGAGAGTGAATGGATGGTGTTGGTTGGAGCTGATGGTCCAGTGTGTTCGGCGACTCGCTTCTGTCATCACCGTGTGTGGAATAGGGTTTAATCCCGGGATATGGGATTCCCGGGAAATCTGATGAAAACTATTTCCCGATTCCCGGGAAATGTTATGACGGGAAACGGGAAATGAAAGTTAAAAAAAAAATACAGTGCGCTCCTATTATAGAGCATGTTTATTGTTGTTCAAAGTTCAAACATATTTCATTTACAATCAACATGTCCACAGCTGAGAGGATGGCTCATAAATTGTGTTTTTGACAACAAATATGGGTCTTAATCTTGCTAAACCACGACTTGTAATGAGGCCAGGCTCAGGGTACAGGGCACATGTGAGCCCAGAATTTGGTTACGTCCAATTCTATCAGAAAGCTCCTTTCTTTTTTTCCATCTGCTAAGGGCAGCAACAGGTTTGGCTAACATACATATAACACATTTTAAGATCATATAAAATGCATTTAGGGTAATGTTCTGCTTCCAATGACGATAGGAATGATAAGGAAGAGAGGAGAAGGGTAAGGTAAGGGTAAGGCTGATATTAGAAATTGGATGCGCCCGAGAGCCGGCTGCAGCGAAAACACAGGAGTTTATGGAGGAGACACCCGTTTTGTTTTACGCTTTAAAACTCTCTGGGCTCATTTCCAAATGGGGGATTACATATCTGCACTCAAACTATTATCTGGACTTAAACATGAAACTATTCTGAACTGAAGTGGTCTGTGCTGTTCATTAATAATGACGAATATTCGGTTTCCGGGAGCCACGTGACCAAGATGGCAGCTTAGCCTAGAGGCTCCGATACCATGCTTACATTTTTATGATTAAAAAAACCCTTCAACTTGCCAAAACTTAAAGAACAAACCGTGCGAAGGTAATGTCAAAAGCAACAGCCACAAAAACGTGCGAACTCTTCACCCGTGGACGCAAAGCGAACAAGAAAACGACTAACCTCCAGGATACCACGGAGACTGAAGCTAAGGCTACTGAGGCTACTGAGGATAACACTGATGCTAGCATGGCTAACATCGGAGAGGTGCTATCCGAGATCAAATCTATGCGATCCGACTTCAGGGGAAGGCTCGACTGTATAGATCAAAGTCTGGGCAACATGTCTTCCACCCTCACGGCATTGGAGAATGGACTAACACAGACAAAGCAGGATGTTACGGCAAATACGACTCGCATTGCCGAAGCTGAGGCCCGCATAGCCGCAGCCGAAGCTAAACAAGACGAGGCCGACACAACTCTGCAACTAGCGGGTAAACGCATTGCTTTTCTTGAGACCAAAATAGAAGACCTGGAAAATCGTGGGAGGCGTAAAAACCTCCGTGTGTTTGGAATCTGCGAAGGGATACAGTAGAAGGGGGAAGGCCATTAATCGATTACATGACGGACATGCTACCGAAATGGCTAGGCCTCACTTCCCGTACATTTGTTTTGGAGCGAGTCCACCGCACACTAGCAACGGCAAGACCGGGCCAGAACAGAGCCGTACTGATCCGGTTTTTAAGCTTCCAGGACAAAGAATATGTATACAGAGAAGCAAGAAAGCAACAGCTAACCCACGAGGGGCAGAAGATCACGTTTGCACAGGATTTTTCAGCTGAAACAGCCCGGATCAGAAAGAGTTTCCACCCGCTCATCAAAGACTTCATTGACATTAACGCATTCCGTGGGTTTCAATACAACCCATGCAGGCTCAGAATCCTCCACGGCGGAAAGATCCACCTCTTCTCTGGCCCAAAAGAAGCAGAGGATTTCTACAGACAAGTCAACAAGTGAACTGTCCAGTGAACTGATACGAGTGGTGTCAGTTGATTTGGGACTGACTGAGCGAGTTTGCACTTCCAAATCAGGTGAAATCTGAGAATAATAAATAGCAGCTTTTCCTTTTTCGGTTTTATTACAAACATGGCCTCTGTTCTACTTGAGGTATTTCTGTTTAATCAAAGTTATGTCTAGTCGTTTACGTTCAATATTGACATAGTTAGGTTTTCTAACATTACTATTATTATAACTATGATACAATAATACAAAGTATACTCATAAGGGTTAAAATAACAAAACTAGCATGGTGTTGGGATGCTGGAGTTAGAGAAGGGAGAGAAGGGTTACGTTGGTTAGCTTCTCCTCAACAGTGTGGATCAGCATCCTGGGGAACCCCTTTGTTCAAAGGGGGTGGTCAAGTACTCCACTGGATGGAGTACTGGGGAGGGGAATGGGGATGTTTAAAATAAGTTCTGTGTTCAATAGATGTGTGTGTATGTGTGTGAATGTGTAGACTTGCACTTTAGCAAACAAGGTATCAAAACATGGTTTGACTCCAATACTAGTCACCACAATTCACTGAATGGAAAATAAAAAACAAAACTTTGAAGTTTTTATCACAAGCTGGAATGTCAGGGGTCTACGAAAGCTAACTAAAGTGAAGAAAGTATTGAACAGGATAACATTTTTAAAATCTAATATAATTTTCATACAAGAATCACACCTGACTAATGCAGATATCCAAATACTAAATAAAAGATGGCCAGGCCAAGTGTTTCATGCTTGTTTTACCAGTCATGCCAGGGGAGTTGTGACTTTGATACACAAATCAATACCATTCCAACAATCCAAAGTTATTGCTGACCCAGGAGGGAGATATATTATAGTACAAGGTACTATTCTCTCACAAAAGATAAACCTCATAAATGTGTATGGTCCCAATGATGACTCCCCATCGTTTTTCGAAAATCTCTTTTTAACCATTTCAATGCTGGATGGAGTGTATATAATCGCAGGGGACTTTAACATTACCCCTATTCCCTCTCTCGATCGATCATCTAAAAATGACAGTGCACACTGTAAATCTAGAAAAGTACTTCATAAATATATAAAAGATCTAAGATTGCAAGATATATGGAGATTTAAAAACCCAAATGTTACACAATATTCGTACTTATCAAACAGCACCAAAAGTCACTCACGCATTGACTATTTTCTAACATCCATAGATTTAGATGTGAAGGACTGTTGGTATAACAGTATTGTCTTAAGCGATCACGCACCCGTTTCCATCATATTACAACTAGGAAAAATTGAACGTAGCCCTAAAAGATGGAGACTACAATCCTTTTTACTACAAGATGAAAAGTTTGTTAAATTTATAGAAAAATGAATTGACAGCTATTTTGAGAATAATAAAAATGAAACATCTGCTAGTATTCGATGGGAAGCTTTCAAAGCTTATATTAGGGGTGAAATTATAAGCTTCACAGGGACATTAAATAAAAAATATAAAACAGAGATTCAATCAATGGAGCAACAAATTAAAATTCTAGAAAAGGAATTCTATGGCACTAACGATCCAGGTAAATTAAAAAATATACAAATCTTGAGAGCAAAATATGACAAATTAACAACCGAAAAAGTGGCAAAAAGTTTAATGTGGACAAAACAAGCCTATTACGACCAGGGAGAAAAGCCAAGTAAATTATTGGCCTGGAAGCTTAAAAAAATGCAAGCAGATAGATCCATTCTCAGCATTAAATCTGACCTGGACAATCTGACTTCAGACCCACTAGAAATAAACAAAAGTTTTAGAACATTTTACGAAAAATTATATAAATCAGAATGTATTACAAATGAAACTATTCAAAATGACTTCCTCGATAAGCTACAACTTCCGAAGCTATCGTCAGAGGACCAAGAGGTGATTGATAGACCATTAACAACTACTGATATAATAAAAGCAATTGGAAACTTGACCAGCAACAAGACACCAGGACCAGATGGGATACCAGTGGAGTTTTATAAGAAATTCAAAAACAAACTTGCCCAACCACTTTTAGACATGTTTAAAGAATCATATGAAACTGGCATTCTCCCTGACTCCCTGAGACTTGCAACTATCACTTTGATTTTAAAACCTAATAAGCCACAGGTAGAGTGCTCATCATATAGGGGAATAAGTCTCATGGGATGCGATATTAAAATATTATGCAAAATTCTCTCCAAAAGACTGGAAAAATATGTTCCCAAACTAATATTGGATGACCAGCAGGGTTTTGTTCAACAAAGGCAAGGCTATCATAATATTAGACGTGTATTAAATATATTATATGAAAAACAAAATGCTAGTGATACAGCAATGTTGGCTGTTGATGCATGTCAAGCATTTGATAGAATTGAATGGAACTATCTTTTGAAACTGCTTCCAAGATATGGACTGGGGGAAAAGATAATCAAATGGGTGGAATTATTATATACAAACCCTACAGCACAAGTTTTAACAAATAATAATCTTTCTAAACCCTTCAATTTGCAACGTTCTACAAGACAAGGGTGCCCTCTATCCCCTACTTTGTTCACATTAGCTATGGAACCCTTGGCTATAGCAGTGAGAACACAGGCTGGACTTTAAGGAGTTAACATTAGTGGCAGAGATCATTTGATATCACTATTTGCAGATGACATAATATTTTTTCTAACTGACTTAAAGTACACAGTTCCTAAGTTAACAGACTTACTTGAAGAATTCGGCGAGTTTTCTGGATATAAAATAAATAATAGTAAATCAGTTCTCCTCTTTCTTAACGATGATGATAGGAAATCTCCACCAATAAAAACAAACTTCGAAATAGCCACAGATGGCTTTAAATATTTAGGCGTAAAAATTACCCCTGACATTAATAAAATATCCCTGGCAAATTACAACCCCTTGGTAGAGGAGGTCACAGAAACACTTGGTCGATGGTCGAACTTACCCATTTCCATGCTGGGACGTATAAATGCAATA
This sequence comes from Knipowitschia caucasica, assembly GCA_964034765.1. Taxonomy (NCBI): domain Eukaryota; kingdom Metazoa; phylum Chordata; class Actinopteri; order Gobiiformes; family Gobiidae; genus Knipowitschia; species Knipowitschia caucasica. The sequence continues at coordinate 7,971,046 of OZ035832.1, forward strand.
AAGATGTCAATCCTACCAAAATTTCTATACTATTTCCAAACACTTCCTTTGCCTTTACCTCAATCATTTTTTGACAATTTGAATAAAATCTTTAGTGAATTTATATGGAACAACAGGAAAGCTAGACTTCGTTTCAAGTTACTATACCTTCCTTATGACAGAGGGGGCCTTCAGTTCCCAAATCTTAGATGGTACTATATGGCGGCACAGTTAACTTCAGCCTCTCACTATTTTGGTACAGGCGTTACTCCAGCGTGGATGTCCATTGAAGAACAATCATCCTCGAATTTGTCATTAAAGAGCTATCTATATTCAAATGATTTAAAAAAACTTGAAAAAACAAATTAAGAATCCCTTTCTGAAAAATACTATAATTATGTGGCACAATGCCCATACAGTTGTAAATAATCCCATAACTTTGTCTCGTTTCACACCTCTATGGCGTAATGAACAGTTTATACCTGGCAGAAGGGATGGAGGATTCAAATTATGGAAAACTAAGGGTATTCAGACAATTAACGACTTATATGTAAACGGAAAATTGCTTACTTTTAATGAGCTGTGTGAAAAATATCAAATCCCTAAAAAACATTTTTATAAATACCTTCAATTAAAACATTTCATGTCAACAAAATACAGAGAAATTATGAATATTCCCAATTTATCAACAATTGAAGAAATCGCTATAAAACATCAGAAAAAGAAAGGTTTACTGTCTAAATTCTACACACTGCTCATAGAACACTCTAAAGATTCAACATTGGACAAATTGAATGCCTGGAGGAGCGACCTGCATGAGGATATTTGTGAGGCAGACTGGAACGAAACATGCTTAAGAGCACAAAAACAAACAATAAATACAAGACTCAGATTACTTCAATACAAATGGCTAACAAGGGTTTACATAACTCCTGAAATACTGCATCGTTATTCCAATAACATCCCTGACACCTGTACTAAATGTGGTAGCTATAAGGGAACTCTTGTGCACTGTCTCTGGGAATGTGCAGCAATTCAAAAAATTTGGAAAGAAATTATTCAATGCATGATGGAAATATTCAAAATAAAGATTCCATTGTGTGCTAAATTATGTATTCTAGGAATATATCCTGAAGGTATAATACAAAAAAAGGAAAAAATTAGATTATTGGATTTTGGTTTTCTACATGCCAGAAGAGTCATTGCTCTCAACTGGAAAAATGTTGATGCTCCTTCCCGAGGACAGTGGATTAAGGAACTTTCTGAATGTGTAGGCCTTGAAAGATTGACATATATTGTGAAGGGAAAACAAAAAGACTTTGTCAAATTGTGGGAGCCTTATCTGATGATCATATCTAAAAAATAAGCTTTTCTTTTTTATGTTTTAGTTTCTCTATATCCTGTGCACTACCTGTATTATTTTAATTTAACATTGTAAATATGTACATACAGGTTTCCATACAACAAGCAAATATGTATAGTACATGTATGAAGAATACACATATGTGTGTGTATGTGTGTATGTATGTATGTATATGTGTATGTATGTGTATGTATGTATGTATATATGTGTGTATGTATATATATATATATATATATATATATATATATATATATATATATATGTATGTATATATATATATATATGTATATATATATATATATATATATGTATATATATATATGTATATATATATATATATATATATATGTATATATATATATATGTATATATATATATATATATATATATATATATATATGTATATATATATATTTTTTCTCTTCTCTACTGGTTTTATACTGAATATAGAGGTACGACCTGAAACTACGTACTGCAGGTATGTGTGTGTGTGTGTGTGTGTGTGTGTGTGTGTGTGGTTGTGTGTAACGTATGTGAATATTTCACTATTCTATTCAATGTTGATCTATGTAAATGTAGACAACTATTTGAGCGTTTTTTCTATTTGACTAAAAATCAATAAAAATATTTTGGAAAAAAAAAAAAAATAATGACGAATATTCACAAAATGCTGCACATCAGACAAAAGAATATGCACTCAGGAATCATAAGGATGACCAGCTTACAAAACCAGACAATTATTGACTCGAAGAATAAACAAATGCTCTCTCCCACTCTCGACGAGGGCAAAAGTCCAACACAATCAGGCGCCGCAGTGGTGGGGGGCATTGTTTGCTTAAGCTGATATGGAAGACCAAAACCAAGACCAAAATCCAGACCAGAGACCAGACCCGGAATCCAATCTCAGACCATATGACGTCATCGGACGTCCTGATAAAACTGTTGGCTTGAGTTCTGGGGCTGAGTCAGCTCAGGGCCAGCGAGGGACACAGAGAGAATAGCATAGTTTAGGAGCTCGCTTGTTGAATTTCTGTATCTGATTGTAAAGATAAATTAAATACAGATGTTAAACTTGGAAAGAATCTTTGTCCTGTTTTCTGCATCAACTAAGACACGCCTGTCAAGGATATTTTTGACAACAGTTGGTGAATCCCCGACGTGATGGTGCAGGAGCAGGACAGAGATGAGCTCAGATATAGACTGGGTCCGTGGGCCTGGAAAATTCTCCCTTCTCTTCGAAAAAGTTGCTTCAAAAGAGGTAAGCAGATCATACTTTTGAAAATCTGCACATTGTTTTAAATGGAAGAGAGAGAGAATTCGGCCCAGCATGACTGCAGTGTGGACAGACCGCCGTGATGGGCGTTTTATCGGACGCGATAAAACAATAGTCAGGTTTAGACGTTTTGACCTCGAGGGAAGATTTTGGTCTCTCTCTAAAACAAACAGAACGGAGATGAGAAAGTCCACAAGAGTTTTTAGAAGTGCAGAAGAGGCACACCTTCTTAAAGTGCAGAGAGGCACAAGTGTATAGTGAAAATAGGAATAGAATTAGAAATAGGGACAGCTTTAGGGTTAGAACAGGATAATAAAACCTTCTATATCCCCCGGGGGGCGGGAAAAATGGTACATTTAATTTAAACAAAAAGCCGAGTATTTAAAATGTGGATTCTGTATATTGACTAATCTGATTAATGAGAAAAAAAGGAGCCACTTGGCTGAAAATACGAGTTTTCATGTGAAGAAATGACCAGAATGATCAGTGCTGGGAGTTTTTCTCTTGTATTGTGATGTAATGTTTTAATAGTTACAGAGGTATTACGAAAAAAAAAATCCTGCTGTGACTGGTTAATGCATTAGTCATGTAAGCAAATTGTAATGTTTTCCATTACTGACGTATTTAAGGATAAAATGTAAAGTGTCGTTTGACGTGAGAAAAACTTTTACCACTGATTAAAACCTTGTCACGATAAAAACGAGGAAAATGTAGCTAACAGGAGGATGTATTTCAGACTCCATGTTTTCCTTTGTTCGGGAGGCCCCTCCCCTCCCTCTTTCTGTCTGCTCTCTCTCTCTCTCTTTCTCTCTCTCTCAAAAGACAGAACTATTACCAAATATATATTTTTTTGTAGAAAATTACATTTATACACACGATAATGTTACTGACATGGAGTCATATGATCACAGAACTTTGAGTTAGATTATAAAGAGGCATTATTTTTATTTTTATCTCCGAGGCGTCTGGACAAGTTATTAAACATTTTTTCCCTACATTTTGGTGATATAAAAGTTAGAATGATCTTAGAGAGCATTATACTTTTGGAAAAATAGGGCTTAGGATAGCAGTTGAATGCAGAATTCGGTTTTCAGAATCTAATGTTTAAAATGTTAATATTAATTATTTCATAGGTTTATTTAGATTTGTAATTAATCATTGGTTTTGTATGGTAATTAACACACTTGTTTGTGTTTCTTGTCTGTTTTTTCTGAGAAAACTTCTGTCTGTTTCATTGGCCAAAATCCTCCCCCGCCACAAGCCTCAACTGAGCGTCTACTAAAAGGGACCATCAGCGTCTCCCCCCGACGCACAGGGGGCACCAAAGACAGCAGCATCGGCTGCAGCAGCTCGAAGAAGACTTCTCCAGCCTCCATTTCTAACAGCATTGTCACTCCCGTATTCGTCCCGGAAACCGGATTCGTCCGGAAGTTCAGTTTGATCCAATGAGCATACGCAGCAGTAGATTACGTCACGGAATCTGGACGGAAGCGGAAGTAAATATAAAAAACTACCTATTCATGCCTAAACTTAACCAGCCATTCCCATAAAATAACCCCAACCCAGCCTTAACCCTAAACTTAACCATCTTAATCAGACGCCTAAACTTAACCAGTCACCACTTAAGGACATATTAAACTTTTTGACATGCGCAAACTGAACTTCCGGACGAATCCGGTTTCCGGGACGAATCCGGGAGTGACAAGCATGGCAAAGAAGAGACCGCAGACTTTTCACAAACTGAGTGCTGACCCATCCACGGAACAGAAGGTGGCGGTAATGCGAAAAAATAGGCCACCAACCGCCGGAAAAACCTAACAAGAAGAAGAAGGACACGACACATTTGTGTGCGTCAGATCTGAGAAAGAAAAAAGATTGAAAGAAGAAGAAAGTGATTGAAAAGAAGAAGAAAGACATTATGAGAAAAAGTTATCGGAAGAAGAAAGAAAGTGATTGATTGAAAGAAGAAGAAAAAAGACACTATGAGACAAAGACAATTGAAAGACGCCATAAGAGGAGGACTGGAGGGCTAAATGAAACAGACAGAAGGTAATATACAGACAGGCAACAAGCGCACCAAGACATATAGGACATTTAGGTCACATTTACACATTTAGGTCATATTTACACATTTAGGTCATTCGTTCAAAACACTACATTTAACTGCATGAATGATTACAAGACAATCGTCAAAATTATTAGACTCTTACTCTAGAATGAGACACAAGAAGATTAGAACAGCAGTATATTTGTGCATGATTTAGATGAGTTTTATTATTAAAACTATTATTGTTATTTAAAGTTATAAGACGCGGAGAAGTTTAGAATTATTGATTTTGACTGCATGATCTTGGTAATACGGATATTTAACGCAATTTTTTCAACCTCTGAACCGTGGCTCGTTAATCATTTAAGAACAATCACATGCACAGTTGAAACTGGTGCTAGAAAGAGAACTGCAGCTTTTAATGGACGTTGCATTTAGTACAAAATGGTTTGTTCAGACAATTAAAGTTTGAAAAATAATAGAGTATTTCTAAATCATGGTTAAAGGTGATATTGGACCATTTTTGATGGCACACTAACGCACCACGGCCCACTGGTTGAAAGCACGGATGTAGAAACATTTTATGAAATCTTTTATGACATGTTTCTCTTCCAAATAGATAAATCAGACACAAATTAGGACAATTATGTCTTTGATACAACTGTTGACAGTTTATCTGAGACATGATTGGTGCAAGTACGTTAGTACACGTACAATAATAGTCCTTTCTCCACATGAACGTGAAACAAAGGTGAAGTATTAAAGTTTGAAACTAATTTACATTTTTAATGAATCCGAACTGGCTTTACAAAAAAAAAGGGAAAAACATTTTTAGCGCGTGCACGAGTTTTTAAAGTAACAAGAGCTCATTCAAAATATAGTCTGTGAGAAGCCCGAGTAAAGACCACGTGGTTTAAACATTAAAGTTTGAAATGGATCCTTTTAGGAAAAATCTCTTAAATCTCTGCATGTTCTGCAGGCTCTGAAAGTTGCAACAATAAAATAGCTCATGAGACAATTGTAATTGGACATGGAAAAATATAACAAAGTTAAAATTACAGGCCTCTTGGGTGTGTTATATGTTTGTGTGTGTTATATGTTTGTGTGTGTTATATGTTTGTGTGTGTTATATGTTTGTGTGTGTTATATGTTTGTGCGTCATGTCAAGTACACTACGATGACCTTAACAAACTCTGGACCAATATACTAACGTGTTGTGAGTGTGTTGTGAGTGTGATGTGAGTGTGGAGTGAACGAGGAGTGCTGAACGGAATCATGGAATAACAAATGTTTTTCTGTAATGTTTTAATGTGATCATGGAATAATTATTTTTTGTCAACAGCATACGGTGTAAGTACTAGAGATTCAAAGATAACAAGCTTTATTGAACATGTGTAAAAGTGAGAGTACTCTGGGATGAGTACTCTGAGAAAGTACTCTGCGGAAAGTACTCTGAGATGAAATACCTTGCTGAAGGTACTGGGAGCCCCCCCTCTGCTGTTTGTCCTGACAGTGATTCGGTCCAAGTGAGCGGTCATTGGTGGGAGGACAACTTTGGTTTGTAACTCACATTTAGTGGAGTATAAAATTAGAAACATACATATTGTTAAGTCTGTATTTGGCTACAGCCCCTGCCCTGATGTCACACACCGTCTGTCAATGCAGTTATGTTTTGCCCAATTGGAAAAGATTGACAGGCCGCACAATGCGAAGAGAGGGAAGTGGGCGTTTCTTGTGTTCTAATGTTTGTTTTTCAGATGAAAGATAAACTGCACCTGCTTCAGGGATAACACAGTAGTATGGATCATGAGGAAATGAGCCTCTACGTTGGCACCAAAGCCCACAATACGAATTGAGGACGATCCGGGAGGAACAACTGAAGATGATTGGAACAGTAATCTACACACACACACAGACGAATACATTTACACTTGGCCCACGACCAAGAGAGGGAGTATTGTAATGTTATTGTCATAGGTGGTCATGGTCCTTAACCTTCTAAATCATTAGAAAGAAGTGTAAAACATATATTTACAAGAACAAATAAATAATAGAAAGGGCAGCCTAAAAGCAAAATGGGAAAATAAATAATTTTCGGAGTTGCCAAAATAAAATAAAATTCTTTATATCTAGTGCAGATAAGTTTGGGAGTAGTATTAAAATGCAGACATAGAACGACAGGCTTTAACAAAATTTTAAATCTAAAAATAGCTCAAATATGAAGCTCTTCGCGAAAGTTCACTGTGGTAGACCCGGCCACTGCTGCCAGATCTACAAGCCTGCTCATCCTCTACTCATTACACCAGCAAAACGCCCACATCTAATCCACCAATAACCACCAGGACAGCAAGTTAAAAGCCGGAGACGCCCACTTCCCGGCCTTCTGAAGTTTGCAAAGCTTCTGAAATCTGCAGGGTGCATGTCGCTAACGCACCTGTTCGCAAATGCATGCGTTGTTCTGGAGGGGTCGCTTCTGCTCACGTGTTGCTCGTGCGCGTGTCCCTGCTGTCCTCAGTCTGGCTGCTCGTGGTCTGCTCCTCCTCCGCGTCCCTGCACCTGCTGTGGTTCGCATATCCCCACTGCTCTCCTCCTCTGCGGGCTCTTCTGCGGGCTGCTCCGCGGGGCCCTCCGCGGGTTCTGTGCTGCTCGTTCCTCGTGGTCTGCTGCCGCGCGCAGACGGTCTGGCGGTGCCGTGCGTGTCCCTGCCTCCGATTGGCGGTGCCGCGTTGTCCCGTTGCTTTTCCCAAGTCTCCTGGCATGTGAGTACAGTGAGTGTGCCGACCGCGGACGGATTAATCCCGGAGTCTAGGCTGCAGGCGGCTGGTTTTTGCCCTACGCACTTGACTGCAGGCGTCAGTTTTCGCCCCGTGCTTGGTCTGCAGGCTCCGTTTTCACACGTGTTTGAGCTAACTGAGGGGCAATGCATCTTAAATGGCATCAATCTCTATTGTCTGAGGGATATAAGAGGAGCAATGTGCATTAATTCAGATTCATGTTCTGCCACTTGCATAAAACCACGTTGGAAAAAATGTGCAAAGACTACCCCATCGTGCTCCAGACGGCACACACAGAGCTCTTGCCACGGCGCCATCTTTACAGCATTAATCTCATTACTCGCAGGTCACTATTGTTAAATGGATGTATTTAAATTTGTCTATCTGCAGGAGGAAGGAGGGGCCATGCATTTAAATAGCTAGGTCACTAGTATTAAATTGGGTAACTAAACTGCAGTTGTTGCATTTTGAAAGTGCAGCAGAAAGAAAAAGGGCCCAATGTGAATCTGCAATGGGTTTGAAGTGGAGTTGGAGCTAATGAACGCATGGAACAGTGATCGTTCATGCGTATCTGCCATAACCAAAGCAGCAAGATGGCTCCAGGGGACGTCTGTTATTCACATGGGAATGTTTCGGATTCGGGTTGATTTATTTCCTCAGGCTGTTAAACAACCGTGGGCATGGTTCTCTGACCGCCGCTGCTGCCGGTCCCTGCTGCGGTCCCTGCTGCCATTCCTACTGATGCCTGATCCCGCTGCTGCCTGTTCCCGCTGCTGCCTGTTCCTGCTGCCTGCTCCTGCTGCTCCTACTACTACATGTGCCGCTGCTGCTGTTCCTGCCGCTGCCGCTCCGCGGGCTCCCAGGCTGCACCTGTCTCTACGGCTCGGCTCTTTCAGACACGTATGTAACCTGGCTCACGGAGACAAGCGGCGCACACTGGCGTGACACGTCTGTTGTTCGTATGAATCTCATTGTGGTGCTACTGCTCCTGCTAATGCTGCTTCTGCTGCGTCATACTGCTACCGCTACTGCTGCTACTGCTGCCGCTGCTGCTTCATACTGCTACTGCTGCCGTGCTGCTGCTGCTTCTTTTACTTTGACACCTCTCTTCACTTCGCATCCTTCTACTGAAACACTAAACAGCTTCAACAATATTCTACTGCTGTGGCTTTGATACAGGATTATTGCTGTTATTATCTACGGATGCTGCTGCTGCTTCATACTGCTACTGCTGCTGCTTCATACTGCTACTGCTTGCTGCTTCATACTGCTACTGCTGCTGCTGCTTCGTTTACTTTGCCATCTCTCTTCACTTGCATCTCTTTTACTGAAACACTGAACAGCTACAACAACATTCTACTGCTGTGGCTTTGATACAGGATTATTGCTGTTATTATCTACAGATGCTGCAGCTGCTGCTACCCACTCTCTCAGAAGCTTATCCTGCTTCTAATGGACGCAGCCCGGCTGAGTATGCCGCGCTGCGCTGGACTCGCACCTATGCTCCCAGGGTCGCTTCGGCGGTCATGCTTCATCTCTCTACTTAATCTTCTGATTCTATCAGATGCAGCTGGCCGAGTTGCTGCGCTGAGCCGTCAATCGGACTCCTAATCAAAGGCATCCATACCTGTATTCTTCACTCTTCTGATCGCAGGCTCCCCATCATGCTGCCCATCCTGCAGCGGCACTGAACTCCGGCTCATCTTCCAAGTACATGTCTGCCCTCCTCGCAGCATCTTCCTGCTCGCTTTCATGGCTTCTCTGCATAAGCGTTTCACTACTGCTCACTCAACCTTCATGCGGTCCGAGACACGGCTTTCCCGACCATCCTACTATCCTGATTATCTACTCTCCAACCCAAGATTCTAAGCGTAAGGGCGCCTGCAAACATCAATGGCCTTCTCCGACATGTCTCTGCCCCTACAGGTCTCCGCTTCTACACGGCGTGCCTCTTCCGTGGGTTTTGGGGGTTCTTCCAGGACCATTGGTTTGCCTGGCCGTGGCCGCTACTTTCCACCGGAGCATCTCTTCTGCCCTACACGAAATATTCCCAGTGGTCGTGGCTGCGTGCTGTGGAATCACACGTGGCAGAGAAAGAGGATCTCTGTCATGTGTGATAATCTCGATGTAGTGGAAGCATTACACAAAGGTCGCTCTTTTTCACCCAACATAATGTCCCCTGATCATTTCAACCTTCAATTCAAACATTCAAAAATCAAAGGAGCCTGCAATATAGTAATAACTCGCTCGGACACATCTCTCTGCCCCTACAAATCCATGATGCGTTACACTCGCCTCCGCTGCAAAAAGGAGAGTTTAACGGACCTTTATTCTCACTCCAGACATTCTTCCCATGACAGCAACCTGGTTCAGAGCTCGACTAAGATCCCTACTGCTCCTCTGTAAATTGTCTCCCCAGCTCTATACAGCCCACTCCTTCAGGATAGGCGCTGCCACGCGCGCGGCCTCGCTGGGGCTCCCCCACACCTCTCTGCAACAGCTGGGGCGCTGTTCCTCTTCGGCCTTCTCCGCCTACATCAGGCCAGACGCGTCCGCCATCCTGGCTGCACAACGGCTACTGGCTTCTTCGTAAGCTCCCAGCAAAGCAATACAAAGCAAAGTAAGTGATCCAATAAAGATTCTGGTGGCGGCACGCACTTTCTCAAAGATAACTCTGTTGCAGCGTCCGGTTGATCGTGATGCGAGCGCTCACGTCCCGGCGCTCAAAGACAACTCTGCTACAGCGTCTGGTATCGATCGTGATGCGAGCGCTCACGTCCCAGGCAGCGTCCGGTTAAATCGTGATGCGAGCGCTCACGTCCCAGGCAGCGTCCGGTTGATCGTGAAGCGAGCGCTCACGTCCCGGCGCGCAAAGGTAACTCTGCCCGTTTTTGGGGATTAGGCGCGCGAGCAAGCGCCGCACTCAACAGCATCTCTCCCGGGCCTAGGGCGCCAAACATACTCAATCAACAAACTTCTAACTGCATTTTCCCTCTTGGGTCTCTCCAAAGTGAAATGAAGCTCTTCGCGAAAGTTCACTGTGGTAGACCCGGCCACTGCTGCCAGATCTACAAGCCTGCTCATCCTCTACTCATTACACCAGCAAAACGCCCACATCTAATCCACCAATAACCACCAGGACAGCAAGTTAAAAGCCGGAGACACCCACTTCCCGGCCTTCTGAAGTCTGCAAGCCTCCGCCGCCCCACCTCCTCCTTCTCTCATCGAAGCGTGCTTGCCTACTGCCTCTGCCGTCACCAGTGCCTAGGCCCCGGGGGGGATTATGCGCGCGAGCAAGCGCCGCACTCAACAGCATCTCTCCCGGGCCTAGGGCGCCAAACATACTCAATCAACAAACTTCTAACTGCATTTTCCCTCTTGGGTCTCTCCAAAGTGAAATAACATTGCTCTTGATGCAGCCTCTGAGTTGCTCCATTGGAGAACAGGTTAAATGTTATTGTTTATCACAAACAGCTGATGTATTCACACATATTGAGTTTGGGACAACTCTTTAAACAGTTATAAGCAGCGGACAGAAGCCATGAATGTGCTTTTGTTTATTAAATAACTCATTTCATAGCCATATAATCGTAGAGGACATTTTTAAAATAGTTCTCTTCCTCCCGCTCCCTTTCAGGCAACTTGATTAGATTCATGTCTTTAATATTGGAGAACTACTGTGTTGTTTTTGGAATTGTCTGAGATACAATACATAAAATAGTGATTTGCAGAACAAGAACCAGCCAATGAAAAATCATCTATTGCCAATGCTATTGCTACAACTAAAACCGCAACTGTTAAAATGGTTTAAAATAATGAAGTATGAATATTTTAGCGTTTTAGTAGATGTTAAATAGTAGAAAAAAAAGTAGAATTTGATCATTGTTTATAAACACACTTCAGCGTAAGAGTTAAAATGGTACCATACAATGTGATGCTTCTGATAGAGCAGCTAAACTGTTAGAATCAGAATTATTTTTACAGCCATTGAAAGTGACAGAAGTCACAAATTGGAAATATGTTTTGGCTCAAGCTACAACCGAGCTTTGGAGTCACAATAGAGTAGAAATAGATGCTTTCAAAAATAGAGATTATTTTTAGCCAGGGCTAATATCAAACGGTAAAAGGACCATTTCCTTCATAATATGTCCAAAAGTATTTACTTCAAAAGTATATAAAGTTCATTACAGTTCATGCACAGTTCTATTAGATACTGTCAAATTCACTTGTTTCAAACATAGGTGAATGTTGACAATGCAAGAAGTTCATTAGTGTAGCTTAGATTAATGAGATAGATTAATGAGATAGATTAATGAGATAGATTAGAACCAACACAGATTCAAAAACATTTTAATGTATTTGGGTATAGCACAAAAGTAGATATTTAGGTATTTTTGAGAATTTTAAGAGCTGTCGATTTGTCAGCAACAGATTAGAGAATCGAATACCGTTGTACTGACCCCAGAGAAACCTGCTAAAATAGATTAGCTCCTGTAAGGATAATACCAATTTGATTAATGATGTACATTTATCCCAAACTGTCTGAGAGGAGGAAGTGACAGCACTTCCTGGTTCAACAAAATGTATTTGGAAAAATGAGCAAAGCCCCACGTTGGGCACAAAGCCACTGATAATGAAAGCAAAACCATAGTATAGAGGGATTTATTAGATAAAAACATATGTTTCGAATGTGGTTGTGTGTTGTCTGTTTTCTCTGTATTGACTCTTCACAGATATCGAGCCTAAAGCACAAGTATTGATGATGAACGAGGAGGTGGATGTGACCTATTGTAAAGAGAGGTCAAAAGAGGGACTGACGAATATTCACAAAATGCTGCACATCAGACAAAAGAATATGCACTCAGGAATCATAAAGATGACCAGCTTACAAAACCAGACAATTATTGACTCGAAGAATAAACAAATGCTCTCTCCCACTCTCGACGAGGGCAAAAGTCCAACACAATCAGGCGCCGCAGTGGTGGGGGGCATTGTTTGCTTAAGCTGATATGGAAGACCAAAACCAAGACCAAAATCCAGACCAGAGACCAGACCCGGAATCCAATCTCAGACCATATGACGTCATCGGACGTCCTGATAAAACTGTTGGCTTGAGTTCTGGGGCTGAGTCAGCTCAGGGCCAGCGAGGGACACAGAGAGAATAGCATAGTTTAGGAGCTCGCTTGTTGAATTTCTGTATCTGATTGTAAAGATAAATTAAATACAGATGTTAAACTTGGAAAGAATCTTTGTCCTGTTTTCTGCATCAACTAAGACACGCCTGTCAAGGATATTTTTGACAACAATAACTAAGGTAAGACCCATAATAACACAATTGGAAATTTGCCTTTTACGAACTTTTGCGTTTTGTTTGAGCAAACAATGCGGGCCATGGAAAACATTCTGCTGTAGCCAAACTAATTGTGAATAAGCCGCTCTGTAGGTTCTGTTGATTTATATGATATATGTTCATCTGATTGGGCTGAAGTCAGTGCCTCCAAACCACACCGCACGTCACTGGTCGACAAGTGGATTGAGCAGACATTTAGAATCTCATAATAGTGAAATTCCTGGAGAAAGCCCATCAACAAAACGCCTGAAAACGCTATGGCTACTTTAGAAAAGCTAGCAAGTCGCTTGGTGAAACACTAGTGGAGACGGCAGCTTTTGTTGGATTATATATTTGAGTGATGTCATACGTTACTTGGGCTAAAAACAACAACTACAAACAACAGCTATTTCCCGGGATTTCCCGGGAAAGGCGTCGTCTTTTCCCGGGTTTTGATACGTCTCATTTTCGGGAAAAATATTAAACCCTAGTGTGGAATGATTGGAACAATATCTGACTGAACATTGTAAAACGCTTTGGGTGACCTTGGTCTGTAAAATGTGCTATATAAATAAACATTACTTACTTATTTTCTCTTCCCTTCTAAATTTTTTACGTTTGTGCTTGTCAAGTTCTTGTTTATACCGTATGTTTCTGTCTTAGGACAATGGATACAGCATATTTATGTTGACGCTGTCCTAACTTTAAATTCAAATAAATAAATACATAAAATACCGTACACCTTTCTGTATTAAGACTATAGAAACACTGTCTTATATTATCTTTTGTATGGGACACAGAGGCACAAGAAGATTTGACTCTGGGGATTTCTCGTGTCTGCTAAGGTTTCCTCCAGGTGCTGCGGTTTCCCCCACCACAATGACATGTATAATGGGACCACTGATCTTAAAGAGCCTGAGCTAAAACGTGGCGTATCTACAGCAGTAACCGTTAGTACGCTACGCTAACCCGTTCAATTAATTCAAAAATATGTTTCATCAGAATTCGGCGGTTCCCAAAATCACAGCTAGAATTCAATCAGTGGGCATTCGTCACCAGCCTTGACTTTGACTTAATCATTTTCACTGTAATATTTTCCATGATTCATACAAGATTGCCTTGTATTGAGCCCTGTCCTTGGGAACTATTATTACTGTGAAAAATATTACGGCCTTGAAACCATCTTCTATAATACATGTTGAGCTTTGAGTCATTCAATCATCAATGCACAGCTGTAAATCCAGGTGAGAAATAGAAATGTCGAAGATTATTCAAAAGTTGATATATTTCTCTAAACATGCACAGTGAGATATGTATAGCCTTTATATGTTCTAATGTCGATAATAGTTGATATATCCGCACAAGTTCACATTCATCTGTAATAATAATTCAACTTCAACCGCTACTAACTTTATGACTATTTATTCTGATCATTTTCTCTGCTGCACATTAGAAGCCATCTGTAAATGCGAAACCTCATTCGGCACGGTGGCAGAGTGGATAGCACTCTCGCCTCTCAGCAAGAAGGTCCTGGGTTCTAATCCCGGTTGGACCAGGGCCTTTCTGAGTGGAGTTTACATGTTCTCCCCGTGTCTGCGTAGGTTTCCTCCGGGTGCTCCGATTTCCCCTACCACAAAAAATATGTACAATAGGTCTGGCCTCCTGTACTGTCACCCCCACTCCCAAAAATTGTAAACCGCTTTGAGACTCCGATGTGCAGTGAAAAGGCGGTCTATAAATAACAGATTACTTACTCATGACTGCTCACTGCGGCGTATACTCCACAAGTTTCTTTTCTCACTTATCTTTGACCCAAGTTATTTTAATGATAGCTTTAAAGACTATGATCTATTTTTTCTCTATTATGAATGTTGTGTGCGTAACCTGAGAGCTCTCATTCCTCCTTTTATTTTGCTGTAATATGCGTGTGAAAAACGAGTCACATTTCAACAATAATAAATGTTGTCAATGCTGGTTCAAACTACAGTTGTCTCGACATCAGCACACACAGACAATTTACAGACATTTAGTCCGGGTCTCGCTAAATGTAAAAGCAGAATGACAAAGAGCGAAGGAGACGCAGCTCCTTATAGTAGTAGAGCGTCATGGATTGGTGAAGTCACAGGACGTCATAAATACACATGTCATTCAATAATCTTGTAGACTAGTCCTGGTTAAACTCTGTATCTCTAAGTCTGAGCCTGAGGGTCTCACTCTACAGGCTCTTATTGTCCTTCCAGATGTCCACAGCCCCATTGACCCCAGAGAAGGGTCGAGTCAGCTGTCTCCGCAAATGCCCAAATGTCATAAGACACAATTATAACCAACCATCTATCCACAGGACATACATGTGCAGTCTCATGACACAGACGCTGCTGAGATGCAGATGGAGGTCCTATAGTCTCCAACGTCACATTGGCCTCGTGATTTAGAGAAGTGATTTCCTGCCATTGAGTGCTGACATTGTCCCATCACATTCTATATGAAGACCCATACATTTATTAATATGCAAATAAAACATAACATTTCTTAACAATGCGCAACAATGACAGAAAATTATAATATTTTGAAACTGGTCTGTAAGCCATAATCATCAACTTTATAACAAAGGGTTGGCATTTGGCATTTGTCCAGAAGACCATTTTTAGTTAATACCATTTTGAGTTATTGGTACCATTTTTACAGAAACTCTTACAGCATTGATGGTAATGGGATACTATGGCATGTTACACTTCATTTTAAATCCTAACCTATTATAGTGGGAAAAGAACCATATAATTTAATCTGATCTAAAAGGTTAACTGAAATGTAAGTAGTAATTATAGTTATTAAATATGGAAAATGAAAAAATAAATATGAACAAAAATAAAAGTAATTAAATATCAATCTTCAAAATACATCTCTTCTTGATATTTGACCAGTTGTGGTTGATGCCAAACTTACTCATGTTAAATTTAATTCCGGCAATTAATTTGTAAAAAGTCAAAAACATGTTAAAGCGTTTTTCTTTTAAAATCTTTTTTTTTTCAGGCCCCAACCAGCTCCCGTTTTAAAGCTTGGCCCCGACCAAAATGAGATTGGTCGGAGATTGACATTTGAAGTTGATTTACAGAAACATAAGAACTTTTGAATGGTTCCCCCTGCTAAACAGACCGTTTATAGTGCACGAGCATCTGTAGTTTCTTTATTGTAGAAGAGTGAGGAGTTGGAGGGAAAACCTGAGATGCCATTCTCTTGTTCACAGGGAGGTCAGCTTCGTCAAATCTTGTCAATTATGACAGCGGTGAATTTGCGAGAGCCTCCAGCGCGCGTATTTTTGACCCTAAATGAAAGCAGTCAGTTTGAGTTTGGGAAGATTCACCTGCAGGCTCCACTTTCTCTCACGCAGCCTCCCTCGCATCTCCTCTATCTTCACTCCACAGCCCTGTGCTGTAATGGCTTCCGGACGTCAATCACTACAGCTGACTTTATTACAGGTTAAAGAGCCCAGATGAAGACTTTCCTTTCATAGATGTTGAGAGGGCTTGTATTTTTACTCCAAAGTCCCCGGGACTGTCGATGTTGTGACCTCAACAAACAGCTGGGAAATGAAAAGCGGGTTTGAGATTAGCTATTACTGAAATCAGCTGTCTTTCAAACCAGAGGAGCGCAAAATAATACAATACAATGAAAGGTCCATCCATCCATCCATTTTCTACCCTTTAATCCATTTCTGGGTCAGGGGGGTGGCACTCAGAGATGCCACCCAAGTCTCATAGCACCAGCCCCTCACTGACCCTCTGCAGGTGGTGAGTCCACAGGAGGACGGCTGCTCTCTGAGTGTGAGCATAGCCTTGATCTTTCAGTGGGGGCTTTGGGCAAAGTGGGGTTAAGTGTTTTGCCCAAGGACACAACGACAGCAGTCATCAGTGGGAGTCGGTGGAGAAGGTGCAGAGGTGGGAATGAAAGGTATTATTTTGAAAAGTATCCTTAACACTTAATGGTAGGCAATTTCGTTCTGTTGAAGGTAGAAAAGTGTTTTTGTTAAGTCCAAGGTGATGGTGTTATGTTAAAAGAACTTCAAAATGGCCTCCTCCTCCGTGTGGCTCTTCTAAACAGGTTTAGTGGGATTATCCGGGCCCTTGACGGAGTTGCTCTCAGAAAGAGCCTTGAGTGAACTGCTCTGTTAGGTCCAGAGTTTACTCACCTTCAGGCCCCAGGATTATTAGCTCTGCTCTATTTTGTGTCCTTTAAAAAAGAAAAACAGCAGGAACCTGTCAAAAAGCTGCAGGCATGTGTCCGATGACAATCTTAACAAGGTATATAGGAGGATTTTCTACTTATAGACTATTGGTCCTCCCAATTGTTCATTCTTTTGGTGATAGGCGCTCTTCAAATAAGACCATGGAGTTTTGGTTCAAAAAGTGGGAAAATCCATTATTCATCCAATTAATTGATTAGATGAATGCGTGGGATTGGAAGACTGATCCAATTCAACCATTTCTTCAAAAAAATAAAAAATGTTAGTGCAAAACAGAATCATTTTTAGCCATAATCTATGTATAAAACATTAAAAACAAACTTGACTTGCATGACCTGAGGGAGGGCCTCAACCTTGCTTGTTATTTTCTAATCCTCCTAAATATTCCCTGGAGAGCACGAGCCTCGCCAACACATCCAAAAGGGCTATTGCTTATTTCAGTCATGTTTTGCTGATATCTATTATTCATTTCTGTTACAAGTACAAGTGTAGTCTCGCTCTCCTGATGTACACATTAGCATCGCAGTCTTATCGATCAGAGCTGTAGGAGCATGTCAGGTAGATTAAATCACCTGACCCCAGCCTGGTCTCTGAGAATACTCGCAGGGCATGCAAACAGCAGCTGTGCATTATAGTGTCTGCTGTCGAAGCACCTGGCACTTGCAGACGTCATTGACTGCCACAGGAGAGGGGGAGAGCGCCACCTGGGTCTTGTAAAACTGTTGAAGAGTTTGCAGTACAGGGCGACGGATAAATGGTAAAGTAGTTACCCTTAAAGGTAAAGGTGCACTTTACGTATAAATCCCAGTAGGGCAATTTAATTCTGGTGCTATGTGAAACCCGGTGACATAGCACTGGTCACAATCAAAGGATTCCAACCAGATTGTGGTCTTCAACAGGGCATATAAACGTGATAGAAGATTCACGATTTGATGTTCAACTTCATTGCCCCAAGAATAAATTTGTCTTGGGTCACAATGATGTTGGACACAGAAAAATTAGACACTCTCTACATCAGGACCATTAGCTCATCTGCACAATTTCAACACAAACATATTCCTTATTATTGCATAGTCACATTTAAGTGCAAGGATACAAATCAACTTACCAGTAAAAGAACAGTATTAACACAATGGAAAAACATACATTGTCCAAATTACTTATTGGTTCAGATGGAGAAAGTTCATAGCACTTGCCCATACAAAGAGCATGTGCAGGCTAAGGGGTTGTTATGGCAATTTCTATAACGCTTCGATGGGAACTGGTGTCTGAGTATTGAAAATACAAATAATAATTGTATACCATGAGCATTAAGCTGTGGCAGAAGCCATTAGCAAACAGTTATTCTGCCCCAAACAAATGCAAGCCACAGATTTTAACATTGAGAAAAAAATGAAAGGGATGAGAGGAGAGGAGTGAGAGTTTGAAGAGGGGTACAGGGAGAAGAAAAGAGATTGAACAAATTCTTATTAAGATGATGAATCAAATTCTGAAACCTTCCATTCAAAAGGTGCCATAGTGTCTGAACAAAGAACAACAATGGCGTTTACAAAGCATGAGAACAGGAAGTACATTAAGAAACCGCAGGACTGACAAGTTTTGTTCCGGTCTCTGTGATGCAAGGAAAACCAGATTGGATACTTAGTTGAAGAAAGTGTTCAATATGTGGACCAGAAAAGTTTGGTCAGAATCCCCACCATTTTATTCCCAACACAATCATTGCCTTGATTGCTTGTTTCTGCTTTTATAGGACAGTCTCCTATTCCAATAAGAACCATAGCCAATTGGTGTAAACCTCACACACACACACACACACAACAGATTCATTCTGAGCAATGTTCAACCTTGTGTCTTGAGTGAGGATAGTTTGGCAATTAACTGCCACAGTCATCCACTGTGGCACGTAGTGTTCACAGAGGTCTCCCATTGTAGCACTGACCAGTCCCTGCCTTGCTTCGCTTCAGAGGTCTTACAGGATCAGGCTTTCACATGCAGATAACACCACACTAACACAACTTCCCCATTCCAATCCAATTGATGATGGTTTTTCATACCAGAAGTGTGCACTGTTTTTACATTCGTCTTTATCAATCAAATTAAAATAAGTAGGCGGGGCTTATAACTGACACTTTAACTGTTTTTATATTTGTATCAGAGGTTTGTTTTAGATGTTCTAAGACCACAGTTTGGCCAAACAATATTGTAATTCCCGTTACAATAAACACATGTGACCATCTCAGCCGGAGTGTCTCCCGGTCTATTTGCCCTCTTCTCGTTGCCGTAAGGGTAACTGCTTTTATGTGACACAGATGTATAAAAGACTGAGTGGAAAACATAGGTTTGTGTTTAAAAATCAGCTGCACCTGTGGGAGTGTGGCATGTGTGGTGAGCAGATGTAGCCCTAACTAATTCTCTGTAATGTAAAACAAACCGGTTTGGCTTCTCAGCTCATGCAACATTCATACTCATGCTTTAAACATGACGGCGAGCAGAGACGGGGCAGCAGCAGCTCGTGCAGGGGCCGCCAGATTGGGGATGGAGGTGGATTCTTACCCTATTGTTGCCCTGATCATGGCACAATTAAAAAGAGCATTGTGCGCTACATGCGGAGAGGAGGCGCTGCGTGGAGTGACTCACGCTCTGTGATTCACAACTGCAGTTGGACAGGCAGGAATTAAAAAAGAGAGGAGTGCCACACAAGGCTTTTTATAGAAGCACAATTATACAACTGAAAACATGGACCATGATACAGGAACGGAGGTTTCATGTTTATTGTGTTATTCCATCCATCCATTTTCTACCCTTTAATCCATTTCTGGGTCAGGGGGGTGGCAATCAGAGATGCCACCCAAGTCTCATAGCACCAGCCCCTCACTGACCCTCTGCAGGTGGTGAGTCCACAGGAGGACGGTTGCTCTCTGAGTGTGAGCATAGCCTTGATCTTTCAGTGGGGGCTTTGGGCAAAGTGGGGTTAAGTGTCTTGCCCAAGGACACAACGACAGCAGTCATCAGTGGGAGTCGGTGGAGAAGGTGGGAATTGAACCCACGACCTTCAGGCCTTAAGGCCAATGCTCTACCAACTGAGCTACTGTCGCCCCGATAGTAGCTCAGTATTGTGTTATTGTTTTACTGAATTAGGCTTGTTACTGCAGAGAGGAGAGCTCATGCAGAAGCAGCTTTTGCAAATGCAGTATTTGAAAACACGTTTCTATCTTTAGAGCAACAGCAAAAACTAATCAATTTTAAGGCTTGAACAAAGTTGTTTTTTGAATCCTAAATTAAAGATTAAAGCACATTTTGATGTCTTAAAACAAGATTTGCCAATGGAACAACCAAGATGTCTTACTTCATGGGCAGAAGATTTATTTGTTCTCATTCCAAGAGAGAATTTGGTTGTGTCTTAAAAAAACTTAAACATTTTGCTAAAGCCATTTTTGGTAAATCCTGTTACATGTTTACTAAAATCAAGAAAAGTTAATCCAATTTAAAACAACATTTAGTCTTTTTTTAATTACATAAAACAAACAAGTTACACAGAGGGGCTTTAAAGACTCGCCAGAATAAAACCAAACAAAAAAAAATTGTTCCCAAAAGATCAATTACTGAAACAATGTGTTCTATTGTTTTTATTCTCATTCATGTTTAATTCAATTCAATTATTATAAATATTATTATTTGATAGCCCTAAATTAAAAGTGTAGTGATCCAATACAGATCACAGAATCAACAAAAAAAGCATCTTGTTTAAAAGTAATTTAACTACTTCTGCAAATTGGGTGACAGTAGTAGCTCAGTTGGTAGAGCATTGACCTTTGAGCCTGAAGGTCGTGGGTTCAAGCCCACCACAAGACCTACTTCATGACTGCTGTCGTTGTGTCCTTGGGCAATACACTTAACCCCACTTTGCCTGAAGCCCCTGCTCAAAGATCTCAGCACCTGCAGGAGGATCAGTGAGGGGCTGGTGCAGCTCTGACTGCCACCCCCCGACCCAGAAATGGACTAAATGGAAGAAAATGGATGAATGAATGAAATGTATGATGGATACTTCTGCCAATGTACTGTTTTTAAAGCACAGCAAGTTTATTTGTAATCCCTCAGTTGTATGCACAGCTAAACAAAACTGTTTTTTTCACCTGGATTTGAACATTGTCAGAGAAGAAGCCTGTCTCACATCTTCAGTATGACCTTTCAAGATTTTAGCAGCATGAATCTGAAAAGCAGCCTCCCTGTGTTTAGTCCTGACTCTGGGACCAGCAGGAGTCCAGTCCCTGTGCTCCTCAGAGTCCGGGCTGGTTCATATGGGACTAACATGTCACTAATATATTTTGGTGCGAGGCCAGAGCTGATTTAAAGTCTATTCTCTGAGCCACAGAGACAACTTTGTTTATTTATTATAGTTGGATCCAGTGATCTAAAAACACATTTGACACATGAAGAGAAAGAATTGTGGTAATTATAAGATTTTGAAAGGTCACAGTATGAGTTGGTTGTTAAGCGTGACGTGCACGTGACTATGTGACTTGTAAAAGTCAGAAAATAGAACATCACTCAAAAGTCATTTTACTTCCGTAATTCAACTTATAATGTAAAACTTTTCTGTGGGAGAATAGTGTGACATGTCAAGCTTTTATTTGTTATAATGCTGATGATGTGAATAATTGGCACTCTTGCTCTAGCACTCTGACTTCTCAACAAGAAGGCCCTGGGTTCGTTTTCACCTCCAGACTGGAATTTCTGTGTGGTGTTTGCATATTCTCCCCGTGTCTGTATAGGTTTCCTCTTACTACTTACTGTGTGCTCTTACTACTGTCCTGTATGTGCGCTGCAACACCGAAATTTCCCCACTGTGGGACGAATAAGGGAACTCTTATCTTATCTTATCTTATCTTACAATTAAAATAGGTACAATGGCTCCCTGTCATGGTGTGGATTTTGTTATTTTGGACTTTAGTTTTATTTTGGTATCTGTTCTCTGTGCTTTGGTTTTAGTTTGACTTTGACGTCCTGTTTCCCCCTGTCTTGATTGTCTGCCCCGCCCTGATGTGTTTCACCTGTGTCTATATGTACCATGTGCTCCTCTCCTCTTGTTGCTGGTCCATTGTATTGTCAACATTTGTTCTGTCCTGTTCCTGGTTATGTATTCCCTGTGCTTTTGGATTTTGAGTTTGTTTTCTCCTGCACTTTTATTTTTTCATCATTAAATTCCTTTTATTTTGGCATTCCTGCATTTTGGGTCCTCATTCAAATCACCACGTGACACTCCCCTCTCACTGAGGCCTGGACTCCCCTGAAAAAGAGATTCTGAAATGTCAGCGGGACTGGTAAAGCTGGTAAAAAGAACCCAAATAAAACCTTAGAAAATACTCATATTTTGAGAATGTAAGCCATAATTATCTTAGTTACATCAGACAAAGGATTGGAACATGTCATTTATTTGCATCTAATATTATGCCCATTAAAGTTGAAGAGAAATAAATTAAACTTTTGAACAATATTCTATAGTTTTACAAGGTTCACTAGTTCCTGCCAAAACCGGTTTTAACACGTGCTGTTTACACGAGGACGCTGCGACAGTTAAACATTAGAGTTGGGTATCGGATTAGCCTTTCGTTTACATGAAGACGGTGATTCAGGTGAAAACGCAAATGTAGAGAAACAGCCTCCAGAGTGGAACAGAACAGTTCCACAGTGTGAAGGAAAAGGTGGGAACTCTCTGCTGCTCTGACCTAAACACTTCCCCGCACGTATGTTTGGACATGCACAGTAGCCGTGAACAAACGTAAACAACAACAGCGGCGGATCAACTAATGCTAAAGTGTGCTTTGTGCGCTACACGGAGGAGAATTCCACTTCTTTGTTTGTCCAAAGGAAACCCGCAAAGCTCTAGTTTCACTTTCCATTTTCACAGCTCCTGTTAAATGCAGAATAATGTTGGTATATTCTTCCACGTTCTGCGGTGGCCTGAGGAGGATGTTGAGGAAGTGGTTATACTGCTGGGGATAGCGTGTGTCGTGTTGTGAAGTTACACTGCCCCCTACTGGACGGCACTACATCGGTTTTCCGCTGTTGTGCAAACTCTGTGGATTTTGAATAAGGAGCCTGGTTGTTATTGATAATTGCTTTGCAGCATCTCTGCATCGCCTCCGGCTAAACGGGGCCTGAGCAGCAGTATCCCTCTTCAGTTCATGAGAAACACACTGTTAAAGGTGTGAATAGACATGACGCTCTCTAATGAAAACAAAATACATAATGAACAGAACTACTTGTTGGCTCATTTGCACCTGGTCATTACAAATGCACAAACATATCTCAGCGATAGTGTTCTGTTGTAGCCTGGCCCTGAACACGCCTGCATAGTGACAGCTTTACATTAGCAATGATAAACAACAGATCAATGTCCCCTCTGAAGCAAATCCAGCGCCGTGTACGGTCTCCATTCATCCCCCGTCATCAGCGACGCCTACACGTGCTCACAGGAGCAGCTGACCACACTGTCCATCAGCTCTGTCTTCTGCATACTGTACGTGGCGACACCAAATCCATATGTGGAAATCAGCGGGCGTCATGTTAGCGGCTGCTGTGACTGTGCCGATAACCACAAAGAAGCTGGACTTATTAAACTCTCGTACTTACTGTAGAATATTCAAAAGGGTCATTTGGGTTTTTCTTTTTTACTCTACACACGTATCAATTACCTGTTCATCCACGATTTCTTATTGTTTAGTTGAAATAGTTGTGTTCTGCCCCATTTGCCCTCCAATTTCACAGTTGATTTCAGGGTTTTTGCTTTGTTTGAGATAGTCAGAAAACTGAAAAATAAATTAAAATAAAAACAGGGACAGGAATTCTAATCGTCTCTAAAATTGAACCAAATCCTGTTGTTGTCCAAATCCTCCCATAACTTGTGTTGCTCACCGACAGAAGCTGTGGGTCACTGTAGCTCCTGGGCAGAGTTAAATATTTATATATTCTACACTGCAAACACTGATCTATGTACTGTACTGTACGGCAGTCAGTGCCTTAATTATGTATGAATTCAAATGCATTCAGACTGTTTAAAATTAGATTTAACATTGGGACAAAAAAGCAAAAATGTTTTTATTTCAAGGGCAGTAGCCATTCTGTCTCATTAGTGAGAGTTCTCTGGTCTATGAAAAGCAAGACATTTTTGTCCTATTGGCAAATCTTGCTTTAATTAACTAAAATCAAGCAAGTTTCACTTTTCAGAGTAATAACTTGGCTTTAGCCAGTGAACTGGCACAGACATCTTTCCAAACACTAGAATGTGGGTCATTAGTCACATTACACACATTTAATTTTCAATTCATTTCCGCCTCAGTTCTTTTAAAATATTTTGTATTTTTTTCCAATTTCCTCTTTACAAACATTGCACTTTTCCACAAGGATGCTTGTAAATCATTCGACTTGTTTGTGATGAAATGTATGTGTGTCGTGTCCACGTTCATGTTGTGTCTGTGCCCACATGAGCCTGGTGTCTGTAGCCTGTTGTGGTCAGCAGTGGTCAGCGGTGGTCAGCGGTCAGTGGAAGTGGAAGCCCTGATGCCCGTGTCTCTGCCCCCTTCTCGCTGCTCCAGGATGGGGCAGCCCTGTGCCAGCTGGCCGGCCTCAGGCTGTCTACTTCTATACTCCATCAAAGTACGCTGCAGTAATTAGAGAGGGTTAATGCCAAGCCACAAGTGCATATGATTCATTACCAGAGGTGGGAAGTTTCACAAAAGAAGAAGGATGTTCTCTGGCTTGACTATTCTCATGACAAATACTATTCTGAAAACTGTACATAGCCATGTAATTGTCCTTTTCTAACATAAGAGGAACCATCCAAGCTAGAAATGACATTTGTATTTATAAAGATAGTTATACATTATAAAACAATGCACAAGGCTGCAATCATGTGACATCCCAACATTCTGAAGAGGGCCTAAAGAATTCATCATTATTAATTAATCATTATCATAAAATTGTTGTGGAGGGCAGCAGAAAAATCTGTCCTGGTAACTATGGTAACTATCAAACGTCGGACTTCGTTTCTTGAACTAATTTCTTAGGTAATTCCTCAACATGACACAAAGTTCCACATTTCTTCAGCACAAATCAAGATGGTCTAATTATTTTCTCATTACGACATCTGAAAGTGTCATGATGAGTGGAAAACCTAGAAAAACCTAGACATTACCTAGTGGCTTACAATTATTTATTATTTATTTAGAGAAATAAAGGCTGTGTGGAAGAACTCTTTTGAGTGTGGCAGTAAAAAGAACTCCGAATCCGTGCAAAAAGTGGTGCTCATGAGACGATATCATTCCTCAGTGGTACTTGATACGAAAAGTTTGGGAACCCCTGTTTTTTGTTCCGACTAAAAATCCTCTCTTTAACAGCTCACGGCAGGAATCGGATGACTTTTATCATTTTGAAACTATACAGCGCTGTTTCCCATTATTCGTTCCACCTGGGCTCCTGTTCTGCAGAATTTCTATCATTTCTGTCTCCTCGATGCGAGTGCGTGTTTCTCTCTTAGCATATTTCTGCCGTTCGTAGAGAGTGGGTGCAATCATCTTTGGCTGTGTGCGTCCAAAACAGCCTCATCCGCTGCACACCTGGACCATTGGCGGAGCTCTTTGGGACAGTGATTACTCCAGAGACGTGATGGTCTAATCAGCTGCTGGAGAGAGCATTGATCCAGAGTCCAATCCATCTGTTATTGGCTCTGGCTTGATGGGAAAGGGCACGACTCAGCCTGGGGGTCGATGGAGGGAGGTCTGGGGGGCTCATTTGGGAAGCAGGTTGTAGGTGAGGGGCCAGGTTGAACAGACAGCTCTCAGTGGCATAGGCATGATAAAAAAAATAGGCCAATTACTTCAACGTCACCGCAGGCGTTTAAGCGTTTTGTATTTTTTCCATGCTAACTCAATGCTTTTTGTTGTCATTATTAAAAAGGTTAAATTAATGGGATTTAGAATGATGAAAAATGAGGTTTGCTGCAGTAGTGATTAATTCAATTTCATTATTTTTGTATAGCCCTAAATCACAACAGTAATCGTCTCGGGAGGACCAAAAACAAATCAGAGAATCAAGCGTTCGAAAACAGGAAGTGCAATAATAACAAACACATAAGAGCGATTGGTCCGTAGGGGGCGGAAAAACCAATGTCTAAAAAAGTGTAATAAATGTTTAATTAATGTGCATAACTGTTCATAAATGTTCCGGTTCATCACTGTCCTTAGACTGCATCGGCAAGGAACGACTCAAGAAAAACCAGTGTGAAATATTGGAGAAAGCTCAGGACTGAGGAGGCTCCCAGGCGGGGACGAATTAAAGCTGGAGCACCAAAATAACTGTGTAATAACCAGTTCCTTGCTCTAAAATCAGTTTGGTTTGAATGAATGAATGAATGAATGAATCTGAAACGCACTTAGAGTCTGGAACAGTCTTCCTGAGAATGTGAGACAGGCGTCTACTCTGCCAGTTTTCAAATCTAGGCTGAAAACAGTTCTGTTTAGCTGTGCATACAACTGAATGATTTTGTTTTTATCTTTAATCTTTTTAATGCACTCTGGCTATTTATGTTTATGTAGATTCTAATGTTTGATTTATGGGTGATGTGATCTGGGTTGTGAGGCGCTTTGCGTTGCCTTGTGTAGGAAAGGCGCTCTACAAATAAAAGTTGATTGATTGGTTTGATCACTAGTTTTCACATTTATGTATTTTTAGCCTCTTTCAGACAGAAAAAGAGTGGATCAGCCCTCAATCTTTTACATGTAAAAGATTTAAAAAGTTTTTCTAAGATGAAGACAATATGTTGGGAAGTGCATACAGAACATAGCCCTTTAATGTTCCATCCTTGAAGAAAGCAACATTTTTCTTTTTTTGATTTTCAAAGATGGAGGAGCACTATAAAAACAAATAATTATTATTATTATTTTTTTATTATTTTTTTTTTTTTATACTTTTTAATTATAGGCCTCTACCCGATGGTTTAAGTGCCTATTACCAAATGATAGGCACCTCATAGAGAAGCTGAATGAGGTAGAAGCTTCAAGTAGATATCGTAGCTCAAAGAGTGAACCACCAAATGGGTGAGGAAACCATTAAAGGGATGTGTGTGTGGTGCATTAAAAGCAGTGCATAAATTTTTTTAATCATCCATCCATCCATCCATTTTCTACCCTTTAATCCATTTCTGGGTCAGGGGGGTGGCAATCAGAGATGCCACCCAAGTCTCATAGCACCAGCCCCTCACTGACCCTCTGCAGGTGGTGAGTCCACAGGAGGACGGCTGCTCTCTGAGTGTGAGCATAGCCTTGATCTTTCAGTGGGGGCTTTGGGCAAAGTGGGGTTAAGTGTCTTGCCCAAGGACACAATGACAGCAGTCATCAGTGGGAGTCGGTGGAGAAGGTGCAGAGGTGGGAATTGAACCCACGACCTTCTGGCCTTAAGGCCAATGCTCTACCAACTGAGCTACTGTCGCCCCTTTTTTAATCATTACAGCATGAAAACCCAAAGCTTATATTCAAGTGTGGCCTATATGTGGGAAAAAAGTACTTTAATTTCAAATGTACATGTAGCTGGTGCGGTTTATACTCAGGTGCAGGCTCCATAACTGACCTTCTCTTTAAAGTAGAAATATGTAAGATTGTCATGTCAAGTGATCATTAAATGGCGCTAAAATATCAAAAGGCATTAAAAAAAATGCTCTTTTAGAATACTTCTGTAAATGATAACAGTAGTTCAACCGAGATACATTTCAAAATTAGTTTTACAGCCCCTAAATCTTGTTATTGTTTTCATTTCGATGTCCCGCCCCCCACCGTTTTATCAGAAAGTCCTTGATCCGGGTTGCCAGAACTCACGCTAATCTAATATGTGGCCGCAGAACTAAAAAAATCTTGTTATGATCATCAAATCCTTTACGACAAAACAAAAACGAGGATTTTTATCGGGGCATTTGGATTCGTCTGAATATCTGGCAACCCGAGGCAGGGAGAATGGGAGAGGTTGCAGTACCACTTTTCGCCAGATTCTCACACACTGCTCCTTTAAGTTACTCTACAAACAATAATAATGTCGCAGCCAAGGGTCTTCTCAAATGGCAGCCATTACCTCTTTAATGTATCTGTCACGTTTATATTCATTAGGAATAAGACATTGAACTTTGCTTTTTGTTTCCGTGAACAATGTGAAATATAACTGTTTGTTTGTTATTCTCTTTTGTCTTGTCCGTCTGTATGTTTTAAATTGGATTGAATTGAATATAAACTATGTCAAAGCCAGCAGAATTCTGACAGAATCATCAAATTGTGCCATAGATATTTTAAGTGCCGCCTGTGTGAAATCATGTATTATGCCTGACAATGTTTAAAGTACACATCGTCAAATTCTGAGACCAATTGTATCAGTATCGCTACTTCCCCATATTTATTATTAGTGCCATTCTTTTGACAAATAGCTGGCATTCTCTTTGACAGTGATGGATTGTGCAGAACGAGAAGGCACTCTCCCTCATCACAAGTATGCAGACTTGGAACTTTGATAAGTACTTTTGAATCCTCTCTTTGTGGATAGGGCGATATAATCCTCTCCCCTGATTCACATGCAGTTTATTAACATTTGTTTCTTGAGAATAGGTTGAATTGAATCAGTGAATAATAATAATAATAGAAATACATGGGTTTTATATGTAGCACTTTTCAGAACACTCTTCAATTGTCAATATTCTTTCACTCCATACATGATGGTGATAAATTACTAGTGTGGCCACAGTTGCCCAGGGGCACACTGACAGTAGTGAGGCAACAAGTCTTTGCCATCGGCCCCTCCGACCACCACCAACCATTCACACACACACCAGACACATTCTAGGCAATGTGGGTGTCTGGCCTAAGAACGCAACAACAGTTGGGCACTTTATAGCCGCAGCGGCCCCACTGTGGCACCTGTTCTTCCCAGAGGTCTCCCATCACTAGGCCCTGCCCTGCTTAGCTTCAGAGGTCTGATGGGATTGCATGAAACGATTGAGCTGGAGTGCCTAACTTGGAAACCACAAAACATGAACTATGTATTAAAATCCATGTAACTAACCAACTGTTTGGTTCTATCTCTGGTTTTCACGTTCATATATTTATGGCTTCTGTCACATCTTTAGATCAGCTGACTCTGTGAAAAAGAGAAGACCACCCTCACTCAGCCAATCAGCTCTGAGTATATAAAAGAGGATTGTATTTGAATGGATTGATATCTTGTTTTATTTAGTACATTTGGTTGTCCTGTGTTCTTCAGTTCCATTTCCAGTTCTCCCCAGTGTGTGAGTCTGTATGTATGTCTGAGTGTATTTACCATGGATCTATTATAATATCTGTATAGGACCCATGTGCTCGGGGATTCTCATGATACTGCAGACTAAACAAGACTATTTTCACGTGGGCTACCCAGAATTTTTCCCAATAAAATATAACAGCTCGACCTCAGCTGACAGAGAACCTACAGTTTTCATAAAGGTCGTATTTTGTGGGGATTTTAGTGTCCGTTGTCATCCTGAACTTTTTTCCTTCTGAAATATTTTGGTTTTCTTTAAATCCACACTTTACTGACACAAACTCTGCTTGATAGTCTCCCGATCCCCCTCTGTGCACCTGCATGAGAGCCACACACGCGTATTTGGCGCAAAGCATCATGGGAGCTCGTCCACTGCGCAGAACCGAGACGACCAGAGAAAGTTACGTTAATATTCAAGGCCTATGATGGCACATGCGCCACTGAGCACAAGCCATTGATTTGAATTGGGCGCCATCTTGGATCGCCAATGCTAGATATCTACATCTCTTTCTCATGTCTTGTTCCTGTTTTCTTTTTGGATTTTTGTTGTTTATCTTATTCCTTGATTCAGTTTTGCTTCGATTAAATCTCATGGTATTTACCTTTGGGTCCTTCTTTTGTTTTAGATTTAGACTGATTGTTGTCTGATTTGTTCAGACTTTTGAGACGATATTTGGACTCATTCTGTCTGGACAAACACATTGTATATTCATAAATAACGTTTGGTATTCTGGATTTAAAAGGAAATAGTCTGAAACAAATTCAACAAAAATGCCTCCTTCCTTATCCTTCCTTACCCTTTAGTCTGCTTTAAACTGGACCTTTTATGACACGGGATGCTCCAGTTTTGGCTTTTATAGAATGGCCTTTTCATAGCTGTCTGTTTTATCAATCAATCAATCAATCAACTTTATTTGTATGGCGCCTTTCCAACACAAGGCCACTCAAAGCGCCTCACAACCCACATAATATCACACAAATCAGAGACATCAATAAATACATTAAAAACAGAATAAAATCACAAGTAATGAAAAGAAGAAAAAAAAAAAATAATAAAAATATTAAAAGCTCACACGGGATTAAAATAATAAATAACCACAATGCATTAAAAAAAAAAAAAAAAAGAGTATGTATCAATAAAATCCTTCAGCCGTATGCACAGCTAAAAAGAACAGTTTTTAGCCCTGATTTAAAAATTGCCAGAGTAGATGCTAGCCTCACATCTTCAGGAAGATTGTTCCAGATTTTAGCTCCATAAATCTCAAACGCTGCCTCCCCATGTTTAGTTCTGACTCTTGGAACCAGTAAGAGGCTACCTCCTGTGCTCCTCAGAGTCCGGGCCGGTTCATATGGGACTAACAAGTCGCTTAAGTACCCTGGTGCGAGGCCATGGAGAGATTTGTACACAAGCAGTGCTGCTTTGAAGTCTATTCTCTGAGCCACAGGAAGCCAGTGCAGAGACCTGAGAACTGGACTAATGTGGTCATATTTCCTGGTCCTGGTCAGGACTCGAGCTGCAGCATTTTGGACATACTGCAGTTGTTTTACAGCCTGTTTGGAGAGACCTGTGAGCAGGCCATTGCAGTAGTCTAACCTACTGGAGACAAATGCATGGATGAGAATCTCCAGATCTGATTTAGACACTATGTTTCTAATTTTGGCAATGTTTTTCAGATGGTAAAATGCTGCTGATGTTACTGATTTGATATGACTGTTAAAATTTAAGTCTGAGTCCATTATAACTCCTAGGTTTCTGACCTTGCCTACAGGTTCCAGGGAGAGATACTGGAGATGACGAATAACGCTCTCTCTTTGTTTCTGAGGACCAAAGACAATCAATTCTGTTTTGTCTGCGTTTAGCTGAAGGAAGTTATTTTGCATCCAATCACTAATCTGTTGAGTACAGTGAAGGAGTGATTCCACTGGTCCATGTTCTCCTGCAGTAAGTGAGACATAAATTTGAGTGTCATCAGCGTAATTGTGGTAGGATACATTGTTGGAGCGTATTAACTGACCTAACGGCAGCATGTAAATATTGAACAGAAGAGGCCCCAGAATTGATCCCTGTGGCACTCCGCAGGTCAGAGCCATATGATCTGAGACACAGCTTCCCATCTGAACCAAGTATTTCCTGTCTTCTAGGTAAGACCTAAACCAACTTAGGGCAGTCCCAGTGACACCCACCCAGTGCTCTAGTCTCTGCATGAGGATCTCGTGGTCGACTGTGTCGAACGCAGCACTCAGATCCAACATTACTAAAACTGTGACTTTTCCTGTGTCGGTGTTAAGTCGGATGTCATTTGTAACCTTCACTAGTGCAGTCTCAGTGCTGTGATTGGCTCTAAAGCCGGACTGGAGCGCATCAAACGAACTATTAGTTACTAAGAATTCTGTAAGTTGTTGGTAAGCAACTTTTTCCAGAATTTTTCCCATAAACGGCAGATTTGAAATGGGGCGATAATTCTTAAGAACTGTGGCATCTAGACTCCTCTTTTTTAGGAGGGGTCTGATGACTGCCGTTTTCAGGGCCATTGGAAATGTTCCAGATGAGAAAGACATGTTCACTATTTGTGTGAGCAAAGGTAAAAGACTGCTCAAAACAGACTTAAAAAATTTAGTGGGTAGTACATCCAGGCTACATGTGGAGGAACTAAGGCTAGAGACAACATCTTGGACAGTTTCATTTATCTGTTGGTGCAAAGTGCGATAGCTCAAACAGCCTCACCGGCTGTTGTAATGTTATTTCTGCCTTGGAGGTGATGGCGTTTTTGATGCTCTGAACCTTGTCATTGAAAAATTGTGCAAACTCATTACATTTAGATTCTGAAGCAAATTCGAATGGCAGCTGAACAGGGGGGTTTGTTAATCCGTTAACTGTTGAAAACATAAGTCGTAGATTATTATTGCAGCCATCAATGGTTTTAGAAAAATAAATTTCTCTTGTTCTACGTAGCATCCTGTTAAACTTGCACAACTCATTTTTGAAGATATCATGATCAACCTGGAGATTGGATTTTCGCCACTTCCGCTCGGCCCTACGGCACTCTCTCTTCTGTACCATGACTGAGTCCATTTTAGTCCAGGGGGCCTTTGGCTTATTTGTAATCATTTTAACCTTCACAGGAGCGATGATGTCCAGAACATTTATAACATTGGCGGTGACAGAGTTAAACAATTCGTCAACAGTAGAACACAATGTGTTCTCAAAGTTTATCATTCCCATGAATAGTTCGGTTGTGTTTTCATTTATGTGTCTGTGTCTGACAATTGCAGATTCAGATATATATGGTTGTTTACTATCAAAACACATGTCAAAAAATACACAGAAGTGATCTGACAGAGCCACGTCAACCACATTTACATTTAAAATATTAAATTTTTTAAACTCTGCATGTATTTCACTTTTCAACTTTTTTGTTTTGTCTCTCTTGTTCTACGTCATAGTGCTACGCTAAGGGGAATGACTCTTGAGGCACCTAACCTTCAGAGTCATACCCATCTATTCGTAGATCTACAGTTACAGTATATAGGTAACTAATATTTGTCTGCTTTAATTACCTGTATTTCTTTTTGATATGTTATATTATTATGACTGTTATTTTTTTATTGCTTTATGTTGAATATGCAGCAATATGCAGCATTTGAAAAGTGCATTACAAATAAAGATGTATTATTACAACTTTTTAAGATTATTTTTGAGGCCACAGTTTAGTAAGTAAATAAGTAAGTAATGTTTATTTGTATAACGCATTTTACAGACCAAGGTCACCCAAAGCGCTTTACAACGTTCAGTGTTGTTAATTTATGCCAAGAAGGTCAGTACAAATAAGAAAGACAGGGTAGGAAGTACAAAGAAGGCGGAGGTTTGTATTAATTCTGATGCAACGTTCATGAATCATACTCCATCTTTTGTTCAACATTTTAACCACATCCAGGAGGTACTATATAGATCTGAAGCTGAAATGGATTTCGCAGCAGTCACACTGACTTCGCAAGTACAGCAAAGCCAAATGAATGATGATTAGATTCACAGTTTTCTCTCCCCTTCTCACTATAGTATGTAAATAAGTGAAAAGGTGTTAGCAAAACATTCAAATCAATGCAACCTTGAAGAATAAAAGATTGAAGGCACAATATGAAAGTCTGATGATCGTCTTGAAAAAGCAGCAACACCATCAGAATGAGCGGCACTAGAATCAGAGCCTGCAGGTATGAGCCACATCAACATGGTAATTCCTCACTTTGGGGAATACATCATCACACAAATGGGAAACTTATTCTGACTAGAATAATATGGTTATCAGATGTAGGAGACCCTAAAGAAAGAAAGAAATATCCAGATGCTTTTCCTTGGATTTTGCTCTTTGTCAGGTGATTTTTTTTTGTCCTGCCCCTTTGTAAAGACCAGCCTCCAGATACAAAATGTGTTTAAGGGAAGGCTAATTTGAAGTTGTAGTGTGATATATCAGTTGTGAGCTGGAAAGTGGACAAAACTACAGTATGTTGGGAGGATTAGGGTGGTTGGCACAAGGCAAGCGACAGGAGATAGAGCTGGAGCAGCAGAGGGACTGCTCATGTTTTTGAAGATAAAGTCACTGAGGCTATAAAGCTGGTTTGGAGATACACAAAAATGCTGAGTTTGGATTTGCCAAGAGGTGCGCTGAGGGTACAACTTTCCAAATCATGAGAACATCTTTGTGCTCGGGGTAATGGGGTGAATACTAATGTGTTTTTACTCACAGAATATGGAACGCCTGCCTTATATGTGTGTGGTTTACCATGCATATCCCAAGCGCAAATGTATGTATTCCTTTCCTGTCCGACCCTGCACAGTGGTCCCACGTTTATCCCGAGGTTACATTCTAAAAATAACCTACAATAAGCGAAGAAGCTGCTCTATGTTATAAGGCTAAAACCCCTTTATAAGTTTTTCTAAATACCTGAACTCGCGATTGCTGATGCTGAAGTGCGATCGCAGGGACATCAAACCTGTTCGCTGAACGTGTGAGCACTGCTGCAGCTGTCAAAAGCCATGCATACACGCCGCATGGGAAATGTGAAAGTTGTGTGTAAACTTGCGCAGCGCCCGCAGTAACTATGTTTAGTTGAGTAACAGAAGGTGAGCGTTTGCTGAGGACTACCAAAGCAACAGTCACAGATGTGTTTTAGAGCCACAGCAGTGTGAATAAAGACAATTATACCTGACGGATACATTTGTGAGCTCCATGAACACGGTCTGTTGTCCTCTCACAGTCGACAAACTAATCTGACAAACTGTCAACGAGACATGCGAGACACAGACACACAGATGCTATTGCAGTGCACTATAGGAAGTATGAATCCCTATAGCGGGAGCTCAAGCACAGATTTCATTGTCAACTAACATGTATTTAATATCTGAGCTGTGTAGTGATAGAAAGAGTCTCTCTGAAGCAAACCCAGGACCCATATTTCCTCCCCATAAAGATATAATTTAAAGGGAAAATCTGTTACTTTTCAAATGCAAGTACTATCAGACCCACTCATGCTCGCACTCGCAGCTTCATTATCAGACGAAATGTTTTCAAGTCCTTGCCATTGGTTTAACTATTCTCCCCCAGCCAACAAGAGAAGGAACTATATATCCCTGTGGCGCAGTGGTTGGAGCCAGGCTTTTCTGTGTAAGGCAAGGCAAGTTTATTTGTATAGCACAATTCATACACAAGGCAACTCAAAGTGCTGAACAAGATAGCATTAAAATCATAAATAATCACAGAACATTAAAACGAAAGATAAAAATATAAAATCCCTCAGTTGTAGCACAGCTAAACAGCACCGTTTTTAACTCGGTTTTAAACATTGTCAGAGAGAAGGCCTGTCTCACATCTTCAGGAAGATTGTTCCAGATTTTAGCAGCATGAATCTGAAAAGCAGCCTCCCCATGTTTAGTTCTGACTCTGGGCACTAACAGGAGTCCAGTCCCTGTGCTCCTCAGAGTCCGGGCTGGTTCATATGGGACTAACATGTCACTAATATATTTTGGTGCGAGGCCATGGAGAGACTTGTAACAAGCAGAGCTGTTTTAAAGTCTATTCTCTGAGCCACAGGAAGCCAGTGCAGGGACCTGAGGACCGGACTAATGTGGTCGTACTTCCTGGTTCTAGTCAGGACTCGAGCTGCTGCATTTTGAATGTACTGCAGCTGTTTTACAGCCTGTTTGGACAGACCTGTGAGCAGGCCATTGCAGTAGTCTAACCTACTGGAGACAAATGCATGGATAAGAATCTCCAGGTCTACTTTAGACAGTATGTTTTTGATCCTGGCAATGTTTTTTAGATGGTAAAAAGCTGCTGATGTTACTGATTTGATGTGGCTATTAAAATTTAAGTCTGAGTCCAGTATTACCCCTAGATTTCTGACCTTGTTTGAAGGTTTTAGGGAGAGAGACTGGAGGTGACAGATGACGCTCTCTCTTTGTTTCTGGGGACCAAAGACAATCATTTCAGACATCATTTCATGTCTGCGTTTAGCTGAAGGAAGTTGTTTTGCATCCACTCACTGATCTGTTGGATACAGTGAAGGAGTGAGTCCACTGGTCCATGTTCTCCTGCAGTCAGTGAGACATAGATCTGAGTGTCGTCTGCATAGTTATGATAGGAAACTTCGTTTCTGCGTATTAACTGACCTAACGGCAGCATGTAGAGATTGAACAGAAGAGGTCCCAGGATCGACCCCTGTGGGACTCCACAGGTCAGGGCCATATGATCTGAGACACAGTTTCCAATCTCCACAAAGTACTTCCTGTCCTCAAGGTAAGATCTAAACCAACTTAGGGCGGTGCCAGCGACTCCAACCCAGTCCTCTAATCTCTGTAAGAGGATCTCATGGTCGACAGCGTCAAAGGCAGCACTCAGATCTAACAAGATTAAGATTGAGACTTTGCCTGCGTCAGTGTTCAGCCGGATATCGTTTGTAACCTTAACGAGAGCAGTCTCAGTGCTGTGGTGGGGTCTAAAGCCGGACTGAAACATATCAAATGAGTTGTTGATTATAAGAAATCTAGTAAGCTGTAGGTAGACAACTTTTTCAAGGACTTTCCCCATAAATGGCAGATTTGAGATGGGACGATAGTTGTTAAGTACCGTAGCATCCAGACTGCTCTTTTTTAGCAGGGGCCTGATGACTGCAGTTTTCAGGGCCTTTGGGAATATTCCAGAAACAAGGGACATGTTTACTATCTGTGTGAGTGAAGGTAACAGACTGCTCAGAACAGACTTCAGAAATCTAGTGGGTAGTACATCCAGGCTGCATGTGGAGGAGCTCAAACTGGAGATTATCTCTTGGACAGTTTTATCATTTACAGGTGCAAAGTAAGTTAGCTCAAAGAGCCTTTCTGGCTGTTGGATTGTTATCTGTGGATTGGAGACAATGGCGTTTTTGATGCCTTGAACCTTGTCATTGAAAAAATGTGCAAACTCATTGCATTTACGTTTGGAAGTAAGCTCTAATGGCATTTGAACAGGGGGGTTTGTTAATCTATTTACTGTTGAAAACAGAACACGCAGATTGTTGCTGCAGCCTTCAATCATTTCAGAAAAATACCTTTCTCTCGTGTGTATGTAATTCCTGTGTCTGCGTAGATTTCCTCCAGGTGCTCCGGTTTTCCCTACCACAAAAAAAACACATGCACAATAGGTCTGAATGTAATGAATGAGTGAATGGATGCTGTTGGTCTGGGGCATAGATGCGCCAGTGCGTCTTGCTTCTGTGATCATGGTGCGGAGAGAATGGAAATATATCTGTACTCTGAACATTGAAAAGCGCTTTGTGTGACCTTGGTCTGTAAAATGCGCTATATAAATAAACATTATCTATCTTTAATATTACCTTTTCTATTTACATGCTACTACAGGCTCATATGGTAACGTAATGTGTTACTTTAGATTGAATTACATTTTAAGTTACAGGCGTCACCTTTAATTACTTTTACAAAGATTAACATCCAAAATACAAATACTTGGACTATGATGTAAAAGAAAAGAGGAGAGAGAGGGCATTTGAGTCTGTAGTTGAGGCGTGGGGTGGATGTCAAGAGAACTATACCTGTGTGTCATAAGGTTTGTTCTGAGTGGTTTGCAGTTATTCAGTAGAATCTCGCTCAGAAAGTGTTGTTTCTTTGTCTCAAGGACATTTCTTGTGCAGAAAACTCCATCCGACTGTAAAGATCGACTGTGACTTATTCTCAGTGACGAAAAAGTTTCACCGGTATGTTCTCAGTGACCCTCTGAGTCAACTTACCACTATTGCAAATGAGTTCTTCTGGAAAATTCTTGGTCATAATCTTATAGACAGTCAAACAGAGATTCCTTGGATTATAGAAAAATAAACAGTTGAAATATATAAATCTAGAGTCAGCTAATCTAATTGCATTTAGTAACTTAGGGACTTTTCTGATGATAACTTTGTATTTTGTATTTATTTCATTTAAAAAACATACAACCTTACTGTGAACCAGCTCGCATTTCCACAAACACAACTCGCAGTGAGCTTTAAGTTTTTACCTGTTTTTGGGTGGGAAAACCGGAGTACCCGGGGGAAACCCATCCAACACCGCACAGAAAGGATCAAATCGGTAATTAGTTCTATATTGTATGATCAGGTGGTTGACCCTCCACAAGTTGGCTGTATAGTAAAGCTGCTATGCTTTTATTTACTTTTATAACAAACGGTGCTTCCATGAATCAAAGCAGAGGTCTCCAATCTGTGGCTCAGGAGCTACCCCTTGCAGATAGCTTCCCAAAGAATTGTTCAATTCTGGGGAGAGTAATAAAACTAAAGAGTAGCTCTCTGCCATCTCTATTACTCACAAGTAGCTCTCCAATTGAAACATGGAGACCCCTGATATTGCACTAGAATTATTTAATACTTGCTTCTTTAATATTCCAAAGATACTTTATATTTCATTCTTGCTTCTTCGTTATGCTATATTTAAGTTATTGTTAATTTATCTTGTGTTCATATACTCCTCATTCCTACCGTTCTGTAACCGGCGATGCAACACTGAATTTTCCCCACTGTGAGACGAATTAAGGATCCCTTAATCTTAAAGTCTTAAGATCCAGATGTCATATAACTTTGACTGAGATCATGCATTGACCACTGGCATGTGAATGAGAGGGGAAGAAACAGAGAGGGAGGAATAGTTGGACATGAAGTGCCCTGCTCCTGACTGGCACCTCTCTCTGCGCCATACTCTCCAATTAGCGCGTTGACGGATGCGCACGGAGCGAAGCGACCATCAATTACCGTCCCCGCGCCGCACCGCGTCCCCATCACTCTGTCCTCTGCCTTTGTCCCCGCCTAAACCACTTCCGAGCATTTTCCTCATAATTGAACATAACTTCTCCGGATCATCTTTTCTGTCTACTCAAAATTGGCTCTCCAGATTTTTTTTCCCCCCCTCGACATTCTGTGTGTGTGTGTGTGTCCTTCATTCCATCTTCCCATCACTAACATTGTGTGTGTGTGTGCGCATGTGTAGAAGTCTTTCACACAGTGACTAATGAGGGAGGGATAACCGCATCAGTTCAATGGCGACACAGGACAGGGCTCTTGACCACATCAGTCTCATAGTAGGTGGCATAAAACGTGTCATGTCCCGTCATTTGTCAGCTCGGGAGAGGAATATGAGCTAAATCAATAGTGTCTTCCCTCTGTGAGTGTACTTAAACACTGATGTCACTGCGGGTTTCAGGGTGGGTCTCTTGAGCGCGGTTTTGAACGGTGAAAGCGCGCCCCCTGCTGGTCAGAGCGTGCGTGAGAGACAGAGAAGCTCCGTTTGAGGCTGCTTATAAAAATATACACTCTCCCCTGACATTTAGGAACGGCCAGCTGTCTCCAAAGAGAATCTCAGCTAAGGTCAAATGCATGATTTGGACTATAAAGACGATAAGGGAGAGAACAATGGCCCCCGTTGTGTAATAATTAAAAGGTGTTACAACAAAAAGGATTAACATTTCATTTGTCCGCAGTTATAAGGCCCCTTAAATGTCCAAGGTTAGATTGAAGCCTTGAGTCTGTGATCACACAAACCACAAAAGCTCCGAGTGAATGCAGATTTGTGATGCACTCGCTGCTCGTAATCCTGATGAGGCATTTGCAGTTGTATTACTAATTTAATCACACGTTAATAGCATTATATACTGTGGTGAACAATAACACAAGCTGAGCCGAGGTATAAATGTTGATACTTGTCTAGGTTTAAGATGAGTATAAACATTTATTCATTGGGTCTTAAAGCTGGGGTACCTAATATTTTTTTGGCCATTCTAAACACAGATTATTGTAAAGGAAAAAATGAAAAAATCAGATCACAACATCCGGTCTTAAACATATTTATTCCTGAAACGTTTCGTGTTTTGCGTATTTGTTAAAAGTAAAACTAACGAGTTCCTTGCTCTCGAAACTGTTGCACGTGAGTTATGCAGATTAAAAAAAAAAAAAAAGTAGTAGTAAAATAGTTTCTGTTTTGTGGTTTCAAGGTTAGGTTCTCCAGCTTTCACTGTTGTTATTATTTGGTCTAACTCTCCTCAAGTCCCAAATGTTGACAAATTGCAAATAAATCGTATTGGGGATGCTTATATGGTGGCATGGGAGTCACTAATAGACAATATTTGGCTAGATTTGTACACTTTACCGTCCAAAAACAATGATCTAAAGATGTGGCAGAGGCCAAAAATACATGTATAGGACCACTAGTGATAGAACTAGCGCCAGGAACACCTCAGACGGATTTGACTACACAGTTCCATTCTCTGTGGTTTGAAAAAAGGTACCCCAGCTTTAAAAAACGAAACCAAGACACAGATCCATCACAGGTCAAGTATTTCAGCGTCCTTGAAGATTTTCACATAAAAGTTACAATAACTGCCCTTCAATCATTTTTCCATTAACAAGCTCGTCGTTCAATAAGTGTACCGCATATAAGTGATTTAATTGTGCTTTACTGCTGCGACGCAAGAATGATGTGGAGGATCAGAAATAAATCTGGTTTTGAGTGTTATTATGCTCGTAAAGTACAAAAAAACCCACCACACATTACTTACTTTTTTCCGATGTGTCATGGCACCATTCATTTATTAAAGTTATGCATAACCTTCCAACTTGATCATTGTACAGTATATGTTGAACTTCATGACATTATTAGAATATCAGGCGGTCGGATCAGCGGCTCCAACCGAGCTAAAAAAGCAGCTGCGTTTTTTGTCGGCGCAGATGTGCTCTCTCTTGGTTGTGCGACGGGGGAAGAATAGGTGACTGGCTGAGGACGCATGGCATACAGAGTGAAATAAGCATGAGAGCTGCTGGGCTGTTTCTGGATGTGTCCTCACAGGGAAAAGAAAAAGGACATTTACACGCAAAGGATGACAAGAGGAAATGACATAGGACCAGATCGGAGCCGACGGACTCTTCATTCTAGCGTATACCACGCCAAGAATTCATTACGGATCCTGGTGTCAAGCACAATTTATGGGTTTCGACTTGTTAAGGTTTTTTTTCACCAGTGTGTTTCTGGTCTCTTATCAGTCTCAATATATTCCTGCTATTTTTATCGGCGAGGCTAGCGTGCACAGAACACTCACACGATCCCATATGACTGCAGCGGGAAAAGCAGCCAGAATGCTAACACCATGGCCAAAGCATGCAAGCAGTATGGGACACACTTAAAAAATGAAAAAGAAAAAAATAAATACATCTTGGGATAAAAAAATCTTAATACATTATCTTAAAATTTCCTTTTCTTGTCTCGTGTTTCATATATATATTTTCTTAAACACACATCTTTGTACATTTTGGTATAAGTTCTCTTTCTTCAAAGGAGTTGAAAGGGTGCAGGGGGACATTGCAGAAGGGTAAGGTTTGAGACAGTCCCACTTCCCTGATTGCCTTGTGCTGAAGGAGCAAGATGCAGCATCTGAATGATGGTCCCTCTCTCCTCAATAGTTTCTGCTCTCACTGTCTCTCGTTCATCTCGTTCATTGTGGCGTCCGTGATGGAATCAAGGGGCTCCGCAGGGAGAGGACAAGCCAAAGATATGTCCATAAAGTCCAGGACATGTATGAAGCAGTAACGGACCAAGTTAAGATCTCCCCTTCGGGGCCAACTGGAACATGGACTATCTTTTATCTGCAAAACAAAAGTCAATCAGACATAGAATATGTTTCTTTATAGTGAAATTAACAAAATACCTTTGTTCCCATCTGTATCAGCTGTGGATCTTTGCTGTATAAGACCGTTATACTTTGTCTCAACCTCCTAAAAAAATATTGATAATTACAATAATAATAATAATACTACATTCTTGGTCAAACTAAATAAGAATTAAGTATTAAGAGGAGCAAGTATTACCTTTAGGTAGTTGAGGTTAGTCTGAAGATGTCTTAGGTGAGAGAGAACTTGTCTGCTAAAAGAAGAAAGGCTGCCAGCCTGGGACGTGGAAGAAAACCTTAGATTGATGCCAGAATCAGCGGTGCAACCCCGTAGTGGCTTCCCTGCAGTTGATGCCAAGAGTTCCTCGTCTGTGCTGCTTTCCCCTGGGCCAACGTAGCCTTCTAGGACCAAATATCCTGCTATGAGAATCACAAAAGACACTCGCTACTAAATGTGCAGGGACAGCTTCAGCTCTGCACAAAGCTCAGCAAGAAGTAAGAGTCACTCACCATAATCTTCAGGAGCGTCAAAGAAGCCAGTGTCTCCAGAGCCCAGGTCCTGGGCGGGGTCATCAGCGGTCTTCCTCTCGGCCCCATTGTGCACAATCCCACGAGCTCGACTGTCCACAGGGGTCCGCAGTGAGGTGGTCCTGAGGATACGGGCTCCCGACGAGCGCTTGGTTCTCTCGCAGGATTCCTGGGACATGAGCTGTGTCACCAACACCTGCTTTAAAGCAGCCACTGGAAGCAAGAGATTAGAAAGGTTAAGAATTAGTATAATGTGTTTTTTGTCTTTTTGTTCAATGTATTCACTGATATCCCCTCCAAGTACACAGATGAATAAAAAAGAAAAAAAAAAACGAATGAATGAAATTAAACATAATTCTGTACGATCTTACATGTTTTCAGTGCTTCATCAGCTTTTGAAGGAAAGGGATTAAAGAAGTCTCCTTCTCGACTTTCCTCCGACACTTGGAAATGTAGGTGCGTGTCCACAAAACCTTCCTCTGCTTTCACTTCTTCAAATGGATTATTCTCAGAGAATGAATTTTGAACCGAGCTTCTAGTCAATGTGCTGCTCTCTTTTTCTGAGAAAGGAGAGATGTAGGCATTAATACAACACATAATGAGTCAAACTGAAAGTGGACCAGAGCCGTTCAAAGCAGAGTTGAAGCGGTACCCGTGGACTGAGTGCTTCCCGTAGATGTGCGGTCTGCCTCTCTGCCGAGTCTGGAAACACCTGCTGCGATGATTTCCACGCCGTCGCGCTCTCCACTGGCACAAAGCAAAGAGATGATCAGAACCACGTGTTTACTCAGAGCAGAGCGGTGCAGCGGTCTCTTACTCTGACTGAGGTAACGGTATGATGTTATGAGGTGTGACTTTCATGGCGTCTGCTCTTTGGCTGATCAATCGCTGCCACCTTGAAAGAAAAACAAACGAGCTGTGAGTCGATAACACATTACACTGCAATATGAAATCTCAAATATTAATACAAAAAGATGTCAATTTACGTTCTCTGGTCGGAAACGGTAGGTGCCATCAGCTCATAAATCTGAGCTCCGTTGTCAGACATGGACAGGACAAAAAACGACTTGTTGTCTGGAAGAACACATGAGTTCTGTAAGTGGGATAATTACATTGAAGCATTATATCATGAAGCGTTGTGATCTGACCTGTGGCCACCGAGCGCACCAGCACAGTGTTGAGCTTGATGATGGGACTGAAGATGTGCTTAGTATCAGCGCTGCCAGCCAGGTTTTTACTGTGGCACTTGAGAATGAGGCGTTCATCTTGTTTTTGAAGCAAAACTAGGATGTCCTCCAGCAGAAGGGTGTACAGCTCTGCACAGCAACACAAATGTTAAACAGTGAGACATCTGGATCATTTCACTTTTGTTGTTGAATGAAATACAGCTTCAAACCTATTGTTTTGTCCTTGTTCACTTTCCAAGACAATGGTCCCTCGTGTACCAACATTTTCTTTGTAAGATCCAAGTTCTAAAAAGAAGAATAGAACTGGTAAATATACGTCACTTTAAAACTTTAAAATGTGCTTCACACGGCACACTGAAAGTAATCATACCCCATGAAATGTTTCAGATTTATTTCCATAAAAGTATTCTATTGTCATTTTCTGTGATAGACTGACACAAAGCTACTAACAATTG
Source organism: Knipowitschia caucasica (assembly GCA_964034765.1). Taxonomy (NCBI): domain Eukaryota; kingdom Metazoa; phylum Chordata; class Actinopteri; order Gobiiformes; family Gobiidae; genus Knipowitschia; species Knipowitschia caucasica. The sequence goes on from OZ035832.1 coordinate 8,014,739, forward strand.
TAGATTTATTGTCTGGGTTTATTTCAGTAACTATAATCATATAATTTTGTGACAACCCATCAAAACATAGCTTTAAACCTGCTTCTAAATATGTTTGTTGAGATTCAGGATTCCCATTAAAATCAATCACAAAGATACTGGTCTATAAATGCATATTCCTACCCAAATGATTTTACATAGTATTTACCTTTAACAGGAATTTTTGACAAACGATAAACTCAAATATTGTACATCTCCATGACAACTATGATTACACAGTATTATCTTTTTCACTACATTTCCCACCTCTAGTAAAACAACTCACCTTTAGCTCCAGGATCATGGGGTTGTCAGTTTGCTTTAGCGAGGAGAGATCTAATCGTCTTTGGTAGTCCTCCAATCTCTGAGGAGAGGTAGAAAGTGGAAGTGCTTCATGAAATGATTGGTAGTGTTGGGATAATGGAAATAGAATAGAATTTGTAGTAAAAGATTTACCTGCTTGTCCTCAGATTCCTTTACAGCCTGGTTGACGTGATTGAGAATTTTTCTACAGCAATCTGCCGCCTGCTTCACTTTGTCCTTTTCCACAGGATTATCTGAAACACACAAATACATTCAGTAGAAAGAACCTTTTAACAATACTGTAGGACAGCCAGATAAAATGTAGCTTCTTTCTCAATTTGCCCTTCATTAGTTACAAAGATTAGAATAAAGCAGAGAAGCATTATGATCTTATAATAGCTGGCTATTCTTTATTCCCAGATCCTCCTCTCCACACCAGTCACAAGCCCAGTGAAGGCGAAATGATGGAAGTATAATAGTCTGGACATTTCTCAAAATGTGCATTACCACTTCTTCTTTTAAGCCATAATCGCTTAATAACTCACTATACATAGTTCCCACAGACCAATGAATGTCACATGACCTCCTCGGAGACGCCATCTTTGATGGCACGCTGCTGTGTTTGTGCATTCCATTAAACAGAAGAATGAGAATAAATGTAGATATTCAAACGCAAATTGGAAAAAAAGGGCAACTTTTGAGCAAATAATTGTATATTAATACAATGGCACCACAGTTTAACGTGCTACGGACATGTTTTACATATTTGATCAAATTATGCAGCAAAAATTAACAAGCAATGCAAACATTTCTCAAAAACTTTAGATTTAATACCAGTTGGAGCTCCATTTAATTATTTTAATTATATTAACAATGAATTTAATTAATGCTAATGCCACACGGACACTCTGGATTGCTGTTATTGTTTATTTCCGCGTTTTTGACCGTATGTTTTGGTGAATGGTGGGCAACTGATGTAAACATTGTTTTAGCCCACCATAGAACTATTATTATCTATTTAATACATTTACGTTGCCCTCGAGAGCCTCGGACGCGACACCGATCCTCCTCATAATAAAGTAATCTAACGCTAAATAATGAAACTCTCAAGTTACCAGCTATCAGCATACACGAGTTAGTACTGAGTAAATTACGTCTGTCAACACATTATGAGATACGATACGCACCTGACACAAAGTGCTCCGAGCATATTCTTGCGTGTTTTGAGGGAGTTTCTTGCCTGTTTATCTTCGCAAGCCATAACCTCCGTGGTTGTTCTGACAAAAGCTTAGTCTTCTCACATTCATGAAGTCTAATGATGGGTATACTGTAAAATCCAATTTTAACAGAACCTCCGGCACGATTTGAACATCCATTGACCCAGCAGGAGATGACCATTTTCAACTTTATCACGACATTAACACGTTTCAGCTTCTTTTTCTATTGTTTTGCCCACAGAATGCCAACACAAATGGCGCCGGGTCGGCAAATCCCCGTATGTAGTGACGTCATGTAGGAACTATGTATTAGCAGAAACGCTACATAAAGCATTGAAAACATCTTTACCCTTCAGACCAAACACATTTGACAAAACTGAAACACAAAAGTAAATTGATTGAACAATATCTGTTGATTTGCACAATTTTGTAGATAACAATATGGCAGATGGGGGAGTGCTTTTCCCTGAACTAGACGGGGCCCTAACCCACAGAAGAATCCAAAACATACACCTAAAAAAAAATCCACCTGGACCGAGCCAAGCATCAGTGTGGAGATCCTCTGAGGGTCCAATGTCACTGCAGCTGAAGCGTGTATGTGGCACAGTATAAGTCTACATGTGGACGGCTAAATGTGATCCCAAGGCCAACTCCGCCTTATTAGCGCAGTGGGCAGCGCGTCAGTCTCATAATCTGAAGGTCATGAGTTCGATCCTCACACAGGGCACTTTACCAAAACGGCATATCAAAAAGCCAACTCCGCCCCAGAATATTATATTTACTATGAATGAATCATCCTTTTGTACACTGTAGAAATAGTGCAGCCAGATGTAATAACTGCTTATCAGCTTCAGTGGTACTATAGAGCAGCAATGAGGAAACAGCCTTAAAACACTGGGAAGTGTTTCCAACAGCAGAGACAAAGAAGTTGTGTTGCAGCACCTATGTAATTAAGAACAAAGAGTTGTGTTGCAGCACCTGTGTACTTGGCGATGTTGTCGAGCAGCAGTGGGTACTTGGTGAGCCGCAGCATCTCCACAGGTATGATGTCTTTGAGCTGCAGCCGGCGACAAAGCCTGTTGCTCTCCGCCTCCTACAAACCAACACACAAAGGAGACCGTTTGTACTCACGGTAACGACACAACATCAAACTGAGGAGCGCGGACACGGCACCTGGATGAACGAGGTGAACCGAGAGTCCTTCTTCTGTCGACTCTTGATTATTTCTAAAGCGAATGGCTGGTTACTGCAGAAGGTCCCCACCGCTCTCTTGATCTTCTCTTCTTCTCCCCCACTAAACTGTATCCAAAAGAGGAAAAAAAACATATTTATCAGACATGTTTGTTTGAGTGCATATCATTTATCGTTATTATCATGCATTGTTAAATATAAGTCATCTGCTATGTACACTCTAATTCCCAATTTAAAATAAATTTAAAGAAATGAGTTGTTGTAACATTTGCCAGATTCATTTTGTATGTTTGTATACATGCAACATTGATGTATGTATGTATTTTCTCTCTCTTTCTTTTTATCTATTTCTGTCATTGTCTTTTATTAGTGTGTGTGTGTGTGTGTGACTACATAATTGACTTGCTAACACCTGAATGCAGCACATACTGTAAACTACCTTTCACAACAACAATAAAAATGAAATAATAAAGTCTGGTTTTTTGTGCATAGTCGAGGAACTCCAAAAAAGTGGTGGCAGAATGTATTTCCGAAACAAGATCGATACATTTGCAGGAGAATAAAAACAAAATAAAGAGGCCAAAGATTGATTCAAGTAAACACAGTGGCTTTTCTCATTTGTTGTCAAAAAAGCAGATGCAGGATTGAAACTATCTCAGGCTATTATTTTTTAGCACCGCGCAGCATATTTGGCAAAGTTCAATAACTTGGAGCACAATATATTGTTCTGCCCCATCAGTCATCTTGAAATCCATTCAATATAAGAAAATGCACGAGAGGGGAAATACAATTTTGGCCTGAAAATTGTACTCACCCAAGAGAGCAAGTCATCTCCTATCTGATCAATTACCGAAGACTCGTTTCTCTTCCGAACAGCCGCCATTTGCTCCAGTATCGAAGCTGAAATGTGAAAATGTATCACTGTAGAATCCCTTAACGGTCTTTTCCTTATATTGGTTCAAACCTGGCATATTTACAGTCATATTTTGAACGTGTCTATTTTATCATATCTTATTGACATGCACTGTCCCATTCGAACAAAACAAATAAAATAAATACATAGTAATGCATTATTTTGTTTCAGTAAATGTTTGAAAAAATATTCCGGTTGTACCATGCAACAGAAGAATTTCATCTAGATTGGTGAAGATGTTCTTGATGTCCGCAAGTGGGAGAATGGCCTCCTTGGTGAGTTTTTGGCAGAAAACATGGTCCAATACTTTCAGCATCCTCACGTGTGCACGCTCGGTTTGGAACAATTCTAAATAAAAAGCAGAGAAGAAAAAGAAAAAAAAAATGATGAAGATGATTGTTTTTTTTGAAAAGCCAGAAAAAAAAAAAAAAAAAACATGCACGAGTTTTTCTCACCATTGATAACTTCTTGTCTTTTGATTTCGTGCGGTCGCAGACCGGCCAGTACTTCCCGTCCCACGAGCTGCTGCCAGTTCAGAAGGTCATGTTCCGAGTCCGTGCCCTGGTCATCCTCACTCTGGACCTCGCCGAGTCCTTCCAGCCTGCAAGACAACAGTGACGATCATGACATGTTTTATCTATTTACACATTTATTCTGTACCATAGATTCTTACCTCCTTAGTGCTTTTGGAGTACCGTCCTGTAATCTAAAAGGATCAAAATATATCAACATTATATAAAAACATACATGTACAGACATACTGCGCAGAGGCTAACATTACATTTACTAAAACTAAATACCGGTCGCTTTCTCGGTCTTCTTCCTGCAGCTGGTCCAGGTTGTACAGGTCAAACTGTGCGGGAGGATAAGTCAGACCGTCCAGAGGGTCCGGCTGCAGTCCATCACTGAGCCTCGAGGGCCCGGAGGTTGGAGTACCACCTAGGAAAGTTTTTACTTCATTTAAAAGTGTTTGAGATTAACAGACCAGGACAGCTGTATCCAAACGTTCACCCAGAGACCTCCTAAAAAGAACTTGCAGCTTTTTTTCAGAGTAGAAGAGATGCAATAGAATAGGATCAATGTGACAGTTCTTTAAAACATAAGGGGGCTTTTTAAAATTCAGAAGACATGTTTGTTTTTAATGGAATTCACAATGGGCCCAGTCCTATTTCACTACTTCCATTACAATACCTATTGCTACATGTAATAGTTCATCTTTATTAAGGACACGGTATGGGGTCCATAAAATAAGTATGTAAAATACATACAATATATTGTATATTATTATGATTATGATAAAAGAAAATAAACAAGCCCATAGAGAATACGAGTTGGAATTGTTTCTTTCTCATCACTGCATTAGAAGCCATAAGAAAACATAAAAGCCTGGCTATGGTACATATTAAGAAGTTCTTTCAAAGCACAAATGCAAGAGTCTGTAGCGAAGAACAGATTTAAAAGAAAACGACTTTAATAAATACATGAAAGAGGATGGATATTTACTGGTAGCTCCAAGTCCATCCGCAGGTGCCCACTGCACTAGACCAAAGTTAAACTTACTTAAGTCTGTGTCTTTACTGGTGTCAGAAGCAGCACTTCCTGGAGACGAGGTTGTAGCAGAGTGCACAAGCTCAGAACCCTCGCTTGATTGGCTCACACGGAGGCGCCCCCCCTCTGTGTGCTCACTTGCCCCGAGCGTAGGCTGAGACAACTGCTTCTGAGGCTTGGGTCGACCGTCCAGAGCCTTCCCCACTGGGATCAGCAGCGACATGTGAGAGACATGGCTTATTACTGTTGCTTTAATGTTGGTTCATGCAGTGGTTAACTGACCTGAGTTTGGTTCGATGCGACTGGGCCGACGCTGTGGTCCAAGGATACTGGGGAATCTTTTCTTCACCTTCTCCTCTCCCTCCTTGTCAGGCTTAATACTTCTCTGTAGGATATCAATATAAAATGTTTCAATGAAAAGGAAATCATAAAAAACTTACATACACACAGGAGAAATTCTGACAATTAGAATATTTTTCCATTTATTTTTGTAATTCAACTAACAATGTGAAACCAATAAATGCATATTCATGACATGCAGTGAATAAGTCTTTGTTTGTTTGTATTTGTTATAATAATGAGAAAACCGTCCAATTTCCAAAATGTTTTATTTGGGGTTTAAAAAAAAAGGTTGTATATCTCACTTTGCGTGTAAATGAGTCCATCATATATTAGTTTCACATAAAAAGTTGGATTACAGAAGTACCGTGAATAGAATTTTGAAACAATATTCTAAGTTCCAGAGTTTCCCATGGACTCATTAAAACACCTGAAACAAACCGCTTACCTTAATTTTTGGTAGGAAATTGATCCGAACCCACTTGGATTCCAGGTTGCGGGGCTCCTTGACCCTCACACCAAGGTGCTTCATGTACGTATAGATAACATACTGCATTGTAGTGCTAAAGGCAAAACAAACACACACTGAGACTCTGCCGCGTAGGAAAGAAATCACAAGTGCCCATATTGAGTCTCGTGCCATATGTCATATTAGTCTTTTTCAGTTTCTCAAACCATCTGGGCGATATCGCAGCCATATGGCCTTTGAAAACAACACTATCTCAGTTTTAAATAATTGAACACAAACACAATGCATAAATTAACAAGGTTTGTAGGGGACACGTGTGGTCCAAGTGTTAATCAAAAACAACGGTGGGGATATTTCCTCATTATACTATGGCGTAATTACCTGACAAATGCACCATTCTGATTTAATAATACTCCGGAAGCTAATTACAAAAATGTGGAGATTATAAACGGAGGCCAAAGGAGCCATCAACACGCAGACAATGATACTTATATAAAATAACATAGCCTACCATTTCTCTTCCTCTGTATTTTGAGTGCTTAAACTGTAATCAAAAGAAGGGACGTGTGAGAAACAGAATTAAAATATACACAATTGAGTAATTGTACTTACAGGATGTCATCAATCTTTGCTACTATGTTTTCTGCATACGACCGCTCTCGCTCTTGAGTTACTCTGTCTCTGGTTCTCTCTTGGTCCAATCGAGACAATTCGCTTTCAGCCACCGTTAAACCCATGCTACGTTTTTGCCTGCGAATGGTGACATCGTTATTATTAAACTTCTCTTTGAAAAGGACAGTGAGAATCGATGATGTGCTACATTTGGATGTACCTGAAATCTTCCAGGTGCCGCTGAATGTCAGGGAGTAAAGACTCTTGTAATGTTTGTACATGTTGTCTGTTTATTTCCTCTGGGATCAGTTCTGTCCGCCTTCGGTCTACAGGAGCAAAAACATTCACTTATAGATTGCCCAAAGTATTTAAAAGATTATGGTAAGTGCTCGCTAAATGTGGGCCATTTGAGACTAAATACTTTCCAAACCACCGGAGCATATGATTTTTAAAACAGTTTAGTGCACGGCTGATTGAGATACTAACCTAAAGGGGATTAGGTACAGCAGAAGGGGAGGTGATGTTAATAATAATAATAATAATAAAACAGTTACCAAGATCAGAAGATATTGATTCTGGAACTGCAACTTTCAGATTCTGTAAAGAAGCGAACAAACTTGATGAGCTTCTGCTGTTAAAAAGGAAAGAAAAGAGTCGAGTGCGATGCTTACAGCTCCTCTGTCAATGAAAAAGTTGTGCAGGTCCATGAACACTCGTCTGGTCTCTTTGGAGTTGGTTTGCTTGTACAGGTCAGCGTAGAGGTAGCACAGCTGTGTAGACCGAAGCAACAGGCGTTATATGCGGTTTAGCACAATACACATGTTCTGAATGATTAGAAAAAGGATGCTTACAACAGGAGCTGGGTCAAACTGAGAAATTACATGGTGCAAAAAAGCGGCAAGGTGAGCAGGACATAACTTAAGCTGATCGATGCTATTAAAGTTGTTACACTGGCCATTTGTCTGTGAGAAAAGTATTGCATTGTTTAGATAATTGGGTTATGGGAATGAAAATAAAATTAATCTGTTTTACAGCTAATTTAAATATTTGTACCTGCTCGTGGTCTAATACAAAACAGCCGTCCTCAGCTCCAATTATCTGTGCGACAAGTCGAGCCGATGAAGGACTGCTGACTGCTGTTGGAGACACCGAGTCCTAAAAGACAACAGTGGATTGTAATTTCACTAGTTTGATTTGTTGAACAGTGAGAGTATAAATCTCACCAAATCAGTAGCGTCCTCTGCCTCGGGGGATTGGCAGGAGTTGAAGCTGTGGCGTGGCGTGCTCTGTGGGCTGGGACAGAAGGGATCCCTGGGACGCTGAGGTTCGGGAGACCCAGGGCCATATCCTCGGGCCTGAAAAGGAATTTGCTTCAATAACCACAAGGACACCGCGGCTACAATTTTCAACAGATTTATACGATTATAGTCTATAGTCTGTATAATAGGGAGGGAGCTAAGTGACCTGTGAGTGTTATGTCACTCATAGTGCTTGGATGGGGTTCTGACAAGCTCCATGGGAGAAAATGTGGTCTCATACTCTTTATCTTGCTATCAAATTCTTATGAGAGAATAATAGGAGAAAGTCAACTAAGCAACAGTCACCTCAGAGGGCTTTACAGAATTGTCTATTGACCAAAAACAGATTAGAGAATTGAACAATTGGTACACAGGAAATGCAACGGTCAGTTAATTTTCTGCTCATATATTGATTTAGAATATTTATTAGAATATATTGTATAGAGCTAAAACATATGAAGTCCAGAAAGAAGAGTCTGGCACAAATGGTTATGAAGGAGTTTTCTTTTGAATGAAAGTGAATGGGAGCATAAACGCACCCATGGTAGCCTCCCTGTATGGCTTTAGCAAGCTGACCGGTTAGCACCGCCCATCCACATCAAACAGACTACGGTCAGACGTTACACATTGAATATGTAAAGGCTTACAGGAGTGCTGCTCAAAGAGAGATCTGTGCCATGTTCTCCTTTTGCAATATGCTCCGTGTCCAACGTGCTCCTGTCGTCTGCTTCTCCACCAAAAGTGTCCTAAAGGATGTTCACAGGGCGGTAAGAAACAGATAAGGAATGCATTTCTCAAAATGTGAATCTATAATCATAAATCTATGACACAGACACAAAGAGGGGTTTTCCACAGCATGAGCCTAATCCTCTGAGGAAGATTAATGTTTGTCTGGGTCAAAGCCTTTGTCCTCGACAAAATCAGACGCTTCTGATATCAGTGATAGTGCAGTGTTTTCAACACTCGCTTACCTGTGATGCACCAGAGACTTTGAAGAGCTGGCCCTGCAGCTGAGGAATGTGTTTTTTAGCTTCATGGATATCTTTCAGTAGTTTAGGGGAGGGATTCCTGTTGTACTCTTCTTTCATTGCCTATGTGAACAATTATATTGTAAATTATAATTATGAAAATGAACACAGTTGATTAAATGTGTTCATGGGAACTGTAAATGTAAATGCACTCACCTGCAGTTCTTGGTGCTCTTTAGAAAGCATTCGTGGCAGCAAGTCACATCTCTGGTTTAATGGACTGCTATTTTCATCCTGTGATGAATTAAATATTGTGAATAATATTAAAAAAAATGGTAATCATATGATGAGTGAGGCAAAGAGTACCCATTGAAGGTGTGAGGATGAGAGGCGGTCTTGAGGGCTGTAGGGTCGGTCGGTTGCTGGAGAGCTTGGAGAGGAAATACTAATACCCAGCATATTCGACTCAGCCTCAGACAGAGGAATCTGAGTGAGCCCCGGAGGGCGCCCCAATACTGTGAGGGCCACATATGAGCCCGCTGCAAAAACAACATGTCAATTTACTAAGTTCATTTATATGCAGTATTGTAAAAATGATAGTAGTTCTTACATTTGATAAGTTTTACTACTTCAATATGATTAGAATGTGTAACAAGGGTCCCATTGACCTACAAAACAAAAACATGTGTGATTATTCATTTTTAATTAGAAGGCCCAGAGTGTGAAGGCCCAGTCTGGTCAATAGAGGGCAGTATATAGCCTTAGAATGATCTTAAGCTGCATGAACAGGAATACCTTAATGATTCGGTCTCCTGTCTGTACACCTGCCCGCATAGCAGCCCCATCTGGCAAAATATCAATACAAACAAACCTTTAAATTACATAATTGGCAAGGGAAATAAATGGGATAAATGGACCATCAGGGGAAAACACCAAACTCAAAGGCGAAGTTCAGCAAGTATGATTTTTCACACAACAGAACATTGTCTGACACACCAGATGTTGCAAAATGACTATTAGAGTAGTTTGAAAAAGCCATAACAGTGGTTATATTACGAGAAGGACCTGTTTCACAGCTCCACCCCAAACAAAAGGATTTAGGCTGTAGACAGGTTATTATAGGATCCCAGTCTACATGAAGTCTGCAGTCAAAAGCAGCACACTCAGAGACCTATATTACCATTGGTGCCAGTTATGTGGTAAAAGTAGAGGAACTTTAAATTAAATCAATACGCATTATGACATTTGTCTATGAGAAACTGGAGCAACATTTAAAAAAATAATAAAGAATGCAATGTAAAATACTGACAGCAACCCCATCTTACCTTCCTTGACGAGTTGCACAAACACTGGATTGTCACCACTGACTGTGAGCCCAAAGCCATTTTCATCTTTCTGAATGATCACACATCGTTGGACTAAACCTGAAATGAAGACAAAACTATATTTAACGGACTGCTCTTGTTAAACAAGACTGCAATGTTGTTGTTATATAATAATTCATGTTAAATGCCTCATTTAACTAAAAACTGGGACATTAAACCTTTTCCCCTGATTTGATGTTTTGAGAACCAGCCCAACGAAGCATAGCCTGAGTGGACCTGATGTTACTCTGATGTTGTTTTTTGACTTAGTGCATTGTCCACCGGAGGTGAGTGGATCAATCAGCCAGGGCAGAGGCGGAAGGGGGGAGTGAAGACCAGGAGTCTTATGCAGAAGGTTTACAAGGGGAGGGGATGTGGGGAAAAAGCTGGTGGGACGGGGGAGGGGAGCCGGTAGAGAATTGGGGCGTCGGGGTGACAGATGAAGCCACATGGGTTCATAAAGTAGTGTTAGGCCTGTTGTAGAATCCGGAGGAGGGCAGGCAATAAAACCATGACGAGCAGGCCCAGATCAGGTTAACCGTTAATTCATAATCTAAGATAATGGACAATTCAGAGGTTTCAAGGATCCATAAGAAGACCCCCATGTAGTTTTGGACTGGGAACTACAAATACAAGGAGCTCATCCATCTTTTTCAATAATCAATTAATCCTAATTTGAATGCAGCTTTCTATTTCAGATTAGCAGTGAAGCTAAAGCATTAATAATTTTCCAAACAGTGAGTAGAATGTAATTTGTGTCCTCTATTCTCAGCAGGTGAAAACAACGGTCTGCCCACGAGTGTGTGAGGCAATGTCTCAGGTTGCACCACATTATTTTTGTTCCACCATCAGCTTTTAGGCTCAATATAAACAATGATGTATGAAGCACCCAGTGATGCCCATATTATACAATCTGACTGCAGAGGAATGTATTCCACAGTTTATACAAAATATGCTTACAGTAAACTGAAGGAGAGATGACAATAAACTTGGCACAAAAATCACCAAGCATTATAAAGCTGCCCAAACAACATCGGATACAGAAGTTTTAAATACAACGAAAAAACAGGTGAAATTTAGAAATTCTAAAAAGGTCCATTTACTTTTGTAATTCAACTTACAATGTGAAACTAGAACATGACACACTCATTACACAAAGTTATATCTATTTATTTCTTATAATGTTGATAATTAAGTCTAACAGCTTGTAAAAAAACCCCAATAAAACATTATACATTTATTATACGCCATAATCATCAAAATGATAAGAAACAAAAGCTTGGCCTACGTCCGGTTGCATGTAATGAGTCAATTTATAATGTATTGGTTTCACATTTTAAGTTGAATTAATGGAGTTTATTAATTTATTCTAAATTTCTGAGTTTCACCTGTATGTTTGAGAAACTCCAGGAATCTAAATCCAAGAATATAAAAGGAGCTAATGACAAGCTTTTTACACAGCCAGACTTTCAGTCAAACTAGAAAAAGGTGTGGAGGTGCTCAGCGGGTTAATAAAGGCAAGAATTAGATTTATAAAATGTTCTTTATGTGCTTAAAGAACATGTAAAAGGTGCAGATGTCACAGCAACCTTTTCTTACCACAGGACTCAGGCTTCCCCTCTGCTAGCACACTGCTGCTGCCAATCTTCTGCACCACCAGAGCGTCTGCTGAGCGCCCCCCACCACGAAGACCCCGAGCGCAGACAACACGGAAGCAGACGCACCCACACACGCAACGACACAAACCAATGGAAAGAAACACACAGGACAGGAGAGAGAAATCATAAGGAAAAAACAATTATGGGAAAAGAAAATTAAATCAACAAATAGATTTCTAAAACAGTTTTGACAGGCAGGAGCGCGGCCTCAGGAGTGGAAGAGTCACCTCCACTCCTGTAGGTGTCACTCATCCACTCGGACTTAATGAATTTGCTTTGAGAAAACAATGGTAAACGTTGATGGTTTAAGTTGTGGGAAAATAGGAACAAAGCAGTAACAATTACAAGAGTGAAATGCAAATTATTGGGAGAAAAAAAGCAAAAGATATCATGCAAAGCAACACACATAAAGCTGTACATGCAGGAAGTGGCACGAAGAAATAAGATGAAGAAATGGATTTGAAAGGTGCTTTTCACACCTGCACTCGTCAGGGTAAACTGTCGACTCTATAGTTAAGGTAGAAACTACTGGTTGCTCTTCCTGCATTTACATTTTAATTAAAAATACCCCGTCAGAAGCTTTTACAAGCACACAACACAGCACAGTCCAGCACAGGAGATTTTCAGTTGTTTTGAAGACAAAAGCTTAGATCTTGCTTTAATCTCAAGCAGCAGGATGTGTTGACACGACACTGGCCGGCTGAGCAGTGCCAGTGTTATAACGCAGGTACAAAATCTAACTGGATTCATGACCTATGTAGTACACAGTATCAACTTTTCCTCTGCATTATGAGGGAAATAATTGTATTTTAGGAGCTAATAGGCACACAGTTAGAAAGCGTCAGTCCAGAGAGAACAAAAGTGAGAGACGCAAGAGCCAAGTACCGTACCTGTAGGGTCAAAGTCATTACTGGACAGAGGGGCTTTGTCACTTTTTGGTTTCTTGTCGGGAGGAGGGTCCTTTGAGAGAATGCTGCTGGTTCTAGATGAAAACAAAACAAACACACATCAGGACCTTGAAGAAAACAGCATAAAGAAATATTATGCTTTATTCATTCATTCATAAAAAATGCTAATGGGACAATTCACTTTAGTATCCTGAAGGTATTTATGGAGATTTATTTAATTTCATCTGCGAGATTGCTAAAACTAATTTATGGACAATATTTTTGTATAAAAAGTCTGTACTCCAAGTGTGATGAAATTGTGAAACAATTCAATTAATTGTTATCCAGTGTAATACAAAATACAAGAGCAGTCGTCAATTGTCAATTTACCAAAGACATCAAACACGTGAGACAGGAGCTTTTAGACAGAAGGAGTGAAACGCTTGTATCAGAAGTTCCTCTTTTTAAACTGGATAGATCTAAAACAATTCCAGGTCTCTCTTGGATGAGGGAACAATGCAGTGACATGGTTAAAAGTAGATTTTGCGTATCTAAGGCATTTAGATTAATGTTACATTTACTTTAGAAACAGACAGTGAACAGAAGGCTGTCGTCTGAAAGCTCTTATGAAAGTATGAATGAAGGGGGTGGTCTGTCCGTCAGAGGATATGGAGGGGCTTCCCTAGTGTCCCAAGAGCGTGGGCAGTGAATGGACACTAGTGAGAGGAGTGTGATAGAGGCGTGAACCTCCAACTCAGCTCTGTGTGCTGTGGCTGCCGCTGCTGAAACAGGCCCCAAAGTGAGAGTAAGTAAGTAAGTAAGTAAGTAAGCTTTATTTATATACCGCCTTTCACAGACCAGAGTCACAAAGCGGTTTACAATTGTTATTTTTTGGGCACTTGTCCTCTCACTCCACACCACAGAGAGAGAGCGCACTTGTGTTCACAGTGAAAGGCCATGATGGGCTGTCTTTAGAAGAGGGAACCCTTTGTCCCCCAGCAAGTGTGTACCCATGTATGTGTGTACGTATGTGTGTGTACGTGTATGTCTGTGTGTGTGTGCGTGGACGTGTCTGGTGCAGACTCTGAGGACTGTTGTGTGCATTGCAGGTCAATGCTGCTGAAAAATTACCTCATCAGGAACAAATAATGCAAGCAGAGAAATAGGTGAGTGTGCTGGGTCTGGGAGCATGCACTTCTGTCAGAGGTCAGTGAGAACAATAACAAGTTAGAGTCTTACCGGTTTGCTTTCTTGGGAGGCCTAAAGAGAGTGAAAACAGTAATTAGTTTAAATAAAATGATAGAGAGAATATTACGGCCATAATGTAAACATATGTTTCAAGCTGAAACATGGCGCACATGTCTCGGCAGCTACGTTTCTTTCAATTGTATTGTCAAATAAAGATTAAGACAGTGGAGTTGAGAGAGTTCTCTGTCACACACAGTGATAGACATGATAATCCTGATCAAACATCCGACTCCTTCAGATTAAAGTCTTTTCGGGTCAAATACCCCCCACTTGCAAGACCTCAGCTGTCGGCGCATGTGTGCCTTGATCTCAGCCAGGCATGGAGCAAGTGGCCTGTAATAATCATATCCAGAACATCCTTCCTGGTTTCCTCCTGTCATTCTTCGAGATCCTCTGTCAGAAAAACATTTTACATTTCTACTCTGTGTTCTGTCTGATGGTGTGTATACTAAATTTTGTTCCATTTCCTGCAACGCTTTATTGACCTATCACTCATAACGTCTATTTTATCTTCCAGATAATTCTCAAATAGGGCATATGATGTTCTGCACAAATTGACTTGGGCCAATTGGTTTCACAAAGAGTATTTTTTAAAAGCTTGTATTTACGTGGCTATCCAACTGACAAATACAAACATAATCCCTGTGGGCTGACTTTCACAGATTAGTTGAATAATATGATTATTGTGTCAATGTTTATAGCATCACAAAGACTATAACAACAGATGTGATTAAAACCTTCTGCAACAACACGGCAATAGCCAAAAACAAAGCCAAGATCAAAAAGAGAATTTTTCTACCTAAAAGTTGTTACAAATAGTTATAATTGTATTAATGCTTTTTCTTTTTAAGGTGACAACATTAATATGAAGGTCTACATTTCATTTGTGTCTTTATGACAATAAAGACATTGAAAAGGGAAGTGCTCTGTTGTACTTAAAGTCAGACAACAAAGTATAAGTTAAAAGATGACGAAGAATGGAAATGCATGACATTAATATATTCATATATTTCTCTTACTTGCACACTTATCTCTAACTGGCTGTTCTCCATGCGATAACTGGACAACACATTGCGGCCATTGGCTGTCCTTAGTGGGGAGGTCTCACGACTTAGCTAGCCCACATTAACTCTCTTTCTCCCGGCGACAGTGAGTTCCATTCAGAGCTGAGCGAGCCCAGCTGAAAGGCCCGTTTATAGAAATGCTGCCACTGACTGTAATAAGTTCCAGCGGCAGAAAAAGGGGGGGTGCATTTGAAGTAGCTCACTCCCTCAAAACCCTGAATTGAGACAGACGGAAAATATATGAAATGAACATGCAACATTGAACTACAACACGGGTAGAGTTGACCTGAGAGAGGTAAAAATGAACAATGACAGGGTGTTCTCTGGGAGTGACTTAAAGACCTTACGACGGGTTTTTTTTTTTTTTAAATAGTGGATATCAAAATTGCATGACAATGTCAATTTGAAAGAGATTCCGGCAAAAAAAAAATCCTATATTTTATAAAAAGAACGTGTTTTTCATTAATTTAAGTTGTCTATGCTCTAACCTGTGTGTGACGTCATAGCGCAGGGGTGGCCAACCCGCGGCTCGTGAGCCGCATGCGGCTCTTTGGCTGGTTCCGTGCGGCTCTCGGGCTTTCACACGACAAGCGTCAAAAACGCCTCGGTGGTGGCGCTGCCATTCATTCTCTATGTCAGTGTCTCCCAAAGTGGGGTCCGCGGCCCCCTGGTGGGCCGCGAGGGTACTGCAGGGGGGCCGCGGGAGGTCATAAAAAAAATAAAAAAAATAATATAATTATTTAATGTTAAATTTATAATGTTTTGTTTGTAATATTAAAATATTTGTGTTCATTATTTGACATCAATAATCCACTGTAATCATTTTTGTATTACAATGTTTGTAGCAGAGGCTATTTCCCCAAAATAAAATAACCAGAAGAGCCTATTCTTAATGTTGTCTTCTTGGTTATTATTTTGGGGGGCCACGCAGACCCGTCAGATTTTTAAGGGGGCCTCGGTGTTACTGAGTTTGGGAATGGCTGCTCTATGTAGTTCTGACCCATAGTAAAGGCCGACTTCACTCCACTAGCCAGGCCACCAAAACAATCTGACGTCGGCGAACGTCAATTCTGATTGGTCAGATGCGCTGTCAACCACTCTGCAGCCGCTGCCTCAGCTGTTAAATATCATAACAAACAACACGTTGCCTCGACCCATGGCGTCCGTACGGAAAACAGTTCCTTGGTCGCTGGATGAGGGCAACTCCTTCCTCAGTTTGAGGAGAGGACACCAGCGTGAGCTCGATGGTTCCACCAGAAACCAGAAGGTGTTTGTGGAGCTAGCGCTAAGGACGGAGCAGAATGATTCCCACAAACATGACAATGCAGAGAAAAGTTAAAAAGCTTAAAAGTGACAACCGTGAAATGAAAGATCGCAGCAGCAGAAGTAGAGGCAGACCCGAAAAGTCTGGAGGTGGTTTGACCAAATGGATTACATTTACGGACATCGGCTAACACCGGCTAACATGCTAAAACCAGCTAACACCAGCTAGCGTTACACCAGGAGAAAAGCCAACTCTGCCTGGTGAGTGTCTGTCTTCAATCAAATGCAAAAGTATCTGGTCTTATACTGAGCATGTGTCTGTGGTTCTAAATCAGCTAAAGTGGTGTTGGTGTTATGTGTCAAATTTATATCTTTTACTAAATACAGTCAGAGAGTGAATCATGGTTCGATAAAGACAGTTGTGTTTCTGCTGAATACTGGGTTGAAACTTGATTTTTTTTTCTTGGTTAGAGATTGAAAGCATTCATTTCGGAATCATAATTGATGTTCGCTGACGTGCAATTGTTCTGGTATCGACTCGCCCGGTTAGAACCAGGGCCGAACCATCAATAAAAAGTACCGGGGAGCGGCTAAAGCGAGCGTTAGAAGTGCCCGTAAACCAGGGAGAGTCGAGTCCAGCCCTTTAGTGCTGTACGAGTCAATTTCTGTCATTATCATGTTGATGACATTTACATCTATCTGAGCAGAGCACACCTCTCTCTGCTCAGACAGGTTGCATGTGTGTGCGTGTCTCTGCTCGTGTGCGTACGTGCGCGTGTGTGTGCGTGTGTAAGGGTTGGGGTGATGTTTATGTAGCGCACATTTGTATGATGTGGCTCTTTGCTGTAACAAAGTAAAAAAAATGGCTCTTAGTCTCTGACTGGTTGGCCACCCCTGTCATAGCGGGTTACGCCCATGCATTGAAAACCATGGATCTATGCCACAGGACTGCCTTTTCTCTCTTCTCTCCACTGATGCCCAACACAATACTGCACTCTACAGGTGACAATTGCTCACTACACATAAATTGCCGTTTTGAGTGTGAAAAGGTGTCCAAGGTAGGAATTGAACCCAAGTATCTGGATTGGCAGTCCATCGACACAACCACTGGACTACCTCAGTGACAACGAAATGTTACATTCTAGTAGTTATCTTACACTGTACACGGCCTTGTCATCTTGAATATCCGCGAAAAAAGAACGAATACCAAATTGTAAACAACTTACAGCGTTGAAACGTACCCGTTCTGACGTCACCAAGGGCTGTGAAGTTTTTTCGTTTCTAAGGGCGTTGCTATGGGGTTATTTCGATTTGGGGGGATCAGACAAAAAAAACAACAACTGATTTTGAAACCTTTAGTAGTTCTCTTCTAATATAAAATGGTATTAAAACTGTATTTCTAAATAAATCAAACCCGTCATAAGGTCTTTAAGAGACATGAAAGCATGACTGGAGAGAAGACATCACAACTTGAAACAACACGGCAACGCGAGAGCGGCCTGTGACTGGACAGAAAATAACTCAAAGAAAACCACTGAATTTTCTAGAAGTGTCAACAATGTTTAAGCTACTTGTTTCACACCTTATTGTTTGAACACATTTTTCTTGTTCCACTCTATTTAATAATTTTAGTCTGTTAAAAGCCACCAGTGATCAATAATCTAATCTTAGAAACATTACTGATCAACAACAAATAATTACTGTGTTCCAGGTTGATCACTCTTACAGCAATCTGTCTCAATTCAAACAAAGCCGGGAGATAATGGCATGACTATTTATTCAAGTATTCTATTGATTATTACCATATTATAAACGAGTCATCAATCTACTAGTCAAACTATTGAAAAAGTCAGAGCTGCACCCAGTACACATAACACCAGCTATGTGTACTGGGTTTACTTCTGTAATTAAACTTAAATTGTGAAACTAATATTTCATCATCTCGGCATGTGTCATTTTGAAAGTAAGGTGTCGATATTCCATATTGGTTTCACATTTTAACTTGAATTATAGAAATAAATTAACTTTTGAACAAAATTATAATTTTCACCTATACTTTTGTAGCTGAACTTATTGATACAGTCATTGATCTAAACAAACTCATCAGACAGTGGATTAGTCTGACAAACGCAGGTCAGTTTTACAATAGTGAAGAATAACGTGTAGTACAGATCAGCGACCACTTCCTGGCTGAGGTCTGTTCTTAGGAGGGAAAGAGAAAAGGAGCGACGGCAGAGTCAGAAGGGTGGGATAAGTTGGGAGGGAAGGGCAGCACTAAAGCGAGCCTGGGCTTGAATGCTCCATTGAGGTTTGGTGTTTTGATGGAAAACTGTGGCAGAGCTGAGCCAACTGCAGCAGGGGCAAGACGAGAGGCAAAGAAAACCAGGCCTTGAGAGAACACTTTTCCTAGTCAAGGCAAATCAAGATCCACTTATCGTCTATCTGAACAGACAAGAATTGCTGGGACAAGCGATCAGACAGGACTTGTAGGAAGCACTTTTATTCGCGGTTCCTCTTAAATAACCTCTTCAAAATTTAAAAGTCAAACGTGCCTGACATAACACAAAGAAAGAGTGTATTCTGTAGATCTAATTACATAACAAGGACAGCTAATCTGCGGTGTTGTAGGCCAGGCAGGGAACTAGTGCTCCCTGAGAGTGAGAGGTGGGGCCTGTCTGAAAAGAAAAGAGGACTCGCTGAGCTGGGTGTTGCCTCGGGGCTCCTGACTGAGGTGTGTTTCATGCTGAGGTGAATGACCTTGCAGCCAAATGTGCACATGTTGAAAATATAAATTCACAAAACACTTATTTGGTGATAGACAATATAGTATAGTGTAGTATGTCTCGAAAATGAAAGCAAAGTCAATATCCAGACTTTCTTTACTAATAAGTACTAACAAACACTGTATTGTGAAAAATGGGTTTATTTTAAAATGTATTATTTTGTAAAAAATGTAACATTGCAACAATGTAAAAAAAATGCATTTATTTTCACTGGGCCCCATTTTCAGAAAACCTACTCTAAATACTAAAATAAAACCGACAATATTACAGGCCTTTAATCCACTAACAAGGGGGTTTCCAAATCTCCAAGGTTACCCAAAAACAAAAATCACAAACCCTCAAACTTGTGACCATAGAGTGGACTAACAGAGTATGGAAGTCACCCATAGCATTTGCCCCATTTGCATTTCCTGGAAGAAGCCGTTTGGAGCCAAATCCAATAGGCTCCATTGGCAGGAATCTGAAGCCAAATTCTCAATTAGGAACTACCCAGCAACCAAACAGCAAATCAGGAACATCACTGTTCCTTCACTGCGAGGGGAGACATGTGGGTCAGTCCATCCAGGTCCTCCAGCTCAATCATGTCTGATTTGGATGAACTTTGGAACAGTGTAAAAGCTATGCATTGTATTGTAATGATTTTATTCAAAATTCTTCTAATGAGCATTTTTCTTTTATATCATGTTAAAAATATTTGTAAAATTATCAACACTTTGACTCTTCAGTCATGTTTTTGAAATATTTTAAAAAGGACACAACGGCAGTTTGGCATTTTACAGCCGCAACCATCTGACTGCGACGCCTGGTGTTCCCAGAGGTTAAGTGTCTTGCCAAGGACACGACGACAGCAGACAGTGGGAGTCGGTGGAGAAGGTCCCGTGGTGGGCTCGAAGCCACGACCTTCAGGCTCAATGTTGGTTTTATTTAGAAAATCCAAAGAACGGATGATACACGGATTCCAATGCTCTACCAACTGAGCCACTGTCGTTGTGTCCTTAGGCAAGACACTTCAGATCAGATCAGATTCAGTTTATTTGCCATTTGCAGTAAAAAATTTACTGCAAAAATTAATGTATTCCAATGTAAACATTGGAATACATTAGCAAAAGTCTCCAGTGTGCACAGACAAATACAGACATAAAACAACATTAAAAGACAAAAATAAAACAAATAAAACAGTAAAGCTTGTGGATAAAAACTGTTAGCGTAACGAGATGTCCTGCATCTCAGAGAGCGATATCTTCTGCCAGAGGGAAGAAGCTGGAACATGGCTTTCCCAGGGTGGCCAGAAGAGTCATTGACAATCCTAAGAGCTTTGTTTAAAAGTCTGGATGTTCACCCCCATTGCCTAGAATGAGTCTGGTGTGTGTGTGAATGGTTGGTGGTGGTGGGAGGGGCCGATGGCACATACTGGTTGCCTCGCTTCTGTCAGTGTGCCCCAGGGCAGCTGTGGCTACAGTAGTAGTAATGAATAATGACATGTACAGTATCTTTGAGTGTCCAAAAAAGCACTATATAAAACCAATGCATTATTATTATTATTATTATTATTAATGCAGATATGCGATTTTTATTCGAATAGATTCCAGTTTAGGGGGAGCCTTTGAAAGGACATTCTAATAAACATTTCCAGACAAAACCATTTGATAATGAGACATTTATGCATTTCTTGGTTTATTCATTTCCATTACTGCTTTTGGGTCTTAAATCACATCTAACAGCAATTATGTGTTTTGTAGTCTGTAAATAGAGCCGGTAACTGTTAATGGATGACAAAAATAGTTATTTATGAAACTTGTGATTAATCGGTACAGCTCTATATTTTCAACTTTGAATCTTTGGAAAGAATCTGCATTGAACACAGATATCTTTAACAGTCGATCTCTCACCTAATACATTGTTTTATCGAGTTATAATCTCTGCAAACTACACACTGCTGCTTTCAGAGATGATTTGTCATCATGTGAAGCAAGAACACCAGTATTCTACAATATCAGTAAAATACACCAACATGACAGACAGTAGTCTTCAGAGAAAGAAACCGGCTTTTTTTTTTTTTTTCACTTCTGAGAAAGTTATTAATTCTGGTTTTAACATGAGCCGTTTCTCAATCAACAAGACAGTTGTGGAAAATTAGAGAACGCATGATTCTACCAAATGTTTCTATACTGTAGTCACATAAGAAATTACTACCAGAGAGAAATAATTGCAAACGTATCAAAACGGATGTTATGTGCTTTCATTCTGCAAGATGCCTCCTAATATAGTAAGTACTACATGAGATAAAATATGACACATAGATGTTGCTCAGGCTTCAGTCGTCACATTTATTTGGCTGAATAATAGAGCCTTGTCCTTGTGTCTGAAAGAGACTCACAGAGCCCTCCTTTAATCTGCACAGGACACATCACCAACTGCAAATCCGAGGTATGTTGCCCACTCTATCACATGTTGGAAGATTGGGTACAGTGCAACAGAGAAAGCAAAGGGAGCGGGGGCATCAGCATCAGCCTGGATGACACTGCGGGAAGACATTGTTCTCTGCAGGAGACACTGACAAAGACATGGGCTCACACACCCAAACCCTAACCATCGAAGTTGGTTCATGGTGGTACAGAACAGAAACCTATGTGTTGTAGCGCAACCATTTTCCCAGCCCAACTAAAACCCAATGGCAACACACAGAAATCACTGCTAACAATTACTACTCTCAAACTTGGTCTGAAGTTGGACCCATACAATCTACACTGAGATATTCATGACTCATGAGGCAGAGTTGGGGATGTTAAGACACAACTATGAGTATGGCTCCAGAGCTCCAGCGTCTGCCCCAGGGGAAGACAGTGCCCTTTCTGCCCCAATAAACCGCATCAGGATTCCTGACAGAGGGTTGGGGGATAGACATTTCTCCATGTTATGCTGCAGTCTGGCTGCAGTCTACCAACTTTGGGGAAGAAAGCTACAGTGAAGGTGGCTTGTCAAGCACAAATTACAAACAATGACATGAGCTAATTTGATCTGAATACTATCTGAAAAAATATCAATAAGTGTATAGGATCATTTAATCCATTCTCACTATGGATGCAACAACTCGTCGGAAAGGCACTTTAACTACCAGTAAGCGTTCCAAAGTCTAATTTTGATGCATCTACGTTAGACCCCAGTCTTCTATATTATTGAAGATATGACACATGCATTCTAAACATCGATGGTGTATTTCCGTACAAAGCACACTCTGGATTATTCGATGGACTGGTCCGGTAGCAGCACTGAGAGCCGTTGTGAACCGTTGTTTCATAAATGACTTATAAAAAGCGAATCCGACTGCTGTAAAAATAGTTACGATAACAGGCAAAGCCTGGAGGAAATGTTTCATTGCAAAATAGAAGCAAGTGGTGTGTGAAGCCGTAAATGACAAGGGGCCAGCGTTTGATCATGAGGGAGCCTCAATAGGGCCATCTATGGCCACCTATATGAGGGCGACAGTAGCTAGTTGATAATGGAAAATGGGGAAAAACTCGATCTAATTAAATATTTCGTTTGAACACACTATTGTTAATCATATTGAATACAGTACGATACATGCATTAAATGAAATTTATTATTTCCATTATCAACCCGACAGACCAGTTGTAAGCTGTAGAGTGGCCACAGGACGCGTCATCAGCCTACGTCAGCAGCCGCGGACTGCTATGAAAACATTAGCTTTGTGGTTGACTGCTTAAACTAAACTTTACACGAAACTTTGACTCTTAAAGGGCCTATATCACGGTTTTTGACTTTTCTCTGCTTTAAACATGATTACAATGCTATTTGGCCTTCATACACAAGCCCACAGTAGTTTATTCATTGATTCTGTCAATCTTTTGTAAGAGAACAATCTGTCTCCTTCCCCAGCTTGAGGCACAGAAACGCTCGGGTCCACTTCAGTGACGAAAACCACACTGATGACGCGCATGACCCCGTTTGCTTTGTATTTAAAATAGTTGTTAAATACTTTTGTCAAAACGGGGTAAACAATACACAATTAATATGCTGTTTTTTGTCAAAAATAATAAAAATAAAAATAAATTAAAAGCCGGCGGGAGGTGATTGACGGATCAAAACAGCGAATCAGAGCGCACAGGCTCCGGCTCCCGAGTCCAGCGTCTGTGGTCTGGTCTCGCGGACACCACATAGAGCTGCTGTTTTTATGCTTTTGTCAGCAACTAAAAGTGTTAGGATCACGTCAACTTGAATGAAGTGTGTTATGGGTGTAAATATGTGACACACTATTTGGCCCTAATAGGAAGAAAGCGGCTCGACTTTTTTCATCTGTTCATCTCACGGATCTATTATAATACCGGTTCATCTGCGACACTTCACTGAGACTGTTCCACTACTACAGGGACAATGGAACTGGACTTACTCAAAGGCTGATGTGGAAACACGTTATTCCCACGGTAAAAGACGTAACTCGGACCCCCTCGATCTGTAAGTAGTGACGCTAACTCGCTGTATACTTCTGTAAACTAAATAACTAGGGTCTGATTGTGCATCGAGGACATAGGGCTCGATGTGACGGATTATCATTGTTGGAAAAAGTTTATTCTTATGTATGAAATTACTAAGTACAGGTGATAAACGACAAAAGCGTGATGCTACGTCACCGTGCGGGCGGGGGGAGGCGGGCTCACAGGCAGAGGAGCAGGAGACTCTTCTCTGGATCAGCTCGTTTGAGTCGAGGTGACGTCACCTCTATACAAGAGATGGCTCTAATCTCACAAGCTTTGATTGTTGTGTTGTGTATCATACACATTAATATCACACATGTGCATAGGATTGAGTGTGAAACATGAAGAAAAGCGTGATATAGGACCTTTAAAACCCACATGTGACAAAACAGAACCATCAACATCTCGCCTAAAATTGCATTAAAAGTGACATTCGTATCTTAATTCGTTCGTATTTTAACTTTTAAAGAAATTCACGGTCCGCCATCTTGGTTTGCTTTGGCTGCCGTGAGACGCGCATGCGCAGGTTTGTATTACATCATAAACAGCTGAGGCAGTGCATCTCTTCAAGGCAGTGTATCTCGGCGTTACACCGGGACTTTAACGCGTTAATTACGATTAATTTTTTTGAAAAAATTTACGCTTTTTAATCGCATGTGTATTTTCCACCGCGGAACATTCCTCGCGAATGAGTTTCAGACGGACCGATTATACTGGAGCGCCACCTGAGCTCGAGACTTTTCTGGTTCAAAAGTACATTATAACAAGCATAGACCAAGCCCCGGCGATCCAAGATGGCGCCCTATTCAAATGAATGGTTGTGCTCAGTGGCGCTTTGTGACGGCATGGGGGCTGAAAAGATTAGCGGAAGTTGCCTGAAACTCGCAAAGAACTTTGGGAAACTCGCAAAGATCTATGGGAAACTCGCCTGTATTTGGGCATCGTCTGGTCCTCCCGGGTTCTGCGCAGTGGATGATCTCCCATAATGCGTTGCGCCAAACACGCGTGTGTGGGTCTCACACCGGGTCTCACGCACGTGCACAGAGGGGCTCGGCCGCGCTCTGACCAATCAGAGCAGTTCATCAGAGCGGGAGTTAGAGCGAGAGCCAGACGAGCAGAGTTTGTGGCACTAAAGTGTGGATTTAAACAAAACCGAAGGATTTAAGAAGAAAAAAAGTTCAGGATGACAAGGGACACTAAAATCCCCACAAAATCCGACCTTTATGAAAGCTGTAGGTTCTCTGTTAGCTGAGGTTGAGCTGTTTTAATATGCATTGAGTCCTATGGGGAAAATTTCTGGGTAGCCCACGTGAATTTAGTCTGGTTCAGTCTGCAGTACCGCGAGAATCCCCTGAGCACATGGGTTATTCAGCTACAAGCTAGTAATACCCTATCCAGTTAATATAATACATCCATGGCATATACCAACTCTAACTCTGAGGCCCTGTTTATACTGAGACGCTGCGCAGACGTTTCCAGGCTATTAACAGAAACGACCTGGCTCCTAATGCATATTTCTCAGCGTTCACATGAGGTTGAAAAACGATGTAGTTCTAGCGCCCGGCCAGTAGTGGGCAGAGAAACTTTACAACACTCACACAACCCCCAGCCCCGTGCCCAGCCCCCCTCTCGGCAGTGTACTCACTTCCTGTGCCAGACCCTCAGAACGTACCAACATCATTCTGCATTTTAACAGCAGCTGTGAAAATGGAAACTGAACCTAGAGCTTCGCGTGGTCTCGTTTGGACGAACGAAGGAGTAGAATTATCTCTATCTCTCTATCTCCTTAACTCTGTGAAGCGCTGGAAGCCCACGAAGCTAGTTAGTGTGAGCGCCGCCATTGTTGTTGATGTTGGTTCTCCGCTACTGCGCATGTCCAAATTTACGTGCGGGGAGCAGCGAGGAGGTGGGGGTCAGAGCAGAGGGGCGGGGGATTTCACACCTTTTCCCTCTCACGGGTGTGAAAGAGAGCCCCCGCTGTGCAGCGTTTCTGAACACTTACGTTTTCATCCCCCTGGAACACAGTCTTCGTATGAACGGTTGGTAGCAACCGACATCCAACTATACCGTTTTACTGCCACATTGTCTCCGTGTAAACTCAGCCTGAGTGAGATAGAGGCAGGAAACAGCGCTCTGTGTGGAGCAATGGTGTGTGAGGAGGAGGAGAAGGAGCAGCAACTCCTGTGAGCGGAGGAGGAGCAGCGAGACACAGGTGTGTGAGCTGCTATTTGCTGATGTTTTAGTTCAGGGGTGCTCAATACGTCGATTGCGATCTACCAGTCGATCGCAAAGGTAGTATTGGAAGATCGCATTATATAAAAAATAAAAATAAAATCCGTTTATGCATTTGCGTGTGGACAGAGATAATCAGAGTTTTGCGTTTTTTCACGCCACAGTATGCCCCCAAAACAACAACAACAAACAAAACGTGCGACCTCTGATCACTGAAGCATGGATCATACTGCCTTAAAAACTGTTCTCTGCTGCAGCGGTTCACAGCAGCGATCCTCGCTCCACATCAGAGAGCAGCAAAGTGATCACGCACTCTCGAAAACAACAACAACGAACTAAACCAGGATCAAACCAGGGCTGAGGACTGGGGTCATTGCTTGTAAACATATGTCTTCACCATGGATCTATAATAATACGTCTTCACCCTGAGTTTCTACTATGACTGAAAGTGCCGCTACAGAACGAAAGTTACAAATGTAACTACGATTCTATGAATCCTGGATGACCGCCAGAGGCGGTGCTTAAATGCAAATAATTTCATAAATCATGCAATTTTGCAAGTACATCAACATACATTGTAGATATAAAGAATCCTCAATATATTTAGAAATAAATATATTGAGGATTTGCATTTTTGTAGTAGGTAGATCATTTTGACTAAGTAGCTCGCATGCTGAAAAAGTGTGAGCACCCCTGTTTTAGTTCGAATGCACACATCAAAAACGTATGATAAGCTTTTGTACTCACTTCGAGTGCAGTGGATTTTGGGCTTAAGAAGTGTATGTTGTGGTCAGTGTGTGTGGAGGCTATGGCAGAAACGTTATTTGATGGAGAGAAGTAGGGATGTGCCGATCCGATATTCAGTATTGGTATCGGGGGCCAATATGGGTATTTTGTAAGGATCGGATAATATCGGATTTGGTAAATATGAAGCCGATTTACGTCACTTTTCAGCATGCTCACGCTTTACGGCTGCCGTAAACTAAATACAATGTAAAACTAGGGCTGGGCGATAAAACGACAACAAGATATATTGTGATAGACACGTGTTCGATATCAATAGAAAACAGGGTCTATAGAATGTTAGTTTAACGTCACTCTGTTAGAAAAAACAGGACGAAAACACAGGAAGTAAAGCAGAGTCAGAGGCGCGCGGCATTCTGGGGGATGTAGGCATAGGCTTCTCGACCTATCACAGCCAAGCGTGAACCGCAAAACATTCGGGGAAATGCATAAACAACAACCGCACAATGCGTAGCGTCCATGGATCTAAAGATTGTTTTTCAATGCCGTGTCAATGGTTCTGCATGTCCGTGCGAGGCATAGCATGTGCGGTGTGGCAGAGGCAGGGGACACAGAGACCTGGTGCATGCGGCGAGAGCAAGAGATGAACTTTTTCCTCCGTGCGGCTATCAGAGAGCGGCCGCACAGAGCCGCCATGGGGACACAAAACAGGAGATAAACCAGGACTAAACCAGGATTTCACCAGGACTAACTATGGGGGAGACTGCTTGTGAACATATTCCTCGAGCCTGAGTGCAAATTCTTTAATGCTTTGAAAATATTAGAAAAAATGGTATTGGATCGGTATCGGCAAAACAATGTTTAAGAATATCTGAATCGGATCGGATTACAAAAATTCTGGATCGGTACATACCTAGAAAGAAGTCCGTCTGCTCCTCCACAATGAACATGTGTTGCTTAAGCTTATGTATTCAGTCATTACTCAATGGTAAACTAAAAATCCATGTGAAAAAAATTACTTCTCACTGTTCTCAGGACAAATATTTATATGCGATTAAAATGTGATTAATCGAGATTAATTAATTACAAAGCCTCTAATTAATTAGATTATTTTTTTTAATCGAGTCCCAGCCCTAGGTATTTCATGATACACAACTATCATGTTATTTCATGATACACAACTATCATGTTATTTCATGATACACAACTATCATGGTATTTCATGATACCAGATTATCATAAAATAACATGATAAATATCATGTTATTTCATGATATATTCATATATTCATGAAATAACATGATCCGTATCTTGTACGATCATGAAATAATCTTGAAATAACATGAAAGTATCATGAAATAACATGATACCAGCAACAACAAAAAACACTCACAAGTGAACCCAACAAGCTTCCGTAAAAAATGGCTTGAATTTTCATTTTTCATTTTTATGAGGAAAAGGAAAAACAAAAAATTGGCTTGATGAAAAAATTTCTAAAAAATACTGAATAATTGTTTCAGGCCAATATGGTTTTGTTTTTTTTTTCGTTTTGGCGCAACCGGAAGTTGCCCGTGCACCGCTATTTTCGTCCGGTTGGAGCAGAAAGCAGGCAGGCCTCAAAAGTGAGTTCAGTCTTAACCTGAAAATGTTAGGAAATAGGCGGAGGCTGCTCTGCACCTGCTGGGTTTGATAGAAAACCTGTAACCACAGCGGCCCTTTAGGAATGAGTTTGACACCCCTAGTTGTTAGATTTAATTGAGTTAATGTTTTAAAAATGCTACCCAAAGGTACAGCTAAAGTCAGGTCCCATTGAGAATGAGGAGTTGACGTCACGGTACAGAGTCCCCCCTCCCCATCCCCCCTTTGCCGACATATTGGCTGCGCACCGGTGGCGGCAGTACAGTTTGTTTACGTGTGTTGTGAACGCGGTAGTAGCGGAGGTTCTTGCTATTCCGCACTGTTTTATCATGCCTGGAGACTAGGGCCATAGCACATCTCAGAATTCACGTGGAGAGGGTGATCGGTGTTGTGCGCAACAAATTCAAATTCTTACACTCAACTGTACCTGTGCACATGCTTGTCAAATGTAAGGGTGAAAACCTAATGCCTTTGGATAAGATTGTCATTGTTTGCTGTGCCTTAACGAACATGTGCAAAAGTGTTGTTTGAGTACCTTATTCTTTACTGTATCTTTTATTTTTAAATAAATGCATGAAACAACTTGATATGGTTTACCAATATTTATTGAGAAATGAATATTTTTTTTGTTACAAACGTGTGCAGTCAAAGTACTGTTTCCAGCATGTAAACATGCCCAACATAGGTAAAAATGATAATAAGAGTCATACTTTTCTTAGTGCAAAGGGACACAAAACACTGCTAAACAACGTGTGCATTCAAAGTACTGTTTCCAGCATGTAAACATGCACAGCATAGGCAAAAATGATCATAAGAGTCATACTTTTTTTAGTGCAAAGGGACACAAAACACTGCAAAACAACGTGTGCATTCAAAGTACTGTTTCCAGCATGTAAACATGCACAACATAATAAAATAAATTATAACATAAATAATAATAACAAATAAGACTGTTATTAGTGCAAATGTACAAAAAAACACTGCAAAGGCACACAGCAATAACAATAATACAATTTTAAGAAATAGGAAAAACCTATTCTGCACAACAAGGGCAAAACCATGCTGCAGGGAGCTCGTATGGGTCGATGTTTTTGATGTCCGCAAGCTTCTCCAAATACCTCTGTTTTGCGCTTGGTATGAGCTTGTTCCTGTACGGTCCCTTCTCTTTCGCCTTATCTCTAAGCATTGTTTTACTGTCTTCCTTTCCCTTGTTGTATCAGTAGATCCGTCTCTGTCTCGCCGAAAACGTAAATGCGTATAATTTAAAGTGCTCTGGAATATGAGGAGCGCGTGAAATTCTGGGGGCGTGCCCCCGTTGCGCAGCCAATATGTCCGACAGGCTCAGAGCCCCCCCCAAATCACCCCAACTCGGCACGTGACTCCTCATTCTCAATAGGTTGCACTCAGGTTGTATAGAGTTCTGTTTCAGTTGGAAGCCAATATACACGTTGCCTAAACTTGCCTTCTTCAAATGCATTCATTCCATTAAAGCATTTTGTAACTTGTTTTATTTGTTTCCTCTCACAAATATATGCTGGTTGGAATCTTTACCTATTGAACCAAATGTTAAGATAAGTCTGGGTGTAATGTCTCCCTTCAAAGTCTACTAAATGGAGGTAATACGTATTCATAAGGTTTAACATAACTCCAGGTGCTGTGGCAAACAGGTGATATTTTCTCTAACCTCTAAAAGGTTCACATTAAATCTGGTACAAGAATACAAATGAGCAATATTTCTTTATTTTTATCCTCCTTCTACAGTGTCCTGTGGAAGGAGAGTGTCCCTACAGCATGAACTTGTCACAACCAAAGACTTTCTTTCACAAGGTATTCCCTCACAGCTGTATGGTCAATAACAGAAACCACTTTTTTTTTTATATACAAAAAACAAAAGAATTTCACTTGACAGTTCCCCCTTACTTTGTGATAAAATACATTATACACAATAACATGTGTGTATGTCCAAAACTTCTTTTGCAAGGCACTGCACATTTCTACATATTTCAAAAAGTAATTGTAATCCCCTTTGTAAGACATGAGAATTAAGCAGTTCCATTCCAATTCATTTTTTTCATTTCTTTTAAACAATCGATTGCTGCATCTTCAGAGACAATCAACATTTTGTTACTCGTCTCTTTGTCACTCGTTTACAAGAAACTTAGTTTAGTTAAAAAATAAGTAATCAATTTAGTAAAGAAAAAAAATCTAAATGGGACTTGGGAGTGAAACATCACGTTGCCTACTCTGACAAAACATTACTGAACTTTTTCAACCTAGTATTGAATTTTCAATTCTTTACACGCTTTGCATAAAAACAGCTTTGCAATAAAAGCAATGTCTCTGTATCAGCCAATCAAAGTGCTGCAGCGGGTTGCACAAATGTCTTCTACTAGCCTCCAGGAAAAGCATCTCCTGTTATACAATGAGATGAATAGCCATAACTTATTTGCATAGATAATTATCCAAATGAATACAAATTTCGACTCTTCTATGACTACAGAACTCCATTTGGACAAGTGAGGACACAACACTTCAGGAGACAGGACAGCTCCCTACACCTCATTCTATTTTCTCTTCACCGTTGTAGTGTTCATGTCTTTTATGAAGTGAAAGTAATGTTTGGGGCCTGAAGCTCTCTCAGCACAGGAAAAGATTGCATGGGATGTCTTCAAGGATCAGTGTCACAGTACAAACTAAGAGCTCAACTCACCCCAGCAAAGCACACAGTCCACCTACTTTTAATACACTTGCCCTGGGCCCTGCCACGTTTCTGCTTACCCACATTGTCTTCCACTTGATATGAAAATGCATATATTACTTGCACAAAAAGGCTGCATTCATCTTAAATTTGCAAACACACATAGTGGTGCATTGAGAGTATGGTACAACGTAAAAACAACGACCTGAAAGAGTGAATGAGGCGGAGTCAAAGAGAGATGACTGTAGTGAGCCAGGGCAGAGTTGCTGTGTGCCTGACAAAGTCACATGTTGGTGCAAGGCTCTCAGCTCTTCATTTATAATCCTGCAATAAACAACTCACTGAGTATAGCAGGACTGCATCCATTCATTCAGATGTGGAAAAACATGGAGAAGTGTTCAGTGTATAATCCTCTAGGTATAGATTTGCATCAAATAGAGAAAAGCGTGGCCACAAAACTGTCGTACAGAGTTTACAGGAGAAAGCCAGAGGGCAAGCAGAACTGGGGCTTAGTATTTGGTTCGAAATAATTTATCATATTAAGTCACAGAGCGGGTGTCTGTGCAGTGCATGCCTTTGGAAATGTTGCATGATTTCTATACAAGTAGGATCTGGCAGATTACACAGCAATAGGAATGTCAAGGCACAGCATATTATATCATCAGGATAACTGAATGACAGAATGTCTGCCCTGGAGACATCTTACTCAGCAAATGGATGTGTCTATTAAAACTGCTGCAGCCTAATGGCTCCCAAAATATGCTCAGAATTATTCTAAATACCATACTATTGGAAATATCAGGAGCACTTTTCTGATATCTGAAAGTCAGTATTTCAAAGTAATGTCTTTATTATTACATTAATAATTGATGTTGCAGAAGTTTCTTTCCTGTAAAAGATGAGGGTGGGATAGTCATACATATTCACATTGTACCGCAGGATTGCACATTTCTTGGACATATACAAGGGGATTAATTGATGTAATATTTGGTTTGATATACAATAGATATTTAAGGCTGCAGCTGTAATTGAATTAAATTGAGTAATCGATAAATTAACTTTAGACACAACAACATTCAATGCTGACTCTATAAACATTCTGCAAAAACATATACATCTTTTTATAATGATTTGGGCATGAACTATACTTCAATGCCAATTGCCATACGAGTCATGGTCAGTTCATCAAAGCTTTCAAACCGTAATTGATTTTAAAAATCAAATAAACATTTAGTCACTACACAGGATTAAAATAAATCTTGTTTAATTTGCCAGGCAGGAAACACCAGGGGCGAGATAGAGCATCTTGACCATAATTATCTGCAAGCACGAGCCACATGGCTCCCACATCCAAGTCATTCAGTAAGTCACAAGTTGGGACAGAATGATAACATTGCTAGTTTATGCAAATAACACTATTGCAATAGTCTTGTAATGTTTAACTTGTCTTTATTGTGAAAAATAAAATAAAACATAACAAAATCCTACATTCAGCCTAATTTGAGTATTTTCATCAATTGTATATTTGAACAATACTTTGATGTAGTAACCATCTTGAATCTAGTCACGAGATCTGCCCAGGTTTGTCATTTCGTCAGTTGAATTTATTACAGCTTGGTATTTTCTAAATGTGTTTCTCCAGTGCCATAATGACTTGTTTACTTGTGTTTTAAAGACAATGGGCCTCATTCACGAACGGTTCTTAGGAACAGATTTGTACGTAAATCCTACTTACGAGGTTTTTACAAAGAAAGTGGCATTCGCGAATTTTTATCGTAACCAGAATTTCTCTTGGGCAAGTACAAATCCTACGAGTCCTCAGGAGCACTCGTACGCATTCAGTGCCGACATGTTCACACGCCGGGGTTGTCCTCTTTGGTGAAGTTTAATAAAAATACAACATTCCAGTGATATGTCCGTCATATCGATGTATTTATTTATTTGTAGTAATCTTTATTAGTAATCTTTATTTATATACCGCCTTTTTCACTGCAGATCTGGCCTACTTTTTAATTCATTTTGAAATGAAATGTGCCAACGCTTTATCAAATACATTGGAAATCTTGCCGTGTATTAGTGACCCCTTCCTATTTATAGGGGGCATTTCTTTATCCACGGGCCACAGAACAACGGCATATATACTGCTGCTGCAGGAGGTTACTGGGTCCGCGCTGAGTCTCTGCACTGGTCTCTCCCATGGCTCTACACGGGTCTGCACTGGTCTCTCCATACGGGTCCGTGCTGCATGCTCCTGGATCCACACGGGTCCGCGCTGGTCTCTCAAGTCTGGTCTATGCGGTCTCTCTTCGGTCCGCGCTGGTCTCTGCGCACCGGTCTCTCCAGTCAGGTCACTACAGTCTATGCGGTCTCTCCTGTCCGCGCTGGTTTCTGTGTGCTGGTCACTCCAGTCTCTCCTCGGGTCTGCATTGGTCTCAGCGCTGGTCCGCGCTGGATCTCCTCCCAGGGTCCAAAATATTTTGAGATTAATCTCAAAACATTTTGAGATTCATCTTTAAAATAATACATAATATATTTTTAAATTAAGCTCATAACATTTTGAGATTAATCTCATCATATTCTTAGATTAATCTCATAATTTTGCTAGTTCGACTTTATTCTCATAATATTTCGACTTTTAAGTCAACATTTTATAACTTTATTCTCAGTCTGGCAAAAGAAGAAAAAAGGGTGACTCTTTTGCTCCGTGTAACTCTTTGCTTTAGGCCTGTTGCTGTTTCCTCTGCCGTCTGCACACGGCCCTGCAGCCCCTTATATGGGCATTAGTGGGCGGTTACTTATGCTAAGTACCTATGCTAATGAAGCACCTGGCACGCGCGCTGTACTTACGAGGAAATGGGATTCATCAATCTGAGAGAACAGCTGCGAACAATTCAGCGGCTTACGAGTGCGTTGATGAATCCCACGTAGGGACTTCTTAGAAATCTACTTAAGGACAACTTGAGAAGAAATTTGAGAAGTTTCTTACAAAGTTATTTGTGAATGAGGCCCACTGTATTTAACATAGGGCTGGGTGATATGGCAAAAAAGGAAAATCTCTATTTTATTTCCTGCATTGGACGATTTTGATTTTAAATCGATTTTTGTGAAAGTCACCAAAGACAGACTTTGCCCTTAAAAATATTTTTTAATTTTTCCGCTCAATGTAAGTTTCAAAACTATTGTTTATTTGTTTCCCCAAATACGCATTACAAAAGTCTTGTACAGACTGTGCTGATATTGCAAATATAATTCATGTGCTGCTGGAACTCTCACAATATCCTTCATTCGATTTCACGATTTTCACATTTTTCACAAATTCAATTTTTTCATAAGCCGATTAATTGCCTAAATTCGATTTATTGCCCAGCCCTAATTTAACAGTAGCTGACAGTGCACTCTATAATGCTAAAAAAAGCAGAAGTAGGAAGTAGTGTATTCTTAGCCGCTAAATGCAGGAGATGCACAGAGCGCTGTCAGAAGCACTCATGGGTACATTTATCATGAAAACTAATTTGACTTAAGATGCACAGATCCTGCGATCCCAGTTCTGATACAGATACCATAACTTAAGACATTTAAGTAGAGTGCTTCACTGGGTCAGAAAATGTCCTCTGGGAAAATAGTTTCCCTCTGCAAGAAAATTTACAATAATATTGCTGTGGGCCTCGGATATTTCAGTGAACTCACACAATTGGAGAAAAAAATCAAGATATTTCCTTCAACTTTTTGAGTGCAAACCAGGAATGAAGACTATCCATTCACTAAAGATGTTCCAGCTCAAAAACAAAATAAATGGGA
This sequence comes from Knipowitschia caucasica, assembly GCA_964034765.1. Classification (NCBI taxonomy): domain Eukaryota; kingdom Metazoa; phylum Chordata; class Actinopteri; order Gobiiformes; family Gobiidae; genus Knipowitschia; species Knipowitschia caucasica. The sequence continues at coordinate 8,049,485 of OZ035832.1, forward strand.
ACTTATGTGACTAAACTGTACCATATTCATCGAGTCCAAACTTAATCTTATATGTAGACACGCGGAGGACCGAAGTAGACTTAATTTGAGCCGAAAGTGTGCAGTTTTAAATGTAACATTCTTATTAGTGGGTCAAAGTTTTAAAATGCCACTACCGAGTACCGACACACTGCCTCTCAAAAGTACAGTCTAACAGAAAGTTCACACAACTAACTGACGACTGTGAAATGAAGGGGAACACCCAGCTCCAGCAGCTTTTCTTACAATACATTTTATGAATTTTGCTCCATCCACCTTCCCATTAACTGTCACTCATTACCGTCCCTGCAAAAGAAAAGCAGCACCACAGCATGATATTGCCACCCCTTTATTTGAATCTGGATGCACTGAGGGTGATGATGAGCAGTGTTGATTTAGCTGTACATGACATTTTGCATTTGCATTTAAGAATTTTGGTCACATCTGAGCAAAGACCGTAAAAGTCCTAACTGTTGCATCCTTTCTCAAGTAGAGCTGCCACGATTTCAAATTATTGAGTCACGATTATTGTGAGAGAGAATATTGCGGTTTTACAAATAATCACGATTATTGACATTTTGAAAGAAAATCAATTAAGATTGATTGAGTTTTTTTGCTTGAAATAAATACATTTATAAATTAAAATCATATCATATTTTTAGGGCCGGGACTTTAACGCGTTAATAAGGATTAATTAATTACACAAAAATGAGTGCGTTAAAAAAATGGATGCATTTTAATCGCATGTATGTTTGCACCGCGGAACGTTCCTCACTGGATGAGTTTCAGACGGACCGATTCTACTGGAGCGCCAACTGGAGCTCCGTGACTTTTTTCGTTCAAAAGTACATTATTACAAGCACAGACCAACTTCAGCGGTGTCTAAGTCCGAGTGAGTTAGAGAAGCGCTTCTGTGTGTGAGGAGGAGCAGCGGAGGTGGCAGAGGAGCGAGACACAGGTGTGAGCTGTAATTGCTGATGTTTAGTCCGAATGCACAGATCAAAAACGTGTTATAAAAGCTTTAGCAAACATCGCATGCCCTGCTTTAGTGCTCACTGCGAGTACAGTGGATTTTGGGCATAAAAAGTAAATGTTGTGGTGAGAGTCTGGGGAGTCAATGACAGAAACATTATTGGATGGGAAAGAAGTCCGTCTGATCCCCTTGTCCACAATGAACATGTGTTGCTAATGTATTCAGTCATTATTCAATGGTAAACAAAAAATCCATGTGAAAAAAATTACTTCTCACTGTTTTCAGGTCAGATATTTATATGCGATTAATTACAAATCAATTAGATTAATGTTTTTAATCGAGTCCCAGCACTAAATTTTTACATTATTTTATTGTAGAAAATTAAATTCCGGAATATAGTTTTAATTGTTTTGTAGTAGCAGCCACCCTCATAGTGGTAGTTTAGGTGTCATGTCTGCATTTCTTCAGTTGACTAAAGATACGTGTGTACCGTCCCTTTAAGAGCGTCTCCCAGCACACGTGCAGTGTTTTCACCGGTAACTTTCACTTTCACATTTGCAGACTCCTTTGTATTAATGTGCACACTGGGACAGTTTTGGTGCTTATTTCTGAACATTTGGACAACTTTATTGACAATGATGCAGTTGTTTACCATGACTTGGACAAACAGCAAAGAAGGATTACCTGAAGATGTTGAATCATGTTTGAAGTATTGGCAACAACACTTAGCTCATATTTTAGATTCCCAAAGTGATGTCATACGCTGACTTAAGTTGTGGTGGATACAACTCCGGGGGAGCTTGTCCTGCCATCTTCAAGTTACCAATGAGTCTGCACTGCTCCGTGTGCAGCGGGCCGCGCCTAACGTTGCACCTTGTGGGAGAGTTTTCCGGACCAGCGGTAAACCGTGCCATCTATAATCCTTATGGTTAACCTACCGCGGGCTTTTATAATTGCAATTACCGCAAAATCGGTTAATCTCGGCAACCCTATTCAAGATATTGCCTGGTCTAGCGTGTGTATGAAGTGTTGTGATGGTCGGATGGTCAGTCCACCCCAGGGCAGCTGTGGCTAGTGGCTAAAATAGTACATAAGTAATTTACCACCATTGTGTACGGAGTGAGTGAATAATGCTGCCTGAAGCATCATGAAAGCACTGTATAAACTTAATGCATTATTATTATTATTCCCTTACGAAACAGATAAACCACATGAAATGATACAGAGCTGGTTTATTCCCACTGAAAGCTATTGTTTACAATTAGTGATGTCACAAGCACCACTTCCCGGGAGGGCCCCGGGGGGCTTGGGGTACGGGGCTGGTGGGGTAGGGAAGAAAAAAACGTGGACATCAGCAAAACTCTGTGACAAAGCGCTAACAGCACACTAAACTGACCCAGGCCAGTGATCCAACCCCATGACTGCTGGACACTCACATACTCCTGAAAACAAAACACCCTCTGAAAGCAAAGGCCACTAATGGTAGTGAATTACAGACTCCCTTAGAGAAATGCACTGCTCCAATCAATAAAGTTATTATGGCCAACCTGCAGAAGAAAGAAGCATTAAACTGCAGTCTACCAATTTGGCAGATAAAATCATCAAAACAGAGAATAAAATCAAAAATTCAATGTAAAATTGAAATGTGATTTTAAGTCATTTTGCAAATAACTGAAACGGATCACATGGGCAATAAATATTAAAGGTTTGTACTTGCATATATGTTGTGCTAATACTAACCTAAAAAACATAATAAATAGTAGCACTATGGCAGCTGGTGCCAGTCACTACTGCCATCATTGCCATGGGGGAGGGGGCCTTGGTTTCCAGCCTTAATCCTAACCAAAATGTCATATTTCTGTGTCCTACAACAACTGTTAGTTTACTCTGTCCACATAAGGACTTCTCCGATCTTCATGGATAAGAAGGATCCAGTTGTTAAGGACAGACAAATGCACACATCTGACATAGGGTTTAATATTTTTCCCGAAAATGAGACGTATCAAATCCAGGGAAAAGACGACGCCTTTCCCGGGAAATAGCTGTTGTTTGTAGTTGTTGTTTTTAGCCCAAGTAATGTATGACATCACTCAAATATATAATCCAACAAAAGCTGCCGTCTCCACTAGTGTTTCACCAAGCGACTTGCTAGCTTTTCTAAAGTAGCCATAGCGTTTTCAGGCGTTTTGTTGATGGGCTTTCTCCAGGAATTTCACTATTATGAGATTCTAAATGTCTGCTCAATCCACTTGTCGACCAGTGACGTGCGGTGTGGTTTGGAGGCACTGACTTCAGCCCAATCAGATGAACATATATCATATAAATCAACAGAACCTACAGAGCGGCTTATTCACAATTAGTTTGGCTACAGCAGAATGTTTTCCATGGCCCGCATTGTTTGCTCAAACAAAACGCAAAAGTTCGTAAAAGGCACATTTCGAATTGTGTTATGGGTCTTACCTTAGTTATTAATGACCTGCACAGACCACTTCAGTTCAGAACAGTTTCATGTTTAAGTCCAGATAATAGTTTGAGTGCAGATATGTAATCCCCCATTTGGAAATAAGCCCAAAGAGTTTTAAAGCGTAAAACAAAACGGGTGCCACCTCCATAAACTCCTTTGTTTTCGCTGCAGCCGGCTCTCGGGCGCATCCAATTTCTAATATCAACCTTACCCTTACCTTACCCTTCTCCTCTCTTCCTTATCATTCCTATCGTCATTGGAAGCAGAACATTACCCTAAATGCATTTTATATGATCTTAAAATGTGTTATATGTATGTTAGCCAAACCTGTTGCTGCCCTTAGCAGATGGAAAAAAAGAAAGGAGCTTTCTGATAGAATTGGACGTTACCGAATTCTGGGCTCACATGTGCCCCGTACCCTGAGGCTGGCCTCATTACAAGTCGTGGTTTAGCAAGATTAAGACCCATATTTGTTGTCAAAAACACAATTTATGAGCCATCCTCTCAGCTGTGGACATGTTGATTGTAAATGAAATATGTTTGAACTTTGAACAACAATAAACGTGCTCTATAATAGGAGTGCACTGGATTTTTTTTTTAACTTTCATTTCCCGTTTCCCGTCATAACATTTCCCGGGAATCGGGAAATAGTTTTCATCAGATTTCCCGGGAATCCCGTGTCCCGGGATTAAACCCTTCTCTGACAGCCAGACAGGAATCATAGCTAAACACAAGATCTTAGATTGAGCAATATTTTGAGGCCAGAATGCCTCAAAATAGTCCAGAAAGATAATAGTGCTTATCATGCCATGAATGCAGTTCACAGGAACACTTTTATACCTATATAATCTTACCCTAATCTTAGCTATAACTTTTAGAAATCAGCCTCAGGCTTATTAGTAAGTACTCTTATTCTAGTAAATAAAAAAAACGTCTTCCCAAAAATTTAAACTATAGATCAGCTAAGTCCAAACGTTGTTTATAATATCCCAATAGATTCGTAAATGTCTACCATACAGTAAGCTTTGGCAAAGGGCGATACTGCAAATTCAATGCCTTAAAAAGACTCATAGTTATGAATACAAGACAACGTTACATTATACAGAGTGAGATGTAAAGTTAAGGTGATTACTATCGCTTAAGGTTGAGCTGAAATCCTGGGATAGTTTTAATGGGTGTAGAGGAAGGTTTGAGTTTAAGTCAGGGGATTAGGAGTAATAGTGATGTTGAAACGTGTTCTGGCCTCAGAGATGACTGTTGCCTGCCACACAAACAGAAGCAGACCTCCTCAATCCTCAATCCCTGGACAATTACTACTTCCCTGTCTGCTCTGGCTGACATCAGGCCTGTTTCCATGCAAATCTGCTGCTGCTGTGTAATTACAATGTATAACGCACTAATGGTCAACAGGACATGATGCTGCAGATGTAAATATAAGGTCGCGCAGCAGCTTCGCGTTGTCAGCAATTAGCCTTTATCATATTTAAAAACAAGCTATGAGAGTGAGAAGAGTGTGTTTTGATGTAAAGGAAGGCTGCTGCTATACATTACCTGTCAGTGAAGCTGGACTGTGTGTCACTCATTGGGCTTCCGGTTCTAGATTTGCAGTAAATTATATCCGATTAACATTTTCCAAGTGTTGCCGAGTCTGTTTTGTGTTTGTCCTTCTGTTGCATCCGCTTGGAGGTGGTGGTGACGAGGATATTTTATTATGTCGACCATATACAGAAGCTGCAGAATCCACTGGGCTGTGACAAGGCACGTCCAAATCCCTCCAGTAAATACAGACTACATGCAATCCGCCCGGCGACGTGTTCAGTAAAATACTGAAGGTAAACAAGGCTCTTACATTGATCTGGGCCTGTATTGATCTCGCCGGGTAGTCACCAACGTCAACGATTGTCCGGATGTGACCCAAACAGGCAGAATTATTTATAAACGGCTTCAGCTGATACAAGTTACCGTGCATCTACGAACTCCGCGTATGAAGCAGCTGCACGCGCACCCCAGTCCTTGCTGATGTAATGTAAACAATCGATATTCCCATGTACGACAACCTGGCCGTGGCTCTGTGGCCTTGGAGCCGAAACGATGTCTGAAGATGCACAATTGCCTGTCGTCCAGATTTGTGATCCCTGTGCCCAGAATATGCGTCCACTGTGGCCGTGGGGAGGACTCTCCAGTCAACGTGAGAATACAGCTCCCCAAGTGCGTGCCAAAGCTACTTCAAATACATAAACATCCTTTGCAACTCGGTGATGTAAAAACGACAAGATGGGAAACTGACAGATCATTAAAAAGTCCTTTACTGCTATTCTGTCACCTCGAATGCGTTAAATCTCGCCGCAGCAGCTAACAAAACAGACGAGCTCTTTCAGCAAAAAACTTTGCTTCGTGTGCTCCTGTTTCGAGTGCAAACTAAGCACGGTCGCATTCACCACAAAGAGTCAGCCAATGACCAACAATATATATCCAACTGTAAATCTATAGCAATAAAAAGGGGTTTTCTCTTCAGAAAGTCTCATTGAAGAAGCAAATCCTCTGGAGGACTAGCACCGCGCAGCACTTCTTGACTCCATGTTTCCATCCACAATTGGTCGTTTCTCGGTACAATTCCCGTGGATGGAAAGCGGGCTAGCAGTGGCCAGCTAACGGGACAAAAAGTAGCCAACAGTCCTCCGTAAACCCAAAACAAAACATAAATACGCAGAAAACCTAGAGAGCACACTAACTGGCTGCTTTTTCGTTGCTTTACACGATTTGAGTTTGTAGATCAGAAGCGGAGACGTATCAAAGCCGCTTCCCAGCGCTAGCAACGCCCTAGCCAGCCAGCTAGCATCCAACAGCAGCGCTCTGACTGACCACTTCCGCCGGGAGATGGAGAGAACGACTCCTGTTCTTTGCTCAAGTTGGTGAAATTCATTGTAAATGAAATGTATAACACCTTTTGTGGTTTATTGTAAACGGCTATGTAACTCTATCTTTTTAATTAACTTGAAATTCTTATACGACAAACGACAAACAACGATGACCAAGTTGGAAAAAGTAACAGATAATGAAGAAGTGAAAATGATAGGTGGTTGTGGAATTTAGCTGCAATATCTCCCTCACGTGGACAACAGCAGTAATCGCTACTTTGTGCAACCGTGGAGCTTTATTTATACACACACAAAAACGTAGAAAGTTGAAACCATATTGTGTTTATAATATAATGTTAGTCGCATGTGAAGTATTTACCTGAAATGTTTCAGCAAGAATCTCATTCTAACAAATGTGATCCAAATAGTACAACTATCGTTTAACATTCTAACTGTGCAGTAATTATGTTGGGTCCAGACATTCAGAGATGACAAAACAACAATCAATATAATATTGCTAAAAAAAACAAAAAACACACAAATAGTATAAATAACGACAAGAAAACCAAATTGAATATCACCTAAACAAACATCACAAAACAGTTGATGCAAATAGGCACTGTGCTGGACTTCAGTCTCTCAAACCCTATTATTTACATATTCAAAAGTGACATGTGCATCTCATATGTCAGGCTACAAACTATTAGCGTTATTAATATTCAAAAACTGGAAAAAAAAGTATACAAATATTATTGTAAAATCTATGCTTGTCAAAATACATACACTAGTCCTTTTTCTCAAACACACCATTTACTGCTATAGTTTTGTCTTTATGTCGTGTGCGCTTGTTGGTGCTCTTCCGGATAGCAAATCGCACAATGTCCACCATGAATATCCAGGACAGAGCATACATGGCCACGCCCCCACACTTGATAAAGAATCTTGGCCTTGGCGAGATCAGTTCACAGTACAGCATTGTGCCTCCTACAAATATGCGCATTACCACAAACAAGAGAACAAACAGTGTGTCTACAATGTCTCCAAGAGCGCTGTAATAGTGGCCAGTTTGTTTCAGGAACCAGCGTGTCTGCAAAAGCGGGTTTGTGATTTCACTGCCAAAGATCACAGCACAGGACTCAATGCCGGACTCTCCCAACCACAAGGTCAACAGGATTCCCAGGATACTTATAGTGTGATGGGCGAGCATAACAGGACCTTCTGTGCGGAAGTAGACGCACCAGGCCATGTCGAACATAAAGTAACCCAGGCTAAACACCAGGGCACTTATCTGTAGAGGAGTATTCAGGGTCCCTGTGAGAGAAAGACAGTATGCTTAGCAGCAAGACAAACTAAAACCGACACACATTTTGACAAAAACGTCCCATATCCACATGCAAATAATGATTATTTTGATAATAGATTAGTTGGTCAATTAGTTTGTCAATTAGTTGTTTGCATCCCAAAAGCTCAAGTGATGCCGTTGGAGAACATCTACATAGAACTGACTTTTTAAACAACGGGTTGTTAAAAAAAAAAACCTCTGTAAACTGTTCAATTTCATTCTGCTGGAACCTCTCCTCAGCACGTTTACTTCTAAGGTTAAATACAGTAACTATGAATGCATTGCTAAATTAGTCAACAAACTTCAATAAGCAATTATACATACATTGGCCTATTATTGCTGTCAAGGGTGAAATTTGTCTTCTATATGACCAATCCTTCAATCTCACAATGTATTTATTATTTATTTATTTGGATCTCCAAGTGGTCGCTAGGTATTCAAAAGTAAGTGTCTGAGATGGCAATAGAGGGTTGCACCTCTATTGCCATCTCAGACACTTTCATGAGAATTTCTTTTATTGCTACAACACTGACATTTCCCCTCTGTGGGATGAATAAAGGCTCTCTTCAGACAGTACATGAAGTTCCCACACAAGTGGGATTTATAAGGTTACATAAATGCAGCTTACACTTTCCTGCAGAGACTATAGTAGAAACACTTACCTGGATCATCAAACGGCCATGGTCCATCCACATAGCCTATGTACGTGGTTATGAGTATGGCTGAGATGCCATGCAACAGCGTCACAAGTCGACAGTTCCATTCATTACTACGTAATCTATTAAGCCTACATAGAGCCGAGTATAGGGCTGCCCAACCACAAAGGCACAGAAATGTAAGTGTCAAAATAACTTCCATCGCGTGTTCTATAAGAAAAAGAGAACACATTAATAACATCTATTACACGTATTGGTAAATGTTTTGTCAACAATATCCCTTACAAAAGCAGTATAAAGACCGGGGTGAGGTCCAAAGACATGGACTGTACAGTCCTTTGTAAGAGAACAAGTTCCAGTTGTCCTCCAGCTGCAGCCGAGGAGCTGAGGAGCTGAGGAGCTGAGGAGCTGGTGTGGTCGTGGGACGTCTCTCCTGCTCACGTGTCCTGTCTAACAAGATGCTTTGGACTCCAACCCGTATTCAATGTTATCGTATAAGGATTGTCATTAGGCCGTACAATGATCTGTAACAAAGACATCCTTCATGACATCACATTCAGCACTGGCTCTAGTGATAATAATAATAATAATGACTGTATGTATTCAGTGGTTATGCTACAGGCGTATGGAGGCGGATCACAACAGGTTCCTGTCAACAACACGGCAGCTAACTGGATTAAATAGAGAAACACGTGGAATGACAAAGACTCTTTCACTGTGGTAGAATAATTACCTGGCTCTTTGTTTACATGCATCCTTATTTTAAATCAACTGAAAACAGCCATAGCTCTTGTTCTTCCTAGCAGCCGTCCTCCTCAGAGCATCCTTCACATTCACTCACAAAGCCGTTTTAAAGACAACAAAGAGAGCATGTGTTTACAAATGCTGTTTGGTAAACATCCGTAGAAAAACTCACGTTGAAATGGAAAAAGACGCGAGCATAAACATCCATACGTTCTCTCGTGGTTTTACTGTATCTTCAATGATTCTAAGCGGTAGCGCGCCCCCGTGTGGTCATCATCGCGTCTCACCCATGGATCTCTTATTGTCACCAAGGGCAGGAGAACGGATTTATTATTATATGGGCAGGAGCCGAGATTATAGTTACATTATTTTTGATAATTATCTAAAACATTATTTTGGGACTTAGGATTTAATATATACTGTATTTTTGAGTTTTTGCCTTTAGAATTTGATTGGTAAAAATGTCATAATTCAAAAACATTACAAGGCAACAATTTTAATACAAAGGAAAATATTATACAAACAAAATAAATAAATAAATAAAATGAGTTTCAGTGTTTCTATAAAATCCTCCGTATGGAAGCACCTGGGAAAAAAACAAGAAACACTATAGTGCAAAGAAAGCGTTTATTAAAAGTTGTACAATGTAAAGTCATTGGTGACCCATTGCGTCCTGCACTCTGCATGGCTCTCAGTAAAAAAAACTATGTTAAAGTATTCTATATAAAGGGCTTGTATGGAAATGTTAAGGCACTTTGTGTTTCAAATCAAAAGTAATTTGGTTTTCGTTAAAAGATTAATTACAACAGAACATTAAATACAGAGAGGTAAGGCAAACTGGCTTTGAGGATAGGTACCGCAAAATGGGGTTAATAGACTGGTTTGGTCCCATACACGTAAAAATCCTGGCACCCGGGTACATTACAGGTTTGGTGACTGCTAACGCCTATACAGTCTATGCGCCAACCACAGGATGGCAGCAGAGGTAATCAAATACTCCCCCTATCGTCAGAACATTTTCAAATACATAGCTTTGGTTTCTTAGAAAATCTGGACCTAATACATCTTACAAGGACATGTGGAAGTGGGGTTCACCAACAAAATAGGCAGCTATGTAGCATTGCCTATTGTTTAGAATGGCTATAAATCATATCTACATGATGAATGCGCATTATAGTTTTTAAACGCAGGCCTCCAAAATGTCATTTTGCAATCAATAAATTAAAAGCTGGCAATGTGTATGTCATAAACAGGATTAAACTGAACTGCCATCCTTGTGTCCTTCGTTGGGATAGAAGACAGTGTTTAATCAAGTTCTGGATCTGTTCCTCAGGTGACACAGAATTGAAACAGTGTTTAAAGTCTTGCATAAAGTCTTTTGTATGGAAAGTCATCGTGATCCATACAACACATCTCGCACTAACGTCACAGTGATGAGGCCTTTTCCCTCGAAGGCTTTTACATTTTATAGCTATAAGTTTTAATCGTATTTGGACCATTATACACTTGTAAACCTCTTCCAGCCAGAGACAGGAAATCGGTCCAGTTCATAGAGCATCGCTGGATGGGAAAATTACTAAATTGTCTGTAAGTTTCCAGAGGCAATGCTAGGTTTCCTCATCCCAGAGACAAAGTTGTTTTTGGGGAACAAAGTAAGTGAAATGGTAGCCCTTGCTGCAGCTCTTGATGCCACACTTGAAGGAGGAGCCCTTTCCCGCAGAGTCCCGGCTCCGGCAGTACTTCAGTAAACAGGGGTACCACTCCAGGCGTAGGTTGTAAGTGCACAGACATGGCTGCCATAAGTCTTTAGCAGAGTGGCAAGGCTGCAGGCTGGCTGCTTCTGTCGTCCTGGGTAATTCTTCAAACATGGAACCATCCACTCCTAAATAAAAACAGACAAAATGAGAAAACACTGGAAAAAAACAGCACGGTGAACTTAGGCTGAGTTTACACGGAGACAATGTGGCAGTAAAACGGTATAGTTGGATGTCGGTTGCTACCAACCGTTCATACGAAGACTGTGTTCCAGGGGGGTGAAAACGTAAGTGTTCAGATCCAGCCTGCAGAGTGGGACAACTCAGAAACGCCGCACAGCAGGGAGCTTTTTCACACCCGCGAGAGGGGAAAAGGTGTGAAATTCCCCTCTGCTCTGACCCCCGCCTCAGCGCTGCTCCCCGCACGTAAATTTGGACATGCGCAGTAGCGGAGAACAAACATCAACAACAATGGCGCTGCCCACACAAACTAGCTACGTGGGCTTCCAGCGCGGCACAGAGGATAACTCTACTCCTTCGTTCGTCCAAACGAGACCACGCGAAGCTCTAGTTTCAGTTTCCATTTTCACAGCTGCTGTTAAAATGCAGAATGATGTTGGTGCGTTCTGAGGGTCTGGTACAGGAAGTGAGTACACTGCAGAGAGGGGGGCTGGGCACGGGGCTCGGGGTCGTGTGTCGTGTTGTAAAGTTTATCTGCCCACTACTGGCCGGGCGCTAGAACTACATCGTTTTTCAACCTCATGTGAACGCTGAGAAATTTGCATTAGGAGCCAGGTCGTTTCTGTTAATAGCCTGGAAACGTCTGCGCAGCGTCTCAGTATAAACAGGGCCTTAAGCCTAGTTTATACTCGCGCGGCGCGGAGCTTACGGAGGTGACGTGACGTCACTTGCGCAACGCGTTGGTCACCGCAAGGCCCTTACGTCGCCTGCCGCGCAGCATCGACATTTTCTAACTACGAAAGGGTCGCCGCAAGGAATCTCCGCTGTGATTGGTCCGTGTGTGTGTATTGGAAGGAAGCATGAAGCGGCTGCAGCAGGAGCATGGACGAGGCACTATGGAGCAGAGAGCTTTGTGCTTCGAAGGAAAAGCAGTTTGGGCTCAGAGCCTGATATACAGGAGACTGTGGACTATCTAACATATATATAACTTATATCTAACATATATATAACTTATAAACTGTGCAGTCGTTTGTTTTGCACTGTTCCTGTCGTTGTTTAAATCGTAGCTGCGTTTGTTGCTTTCCTCCTGCACTCGTAAATCGTTCATGTTTGTCTCAGATATTTACCACTATTATTGTTTTGCTGTTTGTGCTGAAAACTATTTAATAATAACTATGTTTCCAACAAGAACTGTGTCTTTATTCACAGCATCACAGTTGAAATGACTTATAAAATAATGAATCCATAAAACTATCACATAAACCTACAGTAGAAACACGTGTAATGAGCTCAAACAGCTTTGTTTGTTATTGTTGTTCTGAAGAGGACAAAGTAGCAGCGTAAATGGGACCGCTCCTGTGTGATCGCCCTCATGTGGTTTGTTGTGGGATTACAACATTCTCCTCAAAACTCCGTAAGGGGAACGCGCCAGTATAACATCAATTGTGCTTACGTAGGTCCACCGCAACCGCTAACGTAAGCCACGCCGCGCAAGTACTTGTGAACTTGACCAAAGAAAGAAAAAGGAGAATGATTGTGCACTAAAGGAGAATCTTTGTTATGCAAAGGAGATGCTTGTGTGATTCTCTCCACTGATAATGGTCTGGTGGGGCTCACTAACCCGTGACCATCAGCATTGTTTTCGATGGCAGTGCCGTCAATGGACAAAAGTACTGCTATATAGATTTTCCCCAGACTGGGACCAATTTTGCCATCAATAGTATAAAGACACCAGAAACAGACTAGTGATGATAATGTTTGGTGTCGTTTTGGAGTTTGCATAATGTAGAAAGTACTTATAAAAGGAGAAAGAAAATTTCAAGAATTCTACTACCCTAGGGAACAGTCTAGTAGGAAAAAGAAAATACTTAGTTGTTTAAACTCGGGCTGCATCATGATGAGTGTGTTTGTGAGAGTGACTGTGGGACTACAGATGAAAATGAGCAACAAATCTACAATCTGGTGGATCTACAGTTACAGGCGTTCATTAATACCCACTGTCCCATCCAAATCAACTAATCACTTTTTATTTACAGTAGTCAACTGTTCAACATTTTCTCCAACTGACAAATTAATTTATTTATTTATTACGATTTTATACATACTGTTAGTATTAGATAGCAATATGGCCTACGTGCAGGACTGTACAAGGACTCTGATTATTTTGACTATGATGTGACTGTCTCTGTGTAACACGTACGTCTTTCGATGTGTGACGTGACAATGGCTATATAAACTGTGTACTGACTCCATTTTGTCTGAGAGAAAGAAACAATGGAAACCACTGGAACTTGAGATAAACTTAAATAAACTTCCAGAGTTTGGCGCACCACGATCCGTCTCTGTCTGCTTCATCCCTGACACTACATTTGAATTAAATAAAAAGTGACCACATACTGAGAGAAGAGGATAGAGAATAGATTTCATTATTGATGGTCATAGTCCAACTATCACACAAAATTATTAAAGCAACTTAAGTTTTCACAATTAGTCATTGCAGCTTTGACGCATCATTTTATATACAGTATCTTGCTTTTTAAGAACAGATCGTTTTTATAATGTTAATCAAAAACTATTGGTGTGTATCTTGCAGACCATGGTAATAGATAGACTAGTGTTGGGGTAACAAACTAAAGAGTGTTGCGGATGTTTCAATCTCCACATCTGTAGTGATCATAATTTATTTAGTTTATTTAGGGAATACAGTTTTTAGTAAATGGAAGGTTTGACAAAATGCTTCCCTGACCTTTCTCCAGCCAGTATTTGACGTCGGCCTCCCTGGTATAAATGGTCTCTGGGGCCTCGCTGCACATGTTGTGTATGTGGGAGCTCAGCTGGCCAGCTCGACTCAGGTTCACCGCTGCACTCATCGTGAGCTGCTCCAGTCCCCTCCGCTCCTCTGCCAAACGGATTGCCTGAGGATTTTTCTAACAAGCACAAGTTTCAAGGTAAGTAAGAAAAACAGAGCCCGTACGGATAAAACAAAGAACCATTCTTTAGTACCTGTCTCAGTCGTGCCATGGACTCACTGGGGATGATCTCATTACGGTTGAGCCTGGTAACAAAGCACAAAGCCTGGTACTGGTTCTGTCCTCTCTCCAGTTCACCAAGAATCAGCGCACGGAAAATTTTGATGTCCTGCAAAACAAAAAAGGCAAAAAAAACTGGTCAGAAATTTAAATCCTAGCGGGCAGGGAAGTCAATCTGGGTTATGAACTACTTAATTAGACACAAATAAGGAGTTTGTTGTTCAAACCAGTGTTTTTCAACCAGTGGGTCGTAGGTATGCCAGTGTGGCCTTGAGATGTTTGGTGTACCTTTGGAAATGATCCAATATCACCCATTTTGGTCAAAATAAGGTGAAAAGAAAATCATGCAAGAAGATAAAATAGACTTTTGTGCTTGTTTGATTTTCTATAAAATACACTTTGATGAGAATGATGACTTTGCATTGTTAAAGGCACACCGTGTAACTCTTGGCCACTAGGGGCGCTAGACCTGCAACTTTCACGTTTAGCGCCCCTAGTGGCCACAAGCAACTCAGCACTGTCGCAAAAGTCAACAAACAGTCAGCCGGTGTCTTTTGAGTGTGTATTCAGACAGCATGCACTGGTGTGTGTGTTCAAACTGTAGAGACATGCCTACAGATATTGAGAGACTCTGCTGTGGTCAGCCTCCAGACCGCTGCATTAGTAATCTACCACACATGGACTTCTATATCCTGGATGAGGGAGTTCTGCGTCTAGCTCGTGCTGCGTGGAATGACATCTTTGCAGTCGATGACATCCAGGAACCAGGTGAAGAGCAGCGCTCATACAGACATGCAGCTTACAGCACGATCCCTTTCGCGTTTCCTCTTTTAGCCTCCTCCGAAGGTTTAAAATTTTTCCTTGCCTCAGCCATGACCAGGAGTCGAGCAGGTGAAAAATGAGTAGCAAAAGCCTTAGCTCCATGAGTATATCAGCGCCTGTAGCCGTAAAGCAAGTCTTTCTTCCAAGTCACGTGACCTGGTGGCAGACGGTCCGTCTGCTCGAAACTTACATGGGCGGTATTTCAAGAGGGCAGCCCCGCTCGGAGCATTGCAAGTGTCAAGCGCTGTATATTGGCCCAAGTATTCATATAAAATAACTCATATGTGTCAACTCTTTAGGTCACAAAGTCCGCGGTGTGCCTTTAATGAAGGCTGCAAAGTTTAATGTTTCTATACGATTCTGCTGGTGGTGTGCTGAAACTGATATGTGATTGTTTTTAATGAATGTGCCTTGACTCAAAAAAGGTCGTGGTATGTCAGTGTGAATTTGGACATGCTTGAGTGTCTATATAATACATTTGATGACTGTAGCTGGGGCGACAGTAGCTCAGTTGGTAGAGCATCGGCCTTTGAGCCTGAAGGTCGTAGGTTCGAAACCACCACGAGACCTACTTCACGACTCCCACTAAGGACTGCTGCCGTTGTGTCCTTGGGCAAGACACTTAACCCCACTTTGCCCAAAGCCCCTGAAGATCTAGGTTCCGGTGGATTCACCACCTGCAGCAGGATCAGTGAGGGGCTGGTGCGCTGTGTACTGGGTGCAGCTCTGACTGTCACCCCCCGGCCCAGAAATGGATTAAGGGGAAGAAAATGGATGGACACTTTGACGAGAATGACTTTACTTTGGCTGCGGAGTTTCAAAAAGGTTGGGGAACACTGGTTTAAATCTGCAAAATCAGGCACAGTTGAGCTGTTTATTTGCTGTAGAGAATGAATTATAGATAGAGTTGTTCGTATACAAACAATTTAGGTTGTTCATATACAAACAATTTAGGTTATCAATTACATCTGAAAGATATGAACATGAGGAAAAACAAGAAGCTTGATATGAGATATGGATTATTATTAACATGATCAGATATGTAGTAATATTGTCAGCTGTCTTTTAAATTTAAATGTATTCCTTAGAAGTGTTTTTTATTCTTTATTTTTTATTATCTCTCCCTGACTGTTGCACTGAGCCAAAGCAATTTCCAAGTCTGTGACTTCCTGTCACTTACGTGTCAATAAAAATTATTCTGATTCCGATTACAATGTGACCAGTTTTGTCCAGTTAAATTTACTCATGCGATAGTTCACACCTTGTTTCTTTAAACCGAAATAAGCTTTGTGAGGATCATCACTTGACAGTTTGTTGACATTCTGCAGCTACTCATCATCTGCCTCTTTATACAACGTCCGACTAAGCCATTCCGGATTTGAAAAGACATTTTAAAAGTTCACATGCTGTCATAATGAAATGCAGCCTACCACGCTCAGATATGTGGAAATGTGGTTGTTGGAAAGATAGAGAAGAATATGGAGAGAAAGAAAGAAACACTTGTTTGAATTGGCAAGTGTGTGAGAGAGCAGCAAAGCCAAGTGCTGTAAACGATGAGTGTTCGTGGAGGAAAGCATTATGGAAAACCCTCCAGCTGCTGTGTGAAGTAGTAGAGTCCTGTCCACCCACCCCCCCAGTTTTGGAAAGAGTTTGAACTCACACAAACACCCCTCCTCCGCTTTTCACATAGCCGTATGAAGCCAGGGGGGCACTCGCTCTCAGGGCCAGCAGTGTGTAGTGTATGTAAACACTATGGAGATAACCCCACCGAGCCCCAGTTCCTACACAAAAGGGGAAAGAGCGCCGTATGACCTGCCCTCCTGAGTGTTTACGCTGCGCAGAACTTTATGGAGCACTTTGAGCGACCAGTGTGCCCCATCCTGAATGCCACTTTTGTCTGTGGAAAGGGGTTTCTGGCAAGCGTACAGTACAAGCCTTGATATTACACAAGACAATCGCGCGACAGTGTTTGACCTTTGTAAAGCAAATTACTGAGCAAATATTGATATTGGTTCTACACTTAAGAGTGTTTCTGATAAAAGTCGACATGAGGATGAACTGGGAAGAGGAAAAGGAATACCATATCAAAGTATGTGAAGATTGTGTTGCGTGGGGTTTTGGATTGGGATGTACCGACACAAATACAGGTATCAAATATCTGTGTCAATACAGAAACATGTCTTAAAGTCCTGATTGTAATAAGATCATTTATACGTTTGATGTTGCATGTTTCCTCTGGGTATAATAGGCTCCTCCCCTCTGGGACAGTACTCTCCTGAAATGGAGATTTGGAAATCTCAGCTGGACTATCCTGGTTAAAGAAAGGATCAATAAATATATAAGAAAATCTTTCTCAGAGAAAGTTCTAGATCAGTGGTTCCTTGCAGATTAAAAGGGACCATATGGGATATGCACCATTAGCGCTCTAATAAAGTCATAACAATATTTTGTTGCCAGACTACTTATTTTTGGATCTGCGTTCATTTAAACACATGTGTGGTGCCAATTTTGTGTTTGGGAATTTTGTTACAAAAATAGAGAAATCCAGTTGAATTTGAAATTGAAAAGCTGGCAACTGAATAGGTGGCCCCATTCTGATCTCTGATTGAATAATCTGCTGGAAAACTGTAAACATAAATATTATGAACATCATCCTTTGTTCAGAAAAGGCCAAATATGATTTTTACATTATGACTCATTATCTGGGGACACATTTATAATATGTTTCTTTCATGGTAAAGCAGTAGTATTTCTTTGAAAGATGCAACTACTGCGTATGGTACCATTGAACATTGGGGTGATGTGTTTAAGGCATGGAGTGATGTAAAAGTATTATTTGAGTTCAAATGAGACGATGCTGTGACTACAGGACCTCCCAAACTGCAGACACATGGCTCTGAGATACTATGTATAAACATGAGTGTGTATGCAAAGAAAGGCAGAACGAGGGAGGCATTTGTGTGGGCCACATGGGTTTGGCCCCAAGGCTTTAAGTGTAATTATAGAGAAGCCGGGTAAATTCAACTTTCAACCATTCTGAGGTTGACTTAATGCCAGAGATTTCATGCCTATACATCAAGTCATTTGCGCTAGTTCAATGAAAGCATTTGTAAATAAAACAAAATTAAACATGATTTGTATGTTCAGTGCTTCAGGTGCAAGGATAAACAAGCAGAAATCAAACTGACATCGTCTTGGCTTCGAATATTGAGGACATTAGGACTTGATTATTTCCAGAAGACGAATTCCCTGCAGGAAAAGGATGAGTCCAATTTACAGTAAGGACTTGTGTACACCTCAGCTACAGGATCAACGCTGTATTGGGGATAAATAACATATTAAAACATTTTTCAGGAGAACATTTTGTGCGGTTTATGGGATTTTATTTAGTATCTACTTTCTGAAATGAGTGTCTAGGTACTAGGGGTGGGCGATATGGCCTAAAATTCATATCGCGGTATGATTTGGGTCACAGACGGTAGACGGTATACATCACGGTATAATTTGGTATGTGAATTTCAATATAGGTTTAGCAGGTTCTTGCATAAAATAGTCAAGATTGTTACTTATCTATACATTAGAATCTGATATATATTTTTTGAGTTTGAAAATCAGGTGAGAGACAAATGCTGTAACATACATTATTTATGTATGTTACAGTAAAGACCATTAACTGTGAAAGCAATTTTAAATAATATAAAAATATAAAATATATTATATAATATCTGTAGCAGTTAGACATGGTCATTATTTATAGTGTCAGAGTTTAGTGCGTATGCATGGCTTCAGTAAAAGCTATTGTTCGTTTACAAAGCTAGTCTTGCCATTTGTTGACGCTCCCTAAGCGCTTGCTGTGAACTGGATGATTCAATGGATTTATCTGCATTAAAACAGCGCATTTGATTTGAACAATTGATGTAAATGCTCATTTTGGCACAATTAATTTTGTTTAACAAAGTAGCTTTCGTGATCTATGGACCGCGGAAGTCTGAATCGGACGCTAACTTTACAAAACTTCTGAGATGATGCGGACACGGCACAAGCATGGATCTATTTTGGCTCACGATGGCGCTTCGAGTCTACGCCCCTTTGACACTCATTGGCCGAAAGGTAGACATGTAAACTGTGATTGCTGTGTGTGTATTTACCTCCGCTGGGGCCGCTGTGACCAATACAGAGACAGAAAAACAGTGTGAAAGCCGTGCTGTTGTTTCCAGTGGTGTCTGCTAGGCTAAAGCTGCTAGGCTAATGCTGCTGAATGCCGGTTTGTTTTGGTGCTTTCTGCTGGCGTCAGAGCCTGCGCAATTTGATGACATAATGACGTATCGCAATATGCCGGTATAACAAAAATCTCTACCGTGGGCCAAATTTATACCGCATACCGCTTATACCGTTTATACCGCCCAGCCCTACTAGGTACAATACTAATTTTAGGTCAATTGATAACATTCATAGTTTTTGTGTTAATCTAAAAGCAGTTTAAACTAAAGAAAGGGGTGAGTGGTGAACACAAGAGGGTTAACAATATCTTGAATATTTGTACATACTTTTAGATTTAAAAAACACAGATATATTCATTCATATTGTGTTTCATCGAGTAGTTGTTCCCAGACAAGGCCAGTTTATTTGTACAGCACCATTTCCAACACATGGCAAAGCAAAGTGAGCCCAGAAAAGAACATAGAAATACATATTCCGTTAGAAATAAAAAAAACAACAACTTTGAAACTCTAAATCAAGCTCAGTAACAAGCACAAAATTAACGGTCTGCAAACCGGCGTTCAGAGAAAATAACAGGTATGGGCATTAGGGAGTGAAGAAGTGATATTTCCCGGGCTCGCAACCCCACAATCAAAGTGTAGCCTTGAGTTTTTCCGCAGCAGTCCAATGTAAATGTCAGCTTGGCTATAAATAATCCACACAAGTGCAGATTCCTCAGCATCGCTCCGCAACACCCAGGACCTGCTACAATTGAACATAAACGAAACGAAAGTCAAACAAAAGCGGGATTTTTTCGTTTAACAGTACTTTGAGTGACCCACTATATGTAAAAGAGGAGCACAAAAAGCTCTTTCAAGAAGTCAAAGACTGCCATTTATATAGAGACTGGCTTCGCGACTGTTGCTCCGACCAGCAGTTTAACACAGAGGTGAAGGTGAACCACAGACAGACTATAAATCTCCCTAGACCTACAATCTGCTTACACCATCATGCGTCCTAAGTAAAACGAAAAGTACATTTGTGGCTACGCTGGTATCCAAATCTCCAACCCATCTCAACACGGAGACAACTCTTGACATTACCCATAATGCTGACGCAGGGTAGGGGCAGGAGTGTCATTGATCACCAGCCCCCTATGGTCCAATGACTGCTATGTGTTTGTAATTATTGCATTTCAAACGGTTTAATTCTCTACAAAGTTATTGATTCGTCAACAACCGGTTAAAGCCCGCCGAGACGACTGCTGTTGTGATTTAGGGCTGTAAAAAACCAAATTGAAATTGGGCCGCAGCCAGCATAGGGCTATGTACGAGATCCATTCCTTGCATTATGTCCCAACAGAACCATCTTATTATTTGGAAACGTTTTATCTTTTACATACCTAGAAACTGGTTGGCTGTGAGAGATGGAACTGAGGCAAAATGTGACAGAGGCCAAACAAACATGTTACATGGGTCCTACATTTACATTTCTGTGGTTTCTAAGTTAAGCACTCGAGCTTTAACCCCCCCAAAAAATTGTTTGGAGCACAACCGCATGTCGTCTTTTGGAGTGAATGTAAAACACTAGTTCTGGGTTGTGTTTTCAATTGATGAAGAAATGAAGAGCCCAGCAAAAGCAGTTTCCTCTCCCTTATTGTGACTGCAGTATTACTAACATTCAAAATAACAGCCCTGATTAATCTAGCACCTATCGCATGTTACCCGCGACACCCCCCAAGGCGCAAAGCATTATAGTAATGTGCAAGTAGCAAAGTCGCCCACAACACACAAATATGAAAAGTAAAATAGTATTTGGACTTGTTTGCTTGACTGCGCGAGTCCAAAGCACAGGTGTAGGCCAGGATTAAAGATCAGTGGAGGCCGAGGGACAGAGGGTTCGACGGCTAAAGAAAAACACACAAAAGGAGTGGAAGTAAAGCCAGTGTGCTAAGAAATGCTTGAGTTGCAGCTAATTACAGAGGCTCCAGAGGCAGGAATGCGGAGTCACATTGGGGGCAATAGTCACACCTGGCTGTCCAAAGAGCAAACCAATGAGTAAACTGGGTGGAAGAAGGAAAACAAGAGGCTGCAGTCATTTCACTTTAAATTAAACTATACAATGCCATTAAAGCAGGACAGCAAACAGCTCGGGAAAAATGTAATGTTTAAAAAGGCAACAGTGGGAAGGAAATGAGCAGATTGCAGACATTAAATGCTAACAGCACAGGAAATGAAGCTGATAGATAAGGTGAACTAAATAAGTCTAATTTAGCCCCTCACCAAAGCACGGCTCTCATATCCGCTGATCGTGGACACACAAACTGCTGCTAGCAAAGGATTAACAAAGCGATCTGAAATGAAAGATGAGCTTCAACTGCAGAGGCCTGTCCTTGTGTGAGTTTCCTTCAGAAAGATGCATGCTTAAACTCAAACTCCTGCAAAACTGCCCTGCTGCCCTGGTGAGGATTCCCAGACCTTGAGAAACACAATTACAATGGCAGTCTGTCATTTGTCAAGTTAGTAAAAGAACAAAGGCTTGAATCTACAATAACAGATCATAAACCATCAGCTTTCTCACCCCAAAACATTTAAAGTGGGAGTACCTGACGCTGAAACCACTAGATGTATTTAAATCCACTTAACCATGGTTCCTGGCTCCAATAACGATTTGGTTCTTTCACTTGTTTTGAATGTATGAATGTATTTTGTCTTGTCCCTTCTATAGATCAGTTTTTCAGTGAACAAGAGTACCAGCCCTAACTCGGTCCTGACTCAGCCAATCAGCTCTAAGCGTGTAAAATATGTTTCAATCTATAAAGTCAGCATGTGATCCATTTTGTTCACAAATGTTACTTAAACAAGGCTCTTTCGATTGGGACAAACGGAGTGTTTTTATGGTTGGTTAGGTAAAAGTCAGGTACTCCAGTTTTAGAAAAGCAGTGCCTTAACATTGTATGCAGTATTATATTCACACATTCTAATACATCCGTTTGTTAAAAACTATCAATAAATGAGCAGGCCAAAGCTTAGAGAAATATCTAGAGTTATGCCTCTTGAATGCACTCCACGTCAGCTATGCCCTAATAATGGTCTTCTTGTCCAGTTGCTGATGTTTCATTTGTGCAGTGACTGTGGGAATAGGAAGTTCTCCTTTATCGGCGTGTTAGAGACGGACATCTGGCTGCTGGAGAGAGGAGGAGAGCGGATAAAGACATCAGCAGGGGCAGGGGGAATGAGAGGGCAGAGGGGCCCAGCTCAGGCTTTCAAGAGCCTCTTCAAGGCCAGGCAGGATGACTTTAGAAGCACGCTGGGACAAAGGTGGCTTTTGGAGAAACTTCAAAGTCTGTGGTTATCTAAGCTTTAATAATGATCATAATAATAATGACATAGAATATGATGTAATAGGCTGGAATATTTTAGTTTTTCCATCATTGGCTTGATAGTGTTCTTGCTTTCAGGAAGTATTATGTATTTCTTGTTTTGTGATGTAATGAACAACCGTAAAGGATATATAACCATGTAATAATCCACAAATTAAAGTTTTTGCGAAACAATATAAGAAATGGGCAACAACTCTAGGATTGACCATTATCAATATTGTGAGCATTTTCATACATGGCACGTCAAATGAAAACTCATACGTCTCGTGGGCGGACCAAAAAGTGGAGAACGTGGGGAGCGTGACCCATGCAGGGCGAGCAGCTGAAAAACCCAATAACGCTGCATCGCTCATGCGCATCCCTGTGCAGGTGGCAGCGCAGGGGCCTCGGGGTCAGATTAACCAGAGCTGTGGTAGGATTCAACTCTACTGCAGATACATCCTTATTGTCCTCACAGGCAGCATGTGTTTTTGTGTGTGATTGTCAGCTTGTATGTCCATGTGCGCATTTATGCAGCCCCTTGTTGTTTGAGAACAGGTCTGGTCCTGGTTCAAATGTTGCTACCGTGGGCGCTCGGCTCTGGAATAAGCAGACCGGGTTCAAACTACTGTGTTTATCCACTAAATATTTAAGTTAGACTTTACCACACTACATGCATACAGCACTGAGCCAGATATCAGGATCCTGCACAGTGTATCTAGGGCCCAGCAGACTACTTTGGCAAGGGGCCGTGGCCTGTTCAGACCTCAGAAGTCTATATGGAGAAAAATAATCCTAAGAAAATACTTGTGTCCAGACAATGAGCCGGATCACGTACAAGATGTCATCACTTGTTCATTGTGCCATCACAGAGGTTTGTCCAAATCCTCCCATAACCTTTTGAGTTACGGTGCAAAAAGCAGACATACACAGAGACAGACAGTCCCTTGGTGGAGGCAATAAAAGAAGGTTCTAGAATGGCAGATTGCTTCTTTCCTCAGCTTTGACTTTGTGCTTTCATATAGAGGGTGTGTGGAACCACTCGCTCCCAAAGCAGGTTTACAGTAGGGCGTATCCATAAACTGACAGTGCTTTGAAGACAATTGGAAAATACACACAAGGCAATTATCCTCAAGGCAAAGCGGCTCCCTCCTGACTGAAACCAAATCCGTTTTCAAACTAAGAAAAATTATGAATTTCTAAACTATTCCCAAGCCATTTAATGTGATACAGTACCATTATTTCCCGCCACTTGACCACAAAAGAACTCAACACAGCTCTTCCCACATTTACTGGGAATTTAGAATTTGAATCATACATTAATAAAATGCCACACATACAATAAAACCCTAACCTTTTAAAAATGTGACATTCTTACGGATCAAAGTCTCCAGTTGGACATTAAGGCCCTAAAAAAGAAATTGTCTCATGAATCCACAGATCTGACAGCTCTAATGACTTGGAATGAAAAAACGCAGGACTGTCACAAGGTGAAACTAGGAAGAACGGCAAAATTAGCCAATTTAATAAATGCCATAAGAAAGATAAATCCAAAAGTAAAAACTGAAACCAGGGACAAGACATGGGGGAAAACAACAATGGACCAATGACAAGAGGACAGGAGCACTGGGTCTAAATACACACAAGGAGACGAGTGATTTAACACATCAACAGACGGGAAGTAAAACCTCAAACAACAAGAGAACAACAAATATACATCAACAAAAAGTAAAGATGAATCAAGAATAAAGTCCACACCAAGGCAGGGGTCAAACAAAGAGATTTCTTAAAAGTTCAAAGTGAAACAAATGAATAGATTATGATAGAAAGTCTTCACATCAAAGCAGACAGACTTACATTATACTGTACGTGTTGTCCTTCTGATTTGCCTATATTGTAAAATTCAAAGACAATGTTTCTATTATGCAAAAAGAAAAACAACAGAAATGGGCGGCACGGTGGCTGAGTGGATAGCACTCTCGCCTCTCAGCAAGAAGGTCCTGGGTTCGAATCCCGGTTGGACCAGGGCCTTTCTGAGTGGAGTTTGCATGTTCTCCCTGTGTCTGCGTAGGTTTCCTCCGGGTGCTCCGGTTTCCCCTACCACTAAAAATATGTACAATAGGTCTGGCATGTGCCTCCTGTACTGGCACCCCCACTCTCAAAAAAAAAAAAATAACAATTGTAAACTGCTTTGAGACTCCGATGTGCAGTGAAAAGGCGGTATATGAATAAAGATTACTTACAATGGGAAAACCAACAGTATATTGGCGAAGACCCAATTTTATTTCTAATGAGTTCATAAAAATGCTTATTACTACATACAAGTTGTATTATAATCTTCATTGAAAACTTGAGCTCATTGATTCAGCTTTGAATGAATTCAGGCCGTACAAAAGTGCTGAGTAGAGACTTAGCGGGACGTTCGCCCTCTTCCACTCACAGAACGAGCAGCGAACAGCCTGCGTCCTCTGGCCTCTACAGCGCTGGTGGTAAACACAGCAGCATTTTAGCAAAAAGTGGCACTTCCTCTGTCTGTAACTGCGTACACAGCAAAACAACCCAAACAACTCAACAGTGAGGAAGAGAAGAGGAAACTAAAGCGGAAAAGTGATCAAAGAAGAAATCAAGCCCGGGTGAACATAAGCGAGTGGGCCTGATGGTGTCCCACCCAAATATGGAAAACTGCTTATGTGACACCAGTCTACAAGCGTAAAAGCGAGAGATCAAGCCCGTCCAGCTACAGACCAATATCTTTGACCTCATCATAAATGACAAGCTGATGGCATTCTGCTTGGAAAATGGATTAATATCTAAGCACCAATTTGGGTTCCTGCCAAAACATCCTACATTGGACCAACTGGCATTGGACTACCACACTTGGTTAAACGCTTCTGAAAAAAGGACACCTGCCTTGCAGCCTTCCTAGACCCAAGTAATGCATTTACATCGGTCCACACAAGGCTATCTCTCACAAACTACCAGCATTTGGAGTCCAAGGAAAAATGCTTGCCTGGATACGCGACTATCTAAGTAATCGCCAGCAACAAACAAGAGTTGGGTCTTCATTTTCGTCATCTCCAGTGCAGTCTGGAGTACCTCAGGGCAGTGTTATTGCTCCAACACTGTTCATTATCTTCTTAAACGATCTATTAAATGCATTGGAAGAGCTTTCTGGGCTGTTACCAGACAGTATAAGAGTTACACCAGCTGCATCTGCGGACGATACTTTACTAACTGTCACTAGTGCACATCCAGCCCTCGCGGCTGCAGGTTTGAACTGTGCATTGGCGGCTGCAAGCAGTTGGGCCAACACATGGGGTATGAAATGTAACCCCTCAAAAACTGTGTGTGTGTGCTTTGCTAAACTGCCTGTTAAAAAACAAATAGATGGTCAAGTCATGTTTGAGGGCCACAACATCTCCTTCTCAATTGAGACAAAGCACTTGGGGGTAACAATCAGCAGTGACTTGAAATTAAAGCGATATGTAGAGGACTTGTGTAAAGGGGCTAGGAAGGAAATGCTCGTATTGAGGCTCCTAAAATCAAAGCTACCACCACAAAGCAATGAAGTCCTGCTTCGGATCTATAAAGCATACATTAGATCCCGACTAGAGTACTGCTCAGTGCTGATCTGTGGCATAGGAAAGACTCTCATAAACTGTTTAGAGAGCATCCAACGAAGATGCATGCGCATTATTCTAAATCTACCGTATCGTGCCCAGTTGACAGCAGAGCATTATAGAGCGCTCGGACTTTGCAAACAAGACAGAACTTTGCGCTTGCCTGCTTTGGTTTTAAACTGTTCCATGGACTCTCACCTGCTGCGCTGGGACCATACCGACCCACACAAAGAGTCCTGCCGTATCATGTGCGCTGGATCAGCTGTGCATTTCCAGACGGGACACTGGCCAGTGCCCACATCATGCAGAGATCGTGTCTCACTCTGGCCACCAGGATGTGGAACATGCTGGACTCTGAATGTGTCTCTAGTGAAACTTTGGGTGAATTCAAGGAGCACCTCAGGGTGAGGCTCAGGGATGAACTATTTGAAAACTTCCCTCATAACTAGACTCTGGGGTGGGAGGGGGCATTTAATTCCAACGGTCATGTGACCATGGAAATGTAATGGGTTTCTTTTCAATTCAATTTTTGCAAGGTTTTCTTGTTAAATGATTTTTATATTTATAAAAATAAAAATAAAAAGCCTTCCGTTAGTTCACTGTTAGCTTACCGTTAGCTTACATGGTATCCTCCGGAGGGTCGGCACTAGATCATATACGGAATCGGGACGAAACCAGAAGTAACACTCCTACTTTTGAATTAGTTTTAGACTAATGAGTCCTTAAGTGGTGACTGGTTAAAAGGGCACTAACGTTATTAAAAAAAAAAAAATTTCTGATAAAACACATTAAAAGCATGTATTTCCCACCTTTGCAATGTGTTTTTGTGGCATAGATAAGTAATAAATCAGTAAAATAACATTTTAATATCAACGCCTCTGATTGGCCAGAAAAATGATGACGTACTTGTAGGGGTCGCAGCTCCGGTCTCACTGTTTATGGCATTGCTCCTGCTGCCGCTTTGACACAAATAAACCTTAAAATGGGTGTATTTTGTACGGCCCCGGGATGCAGCAATGAAAGTTACCAAAAGAAGAGTGTAAACAGCAGTCCCTACGATATTTGACTGATTCAGAGAAGGCGGAGGTCCAAACAAACTGAGAGAAGACACCAGCGCCAGGTCCATGAAATTAGTCCTATCGAGCTCCAACTAAAACCAGTTTTACGAGTTTCAACCCAGTATTCAGCAGAAAACACAACTGTCATTAAACCATGAATCCATGTTTAGTCGTGCAATTATGTTTAGTAAAAGATATAGATATGACACATACCATCATGTTTTAGACTTTAGAACCACAGACACACGTTCAGAATAAGACTTTAGAACCACAGACACACGTTCAGAATAAGACTTTAGAACCACAGACACACGTTCAGAATAAGACCATAACGCTACATGTTTGAATTTGATTGAAGACACTCACCATTTCTCTCAAACTCAACATCTGGAGCTGGTACATAGAGTTGAGGCTTCTCTCTCGTGTTGCGGGTATTGGCGTGTTAGCTGATGTTTGCTTGTTAGCTGATGTCCGTAAAAATAGCGTTAATCCATCTTGTCAAACCACCTCCAGACTTTTCAGTTCTGTCACTTTTACGGCTGGGATCTTTCATTTCACTGTAGTCACTTTTACGCTTCTAAACTTTACTCTGCACTACGATGTCCCTGATGTACTCCTTCGTCCCTAGCGCTACCTTCGCTAACACTTAAGCTATTTGCACTCACTCCACTCAAGCTCAAAATGACCGCATCCGCAAACTGGGTCGAGACGGTTCGGACCCGGTCGGACCATAGATCCATATTCCAGCCCGTGGAAACGGTCCTAATGTCCCCAAATGTTCATTTCTTGCAGATTGCTCCTCATCTGAACCGAGTCCTCAAAATCAGAATTACTGTCGCAAGTACGCAAGGGCTCATAAATAAAAGCCCTTGACTTGTACTGTCCATCACTGAATCCCATCTCTGTGTGGAGTGAGAGGACAAGTGCCCAAAAAATAACAATTGTAAACCGCTTTGTGACTCTGGTCTGTGAAAGGCGGTATATAAATAAAGCTTACTTACTTACTTACTTACTGAATGACAAATATCTGTTTAAACGTCCGTATACAACATTATGGCTTACAAATGCATATCAACAAAGCCCAATGACACCTATGTGTACGTCACTTCCGGTCTCAGCAATTTTTCCGCGAATGTCTTTTTGCATGATTATTATTGATAGAAACTGCTAAGGGTGAAACTATCTGTCAAAATGAGTTTTATTTAACACAAAAAAATACCACAATATACGAACAAAATAAGATTAGGTCCTTTTTAAGTTTAGGCGTCTGACTAAGATGGTTAAGGTTAGGGTTAAGGGTGGGTTGGGGTCATTCTATGGGAATGGCTGGTTAAGTTTAGGCATTAATGGGTAGTTTGTTATATTTATATTTCTGTCCCGTTTTCGTATATAATCTAGTGCTGACGACCTCCGGAGAGACCTGCGGCTTCGGGACTGTCTCGGACTATCTACGCTCAGACATTTGGACGCAAAACTAGGGGTAATCTTTCAGTTTTATATTGTGTTAGCAGTGCGTTGCTTTAGTACCACTTCATCAGTGATTGTTGTACAGCTTACAAGAAGTTGCGCTAATGCTAACGTTAGCATACGTATCAGATCGCAAATAAAACTAGATGGCTCCGTGGGATGAGAGCGTAGGGGAAATGAGAAGCCTCTGAGCGAGTTGAGGGCGGTGCTAAACATTCAAACTGAGAAAAACCAGGAGAATCGGGTAAAGCTCCTTTAAAGTGGTTCTCACCCCCGCTCCTCTGAGCTTACGTTACTCACATTTCCTGTTCAAATCTTCCTCTAAATGGGCGTAGCCTGGAGGACTGAAGGGGGCGTGAACGAGACTGGGCCGTTTACATTGCTCTGGGCGGGGGGCTGCTCACGTCAGGTCCAACTTGCAGACGTCAGGTCCAACTTCTGTGCCAGTGTTGGCGCCAGATTCAAAATTCAAATGTAGTAATACAGGTCACCAGCAGATGGCGCCTCACAGACGGTTTTAGGCAGAAAGTCTAACTTTCAACTAATTTGCACCAAAGTGACAAGATTATGACCAGGATATGTAGACAACACTATTGGACACTCATTTATACCGTGTATCAGCAAAAAAAAGTGGATTTGAGGGTGAGTTGTCCTTTAAGTGAATCTGTACGTCCCAAAGATAAATCACTGAATCCAAAAAATTCAATTGATGGAAAAAAGAAAAAATACATTTATTCTTTACAGCGCTAAATGCTTTTTCAACCATTTCCTCATTCAGTTCTGGTCACTGATTTGTGTCTCACATTGTCCGTTCATTGTCAATACCTGCGAATAAGTCATGTGACCAGCATCAGTAATATTAGACCAGAAACCAAGCAGTATTTTCATATTCGTGTGCCGTAACAACAACATTTGATGGCGAACCTCAAAACTTCAATGGTCCTTTCTGGAAATCACATTAATTTTAAGAATGAATCATATTTCCCGCTCGCAACCTGCAACTCGGCACAAATTCACAGACTGCTGTTCACTATTGGGAATGAGATCCGGATTTTATGTAGAGCCAGTAAAATAAATGACTCTTTTGTACTGCATCACTCACTACTGCTGTGTTTGGCCCCTGGCGGATCAAAGGCAAACCTCCCACCCTCATCCTCGTCCTGTTTAAAAAAAACTTTCCTCATGCGATCATCTGGACTGTACATTCACAGCGGCTGAAACGACAGCTCATCCAACTTTCCAGAAATCCCTGTGATACTGCAACAAGAGCTGAATAAGAACCACATGCAGGAAGAAAGCGTTGGGAAAGAAAGCAGGGGGGGGGGGGAGGACGACCTATGAGTGGAACAGATAACTTTTTTTTCCCGCTGTTTGAGTTAAGTGATGCGAGTCTCGGCCGGCTGTGCTCATGTAAACTTTACCGTATGTGCCTGTGCAATGCGACGCGAATGGTAGAATTCTCTCAAAGTCAATGAATGGATGAAAAAAAAAAAAGACACTTGAATAATAATAAAAATGTGTCTTTACAGTTTGGCAACACAAAACAGGCAATAAACAGGAAGGTTTAAAGTGCTGACAGATTGAACGACTAAAAAGCAGCCATAACTATATTTCTCTTTCCGTGTAAAACTTAACTTCTCTCTTTGACATTACACTGATCCCCAGCAATTCTTCTTTATATGGCATCCATGTTTGAAAATTAGGGGGTAAAAATGATATATTGTATAGCAGACTTTGAATCTGTTTTAATAGTAATGTCATTTCCTAGTTTCTAGTTTTAGTTGTTTTGAATATGTGGGTCAAACATATATAAAATGTATCAATAATTGTGTTGTCAAGTTATTCTATTGCTGGAGATGTCAGTAAAGTTTGTGTGTAAAGAATTTCTGGTTTTACTTCTTGTAAAACTTTTCTTCAACAAGTCTTAATTTCAACAAATAAATACAAAATACACAAAAATGAATGTAAAAATCTGAAACTATTCGTATACAACCACAAGGACAAGACGTTAAGCATGGTTTAAATCATTTTCCTTTCACAAACAAAAATCATCAACCAGTTAGCAAGAAGTCACCAGTGCAGTCACCTAGAGCTGTGGAATCAAAATCACTATTTCAGTGGCTGCAAATAGCAAAATCGCTACCAACTGAGTTACAGGCAACACATCAGTAGGGTAAAACTAACCTGTCTCACGACGGACGGTCTAAACCCAGTTCACGTTCCCTATTAGTGTGAACAGTCCAACGCTTGATGATTTTGAAGCAGAATTCACCAAGCGTTGAATTCCTAAAATCTAGTTACATAAAACAACAATCTGAATATCTCTAAATCAGATTTACAAATGAAAAGATCACTGCAAATGTCAATAGGCTCCTTAGAGCTTAGAGAACAAAGGTATTATTTCTCTTCATGTGAGTGCATATTGATTGTTCTATCTGTAAATGAAAAAGGAAAGTCCAGTCTTATCCAACTTAGTTTTATCACAGTGGGAATACCCTGTGCATGTCATAACAGGGAAAATATCGTCAGAGAAAATTTCCCAAACCTTTTTGGGCTATCTTACACAAACTACCAGCATTTGGAGTCCAAGGAAAAATGCTTGCCTGGATACGCGACTATCTAAGTATTCGCCAGCAACAAACAAGAGTTGGGTCTTTATTTTCCTCACCTCTTCAAGTGCAGTCTGGAGTACCCCAGGGCAGTGTTATTGCTCCAACACTGTTCATTATCTTAAACGATCTATTAAATGCATTGGAAGAGCTTTCTGGGCTGTTACCAGACAGTATAAGAGTTACACCAGCTGCATATGCGGACGACACTTTACTAACTGTCACTAGTGCACATCCAGCCCTCGCGGCTGCAGGTTTGAACTGTGCATTGGCTGCTGCAAGCAGTTGGGCCAACACATGGGGTATGAAATTCAACCCTTCAAAAACTGTATGCTTGTGCTTTGCTAAAGCGCCAGTTAATAAACAAATAGATGGTCAAGTCATGTTTGAGGGCCACAACATCTCCTTCTCAAGTGAGACAAAGCACTTGGGGATAACAATCAGCAGTGATTTGAAATTGAAGCGATATGTTGAGGACTTGTGTAAAGGGGCTAGAAAGGAAATGTTTGTGTTGAGGCTCTTAAAATCAAAGCTACCACCACAAAGTAAAGAAATCCTGCTTCGGATCTATAAAGCATACATTAGATCCCGACTAGAGTCCTGCTCAGTGCTGATCTGTGGCATAGGAAAGACTCTGATAAACTGTTTAGAGAGCATCCAACGAAGATGCATGCGCATTATTCTAAATCTGCCATATCGTGCCCAGTTGACAGCAGAGCATTACAGAGCGCTCGGACTAACAACCTTGCAAACAAGGCGGAACTTTGCTCTTGCATGTTTTGGTTTTAAACTGTTCCATGGACTCTCACCTGCGGCGCTGGGACCATACCGACCCACACAAAGGGTCCTGCCATACCATGTGCGCTGGGTCAGCTGTGCTTTTCCGGACGGGACACTGCCCAGCGCCCATATCATGCAGAGATCGTGTCTCACTCTGGCCACCAGGATGTGGAACATGCTGGACTCTGACTGTGTCTCTAGTGAAACTTTGGGTGAATTCAAGGAGCACCTCAGGGTGAGGCTCAGGGATGAACTGTTTGAAAACTTTCCTCATAATTAGACTCTGGGGTGGGAGGGGGCATTTAATTCCAACGGTCATGTGACCATGGTAATGTAACGGGTTTCTTTTCAATTCAATCTTTGTAAGGTTTTAATGTTTTGTAAATGTATTAAAGATTATAAAAAAAATAAAATAAAAAAAAAACCTTTTCACTTTCAGTTTTCCCTCAAATTTTACTCTTCAGACTGCACTTGAATGAAAATATGAAGTTTATTCCAGTCACAGAGAAGTAAATGTACAGAAGAAAGTTATTTTAACATTATCTAACGTCTAACAAAAAACGCAATTAGCCACTTCATCATCACTGTATGTGTCTTTAACATGAGCGGTCACCAGTGATTGGGGGTGACGGACTCTTCTCTTTCAACTCTAAATTAGCGGTTTGGGTTAGCGGTGCAGACGTGTGGATCAAAAAGGTCAGACATGCCCACTTAATCCTGGTAAATCTCCCCCCCTCTACATACCGTCAGGCTGTCGGCTTCTGTGTGACAGCAACCATCACAGCCACATGCCTTTGCACGGTGCACCGCTGGCCCCTCCCTCTCCCTGCACCAGCTGCTCAGGCCTGGACCACAGACTAAATACATGTGTTCGCTTTGCAATTGGAATGATGGCAATTAGATAAAAGACAATGATTTAAACTGTTTGTTGTTTTGTAAATAACAACATATGCAAGGTCTTATTTGTTGAAATATATGTTAGTCTGATGATGTGACAACCACAAGGGGGGAAATCTGGGGTAGAAAAAAGATACTATTTGTTTTTCCTCCATACTGACTGATCTCAAATAAAGTATGTTTAATATGCACTCTTAGAGGTCCAATAAAATAATTACAATCAGACAACAATCTTTTGTTGCCAGAATCTTCTTGCCTGTTATACATATCTTTGCTTCTTTTCAATGTACAGTGTTCATGATTTTAATGCCTTGTGTGAACTAAACTTGCCTTGCCTTACACGTGTAGAATTACTGATGCAAACCACCTTATGGAGTTTAGAAAAAGTTTATAAACTCTTATGATTAGTTGCCTGGATTCATTTAAAACAACTGTGTGGTGCTATTTTTTAGTTTGTGAATGTTGTTATATAATATCCAAATCCAGTTCAATTCCACCTAACAAACTGGCAACTCAAATGAGCCTCATTCTGCTCTCTGATTGGTTAAGCTTCTTTCAACTGAATATAACTAAAAGTACAATGGACATGATGTCGAGAAAATTTTAAAATAATTTCAATTTAAAAAGGCCAAATGGTGTGTACGTGATGACCTATTATCAGCACACATATAAAAGATATAGATATACCAAAAAATATTACATACAGAGCCTTAAAATTAAAAACCAAAACAAAATATAACTAGTAAGAATATTTGTATAGGCATCTTTCTGGCTCAGTTCTTTCACCCTGACCTTACAAGTAGCTTCCCAAAAGATTTCAAAATGACAAATAACCTGCTGAAGATATTAAATATAATTATGTGGCAGTTGTGATGTGTAGCAAGTTAATATTATTTTATTAAACGCCTCCTCGGAGTGACAATAATAATTCAGGTGTCGATAATCACGGTTCATCAAACTAGAGATTGTAATCTTTCCCTTTCTGGCACAGCCCAAATGACGGTTACAGTTTTCAGAATATGTTCTCATAGTAAAGCACAGAATGGTCTCAAGTTTCAGAAAAAGCATTAAAGTGACACATAAGCGAGCCTGGTATTCTACTTTTAGAAAAATGCTATAACAGGAGCCGATGAAGTGTCTGGTCTGGACAAAGCTGTGGGTTCTGTGGACGGAGATATGCGCAGCTGTCTTGACCTCTGCGACACTCAGGGTAAAGACATATGTGCTACATGTGATCGCAGTGTCAGATAAACTACAGTAGTTCTTCCACCGACAAGAAACTGACAGTAATTATCAGCAGGCCAATGAACTTCTGACTCTTTTTGACCCGGTGAAGAGGATCCAGAGTGTCATCCACTGCTTTACATTTACATACATTTATTTGCATTTAACTGGCCAATGTTTACTGGTATCCCTTGTGATGCATATGATGGTAATTTGTAAGGCATGGGAGTGACGTGGCTCATGATTGTGATTCATTGTCTAATAAAAAAGAAACCAGCCAATCAAGGTCGATAAAGAAAATACTAACTGGCAGGCTCTAACAAACTTCAGCTCAGTAGAATGAATGATACAGAACAAAATGACAAAACTAGTTAGACAAATAAGCATTGATGTGTGGAATCCATTTAACATATCAGATTAAAGTAGGTCATTTAAAATTAAAATTAAAAAGGACAAAGCAGTCAATTTCTTACTTGAAACTATAATAAATGTGTCTAGACATAAAGTTCTGGTCTCATTTAAACTAGTTATGTCCCAATTTCAACTGTACTTTTCCAAGTGCTGGATAGGCCTGCTTAATATGCAATCAAAGTCAATAATCTACAATGTTTAAGTAGGACTTTAAGACTGTTTATGGTGAGTGAATCAACCTCAGCTCTTGCACAACACCTTGGACTGTTCCAGGGTCAGGATGGCTTAAAGGTGGGGTACCTAATATGAGATTTCATAACACTAACCTTCAAATTCAAACCATAAAAAAATGAAAATATGTAATAAAATCCATTATAGTTTTCGCTTTTGTTTTTGATCTCTGTCACATGTTATTATAAGACTGAAAAGTGAGAAAAGAGGGGACAACTCTCACTCAGCCAATCAGCTCTCAGCCCAAAGAGTTAAACAGTGAAAAGAGAATGTATTCTGATTTGGTTTGACTTGTTCTCAATAGATCCTCTTTCACAATATTATTTATTTAGGGAGGATTATCCGCGTGTAGAAATAAAGTTAGGCACCCCAACTTTAATTAACTTTCTCTGCAATATATTGGCGTGTGGGGATGTACTTTTCCCTGTGCAAAACTTTCACCTCAAACAACAACTCAATCTCACCTGCTTGAAATCGACCACAAACGTAACCAGCGTGCCGTCTCCCTGCTTGAACTCCAGCGATATGGAGTCTCTCTCGCTGTCCGCTTCCAGCACCTCCTCGGTGATCAGCCCGTCTTCCAGCCGGACCCGGACCCTGAGCTCCGAGCCTTGGACCACGACCACGACCACCAGCGCCGACCAGAGCGTCAGGAGTAGGGGCAGCACTACCAGACGCGACACGTTCCCCACCGCGACTCCTCCAAACATCCCCAAAGATTCAACCACGGACCCAACAGCGGAAAAACACAAATCCACACATAAGACGCGCTCATATCCTTTAACTGCCCTCCGAGGTGGACCGTAAAGTCTCTTCTTTCATTGCTCATTCCAAATCTGCGTCTCTCGACTCCTCCAGAGAGACCGCGGACCACAGGCGCTTCTCTCTCTCTCCGTGCGCGCTCTGCCTGCTGTGGCGAGCACGCACACTCATTCTACTTTTCTGTCTTTAACTTTGCCCCTTCTTTCGGTTCGTGTTGTCCCGTCACTTCCGATCCCGTTGGTGTCCCACACAGCTCGCCTGGCCTCCAAACTTTTCTCTGTGCTGTGTGTGGAGTGAAGAGAGCGCTGATTGTAGTAAACTCTTAAAGCAACAGCGGCCTCTAGAACTGCACCCATCCCCCCATAGGCCTCATGTGATCCACCCCCTAGACTTTGCCGGCTCCCAGGAACCTGGTAATAAGTCAACAATTGGAGCCAATGTGTTGTTATTTAGGCTTTGTGAATAACCACTCACGCTGACGTTGGACTAACTATAAATGCATTGCGTCCTTTATTCTTTATTGCGGCACGGTGGCTGAGTGGATAGCACTCTCGCCTCTCAGCAAGAAGGTCCTGGGTTCGAATCCCGGTCGGACCAGGGCCTTTCTGAGTGGAGTTTGCATGTTCTCCCCGTGTCTGCGTAGGTTTCCTCCAGGTACTCCGGTTTCCCCTACAACTAAAAATATGTCCAATAGTTCTGTACTGGCGACCCCGCTCCCATCTCTCTGTGGAGTGAGAGACAAATGCCCAAAAAATTAACAATTGTAAACCGCTTTGAGACTCAGATCTGCAGTGAAAAGGCGGTATATAAATAAAGACTACTACTACTTTATTACAGAGCAGGAAGTGGGCCAGTTTTCCTGTATGTGGCCTAATGATTTCAAAATACTGTTTACAAGGGATGTTACATCATCAAACTGTCAATTAATAATATATTTTATTATCAATGCCAGAAACACACGATACAGTTTCAAATGACACCTGAAAGCTGGAAAACCTATAACTTTTTGTTTCATAAATACCTTTTGTTTGTCTCAGCAGAGTCTTGTTATTTTGTGATCATGTCAGTTGTGAACATACTGTCTTTATCTTACTAAAACATGCTGTCTTTATCTTACTAGAACATACTGTCTTTATCTTATTAAAACATGCTGTCTTTATCTTACTAGAACATACTGTCTTTATCTTATTAAAACATGCTGTCTTTATCTTACTAGAACATACTGTCTTTATCTTATTAAAACATGCTGTCTTTATCTTACTAGAACATACTGAGAGCTGATTGGCTGAGTGAGGGCTGGTACTCCCTTCTTCACTAAAAAGCTGATGTGTGCAATCTGAGTACTGTTATTTCCTTGCTTTTATTCTTCTGTAATGCGCGCAACGTCCATCCATCCATCCATTTTCTTCCCCTCAATCCATTTCTGGGTCGGGGGGGTGGCAGTCAGAGCTGCACCCAGTACACTCAGCACCAGCCCCTCACTAATCCTCCTGCAGGTGGTGAGTCCACAGGAGCTGAGATCTTTCAGTGGGGGTTTCAGGCAAAGTGGGGTTAAGTGTCTTGCCCAAGGACACAACGACAGCAGTCATCAGCGCAACATTGACATCGAAAATGTCCCCACTGTCGAACAAAAAATGATCTCATCTTATCTAAAATAACAAAGGACAAACATGCATGTGTATGTTTGGAGAAGTTAGTTATGGGGGTTTTCACATTATTATTTTCATTCAATTAATCATTTGCATCCCATTTATGAATCCATTTCTGGGTGGGGGGGTTCTTCATGGCACCTGCCCCTCTCTGATAGGTCCACAGGAGGATGGCTTAGCTGCTCCTCCTCTTGGTTTTTCAGCAGGGACAGCAGGCAGACTGGGGTTAAGAGTCTTCCCAAGGACACATTCACCAACTGAGCCCCTGTCGCCCTAGTTATATTTTGTAGTTTCAAAGATGCTTGAAACATTTCTAAACTATATTCTAACTTTGTGTACGCTCTCAGTCAGGGATTAGTCGCTTAATTGGGTGAGAAACCTTCCTATGCTATATTCTAACTTGTATTAGTTGCACTCCAAAAATGGCCCAGTTAAATATCATCTAGTTCAAATGAAAAGTTCCAATGGCATAATATGTTATCAACTAAATGCAGTTGACAGCTGAATTCGTCCTCATAATTTAGATTATTTATCTTTATTAGCTTATTTTTTTGAGCAACATTTGAGCATCGACGTAACAGACAAATGACGAGCACATGGTTCGAAAACTGATTGGATGAAGCAGACAGTTATTTCATTTATGTTTTGGTTTTTTTTCTGAAATTTGATGTGACACAGACCAAATGCCTGACAAGAGATAAAGGACTGTGGTCTAAGAAAAAGATAATGTATCTTGTGTGGACTTCACGTGTCACTATCCATTCACTCCATTCACTGTGGTGATAAACTACGACTCTAGCCACAGCTGCCCTGGGGCACACTGACAAATATAGCAACATGTTTGTTGTATAGAAGGTGTCCTGTCCTGGATCACCTATACATACAGTATATATATAGCTTTGTGTAAAAAATAAAATAAAATCTGAAGTCCACATTTTCCCACCAGGGAGCAGATTTATCAAGAACATTGTTGCCCAACCTCTTTCTCTGTAACTGCTTCTTATTTGTTTATTAGTTTGCAGATGAATCACTGCTGGATGGAATTCACCCTGAAGTAAAAGCAGCCGTAAATGAAAGGCTTTGAGAACAATATGGTTGAAGAAGTTCCAACAGAAACAGTCACACCTCTCTGCTGCTGTATGATTTCGTTTTTATAATGTCCTCAAGGGGAGAGATGACAGATTTGGCTTGAGCAGTGCTTTCTCTCTGAAGGAGAATGAAGCAAATAATTATTCAGGACATCTTTTCTCTCCTGAACCTGGTCGGTGTTTTGGGGGCGCTGATATTCTGGGTGGCCCCCTCAGGCTGGTGTGACCCTAAAGCTGTAGCTTGAATTGTGATGGGCCCAATGTGCTGAGCTCCACTGAAGGGGAAAACAAACAGGGAGATAAAAAGCAGTGCAAACAGTTAGCCAGAACAGAATCCAGGACCCAAGTATGTTAACAGGAGCTGAAGAGGGACTTTTGTAAAGAAATGTCAAGGTACATCTTAGTCATTAGAAATAGCTAAAGATAATGCTTAGAACAAGAACAGCAACGACTAATAATTTATGTAAAAAAACTGTAAACAGTATTCAATCTGTCTGAAATGTCAGAGTGAATGCATTAGTTGAGGTGTAATTAAATGCGTGTGTGTTTTGGGCATACATTTGCATCCGGATCATGTAATCTATACACAACCATGGGAAGCAAACGACTCGGAAGAAGAAATACTCATTTGAAAAAAGGGGTGGGATTAAATAAGTTTCTATTTTTTCCCTCTCCCTTTTTGTACATGTAATGAGACCATTTATTTTCACTATAACATTATTATTTTATTTCAATTGAACATTTTTATTTTATTATTTTGGTTCTTTTGTTATGTATTTACAATTGTCTTTGAGTATCTTGGTTAAAGTAGCATTATGTAAGAATGGCATGTCAATTCATCATTAAATGGCCCTAATATATATTAATAAAACGTGCTCTTTACGAATACTTCTTAAACTGATAACAGTAGTTCAGCCGAGATATTCGAATTTCA
Source organism: Knipowitschia caucasica (assembly GCA_964034765.1). Lineage (NCBI taxonomy): Eukaryota > Metazoa > Chordata > Actinopteri > Gobiiformes > Gobiidae > Knipowitschia > Knipowitschia caucasica. The sequence goes on from OZ035832.1 coordinate 8,088,616, forward strand.
AAATTGCCCATTATCTTGTTATTGTTTTAATTTCAATTTCCCGCCCTTCACCGTTTTTATCAATCAGAAAGTCCGTGATCCCGGTTGCCAGAACTCACCGAGTCGAGCTAATCTCACTGGTAAAGTAAAATGTCAAAAAGGTGTTGGTTATAGATTTGTTGTTGACAAAACTCGTCTCTATTCAGTTATCATGGTCTCAGCTGGATTCGTCTGCATATCTGGCAACCTGAGTCAGGGAGAGTGGGAGAGGACTACAGAATGTTGACTGTGATTGCAGGACCACTTTTGGCCGGATTTTTACATACTGCTCCTTTTTTGTAATTCAGTATGTACGAAATGAAAATAAAGATGAAATGAAAAAATGAAAATAATGCTCATTCAATTCCACATTCTTTCCACTTTGCAAGTTTGTTATAAACTTTTTTACCCAAATAAAAGTTATAGTTTTTACAACCAGACAGATCCAAGTGCAGCCTTTACATGAAGAGCCATTTGCACGAGGACGTGCAGTAGCTCACTATACTTTTACGTAAGACCCATTGTTGAAATGCTGTGTCGACCTGGGATAACAGTTGGCGTGTTGTTTGGACCCGTGTCAGCCCTTCAACATGAGGAAGCCGATCTAAAGTCATTGCGCAATGCACCCAGAAACTATGAGGACAACTCTGTGAAGGAAAGAGCAGCATGTGCAAAACTTGTTTTTATGTCATTATGCAAATGTAGGCAACAGGCTCAAAAAACAAATTGGTTTTCTAAATTATTGCAATTTTTTCTGGGTTTAAATACCAAGTGGTTCTGATGCTCCAACTCTGTGGCTCAGTGTCGATTATTTTGGAAATGATTGTGTTTTGTGCAGTGGGAATGAAGCTACAGTGTAGTTTAAAAGTTGTACTATATTCTTTATAATTACATATTTGACATCAGTTATAGTGGATATTGGACTTAACACTTTTGACCTATCTTTGTGGATGGCAGTTATTTCATAAGACCTCAAATCAGCATCTTTGAAGTGCTTTAGTTAAGGATAACCACCAAATGGGTAGTGCTTCAAAACACTCCCTATTGTGGGTTTTTCTGTGAGACACAAGTGGTTAAATGTGTGTATATGAGAGGGTCAACTCAAACGGTTCTGCAGCAGGCCCTTCCGACTCCTCGTCTCATTGTTTCACTTTCTGCGGTGTGTGTGTGTGTGTGTGTGTGTGTGTGTGTGTGTGTGTGTGTGTGTGCACTTGTTTTCAACTCCTGGTGGGTTCCATAACCTGAGATTCCACTCACGTCATGGGGACTGGTTTTACGTGGTGGGGCCCGAACACCGGACCCCACTGGTCCAAGCTTAATAATCAATGGGTAATGCTTTTCTAACGGTCCTTATGCAGTCTCTGTAAAAATATGGAAAGGACCCCTGGAGGTTTACTTTCCTGAAAAAAGTGTGTTATGTGTCGGAACCCTGGTGGTGGGTTGCGGGATATCAAGGAGGGGCACACTGGGGCAATTTCAGTCCAGCAGGCTGGAGCCAATCATGGAGCAGCACAACAGAGGAAATCAGGTGTCAGGCTAGAAAAAGGTGCAAGTGTGTGGTTCATTAGGCTGCAAGAAATCATGGAGGAGCACACTGAAGCGCACGCTTACAAACCACTGGTAAGTGCTGACTACAAGTCATGACTTCAAATTGTTATATAGAATGATTACAAATTATTTGTTGTTTGTGCAGCTTAGTCAAGAGTCCCTAATTGATGAAGTCGACTCAGATTCTGACGATTTAACTGTCAAGAAGAAACCTGTAAAAAAGTATGGAAAAAGAAAAATCAAAAACACTTTTCTTCAAGACTCGGAAAGTGACGAACCAAAGATTGATTGAAGAAGATTGTTATCATGCAGCTGCAAGAGAAGAAAAATGGGGGGCGAGTTTACAGCAAGAGACACTTCTGCCTCTACTGTTCAATGTCCTGCCACAAAATGTCCCGTCATTTGACTAGAAAACATGGAAATGAAAGTGACGTAGCCAGAGCATTGGCTCTACCTGTGAAATCTAAAGCACGTAAACTTCAGTTTGATTTGATCAGGAATAGTGGAAACCGTGAGCACAATTTTGAGGTTTTAAAGGCCGGCATTGGAACTTTAGTCCCAGCTAAACAGCCAAATTCCCCAGTTAAATCCAGTGAGTTTTTGCACTGTATAGACTGTGGGGCATTGCTTAAGCGAAAGTCGCTGTGGAGGCATGTGGCCAGGTGCCGGCTTTCACAGAAAGATGCCCAGGCTAAACCAGGTAGAAGTAGGGTCCAGTCCTGCTCCCTAGCCCAGCCTGTACCGGAGGGCATCAGCAAAAAGCTGTGGTCTTTAATTTCGGCAATGCATCAGGATGAGGTCACGGGTGTTGTCAAAGCAGAAAAGGGGATTCTGAGACTCGGAGAGCACCTGTACTTAAAACACGGGCATGATAAGACTAAGCATGATTACATTAGGCAGAAAATGAGAGAAGTCGGTAGGTTAATTAACGAAGCAAAAACCGCAGGGAAACTGAAAACAATTAAGGATTTCTTTATTCCTTCCAACTTTAACCATGTGATTGATGCAGTCAGGTCTGTGGCTGGATATGATGAGGAAACAAATCAATACAAGACTCCATCCTTGGCCCTCAAACTCGGCCATAGCCTCAGAAAGCTAGCAGATATTCTTGAATGTGACTCAAAAATGGAGCATTGTGTTGATGAACTATTTATTAAAAACCTCCAACGAAGCCGGCTGCTTTTTGAGAAGAGGTGGGACGTCTGTGTTTCTTCTGCTGCCCTACAGACCCTCCGGCAAGCCAAGTGGAACACTCCGGACCTGCTCCCTCTGACTGAGGACGTTAGAGCCATGCATGCACATATTGAGGTATGTCGACCTGAATATGTGCAAACCCTAATAAGTGAGCCAACGTCTAAGCATTGGTCTAAACTGGCAGTTTTGACTCTTTGTGAGGTCATCATTTTCAATCGAAGAAGGGAAGGTGAGGTTTCAAAGATGCCACTGACAGCCTTTACCTTAAGAAGTAAGACTGGGATCCATTCTGACATTGCTCTGGGACTGTCCCACCTTGAGAAAAAGCTGTGTCAGCATTTTCAACGCATTGAAATTAAAGGGAAAAGAAGTCGGAAAGTGCCGGTTCTTTTGACTCCTGAAATGATTGCTTCGATGGAGGTGCTGGTGGAGAACAGAAGGGCCTGTTCCATCTCTGACCATAACCCATACTTCTTTTCCCGCCCGGGCGCAGACACCCACATCAGGGGATCAGACTCCCTACGCCAGGTAGCCAAAGAATGTGGTGCGGTGCATCCAGAGATGCTATCCTCAACCAAACTTAGAAAGCACATAGCTACTATGTCTACAGTTCTCAATATGAAAGAGAATGAGATGGACATACTTGCCAACTTCCTCGGCCATGACATTCGCATCCACAGGCAATATTACAGACTACCAGAGGGGACACTGGAGCTGGCCAAAATCAGCAAAGTGTTGATGGCCATGGAGCAGGGAAGAGTGACGGAATTCGAAGGAAAGAGCCTCGACCAGATACAAATTGAGCCTGAAGGTAATTCTTGATATTATTAAAATATGTATGATTTTTTTCCCCTAAAGGCCACTTGTATTTTTATTTTCTGTGCGACAGGGAGAGCAGTAGAGATCCTCTCACAAACGGACGGGCTAAAAGAAACTTCAAGCGGAGAACCTTCAACCATTCATCCAGATGCACCCCATGGTAGTGGCAGTGCCCCTTCTGGTAAGTGTACCAGGTGGGGGATTACAGCCAGGCTGCTTGGTCCTAACCCTGGGAGTGTATATTGCTAATATATTTTTATTTCTCTCCCTAGAACGTGTAAGAAAGCCATGGTCTGCATCTGAGGTGAAGGCTGTGGAGAAGACCATGACACCTTTCATACAGACTGGAAAGGTCCCTGGGAAGTCTCACTGCCTGGCCTGCATTAATGCCTCACCAGATGACCTTAGACATCGGACATGGAGTGGCATTAAATTCTATGTCAAAAATAGAATCACTGCAATTCGAAAACAAAATCTAAAATAAAATTCCTTTAAAATAGTTGTTTGGTTTCTATTGACTGTTTTGTATTACTTAAAGTAGTCCCAGTAAAAAAAGATTATGTCTATGGGTCCCATTCTGAACGGCCCTGTCAAAGGGACCCACCAGGTAACAAAAACGTGTATGTGTGTGTGTGTGTGTGTGTGTGTGTGTGTGTGTGCGTGTGTGTGTGTGTGTGTGTGTGCGTGCGTGTGTGTGTGTGCGTGTGTGTGCGTGTGTGTGCTGGGTTAGCTTCTTAATGTAGGCTGAGTGTGGAGAGATCCTCTTACACATGTGGGGACGAGGGGCCCAACGAACCCTTCTGGAGTACAGGCTCAGATGGAGGACCAAAAGCAAATAGGCTGCACAATTAGACTGTACAGCAATCACAGTGATTACAAGTATGCAGAAATGTCACATGGGGTCACTGTAATAGGTGTGACAAAAGGCTTTGAAGCACTCGTCAGGGCAACTGTGAAATAACTTACAACACGTCACAGACGACATGTTGGAACACGGATGCGGTGGCACAACCAGTTACAGTAACTAACTGCCACAGTTAGTTACACACCCACATTTGAAAATTATGTTTCAGTTTTAAAAGCTGCTCTCAAAATTCCCCGATGCTAAGAAAGATGGGACTTACTTTCAAGTGAAACTGAAAACCAGTTGGCACAGTGTGGCAGCTGTGGCTTTATTCTGCCAAACTGTTTATGTGTCCTTGAGACACTTCTCTCACCTCAATCCACCCGTCCCCGGTGCGGCAGCAATCTGCCCCTGACAAGTTGCCCGGAATTGTGTGGGTACTTTCTCTTAGGAATTTGTTTACATGCAGGGATAAGAGAATGTACATACATAATGATGATGATTTCCATTTTGAACCAATTACTGAACATTTTCAGACATTAAGTTGTCAATATTTCTGTGTTTTAATGGCAAATATAACAGCTTCCCTAGTATTATTGTCCAGATGTTTTTATGTCATAATTTCCCCGAGGAAATGAGTGTTCTTTACAAGTAAAAGCTACCCACAAACCATTCCCTATCCCACCATCAAATCACCCACATTACGAAAGAATTCCATGGAAAATCCCATAAAGTTAATGACAGACCTCAGCGTGATATGGGAGAATAGGTGGGGGAAAACCTTTTTTGAATAGTAAAAATAAATAAACATGTTTGGGCCTATAGCTCGCAGCATTAGAGGGAGTCTTTTCCTGGCAGAGCACCAGCAGCACATAAAAGAAATCCTCTCTTAAACAAAAGGTGTAGGAAGGTATCATTTGTCCTATCTCTGCTATGGGAGATCACACTTGTTATGATCTGGAGCCGAGGTGGGGCAAGTGCATTGAAAAGACATACACTAAATTGCTAATGCTTTGTATTTGCTGTGTGCATCATGGGTAATTACAGGGCTTCTTGTACACACCTGGTAAATCTCCCCTTTCATGCATTCAGGTCTGTTTTCAAAGCACACAGACAAAGAGTATATGGGAATGTACCGCGGACCACTGCCTCAGATTGTGTGGATGAAGTTCTTTTGAGTAGATTTCAGAACATCTGTTTAAGATAGAGGCCAAATCTGCTCTTATTTAATTATTCAAATCCTCAGTGATCCGGGTTTTAAAGCACTGCTAATTCTCCATTCCGTGTAATGAAGTCACTCTTAGTCGTTCAGAGCTTAGGTTTAAACATTTAACTAAAGAATGATTTAAGAGTCATGAGCTATGAGTGTTGATATGAAGACCTGTCTGGCATTGTTTATAATGGGAATATTTCAATGTTCAAAACATCATCAAGCCATCCAGTTTAAAAAACCCTGATCTTTGAAGGTCACTGTATTGATGCTTTATGTACCTTTCCCATCAGGAAAATCTGATATTAGTGTTTTCAAATGAAGCACTTAAACTGTGGATACAACCTTTTACACAGTCCAACCTACAAAAGGTTTTTGAACTCTTGATCAGATCTTTAATAGGAGTATGTCTTGTATTCTCTTTTTGTTATGATAGCTATGGACCCTGTGCTTGCATGTCATTCATAAAGTCTAAATAAGTAAATATGTAATTCAGTAAATATATCTGTGTAGGAAGGAGCTCTGGTTCCACCAATGAGACCACTAATAAGAAACTTTGAGATCTAAAATAGGTTTTTTTGTGTCTCTGAGCTGAAGGTTGGTGGTTTGAATCCCGCTCCCAACATAAACATTATTGGCTGAGCGAGTGAGCGTCGAGATCAACTGACTGGTGAGTGAAGCCTGCTCCCCTCAGTGAATGTGTGTGTGCGTGTGCGTCTGTTTGTGTGAAAGTAGAAAAGCACTTGTGTGATCATCTTCGCTCAAAAATGTATCCAAAATGTAAACTAAATTACTTTAGAGATTTATTAATCTATTCAATCAATCAAAATGTTCAGTTAATTCAAGAGTGCATCTACTAATAAGGCAACAATTGCATGTTTATAAAGAGTACATATGGTCGTTCATTTCTTACAAATGTAACTAACAAAAATATGTACTACACATTTTGCTTTATTGTTGGTCATAAGCAGGTGTTTGATTTTGAGTTTTCCCTCTCAACCTTGTGTATTTTTACAGACCACATTACCAGCCGGCTCATACAACACAATCCTTTCCCTTCCCTTCCTTAATATAATGATGAAGCATTTAAGCAGCATCTTTTCGACCCCTATAACCCAGCGTCACCTCTGCGGCGAAGATTAGCATTGTCTTTTGTGTCCTCTCTGTGACCACATCCATCTGTCGTTAGTGCCTCTGGCTGCTTCAACAGGCCCGCCATTCACACAGATAAGAGTCCCAGGTAATTGCAGTGTGCCCCTACAGTCACGACACAGCTCCTGAAGCCATGCCAAAACACAATCAAGATGTGGAAGATTAGCAGCGCTCTACAAACTGGCCAAACCCTCAGCCGACGTCAGGTATTCTGTTTATTCTATATTTAGCAAGAGGACTTACGTTTCAGGCCTGCGCTGTTGTTGATGGACGCCATAAACTGGGGTTTTTTTGGGCATGAGTCTGGTGTAATAACTGTAATTTACACAGCGGAGAAAAGGGCTTTGAAATGGAATGATAAGGACGCAAACACACTTGTTGGTTTGGTTCACTTTGACCGGACCAAATTTGGTTCACTTGGGGGAATGATGGACCTCTGAACTGTTAAAAAGTGGGCTCAAATAAAGACTCTTTGTCACAAGTGAATCAGAATCGGTCCAGTTAGAGTGGACCGCATCAAACCAGTGTGAACGCACCCTAAAAGTCACTATACTACCTTTCTACAAGTACAGATTTTTACAAGTACAGATTTTTACAGGTACATTTGAGAAAAGTATTAAAAAAATGATTTCAATTGTTATTTTTTTTCTAAGAATGTAATCAAATTTAAAAACACACACAGGTCCAGAATATAGAAACAAAAAGCAAAATCGTGAAATCTGTCCTAATAAAGTGTTGGATTTAACTGAAAATAATAATGCATTAATAATTAAATGTTAAGCGACCTTTCCCACAATCATATAAGTAAATTAAATACAATATAGTTACATTTACAGCACCAGCTGCCCAAAGGGCTTCACTTGAATAAGGGAAAAGAAAGATTCTTACAAAATGACTTTAAATCCAATCCAGTTGCTTAGTGTTACTACATATTTATTTATATAAATAAATAAATTTGCGTTGAAATAGTCCAGTGTGCTGTTCCACATGTTGACAGTTTTTTTTTTTTACTGCCACTATATGATAAAGAACCTTCTTCATCTTCTTCTTCTTCTGAAACCACTATATACTTTACATGTTACTAAACAGAGTGGCATATAAAAACAATTTAGAAGAACGCTCAGTTGAAACAGATAAAGAAAAAGAAAAGCACCAAAAAAGTGGCATAAATATCCATCCATCCATTTTCTACCCTTTAATCCATTTCTGGGTCAGGGGGGTGGCAGTCAGAGATGCCACCCAAGTCTCATAGCACCAGCCCCTCACTGACCCTCTGCAGGTGGTGAGTCCACAGGAGGACGGCTGCTCTCTGAGTGTGAGCATAGCCTTGATCTTTCAGTGGGGGCTTTGGGCAAAGTGGGGTTAAATGTCTTGCCCAAGGACACAACGACAGCAGTCATCAGTGGCAGTCGGTGGAGAAGGTGCAGAGGTGGGAATTGAACCCACGACCTTCTGGCCTTAAGGCCAATGCTCTACCAACCGAGCTACTGTCGCCCTGTCGGCATAAATATTTGTTATTATATTATACCTGTTGTTTGCCTGTCTGATTTTTATTGGGATTAAATAAAAAACAAAAAACAAACAGTGGCATAATAACCACGTTCTAACAACAACAACAAACACATGTTCTTAAAGATTGCAGTTTAAAATCTTGTTAACAGCGTTGTGCTGTGTGTTAAACCCTGAGGTGACGTGCGTGAGGTCTCTCGTAAAGGAATGACTTCAAGTGGATTGGATTTTATTGTACATCTCACAATAAAACAATATTTTGAAAGGTGGATGACAGGAAGAGAAATGTCTTTGCTCTACTGTTCCATTAGCTGTGATTTACTCCGGTTCTTTATTGTTCTCCCTGTCAGTGGCTGCTAAGTGTCGGAATTTAAACCGTAAGGTGAGAATGCACAGGCTGTGAACGTTGACCTCACGGCTTTCTGGTAAGTGTTTTTGGTAAATCCAGACTCTGCCATCGTTCAAATAAGGTCCAATACGAGCATTCCAGCGCCGTGAGGGGTTACAGGGGGTTATGGAGAAACGGGACGTCCTGCGTGGGCGATCACACAACTATGTGAGCGCACTGTGTACACACGAGAGGTGACTGTTGTCTGGTCATCCCGCCACTCCCCACATCAGTACAGCAAAGTCTATTGGCCTGTTTTGTCCAGCAGTAAACGTTATTTGCTTAATTTCTACTGGTCATAGGTGCAAAATAGTGAGTTGGGAAATTTTTTTCTATGTGTCTTACCAAAAAAACAACCAACAAACCAATACTGGAAGAACAAATTTCCAGTAATACGATTTGGTTTGATATAGTTTTATCCAAATAGGTTTTATTTAATCACCAATAGATTAACAATATGAAGGCAACAGAAGAGTGGATCTGTTTTAGTAAAAGATAAGAAAACAACTGGAGTGAGTTTTTTGGCTTGTTACGTGCGATGATCCGATGACCAAAAGTCCACCATTTCATTTTGCCGTGTGTTACTTCCCAAGCAGTTGTTTATGGCCTGAAGGTCACAATAGGGCCCTCAATCTGGCAACCTGGTGTGGTACGTCACATGTGATTAGGATTTATTTGTAATTTCAATCTAGAAACCAAACAAATTACGTAATACCAGACTTTGTGATGAGTGATATAAGCCTATAAAATAAGAAACTAATGGCTAGTGGTTTTCATGTTTGACAACAAGTCAAGTCAAACGTGTTATGAAGTGATAGCATTTTTATTTTTATTTTATTTCATAGGACACCCATTTGCAACATGGTAGATTCAGTTTGGCTGCAGTTTGATTTGAAGAACGTCATTGTTCAGCTTGACTTTTATGTTACATGACCTGTAATAGGGGTGATTGAACAATTAATATTTTGTATGAATGCTATAAACACATTTTTCTATCATATTTTTTGTTTATTAATCAGCATGTCGATAAGCACTGATGGACTCCTTTCCATTCTTTTGTTTCTCTTACTACATCTCTTACACTCACTTTACTCTATTCTGAATCAGTTTATATAATATACATTTTAACCAACTGGATCAAAAGAGAAAAAAAAATGCTGACGAAGGGAGAAATATGCCTAAAATGGAAAATTCTCTAGTCTATAACCTGAAACCAATGAAGTGTTTTGAATCCTCTACTGCAGCAGCTGCGGTCAATGATCCGATGCTGTTGTTACACCTGTATGGTACCCACACAAGTCTCTTCTGTTGTACATGTAGATATAGAGATATGGGGATCGCAACACTTAAATGTACATTCTGGCCTTCGGAGTCATCACTAGTTGATTTTTTAGCAATCCCCAAAGCCTGTTACCACTGTGTTATGAATTGGATGTATTTATTTTAGGACATGTGTTTAGTATTTTCTCCTGGTTCACAGGTCATGGATCATGTATGGTCTCCCGTTGGAAAGCTTCACGATGGGGGACGGAATCGTGCAGGGAGGAATTCCCTGTGGTGCACTGTGAACTCAACAAGAAGTGAGTAGAATAAAGGAAGATGGAAAAAATGAGGAGGAAAAGCCATGCAGGATATTTTTTCTGGCCGTCAGCGACTAACAATCTGCACTTTTCAGCCTTTAATGAGTCCAGGCGGGCGATAAGAGGGAGACTTTCAAGAGACAAGACTCCAATGTGTGTTTAAACCAACAAATGAAACAAGGATTTAGGATGGATTTATCATTTTTAGCCAGCATTTTTTAGATAAAAATGTCTGGCTAAATATCTGCCTTATCTGGAACACTGTGATAAGGCGTAAGTAAGAAGTAAGAAGTATCTTGTTCACTGGTGTCTTAAAGCCGGATGACAGATAATATGTCAAACTAATCCTGCTGTAAGATTTTCCCTCTAATCTTTAAAGCTGGAAAACCAAATTAATAATAAAATCAATGTACAGTAACTAGTTCCTGGCTCCAAAACACTATGGTTCTATATATTTTTTACATGCATGCATTTCTGGCCTCTTTATACAGAAAACTGACAAAAAATGACACAGAGAGGACCACCCTCACTCAGCCAATAAGCTCTTTCTTATAAGATTCAATTCAATTCAAATAACTTTATTTATCTGTGAAGAACTTCATTTGCAGACAGAGCACCAGTGGGGATACATACAACACAAGATGGTAAAGACAATAAGATTGTATTGGGGCAAAATAACAGGCATAATTTAGGTACCCCAGCTTTAATGTCTTAAACCAATTTACAAATAGAGGGATTCAAATGTATCCATAATAAAATAGGCTCTTTATAAAAAATCTTAGCCATTTGTGAATTGTGTGGAACAAAATGCATGGAACATAATCTCAGCAACAGTGTTTGTATTTATTCGTCGCTTAGAGTTTTGTGTGTAATGCTAAAGAAACCTAAAAAAAATTGCACATGCCCAAAGAATGAGGTGGGCAACTCTATGACAACCACAACACAAAGTCAACTCCTGCGTTCCCTGGACTGGATTACAGACCAAGCCCTCCAGTCAATGACACTATTCAGCTGCCACTCCTTCCTTTTACAGCCCATTATAAACAACCTGTGTGAACTAAACTTTCATCATTATCTACCACCACATCTTAATGAACCAGTGTAAGCCGTGTAAGCCCAATTAAAGCTACTCTTTGAAAGCACAACAAATTAACCCTGGCCTCTGTCACATCTTTAGCTATTTTCAGCTTTAAAGGAGAAATTATGCAAATAGACTTTTTAACTATGACCAATTGAGTTTTTTTTTATCATGTTTCCTCATCAACATTGTTGCAAACTTGGAATCAGAATCAGAATCAGAATCATTGATTGACTGCGGAACCTTCCGCAGTCAACCATTGGTTTTGTATTTCTTTATTCCGTCATTTTTTTTGACACGTTTCACAGCTTTCACATTTTCAACAATTTCCACAAGTTATACATCAAAACGTTCCACATGTTTGGGAGATTATTGCTATTACTTTTGGGACTTCAGCGATTTCCGGTTTTTCCGCAATCGGACAAAAATCTGCATTGAGAATTCTGCAATGCATTTTAATAGGCCCATGCATTTTAATAGGACTTCAGCTCTTTCAGACATTTCTACAGTTTCAATGATTCAACAGTTTCAAGGATTCAACAGTTTCAAGGATTTCAGCAGTTTCAAGATTTCAAGAGTTTCAAGGACTTCAACAGTTTCAAGGACTTCAGCAGTTTCAAGGACTTCAGCAGTTTCAAGGACTTCAGCAGTTTCAAGGACTTCAGTGTAATCATGCAACCTAATAGGGATTTTTCCATGTAAACCAGTATAATGCAACTTAATAGGGATTTTTCCATGTAAACCAGTATAATGCAACTTAATAGGGTTTTTCCATGTAAACCAGTATAATGCAACTTAATAGGGGTTTTTACATGTAAACCAGTATAATGCAACTTAATGGGGATTTTTCCATGTAAACCAGTATAATGCAACTTAATAGGGGTTTTTCCATGTAAACCAGTATAATGCAACTTAATAGGGATTTTTCCATGTAAACCAGTATAATGCAACTTAATAGGGTTTTTTTCATGTAAACCAGTATAATGCCACTTAATAGGTTTTTTTTCATGTAAACCAGTATAATGCAACTTAATGGGGATTTTTCCATGTAAACCAGTATAATGCAACTTAATATGGGTTTTTACATGTAAACCAGTATAATGCAACTTAATAGGGTTTTTTTTTTACATGTAAACCAGTATAATGGAACTTAATAGGGTTTTTTACATGTAAACCAGTATAATGGAACTTAATAGGGGTTTTCACATGTAAACCAGTATAATGGAACTTAATAGGGGTTTTTACATGTAAACCAGTATAATGCAACTTAATAGGGATTTTTACATGTAAACCAGTATAATGCAACTTAATAGGGATTTTTCCATGTAAACCAGTATAATGCAACTTAATAGGGTTTTTTACATGTAAACCAGTATAATGCAACTTAATGGGGATTTTTCCATGTAAACCAGTATAATGCAACTTAATAGGGGTTTTTACATGTAAACCAGTATAAAGGATAACAGTTTAAAGGATATCAGGAGCTTCAAATACTTCAGGAGTTTCAAAGATGTTTAAAGTATTTTAACAGTTTCAAGGATTTCAAGGATTTTTCAGCTAAATTCCACATTAGATCTGTTCCGCAGTCAATCGCAATGGCTTCAGCCATTGCAAGTTTCTAGTTTTTATTGCCACGTAAGTAACAGGAAGTCACAGACTTGGAAATTGCTTTGGCTCAGTGCAACAGTCACAGAGAGATAATAAAAAATAAAGAATAAAAAACACTTCTAAAGAATAAATTTAAATTTAAAATAGAGTTACAGTTACTATTTACAATATACAAGTGCACAAGGAGCAGACAATGTAAGGTGACAGCAGTACAGTGAAGTAAAGTGACGTATGATGGGCAGTAAAGTGAATGCCACCCCTTCAGTCTAAAAGCACCCATTAATTAGTCTTGGCAATATCTCAGCTGAAATTCCCAACAATCGCATGGCTGTGTTTGCAGTCGGTAATTTTCAAATGTGAAAAAATAAAAGTAAATCTACAGCTCTCCCTGGTGGAAGCATTGGGATAGGGCGGGTCAATAGCATTTCTTGTCATTATTCCCCACTTTCTAGATAATATTTCACATTCTAAAACGTGAAAAGACAAAACTAAATAATCTCATACCCTTCTATGACCAAAAATGATGCGTAATTTTCCGTAAAAACTGAAACATATGAAGCATGTCACACATTGCTTTTAACTTTTATTTTATTCAAGAAGATCTCATCAAGATGCAGAATACATGATTGCTGTATCGTGTACACAAATACAAACATGAGTAATATCATCGTGCAAAGGTGAATAATTGTCTAAATGTAACATCAGGAATCCAATAAAGCCGCTTGTGAGTCATATGTGGTGATAATTCTCCAGTTTTTATTTATCGTTGGTGACAAAAGGTAAAGTGTGGCTGACATGTGAGGCAACAGCAACTGCGCAACATGCAGTCGAAAACACAGTGTGATAAAAACCAGTGCAGAATTCCTGAAAGGAAACCACCCAGCAGTAACATCGCTCCAAGGCACCCAGCCGTTAGAGGGGCGTGCCACGAACCCACACCAGGGCACCTTTGGGTGGTGCACCATTAGCTGACTGAGGGATCATTTCAACACAATGTGGTATTTACGCCCTGGAGACAATAAACTTTATATCAATCAAGACAGGAAAAAAGAACGCTTCACAAATGATTACATCAACAGCTCATTGCAGTATTTTAGTAATGATATATAACTAAACGTGTGCCTTACACAAATCAAAACAGTTGGAAAGTTCTGCATTTCTTCTCGGAAGCAACCTCACTGTAACCCGCTACTTATTGCTACAGTGGCGCTATAACAGCTACTACTTTGGTCTTAATAAATGAGTATGAAATCTATTGCTGCCTTCCACACATACACAACGACCCCAAGTGACACCCGCTTTAGAACAACCAGAAGTTTCCACTTTTTTTCTGCGCTTTGAGGCAATTAGCAGAAACGCCATATTTTATAGAGGTCAGTAGGTCGCTCTCTGTTACGTCCAGTGCAAAAGTCTAAGTCAAAGTTCAAGACATGCCACCTTGATGCCTAACTTTAGCTCAGTTTGTAGCCAAAAAAACCGTCTCCCGTTGCTCTCCTCGCCGTCTTCGCCGTGAGACACCGAGCTGCTGACACGAAACATCTCAATCACTTCTTCAGAGCTTTGACAAAAGATCCCTGCGACAAAATACGGTGGTCACAATAATACAAAGGCTGGAGATAGAAATGTTACTTTGTCAATCCAAACATGTGCGTTGTATGTGAAATTAGTAGCGCAAGGACACTAAGTAGTAATACTGTAATTTGTCACTCTGGAGAGATGCACTAATCGACACGTTTCACCACTTTGGTTCAGGAAAATGGAGGTTTGGGAAGATAATAAAATGGGGAAAATTGATGGTTAGTATGCGTGCGGTTGGTTTTGAATCCAAAGTGATGAAAGTGGCTTGGGTACAGGAGCATAGATAGAGGGAGGCAGAGAAAGCACTCATAAGTTAGAAGCAGGCTGACTTAGGCTTTTACTTACACATGTACCACTTCACTCACTCACAGCGGTTTACTTCTTCTTCCCGCCTAATGACATATTTTCTGTCTGTTTCTTCTGTGCCTCATTGAACAAAAGACACATCTTTATGTTAGCAATCTGCCATTTCGAACAGTTAAAGCTGGGCTTCCTGACGTTTGGGACACAATGGAAGTACTGGTTTGAAGTACCATAATTTCTGGACTATAAGGAGCTACTTTTTTCAATTAGTAGTTTAATATTTTACATTGAATTATAGAAATAACTTTTGAACAATAATCTACATTTCTCAGTCTGTATTGAATCAAAACAGTTTTTGAAACAAGTTTGCCAAAGATAAACCGTTTTCTTAGTCTAATGACAGCGTGCTGTTGTCTGATTTGTTCAAATGATTTCGCTTTTACGTATAATGTAATATTTATTAAACAAAAATGTTAGTTGCCAGCTTTAAAGGTGTTATTTTATATAAAATTCAGTGTTTTTTAAGGTAACAAACTGAGGGCATAGGATGAAAATATTATATATTCTATTTAAATATATCTGCGGAAATAACATTTATGATAATGAAGAAGCATGTATCCTGTAAATATTAGGTTTCTAAGAGCTGGGGTGTGAGCAAGAAAACCCAGACCTCCCCCTCCCGAGACACCTCCTCCACAAGCATAAATTCAATGCACATAAAGATGAACTCCGAAGCCTGAGAAATTACAGCATGTCACACTTTGTTCCGGTGTAAGCAGTTGCTGCCTGCATTGTTAATTAAGCAAGATCATAATTTATATATGTTTGGAAATAAATGAGTTCAAATATTATTTTGTTTTTGGTCAGATATGAAAGTAATAGTCTTCACTACACAAACATGCACCAACAGAGATGATAAAGGTGTTTATGGTATTAGACGAAGGGAATGCTCTACCTCAGTCATGGCATCATCGATTTGTTTCAGCTCTTCGTAATGATCACGAGAGTCTCTCAAAGGCTGCACCATGATCTCTTCGATCTGGGGGAAAAGCTGAGGAAGCACAGTCGTGAAACAAATAATAATGTTATGTTTTTTCTGTAAAGTTAATAATACCTTCATGACGGTCTCAAACATTGGGATGAGAACAAATTTGATGAATCCAATTTGAGCCGTGGGTTTGGTGACTTTATCTCGATCCATAAAGGGCGCCACAGGCAGGCCCTCAGACTTCTCCCTGTCACTCTGAGGTAAATTAAACAAGTTTTATACTTTTAAATAATTGTTATCTATCATTTCAACAATGTGTTTGTTGTACCTGCATAAAATACTCTTCTAAAAGGCAATCAACCCAGGGCTCAGCAACCTCTGTGGGCCTGACCTCGTTGGAAATATCACAGCACTTAATCAAAACCATCTTGAGCTGAAAGTGGACACAGATGAGTGCAGCTTCTAATCACAATAACGCAGTGTGTCCAGCCCCCTGTACAGAATGTTGTGCACCACATGTAATGTGGATCATTGAGTAGCTACTCACACATGTCACATGCTCTTCATTGGTGAAGTCAAAGTTGTCCACTTTCTGCTTGAAGGATTCTAGTATCTCTCCATGTCTGGCCATGTCTGTAGCTAGTATCAGTGTTATAATAGCCTGTGAGTTTAGAGAAGTGGCTCATTTAAGCAGTGACAGCAAACTTAAGTTTGATACAGAGAATTCTGTAGACATCACCTGTCTTATCTGTTTGAAAGCCTCAGGATCCACGTTTGCAAAGATATTGCATTCAGGTAGAGAGAGGATCTGAAAGGCCACAGCACAGTGGTGGTTCTCCAGAGGGGAGATGTCGTTGTAGCGCACAGCCAGCTCTGTACGTGCATTGATTTGGTACCTAGCGGATGAGAGACAAGGCACAATGGTTAGAATCTTGAATCTGAAGAATCTCTGCTGATAAGAACCTGGTCAAATTTCTTTCACAAGTAGCATCCTGAACTGAATGTTTGCATACCAGAGCATTCCCGGAGCTAGTTCCTCAGGTCATTGACAAGAGTGTTGTGCAAAAGATGTGATAATGGGATCAGTGGGCATCAACGTGTGTCGGAACAAAGGAAGTCTTACGTGTTGTTGTAGCCAGGGTGGTCCAGGTCGTGACAAACCGCAGCTGTCATAAGAATGCCCATGTCTGTGAGAGTCAACTTCTCCTGGACAGAAAAAAGTCAGTCACAATACACAGAGGCACGCTTCACTGTCATCGGTATGTTCAAGTGAAAGTTACCTGGAGATTGCAAAGGTGAATCATGCCATACATCATCTGACTAACACAGAAGCAATGACGGAAGTTATGAAAGGGGTTGTTACGGTAGTTCTCTTGAATGCCCAACTTTGAATAAACAATCATTCAGATGCGTTATCATTTTAAACACAGGTGTTTTCACAAACATTTAGTTTTACCAGCCAACGCTTCAGGGTGATGGGATTCATGTTGAACTCCTTCACCAGTCCCAAGTCATGATACATGTATTCCAGACAGCTCAGCATCTGCAGAACAATGTTATGTGTTAGAAATGTAAAAACACAAATAATGAATCACTACAAACCTCATTGTGCTCCCAGTGCCACACATCAAATGTGGGCTTCTTCAAAGCTTCCACTGTCTCCTGAGATAATGTGTACTACAGACAGACACAAAGTATTTTAGACATGGCCACAGTAATATACACAAGAAATACCTATTATCTATAAAGGACCTTTGGGTAATTAGGAACATCTCGTCGAGGCGTGACCTTTTTGCCATCATCAAAGTTGTATTTGCACGGACAGTTCACTCTAAGAAAAACAAAAACAAATCTCATACAGACAATTATTGTTATCCCCACACTGTTTTTGTTGTGCTGGATTTTTTCTCTCTCACCTTCCACCACCTCTAGAAGCCATCTCATCTCTTAACTTCTTTAAATCATTTTTACATTTCTCAATCTCTACAACTTTAAGGCCTTCCACTGGGAACATAGAACATGAACAAGAGTATTAAGGTCAAACCAAAGCTACTGTCGCCGAGCGTGCACAAGCCTACACATACGCTCCACTCTCTTCTCCAGCATGGCCAGCCTGTTGGTGACTTCGGTTTTCAGTTCATTAATGCGAAAGGCCCTGTGAGAAACAGTTGCGTGAGGTGCAAAAATGCGTGGGAAAAAAGGTAATTGGATTATACGAGAAGCGTGAGTGTCAGCTATGAGAGTGAGGCATGTGAGAACTATCACTCATCACAACCTGAAGAGAGAGCTCACCTGCTAAACTGCTCGGCCACCTGGGAAAGCACGTTCTGAAACATGTCCTCTTTCTCTGCAAGGAATATACCCATAAATACAGTTCATGTTTGGTTCAAATTAAAAGCTGTATGTAAAAAATGTTACCTCCAAGTTGACCAGTGGACAGTGGGACCACTTTGTACAAAGAGCTGTAGAGAAATGTGGATTGTTGTAGTTATTTGAAAAGGGTATGAAGCTATTGTTGTCATAATTACAAGTAAATATAAAAGAAATATTGTCAGAAAGTATCCATCTAGGTTGAATTTGGTTCAAGGTTAAAGTTGAATAACCTTGAACCAAATTCAACCTACAATGTGAGACTGATGTGCAACGGAAAGTGAGATACATCAAGCCTGTATGTAATGTTGACAGTTGACTCACAGCTGGACTGTAAGGCTTAATGATATCCAAATGAAAACAAAGGATTGACATAAAATAGCCTATATATTTGTCTGTTATAATTATGTATCCTTAGCATAATGACGTATATTGCTTTCACATTTTCAGCAAGACTACAGAAAAAAACATGTATAGGACATTCATTCATTCATTCATTCATATGGATTCCAAATGGGCCAAAATTACAAACCAAATAGAAACGACAATGTAATAATATCCAGGAGAGATAAAAAGGATTACTCTGGGGAGTTGGTGGGCATAGTGGGATCTATGGACACCAAGGCGCCCTCTTGGTCCACCACCATGATGGCTGTGTTCCTATGGACCAAAAGAAGAGTCTGTCGTTCAAAGGAAAAACACTTTGAAAGCGAATATGAAAAACAAACCTGGGGACATTTGAGGAGGAGCACAGCAGCTCCTTGATATCACACGGACTGCAGTGTCGACTGAACACTACCTACAAAACACCATTTGTCAAAACTAGTAACAAACCATTTAACACAAAATGTTGTGAAATATAATGTTTCATATATTCATCCTGTTACAGCATCAAGCCATGTTGTTCCCATAAATGCATCAAGGACACTTGACTATTGGAATCAGGCTTATCAGGCTTTGGTCACCATAGTTGATACTTTCTCAAAAACTGAAGCAAAGGTGGACTTCAGTGGTCTGAGACTGGACACGAATGCTCTGAGTAAACAGGACAAGCCCTGACAAGTCAGAACTGAGGAAGGACTGCAGGGTTCTAATCCTCTGCGTTAGAACTCCAGCCTGAGATTGGGTCCATGTTTTGCATTATAAAAACAAAATACATGGTTTTTCTGTCATCTTTTCCACTGCCATATTTAGTACTTAATTAAAGCCTGGGTACTTAACTTTTAAACCGCAACAAACAACAAAATAATTGTTTGTCTCTGTCGCATCTTTAGATCAGCTTTTTCACAAACATAAAAGTGAAAAAGAGAGGACCACCCACACTCAGCCAATTGTTTCTGCCCAACTTATTCAACAGGACTCTTTCTTACAAGTATGCAAAACAACTTTTCCAATACAACATGTTGTGGTCTGATGATTTATTACCAACAATTGACTTCATTTAGCCTGTTAGTGGGAAGGGCAAAACCATGCATCTCCTCATCCTGGAACATGAGACGATGTCATGGCGCATGGCGACTTGTCCATGTAGCCTCAGTGATAGTGGGATGTTATGTGTGATGGTTGTGAAGGAGGCAGGTGTATCGGACAAACACAACACCTCTTGACTTGGACATGTGTCACCACCAGCTCCTGCACTTGAAGCTCTCTACGCATCACTGTACACCACATTTTCACTCCATGGATATTATGCCAAGATCAAGCGTATATACTGCATATATACTGTATTATGTGGCTGGGCTAGATTCTTCTTAATAGCACCCAGGCTCTGATGCCTGGGTGTTATTATCACCTGCCGCCACACCACGTTGCCAGTGCTATTCTAAGCCACTCACTTCATCTTGAGGGAACGCCTGCTTTAATTGGTTTAATTGCAGTGAAGTAGAAAGTTGTCTGCTCGTGACTCACCACATAGAAACTTGTAGCAATCAAAATTATTTGAGACAATTAGTTCTATTAAGTTTTATAGTCTTGTTGAATAAAACATAGTATGTAATTAGTTTGGAAGCACGATCACTGGAGGCATAATGTAGTTCAATTTGCAACATTGGTGGTGGTTTTAAGATAAATTATGACAAAATTAAATCATGAAACATGTCTCTGATACAAAGTAAAACAAATAGTCAAACCTGTCTACAATCAGTTGCTTTACAGTTTTCCAACTTGGTAAACATAGGAACTTTTTAGGTCTCATACTGTCGCATATCAGCCTATTCCTTTCATAGAAACACATGCTCTGTTTCAAGCAATCAAAAATGTGTGCATGGTAAACAAAATAAAAAATAGTAATGATACTAAAAATGAAAAACTCTTCCATCTATTCATATATGTCTTTGAGGATAGGGTATACAAAATCCCAATGTAAACCTGCACAGGCCTTAAAACCTCTGTTCCAAAGGGCACAGTGCCATTATGCAATCAGCAGATATCAGCTCAAATCATTTTGGATCACGTCTATATCATGACATATCTATGCCCATATTCAGTATATTCTTATAGATATTTATCACATTTCTGTCTCATAATTTCTGGTTTCTTCCAAAGACATGTACAGTATATACCTCAAGGTTGATTTTTCTGGTCAAAACTATACAAGTTTGAATGAATCAATACCAACCTTCTGCACTTTTCCATCCACGTTGAGGTAGACGGTCTTGGGGGCATAGGAGGAGGAGCTGGAGCCCATGTTGACCTCCCTCCCCTCGCTTACTCTGGGTCCGACTCGATGTTGTTGTCGGGCGTTAAATATCCAACCGCAGGCGAGATTACTTTTTGTCCTGTTATTGTACGAGATTAGATTATCAATGTCTAAACAGCATGCAAAATGTAGCGTAGACTAAATGGGGTGTAACTTACAGTGCTGTTTCCCCTGATGATTGCGGCTAATGTCCCGTGTCCAGAAGATGCAGCCAAACGTGCACCTGGGCGACAGTGACAGAGCAGGACAAGGAGAGGTCGCTTGTGAGTGATGGAGGAGGAGGAAGGAAGAGGCTGCTCTATGGAGTACTATAAAGGTGGTGCACTCCACAGGTTGCCAAGACACAGTTTCTATGGAGAATTAAAAGGACAAGGGCAATGCTTTTATTTGTAATCACAGCAGATCAAGGACACAAAGGTCATTCTTCAGCGAAATAATCATAATTCACACTGATAGTTGATTGTCAGCGTAATCCCTCTTATGGTAAATTGCGTCCATTCTTACCGCAAACAAAACTGTTAGGAAATTAGTTGGAAATACAGGCATCATCCTCTTGACTTAACGAAGGGTGCTAAAAGTGATTGGTTCTTCAGTGATGATGAGTCTGTGTGTACATTGCATGTGTTTATGTCATGTTCATTCATGTTCCCGTTGTTGGAGAGGAGCAGATGGTTTGGTCATACGAGTTCGGTGGAAGAACTCTCCAAGACCATTTGGAGTGCAGTGTATTTTGGTCGGCAGTTCTTAAAACACCAGCCATGATGAAATAAACATATGTCATGACGTGTGTGTATGGAGACAGCAGCTGCTTGGCCTCTGCATTTTTTGGGAATCATCGTTATTGAGCTCAGACGTACACTGTCTCGCATTAGATGAAATATTGTCCTGAACCTGTACTTGTTCAAGGCCTCGTTGGAAGTGTGGATACAAGATATGAGTGAGAAGAGAAAGGTGATGATTAATTAGACAGTGAGAGCATTGCACAAGCGTCATCATCTGCGGACTCTCACTTTGCACCTATAGGCCTTTGCATCCCTGGAGCTTAATTACTAAGTCCAACATGCTTTCTCTGCAAAGACTAGCTTATTCATTTTCTACATTGAATAATGAGACATTTACATAATTTTGGATTCTTTTTGATGGTTTCTGTATGTATATATTTGTATAACAGAGTTATCATTATTTTTTGTAAAACTTTTTCTATTGAGATTTTATCATGTTGTCTGTATGTACGTGTGTGTCAGTCTGGTGTGCGTGTGCGTGTAAGTGTGTGTGGGCGTGGGCGTGTGCGTATGTGTGTGCGTGTGTGTGTGTGTGTGCGTGTAGGTGTGTGTGTGTAGGTGTGTGGGTGTGTGTGTGTGCTATATTAATTGCTTGTAAAAAATGTAAAACACATGCGATGATTCCAAGGATATCCCCAGGAAGAATAGCCACTAATGGGGGTCTTGATCAATTATTCTACATGGGGCAAATAAAAAGAGAGAAAGAATTAAACACATACAATAATCCCTGGATTACAACCCTGCAACTATAAGAATGAACATACAATATGTTATGTTTTCTAATGCATCTTATATACAGTATAGTTAACTACAATTCAAAAAGAAAAAAGGGAAAACAAAACAAGCTGCTTTGATCAGTGGCCGCTTGTTTCCCATCCCAGCTGACGGTGTATCTGTGGATGAAAGCAAAAATAAAAGGGTGTATATTTTAATGACAAAGGCGTACATCTGCACACCTGAAAGCTTCCCATTATTCCACTAATGATGGAAAACAGTCTGTGCCTGCTACACTCTGAGAGGCTTTAATCTCTCTTTTAATCCATGTAGATAGATCAAAATTTGCTTAATAATGAAATGATTATCTATTTCTTAAAGTAGCAGTATGTAATATTTACATGTCAAGTCATCATTAAATGGCCCCAATATTTCAAAAGGCGTTATTAAATCATGCTCTTTTCGAATACATCTTTAACTGATAACAGTAGTTCAGCCGAGATATTTCAATATCAAAGTTAGTTTTACGACCCGTAAAAGTTATTATTGTTTTCCTTTCGATGTCTGGAGTCGATCACTGGTTGTATGCTATGGTGGTCTAATGGTTTAATCACAGCGCCAATACTCCAGCAGCCCGAGTTTGAGTCTTGGCAGGATATGTTTTGGATTAAACTATATAATATTATATTCTATGACAGATTGCTCAAAACGGTAAAAGGTAAAAACGAGCCGTTATTCGAAGATTAAAGTTTAGTTATAATAAGAATCATTTGAGACCACATGTATCTCAATTAGAATAATGTTTGTCTCTTTTTGATGTGGGACTTATACATGTATGTCTAAAAAATTGGGAATAAAAAAATGTAAGGGTGATGTCCTCCGGAGGAAACCCTGATGTTGATTCACTGAAGAATTATGTTCCAACATCCATTCTTCCCACTCCTATTTTGGACTTTAATAGCTTATTTATCTTGAATAATCAATGTATAATTAGATTGCTTTTATTTATTTTTTCTCATCTCGAATATCCAAATAAAAAAACATTCAAAAATTTCATTCAACATTAGCACGGCTATTATGGAAATGTAAATGGAGACCGACAAACAACTGATAAAATAATCCCCTGTGTTTGCTGATGGATTTGGTGTGTATCTGGCAACCTGAGTCAGGGAGAGTGGGAGAGGACTACAAAATATTGACTGTGACTGCAGTACCACTTTTGGGCAGATTTTTACATACTGCTCCTTTAATAAAAAGGGCAATATTCTTATAGTTTTTTTCATGCAAACAAACAACTCACTATAAGAACTGATACTGCTACTACTACTACAACGGATAATATTACTTCTTCTAAGAGTATAAATAGGTCGACAAAAATAACAACTGATGAACAGTTTGCTTCCCCCTAGTGGAGAGTTTTAAAAATACAACAAACTTGAAAAAACGGCAGAAGTGGAAGCAATACTGGTGACGATATCTCATAATATTGTAAGTGTTTGACTTCTCAATATAAAACAGGATCTGTTCGAGCAGTTTACTGCACTAAATTGTGTTTACCAGTCAAACCCCTTTATGCCCAGTGTCCTGGGTCCAGGAAGAGGCAGTGCGGTCTATGATAATAACAAGAGTCTAAAGAGCAGCAGCGTGGACGTGAGGACATGAAGACATGTCCCAGTTTGTGCATCAGCTGCTCACTGGTCATGAACATGTCGACATCTAGTGGCTATGATAGGAAGTGCACCCTTAATGTGTATATTTGATTTTAAAACATTTAAATCATTTAAAGATTTTAAAGTATTTAAATATATTTGATATGTTCCCAGCGACAGTAGCTTAGTTGGTAGAGCATTGGCCTTAGAGCCTGAAGGTCGTGGGTTCGATCCCACCCTAAGACCTACTTCCCACTGATGTCTGCTGCCGTTGTGTCCTTGGGCAAGACACTTAACCCCACTTTGCCTGAAGCCCCCACTGAAAGATCTCAGCTCCTGTGGAGTCCCCACCTGCAGGAGGATCAGTGAGGGGCTGGTGCTCTGTGTACTGGGTGCAGCTCTGACTGCCACCCGACCCAGAAATGGATTAAGGGGAAGAAAATGGATGGATGGATGGATGTTCCCAGCCCCCACAAAAACTTTGATACATTACAAGTTTCCACTTGCATGGTTCATGACCTGCATGTTGTTCTGTTCTTGTTCAGCCTTTCTAATACATGGAAAAGTGAAAGGAGGGCACCTGCTTTACCTTTATCTTTATTACTCCTTTGCAAAATGTGAAAGATAAAGACTGTTTTATGGTCTGATTTCACTCCTGCACTCTAATTGTAAAAATGAATGCACCAGTATTGCTTCATGAATAAGAAAAGGCTGTAGAAATCAAATGTATTACACTTATTTAACAATTACAAATCATGACAAAAAAGAAACTGAGCATGCAGGTGGTGCACAACGTAATGTTATTTATTCAAACACTACAAATATATAGTGCATAGAGAACAGGTGAAAATATACACTATTAAAGTGGACAGAAACAAACATAATTCTAATTGTGCATAAAGTTTAATAAACTATACATAGGTGTTTTGTGTACAGCTATGGTCATTGCTGTAATGCACTGTGTGAGGCTTCATTATGCTCTGGACCGTCCGGCTCCACTGGCAGGGTGCTGGTGGGGATGCCCACAGGAGGCCGACCTTTCCTGATGGGACTGAAGGCACGATGGGCTGACCCCGGTGAGTGAGGGCTGGGCATGGGCAGTGGCTGCCCCAGAGGAGAGGGGCTCCGGGGGTACCGGCGAGGAGGAGTCCATATGGGCCCACTTCTGTTGGTGGGTGGCAGAACTGGGACAAATGTGGCAGGGAAACCTTCTGATTGGCTAACGTTACCAGAACGGTCCTCTGAGCACTCCAGTGGTTCCTGTAATTAACAAAAGTAGGTCTTTGTCAGTTGTGCTCATACCACTTCAAATGAAATGTAAGTTCAATCTTACCTCTTCTGATAAAACACACAAAGGCCTCGGACTCCTTCGTCCAAGGGTGCTTGCTTTAGGTATAACTTCCTATAGGTACAACACGTTTAGACAACATGGGTTAATTAATAATCGGAATATTTGAATAAACAAGATTTGTCACTTGCATCTTCATTGAGAACATATAGGGGCATTGGACTCCTTCTTCCAAGTGTACTGGGCTTAGGCACTACGTCAACTGAAAACAAGAAATGAATTACTGATAGTAGAGCTTGAGAAGACATATTGGTATAGAATGATAATCAACAACCAACCCTCATTTTCACTCTGCTCCATATAGATGGGAGCTCTTTGGGGGACAGGTCGATGCTTCTTTCTGAAACATGAATGTACTCAATTACAGCCACACAATTGCACTACTACGGCACAGGGAACTTTCACAGAAATGATGATGTAAGAAAGTGAACTTGTTGGGATTCTGTTGGTGTGCTCAGGCTCTACCTTACAACCAGAAAGAGTCTGAATAAGAAGGAGGAATAGGGAGAAAAGACTCTTACTTGGATGGCTTCCAGCAGGCACACACTGTCACCAGGGTGATTAGGAGGAATATGCCTCCTGTGGACAGAATGATGTATAGCGAGCTCCGTCCTACACCAAAGGAAGAAAGTGCAGGAAAAAAGAAAAGAGGACAAAGAACACCAGAATTATGTGTTAATAACAGAGGGAGTTGCACTGATTATTATGTTCACAAATCACTTCTACTCAGTGAACTTGCCGGTTTTAAAGGTACACCATTGTAGCTCTCGACTCTTTGAAGTGTGCTTGCTCTGTAATGACTTTGTAAATGGAAATGAAAGTTTGAGTCGCTCTGCTCTTTCTGTTATCTTGCACACAACGCAATGATGAATTCAGGAAGGATTATTTGGCTTTGCTCAAAGGTTTTTCATTTTGCACTCTCTTTGACAACTATGTACAAGTGGATGTAGTTTCTGACGTGCCTCGTAAGCGTCTGGGAGCCAGCGGGGGCCAACAGGTGTGCCTTGAGATCGACTTTTTAGTTCAGACCGGTGGATTTGAGTATGGGTGAATGTGTCTTATTGCATATTGTTGCTATTTTAAGTTGTAGTTGTGCGCATGTTTCATTTGAGAGGGAGATGCCAATACAAGTCTGAAAAGAAACATTTTTTCAAATAAATGTTTTCCCAGATCATGGGACAGTGATTCTTATGTCTGAAAACACATTCCACTGGCCAACATCCTGCATATGTTCTTGAATATTGTCACCACTGGAGACCTTTATGTGAAAATAATTCAACAATGGTTGATATGTACTGACAAAGTGGTTCAATTTACATTTACGCCTCGGAGGACTTTACAAAGTTAACGATTCGAAAACAACAGATTAGATAATAAAACAGGAATTTCAATAATAACAAACCCATAGGAGCCAGTGGTAAGATAAGAATTTCTTTATTCGTCCCACAGTGGGGAAATTTCGATGTTGCAGCGCACATATAGGACAGTAGTAAGAGCACACAGGGAGCACACAATATATACAAATAAGTAGTAGCTATGTTTCTTAGCTAACAACCAGCTGTAGATGCTGAAAATTCTTCAATACCAGTCAAAAAATATATATGTAGTAGTAGTGCAGTTATATACTGTACAGTTGAATAGTGCAGGATAATAAGTAGATAAGTAAAGTGACATTGTTCTGTGACATCCTGAAGTTGCAGTATTGCACATTGCACATGATTTAAGAATTTACTTAATTACAGATGAATGAAATGTACAAGCTCAGCAGTTCTTATTGTACAGTCTGACAGCAGCAGGAAGGAAAGACCTACGGACCCTCTCCTTCACACAGCGAGGGTGAATCAGTCTGTCACTGAAGCTGCTCTCCAGAGCAGACAGAGTGTCCTGCAGGGGGTGACAGTCATGGTCCAGCATAGATGTTAGTTTGCTCAGGACCCTCCTGTCCCCCACCTGCTGCACTGTGTCCAAGGAACAGCCCAGGACTGAGCTGGACTTCCTGATGACCTTGTCCAGCTTCTTCCTTTCCCTCTCTGTGATGCTGCTGTTCCAGCAGACCACACCGTACAAGATGGCTGATGCCACCACAGAGTCATAGAAAGTCCATTGGGAGCGGGAAGACCACTGTCTATAGAGTTGATAAATATCCCAAACCATCATTGTCCTAGACCTAGAACAATCCTGCACCAGCAAGGCACAATGTGAGAAACCCGGGGGAGGCCCAGATTGACAGAGGAATCAGCTTCCACGGATGGACAGGCTGTATATGCAGGACTGAGGCTGTAGATCCAGGACTGAGGCTGTAGATCCAGGACTGAGGCTGTAGATCCAGGACCGAGGTTGTAGCTCCAGGACTGAGGCTGTAGATCCAGGACTGAGGCTGTAGATCCAGGACTGAGGCTGTAGATCCAGGACCGAGGTTGTAGCTCCAGGACTGAGGCTGTAGATCCAGGACTGAGGCTGTAGATCCAGGACTGAGGCTGTAGATCCAGGACTGAGGCTGTAGATCCAGGACTGAGCCAGTGGATCCATGACTGAGGCTGTAGATCCATGACTGAGGCTGTAGACCTAAGACTCGGGCTGTAGCTCCAGGATGTGAAGCTTTTGGACAGTATTGTTCCATGTAGATTGACCCGGGAACTATTGTTTGATAATAATTATTTATCATATGACTTGGACCGTACGCACGCTCTGATTGGCTGATGACTGGTCTTATATTTTCCCATCTTGGACCGTTACCATGCCAATTGGTCCGAACAGCGCGTATCACATTTGATGTCTTTCCTCGGACCGTTACCATGACAATCTGTTCGCAGCGCGTATCACACAAAACCAAGTCGGACATGAACATACTTCACAAAATCTCAAAAGCATTGGAGAGTCATATAATAAAACATTTGTTAACCTTGCTTGCTCGGTCTGTACAGAGAAATATCAGACCTTGGCCCTTTTTGCACAGACCTCGCTCGGTCTGTACATTAAGGCCGCGGTCTGATATTTCTCCATAGAGACCTCGCACTCGGTTAACAAGCCGTTAATATTCAATTTCTTGATGATGATGGTGTGTTTGAAGCTGCTCATTTTAAAGAGCCTCTCAGGTACAAATAAAGTGTTTGATTAATTCAAGAGAAATTACAAACAAAAGTAAAATTAGAAGTCAGACTTTTGACTGTTACATCACAATTTTTAACTATTGGCTTTGAAATGTCAGGATGTCACATGAACACACCTGATTCCGATGTAAAAGTAAGTTGCATTCCACTTACTATAGACTGTGAGTCGGATTGGGGAGCTCTTCATGCTGCTGATGAGGTTCTCCACTGTGCAGGTGTAGACATCGTCGTCCGACATGAGGACCCGGGAGATGGTCAGAACCTTGTGGTCGTGTGACAGTATCAGTCGTGAATCATTCGTCAGCACTTTGCCGCCCTTGATCCAGCTGTAGATGGGCTTTGTGCCATTATCATGAGAGCAGTGAAGATTAAAGCGCTCGTTGTACTCCAGCACAGAAGAGGCCATCATCTGGATGTAAGGTCTGGACACTGGAACTGGTGACACAGGCAAGCAGGTGTCAGCAGTTGGTTGAAAACTGATTTTACATTACACAGCACAATGCATTTGTACTCAGATATGTGAGATGGATTGCTTTGATAAACAAACGTTTCAATAGAGATAATATAGCGCTCACTGTTCATATGATTAAAGCACAGGTTATGTTGATGTTTCTGGATGTTGGATGATTATATAAGCATAATAATCATAGGTTTATTTCAGACGGTAATGTCAAATGACTCATTCTTGAATAGTTTCCCAAACTAAACTGCATTACTTGAACTATAGGGCAGTCATTCCGGTGATGGCCCCACACTCCCCCTCAGTGTTAGAATATTACTCATAGGTGTATAAATGCAGTACCATCCACCGTGAGCTCGATGTAGTGATCCCCAGTGAAGGTGTCGTCTGTGATGGAGATCTCCACTTCGTAGGTGCCTTCGTCAGACAGCTGCAGGTTATGCAGTAACAGAGAGCCATTCTCATACACCAGGATGCGGTCTCTGTACTCTGGCCTTAGGTTTCCAATGATGTCAGTGCCAATAGATTGGACAACTGTGATGGGTTTCACCTTGTCTCTTTTAAGCTGCCACTTAATGACAGGTTTGTCTGTGCTGCTGCTGGAGTAGCTGACAGACAGCAGGGCCTCTCTGCCCACTGTCCCTCTCACCACCTGTGACTGGCTGGTCACATTCACACTGGACACGTGACCTGTAACATACCAAAGGGGCGGGCGGTTCACCCATTCAGCACAGTACTATATTCATTTAACATTTGTTTTCATTTCACTGAATCACCTTTCGTACCTTCATGACCTGTGCTATTGAGCAAATTATTGGTTGGGATGTAATTTCCAACTAACTGCGAGGCATCTTCAGAACTATCACCCATCGTGGTGACGTGTCATTTATCAGCTGATGGTACTTTCTGAGTACACACATTAACAAGGAAAATACATCTCAACCAGTATTTGTATTTCAATAGGAACCTAAGCAGTAAAGTCAAAAGCAGATGAAAAACATTTTTGGACTACATGATATTTCCGTGCGTACATGCCAGGAGTTTGGAACGTATATATTTAAAAATATTCTTTATAATAAAGGAATTTGTGAAGGATTGTTTTTATAATAGCAAATTGTTGACCTATTCAGCTGAAGAAGCATGAACTTACCAAGGTTGTACTGGAAGGAAACTATTGTTTTGCCAAGTGTGATTTGTGGTCCCTCGCCTCCTACAGTGTATTATTTGTAAAGTGATGACTTGGCCACATGTCATTCTTTTTACAGACCTTGTCTTGGAAACCAAACTCAGCAAAGCCATTATGTTCACAGAGGCATTCCTATAAATCAGTGTGGCTGAAGTGGACACATGGAGGCCAAAACATTGGGCCTGAGTGGGGATCCTACTGTTAGCAGGAATGTAGTAGAAAAACAGCCCAGGACTTTGCAATTCTCTGCAGAGAGGCAGTTTAGCATGGCATCGCCTCAGCTCTATGGCAACCATTTGGTCCGCCTGACCAGGGTTGTCAAGGCAATGAGACAAAGGGCATGATTGTTGGAGCGACTTTCCTCTGCTGAAAAGAGAGAGAGTTTATGCAAGAGAAAAACTCTTTGTCACTGGTGAAGTTGGGGATAGACACAGATCCCACTGATTCTAGAAAAAAATTGCTATAACCGTTGGAAATAATATTTGTTTACAATAGATGTGTGTTTCCCACCACTTCTTTGTAAAATCCGTCTTAACTGTGACCTTCTTAAAACATACAATGAGCACTCCAAGCTTAGATGAACTATTTGAACTGTGGTATTGTGAAGCAGTGCCCCCTGAATAATCCACTATGTTACTAATTACGGGAAGATAATGCAAAGAAAGAAAAAAAACATGCACAAATAAGTACTTCAAACTTTTACATTCAGCTGGACATCAAGTGAAACTACGACAAGTGAAACTAAAGATCAGCTTCATTCAGGATTATGACGATTCAGTTCTTACCTGACAGAAAAAACAGGAGCAGGCCCAGAAGTGTGAGAAACGCAGATATGTCCGTGTAGGTTTGTGTAGCTGTTGAGGTGGTCCTCCTCTCCACCTTCATCTTGGGTCCCAGGCAGAATCCCATCCCCTCTTAGTGAACATGGTTTATCCACCCTGGGCACGTTCCTCCAGCCGCTGCCTGCTCTGGCCTCTGCTTGTCCACACTGAGCCCCAGAGCAGCTCACCCAGCAGCACCCCAGTGACAACAGACAGTGTGTGTGTTGTGTGGCTCACTGGCTGGACCCCCGTCAGGCTCATGGGAACCAGCTTTACACACTTCTACCTGAGTCTGTATTTGTTTGTCACGTCATGCATGATCAAAATAAGAATTACTTTAATAGTTATAATGAGTACAGTAATAATTCACTCTTTATGAAGTCTGTAAAAGTATATAAATGTGTGTAGAGTATGTATGTACTTTGTAAATAATCTAAACTGCACAGCTATTGTGTTTTCTAAATACTTTACAGTTTCATTATTCATGCTCCAATAACTTTAAAGAAAACACTTCACAGATGATAGTGTCATTACAAAAGTGTCCATGAGATGGCGAAAAAACGTTATTACCAGTGTACTCTTTCAGGAATCCCCAAACTGTGGCCATACCTGCATGTGCCAGATCCTGTGACATTTCAGAAGCTAAGCAGGCCAGGACTAGTTAGAACTGTGATGGAAGACCTCTGACAACACCAGGTGCCGCAGTGGGACAGCTGTAAAAAGGCAAAACTGTCATTGTCTCCTTAAGCAAGACGTTTAACCTACATTGATTGGAGTCTGTGCGTTAATGATCGGTGGTTGTTGGAGGGGCTGATGGTACAGATTAGTAGCCTCATCTTTGTCAGCCTACCCCAGGGCAGTCGTGGCTCCATAAGTAATTGATCACCACCATGTACAGAGTGAATGAATAATGCTTTTAAGTTTCCAGATAAGTACTATATGAAACCAATTATTATTCAAATCATTGTCATCATCATCATCAATACCATAATTGTAGTGATTTCCTCAGACCATCCACACTACAACATGCTGTGCAGGACATCTGCTTTGTTCAGATAATCCAACAGATGAACTAACTAAACACTGTATGATAACGTTCTCTATGGCTACTAAAGTATAATGCCAGATATAGCCAATACAGACTCGAGTTATTGACAAGCAGGCGTTGTTTTGAATGCTGAGGCAGCTCTGTTTTGACCAGTGAGGCTTAATGTGTCATCCCACCCACTTTGATGGAGCAGTTTTGTTGTTGGTATTTATAAAGAGCATTTTTTTTCCCTGATTACAAAGAAAGCTCTTTACTGCAGAGGCGTAAACATGCCAGTCTTTACAAAAAGGCTATGAGCAGCTGCTGTCTGTCTCTGCACCCTGAAGTCAGACATCTGTGGATCTGACCATCAAAGCCTGCACACTTTCACCTTTGCCCCGGGATAAAATGGCTGGCCCCCTCTTCCTCTCATCTTCCTGAGCCCTTCAAATCAAGGGGACACTTTTCAGTCAATTGAAGAAGAAAGCAAGGACACAGAGGACCCTTGTGCCTGATTGAGACGTTCCAACACAACATGACCTCTAGTGAAGATGTGTAATGTTGAGGTATTTGCAGAGAAACTGTAAAATGTGTCGTCATTATCACAGCAGAGTATTATGTTAAAAAGGGGTTTGATTTATGTGATGATCTGATTTCCACCGCTTAAAGCTTTCAAACCAACTTGAATTATAGTTCCTCGCTCACAAAATAAAGTAGTTTAGTTCTATCGCATCATTGTATTTTTGCCTCCGTCACGCCCTCCCTCAGCCGCTGCGCTCTCAGCACAAAGTGTCAAATAAGGCTCTTTCGCAAGTTTGCAAAAGGTATAATGCATGTTGTGGTCTGATTTTTGGTCTTTCTGTTGGGACTAAAAACATACATTATTAAGGTAAAAAAGTATGGTACCTCAAACCATACGCTTTAACACTGGAGAAAACTGATTTATTATGTTTTCATCGAATCAAAACACTTGAATGAAATGTTGTTTAGCACCTTGTCAAATTTAGAAAAATTACAATGTGAAACCAATACATGACAGACTCATTACACACAAATTGAGATATATATAAAGATTGCATGTGTTTTAATGTCTATATCTATATACTAATAGAGTTTAACCCCCGCCAAAAATACATCTCAGAAAATTTGAATGTGTTGAATTCCAAATGAAAACAAACAAAGGCTTGGCATAAGTCAATTGTGTATTGGTTTCACATTGTAAATTGAAATATAAATGAACTTATACACAGAACAATTTTATAATTTCTTGAGTTTCACGTGTAAAGTGTACATCATATGAAGTGTATATCATGTCTACGTATATATTTATACTTTATACTTATTTGTATATAAATGATTCCAAAAGGAAGATGGTATAATCATGCTGACAAGCTGTCTGAGAATCCAATGACCCTGCTGCGTTTGAGCCAGCATTTCTCTATTGAATTATATTTGCGGCTCCGGGTTGGTGTAGCTGGAGGTGTGCAGCAACTTATTGATTGTTCACCCACAATTATCAAAGAGACAGGTGCATGTGGCAACTGCTCTTCGGGGAATGAGTAGGAGAAGACGATTTTTTCTTTTTTTTTTAACTCATGGGGGAGGTTGAGGAGGAGGAATGTCAGCCCTGAGAAGAAACGGCATTGTGGTTTGGTGTGCCGACTATAGAGACCACGGTGGCTCCTATATCAGTGCAGCTGGCGGCGTGTATCTGTGGGGAGGTGGGCATGCATGTGTGTCTATGTGCGACAGCAGCAGCAGCAGCGAGCGACTCAAGAGCAGTTTCCTGTGTGATTGTCAAGGCTTGTGCGCTGTCTGAGTGAGTGCAGTGCGCGGTGCATGGCTCAGATGTGTGTGGGTGGGCTGAGTGGGAGCGCTGGAAGACTGAAGATGCTCCGACCGTCAAGCACGCAAGACTGAAATGAAGAAAAGGCTAATTTGGCAGTTCTATTTCGTACACTAAGCTATGACAAAATCAGATCTAGTTGCACATCCAAGTCTGGCATGTTTTTTTGGAATGCAAATTATTGATAGCATTCAAAATAGTTATAATCAAAGGAAGTTTTTCAATTGCAGTTCCAGGTGAAAGATCAGCAATGATTCTCTCCTTGGGATATCGTCACATTGTGGAGGGCGGGACCCATTTTCACGGTTATCATTTATTTTGATTTGACAAAAAAATAACATATTTTTTGTGAGAGCGACGAGCAATTTTTTTTTTTTTAAAGAAGTAGAGAAAACATGAAAATATCCAGTATTTTCTTTGTGTGAAGTTTGTTTATAACTCATCTTTGCATCTGTGACCATTGTTTGGTTTGGATCTTTTTATGTTATGAAAATATATTTATTGAATATTAATTTCAGTATTTATTGTTTGTTTCTCTTGCGTTTAATCAAAAATGGCTCAGAGGTACGCTTATTTACCTATTTGGGTTGTAATTTTTGTTTAATGATTATAACCTTTGGGTTCCTGACAAAATGAGCCCATGATAGGACATATTGTGCTTTACAAACCTACATTGGTTGTGAGTCCCATTCATTTAAATAGTGTCGGATTGATAGAAAGAACAAACTTGTTTTTGAGATGTCTATTTGCAGTGGGTGTGTGTGTATATGTCTGTGAATGTGTGTAAATAAAAAACCACAGACACTCACTTAAACAGAAACTCATTTAAAGATGGGCATTAATATTTGAGGTGTATTTATTATTGTGTAATGCCATGATTCTACAGTCAACTTCAGCAAGATATAATAATTTTGACTCTGCAAACTCTAGCAATGCAATTCATATACCTGATTTAACATAAATCAAACAAAGCAAACCCATCTACACAACATCAGCAGGGTATATATCACCTATGTATTGTAGAATTTAGCGGTATGAAATATTACTGGGTCTGAAATTATGACATGCTTACTGCACTGGAAGATCTGATTTATAGAAAAATGCCTGAACAAAATGGATGAAAAGGAAACAATAATAAATGCATAATTTACGTAGATTCTAAAACTTTGAAACATAATATTTTTGACATATTGATTGTTAAGTAAGCAGGTTAAATAGCCTTAGGATAGATCCAAATACAAGCAGCAGCGAATAAACCATAGCCAGAAGACAAACTTATAAAAGCCACAATTTACAAACTGTTCAACGTTGATGCACCAAAGGGGTCTCCAACCTAAAGCTTGGGAGCTCACAAACCCCTTCCAAGTAGCTCCAAAAACCCCAAAAGTGTATCCTGAGGAAACACATTGGTGTCCCTCTATTATTTAAGGACTTTTTTTTCTAATCGGAGTGCTTTGGATCCTCTTTACAATAATGTTTTTATAATAAAATGTAAGAGAGGCTAGAGGCTTCTTTTCTGTGTGTTTACATTTTCCATCCAGTCCTTGATGAGCACCTGATTTTAGGATTAAAGGACTTCCACTCCATGACAAATAATCTGATGAATTACTCAAATTATATGACTTGAGTATAAATGCCACATTTTCACATTCACTAATAAATGTATAATAAATAGATAGATAGTTCTAAGACTGTGCCCCTATGGCGAGTTCAGCCTAATGACTCAATGTCTTTGGGTCGTTAAAAGGAAATCGGTCTCTCTGCCATATTTGTCCAGAAAAAGTATTGAGAAAAGGTTGGAGACCCCTGGTCTACACACATGGTCTGATCAGTCCAACACAAGCCCTGTTTAGCATTTAGAGGACATTCATTTTCACATTCACAGATCAGCTAAAAACTAGCACACTACCAGAAGTTTCACAAGTACATGCAGTGAGTTGCGAATTCTGGGTCAAAGACATCCTTAAAACTGTTGGAGAAGCAGAGGAGTGTTAAAGTTCACAAAATTCACCCTCCAAAACTGTTCTTTTTCTACAGCTAATTTGAGCTGAAAACAAATGACTCCTTGGGACGGGGGGTATAAAGGTATGTATCTGAAATCCGGCCCAGCTGGCTTACATCACTGTCTTCTCTCTGTCCCTTGCTTTTTCTCTCTTCATCATCCAGGTCAGTACTGGAGGTCACTGCTCTGGTTCTGAGGAGTCTCCTACTGTCCTCGATCCTCCGCTCTCTGAAACAGACACAGACTGTGGGACTGCACAGGTGCAAAGACTCTGACAACATGTGGCTGGAAATAAACTGCTTTAATATATTTTCGTATAGTTTAAAATGCACCTCTTTATCTTTATATTCTGTTTTATCTTCATTGTCTCTTTCAAAAAGGGGGTCTACACCAGTGGGAGGTGCTTGAGATGTTCAGTTTCTATCCGACAGCTCCATTAATTCTGCCTGGCCTCTTTGAGGCATACGTTGTTCCTGATGCACCTGCAGTTAAAAATACCTCTCCTGCATGGGGACTGCAACTGGGTTAAGGGATAAGTCTATGAAGTAAACTCATTTTTGTTGCTCATATCCCTAAAATTACACTGTTTATCTTGAAAAATGCTACATTAACAGTAAGTTTTTGCATTATCTACCTATTATTTACCTGCAAACTAGAACTGTGAGTAATCAGTGATCTGTGCATCTGGAGTCACTCTATACACTAATCACCGATCCAGTGAATGCAATGGAGTTGTAGGTTATTGTGTGGGCTGTTCCTCACCCCTAGTAAATGCCCTGTCTTCTCTGCTCATTACATTAATAATGCATTGCACACACATCACCCTTGAGTTTATTCTGTTGTCTCATTGCTGTATTTTGGCTCTTAACCCCGACCTGTGCCCTACATCCCCCGAGCTGCTCACCTCCTCCCCCTCTGTTTTGTCCTCAGGCTTCATCTTCTTGCGGGTCATGTGGCCGCGGAAACCTGCCTGGATCTTAGCAGCTGCCCTGTTGGCCTCGGGGTCATCTAACGGGATGTCCATGATGTCCTCCTCCTCCTGGGGCCGGCTGCACTCCTCCTGCTGTAGATCAAAACAGCAAAACAGGATCATCTGTCTCACACAATGTAATGTGGTGCATTCATGTGTTATAGTCGTATTTATATTGGGAATTTTTAAATTGGAAAACGAATGCACTTGCATATTCGCTAATGTGTATTTTAATATTTACTGAGGAAAAGATTTATGGAGATCATTAATAGCAATGTTTTACAAAAATGAGACATATCATGGATTATAAAGACCTCTGTCTTGTCATAAAAAGTAATTTTCCCAAAATTACAATCATACATATATATATATATATTAGGGCTGTCCAAAATAGCGCGTTATTAACGCGTTAACGCAAATCAATATTAACGCCGTCATTTTTTTTATCGCGCGATAAAAAATAAAAATAAAAAAAAACTTTACTTTTTATTGCAGACAAACACATATACAGAAAAAAAAATAGAAACAAAGAAAAGGACTAGTTCAGATACATTGTAGACAGAGATTACAAACAATACGTAGTTGGAGATACAAGGGGCCAAAGAAGAAACCCAGAAGGGCACATAGGAGGGGGGGGGGGGGCATGAAGTGGGAGATGGGGGGAGGGGTTAATAAAAAAGGCAATACAAGCAAACAGTATACAGTCATAGATATACCGAAGGTAAACAGAAACAGCATAGAGTATTCACATGAACAAATTTACAAAATATTTACAGATTGTTTATCATCATCATAATGACACCATGATGTTTCTATACAGTCTATGGTCTATACCCACACATACACACACACACCCACACACACACATTGAAGGGGCTTTTTGTTACCAATTATTTATTTTGTCATCCATTTATTGATAATTTTGCATCAAATGTTAGTGTGTAATATAACACTACACCTTGTTTTCAATAAAAAAAAAGCAATTGCACACAGCACGCAAATGTGTGACTAATTTGCGATTAATCGCGAGTTAACTATGAAATTCATGCGATTAATCGCGATTAAATATTTTAATCGTTGGACAGCACTAATATATATATATTGAAATTATATTCATACAATTACCAATACTAAAAGCAGGTATGTCAAAATTATATTCTATTTAGCGAAAGGGAAATGGGAGAAATCACACTCACACATCTAGTGTTCCCGCCCACCTGTTTGGGAGCTATCACCTGTCTGACTGACCACCACCTGTCTGACTGCTCACTCAACCACCACTCTTTTAAGTTAACACAAAACAAAAACAATAACTAGAAAAATACCTGACATATTGATACCAGTTGCACAAAGTTTTTACAATAACTAATTACTTTATACAAACCACCAAAAACACAATCCATCATACATTCTGGAAGTAGATTTAAGTAGTAAACAAAGCAGCTACCATCAATTTCTC
The DNA here is from genome assembly GCA_964034765.1 of Knipowitschia caucasica. Lineage (NCBI taxonomy): Eukaryota > Metazoa > Chordata > Actinopteri > Gobiiformes > Gobiidae > Knipowitschia > Knipowitschia caucasica. The sequence continues at coordinate 8,126,875 of OZ035832.1, forward strand.
TCTCTGCTCACGGTCAAATAAACAGCTCAAAAAAGTTCCGAGGCTATACTTACATTGCGACAGTCCATGGCTTACTTGAGTGAAGACCTCAGCTTGTGGTTGTCCTTAACTATGTTCTAAACCTCAGTGTTCTTTGAGTAGAATGCAGATGCCAACTGGTTCGTACAAACAATCACTGTATGTTCAGTAACAGCCGCTCACGCACAAAGTGAGAGGGAGAAAGCTGGAGAGAAACTGAGAGAGAGATATAGAGGAGAGGAGAGAGATGGTGGGACCTCCTACAAATATGACAGCATGTGTTCCATCTTTTCAGCGTCATTAAGGGTACTGGCCTGCTGTGATCACATTTCTGTAACTGACCTTTACCTAGTCGTGTTCTAAACAGCTCTGATTGTTGTCAGCTTTCAGTGCTGGACTCAACAGATGATGTATATGAAAATACTCTTTATAACATATGGCCACAAAACAATAGCTGACTTTTGAATTCTACTATAGCGTGAAGATAGCCCTGCGTTAGAATCGTAGCATGTTTTACACGACAAGGTGTTAAAAATGTATTAGAATCATTGAGCTATCAGCACTCTCCATCCCTCAGATCCCAGCTGGTACTGCCGCCCACACGCCTCTGCCAGCTTCACAGGCCAAACACAGGGAGAGAGAGAAACAAGCTACATCCATTTATCCAAGTTATATCTACAACATTTACACCCTCTCAGTGATTTCATCTGTCACATCATGCACTAAAAGGTTGTTATTGTCATGGCTTATTTAGCTTTAATACATCTAAATTGGTGTAGACATTTCCTACTGCTAAGTTCTCATAAATTATTCAGTTGTTTTGTTGTACTTGGGAGAATTGGGAGAATGTGTGTGCGACATGTGTGCGTGTGTGTATGTGTGTATATTGCACACATAAAGCCATCATTTATACATCAAGTGCTGCTGTATAATTTAAAGCGTACAGTTTTTATTCCATCCATAACCGACAGAAGTGTAAGTTGGGATCATAGAGAGATAACTTATTTTTAGTTATATTTTACAGTCACAGTCAAACAGTTATAAAAGCAAGTGCACAGACAAAAATGGTGCCTAGCAGAAATCAGCATCCCAGACTCCAATTAATTCCATGACAACGCGAAGAGAGAGCAGGATGGTGAAGAGTTACTATGGTAACATTGTTAGTACTTCTTTCTGCTCTCCCTCCCTCCCTGTTTGAGTCCAGACAAATTAGGACTCGCTTTTATTTTTCATGTTGTATTTTTTTTATTGGCCCGGCCTTTGGGAATTGCTATGAAATAATATTGTGAATAACAATTTGTAACCGTTTATTTTAAATGAAGTAAGCAAAGTGAATGACATTTCTCATAGGTGAATAAAGATATTTGAATTTGAATTGAAGTCATCTGGACAAAGTGTTCCATGTTTGTCCCACATCCAGGCGTCATTGTCAGATCTGACCAGTTATTATAAACCTAGTCTGTGATGATGGGCAAATTAAGGATTACGCTGCCTTCAGAAACATTAATTTTACTTGAACTAGCAATTGACAAATCATTGTGAAAAAAGGAGAGAACTGTCTCCCACTTTTTTTTATTTACATGACTTTGGTCCATAGAAGACTGCAGCTGTAAGTCTAGCAATAATTATATTTATGACACTACCTGAAATAAATTTGGCCTGACTTCATACTTTTCCTCTATGTGGACATCTTGCCAGCTCTCAAAACACAAGATGGAGGTGCATACAGGAGAAAAGGACCTTTGTGGAAAACATTTAAAGTTTACCTTTTCATTTATCTGCTTTTCTCGATCTGGAGAGTCTCGTTTCTCGTGGTGCAGGTCGTTGTCCTCTCCGTCAGCCCACTGCCCCAGCTCTGGATCATCATGCTCCAGTTCAGGTGAAAAATTCCCCTCTCTGATCTCAGACTCGGAAAACCCTTCCACCAGTTCCTCCTCATCAGAGTGCTGGTCCTCATGTGGGACAGTGAAATACTTCTCCAAACTTCCCTCTTCTTGTTCTTCTTCATTGCCCTCCAACAAATCATCCTCATCCTTTTCTTGAAGTTCTTGTTCTTCCAAGATTTTCACATTTTCATCAAGTTGTGTTAAATCACCAGCAGCATCTTCTGATTTCTGATGATCATCTTCTGTTTCTCCTTCACGTCTTTCTTCCACAATTCTACTTGTGTCCTCGGTTAAGTCTTGCAAACTTGAGTTTTTGTTGTTGTTTGGAACATTTACCTCTTCGTCTTCTTGATCATCTGTTTTAATATCGGACTGACGTAAAGTTCCTTCATACTCTACATCTGGTCTTTCTTCTTCCAACTGTTCTTCCTGTTCATTCAATATTTCTTCAGTTTTATCCATAATTTCTTTTATCATCAGTTCATTACTCTCACTTTGATCATTCTCTGGAACATCGTCAAAACTAATCTCAACGAATGATTCATGTTTGCTACTTTCTTCAAGAACGTTAGTGGCAGTATCATTTGCAGAAGTCATTTCCTCTTTCTGCTCAGTAATTTCCAACTGTGAAACTGGGGACTGTTGCCTGACTTCACTGGGCTTGAAAGAAGCTTTTTGAAACGCATCTTCTTCTATTACTGATGCTGCTATTTCCTTTTCTAAATCCACAGCACTAACAGTTACATTTCCTGGTTTGGCTTCCAGGTCTGTATTCTGCTGATCACCGTCGTCTGAAATCTCTATTTTTTCAGTTGCGGATAAGAATTGTGTCTCGTGCCTTTCTGACTCAGAGTTGTTCTGCTCTGAAGCGGCGCTGCTATTAATTTTATTGGATAATCCGTCAGCTTGTGTGGAAGACGTTGTGTCTGTGTCCAGAGGCCTTTTGGCTGACCCTGCATGAGTTATAACGGGAGACGGTTCATCCTCAGCAATGAAGTCTTGAGAGTTTATGCTGAAAGCCAAAATCATATTAAATACATTTTATTCTATATCTCAAAACAATGTCTATCTTCTGTGCTCCAATTCTTACTGGGTTAATGATGGGTTAATAATGTCAATTTATTGATTTAGATAATGATAATAGTTATCAGCCAAGTAAAACCATTAGGGTTATATCAAATTCCCACTATGGACCTAATTCTGTACCTCTGTGCACAGAATCAAAATAACTTAATGAACTTGGAAACATCTAAAATAATGTTCAGAGCGTCAATGATAGATACTTACTCACCATAGTAACAGAGTAAGAGGAAGCAAAAAATACATGTGCCTAAATAGGACTACTGTACTTTAAAATCAATTTGTATATTAGTGTGAGGAGTTAGTCTACTCTTCGAAACAACTTACCAGATGAATTAAAATGTGTAACATCATCTTGAGGGAAAGAGAGTGATGCCCTCGGCACAGAGCCAGAGATAGAGGAGAAGTGTAGGGTTAGATAGTGTTTGGGCCAGTGTCTGAGAGAGAAAGAGATAGAGACAGAGCCACAAAGAAAGAGAGAGACAGAGAGAGCGAGAGAGAGAGACAGTGTGTCTGTGTGTGTCTATCTTGTGTTGTATGAGAGGAATGGGTTGGAACCAAATACATACATCGTCTGCTTTGTCCAACTCCTTTTCAAACTGTGTTTTGCTGTTTATTTGTGTATCCTGTTTAATGCTCTTGTCTTTTGGTGTACAAGTAAATACATAATTACTATCAATATGTATTTATTAAATTCCTTTCTCTCATCTTCTGTGCCCTGTCCATATACTGCAGCTGTATGTGGTCCTTCCTGTTACCAGTGCAGAGCAAAACTCACTTAGAAGCAGTCCTTGATGTACAGTCCAAGGTCTGTGGGAGAAGAAAAGTTATTTCTATCATTAACAAAATGTAATAAGAAACAGGAACAAAGTATAAAAGGAAGACCAAGGCCACCTTGAACAAGTGATTGTTATAATATCGATCTTCTGATTTGGCAGCCCACTCAGAGGGATCTGTTCCTCTTTCTGAAAAAAAAGAAAAATAATAGAAAGAGAAAAAGATGAATTTGATCATTTTCGCTTAAACTGGGCCGGCAGGGTTTCCTTACCTTCTCTCTGCTTGAGCAATGTATCAAAATATTCTGCAGCATATTGTGGAATATCTTTAGGCTGGTCCCGAAGAATTTCTCTCGTTAATCCCTCCAGTATCGCACCAAAACCACGGGGAACTCTCAGATGAGTGTTGGAGATAGGCATGGCCATGGTGAAGGGATCAGCTCCGGGGCTTTCAAACCACGAAAGTAATATCTTGTTTCAAACGTGAGAGTGTTTTAGTATTGCCCGTGTGCCCGAACAAACCTTAATGATACTTCTGCAGTTGACGATAACGAGTAACGTTTCTGTTTATGTTGTTGCCAAGTAACGCTCCAGCCCTACGGCAAGTAACGAGGCACATTCTTTGATTCCACATTTCTTATATATTTATTGTCTACATTACAAAATTACAGTTTTATTACAGTTTTACAATGAGCCAAAAAAACCACAATCAAATATAAGTGATAGAGAGCTAACTAAGGAGAAGAAGTAAGGTCCCAAGGCCACAGAAGGACGGAACCATAAAAAAGCGGCCCCCCGGAGCCCTCAGAGAAGTGCGTGACAGTAAGTGCGTACTATTAAATGTGGCACATGGAAATATTTTATCATCCACAAAAGTTGCAAAAGCATTTATAGAAAAGCTATAGCGATTAATGATATATGCCTTTTTTATAATATACAGTCTATGCTTTTTATGCATACAAGGCGTCTGAAGGTTCTTCACGTATACGTAATAACTGCGTAGTCGGAGCTAGTGCTCATCTTCCGGCCCACTTGTCTGGGCACGTGCAGTGTGTCAGCGGAGCGCGCGGCCTGCAGATGACCCCCACGTGACCACTGCAGAGGAGACATGTCCATCAGCTCCTCGTCCAGTGAAGACATCACCCTCAGATAACTCCATGTCCAGTGAATACATCAGCCACAGATAAGTGTGGGACTCTTACCTCTCTGCGACCAGCTGAACTGAAGTAAATGGCTTGAGAGATGTCTGGTGTGCTGGCCCCTCGTACGCTGATAACTATGTCAGCATATGCCACCTCAGGGTCGCCTTGCATTTCTAGGGAATACAATATGAGTTCAATGTTAAACTTCTCTAGGACCTTTGTGTCCTACTCAAAGAAATGCTTACTACCTGGAGTTGGAATTCTCAGTTTCACTCTTTCACTTTGTTTTGAAGTTGGCTCTGTAAATGATTTAATTAAGTATTTTTTGGTTCATGTTGTTAAACAGTTTCACTTGACCCACCCTGTATGAGTGACAGAGATGTACTGGAAGCCCGAGGTGAACTGTTGACACACATTTGCCTTAAATAGATGTTATCCAAAATAGTCAAGTATTGTATACAGTACTCACACAGGTATGTTCGCTGGCTGGTGCTCTACATCAGTGTCTCCCAAAGTGGGGTCCGCGGCCCCCTGGTGGGCCGCGAGGGTACTGCAGGGGGGCCGCGGGAGGTCATAAAAAAAATAAAAAAATAATATAATTATTTAATGTTAAATTTATATTGTTTTGTTTGTAATATTAAAATATTTGTGTTCATTATTTGACTTGAATAATCCACTGTAATCATTTTTGTATTACAATGTTTGTAGCAGAGGCTATTTCCCCAAAATAAAATAACCAGAAGAGCCTATACTTAATGTTGTCTTCTTGGTTATTATTTTGGGGGGCCACGCAGACCCGTCAGATTTTTAAGGGGTCCTCGGTGTTACTGAGTTTGGGAATGGCTGCTCTACATAATTGAAAGAATATTATTTGCAGCAGATAATCATCCATTTGACAAAAAATAACTATGGTACACTACATACACACACTATATTTAATGAAATCACTTTTACCATTTCGGCGCTGTCTTCTTCGAGTAGTGCACAGGTAGACTGCCAACGTTGCTAGAACTAATACTACTGTAATGGCCACTCCTGCTGAAATCTTCATTCCATCATTTATCCCAGGTTGTTCTAAACAAAATATAAGTGTTTAGAAAAAATAGAAATGACTAGTAGTGTACCCATTTTTTTTTTTACTTACCAGTTACACTTAAAATGTTGGACGCAGATTGGAGCGAGACTATTGGGCACATGTCACAAAATGAAGCATTGTAAAATATGGATTAATCTTTATTTAAGGATAGCTTTTTACAAACAAATCCAAAAGTCGTTTCATATTTGAATGTATTATTAATTCATGAATACTGTTTGTAAGTGGTTCTCTTATGCAGTAGCTATGCCACAGCTGCCCTGAGACAAGCTGATCACCACCACCGACCATATTTAAAATATACTCAGAGAAGACCCACACACATAGCCTGGTCGTACCACACCATAGTACAAATTACATTTCGCACTAAGGTCTGGAGGTGCTCCATTGTGCTCCGTTAACAGGTGGGAGAGGTTAACTCCTTTTGCAGATTGAAACAATCGGATCTGAGTTTACCGTCACGTATGTAATGCGCCCGATGGCTAGCATTTAGCCCTTTGCCGCTAATGGAGCACGTGGGGAGTAGCGCCTCTTGCTCCGGCTTCAATTTCTAGATAGAACCAGACCGGATTACTTTACTATCGCATTTTTCGCCATTGCCAAACTACAACCTGCCCGTTCGACGCAAACTCTTAACGTCAACCACAACTAACTACAACACCCACCTCCCACGCTCTCTGATTGGTTGGATGGAATTCAACCGATTGTAATCGCTAACACAGGGACCAGACCCAGACGTTACATTCAGTGAAATGATGATTGACCGGAGTGTACGGATGGCTCAGGTCAGGCCACCACACACGGTCCAGGAATCAAATCAAGCACACTTTTTTGACAATTAGGTATTCAATTCATTTTACTGATACCAAAAATAATAATATGCGGTCTTTACCTTTTGTAGTTTCGGTTATGTGTGCTACTGCATGGGCTTGTTCTGTAAATATATTTCAAGTGATTTTGTAACTTCCAAACATATTTAGACAAATGCTTACTGAAAAAATAGGACAAACACCTTTGAGTTTGAGCAGCACAACACGTTCTGTTTTTGGCTGAATTTCTGTTGAATCACTAATTTCACTGTAACAAAAGTATTCTTTCAGATCTTTGATGGTGATGTTTTTCAATGTAAGATTCAAAGTGCAATTTGTGTTGATTGTCACTGGCATGCGTCTTCTGGCTCCTTTAGTGATCCAATAGCCGCGAACAAAACCAGAAGAACAATCGTAAGTGCAATTAATTGTTATTGAATCTCCTAACTCCACCAAAACTGTGTCAGTGTCCATCAATGTTTGGCTGTCACAACTTACAAAATCTGCAAAAGAAAAGCTGCGTTAAAATTGAAGTCCATTTATAAATAATGTTATATGGTCGTATGTATTAGGGCTGCAAGATATTAGAAAAATATCTAATAGCAGAGAGAGAGAGAGAGAGAGAGAGAGAGAGAGAGAGAGAGAGAGAGAGAGAGAGAGAGAGAGAGAGAGAGAGAGAGAGAGAGAGAGAGAGAGAAGGTGACGCAACAGATTCAGTGTTCAGAAGTGATGCCATAGAGACTTGCGAGTCCCAAAACCACGAGTCCGAGTCAAGTAATTTAGTCTTAAGGGGATGAGTCTAGGTCGAGTCTCAAGTCTAAAGGGGATGAGTCCGTGTCGAGTCTCGAGTCTTAAGGGGACAAGTTGCCCCTCGACCCGGACACGCAAGTCTCGCAACTTAAGTGCAAGTTGGGCTCTGTCTGTGAAACATAAGGAATACTGTTCAGAGAGAGCAACTAATTTGTACATATTTCAGAAAACGGTTTTAGAGTTCTAACCTATAGTACAATCATTTTGAATAGTTCAAATTAAAGATTTACTCCTGATTGTTGAATAAAACTAAAAATGAAACTTTTTTTTGAGAAATCTGGGTGATTCAGTCATATATCACGTATATCAAGTATTAGTCAATGAAAAAAAAACTAAAAACACCAATGTAGAGGAAGCGAAAACTCTAGGTGTAATAAACCTAATGTAAAGTAGTTTTTGTCTTTTAACCAAAACTTCTTGCATTTTGGCTGCCCGACAACAAGACACACTTGCTTGGTCTATTGACAAAACCGCAAAATATTCTCAAATGTTCCCAAAAATTTCAAATGATCTTTTGCGTATTCCTTCAGTCTCTTTTTTTGTTGCAGAAAATGGAATAATAAGTCTTTACCATTTGCGAATTGCGACTATAAAAACAGCAAATGTATGGTTTGATTTTGACTTATCATGCAGCCCTAATGAACGCGATCGAAAACATACAATATAATGAACAGCACTCTTACCACAGGATGCACAAAGGAACACAAACAGTGTTACTGCTACGAACGACATTTTTCAGTCTGGGGTAATTTTCAAACGAAGCGTGACACAACGGCAGCAACTGCAGGTTTTAAGCTCAAGCAGGATGTGGTAATGGTTTATTGAGGATCTCATTTTCCATTTTTTATCTGAATGCTTCAACACAGCCTGAATTGTACTGAAAGTTTTATGCTTTGTTATGAGAACAGATTTACCATTCAAAAGATGTAACTTTGTCTTGTGTTGTTCACCACTATAGAAACAGCCCTGCATATTCCTTATGCTGAACCCCATACATTCCACTACCAATAATAACAATAACATTTGACATTGTTCATGCAGAATAGCTGGAGTGAAAGATGTTTTGATGGCCAGTTGCTGTAGAACATATTCATGCATTATAAACATGCTTGGTAGAATTACCGGCCACCATTATCAGCAGCAGAGTGCTTTTGGTCATCCTGTTACATGCTCTTGTTTCACTTGCAACGACATAAGCCCATTCACTTTCAGCCAATGGACCATTCAGGACTAGAATAATGTTTCAAAACATGTTCCAAATGATGTGTTTTTTTCTTATAACACATTATAGCCACACATCAGGTAAGCAATCTTTCTTTCTTTGAGACATATTTCTTGAACTATTCATCACTTAAATTCCCTCTGCTTAGAATCAATAGAAGCAAGTGCCGACCAGGCTTTGGACGAAGCGCTGCATCGGTGCCCAGAAGGAACATATTTCTCCCACCAGATTTGTTTGGAGTGTCCTTCTGGTCATTTGTAAGTTGTACCATGTTTGTTAATTTTAAGTTGTTGTTATATGTCATTAACATATGTGTTTAGTTGCCTGGGAGATGTCCACGCTCCACAAAGGTGTCCGGTGGGAACATTCAACCTTTACACTGGAAAAGGCCAGAGCAAAGCCTGCGAAGTATAGTCATTTTTGGAATATATATCTGTAATATAATAATAATAATAATAATAATAATAATAAAAATAATGATAACAACAATATTAATAACAATAATTGTTTTGTGAAGCCTTGTTTTCCAGGTCTCATCAGCTCAGAAGATCGAGCAGACTGTAGGGTGTGTCCATCTGGATTCTCCTGTGATGTAGACAGTGGGACACTGTCATTGTGTCCCTCCGGTCAACACTCTCCAGAGGGTGCACTAGACTGCCTGTTCTGCCCAGTGGACTCTGTATGTAGCACAGGCTTTCCTTTCAAGGTAAAGTCTGAATTAATTCAAGCCGTTTCATGTATCAGAGTCATGGCAGTGTTTTGGGCTAAGGAATTTAGCGTGCATGAATCATTACATGACTAATCACCATGTTTGAAAAAAACAGAAGGAAAAAGAAAACATTACCATGGTGCCATTATGGCACCACCTGCATGTGAAAGTTAGATCATTCCAGATCTCTGAAACTAAGCAGAGAAGGACCTGGTTAGTACTGTGATGGGGGACATCTGGGAGCACCAGGGGCCACAGTGGAAGCACTTAATCCCCATTGCCTTGAATGAGTCTATTGTTTGTGTGAATGTTGGTGGTGGCAGCCCCTCGCTTCTGTCGACGTGTCCCAGGGCAGCTGGGGCTACAGTAGTAGTTTATCTCTGTTTTTGAGTGTCCAAAATGTTGCATGTAAATAAATGTTTTATAAAGATACAAAGATATTTATTTACCTTTATAGAAAGTGACACTTTCATTTAGCCAGTGGTGTTAAGGATTTTCTTTCCTGTCTGCAGTGTGACCCTGGAACAGAGCCAAACTTAAATCACACAGAATGCATTGAGTGTCCACCAGGCTTCTACTCCTCCATTTGCTCCATCAAGTGTATTCTATGTCCGGCAGGTATACTTTCCACACTGTGGGAAAACACTATAACATTCTGTCTCATTTACACACATAAGTTTATGCATTTTCTTTAGGTAGTTATTGTCCAGTGGGAGGGATGTCTTACCCTCTCCCCTGTGCTCCTGGTTGGTCATCGACAGCAGGTCAGATTAAATGCCACTTGTGTAATGACTCCTCCCCAATATGTAGGGGGGCAGCGTCTCGCTGGAGCCCCTCTGTGCTCAGATCCAGTCCTCCCGCCGCTTGCCGACCGGGGACTTACAGGGATCCACAAGAGGAGGCAGACTGTGTGCTGTGCCCAAAGGGTATTTGTACAGTTTAATCCACTTACCCTCAAATATTAATTGAATGTTTAATGTATTGGTCCACCCTCAGGTTTGTTCTGTGTGGACGGTTTGGCTCTGCCCTGTCCTGCAGGCACATACGGTGCTAAAGAAGGGCTTCAAAGGTTAAAAGACTGCACCGTCTGTCCAGCAGGTTAAATACTTCTTTATTTGCTTGATATGATATTTTATCAGATGAGCGCCAACCCTCATTAATCATCATCAGGTCATGTTGGAACAAGTTGTATTCTTTTCTTGTCAGTCATTGTAGGAAGCATCACTTCCATCTAGACTTTCTTTTGATTTTAGTGAAATAATTGGGGTCAGCTGTCACATTCAAATTAGTAACTCCTAATCTTGGCAAGATTACAGTTGGAAAGACATTTTGAATGAAAAGTCGAAACATTACGAGATTAATTAAAAATATAAGCATAAACTGAATTTTTTAAGAGAATAAACTCAAAATCTGATTAGAATAAACTCAAAATGCTATGAAAAATAACTCGAAAGGAGAATAAGTCCGAAAAATTCAGTCAGTGCATAATGTAGACAATGGAGCTCCAGTTGCAGCTAAACTAACAAAGACGCCTCATCGAGAGTTCACTGAAGCTCAGGAGGTTTTATTCTTTCATTTACTCTTAAACTGATGAACTGATTTAAATATTCAATATTTACTTAATATTTATATTCAGGGCAACAGTGGCCCAGTTGGTAGAGTATTGGCCTTTGGTCCTGAAGGTTGTGGGTTAGAGCCCATCACAAGACCCACTTCACGACTCCCACTGATGTCTGCCATTGTGTCCTTGGGCAAGATCAAGGCTCCTCTGGACTGACCAGCTGCTGGGGGATCAGTGGTCTGGTGGTCTGTGAATTGGGTGCAGCTCTGACTGCCACCACCCCGACCCTGAAAATAGATTAAGGGGTAGAAAATGGATGAATATTTGAATATTATTCTCATATTATCCATCCATCCATTTTTTTCCGCTTCATCCGTTGCCGGGTCGCGGGGGCAGCAGTCTAAGCAGAGACGCCCAGACTTCCCTATCCACACACACCTCCTCCAGCTCGTCCGGGGGGACCCCAAGGCGTTCCCAGGCCAGCTGAGAGACATAGTCCCTCCAGCGTGTCCTGGGTCTTCCCCGGGGCCTCCTCCCGGTGGGACGTGCCCGGAACACCTCCCCAGGAAGGCGTCCAGGAGGCATCCTGGACAGATGCCCGAGCCACCTCAACTGGTTCCTCTCGACGTGGAGAAGCAGCGGCTCTACTCCGAGCTCCTCCCGTGTGACCGAGCTCCTCACCCTATCTCTAAGGGAGCGCCCAGCCACTCTGCGGAGGAAGCTCATTTCGACCGCTTGTATCCGCGATCTCGTTCTTTCGGTCATTACCCAAAGCTCATGACCATAGGTGAGGGAGGGAACGAAGATTGACCGGTAAATCAAGAGCTTTGCCTTTCGGCTCAGCTCCCTCTTCACCACAACGGTCCGATACAGAGACCGCATCACTGCGCACGCTGCACCGATCCGCATGTCAATCTCACGCTCCATCCTTCCCTCACTCGTGAACAAGACCCCGAGATACTTGAACTCCTCCACTTGAGGAAGGACCTCTCCACCCACCTGGAGAGGGCAAGGCACCTTTTTCCGGTCGAGCACCATGGCCTCGGATTTGGAGGTGCTGATTCTCATCCCAGCCGCTTCGCACTCGGCTGCAAACCGTCCAGTGCATGCTGTAGGTCTTGGTTCGTTGGAGCCAGCAGGACGACATCATCCGCAAAAAGTAGAGATGAAATCCTGTGGTTCCCAAACCGGACCCCCTCCGGCCCCTGGCTGCGCCTAGAAATTCTGTCCTAAATACAGTGAACAGAACCGGTGACAAAGGGCAGCCTTGGCAGAGGCCAACATGCACCGGGAACAGGTCTGACTTACTGCCGGCAATGCGAACACAGCTCTGACTCCGGTCCCTGTACGGACGGCCCTCAGCAGAGGACCCCGGACCCCATACTCCCGGAGAACCCCCCAAAGGACACCCCGGGGAACACGGTCGAACGCCTTCTCCAAATCCACAAAGCACATGTGGACAGGTTGGGCAAACTCCCATGAACCCTCGAGTATTCTCATATTATTTTAATGTTATTCACATATTATTTCAATGTTATTCTCTTAACATTTTGAGTTCAGGGACAAAAACCCAATGGACCAACAACAAGGGGAGAGGAGCACAGAGTTTAAATACACACATGGGAAACACATGAGGACGGGACAGGCAGTCAACTGAACAGACACTGTAACACTGAAAAGAATCAATACAATCGGAATAAAACCACAAATTAATCAAAAGAGTCCACACCAGTGATGTCCCCCCAGATTTATTCAAGTCATATTGTGATAATATTTGCATTCTGAATAATGAATTTAAAGAATTATCACTTAAGGAGCAGTATGTAAAAATCTGGCCAAAAGTGGTACTGCAGTCACAGTCAATATTTTGTAGTCCTCTCCTACTCTCCCTGACTCAGGTTGCCAGATACACAACAAATCCATCAGCAAACACAGGGAATAATTTTATCAGTTGTTTGTCTGTCTCCATTCACATTGCCATGAGGCGTGCTAATGTTGAATGATTTTTTTTGTTTTTTTTGTTTTTTTATTTGGACATTGGAGATCAGAAAAACATAATAAAAGCAATGCAATTATACATAGATAATGCAAAATAAATAAGCAATTGATGTCCAAAATAGGATTGGGAAGAATGGATGTTGGAACATATTTCTTCAGAGTATCAACATCAGGGTTTCCTCCAGAGGATATCACCCTTCAATTTTATTTATTCCCTATTTTTTAGACATACATATATAAATCCCACATCAAACAGAGACAAACATTAGTTTAATGGAGTACATGTGGTCTCAAATGATTCTTTCTACAATTAAGCTTTAATCTGCAAAAAACGTCTTAATTATTGTCTTTTACCTGATTTTTAGCAATTTGTCACAAAATGCAATATTATGCAACGTAACTCCACCTGGAGTCAAACCCGGGTAGCTATTAAGTAAGTAAGTAATCTTTATTTATATACCGCCTTTCACAGACCAGAGTCACAAAGCGGTTTACAATTGTTATTTTTGGGCACTTGTCCACTCACTCCACACAGAGATGGAGCGGGGTCGCCGAACAGGAGGCGCATGCCAGACCTATTGTACATATTTTTAGTGGTAGGGGAAACCGGAGTACCCGGAGGAAACCTAGCTGGCATCAAAGCCCTATGTCTTAACCATTAGGCCACCGTTGCACATAATAAATTCCTAGGAGGAAAACAGAGTCAATCGATCAAGTTTTCCATCACACAAAAACTTGTGTCCGCTGTCTCAATTTTTCAAAGGCGTCCCGATATAAATCCTTGTTTTAGTCTTTGTTTTGTCATTAATGATTTTAGAGTCATAACAAGACCTTTTTAGTTCTGCGGCCACATGTTATTTTACCAGTGAGATTAGCCGTGAGGAGTTCTGGCAACCCGGATCACAGACTTCCTGATTGGCGCAACAGCGGCGGGTGGGACATCGAAATCAAAACAATAACATCTTTTACGGGTCGTAAAACTAATTTTGATTTTGAAATATCTCGGCTGATCTACTGTTATCAGTTAAAGATGTCTTCGGTGCCATATAATGATGACTTGACATGCAAATATTACATACTTTAAATAACATTGAGTTCAAACCTATAGTTTTTGGCTTTTTGTTTGGTCATACTTCATTATTTACATTTCAAATCACCCAGTAAAGTAACTACTGCAGAACATTTATAATTTAGAAGGATATTTTTGTATAAACAGAAGGATGCAGAGGACTCTGGCTCTGGAATAAAACATGGTATTCCTCAACAGCATCAGTGTTATAACAGAATAAAACAGATCTGTGCCAGTTATGAGTAACTGTAAGAATACTCATTTAATTTCTTCTCTGTTGTTAATGTAGTCCAACAATGCTTTTCTCCAGGGTTCTACTGTCTGGAGGGGGGCTCACAGAGGCCCACCTCCCAATTCTTGTGTCCACAAGGCTATTACTGTGAAGAGGGCACCGCCACCCCGCATGGGTCACCTTGCCCGGCCGGAACAGCAGGCGAACAACTGGGACAAACAAGTAGGGCAGCCTGCAAAAGATGTAGAGAGGGACGCTTCTGTCCGGCTGGTGAGTCCACTCACATTGGCCCTTATTTATGAAACTTGCGTACGGCCAAATCAAGGTGTAAATGAGGCGTAGGCAAATAATTTACACTTTTCGGCAGTCAATAGGTGGTGTACATTTTACACCCATCTCAACCTTCATCACAACACGCCAAAACAGACATGGAATTCGACCACAATAAACATAGTCCCACTCGCAAAATTATAAGCTGCGTTTTCATTGAGGATCATGTTTCGAAATTTGAATTTGCGCATCAGAAAAAGTCTAATGGAAACACGCACATTTCATGATGAGGACCCTCTTCTGTTTCTTCGTTTTAAAATCTGACTTGTTTGTATCATTTTCATCTGTATGTTTGTTTGTTGTGATCCTGGTCTGTGAAAGGCGCTATACAAATACACTTGACTTACTCACTAACTTACGCATCATCTATTGCTTTGTAAATCTGTGGCAGGCCATGCGCTGCGTAATTATGCATTTGTTTTTCTTCATTCACCTCTGGCAAAGCAATGTGGTTTTCCTAAGTTTTGTGCATAAAGCCCCATAAACGCGCCAATGGTCTTGCTCTCTCAGAACATTCTCAGCCACTGCCCTGCACTCCACATGTAGCAGTGAAAGGATGGCAACGCCCTTATCTGTAGGAACGGGCTCACGGGCAGTGGTTCTGGGGCAGTGCGCAGCAGGTGCCAAAGAGGTCCCACTGCATCACTGCTCAAATGTTGTGCGCGTCATTCAGACGTTTTGGATCCAGAGTTTCTCTGTGAAATCACGGACACTTTCCAAATGCTTCTCATACGCATCTTTCTCTCTCACAGAGATTGCTCAGACGCTTCACCCGAGTAATGATGCGAGCCACCGCTGAGGCCGAGATATTAACATTTATTCATTCATTCATTCATTTATTCATTTTTATATTTATTTATTTTAGTGCTGTCCAAAATATCGCGTTATTAACGCGTTAACGCAAATCAATATTAACGGCGTCCTTTTTTTTATCGCGCGATTAATATTTTTTTTTTTTTTTTTTTTTACTTTTTATATCAGACAAACACATATACAGAAAAAACATAGAAACAAAGAAAAGGACTAGTTCAGATACATTGTAGACAGATTACAAACAATATGTAGTTGGAGATACAGGGGGCCAAAGAAGAAACCCAGAAGGGCACATAGGAGAAGTGTTGTGCGTGAACGAGTTCAAAAGAACGCGTTCATTGAACACGCTCATTTTTTCGTGATCATTGAACTGAACGCAACACATTTTTAAAAAAAGAACTTGAACGTGAATTAGTTCATTTTATGTGTCATGAACGGCAGACATCACTATAAACGTTGGAATCTGTTTTCTCTTTTAAAACGCAACGAGAGAAAGTTCCTCCCTCCTGTATTCTCGCACTTTTTCCGTCTAAAAATCTAATCTAAAAATTCCTACGGTTTCCACCGTCTGTGAACGCACCCCGACTCCGTGTTGCGGTGCGGCGCTGTGAGCTGGTGCTTTTCACATGTGCCCGAGTCGTGATGAAAACACAGGGTGAGTTAGCGACAAAGTTTACACCGTTTACATTTGACATAAAGTATAGACACACGCACTGCAGCGCATTACTGTCTGTAGTTTATGAGCAGAGATGGGGCAACTCCGTTTGGCTCCCATTGAAAACCATGTAAATCTTGTCTGTTTTGTAGTCAAAAGGCTCTCCTCCTGTGGGTGTACAGGACATATATATATATATAGCTCGTAGTGTGAAAAAAATATGTATTTATCTCACGAAAAAAGTAAAATGAACTGAACTTTGAACTAGTTCAGAATTAAAAATGTGAACTTTGAACGTGTTCTGTTCACTTTGAGCATGTATGAACTGAACTTGAACTAGTTCAGAAAAGCTGTGAACTGGCACAACACTGCATAGGAGGGGGGGGGGGACATGAAGTGGGAGATGGGGGGGAGGGGTTAATAAAAAAGGCAATACAAGCAAACAGTATACAGTCATAGATATACCGAAAGTAAACAGAGAAACAGCATAGAGTATTTACATGAACAAATTTACAAAATATTTACAGATTGTTTATCATCATCATAATGACACCATGATGTTTCTATACAGTCTATGGTCTATACCCACACATACACACACACACCCACACCCACACAAATGTGTGACTAATTTGCGATTAATCGCGAGTTAACTATGAAATTCATGCGATTAATCGCGATTAAATATTTTAATCGTTGGACAGCACTAATTTATTTCTAATGTTCTATTTTTAAACACGTAATCTCAAGTAAGTAAGTACTCTTCATTTATATACCGCCTTTCACAGACCAGAGTCACAAAGTGGTTTACAATTGTGGTCATTTGTCTCTCACTCCACACAGAGATGTGAAGTGAGAGACAAATGACACGCACTCCTGAGTTTATTTACTAATGTGAATAAACTCAGGAGTGCGTAGCAAAGGCTTTTTGAGGCTTCCAAACAGACTTCTTGGCCGACTTCCATGCTGACCTGTCAAAAGAACAGGGCGGGAAACGGGCGGTTTCTGAATATTTATAGCCGTGACTTTCATATATACGCTAGTTTTGAGCGCGGCATTTAAGAACAGCCTCAGGTGTGTACGCTCGGATCTGGGCGGATCTCACACGTTCATAAATCTCACGTTGGATCTTGCGTATTTTGAATCTACACAAAAAAATACACCCTTTTCTGCGCACGTTTCATAAATGCTATAGAATGACAACATTTTTCTACTTTTTAAAGATATCAGTATTTAACCACATGAATATCAGGCTCCGCAGGTCCTGGGTTGCCCTGTGCACGAGGAAGATACTGTCCAGCCGGCACTCTCGAGGAGATCATATGTCCTCATGGAACTTTTACTCCTCATCAAGGAGCAATAAGTGAGACATTTCATTAGATTAAAGTAGATTGGACATGCAATTACAGTCACATTTTAATGTTTTTTATTCCATTGTAAACTCCACAATAACCTATAGGGCCATGGCTTTATCATTAAAATACATGTTGGAACTGCAAGTTTATGTATGTATGTCTTTTTTTATAGGACAGTGTACATTCACTATTTTTTTTAATGCTAATGTAGTAAATGTCCATCTGCTGTCCTTATATATTATGTAGAAACAACATATAGCAGTTTCACTTGAAAAATTAGCTTAAAGCATTATCCTTGAATTTTTTGGAAACAATGCCATATTTACGCTCTGTTTGTTCTTTATCTAATCAATAATCAACTTTTAGGTATCAAAGACTGTTTGAAATGCCCTGCTGGTTTTTACTGTCCTGCCGGTACAAGCGATCCGGTACCCTGCCCATCAGGCTCTTTCAACCCCCTGGAGGGGCAGGGGGAGCTGCACGACTGTCGGGCCTGCTATGCTGGAAAGGCCTGTACACAGGTCGCTCTGAAAGCTCCTGATGTGGATTGCATGCAAGGGTAACTTTTTGAATCATTATAGAACATTGATAAGATATTAAACTGGTTGTTCTGTCTTTGCAGATATGTGTGTCCCCCTGGTTCTTCAAAACCTAACTCCCAGAATAATGCTTGTCCACCAGGAACATTGAGCAATCGCACCGACCTCACAGACCGGTCACAGTGTCAGCGCTGCCCGGCCCGCTATGCCTGTCCTCGAGGTACAAAATAAGATACAATGGTCATAGATTATTGGAATTGTTTTGTTGTGCCTGATATTTCTGAATCTCAGTGTACATGCTTATAGTATATTACATACAAAGCTTAATTCCCTTGTATTATCAAAAGTCTCCTTTTTCATATTACTATAACTATATTTCTTTCTGCTGTTATGACAGGCACTGGTGGTATCCAGAGACCTCCAGTCTCATGCTTTGCTGGACATTACTGCCCCTCAGGGACAATGTTCCCCACACAGCATAAGTGCCCCGTGGGGACATGGAGTGGACAGAGTGGATTAGAGTATGAAAGCGAGTGTCAGCCATGCCCACGGGGGTGGTACTGCCTGGCTGGGTCTGCAGCTCCAACTGGCAGATGCAGCTCTGGACATTACTGTCCTGAGGGTATGCATATGTGTGACCAAAATTTCATTTTACACATAATACATTAAACTCTTTGTTGTGAAATATTATAATAGCTGTAATATTTGTTATCAAAATGCACTTTAATATGTTCATAATTTACCTAACGTGACTCCAGGCACTGCATATGGCAGTCAGTTTCCATGCCCGGTCGGGACCTATAGTATTCAAATGGGCAATAGACACATAGATGACTGTGTGATCTGTCCTGAAGGCTTCTTCTGCCCAGAAGGCACATCAAAACCATCTCCCTGTCCACGGTAAGGCTATATCAAAGCACCTTCTGAGGCTCATGTTCAATATCCTTTATATTGTGTACTCTCTCTAGAGCTACATATCAGCCTCATAAAGGAGGTCAAAAACAGGATGAATGCTTGGTCTGCCCTGCAGGCTATTTTTGCCCTCACTCAGCCACTGTGAACCCCAGAGTGTGTGGAGTTGGAAGTTACTCCGTAAGCATACAGACACTTCATTAGCATTCACATAACAATATGGCTACTCTTAAGGCAAGGCAAGGCAAGGCAAGTTTATTTGTATAGCACAATTCATACACAAGGCAACTCAAAGTGCTGAACAAGATAGCATTAAAATCATAAATAATTACAGAACATTAAAACGAAAGATAAAAATATAAAATCCCTCAGTTGTATGCACAGCTAAACAGCACCGTTTTTAACCTGGTTTTAAACATTGTCAGAGAGGAGGCCTGTCTCACATCTTCAGGAAGATTGTTCCAGATTTTAGCAGCATGAATCTGAAAAGCAGCCTCCCCATGTTTAGTTCTGACTCTGGGCACTAACAGGAGTCCAGTCCCTGTGCTCCTCAGAGTCCGGGCTGGTTCATATGGGACTAACATGTCACTAATATATTTTGGTGCGAGGCCATGGAGAGATTTGTACACAAGCAGAGCTGTTTTAAAGTCTATTCTCTGAGCCACAGGAAGCCAGTGCAGGGACCTGAGGACCGGACTAATGTGGTCGTACTTCCTGGTTCTAGTCAGGACTCGAGCTGCTGCATTTTGAATGTACTGCAGCTGTTTTACAGCCTGTTTGGACAGACCTGTGAGCAGGCCATTGCAGTAGTCTAACCTACTGGAGACAAATGCATGGATAAGAATCTCCAAGTCTGCTTTAGACACTATGTTTTTGATCCTGGCAATGTTTTTTAGATGGTAAAAAGCTGCTGATGTTACTGATTTGATGTGGCTATTAAAATTTAAGTCTGAGTCCAGTATTACCCCTAGATTTCTGACCTTGTTAGAAGGTTTTAGGGAGAGAGACTGTAGGTGACAGATGACGCTCTCTCTTTGTTTCTGGGGACCAAAGACAATCATTTCAGTTTTGTCTGCGTTTAGCTGAAGGAAGTTGTTTTGCATCCACTCACTGATCTGTTGGATACAGTGAAGGAGTGAGTCCACTGGTCCATGTTCTCCTGCAGTCAGTGAGACATAGATCTGAGTGTCGTCTGCATAGTTATGATAGGAAACTTTGTTTCTGCGTATTAACTGACCTAACGGCAGCATGTAGAGATTGAACAGAAGAGGTCCCAGGATCGACCCCTGTGGTACTCCACAGGTCAGGGCCATATGATCTGAGACACAGTTTCCAATCTCCACAAAGTACTTCCTGTCTTCAAGGTAAGACCTAAACCAACTTAGGGCGGTGCCAGCGACGCCAACCCAGTCCTCTAGTCTCTGTAAGAGGATCTCATGGTCGACAGTATCAAAGGCAGCACTTAGATCTAACAGGATTAGGATTGAGACTTTGCCTGCGTCAGTGTTCAGCCGGATATCGTTTGTAACCTTAACGAGAGCAGTCTCAGTGCTGTGGTGGGGTCTAAAGCCGGACTGAAACATATCAAATGAGTTGTTGATTATAAGAAATCTAGTAAGCTGTAGGTAGACAACTTTCTCAAGGACTTTCCCCATAAATGGGAGATTTGAGATGGGACGATAGTTGTTAAGTACCGTAGCATCCAGACTGCTCTTTTTTAGCAGGGGCCTGATGACTGCAGTTTTCAGGGCCTTTGGGAATATTCCAGAATCAAGGGACATGTTTACTATCTGTGTGAGTGAAGGTAACAGACTGCTCAGAACAGACTTTAGAAATCTAGTGGGTAGTACATCCAGGCTGCATGTGGAGGAGCTCAAACTGGAGATTATCTCTTGGACAGTTTGATCATTTACAGGTGCAAAGTAAGTTAGCTCAAAGAGCCTTTCTGGCTGTTGGATTGTTATCTGTGGATTGGAGACAATGGCGTTTTTGATGCCTTGAACCTTGTCATTGAAAAAATGTGCAAACTCATTACATTTACGTTTGGAAGTTAGCTCTAATGGCATTTGAACAGGGGGGTTTGTTAATCTATTAACTGTTGAAAACAGAACACGCAGATTGTTGCTGCAGCCTTCAATCATTTCAGAAAAATACCTTTCTCTTGTACTACGTAGCACCTGGTTAAACTCGCACAACTTATCTTTGAAGATCTTGTAATCAACCTGGAGGTTGGACTTGCGCCACTTCCGCTCGGCCCTCCGGCACTCTCTCTTTTGTGCTCTGACCGAGTCTGCTTTAGCCCACGGCGCCTTCTCCTTATTTTTCACTATTTTAACCTTCACAGGAGCGATGGTGTCCAGAACTTTCAAAACACTAGAGGTGACAGAGTTAAACAGTTCATCTACAGTAGAATACGATGCATTCTCAAAGTTTATCATTCCCATAAATAGTTCACCCGTATTTTCATTTATGTGTCTTCTTCGTACAGTTGCAGAGTCCACTGGTGGTTTGTTAGTGAAACACATGTCAAAAAATATACAAAAATGATCCGAAAGCGCAACATCGACCACGTTTACATTATATATGTTCGCCCCCTTTGTAACTAACAGGTCTAGAGTGTGCCCTTTGCTGTGGGTGGGGCCACTCACATGCTGAGTGAGACCAAAAGATTCAAGAAGAGAACTCAGCTCTTTAGCATTTCTGTCATCAACATTATCCACATGAATATTAAAATCACCTGTAATAACTAAACTATCAAAATCTGTGCATACAACTGAAAGCAACTCTGTAAAATTATCAATAAAACTGTGACATGACTGCGGTGGCTTGTATAGGACAACGAAAAGTATTGGAGGAGATTGTTTTTGTTGTATTTTAAAAGACACATATTCAAAAGACGGAAACTTCCCAAGAGACATTCTATGGGAGACAAAGTGGTCTCTGAAAATGGCAGCTAAGCCTCCTCCTTTTTTGTTTTCCCGTATTTCAGATTCAAATTTGAAATTTGGTGGTGATGCTTCTATTAAAACTGCATTTTCTGTATTTTGGTCAAGCCATGTTTCAGCCATGAACATAAGATCTAGATTATAAGAACAAATAAAATTATTGATTAAAAAAGACTTGTTACAAAGAGATCTGACATTTAGCATAGCAAGTTTCAAAGTTTCAGGATCAGGGGTTGTGGTCGGCTGATTCTTACACGGAACAAGAATTAGATTTTCCTGATTAGACTGATTAACTCCAGATGTTTTTCTGTTATGTATTCTTTGTGTTATCACTAAGGGAATGGCACAGGTGGCTTCACGACAGGGCCCCAGCCGGGTCTCTCCTCTAACTAGACTGCCAGTGGCTGCGAAGCAGAGACCCTGTGCATCCTAGTGTTTAGAGAAAAGAGGGGTAGGGGAAGGCGGGGGAGGAGGATGGAGAGGCGGGTGGTTCTTGGGAGTTGGACGGGGAGGGGTTGAAGGTGGATGGGTTTTTGGTGATGGGTTAGGGGAGGGGCAGGCTGAGTTGGGTGGTGGACGAGGGGGGAGTGGAGGTGGAGGGTTTCTTGGTGCTGAGTTAGGGGGGGGGAGGGGGGCTAAATGAGCAGGAGGGGGGGGTGGAATACTTATGGGGTTAGAGGAGGGACGGGTGGATTTTGTGGGAGAATTTGAGTTGGACGCCCTAGGTGGCTTTGGAGGTACGTATGGGGAGTAGTTTTGAATGTTAGATAGGACTCTTGATCTGGCTACAGTGGGTGTGAGAGGAATAGTCTTCATCGCCGATCTTATCATGCCTGCAGAGTGTTCCGGTAAATCCAGTAGTGAAGGCGGGGATAGAAAACAAAGGGAAAGGTCGTCCTCATTTTCCCTAGATGGAGTGGATGTAGCGGGGGGGACCCAAGCCGGGTCCATGGAAGGTGATGAGGGAGTCTTTGGTGGAGACAGAGGTGGTTGAGGAACCCCCAGTACAGGCCTGACTGTAGCCTGGAGTAATGGGGGAAGCTTCACGGGAGCTGTAGGTGGGGAAGGTGCTGCTGAAGATGATGGAGCAGCCACTGCTGCTGCTGTATCCACTGCTGCTGCTGAAGATGATGGAGCAGCCACTGCTGCTGCTGAAGATGATGGAGCAGCCACTGCTGCTGCTGAAGATGATGGAGCAGCCACTGCTGCGGCTGTATCCACTGCTGCTGCTGAAGATGATGGAGCAGCCACTGCTGCTGCTGTATCCACTGCTGCTGCTGAAGATGATGGAGCAGCCACTGCTGCGGCTGTATCCACTGCTGCTGGTGGTGCTGTATATGCTGATGGCGCTGATGAAGATGTGGCAGCTGCTGATGATGCTGGGGGTGGAGGCGTTGAGCTCTCTCGAAGCCGTGGAGGTGTTGAGTTCTTTTGGAACCTTGGAGGTGTTGAGTTCTTCTTGAATCGTGGAGGTGTGGAGTTCTTTTGAGGCGGTGGGGGTGCAGAGACCTCGGGAGTCGGTGGAGATGGTAGTGATGTCTGTGCCCTTTGCTTCTTCTTTCTCCCTTTCAACGGCTGCACGCGCTGCGCAGGCTGAGGTCTTAGGGCAGATGCAAAGTTATCCATCAGCACTTTTACTCCGTAGTTGTTCAGATGTGGGCCTTTTTCTTCAAAAAGCTCGTGCCTATTCCAGAACAGATTAAAGTTTTCAATGAAGCCAAGTCCTCTGCGTGAACACTCATTGAGTAGAAATGTATTTAGCTGATACAGACGGCTAAACTTCTCCATTTTTCCATCTATATTTGGCAGTGGGCCACTAAGAAAAATTGTTATGTCCATTTTCTTGAGGTCATCCAGTAACAGCGTTAAATCCATTCGTAACTTCTCGCTTGCCTTCTCATAGATATCTACCGCCCCCGTGTGGATCAATAATGTACGCACACCACTGTTCTCAGATAACACTTTAGGCAGAAGAGTTCTTATCTCAGCAACTTTAGCAGAGGGAACTGAGACAGTGAGCATGGACTCCATGTTTACATTTTTCACCGAGCCATCTCCGATAAGGATACAGTTTGTCCTTGGTGGAGGCGCTGCAGTTTTTAGCAGCTTTGTTGTTTCAGAAAGGGGTAAAAAGCGGTTTGAAGTCTTCAGAACATTTAGTTGTGGCCTTATTTCACTCCTATTGTCATTCTTAGCTTTGTCAACTTTGGGTTTGGCTCCACAATTGTTCCAATAATTCTCATTGTTGATTTTGGGAAAAGAAATGACGTCATAACTTACATTTCCAGTCTGTCCATTCATCCCATTTTCACTCATTGGAAGAGTCGGGTTAAGTCCCATTTCTGTTTCCACAATAGATATCCGTGTTTGAAGAGATTTAACAGTCCCAAGAGATGTGTATAGGTGGCTAATTTGTGGTCTATAAGAATCATTCAAATATTGACACTAAATCAATCAAGAACCTGTTCTTTTTGCTCTTCTCTATTTTCACAGATATCTTTAAATTTGACTCTGAATCTGAATCTGCTCTTTTGTGTAGGACGAGGGCTCAGTGGAGTGCTCTGCGTGCCTACGAGGCCACTTCTGCAGTAACGAGACTACAAGTGAAGAAGCCATGTTGAAAGTCATGGTTTGTCCTGCAGGCTTTCTCTGCTCTCAAGGTTTGACCAGAGACCCCCAACGATCTGCAACACTGTGTCCTCGAGGCTTCTACTGTCCTGGAGGAGGGATTGTGAGTTACATTTGACTTCATGCAAATATGAAAAAGTTTATTTTATTATTTTATTTTAGGATCCCAACCCTATTCCCTGCCCAAATGGTACATACAGTCCTTTTCCGGGACTACGGGATGTTAGAGATTGTCTACTATGTCCTGAGGGGAAATACTGTTACACTCTACATCCACAGAACGAGCCAATAACTTCCCCTGTGAGAAAAAATAAAACATTTATTGATAATAAATATTTGTGCATTTGTTGTTACTGTATTTGAGGATTGGTGTTTTAGACTGGCCCTTGTCCTGATGGTCATTTTTGCCCTCCTGGAACTGGATTTCCCTACACCTATCCTTGTCAATCTGGCCAATTCAGAAACAATACTGAAGGCCACAATGGACAGAAGTGTGTTCTTTGCCCCATGAGATATTACTGTAAAGGACAAGGAACACACACACCGTCAGTATGTCCTCAGGTAAAAAATATTGTGTCACCATGAGCTATATTTGTCCTTCATCTTTCATTTTCAAACTGAATTTCCATATGTTGCATCATTGTGTTGTTTAAGGGCTTTTACTGTGCAGTGGGCACTTCTTTTCCTGAGCCTTGTCCTGAGGGAACCTTCAGCTCCCGCTCAGCTCTTGGCGATAGGGCTGAGTGCGCCCCTTGTGGTGGAGGAGAGTTTTGCAATGGTGTTGGTCTCAAAGAACCCACAGGACAATGTAAAGAGCGCTACTACTGTCAAGAAGGAGCCAAGTCTGCTGTGAGAACATTTATTTTTAATTCATTCTCGAGTTAAACAAGTTCGCAGTAACACTAGGTAGAAAGACAGTGGTGAAAACTCTAGTGAAAATATTTCTTTTGTATCCGTTCACTGCCACATTCTTATTGAATTCATAATCTTTCTTCAAAGTAGTATAAACATTATTAATACTATTGCAATTACAACTTTAAAAATGGCTATCCATAATATGCACAATTCTGTATTGACTCAAAATCTGAAAAATACTCACCATTAAAGTGGTTCTTCTATAATGTTGGCTTGATTACCTAAATGAGACCACAAGAAACTAACTATGTAACCAAATCAAACTACCGGTGGTCTCCTCTTTTTATAAGAGAAAAAAAAAAAATAGCAGCCATGTTTTAAAGACAACATGTAAAAGTTCCTTTCTTTTAAACAAAGCAAAAAGTTATGTACTAGAGCTTTAAATACATATTATCATCTAATTACTAGTTTACTAGTGATAATAAATAATGTTATAACTTAAAATATGTAATGTTATACTCTTGCATTCGTGCAAATAAATTCACTTTTTAAGTGTAGACTCCTGTGGATGGGGTGACGGGAGGATTGTGTCCGGCTGGAAGTTTCTGTCCCTCTGCGTCCTCCGCTCCCCTGCCTTGTCCTTCCGGCACCTTTAGCAACAGCACTGGCCTAAGCAAACAGGATGAGTGTTCTCCCTGTCCACCAGGGTAAATGTACTTTTATTTTATGCAATGCACGCTTAGAAATATACTTCTGACCGTTTTTTTTTCTTTTACAGGTTTTATTGTTTGGGTTTCAATAGCACCTCACCATCTGGAAAGTGTCATCCTGGGTTCTACTGCACTCATGGATCTACTTCACCTGTTCAGTATGAAGCGGATGTGGGCCATTATACCTTAGAAGGTGCTTTCAGGCCCGAACCATGTCCCCTTGGCACTTTTCAACCTGTATGTAATGTAAATTGGCACAAAATATCTTTCCATTATTGTTTAAGAATTTTATCCATGAATCCTGCTCAGAGTCAAGGTGCACAATCTTGTATAGAGTGTCCCGGTGGCAGAGTGTGTAATCAGACTGGTATGTCACAACCAGCACTGTGCCCCACTGGGCACTATTGTCCTCCTGGGTCAACTGCAGCTCGCCCTTGTCCTACAGTCAGTATTTTGTATTTTGTATCAATAATGAATGTATATTTTCAGTATATCAACATGTTGATTCACTCTGTAGGGCTACTTCTCTGACCAGTCTGGAGGAGAAACATTACATCATTGCAGGCCATGTGAGGCAGGCAGGTTCTGTGGTCGAATTGGTCTTTCAAAACCTCAAGGTCTTTGTGCCTATGGACATTACTGCACCTCTGGAGCCTCCACTGCATTTCCAGTAAGGCAACAAATCCACTATAATCTACCAAGTGTATTGATAATAAAAAAGTCACAATAAAAACACTTCTTTCAATTCAATTACTTGTAAGAATTATGTCTTGTTTACAGGTCGCCATGACTTCTGGTGGGGTATGTCCCATGGGCTTCTTCTGCCCTCGAGGTACAAGGCACCCACAGCAGCATGCGTGCCCTGCCGGGACGTGGAGTGATTCCATTGGGGCTCAGAACATGTCCAGCTGCCGTCCTTGTCCCCCTGGTCTTTACTGTAACATGACAGGGCTTAGTCAACCCTCTGGAATGTGTCATGCAGGTACAGAAAATGTGCCCAATAAGAATAAATAGATGCTTCATTTGGAATAGTGTCTTAATTCGGTTTGTTTGTACTATTGTAGGGTATTACTGCGTAGGTGGAGCAATATATCCCAGACCAACAGACAGTATAACAGGAGACGTTTGTCCTGTTGGACATCAGTGCCCCCTTGGCTCATCCTCTCCCTTTCTCTGCCCTGATGGGACTTTCTCTAACTCAACAGGTTTTTAACGAGCACTATATAATAGAAGATGTACTAAAACAGATTACCTTAATTTTGTGGTTTTGTTCATCTTCTGATGCAGGAGCAGGACAGTGTGAGGACTGTCCCATGGGGACCTACTGCCTCTCAGGGGATGGAGTCCAGCTGTGTCCAGCCGGACACTATTGTGTTGGTGGAGGGGTTGAGGGTATCCTACCATGCCCTCCTGGTACATACAACCCTAAGTTTGGCCTCAGTCAAGTGGAGCAGTGCCTAATTTGTCCAGCAGGTGAGAGCATTGCTACATTGTTGCAAAGAGATACATTTCAAAGAAAACTATAAGCTATAAAGGATAACACAATAGCAGCTGTGTTTCAGATATCAATGCAAACTATGACATGCTGTTTACTGTCTTATAGGTTTCTTTTGTGAAGACTGGGGTATGTTTGAACCCACTGGACCCTGTCAGCCGGGTTACTATTGCATAGCAGGTATTGGGCAATCAGTAGATAGCTGTTTTTGTGCATCGTCATTTCTATTATGATAAAAACATGAAATTAATTACGAGTATGGACAAATTTACAAAATCATGTGTACTTTTTCCAGGTGTGAATTTTCCAAATCCAGATGGAAACTTCAGCACAGGTGTGGGAGGAGCTTGTCCTAAGGGAAAGTACTGTCCTGAAGGGACTAGTTTCCCTCTGCCCTGCCCTTCAGGAACCTACTCTAAGAGGTAGAGGAGTAATTGTTACATACTCATTCAATATCAAACATTATAAATGTTTTGTGTGTGTCACATGCAGTGTACATCTGACAGACCCCTCCAGTTGTAGTCCATGTCCACCAGGGTATTTTTGTGGAAGTAGAGGCTTAACTGACCCATCAGGCTTTTGTAAGGCAGGATTCTACTGCCCGGGAGGTGACACAGCACCTACAGGTATTATGTTTGCAGTGAATAACTGTTGTTTATGTGCAATCACTTGAAAATACTTTGTATTTCTCTAATTAGTTATGTATAATATTGCTTCATATTATTTATCATATTGCTACAGAAATTAAGTATTATTGAATTAGCTATGTATTATCACAAGTGTAATCAAATGAAGTACTGAGTATTTCTAATCTCCATTTGTCACAACTGCTCACTGGCTTTGCATGCAGGCTCAGAAGGAGGCCCCTGTCCTGCAGCACATTTTTGCTCTGAGGGAAGTGCCCACCCTGAGCCCTGCCCAGCTGGAAGCTTCTCCAATCTCACAGGGCGTGCGGTGTGTTCCCGCTGTCCAGCTGGTTTCTACTGTCCAGAGATAACTGCCAATTTCTCAGAGTTCCCCTGTCCACCAGGATTTTACTGTCCTGATGGTAAAAACGTCCTTGCATATTTAAAGTTGTGATTTTGCCGCAAGCCCAGATAATATCAACTTGACTAATAAATTATATGTTAGCACTTGTTCGTTCTCCAAGTCACACTTCTGTGTCTCCAAAGGCACCAGGCATGCTACTCAGTTCCCCTGTCCCCGAGGATACTACAATCCAGAGCCGATGACTCACTCTTTGGACAGTTGCTTGCCGTGCCCCTCGGGACACTACTGTGAGAGGGAGAGACTGACCAAAGTGTCTGGAAGATGTGAGGCTGGTCTGTGTCACTGCCATTTTCTAGATATACAAATAATTTATAGATTTTCAATACATTCCTTTGCTCATATAAAATGCATTTTTGTTAGGACACCTATTTGAGAGTGAGATGAGGGTTTATTGTGATTACATGGTTTCAAAAAAAAAAAGTTCTTTCTCCATAGGCTGGTTCTGTGTGTCCGCTGCATGGACCTCTCAGCCCTTTGATCTTGACAACTACACAAATGCCAACTGTCTATGTCCAGCCACAGCCACAGGAGGCCGCTGCCAGCCAGGCTTCTACTGCCCATCAGGAAGCTCTGAACCCCTGCCATGTCCACCTGGAGCATTTTGTAATATTTCAGGTATTTCTCACTAGGGATGTAAAAAACTATGAATTTTCATGACCGACCACCGAGCCTCATTAACCGGTTGAAACCGGTTAACCGCGTAGTTTAAAATAGTCCACGTTCTTTGAAATAACAGCCATTTCGAGCCGCGTACTTTTCATAAGTGCAGCTCTGCGTTCTACTGGATCAGAGTTGAGACAGCGGCGCCCGAACCCGCAACAGCTCCGGCACCTTTGCGCACAGAGAACTGCTGTTTTAATCTTCCCATTCTGCTGTGCTGCGGGTTAATACCAAAACTTTCTAGCAGCAAACGACGGCTCGTTCACATGGTCAGAGCAGCGAGTGACGAGCCGCGTCTCACAGGTCTTCACAAAAGTTTAAATACAAGTGATGTGTGTGGAGCTGATCCCGAGGACCATAAACACAAACATGTTCCATGTGGTTTGACTGGAGCCGCGTATTAGCGCGAATCCTTTGGGCTCCGTGACACAGAGGAGCGCGACAGACCGGTATGTGTGTGTGTATGTATAACTTTGACGGTAACAGTGGGGAGAGATGATGCGTGTGGATGTTACGTATGGAGAGGGGGAAAGTGTGTGTGCGCGCGCGTGTGTGTGTGTGTGCGCGCGCGTGCGTGTGTGCATATGTGGCTCGTGCGGCGTGAGAGTCGTCCCGGAGTTTATAATACATGGGCGCACACAGCTAGATACAGACCCGCTCGGCACACCGTGCAAATAGGGCTTAAAATAGCGTTATTAAGAGACCTCCCCTCTCCCCTTTTTCTCTTTTTTAACCGACAGCTTTGACCGGTTAACGCTGTGACGGTCAACCACCGGTTAACCGGTCGCCGATTTACATCCCTATTTCTCACATGTGTTTTCATATGTAAGTTAAGTTACACAATAAACTTACAAATATGTTTTCATCAATAGGTTTGTCTCTACCAGTCGGCCCTTGTTCCTCTGGATATTACTGTGTGGGAGGAGCAGTGGAAGCAAAACCATTTGACGGAGAAACCGGCAGTATTTGTCCACCTGGGACATACTGCAGTAGGTTCTGATTCTTTCACTTTTTTGCATCACACATGTATACATCCTTACTGTGTGCATTCTCAGTTGAAGGATCTGGGAAGCCTGAGCCTTGTCCACGTGGAACCTTCTCTCCATCTCCAGGTTTAAGTGACAGAGATGGCTGCCTGCCCTGTCCTGGAGGATCCTATTGCTCTGGGATTGGCCTAAGTATTCCAACAGGCCTCTGTGCTGAAGGTGCAGACGCTTTTAGTATATTTTTTAAATGTTGATATGCTATTATGAATAAATGAATATGTAAAATATATATATATATATATATATTTGTTATTAATTGGCCCTGCACCTACATTTCAGGCTATTGGTGCCCCCCTGGTCAGATTTGGGGAACAGCTCAGCCATGTCCTTCAGGGCACTTTTGCCCCTTGGGCAGTTCATCACCTGCACCCTGTCCTGCAGGTACATACCAGGAGCAACAATCACAAGCATCTTGTTTGCTTTGTAAACCAGGTACTTTCCCCCATGGTTTATACATTTGAATGTGCAAACAAACTGTCATGTATGTGTATACGTATATTAAAAGCTTTTTGCTCTGTTTCCAGGGTACTATTGTATGGAGAGTTCAGGTTTTTTAAATGGGTCTTACCTGCATCCTTGCCCTAAAGGACATTATTGTCCTGAGGGCACTTCTTCTCCCGACCAGCACCCTTGTCCTTTGGGCACCTATAACCCCAAGAATCATGCAGACAGTTCACAAGGCTGTGTGCCATGTCCTTCAGGCCAATTTTGTTCTTTTTTGGGACTCAGTGAACCAGCAGGTTTGCAAGACATTTCTTTTGTAAATTAATGCATTAATTCATGATGAGATAAGGATGAGTTCACTAATGGATCACATCAGTTCATTAATGAATTACCCTTTGCAATTATGCCCATCATCAGCTTATGAGAAGATAAACTCATCATCAACTCATCATGAACTCATCATACGACATAGTCATGCTGAACACCAGAGGCAGTTTGACTCATTATTACTCTATCCTGTTTTGTCAATGATAATGTTGGTTATGATGAGTCAGGATGGTTCATTATGTCTGCAGTTGTCTTTCTTGAATAATAATGTAAATCAGTAATGAACTAATCTTGATCTAATGGATGAATTCTTCATGAATAAAGGCAAAAATCATTAATCAACGTTAGTTATAAGGCTAAAGTCAGGAGAAATGTATCATTTTAAAATGCACATGCTGTATGTTTTATGAACATATTGCATATATAATGTATATAACTTAAGTTGAAATGACCAACAGGTCCTTGTGAAGCTGGGTACTGGTGTAGAGAAGGTGCGTCCTCTCCAACCCCTCAAGATAATCTCACAGGCCTCCTGTGTCCTCCTGGTCAATATTGTCCTTTAGGTAATGTATCTGCTGTATGATTTTCCTGTATATTTTCTAAAATCTCATTAACTCTCATTAAAATGTGCAGGCACAACTTCCCCTATTGCTTGCCCTGATGGAACTTGGTCTAATACCTCTGGTTTGGGTCACAAGGGAGACTGTAAAATGTGCTTAGCCGGGCATTACTGTGATGGCACAGGCCTGATTAAACCAACAGGACCATGTCGTGGAGGGTACAGTGCTTTTTAAAACAAATAAGATATTTTCCGATGGCAGCCATGAATCAAGAGAACATTGTTTTGTACAGCTATTATTGTTCAGAGGGCGCAGTCACACCCACTCCCACTGACAAAGTAAAAGGAGGAGTCTGTCCAGAGAGTTACTTCTGTCCTGAAGGAAGTGTCCAGCCTCAGCTCTGCTCTCCTGGAACATATGTATCTGTCACTATGGCGACCCACTGTGAGCCCTGTCTGCCCGGCTGGTATTGTGTCTATGGCTCACTTCATCTTTGTCCAGCAGGTGTGTAATGAATCCATCAAGCTAAATTGATGCCTGAAATTTACTTTTTGTTACAATTTTTATTACAGGTTTTTATTGTCCTGAGGGTACTGGATATAATATGAGTGGTTGTCCAGAGGGAACATATGGCCCTGACCTGGGTTACTGGTCAGTCTCCCAGTGCAAGCAGTGCGATGGCGGCCATTACTGCTCTTCAAGAAATGGATCATCTGTTACTGGACCATGTCAAGAAGGATATTTCTGTTCATATGGAAACACATCTCCAAAACCGGGTTTACAGTTTTCTGGTAAACTTTAAATATCGGTTAAAAAAATTGTCCTAAAGCCTGGAATTAGGGCTGTCAAAATTATCGCGTTAACGCACGTTAATTAATTTTTTTCACTAATCGCGTTAAAAAAATTAACGCATTTGACGCATGCCCATGCGTCCCTAAATAACACTCAGAATGCCGCGGACACATACGTGTGTAAGATGGGGACAGCGCAGGTAGGCCCTCTGGGAATTCAAGTTTTGAAAGAATACACGCGTGACCGCGGGGCACTTGTAGTTTCCTGTATGAACTCTGCATGATGAGCTGCAGGCGCGACAGCGCTCTGGACAGCAGTTCCCACTTCCAGCGGCTGTGATCACGGCGAACGGCGCTGCGTAATGGGATCATATCCAAGACCACGCACAGAACTATTACAGAACTATTCTCTAGTGTGCGTACGTGTCTTTGCGTAACCGATGCACACAATATGTACAGCGCTGAAGCTGGACTGCGGAGCCTCAGTCTCCTCCGTGTCTTCTCCCGAAGCGCACTTGCTAAATTAAAGCTGAGGTACCTAATTTTCCTTTCGACCATCAGTTCATGTTGGTTGTGCCAAAAAAAGTAATGGTGTGAGAAAATCAAACAGATTTAATGACATTCTGCATTTCAGACTGTTTTGAAATGTCCCTCATCTGTAACAAACAATGGTTTTGGTCTGAGTCTAAACAGAAAGACAGAATGTTAATAATGTTAATTCAATTTTATATGGATTTCTTGTTATAACAAACAAATACAGTACATATGTTCACTAAGCTGTCATTTATCTTTCCATTCAAACAACAATTTACAGAAAAATATGGCATAATTTTGCCAATAGTTTGAAATGCGATTAATTACAATTAATTAATTTTTAAGCTGTAATTAACTCGATTAAAACATTTTATCATTTGACAGCCCTACCTGGAATACATTGACTTAGACTTGGCGAGCGTGATTCCAGCAGACTGTCTTTGCTTAAAATCACTGAGCACTGATCACTGTAAGGCACAGGGAAATTGCAGTGCAGGACAGCAGAAGCGCAGCAGTTTTCTGATTATCAAACCCAATTTTGTATTAAACAATTCAGCTCAAGTCTGAAGTCAGTAAAACATATAGGCAGCAGCGAACCCAATCTAAATACTGTATGTGCTGCACTCCCACCCAAAGAAATTGTATGTCAGGACTCAGGCAGCTTTTTTCTGTCTTTCACCAGGAAAAGGAGGTCCATGTCCAGCTGGACATTATTGTCCTATAGCCACTGTTCATCCTTTCCCCTGTCCCCCTGGAACATTTTCAAATCTCACTAAATTAGCCACTCAGGTTGGTCTATGCTTGTTGTTCTGGTTCACAAATTATTATTAATCCATAATACGTGATTTTGTCCATTACTATGTTTACACCATATCATTAAGACCCAAATTGCAATAATTTTACTTCCCACTTTCTTCTCATTTCACTCAGGAAGATTGTCAGCCCTGCCTTCCTGGTCACTACTGTGATGCGGTGGGGCTCTCTGCCCCTACAGGAAAATGTTGGGAAGGGTTCTTTTGCCTGAGGGGAGCACAGCGCCCTGACCCTCTTCTGAGAGACATCTATGGAGGACTTTGTCCAAAAGGTCATCAAGAAAATACAGAATTTGAAATTTATTAAAGTTGACCTTGACGTTAGGTTAACAACTTTGATAACCGTATATAAAACAGATTGATTTTCATGTTTAGCTCAAGTATGCTTCAAGTTAATAGTGTTGGCCCTGACCAGCTGTTGTGATAACTGGGAATACAAAACTATTCCCTTGTGTGTTCCTTGTGTACTGTGTTTGTTTAAATGGACATCGATGTCTTGAACCTTGTCTCTACATAAGCAGGTTATTACTGTTCAGAGGGCTCAGCGGCTCCACAGCAGTGCCCATTGGGAACTATCAGTGAAGTCGATGGTTTGCCCAGCTGCAGTATCTGTCCCCAGGGGTAAGCTTGTTTTCAAGACGTGCTGTGAACCTTCCATTAAGTTATTGTGTAGTTGGCTGTTTACTCCAGGCACACAGCATGTAATCTCAAATATATGTTTATTACATTAATCCTCCCAGTGGACTCATTTATTGTCTTCTTTGTTTCAGGTTTTATTGTCCCGTCAGCAGTATCGGTACTTTATATGAAAGTTATGAATGTCCCATGGGCCATTATTGCCCATCTGGGACATGGGCTAAGGATCAGTATCCATGTCCTTCTGGATCTTTTAACCCACACTTGCGAATGTCAAAGCCCCAACACTGTCAGCCCTGCCTTCCAGGTTTTTTTTTTTCAATCATTCATACGGTTACATTACATTACGTTACATTACATTGGAATAACAAAAAAATTTATGACATTGTGTTTAATTCTACATTTCCTGTTTTACCAGGGTCCTTCTGTGCCTTCCCAGGAAAAGGTAACGCAACAGGGCTGTGTGATGCTGGATACTACTGCCTTTCTGGGGCTTCATCACCCACTCCAACAGATGGAGGACATACTGGAGGCTTGTGTCCTGAAGGTCATTACTGTGGCCAGGGCTCCTCAGCTCCAACCCCTTGTTCTTCTGGATATTATAGCAACACTACAGGAAACACTGATATATCCAGCTGTCTGCCCTGTCTTCCAGGTAGGTGGTCACTTCGAATGGTTAGGATTAAGTACACACAGGTATCTCTGAAGTAAATATAAGCATGTGTGTTTTAGCGCAGATTCTAGTTACTATTGTTCTGTCAGTATAGAGCTTGTGTTGGTATATTTTTCTTACTATATTGCAAATTACAATTGTAAAACATTTGATATTATTTCCTATTTTCTTTCAACTACGAAATGTTTGTGTTTGTGTTTTTTTTCTTGTTGTTATTGTAGGATATCTCTGTGCCACTAGAGGACTCTCTTTCCCCACTCAAGTCTGCCCTGCTGGCTCGTTCTGTCCCGGCGCAGATAACAATGTTCTTCAGACGTCAGTGCTTTGCTTCCCCGGAAATATGTGCCCCCCTGGATCTAAAGCACAACTTCCCTGTTTTCCAGGCAGCTACCAGAGCTTACCAGGACAGGTAGATGAATACAGATAAGATAAACCGTCCCACAGACCTTTCAGTTCCAGCTGACTTTACAAGGGCAGTGGGAGTGAAAGCAGCACTCCCAAGATAGCTGTAAATATTTTGTTAAAGTAACTCAACTCTTTCTTCTTCTTTAGCTGAAGTATAACACTTTTATTAGTAGTACCCCATAAAGATATATATGTTATGAACATTTGCATGAGGAGGTTCAGACTAAAATTAGCATATTTATAGTAACAACTGAAATTATTTATGCAGCATAAAGATAGGGGCAGAATGAATGGTCAGTTGTACACATTGAGATGTTGCATTTTCTTACATTTCCTACAGCATTGTACAACATTATCACAGGTGATTGGTGCATGTACTTGTGTCTGTTGTTCAGTCTGGTAGATTATTTTTGTTATATATTTTCAATTGTTTTACACTTTCATGGTAGAAACAGTGTAAATATTCCACTTTATAGCAGAAAAGCTCATTTCCAGCTAATGTCAATAGCCAGGTAGCACAAGTTGATATGCATTTACAAACATCACATTCATCTAGCAGCTAGTTAAAGGGCTCACAGACTTTTTCATCCACAGTTTAAGGTGCAGTTTTAACGTGGATAGTGTGAGACTAGCAATTGTTAGAGGAAGACCAGTCCAATAGAGCATCACTTTGTCGGACAGCACATTCCGACATGTACAGGATCACCATTGTTCATTGTACAGTCTGACAGCAGTAGAGGGAATGACCTGCAGAGCCTCTCCTTCACTCAAAGGGTGTGACAGTCACTGAAGCTGCTCTCTGGAGCAGACAGAGCGTCCTGGGAGGAGGTGACATGGTCCACCATACAGTACGAGTACCTTGCAGAAGTATTCATACCCCATGAACTCTCCTACAATTTGCGTAGTTACGGCCACAAACCATTGGCATTTTCTGTGAAAGGCCATACATAGAAACCTAATTGTTTTAACTATTAGGTTAAACTATTAGCTTTCTTTGTTTAAATAAGAGAGAGATTTATGTATTCTTGTGGAAAGTTACAAGCCAGTTAATCAAACCGTATCCTTCTTTGATTAATAACCAACAATATATGTATGCTGTATATTCTGTGATTTGTCTTTTATAGATAGAGTGTATTGAATGCCCTGCTGGATTTTACTGTAATGGTTCAATGGACACTATCACTGGACTTGTGACCGGGACCCAAACTCCATTGTTGTGTCCCCCAGGATTTTACTGTCCATCAGGTAAAAGCATGTTAAGAGATGGGCCACGACCCTGACCATGTTCAAAACTAGGTTCAAAACATATCGGTGTAGTCGTGCATACAACTCAATCAATGTATTTTGTACATTTGAACTCTTTGAATAGGAGTTTTATGCCCAATACTTTTATGCTGCACTGTTTTAATGTTTGTTTGTTTTCTTGGTCAAAGTGTACTTTACAAATAAATGATTTTGATTAATTTTGAGGAAAAAAAGGGGGAAAAAGCATGTTAAGAGCTTTTGAACTATTAAAGAGATTTTGCTCTGGACTATCTGTTGCATTGTGGAATTTAGCAGGGTATATTTAGATAGATAAATAGATACTTTATTGATCCCCCGTAGGAGAAATTCAGGTGTCCAGCAGCAAAAAACTCATCCAGGTTTGTTGATCAGTCTTGACAGCCAAAGGAACAAAGTATCTCTTAAAACGTTCCGTTCGGCAGCACAGTGATATAAGCCTGTTGGTACGATTACTCCCCTGAGCTGCCATAGTGTCATGCATTTTTCAACCTAGGGGCTAAACTACATTGGTAAAGTGAAATAGCATTTTCCCTGGTTCAGGTCTATCTGAACAAGCTTATCACTTCCGCACCCTTGATGAATATTCCTATATACAGTATTCGGCCCCCTTAACCTTTCAATATTTCGCCACATTTCAGGCTTCAAACATAAAGATATAAAATTTCAATTTTTTGTCAAGAATCAACAACAAGTGGGACACAATCGTGAAGTGGAACCAAATTTATTGGATAATTTAAACTTTTTTAACAAATAAAAAACTGAAAAGTGGGGCGTGCAATATTATTCGGCCCCTTTACTTTTAGTGCAGCAAACTCAGTCCAGAAGTTCAGTGAGGATCTTTGAATGATCCAATGTTGTCCTAAATGACTGATGATGATAAATAGAATGCACCTGTGTGTAATCAAGTCTCCGTATAAATGCACCTGCTCTTTGATAGTCTCAGGGTTCTGTTTAAAGCGCAGAGAGAACCATGAAGACAAAGAAACACACCAGGCAGGTCCGAGATACTGTTGTGGAGAAGTTTAGCCAAGAGGCCCATGATCACTCTGGATGAACTGCAGATAACTACAGCTGAGGTGGGAGAGTCTGTCCATAGGACAACAATCAGTCGTGCACTGAACAAATCTGGCCTTTATGGAAGAGTGGCAAGAAGAAAGCCAAAAAGTCTCGTTTAAAGTTTGCCACAAGCCACCTGGGAGACACACCAAACATGTGGAAGAAGGTGCTCTGGTCAGATGAAACCAAAATCGAACTTTTTGGCCACAATGCAAAACGACATGTTTGGCGTAAAAGCAACACAGCTCATCACCCTGAACACACCATCCCCACTGTCAAACATGGTGGTGGCAGCATCATGGTTTGGGCCTGCTTTTCTTCAGCCGGGACAGGGAAGATGGCTAAAATTGATGGGAAGATGGATGGAGCCAAATACAGGACCATTCTGGAAGAAAACCTGTTGGAGTCTGCAAAAGACCTGAGACTGGGACGGAGATTTATCTTCCAACAGGACAATGATCCAAAACATAAAGCCAAATCTACAATGGAATGGTTCACAAATAGACGTATCCAGGTGTTAGAATGGCCAAGTCAAAGTCCAGACCTGAATCCAATCGAGAATCTGTGGAAAGAGCTGAAGACTGCTGTTCACAAACGCTCTCCATCCAACCTCACTGAGCTCGAGCTGTTTTGCAAGGAAGAATGGGCAAGAATTCCAGTCTCTCGATGTGCAAAACTGATAGACATACCCCAAGCGACTTGCAGCTGTAATTGCAGCAAAAGGTGGCGCTACAAAGTATTAGCGCAAGGGGGCCGAATAATATTGCACGCCCCACTTTTCAGTTTTTTATTTGTCAAAAAAGTTTAAATTATCCAATAAATTTCGTTCCACTTCACGATTGTGTCCAACTTGTTGTTGATTCTTGACAAAAACATTTTTTTTATATCTTTATGTTTGGATAAATATCTATATATATATATATATATATATATATATATATATATATATATCTGTGTGTGTGCGCGGGTGTGTGAAGTGTACAAGTAAGTGTATATGTGTGTGTGTGTATATACTATGTGTAGGTGCGTGTATGAGTGCTATTTGAAGGTGTATCTGTGAGTGTATGTGTATATATTTGTGTGTGTGAGTAGGTATGTGTGTGTCTGCGTGTGTGTGTGTGTGTATAAGTTTGTGTGTGTATGTGTGTGTCTGTGTGTGTGTGAGGGTTTGTTTGTATAAGTTTGTGTGTGTGTATGTGTGTGTGTGTGTCTGTGTGTGTGTGTCTGCGTGTCTGTGTGTCTGTGTGTATGTGTGTGTGTGTCTGTACACCTGTGTGCGCTCAAATGAAGAGAAATGATTCTTGACTTAAACTCTCATTAGCCTTTGACATTTGCAGGCTCCTGTGTGTTTCTGTTTCCTCTAACACAGTCATGGCCAGATTGTCATCATTTGCGATGTGAGTATTTTCTGTTTTTAAAGGAAAGAATGTAATCATAATAAGTGCAGTCAGTGCGGTTTGTTATATTGATTCGATTGTGATTAATTGTGCAGCCCTAATATTGAGAGCTTGACATCACTGAGCTCCGTGTGCAGCTCCAAAGAGAGTGAAAAAGTACTCATGGTGTTGCGTAGAAACTGTAGCGTTGGTCCGCAGGGAAATGCTAACGAGCTTTTCTCGACTTGCAGGACATTTTTATTGTTGAAAATATGTCACAGCACTCCAGCGATTAAAACATTATGAATAGACCCAGAAGTGGATATTCTCAAAGAAAACTGGATACCCATGAGTTTTAGCTTCACTTTAAGATATATTTAAACAAAAAGTATATAATAACTTGTTTTAAATGGTCAGTTTCTAAGGCAACGGCCTGAATATCTCGTCTATGTCACCCATGTCTTGAAATAATTACAGTGTTATTGGTTAGTTTGGTCAGTTTCTCTGGAGTAAGAAGTCAAAGTCCTCTAAAAGTACAAAGAACAAACACGTGTCTTCAGTCCTCATCAGGTCCTCGGGTCTGATCCACTGACCCTCTTCCAAATAAGAGAAGGTCTTGTTTATTCTTTTGAATCTGGGCTTTATCCTGGTTCTTTCCTGTTTCAGACTTTCAAGGAAATTCTGCTTGTATTGGCTTCTGCGCGATCAGGAAGCTTTGGGAGTCCGCTTTCTGACTCACAACATCAAACACAACGAGTAGCAGTAGGTTTCAACTTGTTTACTGTAGAACACACTGGAATCAAATGTGTGTGTGTGTTTATGCATGCGTGTGTGTGTGTGTGCGTGTGTGTGTATGTATGTGCGTGTGTGTGCGCGTACTCGGGTGCGCGTTTGTGTGTGTGTGTTCATGCATGCACGTGTATGTGTGTGTGTGTGTTTATGCATGCGTGTGTGTGTGTGTGCGTGTGTGTATGTATGTGCGTGTGTGTGCGCGTACTCGGGTGTGCGTTTGTGTGTGTGTTCATGCATGCACGTGTGCGTGTTTGCATGTTTGTGTGTGTGCGCGTCTACTTGGGTGCGCGTGTGTGTGTGTTTATGAATGTGTGTGTGTTTGCGTGTGTGTGTGTGTACTCGGGTGCGCGTTTGTGTGTGTGTGTTTATGCAGGCGCGTGTATGTGTGTGCGTATGTATGTGTGCGCGTGTGTGTGTAGGCATGTGTGTGTGGGTGCGTGTGTATCCGTACATGCGTGTGTATGCAAGTCTGTGCGTGTGCGTGTGTGTGTGCGGTTTTGTGTGTGTGCGTGTGTGTGTATGCATGTGCGTGTGTGTGGTCCCAAACCATGTCAATCTCCATTATACAAGTTCTTCGCACCTGTCCATCCGCCCTCTTCAGCTCTAAACAAAAACTGGCATTTCAACATTATAATAAGGGTTATGGTTTGGAATTAATAAGGAAAAAAGGAATTCAAATGTTTTTAAATAATGATTTCAATTTTTTTACATTTTTAGGCAAATTATGGCTTAAAACTGTAGCTTCATTGATGGTATAATCCACAGCTGGACCCAGGCCCGCCTCATATCCAGGGACTTGATAGATGTTTGGTCTCAGCTCCAGTGAATCATGGCGGCTGTTGGGCCCCGCTCGGTCCAATCTTGCGAGACCGAGAGGACCCAAAAATGATTACTTGTGCGAGCGCGTAGATAAGTGTGATCAGATAGTAGATAGAAAAATGCACGCCGTCCTATCTGGCCTGAACCAGTTCTGCCGCAGCCTCCCCAGACTCCGCCGGGGCTTGTCTGTTCAGAGCAGCGTGTTACGGTTTGGTGGAGAAAATTCTATATTTGCTTGCTTCTTTCTATCCACTTTATCACATCTTCGC
Source organism: Knipowitschia caucasica (assembly GCA_964034765.1). Classification (NCBI taxonomy): domain Eukaryota; kingdom Metazoa; phylum Chordata; class Actinopteri; order Gobiiformes; family Gobiidae; genus Knipowitschia; species Knipowitschia caucasica. Next base: position 8,168,051 of record OZ035832.1, read on the forward strand.
AGACTTCTATTCTTCAACTTGGCGTCATAATCGCACGCTTCCAGTGCAGTTTCTTTGAATTAATGCCACTGAGAATTATCTGGGGCCACGGCGAGGAAATGCTTCTGCTTTGCATTTTGTTCCACAACGAAAAAACCAGCCGGAGCCACCTCACCTAAACAATGTATTTCTACAAACACCAACAGTTCACGAATATGTTTACCCAGGATTCTGTGCATGTGCAGTGAGGGTATGAATATTTTACTATTTCATTTCAGGACTTAAGAACACCTGTAAAGAAAACGCTCCAGCTGCTTTTGAAAAGATTTGCTTTGCTTGAATATAAGGTGTTCATGTTGTAATGTGACTCTGAACCAAAACAATTGGACAATAGAAAAAGGTTTTAACTCACAACATGAGTAAATGAGTACTCTGCAAAAACCACTTTAATAGGACAATAACATTCCAACTAAAACTTGATGGACTCAAAATAAAAAGTCTCTAAACTGTGACAACTGACTATGTATTTCCCTGGACTTCCTCGACTTTCTTTCTTTCTCTGCTGTTCACATAAACACATCGTAAAGCAGTAATGTGTGCGACATCATCAGCTCTGGAGATTAGCAGCTGATAGAGCTGTGTCCAAATCCCTTCCTGAAGAGACAGCAGACGCTGCCACGAGCATGATCTGATCTGACATCACCGTAATCAACAGGCCAGGACCGTAAACAGACGTAGTCACGCCTATCTCTGCAAACTAAGGTGTCATCACTATTGCCTTTTTCAAAATGGCTGCAGGACAGGAAAATGTGAAAAAAAACCAGCCTTTGCACTAAGGCTGAAACGACGCGTCGACGTCATCGATTACGTAAATACGTCGACGCAGTTTTTGTGCGCCGACGCGTCGCTTGTTTACATCATGGCGGCGCGCGATGCTGGCGATGCGAGCGAGGGGAAAAAGGCACGCCAAAAGTCATCAAAAGTGTGGGAGTATTTCCAGAAACGGCCAAATAATGTTGTTTTATGCTGTGTCGAGCGGAAATGGCCTACCACAGCAGCACAACGGCTATGGAAAGAGCCGGTGGAAAGAAAATGAGGCAAGGTTTCCAAATCTGGCAATGCTGGCTCGGTCTTACCTCTCTGTTCCAGCCACATCGACCCCTTCTGAGCGACTATTTTCAGCTGCTTGGAATATTGTAAACAAGAAAAGAACCAGCCTCACCCCAGAGCATGTAGACATGCTAACCTTTCTTCATTACAACTGTTAGACTGGAATGAGTGGAATTAGTTATTGTGTGTTGGACTGGATGTTTATTTTAAAAGCAATACTTTTACTTTTATTCAAATGTTTACAGTGAGTGTTCCAGAATATTTTGATCTGCATTTTGTTTTGTGCTGGTTATTTATTTTTTATTTTTCACATTTTAAAGCAAATAAGCTATACTTTTATTCAAATGTTTACAGTGAATGTTCCAGAATATTTTGATTTGCACATTTTATAGGCTACTGAGTTGCCCATTGAGCCATAATTTTATTTGGTTAAATAAAAGCCATGCCATTTGAAAATACTGGCCTACGTCAATTTTTTCCCCTTCATTTTAAATGAAAAAATAAATCGGTAAAAGGAAAAATAATCTATAGATTAATCGAAAAAATAATCTATAGATTAATCGAAAAAAATAATCTATAGATTAATCGATGAATCGAAAAAATAATCGATAGATTAATCGATAGAAAAATAATCGTTAGTTGCAGCCTTACTTTGCACATGCGTTAGCTGGCACTAGCCGAGTGTCTTTTAAAGTCCACAGCAGCTAAACTAGACTGGTCCAAACTAAGATACTCTGCTCAGCATTGACAGAATCTGGAACATAGCTTTAGGCCAGGAGCGACTTTTGGACCCTCCTGTAAAGACGTTTCAGAGAGGAAAGAAGACGGCATAAAAATGCATTGGGTAATTCTCTTTCCGGGTCCACCCCCACCGTCCCAGAGTGGCATGTGCTCATGGACCTTTTAGAGCCGGGACCCGCCCACACCCGGTTAGGAGTCCAGGATCAACTTGTAACGTGAAATAACTAGGGCTGTCAAAATGCAGTTTAATGCATGTCCGAATGACCCGCCCATGTATCCCATAATAGAGCAACAGAGCAGGTCTCTGGGAATTCAAGTTTTAAAAGAATATGTGCGTGACTGCGGGGCACTGCTGTTGTTTGCTCTGAAGTGAAGTCCGCATCCTCCGTGGCCGCTCTGGTTGTTGTTAGCTGGCTGTGATCGCGATGGTGCCGCGGTAACATGATCCAAGACCATACACACACAGAACAATTCGGTCTTTGCGTAACCTGTGCGTTACCTGTGCACGCAAATACACCGCGGAAGCTGAACTATGGAGCCTCAGGAAGTGTCCGTGACTCCTCCTGAAGCTCAACTAAACTCGCTAAATTAAAGCTGGGGTACGTACATTTTACCTTCCCTTCCCACAGCTCATGTTGGTTGTGCCCAAAAGTAAAAAGTTGTGAATAAAACAGATTGAAGTACATTTGGTCTGAATGAAAATGTTACATTTGATCTAATTTCATTTCACTTCACTTGGAGTGAATTTGAAATAGAATGTAAAAATTGCGATTAATCATGCGTTAACTCACCATTACTATACCATTAATCAACTAAAACATTTTAATCATTTGACAGCCCTAGAAATAACAGAAAACGTACTTGTGCTGTGTCTTTGCTGGGGATGGGTGCACAGGGCAAAAGGGTTGGGAACCACTGCTTTATATACAGTGGAGGCACAACAAATGTAACGGGCCGAGAGAGTTGAATAACCCTGAACTAAGGGCTATATTTATCAATACAAGTGCATCTCCAGATGTTGATGCTTGTTCAGGGCCAGAGCTGGAGGACAGCACCCATACTTTAGTGGTACTCAGAGGAAACCTATGCAGACACAGGGAGAACATGCAAACCCCTGTTCTGACTGGGGATTTACTTCATCTTTCCACCATATTCCAGCAGAGCAGATGATGAAGAGCGCACCTTTAAAACACCCTTCCCACCGTCTGTAAACAACAGCCTAATCAGAGCAGGACCAACCCTCCCACACTGCCGCCGCATTAGAAGAAACTATGGCGCTCCTGAGGCCAGCCATTCTAAAACTATTCAGCTTTAGTGGCTGTGGGGCTCGGGGCCAAGTGTAAATTGCAATAACAGCAGCTCCATGAGTGAGATTACCGGAGGGGAGCAGACCCAACCCCTTTTATCCATTATTTTTTTTATACTAAGCCTTTGCCGATGAAGACAATCACACTACATACTGTGCGCACACCACACCAACCAATCAGCCTCAGCCGCACCTGTGGACACATACGCACGCACACCGAGGGGAACCAATCATCTCAAAACAGCGAAATTACACGACAAGAGAGAGATGAAAATGGGGGGAGCGGTTTCCGAGAGACTCAAGGTCAAACAGTGTTTGTATGTATGTGTATGTTTGCTTAATTGAAGTGAGCGCGAAGGCAAACACAGCCGGACAGCGCGCCTTCGTATCGCTCCGGGGCGGCTTTCAATTACGAGGCGAGGGGAAAGGAGAAGCGTGGAGGGGCAGTGGTGCAGAAGGATGCCCAAGCAGGAGATAGACCTATGTAAACATGCATGATGGGAGGTTGCGGTGGTGGGGGGTAGGGGTGGGGTGCAGGGGTAGGGTCTCATTATGGGGTTGTTTTTGTCGATGGAATATGAAATGGCGAGGGATGCATGTGCGAGTAAATAAAGCTGGTTCTGTTGGGGAAATGGGTTTCGCCGGGTGAGATATAAGTTTAATAGTTTGCAGAGGTTCAAATCCTCTCCTCTACCTCCTCGTTGTGTTTTCTGCTTCACATAAACATCCTCGCTACAGTATAATATCATATAATAGACAATAATACAACAATAGAAAGAGCATATATGTTAAAGAATGATAATAGTTTAATAATAATAATAATACTAAGAATTAATTGGTTGTATATAGCGCTTGGACACTCAAAGACACTTCACATCAGTATTCATTTACTACATACACGGTAGGGCTGGGCGATAAAACGATAACGATATATATCGCGATAGACACGTGTTCGATAGCCACAGAAAACGGGGTCGATAGAACTTTGATAATTTAGCTTCACTCCGTTGGAAAAACAGGAAGAAAAAACTTCCAACCCCCTACCAAGGGACAGCGCCAAGCCATTGGTTTCGATATGTAGACGATACATGGGTTAAGTTAAAGAAACAGGAAGTGGAACCATTTTCAGCACACATTAACTCGGTGGACCCTTTTATAAATTTCACTCGCGAGGATGCTAAGGAGAGTGAACTCGCCTTTCTAGATTGTAAGGTCATCATACTGGAGAACGGACAATTAGAGACTGAGGTCTTCAGAAAGTCCACTCACACTGACCAGTACTTGGCCTTTGATTCAAATCATCCGCTACAACACAAACTCGGGGTCATTAGAACGCTTCAACACCGAGCCCACCAGGTCCCCACTAGCTCGGAGGGAAAGAACAGAGAAACCAAACATGTTCAGAGAGCACTTTCCAGATGTGGCTACCCCAAGTGGTCTTTTACTAAAGCCCAAAGGACGAGAAAGGCCAGAGACACAGTCCAACAGACAGAAGAAAGTAGGAGGAGAGGGGTGTCCTTACCGTATGTGGCGGGAGTTTCAGAGAAACTACAAAGAATCTTTAGGCAACACAAAATCCCTGTGTATTTCAAACCTTTCAACACGTTAAGACAGAAATTAGTGCATCCCAAAGACAAAACACCCAGACACAAACAGAGCAATGTGGTGTATTCAATTAAATGTAGTGAAGAGGAGTGCACTGACCACTATATTGGAGAAACCAAACAAACTCTACAGAAACGACTTTACCAACATCGTAGAGAAAACTCTAGTGGGCCACAGTCGGCTGTTCATCTCCACCTCAAGGCCTCCAACCACACGGTGGATGACACAGAGGTTAAAATTCTGGCTCGGGAGAAGAATTGGTTTGAGAGAGGAGTGAAAGAAGCCATTTTTGTGAGGAAACAAAAACCTTCTCTTAACAGAGGAGGAGGGTTAAGATTTGTTTTGCCTCGCATCTATGACGACATCCTAAAAACAACGCCCTAACTTGGGACAAGGTCAGTGACATGCTAATGAGTTAGGAGGGGTGAAACCTGCACTCCACTTGAGCATCCCAGCAGACAATAGGTCTGTGACATGCTAAGGAGTTAGGGTCGTTAGCCTCAGCAGGGTCGTTAGACCTGCTCCCTTCTACATCAAGCAGACCTGAGATTGTTTACGAGTTAGTATCAGGATTAGGGTGTGGCTTACCACACCCATAGGTTATAAATCTCCAACGCGCGGTCCGAGACGAAACGTCGGGAAAACTTGCTAAGAAGTACAGATGATGGGTGAGAAACCTTCCTTTGCGAGGAAGAAAAACATTTACAAAACACAGGAAGTAAAGCCGAATCAGAAGCGCACGGCATTCTGGGGGATGTAGGCAAAGGCTTCTCGACCAATCACAGCCAAGCAGGAACCGCAAAACTTTCAGGGAAATGCAAAAACAACAACAACCGCACCATTGGAAGCGTCCATGGATCTATAGATCGTGTTTCAATGTCGTGTCAATGGTTATGCGGAATAACATGTGCGGCGGCAGAGGCAGTGGACAGACACGATGTATTCGGCGAAAGCAAGAGATTAACTTTTTCCTCGGGAAGCATGTGCGGCACACAGAGAGCCGCACGGAGCGGTCACGGGGACACAAGACCCTAAACCAGGAGAAAACAGCTAAACCAGGAGCTAAACCAGGACCAAACCAGGATTAAACCAGGACTAACAACGGGGGACACAGTGTGAACATATTCCTCCAGCCTCATCGCCCCGTGACTGTAAACAAGGCTGCTAAGGTTTGTTAGCCCACACGACAAATGTATTTATTTAGGTTAAAAAAACAATCAATATATATATTGTTATCAACCGATATGAATGACTTATATCGTGATATAGTTTTCAGCCATATCGCCCAGCCCTAATATACGGTGCTTATGAACTACTACTGAAGCCACAGCTGCCCTGGGGCACACGGACAGAAGCGAGGCAACCAGTACGTGCCATCAGCCCCTCCTCATTTTGGATTACTCAATTTCTTAAAGTGAATAATCAGTTACTTACTTTAGAGAGAGATAGAGTTTTCAAATTCAAATCCCAGTTAGACCCGCCCACGCTCACTCCTACAGCGCTCTGATTGGGTGAAATTATTTAAATCCTCGCCATTGGTGAACTTCTCCAGAGGCACATCTTAGGGAGAGGGACCATGTTTGATATATTACCTCTGAAAAATAGTCACTTGAAATGAGATCGTTGGATCATGAAGGAAAACATATGCATTATCATAACAATTAGATAGGATTGAAGCTACAGACATCCCCTTTAAGACAAGCATTATTTGTGCAATCATAATCACATCCTCATCTCCACCCTCATCTGGAGAAATTGGAAAATCACTGGCTACAAATGCAATCCATGTGATTCCAAAGAATGTAATTTCCTCTGAGATTTTACCAAAACTAATTAATGGGCAATACTTTTGTTTTAAAAGGCAGAATGACATCACACTATGGCAGGACTGAGACAGGAGCTTTTAGACAGAAGAGGGCGGAGTTACATGTTGTCGCCAGAAGCTCCCGATATTAGCGTTTATGGATCTAAAATCAACAGCAGGTGAATGATGCGGAACAATGTCTTAATATGGTTAAAAGCTTATGTTCTAAGTTTATGTTCTATAATATGTATTCTTTAAATCCCCTCATTTTGATAAACCGCTTAATTCTCGGCCTCCTTTTTATCGCAATCGTTTTTCACTCCTTATAAGTAGTTTTTGTTCTGTCTTTGCAAACGGCAGCCCGACGATGAGAGCCAGAATCTCTCTAATTATGCTGGTTTTAAGCCCAAATAGTTTTCTCGTCATCGGGAGACATTTCTCTCCCGCAAATCAGAGCCGCTCGCTTTTCTCCACCACTTTATTTCATATCTGGTTAATGAGTATGGAAATTAAAGCCATTCATTTCTGTCCATTTACATTTTAATGGATGCCGAGAGTAAATTAACACTTTAGATCCAACGTTCTCTTCCTCGCGTTAAGGCATATGTCACATTACATGCTCTGCTTCATATATTCATGGAGCGGCTTCTGCAACGAGGATTCTGACAGACTCTAGACCGTCATGAATATTGATCGCCTCATTGATGTGTGCAGATACAATTGACGAGCGTGTCCTGTTCAGAGCGATATTGGCGTTATAAATCTAGATCGCTCACTCCGGGTGTGTCCAAGGGTTAAAAGGCAAAGGACAGAAGATGTGAAACAGAAGATTTAAGATGAGTCATGGACATTAGTATGAATATCAATGGAATGATAAAAGCTGGGGACGTGTAAGTCGTGAAAGGAAGCAGTGGACTCATTCAACTGTAATTTCATCATCATATATTGTTTACGTTATCATTTTAATAAGTCTTATGTGGCTAAATCATATATGGGTATACTGAAATGCTTGTATTGTCAGAGAGATATGGTAACTTCACAAAAACACAATGACAGCAAAACAAAAGAGCACTGCTGTGTCCCAAAAATGCCCAACATCCTCAAAGTTTAATTCCTGTTTGAGCATAATTTAGGAAACTCAAGTAAACATCTGGTGAACTCCATCTCAGCCACAGTTAAACTCAAGCCAATCCTCGTGCACCGGAAATCAAGTGTCGTTATAACTAAAATGCGGAAGTGGTGTGTGCCTAAAGCCCATTGAACCGACCTGACTCCTCTTGGACTGTTTCCCACTGCAGAGTGTAAGCATAGACTGTACATATTAATGAACGTAGTCACGCCTTTCTCCACCGTTCAAACTAACGTGCCACCACTTTTGCCATATATGGGCAATTTCAAAATGGCCGCCGGGGCTGGAAAATGTGAAAAAATGCATTTGCGCACAAGCCCCTTTCATTTAGCGAGTGCCTTAAAAAAAAATCAGCAGCGGCTAAACTGGACTGGTCCAAAAAAAACACTCCCCTCAGCATTGACAGCATCTGGAATGTAGCGTTGGACCAAGAGCCACTTTTGGTGCATCCTGTAAAGCCGTTTTCAAGAGGTAAGAAGATACTATACCACCCCCAAAGGCCCGGGGTGGTATTGCAAGCATGTCAGCGCACGTCATTTTGGACATTTTTGAGCGGGACCCGCCCCCACTGGGTGTAAGCTAGATGACCCTGGTGGTGTGAGGACCTACTTCCACAACTCTGGAAGCGTCCAAGGATCCCTCAGTTTCTGGAGATGGAGCCCAGTGAGAAGCTACTGTTTGGTAAGTCTGTGGTCTTGGGCAGAACGCCACATTACCAATGCTGTGATACAACTGTCAAGGAAGTCCTCTTAGCTCCAGTGTCACTATTGTAAAATACTTTTTTGTCGGGTACAAATGTTCAAAGGTTGTTGATTTATCCGTAGAAATTGAGAAATCCTGAAAAAGGGTCAAAGCCCATCTATATTGAGTGGATTATTCAAGGCTCCAGGCTCCAGCTGTGTCCAGTAGATCCAAGAACATCAAGCACATAAGTAAAACTGTTCTTCAAGCCTGCTGAGGACTGGTGCATTGTGGGTGCACCAGTCCAAAGTAATGGACACGTCTAACACAACGCATTCACAAATACATACATCTTCATGAAGTCTTTAACTGTACAAAAAAACAGACAAAATAAACAAGTATAATGCAAATATATGTTGGGCTTGGTTTTATTTCTTGACACTAACAATAAGACAGAGCAACCAACGCAGTGGGTGGCATGGTGGCTGAGTGGTTAGCACTTCTCCGCAAGAAGAAGGCCTTTTTGAGTGGAGATTGCATGTTCTCTCCATGTCTGCGTTGACGTAAGTTTCCTACCACAAGAATCATGTACAACGGATCAAATCCTCCAGTTCTGGACGTCTTGATCGAGCTGAGCATCAACATCTACTCACGATGGATGGGTCAAATGCACAGGACGATCGCAGTAGGAGCTCAATCAACTACTGTATAACTTAACTGTATAACACAGAATAAACAATACCCTTTCATTTCATTTACATACTATCCATAAAGTCTGCAAATGATTAGAACAAACTGTATTTCCATCCAATATAAACAAAATCACAGTTGAGGCACTGATTTTGCCTTTAGATTTAGGTAACTGATTTTTCCCCTTTCACACAACTAGACTTTTAGTTTTAATTTCTCTTAATAATAATAGAAAAGCTTTTGATATTGAGCAGGTTTCCACCGCTCTAAGGCGCAGGCTTTTGCTATCAGAGGATTAACAGACCCCAAGCCGAGCGTTGGTGATTAGAGCTGATTGAATCTCGATCTCAGTCTGATTTATGGTCCAGCCCTGGAGTCCCATGCACCATGTGAGATGTTACACACGTGACTGTATGAGCAGGTGATGTCACATGGTCTTGCCTTTCAATGACCTGGGATCAAGCTCAAGGAGGTCATTCTTTACAAAGCTTTAAAACAAATATTTACCCAACTTTTTTATATACAACTTTTATCTAAGCGCTTGTTCACACTGAAGGGTACAAAAGTGACATAAGGCCAAATATTAGACTTTAATAATCAGAAGATATTTTCATGTTTTTCATGTATCCAAACACCTCTTCTGTCCATTAGTAGTAGTCTTGTTAATGTTAATCTTGCGGGAGTTCATCTGCCACTCTGCTTTGTTACTGAGGACCTTTGATTTTCTATGTCACTGAGTCACAGTGGAATTATCTGGAGGTTAAAAATGTATTTGTCAATCCTTTCTTTTGATTATACACACAATCTCTTTTATATGTCTGTGTTTGGAATTAACAAAACATCTAACATGGCAGAGTCTAGTTGCGAAGAACGTCATGAGACTGAAGAAATCCCCAAAGCTAATCGAATGGAGGAATCCCAACCAGACTTGAAACATGCAAACTCCACACAGAAAGGCTCCTGGTCCGGCCTGGGCTCAAACCTTGTCGCTGTGAGGCATGAGTGCTACTGAGCAGAGGAGAAACTTTAGTTGTAAAAGACAACAAACATTTCTGTCCATAATGTCTCAGGATGCGTCACAGTGAGTTTGAAAATAAAGCATTTAAACGGATGATGTGGGGCAATGTCTTGGAGCTCATTTGCCCTCACTCAGGTACACGCTGAACATGGTACCACTGTGCAGCAGAACCATCAAGACAACAGAGAGGATCACAGGGACTCAGCTGTGTCTATGGAGGCCATCTCCACACAGAGCATTAGGTTCATGTTCTGGACCTAAACAGTTTCCCAAAGAACACAAACAGCTCCAGTCTCTCCCACCGCAGCGACACAGATGAAGAGGTGAGAGAGGACTTTACTTTGTTAAGTGCTGAATGTGTCGATGCATTGAATGTGTTCTCCTCTGTGTTTTCTTACAAAAGCACTTCTCTTTTTTAAACCTTGAACAAAAACTACGATGTGTTTTGACAGGTCCAAAAATATTTCTTGAAAACAACTAGACTCTGTTTTGACGAGGGACAATGTTGTCAAACTCAACAAAGGCAGGAGCCAGTGGAGCCATTTCCTTTACTAAACCATTCACATTATCAAATCATTTAAATAGATGTGTCTGCTGCTTCTTCTTCTCGGCTTTCCTTAAAATGGGAGACAATTTAAACGCTTGACTTTCAAATAAAAATGTCATATTGACTTGGTCCCTGCACCAGAACATATCAGGACCCTGGGCAAACGTTTTATGAAACAACACGTTTCTAAATTTCTCGTAAAAATGACAATATGACAAAAATGTACTTCACTTTCCACTTCATTGAGTTCACATAAACACCATTTGTATTTATATATAGAATTGAGTAGTCCTCTTTAGTGATATAATACATCAATAGACAACAGGGTTCATACATACAGAAGGACGGGGCGGGGAAGACCAGCCCCAGGCCTCTCTCTATGATAAATATGAAACCAGATTCTGAAAGATTGGACCATCTACTTTCATCAAAAAAACTACATTGGTATCCAGCTAGTTTTGTTCTGCTGTAATCTTCAGTCGAATAGAGAGAAGTTAGACAGAAATCACCAGTCTCAGCCAAATACGTCCATGGCAGTCAATAAGTTAAATACTGTCTCCAATTGTTATGCCAACTGAAACTATGGACAAGATTAAAATATAAAATGTTTCTAACTGATTGAGTAAGTTGTCTTTTTTTTATATAGCGCTTTTCACAGACCAGAGTCACAGAGATGGGAGCGAGGCTACCTACGGCAGACCTATGTCTTTAGTGGTAGGGGAAACCGGAGCACCCAGAGAAAACCTACGCAGACACAGGGAGAACATGCAAACTCCACTCAGAAAACCTCCCGTTCCGACCGTGTTTCGAACCCTTCTCACACAGAACATGCAAAAGCTGTATTTCTTAATTCAGCCTACTTCATCAAATACAAGAGTACAGCGCTAGCTCCACGTCAGCATTAGTCCTGTTGCGAGCTCTCTGTGGACCGACCGAGACCTCTCTGAGACTCGGTCCAGTCCCAGTGAAGTATGTTTGGTCCAGACCCAGAGCAGCATAAAGCACACTGTCAGAGCCACGGCCAAACGCTGGTGCCAGGTCAATAAATGCAGAGGATACAGCCTTTGTTTCTTGAGTGCCCGGTGCAGATATAATTAAACAGAAAGAGAGAAAGAAGACGTTGTAACGATTCCCAACTAATTATCTTGAGACCTAATTACAGATTGGGTAGAATTGTTATTGCTGGAAAAATCAAACTTTCAGAGCAGAGGAGTAATTGGTTTGCTAAGTTTTAATGCGTCTTGTGATGGTAATAAACTTGTCCGATTTATAGTCTGCTGAAGACTAAAAACTGACCTGTGTTTTGGTTTTAATTGGAGTAAGTGCTAGGGTTAAGGGCTTACACAACTTTTAAGGCAAATATTTCACAATAAGTATCTGTTATTATGATCTGTGATTGGCTTTTGTGACCCGCAAACAAGTCTAGTCCAAGTAGAAGGGATGCCCGGGGAGAAGGAGAGAGGTCAAGTACATTTTTCTTTCATTAGAATATGCAGACTCATCAACTTGTTTCTTTATTATGCTAATGCTTAAAGAGATTCCCTCCTCAGTCACTGTCAGACTGAACAATGAGTAACAAAAAAAAATCACAAGTGCAATATGTACCAAAGGTTACAGCTTCTGGAAAACTCCAAAGAACCAGCACCAACATCATGACCGGAGAGCAGCTTCAGTGACAGACTTATTCACCCTCGCTGTGTGAAGGAGAGGTTTGACAGGTGCTTCCTCCCTGCTGCTGTCAGACTGTACAACGAGAACTGCCGAGTTGTCACTGATAATAATTCACTAGTCACTTTACCGCTGATATTAGTACGATTATTTATTCTGATCATATCTCTGTAAATACTTCTGAACCAAGTGACATAACTCCAGAGTTTATTTTATTTTACCGTCTTATTACTTATACATTTTTCATTTTGATTTTATTATCTTAAGTAATAGACTCTGCTTGATGAGTGCAATCTCCGTCTTATATCCTTCTTTTTTCTCTGCTGTAATGTGCAACGACGACAGTGTAATCTCCCCACAGTGGGACTAATAAAATAATATCTTAACTCAGTGTTCCCCGACCTTTTTGAGTCGTGGCGCAGTTTTGTCGTTGGGGACAGTCACATGACACACCACCAGCTGGAACTCTACAGCCTTTATCAACAAAGCAAAGTCATTCTCATCAATGTGTGTTATGTAGAAAATCAAACAAGCACAAAAAAGTCTTTCTCATCATCGTGATTTTGGCAAAGCAGGTGATTTATAATTGCTATCGTTAGCTTTTTAGAGTGATCGATTTGTTTGTGTGGATGGATGTGTTTCTGCTGCTACTGGACACCTGCATTTCTTCTACAGGGATCAATAAAGGATATCAAATAGATATCTATCTATCTATCTATCTATCTGTCTATCTGTCTATCTATTTACTGTCTATCTATTTTCTATCTATCTGTCTATCTATCTATCTATCTATCTCTATCTATCTATCTATCTGTCTATCTATCTATCTATCTATCTATCTATCTGTCTATCTGTCTATCTATCTATTTACTGTCTATCTATTTTCTATCTATCTGTCTATCTATCTGTCTATCTACTATGTATCTATCTATCTGTCTATCTATCTATTTACTATCTATCTGTCTATCTGTCTGTCTATCTGTCTATCTATCTATCTATCTATCTATCTATTTTCTATCTTCTATCTATCTATCTGTCTATCTATCTATCTATTTTCTATCTATCTATCTATCTATCTATCTATATATTTTCTATCTATCTATCTATCTATCTATATATTTTCTATCTTCTATCTATCTATCTATCTATTTTCTATCTATCTATTTTCTATCTATCTATCTATCTATCTATTTTCTATCTTCTATCTATCTATCTATCTATTTTTTAAATCTATCTGTCTATTTTCTATCTATCTATTTTCTATCTGTCTATCTATCTGTCTATTCATTAACTATGTCTATCTATCTATCTACAGGTATCTATATTTACTATCTCTATCTATCTATCTATCTATTCATTTACTATCTATCTATCTATATATTTTCTATCTATCTATCTATCTATCTATATATTTTCTATCTTCTATCTATCTATCTATCTATTTTCTATCTATCTATTTTCTATCTATCTATTTTCTATCTTCTATCTATCTATTTTTTAAATCTATCTGTCTATTTTCTATCTATCTATTTTCTATCTGTCTATCTATCTGTCTATTCATTAACTATGTCTATCTATCTATCTACAGGTATCTATATTTACTATCTCTATCTATCTATCTATCTATTCATTTACTATCTATCTATCTATCTATTAATTTACTATCTATCTATCTATCTATCTATTCATTTACTATCTATCTATCTATCTCTTTATAGCTATGAAGGATCTAATATAGAAATGATTCTGTATTGGATCATGTCCATGGCACACTAACAAACACCTCAAGGCACACCGACGTGCCGCGGCCCACAGGTTGAAAAACACTGTCTTTATCTAATATTTTTGGCTACAGCTAAAGAGGATATCTTTAAAGAGGCACCACAGCACCAACCGCACAGAGGGAGGCCTCGATCTCCCTCCGCAAATTATTTTTCCAAACGTCCGTCTGCTCCACAACTTAATGAGCCTTGAAATTGGCGTGATTACATTTTCTTTTTCTTTTTTTTTACTCTCTTTTTTCCATTAGCGAAGGTGTCCGTAATCTCAAAGGACTGCTGCTCTACTCCGGCGTTGTTACCAGAACTGCCTCCGAGTGCACCAGAGAATAAATGAGCAGCAGAGGAAGGGGACGGGCCCATGAAGAGATGCGGGACGTCCCCTGTGATTAGCCCGGGCTCCGGAGCGCCGAGCGGCTGATTTACTCTGCACAAAACAAAACACAATCCCCCGGTAAGTGGAGAGAGGCTGTTTTTGGCTTTAAACAAGACGGCACTCATTTGGCACTAACACTAGAAAAATTGGCATGGAGAAAAAGTCGAGGTCTCTGCACGGTTTAAGTTTCAGAGCAAAATGCAGCCGTAAATATTCTGTGTAGTAAATGTTCTTTAAAGACAATTACACTTAACGCTGGAAAACGCAACGTCAGCGCCACAGAAAACCTCACCATCAGTGTTGTTTCTAAAAGTACTGAAGAATTTTTATATATACTTTTCTCCAGTTTTCTTTTCAATATTTTTATTTCCCTTTTTTCCTTTTACTTCCTTTTTATTTGATGTTATTATTATTATTATTTTATGTCTCTCTAGTATATCATGTCTGTCTATTATTATTTATTTTATGTCTATGTTTTCTTTGCATTATAACTGTTGCCTTGTGATGTTTGTAGAATTATGACATTCTATTTGAATATGTATGAAAAGTATATGTATGAAAAGTATATGTATGAAAAGTATATGTATGAAAAGAATGACTGAAGAAAATATCAATATTACAGTAAATCATAATATTTATGGATTTGCACATTTGAAGAATTGATGCGTTAAACATAAAACACACGAGTCCTAATTACATTAACGAGAGTCAAAGCCCATTTCCATTCAATGCGTTTGTGTAAACAACAGCAGTTGTCTAAAGCCTGGTTCACACGGCAGGATAATAAGGCGGATTTTGGACCCGATTTACCCCGACGACAGTCGTAAGAACGCGCCGAATATTGTAACCAAAAATCTGATGGATTTTCCGTGTGTGGTGTGTTAAGACTGTGCTCATCGCTCGGAAGGACTTCGGGACTGCTCCGATTTCAATATCGGGGACATGTTGGATTGTTTTGGCCCGATTTCTCTCCGTGTGTGGTGTCCCCCGAGGACAGACGAGCACGTTGCCATGACTGCGGCGTGTAGCCAATCAGAAGACGAAACGAGCCGGCGAGGAAACACCGTAAAAAACAAAACAGTCAGCGGCATAGTGCACCAGGGCGGCACGGTGGCTGAGTGGATAGCACTCTCGCCTCTCAGCAAGAAGGTCCTGGGTTCGAATCCCGGTTGGACCAGGGCCTTTCTGAGTGGAGTTTGCATGTTCTCCCCGTGTCTGCGTAGGTTGCCTCCGGGTGCTCCGGTTTCCCCTACCACTGAAAATATGTATAATAGGTCTGGCATGCGCCTCCTGTACTGGCACCCCTGCTCCCAAAAAAAATAACAATTGTAAACCGCTTTGAGACTCCGATGTGCAGTGAAAAGGCGGTATATAAATAAAGATTACTTACTAAAATAAAGATTACTTACCAGAAAGTTCAGTGGACATCAGAGATGGAGGAACATCTAGTTGACCTCTGGCAACACCGTGAATGTATGTCTGACGTGTCGTGTAAAGAATATCATCACCGAAATGACAAGGAGAAGAATTGGGCAGAAATTGCTGCTGCACAGGTAGTGTTGGCATAAACCCTGTTCGGACAGGATTAGTACTAAATGATCAGACTGATGGTTGTGTTTGTACGTTTACTTTGCACTCTGTCCTAATACAGTACAGCCGTGCTTGTTGGTTTGCGCGTATGTAAAGTTTCATGTCTAGCAGTGTGTGTGATGCGTTCACAGGTAGTCCGTACAAACTGTATTGTTGAACAGCACTTTATTAATCCCCGTAGGGCAATTCCTCCTCTGCATTTGACCCATCCTGATGCCGCTAAGGCTTATGTCAGCAGCAGTGGTCGCCGTAGTAACAGCGCCCGGGAACCCATCTCCAGATGTTGATGCTCGGCTTGGTCAGGACTGGAGCTGGAGGATTTAACCTAGTGTGCATGTTTTTAGTGGTAGGGGAAACCGGAGTAGCCGGAGGAAACCTACGCAAGCACAGGGAAAACATGCAAACTCCCACAAGTTGTGAACGAAAGCACAACACATGGCACTTCGTGTTACTGCGTCTGTCTGATTCCTGAAAGATGTTCAGGTTTGTGTCATTTCAAATATACTCGAGAAATTTGAAGTCTGTCAAAATGAGTGACGCATTTAGCAGCAGCAGCGGAACTAGTAATTAAAATAAAGTAATTAAAATGAAGTAATTAAATAAAGCAGGAAACCAACAAACCCAGAAAGAAAGGTCAAACTGGACTTTACTTTATACAATATTCAATTCAATTCAATGTATTCTTTTATTGCCCTAAATCACAACAGTATTCATCTCAGAGGGCTTTACAAAACCGTTAAAATTGCCAACAACAGATCAGAGAATCAAACCGTTCAAACATATGTATTGGGGCGACAGTGGTTCAGTTTGTATTCGAACCCAGAACCTTCTTGCTGAGAGGCGAGAGTGCTATCCACTCAGCCACTGTGCCACCCACTAGCCATGTTATACCTCATCTTCAAGCTCATTCCTTCATCAAAACAATCATATTTTCTACTCCACAAGTTAAAAAGAGACTGTTTAAAAAAGACATTGAAAACACATACAATAGAAAACAATGCTGTAAAATACAATACATTCCAGTTAAACCAGACGGAAGGTCAAGAAAGCAAGTCTAAACAGCTTTAAATGTGTTTTGAAAGAGTCCGTGGATTCTAAGGTTCTAAGGTCCAGAGGAAGTGACTCAGATTTGAAGCTCGAAAGCTCAGTCCTGTGTTTTGTATTTAGTCCATGGCACAGGTAACAGGTGCTGAGCGGTAACAGGTGCTGATTGGCCGACCTGAGACTGCGACCCGTTATCAAAATGAATCTATAAATCAGTCAACAACACCCAGGATTCTTCTCCGGTTCTGTTTCAATCTGTTCTCACTGCGTTCAAATTAAAAAACTAAATCAGATCCAGACCCTGTTCGTAAACACTCGAGAGAACGTGTACGTCCAAAATATAAAATGTAAATACACAAACATCCACAAAACAAAGAAACAGACAAACCTTTGTGTGAAATATTGTTGATAATTATGTAAGAAATGTATCGGTAATCACAGTATCGCGGTTTTGTGATATTATCGTGAGCCATGTATCGCAGATCGTATCAGATCGTACCGAAAGTGCAAGAAATGGGGGAGAGGTGTAGGGTCAGAGAGTGTGTGTGTGTGTGTGCGTGAGAGAATGTATGCGATTGTGTGTAAGATGTATGTGTGTGTGTGTGTGTGTGTGTGTGCGTGAGAGAATGTATGCGATTGTGTGTAAGATGTATGTGTGGGAGTGTGTGTGTGCGTGAGAGAGTGTATGCAATTGTGTGTATTTGAGTGTGCTTGTGTGTGTGTGTGTGTGTGCGTGTGTGTGTGCGTGAGAGAGTGTATGCGATTGTGTGTAAGATGTGTGTGTGTGTGTGTGTGTGCGTGAGAGAGTGTATGCGATTGTGTGTAAGATGTGTGTGTGGGAGTGCGTGTGTGTGAGAGAGTGTATGCGATTGTGTGTATTTGAGTGTAAGATGTATGTGTGTGCGTGAGAGAGTGTATGCGATTGTGTGTAAGATGTGTGTGCGGGAGTGCGTGTGTGTGAGAGAGTGTATGTGATTGTGTGTAAGTAAGCTAGTAAGTAAGTAAGCTTTTATTTATATACCGCCTTTTCACTGCACATCGGAGTCTCAAAGCGGTTTACAATTGTTGGGTGGGGGTGCCAGTACAGGAGGCACATGTCAGACCTATTGTACATATTTTTAGTGGTAGGGGAAACCGGAGCACCCGGAGGAAACCTACGCAGACACAGGGAGAACATGCAAACTCCACTCAGAAAGGCCCTGGTCCAACCAGGATTCGAACCCAGGACCTTCTTGCTGAGAGGCGAGAGTGCTATCCACTCAGCCACCGTGCCGCCCTGTATTTGAGTGTGCTTGTGTGTGCTTGTGTGTAAGATGTATGTGTGTGTGTGTGTGTGCGTGTGTGTGTGCGTGAGAGAGTGTATGCGATTGTGTGCAAGATGTGTGTGTGGGAGTGCGTGTGTTTGAGAGAGTGTATGCAATTGTGTGTATTTGAGTGTGATTGTGTGTAAGATGTATGTGTGGGAGTGTGTGTGTGTGTGCGTGAGAGAGTGTATGCGATTGTGTGTAAGATGTGTGTGTGGGAGTGCGTGTGTGTGAGAGAGTGTATGCGATTGTGTGTATTTGAGTGTGCTTGTGTGTAAGATGTATGTGTGTGTGTGCGTGTGTGTGTGCGTAAGAGGGTGTATGCGATTGTGTGTAAGATGTATGTGTGGGAGTGTGTGTGTGTGTGTATGTGCGTGTGTGTGTGCGTGAGAGAATGTATGCGATTGTGTGTATTTGAGTGTGCTTGTGTGTAAGATGTATGTGTGTGTGTGTGTGCGCGTGTGTGTGCGTGAGAGAGTGTATGCGATTGTGTGTAAGATGTATGTGTGGGAGTGTGTGTGTGTGTGTGTGTGTGCGTGAGAGAGTGTATGCGATTGTGTGTATTTGAGTGTGATTGTGTGTAAGATGTATGTGTGGGAGTGTGTGTGTGTGTGCGTGAGAGAGTGTATGCGATTGTGTGTAAGATGTATGTGTGGGAGTGTGTGCGTGAGAGAGTGTATGCGATTGTGTGTGTGTGTGTGTGTGTCTGTTTGTGTGTATTTATGTGCACGTTTATGAGAGTGTGTGCATGTGTTTGAGAGTGTGTGTGTCTGTGTGTGTATATTTGTGTGCATGTGAATGAGAATGTGTGTGTATGTGCATGTGTGTATTTGAGTGTGCTTGTGTGTGTACAATGTTTGTGTTTTGTGTCTGCTTGTGTGTCTTTTTGTGTGTATCAGAGTGTGTGTATTTGTGTGTATCTGGGTGTTTTGCGTGTGTGTGTGCGTGTGCATGTGTTCAAGATTGTGTGTGTATATTTGTGTGCACGTGTTTGAGAGTGTGTGTATTTGTTTGTGTCTCTGTTTTGCGTCTGCTTGTGTGTGTGTGTGTGTGTACCTGCGTATTTGAAAGTGTGCGTATGTGTGCGAGCCTATTTAAGAGTGTGCGTATGTGTGCATGCGTATTTGAGAGTGTGCCTATGTGTGCGTGCGTATTTGAGAGTGTGCGTATGTGTGCGTGCGTATTTGAGAGTGTACGTGTGTGTGCGAGCCTGTTTAAGAGTGTGCGTAGGTGTGCGTGCGTATTTGAGAGTGTGCGTGTGTGTGCGTGCGTATTTGAGAGTGTGTGTATGTGTGCAAGCGTATTTGTGAGTGTGCGTATTTGAGAGTGTGCGTATGTGTGCGTGCGTATTTGAGAGTGAGCGTATGTGTGTGTGCGTATTTGTGAGTGTGCGTATGTGTGTGTGCGTATTTGAGAGTGTGCGTATGTGTGCGTGCGTATTTGAGAGTGTGCGTATGTGTGCGTGCATATTTGAGAGTGTGCGTATGTGTGCGAGCGTATTTGAGAGTGTGCGTATGTGTGCGTGCGTATTTGAGAGTGTGCGTATGTGTGCGAGCGTATTTGAGAGTGTGCGTATGTGTGCGAACGTATTTGAGAGTGTGCGTATGTGTGCGTGCGTATTTGAGAGTGTGCGTATGTGTGCGAGAGTATTTGAGAGTGTGCGTACGTGTGCGTGCGTATTTGAGAGTGTGCGTATGTGTGCATGCGTATGTGTGCGAGAGTATTTGAGAGTGTGCGTATGTGTGCGTGCGTATGTGTGCGAGAGTATTTGAGAGTGTGCGTATGTGTGCGAGAGTATTTGAGAGTGTGCGTATGTGTGCGTGCGTATTTAAGAGTGTGCGTATGTGTGCGAGAGTATTTGAGAGTGTGCGTATGTGTGCGTGCGTATTTGAGAGTGTGCGTATGTGTGCGTGCGTATGTGTGCGAGAGTATTTGAGAGTGTGCGTATGTGTGCGTGCGTATGTGTGCGAGAGTATTTCAGAGTGTGCATATGTGTGCGTGCGTGTGTGTGTGTGTTGTATAAGTGTGTGCGTGTGTGTGTATTGTATAAGTGTGTGTGTGTGTGTTGTATAAGTGTGTGTGTGTGTGTTGTATAAGTGTGTGTGTGTGTGTGTTGATAAAGCTCTTTCTCTACTTTTCCAACTCCTCTTCAAACTGTTTATTACTGTATATATATTTTTATTTTATACCATTGTTACTGTATATATACAGTATATATATATATATATATATATATGTTGTATCTTCTGGTACAAACGATAATTGGACTAAATCTAAATTTGTTCCAAAAAGGATCAAGTTTTTTTCAATAGTAACAATAAACGAAGAGACGCACAGACAGGAAGTGGTCTCGCAATCACATTTCTAGCTTGCTCTATGTTTAGCGTGATGATGTCAGATCTGATTTATTCCCAGCTGATTGGATTACAGAGATCAATGCTGTGGAAACGAGAAGCTGCTCATACCTCCATAATCTGTAATAATAGATCCAAAAGCACGGCTGACATAACGCCACGGCTGAGGTTCTGGCTTTCTCTCTGGTCTGGCTCCGCTTCAGGATTTCAAATCTCCCTCTGACGCTTTGCCAAGACCGGATCATCTGTGGGTCCGGTCCACGTGAGGCCACAGCCCGAGAGAGACCAGGCAGAGAGTGACCAGGCAGAGAGTGACCAGGCAGAGAGAGACCAGGCAGAGAGTGACCAGGCCAAGAGAGACCAGGCAGAGAGTGACCAGGCAGAGAGTGACCAGGCAGAGAGAGACCAGGCAGAGAGAGACCAGGCAGAGAGAGACCAGGCAGAGAGAGACCAGGCAGAGAGTGACCAGGCAGAGAGTGACCAGGCAGAGAGAGACCAGGCAGAGAGTGACCAGGCAGAGAGAGACCAGGCAGAGAGTGACCAGGCAGAG
The DNA here is from genome assembly GCA_964034765.1 of Knipowitschia caucasica. NCBI lineage: Eukaryota > Metazoa > Chordata > Actinopteri > Gobiiformes > Gobiidae > Knipowitschia > Knipowitschia caucasica. Next base: position 8,189,325 of record OZ035832.1, read on the forward strand.
AGTGACCAGGCAGAGAGTGACCAGGCAGAGAGTGACCAGGCAGAGAGAGACCAGGCAGAGAGTGACCAGGCAGAGAGAGACCAGGCAGAGAGTGACCAGGCAGAGAGTGACCAGGCAGAGAGTGGCCAGGCAGAGAGAGACCAGGCAGAGAGTGACCAGGCAGAGAGTGACCAGGCAGAGAGAGACCAGGCCGAGAGTGACCAGGCAGAGAGTGATCAGGCAGAGAGTGACCAGGCAGAGAGTTACCAGGCAGAGAGAGACCAGGCCGAGAGTGGACCAGGCAGAGAGTGACCAGGCAGAGAGTGACCAGGCAGAGAGAGACCAGGCAGAGAGAGACCAGGCAGAGAGAGACCAGGCAGAGAGTGACCAGGCAGAGAGAGACCAGGCAGAGAGTGACCAGGCAGAGAGAGACCAGGCAGAGAGTGACCAGCAGAGGACAGGCAGAGAGAGACCAGGCAGAGAGTGACCAGGCAGAGAGTGACCAGGCAGAGAGTGACCAGGCAGAGAGAGACCAGGCAGAGAGTGACCAGGCAGAGAGAGACCAGGCAGAGAGTGACCAGGCAGAGAGAGACCAGGCAGAGAGTGACCAGGCAGAGAGAGACCAGGCAGAGAGTGACCAGGCAGAGAGTGACCAGGCAGAGAGTGACCAGGCAGAGAGTGACCAGGCAGAGAGAGACCAGGTAGAGAGAGACCAGGCCAAGGGAGACCAGGCCGTGAGTGACCAGGCGACCCAGAAACCCCTCTGTCTGCTGTTTGTGGGCCACGCAGCAGGAGAGTCGGCCCATCTCAGGGACCTGGCTGGTAAAATTAGGAGCCTAATTATAAGAAATGATGAAACTGCCCTGTGCTGCTTTGTCCCATCTGAGACCAGCATCGAGGAGAAACCCAGGACTGTATTTAAAGAGACAGTACATCATTGGTCGACATTTACAGATAATATTTGGCCGTGTCTGAACAGAAAGTGGAGTTATTCTTCATAAAAACTACAATGTTCCTGCAGTATTTATGGTCACAATTTTCAATCTCCAGGATGCACTGAAGGTTTGCGGCCGAGTGTGAAGAGGCGGGGACGAAGAGGGAGCAGCGTCTGCAGTCAGAGCTGTATCAGACTGTTGTGGTGAAGAGGGAGCAGCGTCTGCAGTCAGAGCTGTATCAGACTGTTGTAGTGAAGAGGGAGCAGCGTCTGCAGTCAGAGCTGTATCAGACTGTTGTGGTGAACAGGGAGCAGCGTCTGCAGTCAGAGCTGTTTCAGACTGTTGTGGTGAGGAGGGAGCAGCGTCTGCAGTCAGAGCTGTATCAGACTGTTGTGGTGAAGAGGGAGCAGCGTCTGCAGTCAGAGCTGTATCAGACTGTTGTGGTGAGGAGGGAGCAGCGTCTGCAGTCAGAGCTGTATCAGACTGTTGTGGTGAAGAGGGAGCAGCGTCTGCAGTCAGAGCTGTATCAGACTGTTGTAGTGAAGAGGGAGCAGCGTCTGCAGTCAGAGCTGTATCAGACTGTTGTAGTGAAGAGGGAGCAGCGTCTGCAGTCAGAGCTGTATCAGACTGTTGTGGTGAGGAGGAAGCAGCGTCTGCAGTCAGAGCTGATTAGACTGTCCTAGTGAAAAGCCAATACTTCTCCACATTGAACCTTTTAGGAGTCCTTCTAGGGTACAAAACAAAACAAAAAGTACCAAACATTCTGTAATTTATATGCAGCAAAGATATTTTTAACTCATTTGCATTTCATTGAGTAGTTCCGTTTCCGTTGCCAATTAAGAATGAAAAACCCAAAAGTGGCAGCTGAACGAAAGCACAACATATGGCACTTCCTCTTACTGCGTCTGTCTGATTCCTGAAAGATGTTCAGGTCTGAGTCATTTATACTCGAGAAATTTGAAGTCTGTCAAAATGAGTGATGCATTCAGCAGCAGAACTAGTAATTAAAATAAAGCAGGAAACCAACAAACCCAGATAAAAAGGTCAGACTGGACTTCACTTTATACAATATTCAATTCAATTCAATGTATTCTTGTATTGCCCTTAATCACAACAGTATTCATCTCAGAGGACTTTACAAAACCAATCAAATCACCGTTCAAACACAGAAAATAAAGAACACATGGGTATTGGGGCGACAGTGGTTTAGTTGGTTTGAAACTGAACTGGGCATGAAAGTTGTGGGTTCGATCCCCCTACGAGACCTACTCCAACTGCGTCCCAGGGCAAGACACTTAACAGCAGCAGCCATGAGCATTGGGTGGCAGCTCTCATTACCACCCCACCCAGAAATGGATTAATAACGGGGTGGAAATATGAATGAAGGTATTGGTCCATAAGGAGTTGACCAATGTCCATGAATGTTGATAAATGTCCATGAATGTTGATACATGTCCATGAATGTTGATAAATGTCCATGAATGTTGATACATGTCCATGAATGTTGATAAATGTCCATGAATGTTGATACATGTCCATGAATGTTGATAAATGTCCATGAATGTTGATACATGTCCATGAATGTTGATAAATGTCCATGAATGTTGATACATGTCCATGAATGTTGATACATGTCCATGAATGTTGATACATGTCCATGAATGTTGATAAATGTCCATGAATGTTGATACATGTCCATGAATGTTGATAAATGTCCATGAATGTTGATAAATGTCCATGAATGTAGAATGTAGAGTGTCCTGGATCATCACAACTGTCCTTAGACCCTCCTGCATAAGAGAAAAAACTCTAAAACCCAGTGGGAGAAAAGTGAAAAACCTCGGCGAGTTCCACATTGAGAGAGGGGTCCGCTCCACATGGACTCACGCTGTAGATCAGCCATTCCCAAACTCAGTAACACCGAGGCCCCCTTAAAAATCTGACGGGTCTGCGTGGCCCCCCAAAATAATAACCAAGAAGACAACATTAAGAATAGGCTCTTCTGGTTATTTTATTTTGGGGAAATAGCCTCTGCTACAAACATTGTAATACAAAAATGATTACAGTGGCTTATTCAAGTCAAATAATGAACACAAATATTTTAATATTACAAACAAAACATTATAAATTTAACATTAAATAATTATATATATATATATATTTTTTTTATGACCTCCCGCGGCCCCCCTGCAGTACCCTCGCGGCCCACCAGGGGGCCGCGGACCCCACTTTGGGAGACACTGCTGTAGATAATAATAATAATAACAATGCATGGGTTTTACACAGTGCTTATTTGGACACTCAAAGATACTGCACATGTCATTATTCATTCACTCCAAACACGGTGGTGATAAACTACTACTGTAGCCACAGCTGCCCTGGGGCACACTGACAGAAGCGAGGCAACCAGTCTGTGCCATCAGCCCCTCCTACCACCACCAACCATTCACACACACACCAGACTCATTCTAGGCAATGGGGGTAAAGTGTCTTGCCTAAGGACACAATGACAGTTTGGCACTTTACAGCCGCAGCCGCCCCACTGTGGCACCCGGTGGTCCCAGAGGTTAAAGGCGCTATACCCGTTTCTGCAAGGTTTGAATGTTTAGCCCCGCCCCCAACTCTCTCACAGGCTTCTCATTTCCCCTACGCTCTCATCCCACGGAGCCATCTAGTTTTATTTGCGATCTATATGCTAACATTACCATTAGCACAACTTAAGCTGTACAACAATCACTAATGAAATGGTACAAAAGCAACGCACTGTTAACAGAATATATAACTGAAAGATTACCGCTAGTTTCACGTCCGAATGTGGTCCAAGCGTAGACAGTCCGAGCGTAGATAGTCCGAGCGTAGATAGTCCGAGTGTAGATAGTCCGAGCATAGATAGTCCGAGCGTAGAGAGTCCGAGCGTAGATAGTCCGAGCGTAGATAGTCCGAGCATAGATAGTCCGAGCGTAGAGAGTCCGAGCGTAGAGAGTCCGAGCGTAGAGAGTCCGAGCGTAGATAGTCCGAGCGTAGATAGTCCGAGCGTAGATAGTCCGAGCGTAGATAGTCCGAGCGTAGACAGTCCGAGCGATAGATAGTCCGAGCGTAGATAGTCCGAGCGTAGATAGTCCGAGCGTAGATAGTCCGAGCGTAGATAGTCCGAGCGTAGATAGTCCGAGCGTAGACAGTCCGAGCGTAGACAGTCCGAGCGTAGACAGTCCGAGCGTAGACAGTCCGAGCGTAGACAGTCCGAGCGTAGATAGTCCGAGCGTAGATAGTCCGAGCGTAGATAGTCCGAGCGTAGATAGTCCGAGCGTAGATAGTCCGAGCGTAGATAGTCCGAGCGTAGATAGTCCGAGCGTAGATAGTCCGAGCGTAGATAGTCCGAGCGTAGATAGTCCGAGCGTAGATAGTCCGAGCGTAGAGAGTCCGAGCGTAGAGAGTCCGAGCGTAGATAGTCCGAGCGTAGATAGTCCGAGCGTAGATAGTCCGAGCGTAGATAGTCCGAGCGTAGACAGTCCGAGGATAGATAGTCCGAGCGTAGATAGTCCGAGCGTAGACAGTCCGAGCGTAGACAGTCCGAGCGTAGACAGTCCAAGCGTAGATAGTCCGAGCGTAGACAGTCCGAGCGTAGATAGTCCGAGCACAGATAGTCCGAGCGTAGACAGTCCGAGCGTAGACAGTCCGAGCGTAGATAGTCCGAGCGTAGATAGTCCGAGCGTAGATAGTCCGAGGCGGTCCCGCAGGTCTCTCCCATAGACCAGTCTCTCCAGAGGATACGATGTAAGCTAGCTCTGTTCAGGGCTTGGTTTCTTCTTTGATCATGTTGTGGCTTTAGTTCCTCTTCTCTTCCTCACTGTTGTGTGGTTTGGGCTGTTTTTCTGTGTCTGCAGTTACAGCCAGAGGAGTTATAGCCACTGATGCTAACATGCTACTGTGTTTAGCAGCGCTGTAGAGGCTAGAGGACGCAGCCTCGTTCTGTGATTGGAGGAGAGCGGGCGTCACGCTAAGTCTCTACTCAGCACTTTTATACGGCCTGAATTCATACACAGCTGAATCAATGAGATCAAGTTTTCAATTAAATTACGGATTATAATGCAACTTGTTTGTGGTAATAAGCATTTTTATTAACTCATTAGGAAAAAAATTGGGTATAACATCCCACGACAGCAGTGGGAGTTGATGGAGAAAGTCTTGTGGTGGACTCGAACCCACAAACTTCAGGTCACAGACCAATGCTCCACCAACTGAGCCACTGTCGCCCCTGATCCAGGACCTAATATAACAAGTCAAAGTAAACAAGAGCAGAAAACCAAAACCATTCTCAGTTTACACTAACGTTTACGCGGCCCAGAGTCCCTCAGGTTGGATCCGTGTTCAAACCATCCCTTTAAGACCATTTCCTCGACTAAGCACGTTTTCTCTGCAGCTCTATAAACGGCGGGTCCATTTAGATTATAACGTTTGGACCACGTGAATCATCTTTGCTTCATACATTACCAGTGAATCGACCGGCTCTTCCCATTCGTCAGCCGTGACATTTATGGGCACGCAAAATCAAACTAGCTTCGCGGCTAATGGTCCTGCAATATTTACGGGATAATACTGGGGGACTGGACTGGACTTGACTGGACTGGACTGGACTGGACTCCTGCTGGTCCCAGAGTCAGAGAAGAACATAGAAAGGCAGCATTTCAGATTCATGCAGCTAAATTCTGGAGCAATATTCCTGAAAATGTGAGACAGGCTTCTTCTCTGACAATGTTTGAATCCAGGTAAAAAACAGCCTGAATACAACTGAGGGATTTTATATTTCTTTTTAATGAACAGTTATTATTTATGATTGTAATGCCTTGTGTGACTGTCTTCTGTATCTATATGCAGGTCATTCATGTGAAATAATCGTTTAATTCAGAAATATGAGTAGTTCTAAAAACTATAACTTCACATTTTAACCAACATTCTATGTAAGTTTAAGACCCCTTTTCAAGATGCTGGTTCTGGTCTGATCCTGGACTGGTTCTGGTTTTGAAGTGACCATTGTTACCATAGCAACACATGGTATGTAACAGTGGTCAGCTTTCCCCAAACTGTCGCTGCTTTATTTCAGTTGTATTTTAGCACTAACTAAAAATGACTAAAGGTAAAGAGTTTAGAAATAACTCACTTTAATGAAACTGGAACACTTTTGGGTGAGACTTTATCATGTTCGTATAGTTTTAATGGGAGCAGTCAAACTGACGGCTCTGGGAGTTCTAGTGATTGTGAAATGACACATTTTGGATTTAAACCAATAAATACATTGTTTGTGAAGAAAATATGAAAAATATGTTGAAATTGCAGAAGTAGAGCAGAGCTCTGTAACCGATGACATCACAGGAGGCTCCGTAACCGTTCTAAAGGTCGCCACAATTTTTAAACCCACCTAATACGTTTATTCATTCATTTTCTTCTTCATTTTCCCCTTAATCCATTTCTGGGTCGGGGGGTGGCAGTCAGAGCACCAGCCCCTCACTGATCCTCCTGCAGGTGCTGCGTCCACAGGAGGCTTGATCTTCCAGCAAAGTGGGGTTAAGTGTCTTGCCCAAGGACACAACGACAGCAGTCATCGGTGGGAGTCATGAAGTAGTTCTCGTGGTGGGATCGAACCCACGACCTTCAGGCCCAAAGGCCAATGCTCTACCAAATGAGCTACTGTCGGAATCCAAAAATCATTTAGTGAAAAAACTCAGAAAACAGCTCTGATGATGATGATGATGATGACGAAGATGACGATGATGATGAGGTGACAATAACATGAGACAGAAGGGGCGGAGTCACACGTCTGTCAGAAGTTAATGATATTAGTGTAGAAGGATCTTTTTTTTAGATAACATATTTATTGTTATATATGTCTCCTTTAAGTTTATGCATTGGTTGGAAGAGGCCTTTTGAAACATACTGTACCTACGTAAGCACAATATTTGCTAAAGTTTCTCGTCGGCAAATCTGTTTCCCTGCAAAGTCCAACAAAAAACCACTACACTATGAACATTTCCTGGCTAACTTTTGATTCCGCTTACCGCCTCCCCCCGTGCGCTCCCCCGATGCCTCAAATCTTCCCTTGCGTGACACTGTAGTGATTTTCTGGCAGGTAAATTTTCTGTATGCTTGCGGAAATGTCACTCGCGTTAATTCAGGGCTTCTCATTCAGCTCCGCGAGTGAGTGACTTAGAAAAACACCGCCGCTAATGCTGACGTTAGCAAAAACCTAGCATACACGCCGCTAGCACACACCCCCAGACGTCCTTGGCTCCGCGTTGGTTTATTTCTCCATTTTCAAAGACACGCAGACTTTTCACATCCAATCTGGCGACGGCTTAGTAAACTTGTCAATTTGTTTTATTGATTGCGTTTACGTTGGCTTATAGATTTATAGATGCATAATAATTAGACAACAGCCATTTTGAAAGCGCCTCTCTCCTTTCACCAGGCGCCGGGAAATAGTTTTACTGAAGCTTAATGTCATTTGGAGTGATTTACGGGGCCACGCTTCACTCGGATTGTCGTTTGTATCTTCAGGACCGTTTGCCGCACGATGCTGAAGACGGATTCCTTGATTACACTTGCAAAATGAGATATTAAATGAGAAATAGTTCAGTGTGAGATCTGTTCGTTTGTGTGTTTATGTGGGTCCCATTAGCCGCCTCGCAATCTGCTCGTCTTCCTGGGTCCATCAATAAATACAGTTGAATTACATAAACTGATTTACAAAACAATTACAGACTGGATAAAAGACTGCAGCTAAATGAATGGGATTTATTTTAGAGTTGTTAAAGTAGAAATATGTAAGATTGTCATGTCAAGTCATCATTAAAGGGCCCTAATCTGTCAAAAGGCATTAATAAAACATGGTCTTTTCCAATACTTCTTTAACTGATAACAGTAGTTCAGAGATATTTGGATTTCAAAAGTAGTTTTCCAGCCCCTAAATCTTGTTACTGTTTTCATTTTGATGTCCCGCCCTCCACCGTTTGACCAATCAGAAAGTCCGTAATCCGGGCGCATGAACTCACTGCGTGGAGCTAATCTCACTGGTAAAGTACCATGTGGCGCAGAACTAAAAAAGGTCTCGTTATGATTCTCAAATCATTAACGACAAAACAAGGAATAAAACCAGGATTTCTATCTTTGTGAAAAAGGTGTTGGTTATAGATTTGTTGTTGACTAAACTCTTGTCTATTCAGCTGTTATGGTCCCAGCTGGATTTGTGGATTGGTGCTATATTCTCACTACCACTGGTGCATTTGTGGCAAAATCATGTTGTAACTGTAACTATTGGTGTTTCATGCAGCAATAAGGACTTTCTCATATTGCACAGAGAGAATATTTACTAGTAAAAGGTTCCTAACTTCATCAATGCTATCTCTAAAGTCATAACTTGGGGGCAACAGTGGCTCAGTTGGTAGAGAATCAGAATCAGAATCATTTTTATTTCCACGTAAGTAACAGGAGGTCACAGACTAGGAAATTGCTTTGGCTCAGTGCAACAGTCAGAAAGAGATAATAAAAATAAGAATAAAAAACACTTCTAAAGAATAAATTTTAATTTAAAATAGAGTTACAGTTACTATTTACAATATACAAGTGCACATGGTGCACACAATGTAAGGTGACAGCAGTACAGTGAAGTAAAGTGACGTATGATGGGCAGTAAAGTGACTTTATAAAGGGCGGGGGGACAGGTTAAGAAGTGTTCAAGAGTCCAACAGCAGAGGGGAAGAAACTGTTCTTGTGGCGGGAGGTTCTAGTCCTGATGGACCGCAGCCTCCTGCCTGAGGGGAGTGGTTGGAATAGTCCATGTGCAGGTGAGAGGGGTCGGCTGTGATACGACCAGCCCGGCCTCGAGCTCGGGCGACGTACAGGTCCTGCAGCGATGGAAGGCTGCGGCCGATCACTTCCTCTGCAGAGCGCACAATGCGCTGTAGTCTCTGTTTGTCCCTGACTGTGGCTCCAGCGAACCACACGGTGATGGAGGAGGTGATGGAGGAGGTGATGGAGGAGGTGATGGAGGAGGTGGTGGAGGAGGTGATGGAGGAGGTGATGAAGGAGGTGGTGGAGGAGGTGATGGAGGAGGTGATGGAGGAGGTGATGGAGGAGGTGATGGAGGAGGTGGTGGAGGAGGTGGTGGAGGAGGTGATGGAGGAGGTGGTGGAGGAGGTGGTGGAGGAGGTGATGGAGGAGGTGGTGGAGGAGGTGATGGAGGAGGTGGTGGAGGAGGTGATGGAGGAGGTGATGGAGGGAGGTGGTGGAGGAGGTGATGGAGGAGGTGATGGAGGAGGTGGTGGAGGAGGTGGTGGAGGAGGTGATGGAGGAGGTGATGGAGGAGGTGGTGGAGGAGGTGGTGGAGGAGGTGGTGGAGGAGGTGCTGGAGGAGGTGGTGGAGGAGGTGATGGAGGAGGTGATGGAGGAGGTGGTGGAGGAGGTGATGGAGGTGGTGGAGGAGGTGATGGAGGAGGTGGTGGAGGAGGGTGATGGAGGAGGTGATGGAGGAGGTGATGGAGGAGGTGATGGAGGAGGTGATGGAGGAGGTGATGGAGGAGGTGATGGAGGAGGTGATGGAGGAGGTGATGGAGGAGGTGGTGGAGGAGGTGATGGAGGAGGTGGTGGAGGAGGTGGTGGAGGAGGTGGTGGAGGAGGTGATGGAGGAGGTGGTGGAGGAGGTGGTGGAGGAGGTGATGGAGGAGGTGATGGAGGGAGGTGGTGGAGGAGGTGATGGAGGAGGTGATGGAGGAGGTGGTGGAGGAGGTGGTGGAGGAGGTGATGGAGGAGGTGATGGAGGAGGTGGTGGAGGAGGTGGTGGAGGAGGTGCTGGAGGAGGTGGTAGAGGAGGTGGTGGAGGAGGTGATGGAGGAGGTGATGGAGGAGGTGGTGGAGGAGGTGATGGAGGAGGTGATGGAGGAGGTGATGGAGGAGGTGATGGAGGAGGTGATGGAGGAGGTGGTGGAGGAGGTGATGGAGGAGGTGATGGAGGAGGTGGTGGAGGAGGTGATGGAGGAGGTGATGGAGGAGGTGGTAGAGGAGGTGGTGGAGGAGGTGATGGAGGAGGTGATGGAGGAGGTGGTAGAGGAGGTGGTGGAGGAGGTGATGGAGGAGGTGATGGAGGAGGTGGTGGAGGAGGTGATGGAGGAGGTGATGGAGGAGGTGATGGAGGAGGTGATGGAGGAGGTGATGGAGGTGGTGGAGGAGGTGGTGGAGGAGGTGATGGAGGAGGTGATGGAGGAGGTGATGGAGGAGGTGGTGGAGGAGGTGAGGATGGACTCGATGATGGCCGTGTAGAACTGCACCAACATCTGTGCAGGCGTTGGTCTTTGAGGCTGAAGGTCGTGGGTTCGGGCCCACCTCAAGACCTTCTCCACCGACTCCCACTGTCTGCTGTCGTTGTGTCCTTCGGCAAGGCACTGAACCTCTGGGAACACCAGCCACAGTGGGGCGGCTGTGGCTGTAAAGTACCAAACTGCTGTTGTGTCCTTAGGCAAGACACTTTACCCCCATAGCCTAGAATGAGTCTGGTGTGTGTGTGAATGGTTGGTGGTGGTGGGAGGGGCTGATGGCACAGACTGGTTGCCTCGCTTCTGTCAGTGTGCCCCAGGGCAGCTGTGGCTACAGTAGTAGTTTATCACCACCGTGTTTGGAGTGAATGAATAATGACATGTGAAGCGTCTGTGAGTGCCCAGAAAAGCACTGTATAAAACCGATGCATTATTATTATTTATTGACTGTAGAGCTGAAACAACTAATCAATTTAATTGATTAAAATCGATTATTAAAATAGTTGTCAACTAATTTAGTCATCGATTAGTTGCTAAATAACTTTTATTTTGCCGTAAGCGGCTCATTTCGTGCATATTTTAACTCTGCGGTGACCAAATGGTGGCAGTAATGAGCCACCGGAGGTTTTACAGCAGGAGAAGTAGCGAACAGCCAATAGCTGGCCTCCTTTTATGTCACATGCTTCGCGCACAGCTTCTCTTCAGCATACAGCAAGATGGCGGAGGCAAGCGGCAGTGGAGCTCGAGAAAGAAAAGGAAAAAAGCAGAAGACAAACCTAATCGAACGAAGTCATCCAAAGTGTGGGAGCACTTTACTTCTAAAAAGAAGAGTAACCTGTAAACTCTGCACTACTGACTTGGCCTGGCACGGGAGTACTACGTCTCTGCGTGAGCACCTTAAACCATCTCTCTGCAGTACTGACTGTTTGCAAAAGATGGCGCCACACTCACTGTTTTAGGCATAAAGTTGATCTTTCAACTAATTTGCACAAAGATGTAAAAAAAAAAAAAAAACATTTCTCCAGTTTATCAACTTAAATAAGCCTTGTTCGTGATTTTAAACTACTTCAGAAGCCCTAAGGATTTTCATGGTGAAAACATTATTGGAAATCTCCTTGTGAAATTTGCTAGACTATGTAACGGTCAGTGTTTTGTTTTGATGGTCGACATTGAGTTCAACAAAGGATTACAAAGACATAACAAACAGCTCCAGATATGTTTTTGATGTGGATATGAATATGTAAAATGGTTAAAATCTCTAAAAAGTCTATGTTGAATGATGAAGGCCCTTTGTTAACAATTTACTTGGAAAAAAATTGGCAAAACTAAAATATAAGTACATAAACCGATTAATCGATTAGTCGTAAAAATAATCGCCTGATTAATCGATTATCAAAATAATTGTTTGTTGCAGCCCTAATTGACTGACAAATCAACACAACTAAAGAGCTGTTAGAAGTGCATCCGTGGCCTGAAGAGCAGTCGTGTCAAAGTCTGTGTTGTTGTTTTGTAAAAGGAAGATGGTCTATGGAGGGCAACGGTCCATGAGCCTCCGAAGGTTCATACGATCCATCCACACAAACCTACATTTACAGAAATGGATCTATAATTATTCCTGGGCCTATGTAATCTGGTCCCATGGAATTACACTGATACCATATTAGATTCCCTGATATCAAATTCACAATAATGGGCACAAATAAAATCGGTTCTATTCCGTGCCGTGAATAAACAAAGCGTCAGGAACGACAGGAAGCTCCGATAACATGGAGGCTTTTCATGCACAGATATTGTTACTGGTTCTTTGTGGTGAGCTTTTGCAAAGTCAGCCTCAAAAGTAAATTGACAGTTTGTAACAAGAAGTGCAACGTCTCTCAATATCCATCCATCTATACATTTATGTTCTTCCGCTTGATCCATTGCCAGGGTGTGCAGTCTAAAGCAGAGACACCCAGACTCCCCGCTCCACACACACTTCCACCAGCGGGTCCTGGATCTTCCTCTCGTCTCCTCCTGGCCAATGACGAACAGATGAGCGAAGAAGCAACGGCTCTACTCCGAGCTCCTCCCCCATGAGCAGTACGTCTAAGTGGTTTGGTGGAGAGGGAGGAGAGTGGTTTCGAGCTGGTGCTACGGCTAAACTAACAACACCGCTCACTGCACCTTTAAAATATATCATTGTGTAATCCCCCACTTCTACCACCAGAGGGAGGTGTTGACTAAGAGTATACGGCTAAACAAGTTTAATCCCCAAAACAAGTATCTGGATTAGTGAGCCAGCCCCCTCTAGTGGTGGACATGGGATTGCATTGTGCTCTTGTGATAAACATCCAACACAAAGTAAATGAAGACAGACATTTATACAGAAGGACGCTCTTTCTCCTCGATCAAACTAGGACCTGGACCTCTTGTTGTCGGGCAGAGGCACATGACGGGGTCTATTCTTCTTGGCCTATGTTATGGAGGAGAAATGCCGGCCCGCTCCCAAGCAAGCCACTATGAAATTCACTGCGGCGCTTTGTAAATAAAACAGATGTACAATGACATTTTATGGGCGCGGGCGCAGGCTGGCAGGGCGCGCGCTCAATGCACCATGCGCTAGTAAATATATGCTGCAATTTGGAGGAGCCTCTGCTTATGCTAATATCCAATGAAACTAATTAGCATTTGCTACTTGTCCCATCTGGACCAATTTGTTCCAAAACGTTGCAGGTCATAAAAAAATGGAATATTGCAGAGATTGTGTTGATTTCTGTGCGTACATACACAAATCCACATGCGCACAGAGTGAAAGGCGGCGCGCATCAGCACATCTGCGGATCAAAAAGCCTGCAGCCTTTGATAGCGCTTCAGACTCGGAGGGCGTCCTTTTGAAATCATAAGCACATTACTCGTATTTTTGAAGTGGGGTCATAATTCCTGAACCGACAAAAAATCTATGTCATTAAGAGGCAAGATATTTGGGTCATGCAAGTAGCAATTTTCCCTGAACAGTGCTGTGGGAAAAAGTCAGAAAGAGCGTGACTGTTGTGTTCTGCTAATATAACGAGATGTTGAAGGGAGATTTGTGCTTTGTATGATTCAAGTCTGGGGTCAAACTCTTTTTGGTCAGGGGGGAAATAGAAAAAGCAAGAGCAGTTTGGGAAGCAGGGATTTTCTTTTATTATTTTTTGTAAATGCACTGTGGTTAGAGTTAGGTGTAATTGATTCAATCTTGTTTTGAGTTCAAACCCTTTGAGTTGCCTTTGGTATGACCTGAGCTAGACAACTAAACGTGCCTTGCCTTATTATGATTATTATTTACATTGTGGTGGTATTTTCAGAAATGAGTTTTATTTAACATGAGTTTAGAGGTCGTTTTCTGGACGATTCTTCAGAATTAAGAATTCAGAACCACATTAATAGTTATGTTAGTTTAACTTCTATACATTAAATGCCATGGATGTTCTGAGAAATCTAGCTTTATATTAGGTATAACATGCCATGGTTTCCCATTACTACAATAGTTAGTTAAAGTTAAAAGTTAAAATCATTTCTATGCGAAACAATGCTGCAGCACATTATAAAAGTTCTTGTAAAAAAGCCCATTTTTAAAACTTTAAAATATGTTTAGTAGAATATTTTAGATGAATCTCAACCAAATGTTCTGAGAAGCTTCAACAATTTTGAAAGTGACAGTGACATCTTTTTAAACTCTGGTGAAACTGGTGATTCTGTAAAGCTGCTCTCTGTAACTTCTCTCCTCGTCATGGAAGTGAAAACATTATTATATAAATAATCATTCATGCATCGACAGGCGCCTCTGCACAGATCTGACATGTCTGGAGGAGGTCATGTGACATGGTCATGTGACATGGTCACGTGACATGGTCATGTTGAGGCCAACAGCTCCTGCCTCAAAGCAAGAAGGTCATGGGTTTTTCTGTGTTGGACGTTGCATTTTTCCATAAAGTATTAACCATGAAGCAGACATTCTATCGACTGTTTTGACGTAACATGTTCCCCTCATCACAACATGTGGCCAAAAATTGTTACTACACCTTCTTTTTTATATGTATACTTTTATAGTTTTTAGAGTAAGCCTTTAGAGTTCAAATGGTCAAAATGTCATTGAAAGGAAAATATTACTTAAAATAATAATAACACACTCCTCTCTTAATTATGTCATTGTACCCCTATGACATCACACTCTGCCTCATAAAACAAAAGTATTGCCCATAGGATTAGATTGAGCAATTTCTGAACTATTTCTGTCTGTACAATGACAAATATTTGATTGTCGTCAATTTTATTTCATTTGGAATAAAACAGAAACAAATTCCACTCCTCCCTCTAGTGGTAGCATGAGGAGTTACAGGTGGGAAGCATGTTTTACTCTTCATACTGCTTTCACCAAATTTTCTATACAGTATATTACCTCACATTAAAAGTAATTGTTATTTTTAATTGTCAAAAATAATGTATATTTTTACTTCTTTGATCAGAGAAAACACCAGGCACCTCCATGGCTTTCAGAAAGATGAAAAGTATGGATTTCATTTTGATAACAAGTCGTCTTCTTTGGAATGGGGAAAAAAACTCCTCAAAATGCATGAAACGGGAAGATTTCTAACATTTGCATTCATACAATATGCAGTGTGGAGCATGTTTTAATGGCTTTTCAATTCAATCAGCAGAACCCCAAATCTTTGCTCCCTCCACCCTCGGCTGAGACCATCGGCCAATCCCAGACCCTCCTCTCTCAGTCTCTCCTCTTCACCTACAATATCCCAGCCTCCTCTCCTCCTCCTCCACAAGCCACTGCTGCTGTACGGACGCCCTCCACTCCCGCCTGAGCCCACTCCAAAGATGTCCGTGTCCGTGTGTGTGCGTGTGTGTGTGTGTGTGTGTGTGTGTGTGTGTGTGTGTGTGTGTGTGTGTGTGTGTGTGTGTGTGTGTAGTGTGTTGTGTAGTGTGGTGTCAAACTAATAGCAACCAGAGTTCGCTCCCGGCTGTGGATTTAATTATGCAAAAGCTGTTATACTTCCACACTTCTCTGCAAGCCTCGAATTCATCACTTCATCACGGAGTGGCTGATTCTGAACAGCTTGTGGGAACTCACTCTCTCTGTCTTTTTCTCTCTCTGTCTGTCTCTCTGTGTCTGTCTCTCTCTATCTCTTTCTCTCTCTCTGTCTCTCTCTCTCTGTGTGTGTTTCTCTCTCTCTCTGTCTCTCTCTGTTTCGCTCTCTCTCTCTGTCTCTCTCTCTGTCCCTCTCTTGATCTGTCTCTTTCTCTCTCTGTGTGTGTCTCTCTCTCTCTCTCTCTCTCTCTCTCTGTCTCTTTTTCTCTCTCTGTCTGTCTCTCTCTCTTTCCCTCTCTTGGTCAGTCTCTTTCTCGCTCTGTGTGTCTTTCTCTCTGTCTCTGTCTCTCTCTGTCTCTTTCTCTCTCTGTGTGTGTCTCTCTCTCTCTCTGTCTTTTTCTCTCTCTCTCTGTCTCTCTCTCTTTCCCTCTCTTGGTCTGTCTCTTTCTCGCTCTGTGTGTCTTTCTCTCTCTATCTCTCTCTGTCTCTCTCTGTCTCTTTCTCTCTCTGTGTGTGTCTCTCTCTCTGTCTCTTTCTCACTCATGTGTGTCTCTCTCTCTGTCTCTTTCTCTCTCTGTGTGTGTGTCTGTCTCTCACTCTCTCTCTCCGTCTCTCTCTGTCTGTCTCTCTCTCTCTATCTATTTGTTGTGTTCGGGTGATGCACAATCCCCACAGTTTGGGAAACAATTGTATAGAGTTGTAAATATTATTATAAAAGTATATATAGTATAAATAACTTCATTACAGACACTATGGATCATTGTCAATCTGTTAATCTGTCTTTAATCTGTCTTTATCTGTCTTTCTCTAATGGGCTTTACAAATTAGAAAGGAAAACAGTATTCTACGGCTTTTTGTTACTATTATTGTTGTTCTCGTTGTGTATCATTAAATGTGCAAATAAAATACACAGATAAATAGCAAAAATGTGTATCAAGTGGCAAGAGTCGAATGTCTCCTCACAAAACAAAACACAAAATAAGCTCCATTACTGAATCTCTAAAGACATTTGTGGAGCATCTCGTCCTCTATTGTCCATTTCATGTTTTGGAGAAAGTATTAAATGAACCCACAACAGGTTTTACTCCAGAGATCCAAAAACCCGACTTTTAAGCAGAGAAAAAAAAAATCACACATTAAAAAGAGCTATTAATATCCCTCTGCCCGTAGCTGTGTGACTATATCAGACCGGGGCTTTGGAGCAGAACAACACTGTCGTTTCTGCCGGAGTTAGACATAAATTAAGATGGTAAAGAGAACAGTTCAACTCCATTACATATTTAGACTTATCAGATCTTTTCCAGCCTGAGATAAAATACTACAATGTGCAAGTTGGAGACAAGGATGTGTTATAGGGACGGGTGACACTGACACAATAACACGTACTTCTCATCTGAGCAGTAATGAGAGAATGAATCAAGATGCAAATTCCAAGCGCGAAATACCAGTGCGTAAAGCGGTGCGTAATGGAGAGTAATCCTACCCCGCTCATGGTGCTCGGGTCGCTCAGGCTCAGCTTCCAAAACGCGGAGAAGTTTTCAGCAGTAGTGTCAGCAGCAGCAGCAGTAGTGTCAGCAGCAGCAGCAGTAGTGTCAGCAGCAGTAGTCTCGCTCGTGTAGAAGGCTCTCCGCAGAAACACGCGCTCTTTAAAGTCAGTCCTGCGCGGTCACGTCAGGCGCACGCCAATGGGAGGCGCGCTCAGGGCAGAGGGGGCTTCTCCCATCATCCCCCGCTGGAGGCACGGAGGCAGGAGAAGTGTCATGGAGCGCAGACTGGGGGAGGTTTTGCTCAGGTGTTGGGAGAGACCCCGAGGTTTCCGTTGATTTAAAGATGCAGTGTGTAACTTTTACAGCTGCCCCCTGCACGTGTCATACTGTTCAGACTGATGCTGCTTTTATTATTATTTATGCAAGAAAGAAAGTGCTTATACACGGAATTAGGGTGTGTAGTCAAAAAAACACACATCCATGCATACATACTGTACACACATGCACACATACATACTTACATACACACATATATACATACACACACACATATACATACATACTGTACACACATACATACATAGCATACATACATACAGGCTGCACGTACATAATATACATACATACACACACAAACACGCACGCACACACACACACACACACATAAATACATACATCCTGTATAGACTTACATACTATACATACTGTACGTACATAATTTACATACATACTATACATACACGCACACATACATACATATATACATACATACTGTATACACTTACATACTATACATACTGGATACACTAAAATACTATACATACTGTACGGACATAATATACATACATAAACACGCACACACACGCACACATACAGTACATACTATACATACATACATACTATACATACATACATACTATACATACTGTACACACGCACATATACTGTACATTGCCTCTTTGTCATGTTTACAGCCATAAACATGAAGATTTTTTCCCCTACAGATTCAAACCCAAGTATAGAAAACACTGCAGGGAAAGCAAAATTCTGACAATGATGATTTTGTTTTCATAAATAGAAAAGTGAGGACCTGCATAAGTTTTGTACACAGCACGAGTATGAACTTCTGTGATCTCCAACTGCAGCAGCTTTTCTTCCAACAGTGCTCAGTATTTGGCTCCGTGCAGCTTCCGTCTACTCTGTCTCTCTCCTCGGTCTGTGCTGATGAAAAGCAGGATCATGTTATGGGGCCTCATCATGATGCTACCACGCCCATATTTGACTCTGGCGTTGGTGCACTGAGGGTATTGACAGTGTTAGTCTTGAGCCAAGCAGAACATTTTGCATTTGGGCCAAAAAGTTCCCAAGGTCCCAGTGAATGTGTCCTCACTTTGGTGTATTTCAACGCTAACTATCTATTCGTCCATAAAGGCCAGGTGTGTGTTGAGTGTGACTAATAATTGGCTCATGTACAGATTCCTCCAGGTGCAGCTCCTCCAGAGGAACCATTGGCCTCGTGCCTGCATCTATGATCAGTGATGTCCTTGTTGGACTTGTGAGTTTGGGAAGTCAGCCGAGTCTTGGTGGATTTGCAGTTGTGCCATACTCTTTCCAGATGATAGATTAAACAGTGCTCTGTGAGGTGTTCTAAGCTTTGGAAATGTTGGCGTAACCTGACTATGTTTCAAACTTCATGACTTCATCCCTGACCTCTACTGTGTGTAGACCTTGGTCTTCATTTATCTATGTATTTGGTTGGTGTATGATATAAGATTACTCTTTTTAGTAACCAATATACCATAGCTCCAAGGCCATCACAGAACAGGTGTAATTATAGAGAGCAGATTTGGCTCTATTTCATTGTTATTATACATGTTTTAAAAGTAATCTGAAGTACTAAAAATTGCTATAAAATACTTTTGATGCCCCACTTTTCAATTTTCTAAATCTTTGTCAAGATTATGAGAAAACCATTTTATTTGCTTTACAGTGGTCTGTCATTTGTGTGAATTCAATATGTATTCTTTATGTTCATGGTGGTGAACTTGACAAAATGTGCAAAAGTCATAGTTATTTTCGAGAGGCACATGTAGACACGCACGCACACACACACACACACACACACACACCCAATAAGGAGAGTGATGGTGCTGGGCCAGATGACCTCCACAGTCACCGGTCCTGAACCCAATCCAGATGGTTTTGGGGTGAGCTGGACCACAGAGTGAAGGCAAAAGGGCCAACAAGTGCTAAGCATCTCTGGGAACTCCTTCAAGACTGTTGGAGACCATTTCAGGTCCTCTTGAAGCTCATCAAGAAAATGCCAAGAGTGAAGCAGTAATCAGAGCAAAAGGTGCTACTTTGAGTTTACTACTATTTTCAGAATTGTCATACTTTTTTTTGTGCGTACATAATTCCACATGAGTAAATTCATCATGTAAAAAAAATTAAAATCTTTGAAGGAGAAGGTGTGTCCAAACTTTTGGTCTGTACTGTACATTACATAGACACACGCATACATATACACACACATACATATACAAATACACATACATACATGCATACATTTACACAGACAGTACATACATACATGCATACATTTACACATACAGTACATACATACACTGAAACCAATAGGACCTTATTACAAAGACAGCCACATTCAGTGATTTTTGTGTTGGCTTTGTCTCCTTTGTAAATAAAATAAACAATGACATGATTCATATATTATAGTCTTAATCTTTTGTTATTTGAAAGTCTGGTTCCCCATTGTTTTTAATACATATCTGAATATTGTGTTGCTATTGATAAAGCTTTCTCATCATTTACATTGTCCCCATTTAGACTGTATGAAGTGTGTGAACATATCCAAGTCCCCACAACTCAATCAACACAGACACAGACAGATACATACAGTAGCTTGTGGATCTCATTCTCTTGCAGTTTATTGTGTGTATGTGTGTGTTGTGTGTGTATGTGTTAGTGTATGTGTGTGTGTATGTGCGTGTGTGTGTGTGTGTACATGTGTGTGTGTGTGTGTGTGTGTGTGGTGCTGGAGACTGGCTCCCAAATGCTTGCAGTGGGAGACATTTCATGCTCTGCTCATCTCGCCATCAATACAAAGTGTTATTGCACATCATGTAGCATTGTCTCCTCCCTCTCCCCACCCTCTCCTCCACCCTCCCCCACTCTCCCCCCTCAGCTGTAGACGAGGCGGCCGGAGGAACGAGAGCGGGACAGTCACACACTGTGGGCCGAGAGCCGCCACCGTCCGTCACTGGAGGAATAGATGTGAGTGATTTGATGTTGTAGTGTTTTCCCAGTGTCATTGCCAGAGGCCCAGAACATACTGTACGTCCTTTTGTCCTCCATTCATACAAAAGTGAACGGTTTTAGTTATGTTTTTTTTTTTCACATACTGAACTTGTAAGAAGGACCACGCCCCTGTCAATTTTTAAGTCCAGTCTTACTTAGCTATGCACATGACTAATTTGAAGAGTTTATCGTTTGATTGTTTTAACATGAATCTTTTTTACTGAATTTACAGTATGTTTCAGATACAGATTCATTCAGTTGCCATTTGCAATAAAACCACATTGGAAAACATTTGCAAAAGTCCCCAGTGTGCACAAGACAAGTACGTATGTACTGTATTTGCTCTATTTTAAGTATTATTGCCTGTTTTCATCCTTCTTTCCAAAACAAACTTATTTTAATTGCCCGTTTGCTACTTGTGTAATATGCTTTGTGGACTGCGAGGTCCTATGGCATCGACCTAATTCCCACAAGATCAAAAAACGTAATAATAATAATAGCTTCCTTAAACCTCTAGAGAAGTTTAAATTAAACAAAACCGAAGCTTAAACAGGTAGAGTCTAAAGGTTTTTTTTTCATGTGTTTGCGTCCAATATGACTCTTCCTTGTGTTCTAAACGGTTTGCGTCCACAATCCATACCAAACCAAACCAATCCATACCAATCCATACCAATCCAAACCAATCATTCGCATCAGCTCTCACATCAATTCCTCAAAGTGCTCACTAATTGCCCTTGTTTTAAATCCATCCATTCATTTGTTCACGTCTCAGTTGAAAGAGTGTAAAACCAGCTGCTCGGCCGGCTCCTTCTGTGATGGGTTCGGTTCCCTCTGGACGTCTGATGGATGTGAGCGCTGGACAGCCATTACAAATGAGTTCCACGGCCTCTGCTCCGACCCGGGACGCTGCGGTCTCCTGGTACCTGTCACCGGTCTGACGGCTTCAAGTGGAAGAGGAGGCGAGAGGACGGCACCGGGCTGTGGAGACATTTGCAAATAAAACCCAAGCAGGTGCAGATCATTTAAATAGTGCATTTTTAAAGCTGAGGTAAAGGAAGCTTTCAAATCACAGACCATGAAACAATGCGAGAAAATCAAGCAAGTTAAAGCAATTCATTATAAAAAAAGTATTAAAAAAAACAAGTAAAAGAATAAATAGCAATACAAACCTAGGCTAAAAACAGAAGCTAAAATCGGCTTAAAAACCTTCTCTTGGCCACGGCCTGGACCGGCAGACCAAGGCCTGTCCCAACACCCACACTGCAGCCTACACTGCTCTACGAAGTGTGCATTTGTTTGAAGTGCAAGAGTTTGAGTGGCAGGTTACAAGCAAAAAAAAAGGCGGAATTGGGATAGTGCAGGTTTATGTCATCGACTCGTCAAGAGATGGACATTTTCAGACCTAAACTTTATCAAATTAAAGGTTGTTTGATCCGACCCTGTGGGAAACAAAAGTAGTAGTGAGTGAGTTGCTTCACACACGTTTAAATAAATGTATATTGGTTATTTGTAATTTGAGATAGCTGTATAATTTTAAGTTAAATGTGGGTAACTAACTTTTATCTGGTCAGTTTTTATACATCCTAACTTTATTGTACTAAGTGTAAAGTTTAGATTTAATGTTATATGAATGCTTGCTTTTAAAAAAGTTATGAAATTGTTAGCATAGAATGTCCGTAAATACATTTATGCTTCTTTCCAAGTAACAGCAAAACTTATTTACACACATACAGCATATATATTTCAAAAATTAAACTTTAATGCATTTTCCCGACGTTTTGTTGTGTACCGCAAAGAATTATGGGCAATATCCTTCACCAGAGTCCGCTTAGACGCAGGCTACGGTGAAGTGTGGATCAGGGGCGCAGAGGGGGCTCCTCCTCCTCTTCCTCCTCCCCATCTCCTTTTGTACCCAAGGCACAGGTGCTCTAATTATTGTCACGTGGGGAGCCGGGTGCTATCGCGTTAACTCACGTTAATTACTATTTTCATTAACGCGTAAAAAAAAAAAAGAAATAACGCATTAACGCATGTCCGAATGACCCGCCCCTTTTATCCATAATATCACTCAGATATCACTCAATGCCCTGGACACACGCCTGTGCGAGATGGCAACAGAGCAGGGAATCCAATCCTCTGTGAAGTTTTAAAAGAATACGTGCGTGACCCCCCCGGGGGCAGCTGCGGCCGCTCTGGTTGTTGTTAGCGGCACAACGCGGTGAACGGTGCCGTGGTAATGTGTCCATATAAGGCCCCGACTCCACCGGGCGCGTAAAACGGACGACGGATCCGTCCAAACATGTCCGTTTCATCTCCGTCTCCGTTATCTCCATGAGGGTGAATGGAAGTGGCTCCACTGCCTCCGCATGCGTCCGTCTGATGCACGTCGGACGTATTCCGTTAACGGAGGGTGCAACGGACGCAGACGGACGAAATAGAAACAATCCTACACAGCAAATGTAGATGAGTTAAATTCACTGTGTTGGTGTTGATTTGTGTAAAGTGATAAAAAGTCTGAGTTGATTTGACCACTTTTTGAGTTATTTTAACTCGTCATTTGTCATTTATAAAAATGAGTTGGAGTTCCCAGACAGTGTTGCGCTTTCAACACTTCTCGCGTGTTTCTGTTTGTGACGTCACTGACTCCACCCTCCACGAGCCAGCACGAGGACGTAGTCAGCAGGTGAAGTTCTCATTCAAGCACTAATTCAACCGCAGCGGTGAAACATCTCAAGTAAGGATACATTTCAATTTCACCTTTGTTTAAAATGCTAATTGTTGCTTTGCTAATAATAATCATCAAAGTCACCTAATGTAGGCAAAGCAACCAATATGGTGCTTTATACTTTTAAAACAAAAACTTGTACGTGTATTGTAATATCATCATTTGGCTGCATAATTATGTTTTGTGAAGTAAATATACATTTGACGACAGTAAAAGTAAAGTCTGTGCATGATTAGTTACCTTTAGCATTAGCTATGCTTTTTTCACTGGGCCTGCCTTCCACTCCTCGCTCACCTTGTGCTAGTACCCTTTTGTCTTTTGCAATATTTGGTGTCCAGCCTGGTGCTGATGTGACTAGCAGCTTGTTGATATCATTTGCACGCGGCTCCGATAACTACCAAAGCATTAGCCTAGTCCTCAGCCACTAGTTATACACGTGGGTAGCTTTAGTAGCATGCTAGCTTAAATACGCCTAGCATTGGAGCACGTGCTGCTTAGCCTAGTTATTGCGCACAGGTCTCCATGTGCTTCCCGTTAGCATTTGAGCATCGCGCTGCGTAGCTAGTTTTTCAGCCCGTTGACACCATTTGATCAGTCTTCGCTTTTATCGTTACCATCGGAGTACGTGTTTAGTGTGCAAAGGTATTTTATTAATGTGCTTAGCATTAGCCACGTACACGTTTTTAGCTTCAGCATTGATGCACATGTGCGGAGTGCATGATACATTTGATTACAGGGTAAAGCAATAATGCTTCTGTGTGTGATTAGTTGGCTTTTTTTCCCCCACTGGGCCTTTCCACTCGTTGTCCTCTTTGAACTAACAATGCTGTTCTTTCATCTTTTGCAATATTTGGTGTCCAGCCTGGTGCTGTTGTGACTTGTAGATTGGTGATATCATTGGCACACGGCACCGATAACTACTAAAGATTTAGCCTATACACTTCGGTAGCTTTAGTAGCATGCTAACTTAGATACGCTTAGCATCGGAGCACGTGCTGCGTAGCCTAGTCATTGCGCACAGGTCTCCATGTGCTTCCCGTTAGCATCTTTAGCGTCTTGCTGTGTTACTAGTTTTTCCAGTCCGTTGACACCATTTGATCAGTGTTGGCTTTTATCGTTAGCATCGGAGTTCGTATTTAGTGTGCATAGGTATTTATTCAATGTGCCTATAGTTAGACACATACACGTTTTTAGCTTCAGCATTGATGCAGTGGGCATGTGCCCTTTTAGTATTTCACTGTACTTTTGTCTGTGACTGGCTTTTTCGTTTTTTAAATTGGACTGTGGTACTATAATGTTTGTAAAATGTTTTGCTTCATGATACTACCATGACATTTTTTTCCCTTTCCCACTTAGAAAAATGTTAATCCCAGTTAAATTTGGTGAAGTCCAAAAGTACATCGCACTGGTTCCAAGTGATGATGGCTGTAGCGACTTTGACACGTTCCATCAGAAAGGTTGGTATGTCTGTTCCAGAACTAATGCAATGTGTTGTAAACAGTTTGTACATTAATGTGTAGCGCATTACTAAAACAACATGCCATATGACACACTTGCACCTGCCTTAGATTGGGAAATTACACACAAACCCTGTTTGAAGTTACACAGAATTTATAAATGTTCTAAAGCATAGTTGTGGTAATTTTGCTTAATTACAAAACAGGGATGAAGGGATTATTAGTTGGCATAATGTTAATATTTAAATTTTTCTGTGAGAAGTTTCACAATTAAAGTATAATTAGATGGGGTACTTGAATAGCCATTTTTATTAGCTAGGTCTTTTAATTTTGTGTTATTAATTATACTTTGTGTAACTACTCAATAGAAACATCATTAAATGGAGAAAACATAATAGCTTTGTGATGAGGTGACTATCTTCACCCTCATTTTGGGCCATAGGATTATCCTGGGAGTCTAATTTCAAGATCTAAAGTTTATGAACAACCAGACGAGTAACTCGTCTGTAGTGGCCTAAGTGTTGATATTTGAAAGAAGTTAGACGGATACTTTACTGATCGCTGGTTTGGCCCATTTTCTATGATCTAGCCTAAAGTAAAAGGATAAACGCTTTTTTAGCATAAAAAAAAAAGCTCAGCCTTACTCCAATGGATATTTGGCTGATCTGCTTGTTTCAAACCACGAATTCAAATGCAGTCATCAAGTTAGACATTTGGCTTTTTTTTTTTCTTCAGTCACAGAGAAGCTCGGCCTTCCACTTGGAACACAGCTGCACTTGACGGATGAAACGGGCACAGAAGTGGAGGCAGATGTGTTTGGGGAGCTTTTGGAGAGAAGTAACATCACAATCAACGTATCTGCACAAAAATCAACTGGTGGGCTTAAGAAACAAAAAAGATGTACCATTTATAGACTAATAATTTTTTGGTTTGCTTTCAGTTGTACTTGATTTTTCCCCAAGCTCACAAGAATCACTTGGATCCGACATTTCCAGTCCTTTAGCTGGAATCTCATCTGATTCAGATTCAACAATTATAATAAGGAGCAATGGAGGAAAGCACACAGATTATGAAAGAGAGAAGGCTAAACAGATACTGAATTCAACAGACTTTCCACTGGGCATTAAGTCATACAATGTATCTTTTAGGAGGGACCTTAAATTTCATTCAACCTCAGTATTCAAACATAAAATCCTTCAAATAAGTTTGGCAATTACAACATTGCATTACTAATTTCACTGCAGAAGATTGGTCACAAATGTAGAAATTAGGGTCTTTACTGCAGTTTTGGTAGAATTATTTTCCCTTGCAAGTCCTCAGTCATACAGGTGTGATTTTCTTTACAATTTGGAAGCATAATATGTGACTTGCTATTATCTGTATAAACCCTGTATTATATGTACCTTTGTTTTTAGATGGTGCTGAATGCAATACAGTCAAAAGCAGAAGGACAAGGTCTCATGGAGGAGTATTACCAATCAAAGAAAATATCAGAGAAAAAAAGCATCGTCATTGTGAATCAGGTTGTGGCAAAAATGATGGAGGATTATGGGTATGTAATTAAAAAACAATGTTTAAACTGTAATCAAAATTATGACAATATTCAATTGCTTCTACTTAGGGGCTGTCCACCAGTCCCTGTTCGGATCATGTATGCTCTCGGAATAGTGACACTGTTCCCGTGCCTGAGGGATCCGTTTTCAGAGACAGGATATGTAAGCGAGGTTTACTTTGTTTATGTTGATTTCATTTCAATATGTCTAAAGTTTATTATGCACCTCCAGGAGCATTTTTATGATCCAGTAGGCACCACAGGGTACATAGCATGGCGTTTGAAGACATGTAAACGCAATATGCTCCCACAGTCAAAAAGACAATCGAAAAGTTATGACCCTGAAGTTGGGCCAAAGAGGCAGAGATCTCTTCCTGAAAATAACCAGCTACATGGAGATGACTGCCTTGAAGCAACGGCACTGCTAAAGCACTCGGCCAATGAAAATGTTGTCATGGAGAAAATGAAGTCTACATTTCAGTATCGCCAGTCTATGATCCATGATGAAGAAAGCTCCCTTTCAGTCCTGGATGTCTTCACAAGATTCCTTGATACACCGGGTCTGGTAAGAGAAGCGTAATATTGTCTCCCAATTGCATAAGTATGTGAGACTGATTTATTTCCTTACAGATAGAACAAGACTTCGCAATGATGTTTGGGGAGGAGGTTTCTAACCGATTCCTGTCCAAGTGGCCCACTTTCTTTAAAAATCGGGTCCTGGAGGAGTGTGAGGGCTTGTATTGCAGTGATCGTGTGGATGCACTTTTAACTGAAGATGGTAAGTTTTTTGTCACATTTTTTGTGTATACATTTTCTGATTTCTCTGTAGGTTGGGATAGTGACTTGTCCAGTGTGTTGCTTTTAGTACACCTGCTCCCAAAGGCATCAAGAAAAGTGCTAAAATTAGCGCTGCACAAGCAATCAAAAAGCTTGTGCAATACTTACAGGTATATCAATTTGCATGTTTCAAATTAAACAAGTTATATTCAGTTTATGCTTTTGATCCAAACTCTGCTCTTGATTAGTAATGGTCTTGAACTCTTAAATTTGGACTTTTGTACATAATAATTCACTATCTATAAAAAATAGACTAAACTGAATAAATCAACTAAATAAAACCATAAATTTGAAAATTGTTGCACACAGACTGCCTAATTCTTTTATGATATAAAAAAGCTCCTGCAGGCCAAATTAAAAAATGAGATGGTGTCATTGTAGGCAGATAACTCTTATGTGTTTCTTGCTGAAGTGAAAACAATAGTGAATAATAAATGGTCAGCGCCAATAGTCCTATTTTTTTGCCTAAAAGTTCAGATTTTTCATATCTATTACACTGATTTTTATTTTTGAATGTGCATGTTACTTAAGTTTCACTTCATAGATTTTATTATTTTTCACATGCTGTGTCTTAATTGCAGAAAAACAAATATTTTTTGAGGACAAAATTACATTTAATTTACAATTATGTTTATACATTGTTCATCATGGATTTAAATATTTTTTATTTAGATTGGTGTCAGCATCGAAGTCTTCCTTGCTGGACTTGAGCCTGGACAGCCTCTTCTACTCTGCGTGGGTCAATCAAAAAAGTTCTACATAAGCGTTGATCACAAGCCAATACCCTGCAGAGCTGAGACATCACTTGATGAACTGTTCAAATCGCACTTCATCTTTGGTCTCAACTATGAAGAATCCCTCTGCAACTTCTACACTTTCATTCAAACTACAGTTTTCAATATTGACGTCGGCAACACTAAAGAAAGTCCAAGAGTGAAGGAACTCCGGGCCAGAATTTTAAACACAGATCAGTAAAGTGATGTTCACTTGCTTTACTTGTAAGGCACACCAAAGAAGTTCTAAGCTCCTTTTTCAGCATTTAAGACATTCTCATGCGTTATCTTGCTTGCTTAATACTCCATTTTTTTCATACTTCTGAAAACTATGCAGTGGACATCATGCATGATTTACTAGAAGGTGTTGTTCAATACGAACTAAAACTTGTCTTTAAATATTTAATTGATCAGAAATGTCTATCTTTAGATACATTGTCACAAAGAATTCAAAGTTTCAACTATGGCTACATTGAAAGAAAAAATCGACCCAAGTTGCATTAAAATGGAGGATGGTAGTAAAGATCTTGGACTAAATCCCATACAGTCAGGGTGTCTTGTCAGAAATGCTCCCCTCATGTTTGGTGATCTTGTGAACAGAAATGACAGTTGTTGGAATTTGTTGCTTCTTTTGATTCAGATTGTAAACATTGTTTTTTCCCCAGTTATAACTTATGGCATGACATACTTTTTGAAACATTTAATTCATGAACACCAAATTGTTCAAGTTATTGTTTCCACAAAAAAGATTAATTCCGAAACATCATTTCATGCTTCATTATCCCAGATGTATCCGTAAAATAGGTCCGCTCCTACATGTATGGTGCATGCGATTCGAAGCTAAGCATAATTTTTTCAAAAGATCTATTAAGAACTTTAAAAATCTAACAAAATCTTTAGTTAAACAACACCAGAGACAACTTGCTTACCACTGGGAAAATTTCAATTTTGAAAGATTTGAATGTGGACCTTTAAAATGTGTTGTGGTTAATGGTCTGGATGGAGAGGCTACTTTGTGTTCTTTTTTTGATTTGAACAGTTTTGCTGAAGTCTCTATTACAAATTGGGTAAAAAGCTATGGAACAGAGTATCATATTGGGATGCTTGTGTATGCTCAGAAAGAAATTGACATTCCAATGTTCAACAATATAGTGAACATTGTCATTAAAGATGCATTTCTTTTGATGTGTAAAATGGACACTTTATTTTGAGCATTTTTGAGCATTTCAATGCCTATTGTATCGATGACACAGGAGAGTCCTATTCTGTTATAAGTGTAAGTGACTTGAAGTATTACAGGCCCCTTGACAAGCAGTTTTCTAATGCAATGGATGATAAAACATACGTTGTTCCAAGTTACTGCATTGTTTAACCCTGCTGAATTTTCTGTACAATGCAAAGCTGTGTTAAATGGTGTGCCTTTCAATAAATGTTGAAAGTTTATGTATTGTTGCCATTTTTTGGGGGGCTTTTGTAAGGCATAAATTTAACACAAACTGTGTTAAGAATATAACACTATAAATTGAGTTAACATTACACTGTCAGGTGTTAAAAATTATATGTGTTAGAATATGTGAGTTAATTTCAACTCATAATGTGTGACATTTAACCATAAAAGTGATGTGCGGTAACTCTTTGTTGGTGTTAAACATGTAACACTTTTAAAAGTGTTATTTTACATCAATCTGGTGTGGACCACTATTAACATTTTTGAAGTGTTGGATATAACTCGTATAGAGTTAAAGTAACACAGGGAGATTTGCTGTGTATTTGTTCCGTCCGTCGACGCGTGTCGGGTCCGTTTTCCATTGAAAATACAATGGAATAATATATTTGCCACATTATTAAACATGTATTGATATATGCTGTAGCCCTTGGTTATAAGTATTTGTTAATGACAATGATTATTAACAAACCTGTGTAATTTTCTTCATGTATTACTTTAAACAATTGTTTCCTGATCGTAAATCTACCATTCATTTTTCGCGTAATGTAAATACGCTAATCTTTACATACACCTCGCTCTTTTTTCTCTCGCTCTGTCCCCTCTACCTCCGAGGCGCTCTCTCCTCACTGCCACACACACACACACACACACACACACACACACACAGAGCTATACTGCACTTATGAAAGACAGATCTCACAACAACACTGGAGTTCTTTTCTCTTTTCTCTCTCCCCTTTTTGCTTTCAATAAGTTTTGCCTCATCCATCAATCCATCAATCCTCAATGCTTCAATGTGCTGTGCTTTGCATTGATCATAGCCACAGCTCATGCACATCACACACTGCTTCTTCTATTTAAAACTATAGCGGCTGTCTGTTGCCTAAAGTTGCGGAGAGGGGAGTTGGGTCAGATAAAAGTGTATGACGCGCTAAATAAGTAGAAAACAAACGAAGAGGCTGGATCATAATAAACGCTGCGGGCACGCGCGCGCGCACACACACACACACACACACACACTTCTTCATCAGCCAAATATTCATTCATTCACACAATGCCCAAACGTGTCTCCTACAAAAACAAAGCAGGCTGATAAACGCACAGCCAGAGCTGCGCGCAGCTGCAGCCGGTTTGACCACTAGTCCGTTTTACGGACGTCTGACGGACAGCAGCCAACGCGCGTCAACGGAGACGCGCCCGGTGGAGTCCAGGGGTAAGACCATATAAGACAGGGCTATTCTCTGCATGTTGTGTGACAC
The DNA here is from genome assembly GCA_964034765.1 of Knipowitschia caucasica. NCBI lineage: Eukaryota > Metazoa > Chordata > Actinopteri > Gobiiformes > Gobiidae > Knipowitschia > Knipowitschia caucasica. Next base: position 8,219,452 of record OZ035832.1, read on the forward strand.
ACCCGTTTCATAACAGATCCACGGACACACCGCGGAAGTGTCCGTGTCTCCTCCTGAAATGCAACCAAACCCGCAAAAATAAAGCTGGGGTACGTAAAATTTCATTTTCCTTAACAGCTCATGTTGGTTGTGCCCAAAACTAAAAGGTTGTGAGCAAATCAAACAGATTGAAGTACATTTGGTTTGAATGACAATGTGTCATTACATTTGATAATCTCATTTAACTTCAATTGGAATAGATTTGAAATAGAATGTTAAAAATTTGATTAATCGTGAGTTAACTCACCATATTATATGATTAATCAACTAAAACATTTTAATCGTTTGACAGCCCTAATATATAGCAAAGTGGTTGATTGTAATATTGGTAACTATGGAAACCAGATGATTCCACAGAATAGCTGTTGCTATGGTAACTATGACATCAGCATTCTGACATAATCAAAGGCCTAGATTTGAGTTGATGGGAGTAGAATCACTTTAGACAATAGCACAGATTTGCATTTTCAGAAGTTATAAACGAACAGAACAAAACATGGATTTTCGCAACGAAAACGTTGACATGAGCCACAGTTCGCGTCGCAGGAGGCGCAGGACGCCCCGCCCGAACCAACCGCCAATTAATGAGTCTACACAACTCATTAATAACACTGTGTCTGTGGACGCTCCGCAGGACCAGGCCCTCTCTCAACATCTGCTCAGACAGAACCAAGAGCTGAAGCTACAGTTGGAGAGGGAACAGCAGAGGAACCAGGCCTCCCAGGAAGAGCTTCTCACACAGATAGAGAACCTCAAACTGGATGTAGAGCGGGATCCAGGCGAGATTTGGGCCTTCAAATCTCGCCACCAGGCTCAGTGCGAGCACTGGATGGAGTACATGGAGAATCAGCACAAGAATGAGCTGGAAGCCAAAGACAATGTCATCAGGAGTTTAGAGGATAGGGCTGAGGATGCTTTTCGTGACCAGGTGCAGGAGGCCAAGGAAGCTGTGGAGGACGAGATACGCGATCTGTCTGAAAGAAACGCCAGGCTCGAAACCATACTGGATCGTAAAGACAAGAGAGCACAGAGACTCCTGGATGCAATCTCTGAGACGTCCCAACAGAAGGCCGCTCTGAGGAACCAGATCACAGCTCTGCAACAGGAGCTGCAGCAGGAGCAGCAGGAGAAGGAGTCACTGAGGAGTCATGTGACCCAACTCCAGTCAGATCTGAGTGAGAGAGACCAAGCCACAGTCACAGCCCAGAGAAATGTGGAGCAGTTACAGACAGAGACACAGAAGCTGTCAACAACACTGGGCTCTCTCACGTCTGCCCTGAACCAGGAGAAGAGTCTCACCAGTGAAGCTGAGCACAAACTGCAGGAGAAGGAGAGAGAGACGCACGAGCTGAAGATCCAAGTGTCCGTCCTAAGATCTGCCCTGGACCAGGAGAAGCAGGCCACCAGAGAGGCCCAGACCTCCCAGACTGCTCTGCTGCAGCTGGTAGAGGAGCTCAAAGAGAAGCTTCAGACTAAACAGGAGCAGATACAGGCCTTCAAAGCACAGTGTGAGAATGTCCAGAATGAACACAACAAGGAGCTGGAGGACAAAGAGTGTGAGATCCATCATCTGAAACAACAGAAGGCTTCTGCTTTTGCTGCACAAGTGGAGGAAGCCCGAGAAGCTGTGTGGGCGGAGATCGCAGACCTGAAAGTCGCCAACTTTGACCTCGAGGAAAAGGTGATGAAAAGAGACAATCGAACCCAGGCCCTCCAGGATAACCAGAGGGCTGAAGAAGAGAAAAGTCTGAAAGGTCAGGTCCTGCGAGAGGAGAAACAAGAGACTGAGAATTTGTGGAGTGAGGAGGAGGAACTAAAGAGCAACGATATGAAAAATACTACAGAACGTCCTGCTTGCAACAGAGACGTCAAAGAAGTCCTCAAAGAGAAGCTTCAGCAGCTCCACCGAGATCAGCTGTGTTCAGAGAAACAGAGCCGGCTGATCCTGGAGCAGCAGGTACAGAAGCTGTCTGAGGACCTGACCTCCTCTCAGGACTACAACACTGCTCTGGAGCTCCAGGTTCATGAGCTCCAGGACAAAGTCAACGGGCTGCACAAGAAGAAGAAGAGGAGGAGGAGCTGGTGGTGTTTCTAAAACAAACACAGACATTAGTGTTAGACGTGGTGTTCAGGACAAAGCTAGCATCACGCTAACATGACACTAAACTAGATCTTTATCTTGTCGAGTCATACGTGACTTGAGGAGGTTTGATCTTAGTAAGTTTAGATAGTTATTATCCAGAGGATCTAACATGACACTAAACTAGATCTTCATCTTGTCGAGTCATACGTGACTTGAGGAGGTTTGATCTTAGTCAGTGAACATAGTTAGTATCCAGAGGATCTAACATGACTTCAGAGGTTTCACCTGCTTTAAGATGTTTCTGGTGAGTTTTCACACATTTTAATTTAAACAAGAACTTTTGTCCAATGGGAGTTCTTGTTTCATTGACAAAGTAATTGTTTACAGTTAAAGTTCTGTGTAACTGGTCAGGAATCTCTAACAAGTCAAACTAAAGGTAATTTAATGCACTTTGGCTTCAGTGCAGAAACCAAAGTGAACGTACTCGAACCCTTTATCTTGTCGAGCGATAAATAAACAAATGCACTCTCATTAAGTCAAGACTTTTTGATTCTGTTGAGAAACCAAATTCAGATGACTTTATGTTCAAATGAGGATGAGGAGAAATTGTGGTAAACCCAGAAGTAAGCATTAACGTTAAAGGACCCACTTTGACTTTTCTCAGCTTTAAACATAATTACAGTGGTATTTGGCCTCATACACACGTCCATGGTAGATTTTTGACTAACAGCTCATGTTGGTTGTGCCCAAAACTAAAAGGTTGTGAGCAAATCAAACAGATTGAAGTACATTTAGTTTGAATGACAATATGTCATTACATTTTATAATCTCATTTAACTTCAATTGGAGTGGATTTGAAATAGAATGTTAAAAATGTGATTAATCATGAGTTAACTCACCATATTATATGATTGATCAACTAAACCATTTTAATCGTTTCACAGCCCTAAATTGTATGTAAAACCTTATTAAACCCACCACCCATATTGCACCCACCGACATGTATTCTTGGCTTTAGATCAGATTTTCAGACAGAAAAGTGAAAATGAGCGTTGCGTTTTTCATACTTGTAAGAAAGCGCCCATGTGAGTCACTATTTGTCGACTGTGAGTTGATTGGCTGAGTGTCATGAGGGGCGGGATGAAGGAGGACTCAAAAGCAGGAATGCAAAAATAATGATTTGATAAAATAAAAGTCCAGGTGAAAACAAACTCAACAATCAAAAAACGGAACCAGGAACAAAGACAGACAAAGACAATACAATTCAGACTGAAAGACCAAAGAGACGTCATCCCGCCACACTGACTCCTCCCTCTACACGCCCAGCTTCAGCCTCAGCTTCAGAGCCTCTCAGTTCTCTGCAGTTTCAAGCTGGTCGAGCAGCAACCCTCCTCCTCCCCATCACCGCCTCTTCAGTGGAGTACCATGTCATGTCTTCAGCTCAGCTTCCTTTGCCACCAGGGTCTAGGCCCCGGGGGGGTCGCAACTCAAGCAGTAGTCCTGTCTGAGTCTAATTGCATCGATCACATGAATAGTTAAAATGCAATACATATATTAGTAGCAAATCAATGAGTCCGCTGGGTTCAAGAGTCTATTTATGCAATCCCAACAATTAATATATGCTCATGCAATCTTTGTCTCGAGTTTTACCAGATTGAAATCCAGATTGAAATCCAGATTGCTCTAGTTCCTCACTCTGAAAACAGTTTGCTTCTATCACCTGCATGTGTTTTCGGCCTCTGTCACATCTATAGATCACGTTTTTCTGACAGAACATTTTTCAGACCATCATTCAGCCAATCAGCGCCAAATAGTGACTCTCCGGCTCTTACTAGTATGGAAAAGATAACATATTTTTGTGGTCTAATTTCTTGTTATTTGACTTTTACAAGACTCTTTCAGTTGTCTATACTTTATGAAGCAAAAGGTGAGGTACCCCAGCTTTAATGCATTGGGTAAAACAATCCATTTATAGCTTACGCTGTTAGAATATAAAAGGTCAGTAAATATTGTTCAGGCTGTTTCTTACCGTATGCACCTGAATGCCTCTTCTCTCCTGCGTTTCCCAGAGTGTGTAGCAGGAGGCAACAACACTCACATCACAAGAACAATTGATTCTTTACAAATATGTTCAAAACCCACACTCAGTTCAGTGGATTAACAAAGTGCTCTGACGAGTTTTGATCATTTCGGCAGTAGCTCAGTTGGTAGAGCGTTGGCCTTTGAGCCAGAAGGTCGTGGGTTCAAGCCCCGCTCAAGACTTTCACCATCGACTCCCACTGACTACTGTCGTTGTGTCCTTGGCAAGACACTTAACCTCTGGGAACACCAGCCACAGTGGGGCGGCTGCGGCTGTAAAATGCCAAACTGCCGTTGTGTCCTTAGGCAAGACACTTCACCCCCATTGCCTAGAATGAGTCTGGTGTGTGTGTGAATGGTTGGTGGTGGTCGGAGGGGCCGATGGCACATACTGGTTGCCTCGCTTCTGTCAGTGTGCCCCAGGGCAGCTGTGGCTACAGTAGTAGTTTATCACCACCGTGTATGGAGTGAATGAATAATGACACATGTGAAGCGTCTTTGAGTGTCCAAAAAAGCGCTATATAAAACCGATGCATTATTATTATTATTATTATTATTTATTTCATCCTGTATATCCTGTTGAACACATGGGAGTCAAAGTCAAGACCCGGGGCCAGATCCAGACCACGAATGATCGATGTTGGCCCCGGGATGATATTTGATTAGTATTAGAACCGACACAGAGCCATAAACTAATATTGGATTATTCATTTAATGTTCAGGACGTGCGTTTTCTCTTTGAAGGAAGATTTTGTCTGTGATCCTGTTGAAAAATGTTTTATTACTGACGGAGCCACAAAAATATTCATTTATTAATTTAATCACCAAATAAAATACGGTACATAGTCTTGGTTCAACAAGTTTTATGCATCATTTCCACGTATTTAAATAAACATTGAACCAGTGCGGCTCGTGGCTTGTAGACTTTTGCGTGATTTTGTCGTGTGGCTGCGCACCACACACTGTACGACCAAAGAAGTTAGACCCTTGATTTTTTTTCTCCGTGTGTGGGGTCTCACACGGAGAAAAAATCGGCCGACAATTTTAAAATCTTCTCGTGTGAACCAGGCTTTATGTGCTAATGTTTCTATGTCTGAGATCGCGACTGCTGTGATTTAGGGCTTAATGAGAATTGAAATCGAATTAAACTTGAATTACAGAGACAGAAGATTTTAGACAGAAGGGGCGGAGTTACATGTTTGTGACAGATGTTCTGGATTTTAGAAAAGTGGAGGGATCTAAAACACATCCAGGTCTGTTTTTGATGAGGAACAATTTGTATAAAATGACAAAAGCTGTTTATTTTTATTTTTGTGTCCAGATACCCAGATGTGGTGAAGATCCCTCTGTCCACATGACATTTGATTGCGGTGATCAGGTCCATAAATCAGTCCGCTCTGAGCCGTGGATGCAGCTCCCACAGCTCGGCTCGGCTCAGCTCTGAGACGCGGTGACAGGAAGTGTGCCGTGCCAGAAGCAGCAGATGGTGGTGAGGCTTCAGAAGGAGCTCGGAAAGTTTGGGGGAGATACAAGACAATCTGTGAAGTCTGGCCTCGGAGCGCACGCAGCAAACACCGCGGAGGAGACGAGAACCAGAGTTTTACAAAGTTTACTCAAATATTGTCTTCATTTAACCATCACCTCATTTTCATCTCTTTTTTATCCATTTCTAAGTCAAGGAGGTAGAAACCACAAGCTCTAGTCCCTCGCTGATCCTCCTGCTGCTCTCTGTGGTTGCTCCTTCAACACAGACACGGCCTTGGTCTTTCAGCGGGGGCTTCAGGCAAAGTGGGTTATACCCGATTTATTTTCTAATGAGTTCATAAAAATGCTTATTACTTATCTTCTTGCTGTGCTGCACAAGCGCTAACCACTGCGCCACCGTGAGCAGCATGTTATTATTGGGGGACAGAGGGTGGAGCAGGGGACATTGAGGGTGGAGCAGGGGACAGTGAGGGTGGAGCAGGGGACAGTGAGGGTGGAGCAGTGGACAGTGAGGGTGGAGCAGGGGACAGTGAGGGTGGAGCAGTGGACAGTGAGGGTGGAGCAGGGCACAGTGACGGCGGAGCAGGGGACAGTGAGGGTGGAGTAGTGGACAGCGAGGGTGGAGCAGGGGACAGTGAGGGTGGAGCAGGGGACTGTGAGGGTGGAGCAGGGGACAGTGAGGGTGGAGCAGGGGACAGTGAGGGTGGAGCAGGGGACAGTGAGGGTGGAGCAGGGACAGTGAGGGTGGAGCAGTGGACAGTGAGGGTGGAGCAGGGGACAGTGAGGGTGGTTCTGGGGACTGTGAGGGTGGTCTGGGGCTGTGAGGGTGGAGCAGGGACAGTGAGGGTGGAGCAGGGGACTGTGACGGTGGAGCAGTGGACAGTGAGGGTGGAGCAGGGGACAGTGAGGGCGGAGCAGGGGACAGTGAGGGTGGAGTAGTGGACAGTGAGGGTGGAGCAGGGGACGGTGAGGGTGGAGAAGTGGACAGTGAGGGTGGAGCAGGGGACAGTGAGGGTGGAGCAGGGGACAGTGAGGGTGGAGCAGGGGACTGTGAGGGTGGAGCAGGGGACAGTGAGGGTGGAGCAGGGGACAGTGAGGGTGGAGCAGGGGACAGTGAGGGCGGAGCAGGGGACAGTGAGGGTGGAGCAGGGGACAGTGAGGGTGGAGCAGGGGACTGTGAGGGTGGAGCAGGGGACAGTGAGGGTGGAGCAGGGGACTGTGAGGGTGGAGCAGTGGACAGTGAGGGTGGAGCAGGGGACAGTGAGGGCGGAGCAGGGGACAGTGAGGGTGGAGTAGTGGACAGTGAGGGTGGAGCAGGGGACAGTGAGGGTGGAGCAGTGGACAGTGAGGGTGGAGCAGGGCACAGTGACGGCGGAGCAGGGGACAGTGAGGGTGGAGTAGTGGACAGCGAGGGTGGAGCAGGGGACAGTGAGGGTGGAGCAGGGGACTGTGAGGGTGGAGCAGGGGACAGTGAGGGTGGAGCAGGGGACAGTGAGGGTGGAGCAGGGGACAGTGAGGGTGGAGCAGTGGACAGTGAGGGTGGAGCAGGGGACAGTGAGGGTGGTTCTGGGGACTGTGAGGGTGGAGCAGGGGACAGTGAGGGTGGAGCAGGGGACTGTGACGGTGGAGCAGTGGACAGTGAGGGTGGAGCAGGGGACAGTGAGGGCGGAGCAGGGGACAGTGAGGGTGGAGTAGTGGACAGTGAGGGTGGAGCAGGGGACGGTGAGGGTGGGAAGTGGACAGTGAGGGTGGAGCAGGGGACAGTGAGGGTGGAGCAGGGGACTGTGAGGGTGGAGCAGGGGACTGTGAGGGTGGAGCAGGGGACAGTGAGGGTGGAGCAGGGGACAGTGAGGGTGGAGCAGGGGACAGTGAGGGTGGAGCAGTGGACAGTGAGGGCGGAGCAGGGGACAGTGAGGGTGGAGCAGGGGACAGTGAGGGTGGAGCAGGGGACTGTGAGGGTGGAGCAGTGGACAGTGAGGGTGGAGCAGGGGACAGTGAGGGCGGAGCAGGGGACAGTGAGGGTGGAGTAGTGGACAGTGAGGGTGGAGCAGGGGACAGTGAGGGTGGAGAAGTGGACAGTGAGGGTGGAGCAGGGGAGAGTGAGGGTGGAGCAGGGGACTGTGAGGGTGGAGCAGGGGACAGTGAGGGTGGAGCAGGGGACAGTGAGGGTGGAGCAGGGGACAGTGAGGGTGGAGCAGGGGACAGTGAGGGCGGAGCAGCGGACAGTGGGGGTGGAGCAGGGGACAGTGAGGGTGGAGAAGTGGACAGTGAGGGTGGAGCAGGGGACAGTGAGGGCGGAGCAGGGGACAGTGAGGGTGGAGAAGGGGACTGTGAGGGTGGAGCAGGGAACAGTGAGGGTGGAGCAGGGGACAGTGAGGGCGGAGCAGGGGACTGTGAGGGCGGAGCAGGGTGGGGCAGGAAACAGTGAGGGTGGAGCAGGAGACTGTGAGGGTGGAGCAGGGGACTGGGGTGTGGTTTATTGGGGGCCGATGGCGCTGGATCAGAACTGTAGTGATGTGATCTGTTGTGATGTGCTCCTCAGAGTCCAGGCAGGAGGCCAGTCCGTGTGCTCCTCAGAGTCACAGCAGGAGGCCAGTCCCTGTGCTCCTCAGAGTCCAGGCAGGAGGCCAGTCCCTGTGCTCCTCAGAGTCACAGCAGGAGGCCAGTCCCTGTGCTCCTCAGAGTCACAGCAGGAGGCCAGTCCCTGTGCTCCTCAGAGTCACAGCAGGAGGCCAGTCCCTGTGCTCCTCAGAGTTCCAGCAGGAGGCCAGTCCCTGTGCTCCTCAGAGTCCAGGCACTATAAGCTGGACCTGGCCCTTCGCGGGTGGTAAACAATAAAATCTTAAAATCAGGTCTAAAATGAACAGGAAGCCGGTGCAAAGAAGCCCAAATATGGCTTAGATATGCCATAACTTCCTTTGATCTTGTCCATATCAAAGCCTTAAGGACAAACCAAAGCGGCCGTTGCTTGAATGTATTGGATCACAACAATTATCTTTCTGACATGAGCTTAATGAAAACATGATTGCAATTATCCGACTCACTTCAGCAAACGCAGCTACAGACGGAGAGGAGAGGTGCATCATGGTCCGTCAGAATGCAAACACTCCCTGAGGACTGAGTGGAAGAGCTGCAGATGTAATGGCTTTGTTCACTGTGAGTAAGACGTGAAATATTTATGAGAGATTTAAAACACTGAGGAGAAGCAGATCAACATTTGGAGAAACAGCTGTCGATCCGGCAGAGGCAGCGCTCTCACCTTCAGGCTGTGGAAGAGAGAGAGAAGTGTGTGAAGGAGGCAGCTCTCGGACACACACGGCTGATGTCGAGGGTTGTGTAGCTGCTCACAGAGCGCAGGGCAATTACATCTGTGCACAACACGCAGGTAACGACCAAGGTGGTTAGATTATACAAGTTTAGCAGAGCAAGTACTGTATCTATCTTCAGTGTTGGAGACTAAAGGAATTAAATTATTATTTCAAGTTTAATTATTGTATAAAGGAGCAGTATGTAACAATCTGATAAAAAGTGGTACTGCAGCCTCTCCCACTCTCCCTGACTCAGGTTGCCAGATATGCAGACAAATCCAGCTGGGACCATAACATCTGAATAGACAAGAGTTTTGTCAACAACAAATCTATAACCAACACCTTTTTCACAAAGATAGAAATCCTGCTTTTATTCCTTGTTTTGTCGTTAATGATTTGAGAATCATAACGAGACCTTTTTTAGGTCTGTGCCACATGGTACTTTACCAGTGACATTAGCTCAATGCGGTGAGTTCTGGCGCCCGGATCACAGACTTTCTGATTGGTGAAACGGTGGAGGGCGGGATATCGAAATGAAAACAACAAGATGTAGGGGCTGTAAAACTAATATAGAAATCCAAATATCTCTGAACTACAGTTATTAGTTAAAGAAGTATTGGAAAAGAGCATATTTTATTAATTATTAATTAAGAGTATTAGGAATAGTACTGTTTTCCCTCACAATTATTACTTTTCGAAGTCTGGTGTAAAGCAGAGAATAATCAAAAGGCTGCAGACCGACTCCTGAGTAGAACCAGTGAGAACCATCACATTAGTCCAGTTCTCAGGTCTCTGCACTGGCTAGGGTTGGGCGATATTTTTTTTGTACCGGTATACCGGTATAAGTAAATTAAATGATAAGAAAATGCCTTATACGGTCATTTAACACTGAAAACAGCGAGCGGAAGACACGTTTGTGTGCGGCGCACTTTGATGATGCATCTGCGCGGCACGTGTAGCAGAGCGGCGTGCAGGGACAACAACAACAGAGCAGAGAGCAAACATGGCTGAGTGCGGCGGTGAAGACCATGGTGAAGACATGCAGATTGTAGAAGACATTGTGCCAAAACGCGGAGCTACCTCAAACATATGGGAGTAGTTTGGGAACTAGATAAAAAGAAGCAATTGTGTGTAACTATCGACAGTGGATCTAATGTTGTGAAAGCAGCTGCCCTAAACAACTGGACTCGAGTGGCTTGCTTCGGACACTCGCTCTCTCTCTCTCTCTCTCTCTCTCTCTCTCTCTCTCTCTCTCTCTCATAGTGCCATTGGTAAGCTTTATTTACTGTTTACTGTCATTCATTTTACTTCAATGCATGTGTTTGTCTACATTGCAATATAATTACAAATAAGTTATAATTACATAATTATAGAAACGCAAAAGGATACAAAAAATATATACAGTATTTGATCATTTTGACCATATTGGGATTAGGAAACATAAGCCAAAGTGATCAAATAATTATTTGATAATGCTACACTTTTGATATTACAAAGGACAAACTGTTATATATTTTACAAATTACAAATGTTCACCTTTATTACATGTTGCCTGCAATTTTCAGTATGTACAAAACAGAATTCTCTACAATTCAGTTTTGTTAATACGTTTTATATACAATAGCTGTATTACACATTTTGCTGCCAATAAATCAGTAAATGCACTTTGAGGCAAGTGTGTTTAAAATGATCAGTGCTAAGTTTTTATAGCTTTTATATGAGGCTTTGTTAAAATTATCATATCATCATATCGTGATACATACCAACAAAAATCGTGATACATGCTGAGGCCCATATCGCCCCAACCCTAGCACTGGCTTCCTGTGGCTCAGGGAAAAGACTTTAACCCTGTGACATGTTAGAGCCATATGAACCAACTCGGACTCTGAGGAGCACAGGGACTGGCCTCCTGCTGGGACTCTGAGGAGCACAGGGAATGGCCTCCTGCTGGGACTCTGAGGAGCACAGGGACTGGCCTCCTGCTGGGACTCTGAGGAGCACAGGGACTGGCCTCCTGCTGGGACTCTGAGGAGCACAGGGACTGGCCTCCTGCTGGGACTCTGAGGAGCACAGGGACTGGCCTCCTGCTGGGACTCTAAAGCTCCGTTCCCACCAGACCAAGCGGTGCAGCAGGTTTTAGAGACAAACTCATACCGTTGTAACAGAATTGCATAATTTAATTTGTATTTAATTTTTATTAAATTGGGGAAGATCAAAGTATGACAGCAATGAAAACTGGAGCTTCTGCGAGCACCCACAACCTTGTTTCTCCTTACAGCGCTTTGTCAAACAGTAGCCATTGCCGAAACTAACCACAATGAATTTTAGGCACAGCTCTCCATTTTCAACCTATTTCTACGTCAATCTGCAAAGTCACATATACTTTTCAAAGGAGTACAGAGTAGAAAGTGCTGATAGACTATGAGACAATGGAGAGGCTAATACACAGATATTAGTTACCAACAGTTACAGTACTTAGTTACTTAGCGCCTCTGAAAGTGTTTCTCGGAAGGAGGATTGGAGTGGTGGTATTGTACGTCCCTGTCAATCATGGTTTTGTATTTTTAGCTTCAAAGGACGTGGCTGTCTCCCTGAACACAAGACTAATATTTAGGAGATTGTTGTTCTTCCCTTTCACCAGAACGGAGTTGGTCTGACGCTCATCTGATATTTATGACACTGCAAACTTTGATGCGTCGGACGAAAAGCCCAGAGCTACAGTTGAATCCACAACAGCAGTGGCCTCTGTCCCCTCCGGCCAATGGGGAGACCGGAAGGAAACACACTCCATCAGCACCGCTCCTGCAGGTGTGGGGTCTGTAGTACATGTGTGGGGTCTGTAGTACATGTGTGGGGTCTGTAGTACATGTGTGGGGTCCGTAGTACATGTGTGGGGTCTGTAGTACATGTGTGGGGTCTGTAGTACATGTGTGGGGTCCGTAGTACATGTGTGGGGTCTGTAGTACATGTGTGGGGTCCGTAGTACATGTGTGGGGTCTGTAGTACATGTGTGGGGTCCGTAGTACATGTGTGGGGTCTGTAGTACATGTGTGGGGTCTGTAGTACATGTGCTCAGACTTTCTCTTTGATGCACAGAAAACCTTTCAAAGAACCATGAGGATGAAGTCTGCTGCAGGATCTGCCTTTGTCTCAGAGAGAGAGAGAGAGAGAGAGAGAGAGAGAGAGAGAGAGAGAGAGAGAGAGAGAGAGAGAGAGAGAGAGAGAGAGAGAGGAGAGAGAGAGAGAGAGAGAGAGAGAGAGAGAGGAGAGAGAGAGAGAGAGAGAGAGAGAGAGAGAGAGAGAGAGAGAGAGAGAGAGAGAGAGAGAGAGAGAGAGAGAGAGAGAGAGAGAGAGAGAGAGAGAGAGAGAGAGAGAGAGAGAGAACCATGAATCCTCTCTGGTCTGGACCAGTGTAAAACCATGAACACTGAACTGCAGCAACATTTCAGGCAGAAAAAAGCAAGAAAATTACAAAGCACAAAAAACTGTTTCAGAGACACTTTGGACTCGCTGCCGTTTCCAGCGCATTCAACCGTAAAGAGGATATAATATCAATACCAATTCTAACCTAACAACATTATTATTACATTTCAGAGAACAAGAAAAAACCTGCTCGTATTTAACTGGACTGCGGTTTGTTGTTCAATCACAGAAACACTATGAAACCTTCTGGCGCCTCTCCGTGAGTGCAGAGCGGTGCAGGTGCAAGCGGAGATGAGGGCCCTTCTTCTACAGTTTTCCTGAGGGAGGGGCCACTCATGCAGAGGAGTGAAAGTCCATTAGTTTGAATTGGAAAAATAGGCCATTGACGGTCTCTGTTGTTCACTGTCTATGGTATGAAGGCTTGTAGACCGCTCACACCGTCCCCCTGCATCCGTGTGTCCATGATTTCATTTTGTTTATTGGTTTAATAATGCTCAAAGTACCAAGCTGTTGAGTGAATACATTTGACTAAAGTGTGTGATACAGTAGAGATGATAGCACTTTATTTACATTTCTAAAGTTTGAGAATGTGAGCATTTGAAGGTCGCACAAGCCTCAGAGCTCAGACTGGTTCAGAAATAACACTAAACACACACTGTGAAGGAGATGGCTAAAGTCTGGGGATCGTGTCTTTCCTCCAGACAGAAGACATGTGTGATTGTTGACGGTAGACGAGCACGAACACAGATGTTTCAGAGAGCATTTGACAATATTAAACAGTAAGAATCACGGACCGTCCAATCAGCAGCTGCCGACGTGCAGCGGTTTCAACCTTGAGAAAACCAAAAGGAGTCGTGGAAAAGTACCGCCTTGTGCATGTTGTTAGAAGGATGAGGTTTTTATTTTAAAACTATGTAAGCACGGCATATGCACTCACACACACACACACGCTCACACAGACACACACGCTCACGTTCACACACACACACAGGCTCACGCACACACAGGCTCACGTTCACACACACACACACACACACAGGCTCACGTTCACACACACACACACACACGTTTTTGTTACCTGGTGGGTCCCTTTGACAGGGCCGTTCAGAATGGGACCCATACACATCATCTTTTTTTACTGGGACTACTTTAAGTAATACAAAACAGTCAATAGAAAACAAACAACTCTTTTAAAGGAATTTTATTTTTGATTTTTTTTTTCAAATTTCAGTGATTCTATTTTTGACATAGAATTTAATGCCACTCCATGTCCGATGTCTAAGGTCATCTGGTGAGGCATTAATGCAGGCCAGGCAGTGAGACTTCCCAGGGACCTTTCCAGTCTGTATGAAAGGTGTCATGGTCTTCTCCACAGCCTTCACCTCAGATACAGACCATGGCTTTCTTACACGTTCTAGGGAGAGAAATAAAAATATATTAGCAATATACACTCCCAGGGTTAGGAGCAAGCAGCCTGGCTGTAATCCCCCACCTGGTACACTTACCAGAAGGGCCACTGCCACTACCATGGGGTGCATCTGGATGAATGGTTGAAGGTTCTCCGCTTGAAGTTTCTTTTAGCCCGTCCGTTTGTGAGAAGATCTCTACTGCTCTCCCTGTCGCACAGAAAATAAAAATACAAGTGGCCTTTAGGGGAAAAAAATCATACATATTTTAATAATATCAAGAATTACCTTCAGGCTCAATATGTATCTGGTCGAGGCTCTTTCCTTTGAATTCCGTCACTCTTCCCTGCTCCATGGCCATCAACACTTTGCTGATTTTGGCCAGCTCCAGTGTCCCCTCTGGTAGTCTGTAATATTGTCTGTGGATGCGAATGTCATGGCCGAGGAAGTTGGCTAGTATGTCCATCTCATTCTCTTTCATATTGAGAACTGTAGACATAGTAGCTATGTGCTTTCTAAGTTTGGTTGAGGATAGCATCTCTGGATGCACCGCACCACATTCTTTGGCTACCTGCCGTAGGGAGTCTGATCCCCTGATGTGGGTGTCTGCGCCCGGGCGGGAGAAGAAGTATGGGTTATGGTCAGAGATGGAACAGGCCCTTCTGTTCTCCACCAGCACCTCCATCCAAGCAATCATTTCAGGAGTCAAAAGAACCGGCACTTTCCGACTTCTTTTCCCTTTAATTTCAATGCGTTAAATGCGGACACAGCTTTTTCTCAAGTTCGGACAGTCCCAGAGCAATGTCAGAATGGATCCCAGACTTACTTCTTAAGGTAAACGCTGTCAGTGGCATCTTTGAAACCTCACCTTCCCTTCTTCGATTGAAAATAATGACCTCACAAAGAGTCAAAACTGCCAGTTTAGACCAATGCTTAGACGTTGGCTCACTTATTAGGGTTTGCACATATTCAGGTCGACATACCTCAATATGTGCATGCATGGCTCTAACGTCCTCAGTCAGAGGGAGCAGGTCCGGAGTGTTCCACTTGGCTTGCCGGAGGGTCTGTAGGGCAGCAGAAGAAACACAGACGTCCCACCTCTTCTCAAAAAGCAGCCGGCTTCGTTGGAGGTTTTTAATAAATAGTTCATCAACACAATGCTCCATTTTTGAGTCACATTCAAGAATATCTGCTAGCTTTCTGAGACTATGGCCGAGTTTGAGGGCCAAGGATGGAGTCTTGTATTGATTTGTTTCCTCATCATATCCAGCCACAGACCTGACTGCATCAATCACATGGTTAAAGTTGGAAGGAATAAAGAAATCCTTCATTGTTTTCAGTTTCCCTGCGGTTTTTGCTTCGTTAATTAACCTACCGACTTCTCTCATTTTCTGCCTAATGTAATCATGCTTAGTCTTATCATGCCCGTGTTTTAAGTACAGGTGCTCTCTGAGTCTCAGAATCCCCTTTTCTGCTTTGACAACACCCGTGACCTCATCCTGATGCATTGCCCAAATTAAAGACCACAGCTTTTTGCTGATGCCCTCCGATACAGGCTGGGCTAGGGAGCAGAGGGACTGGACCCTACTTCTACCTGGTTTAGCCTGGTTTAGCCTGGGCATCTTTCTGTGAAAGCCGGCACCTGGCCACATGCCTCCACAGCCACTTTCGCTTAAGCAATGCCCCACAGTCTATACAGTGCAAAAACTCACTGGATTTAACTGGGCAATTTGGCTGTTTAGCTGGGACTAAAGTTCCAATGCCGGCCTTTAAAACCTCAAAATTGTGCTCACGGTTTCCACTATTCCTGATCAAATCAAACTGAAGTTTACGTGCTTTAGATTTCACAGGTAGAGCCAATGCTCTGGCTACGTCACTTTCATTTCCATGTTTTCTAGTCAAATGACGGGACATTTTGTGGCAGGACATTGAACAGTAGAGGCAGAAGTGTCTCTTGCTGTAAACTCTCCCCCCATTTTTCTTCTTTTGCAGCTGCATGATAACAATCTTATTTGCCTTTGGTTCGTCACTTTCCGAGTCTTGAAGAAAAGTGTTTTCTTTTTCCATACTTTTTTACAGGTTTCTTCTTGACAGTTAAATCGTCAGAATCTGAGTCGACTTCCTCAATTAGGGACTCTTGACTAAGCTGCACAAACAACAAATAATTTTTAATAATTCTATATAACAATTTGAAGTCATGACTTGTAGTCAGCACTTACCAGTGGTTTGTAAGCGTGCGCTTCAGTGTGCTGCTCTGTGATTGGCTGCAGCCTAATGAACCACACACTTGCACCTTTTCTAGCCTGACACCTGATTTCCTCTGTTGTGCTGCTCCATGATTGGCTCCAGCCTCTGTTGTGCTGCTCCATGATTGGCTCCAGCCTCTGTTGTGCTGCTCCATGATTGGCTCCAGCCTGCTGGACTGAAATTGCCCCAGTGTGCCCCTCCTTGATATCCCGCAATCCACCACCAGGGTTCCGACACATAACACACTTTTTTCAGGAAAGTAAACCTCCAGGGGTCCTTTCCATATTTTTACAGAGACTGCATAAGGACCGTTAGAAAAGCATTACCCATTGATTATTAAGCTTGGACCAGTGGAGTCCGGTGTTCGGGCCCCACCACGTAAAACCAGTCCCCATGACGTGAGTGGAATCTCAGGTTATGGAACCCACCAGGAGTTGAAAACAAGTGCACGTTCACGCACACACACAGGCTCACGCACACACAGGCTCACGTTCACGCACACACACAGGCTCACACACACACACACAGGCTCACGTTCACGCACACACACAGACACACAGGTTTACGCACACACAGACTCAAGCACATGCACAAACACGCTCAGGCACATGCACACACACGCTCACGTACACAGACACACACACACACAGACACACAGGCTCACGCACACACACACACACGCACAGGCCCATGCACACAAAGGCTCAAGCACACACACAGGCTCAGGCACACACACGTCTACACAACACATTGTTCATTGTCCCTGTCTATATTCTACGTATTCTTGTATGTCTCGTACCGTGTAGGTTTGTTCATCTTCCCGTTTGTTTTGAATTTGTTTTGTATCTGTGTTGGAATTAATGAATATTAATATATATATATATATATATGATGAGTTTAATTAACTTTAACCACAGTTGCTTCAAAGTGTCAAGAAATCTCTAAGTTCTCAGTGTTATGTTATTACTGCTGCCAACGTCACCTTTTTGCCTCAAGATGTCTTCATTAGAAACATTCGGTTTAGATTCAGGACCAAAGACCTGTGTTCTGATGCTGTAGAATATCATTTACAATATTATAGCCTTTTCTGGACACTTTAAAACTTGCTTGAATTGGACCCATTTGTCTAAAAACACAGTCTCTACAGAACACTGCTCCTTCTCTTTTATGACTGACTCGGCAGCTTCATTATCTGAACACTGTCGGAGGCCCGGACAGCTCCATAATACACTGGCGTGCTGTGAAAAGCTGTCATCTCCTCTCACTCGCCGCCATTGTGCCCGCCGCCGTGGTTTGTGTGCAAGCTCCGCCCCCCGCCTCACGCCTGTCACACACGCTCAGCGGTGACAGGGCGGGCGGCGTCCAATCTGCTCTCACCGTGGACGCGTTTAACATAAGCTTCATTGTTTCTTCTGCTTTTGTTCAGTGTCCCGCCTCGACACGTCCAAACATTTCAGAATGTCTTACACAAGGACACACTCAACATACGAGAAGAATTACAGTAGCGGTTAAAGGGACGGTGTGTCGTACTCTGCAAACAGATGAAAAATGGCTCAAATTTGGCAACATGTATCTACATGTAATAATACTTTAAAAAACCTGAGCTCATTCTAACTGCCTTAGTCCTTTAATGGTTTCCTTTAACATTTGGTGGATCACCTTTAAGATAGTCATATAAGATACATTTTATTGATCTCACACTGGACAAATGTACATGACACATTTGGCACAGATAGAATCACTCCGATTGTGCAAAAAGACACAAGTGTGCAACATGTTAAAGGTTAAAAATATAGTCTTTTGAGTCACTGTGTCACTTAGTCTGGCCTTATCCATCCGTACACTCCGATCAATCATCATGTCCTGCATGTAACGTCTGGGTCTGGTCCCTGGGTTAGCGATTGCAATGGGTTGAAATCCATCCGACCAATCAGCGAGCGCGGGAGGCGGGTGTTGTAGTTAGTTGTTGGTGACGTCAAGAGTTTGCGCCGAACGGGCAGGTTGTAGTTGTAGTTTGGTAATGACGAAGACTGCGATAGTAAAGTAATCCGGTCTGGTTCTATCAAGAAATTGAAGCCGGAGCAAGAGTAATGTTTAGCAAATGTGATCGCTGGCCAAAATTGTGGCGCTACTCCCCACGGGAAAGAGATGGCTAGGCTAAATGCTAACGACAGACTCGGGGGCACTACATACATCACGGTAAAATCAGATCCAATCGTTTCAATCTGCAAAAGGAGTTTTTCATATTGAAACGATCCACCTGTTAATTGAGTCAATGGAGCACCTCCAGACCTGAGTAAGAAATGTAATTTGTATATATAAATGGACACACCCCACTGAAGCAGATACCCCCTGGTTAGATATAGAGCAATCGCTATGCAGAGACATTAAGATATCAGACATACCCTTTCTCACACAAACCATTAAAAGACATTCATGTTTCAAAGCAGCGACAATATCTTCCGCTCTGACAGCCTGGTGGAAACTCCACCAAATTACTAACTCCACAATTTCTCCATCCATTTTCTCTCCACTATGGAATAACCCGGATTTTGTATGTAATAAAAAAACACTTCATTTTGCCACGTGGGCTGAAAAGGGTATCACTCACTTAAACCATACACGCACACACTCACGCCAACACTCATGCATGCATGCACACACGCACGCACACACACACTCACGCACGCGCATACGCACACACACTCACGCACACATGCACACACTAAAATAACTTGCAAGCACAATTGTACAGATATACCCTCCCTATATGGCGAGTTAAAAGTTAAACCCTCCCACTTTGACCCGCATGATCAATCATCATCATTTTCATTAATCTTAGTAGATAAATAACATACACTCCCCCCCTCCCTGCCACGGCCAGTGTCTTTCAAATGCACCCCTGTATAGGGGAAGAAGATGATGATGGTAGTGATGGTAATGATGGTAATAATGGTAATAATAATAATGTTGTTGTTGTTATTCTTGTTGTTGTTATTGTTATTATTATTATTATCAATAAATAAAATAAAATAAAAACACACACACACACATGACCTGGCAGGTCCGAAGGAGGAGCGCCACTCGGATCCCGGGCGGGCACTTTTTTCGGGCCTTTTTAACGCATCTCATACACGCTTATATAGAACCACTGAGTTAACAAAACAAAACACTTCGTATTTAAAAAAAAAAATTAAATAAACAAAGAAAGAATTAATAAATAAAAATAACTTGTATATAAGTATATATATGATTATAATAAATAAGAAGGACGCTGGCAATGAGCAGGAACGGCGGAGGGAAGGTCTCACTTAGAGGTAGCTCAAACTAGAAAATGGTGTCTTGATCATGTGGTTCAACAAATGTTGCACACACCGCACCCCACAGCACCCACACTTACCCACACGCACGTACACACGTACACACACGTACACACACACACACACACACTTAATTTAACATCGAATAATCTGTTTGTCTATGTGTAATTATCACTTTGTCTAAATGTGTACGTTTGTCTGTTGTTATTATTGTTATATATTTGTATCCTTTCATGTATGTTTGTTCTTGTTGAATGTTGATGTACCTGTCTGTTTTGTGTTTTGTTGTCTTTAATAAAGGTAAAAAAAAAATATTTAAAATAAAAAAAAAAAAATAAATAAAAATAAAAACATGCAAATAAAAAAGAAATGTAATTTGTACTATGGTGTTGTACGACCAGGCTACAGTGTCACCATGTTTTAGGCACTTTTATTTATTTTGAGTTTGCTCATTTTTTCAATGACAAGGTTCAAGGCATCAAAAACGCCATTGTCTCCAATCCACAGATGACAATCCAACAGCCAAAAAGGCTCTTTGAGCTAACTTACTTTGCACCTGTAAATGATCAAACTGTCCAAGAGATAATCTCCAGTCTGAGCTCCTCCACATGCAGCCTGGATGTACTACCCACTAGATTTCTGAAGTCTGTTCTGAGCAGTCTGTTACCTTCACTCACACAGATAGTAAACATGTCCCTTCATTCTGGAATATTCCCAAAGGCCCTGAAAACTGCAGTCATCAGGCCCCTGCTAAAAAAGAGCAGTCTGGATGCTACGGTACTTAACAACTATCGTCCCATCTCAAATCTGCCATTTATGGGGAAAGTCCTTGAGAAAGTTGTCTACCTACAGCTAAATAGATTTCTTATAATCAACAACTCATTTGATATGTTTCAGTCCGGCTTTAGACCCCACCACAGCACTGAGACTGCTCTCGTCAAGGTTACAAATGATATGTCAGTTAATACGCAGAAACAAAGTGTCCTATCATAACTATGCAGACGACACTCAGATCTATGTCTCACTGACTGCAGGAGAACATGGACCAGTGGACTCACTCCTTCACTGTATCCAACAGATCAGTGAGTGGATGCAAAACAACTTCCTTCAGCTAAACGCAGACAAAACTGAAATGATTGTCTTTGGTCCCCAGAAACAAAGAGAGAGCGTCATCTGTCACCTCCAGTCTCTCTCCCTAAAACCTTCAAACAAGGTCAGAAATCTAGGGGTAATACTGGACTCAGACTTAAATTTTAATAGCCACATCAAATCAGTAATATCAGCAGCTTTTTACCATCTAAAGAACATTGCCAGGATCAAAAACATAGTGTCTAAAGCAGACCTGGAGATTCTTATCCATGCATTTGTCTCCAGTAGGTTAGACTACTGCAATGGCCTGCTCACAGGTCTGTCCAAACAGGCTGTAAAACAGCTGCAGTACATTCAAAATGCAGCAGATCGAGTCCTGACTAGAACCAGGAAGTACGACCATATTAGTCCTGACTAGAACCAGGAGTACGACCACATTAGTCCTGACTAGAACCAGGAAGTACGACCACATTAGTCCTGACTAGAACCAGGAAGTACGACCATATCAGTCCTGACTAGAACCAGGAAGTATGACCACATTAGTCCTGACTAGAACCAGGAAGTACGACCACATTAGTCCAGTTCTCAGGTCTCTGCATTGGCTTTCTGTGGCTCAGAGAATAGACTTTAAAACAGCTCTGCTTGTGTACAAGTCTCTTCATGGCCTCGCACCAAAATATATTAGTGACATGTTAGTCCATGAACCAGCCCGGACTCTGAGGAGCACAGGGACTGGACTCCTGTTAGTGCCCAGAGTCAGAACTAAACATGGGGAGGCTGCTTTTCAGATTCATGCTGCTAAAATCTGGAACAGTCTTCCTGAAGATGTGAGACAGGCCTCCTCTCTGACTATGTTTAAAACCAAGTTAAAGACAGTTCTGTTTAGCTGTGCATACAACTGAGGGATTTTATATTTTTATCTTTCTTTTTAATGTTCTGTGATTATTTATGATTTTAATGCTTTCTTGTTTTGTTCAGCACTTTGAATTGCCTTGTATATGAATTGTGCTATATAAATAAACTTACCTTGCCTTGCCTATTTCAAACTGTATCTCAACCAATTGTTAAAAGCCTAGAATTTCCATTTTTTTTTTTTTTGTCTTCTGGTTTTCCATCACGCATAATTATTGTCCTGAAGACAACAAAGCATTGAAGTGGGAGGAGAGACACATGGGATGTTCATATGATGATTTACCTGTATTCAATGTGAACGCGTGTATAACCTCCTCCTCCACTCTGCCTCTCCACTGTCTGAACTCATCTGTTCCACCTAGAATAAGCAGAGGGAGGAGGACGAGAGAGGATCCTGCCAGGGTGAACAGTGCGGAGCCAAGACACAGGGACCAATCGAGGAACAGCAGGAGCAGAGAAAAGTTTAGGGAGCAGAGCAAGACTTAGACTTAGACTTAGTCGCAGGAGGAGAAGGAGGGGGAGGAGGAGGAACAGAAGGGCGAGGGGGGAGAGAAGAAGAGGTGTAGACAGGTGTCGTCCTGGACAGAGAGGAGCTAGCAGAGGAGCCAGGCATAGTGTCAGAAAATGAGGACTTAGCTTAGAAGCAGAGTCCTGTCCACAAGATTTGATGGAGAAGGAGCCCAAGGACCTGTGGAGGAGGAACAGAACATGTCAGGAAAAGTACAAGATTAAGAGAAGCTAAAAGAACATTCATAAGCTCAGTTGAAGAGTCTGGATTCATAAATAACCTGCAGAACCCACAGCACACAGTCCTCCTTGCAGAGCGGAGCACATTGTCCATATCATCAATTCCTTACTCTCAAAACAGTGCATTTATATCACAAGTTTTCATCTTTTGTGTAAAAGTATGTTAGTTAAGATACTTTAAAGCTGGGTTAATGATACTTTTGTTTATTACATCACTAATACCTTGTGATTTTTTCCAACAGAAAATCTGTTCAGACCTCAACATGCTGTTTCATACACATCTAATAATAAGGCTGATACTTGTAAGAAAAAGCCCTGTGACAGAGAACAAGAATACATGCATGTGCAAACTGTTTTAAAGACAGGAACAAGGGTTTTTAACATATTTTGTGGTTGGAAAGTTAGGTATCGCAGCTTTAAATGAGTTCCAGCTACAGGGCAAGTGTCTGCACAGTGACAGATGGATTTAAAGATCCATTCATTCCAGATACACAATACTACCATTTCTTTCAAACATTGTTCACAAATCTGTCTAAATGTGTGATAGTAAGCACTTCTGCTTTGCTGATTTATATATATATATATATATATATATATATATATATATATATATATATATATATATATATATATATATATATATAGCAAAGTAGCAAAGTGGTTAATTGTAATATTGGTAACTATGGAAACCAGATGATTCCACGGAATAGCTGTTGCTATGGTAACTATGAGATCAGCATTCTGACATAATCAAAGGCCTAGATTTGAGTTGATGGGAGTAGAATCACTTTAGACAATAGCACAGATTTGCATTTTCAGAAGTTATAAACGAACAGAACAAAACATGGATTTTCGCAACGAAAACGTTGACATGAGCCACAGTTCGCGTCGCAGGAGGCGCAGGACGCCCCGCCCGAACCAACCGCCAAATAATGAGTCTCCACAACTCATTAATAACACTGTGTCTGTGGACGCTCCGCAGGACCAGGCCCTCTCTCAACATCTGCTCAGACAGAACCAAGAGCTGAAGCTACAGTTGGAGAGGGAACAGCAGAGGAACCAGGCCTCCCAGGAAGAGCTTCTCACACAGATAGAGAACCTCAAACTGGATGTAGAGCGGGATCCAGGCGAGATTTGGGCCTTCAAATCTCGCCACCAGGCTCAGTGCGAGCACTGGATGGAGTACATGGAGAATCAGCACAAGAATGAGCTGGAAGCCAAAGACAATGTCATCAGGAGTTTAGAGGATAGGGCTGAGGATGCTTTTCGTGACCAGATGCAGGAGGCCAAGGAAGCTGTGGAGGACAAGATACGCGATCTGTCTGAAATAAACGCCAGGCTCGAAACCATACTGGACCGTAAAGACAAGAGAGCACAGAGACTCCTGGATGCAATCTCTGAGACGTCCCGACAGAAGGCCGCTCTGAGGAACCAGATCACAGCTCTGCAACAGGAGCTGCAGCAGGAGCAGCAGGAGAAGGAGTCACTGAGGAGTCATGTGACCCAACTCCAGTCAGATCTGAGTGAGAGAGACCAAGCCACAGTCACAGCCCAGAGACATGTGGAGCAGTTACAGACAGAGACACAGAAGCTGTCAACAACACTGGACTCTCTCATGTCTGCCCTGAACCAGGAGAAGAGTCTCACCAGTGAAGCTGAGCACAAACTGCAGGAGAAGGAGAGAGAGACGCACGAGCTGAAGATCCAAGTGTCCGTCCTAAGATCTGTCCTGGACCAGGAGAAGCAGGCCACCAGAGAGGCCCAGACCTCCCAGACTGCTCTGCTGCAGCTGGTAGAGGAGCTCAAAGAGAAGCTTCAGACTAAACAGGAGCAGATACAGGCCTTCAAAGCACAGTGTGAGAATGTCCAGAATGAGCACAACAAGGAGCTGGAGGACAAAGAGTGTGAGATCCATCATCTGAAACAACAGAAGGCTTCTGCTTTAGCTGCACAAGTGGAGGAAGCCCGAGAAGCTGTGTGGGCGGAGATCGCAGACCTGAAAGTTGCCAACTTTGACCTCGAGGAAAAGGTGATAAAAAGAGACAATCGAACCCAGGCCCTCCAGGACAACCAGAGGGCCGAAGAAGAGAAAAGTCTGAAAGGTCAGGTGACCGAGCTCAGACAGGTCCTGCGAGAGGAGAAACAAGAGACTGAGAATTTGTGGAGTGAGGAGGAGGAACAAAAGAGCACTGATATGAAAAATACTACAGAACGTCCTGCCTGCAACAGAGACATCAAAGAAGTCCTCAAAGAGAAGCTTCAGCAGCTCCACCGAGATCAGCTGTGTTCAGAGAAACAGAGCCGGCTGATCCTGGAGCAGCAGGTACAGAAGCTGTCTGAGGACCTGACCTCCTCTCAGGACTACAACACTGCTCTGGAGCTCCAGGTTCATGAGCTCCAGGACAAAGTCAACGGGCTGCACAAGAAGAAGAAGAGGAGGAAGAGTTGGTGGTGTTTCTAAAACAAACACAGACATTAGTGTTAGACGTGGTGTTCAGGACAAAGCTAGCATCTTGCTAACATGACATTAAACTAGATCTTTATCTTGTCGAGTCATACGTGACTTGAGGAGGTATGATCTCAGTAAGTTTAGAAAGTTATTATCCAGAGGATCTAACATGACACTAAACTAGATCTTCATCTTGTCGAGTCATACGTGACTTGAGGAGGTTTGATCTTAGTCAGTGAACATAGTTAGTATCCAGAGGATCTAACATGACTTCAGAGGTTTCACCTGCTTTAAGATGTTTCTGGTGAGTTTTCACACATTTTAATTTAAACAAGAACTTTTGTCCAATGGGAGTTCTTGTTTCATTGACAAAGTAATTGTTTACAGTTAAAGTTGTGTGTAACTGGTCAGGAATCTCTAACAAGTCAAACTAAAGGTAATTTAATGCACTTTGGCTTCAGTGCAGAAACCAAAGTGAACGTACTCGAACCCTTTATCTTGTCGAGCGATAAATAAACAAATGCATTCTCATTAAGTCAAGACTTTTTGATTCTGTTGAGAAACCAAATTCAGATGACTTTATGTTCAAATGAGGATGAGGAGAAATTGTGGTAAACCCAGAAGTAAGCATTAACGTTAAAGGACCCACTTTGACTTTTCTCTGCTTTAAACATAATTACAGTGGTATTTGGCCTCATACACACGTCCATGGTAGATTTTTCATTGATTCTGTCAAGCTTTAGATAGATAGAGTGATCGTACGCATTTCTGATATTTGTTGCGCATGCACACCTGCGTCCCATTTATGTGCACCCCTGTTTTTAGTTTTTTTGTCAAATTTGGCTCTTTGAACCTTTTCAGTTGCCGACCCCTGCCCTACAGGGATTAATAAAGTGCACCTTTACCTTTACCTATAGAAGGTTGTGGGCTGATTTGTTTTACGTTTACAAAACTCTGTTGTGCGTTGTTTATAAGGAAAACAAGTTAGGACTATATGAAACTCTATGAAACTTGATATACATGCACAATAAACCCATAACTATTGTCTTTGGGAGGCAACAATAGAAGTACATTTTATTTTATCATAAAGCTGATGCAAAAACCACGGCGGGGAAATGACAAGGGAAAAATTGACAGCAGAAAAAAATGGTGTGATGTGATGCAACTTTATTCTCTCTTTGAAATGTCAAAACAAGCTTCATGCGATGAGCGAATCTTCAAAACAGACAGCAGGCGTCTGAGAAGGAAGAGAATTGAGTTGCCTTTCATTTTGGATTGACTTTTTTGACTATCACTGAATCTTAAAATCACACTGGAGGTTATTGGTCCATCTTTCATAATCTTTTCTAAAACTAAATATAACTTCCCCTCCATAGTCTCCTGCAGATCTCCCTCCCACGGCTCTCCTTTCATGCAGCCTACAGCCTCATTATCCCCGCGGTGCATCTTGCCTACAATAAAATATGTCACATCTATCTTACAGTTCGCACAGTGGCTTAAAAAAGTATTCGCCGCATGAACTTTCTCACATTTTTAGTCTCGTCACGACCACAAACTTATGCTTTCTTGCAGAAGCAGTCGACCTCCTTTTCTTTGAGTGCAACCTGATGATTGATGAGTCCACCTGAGAGTAATCTTATCTATGGAACGTGCCCCTTTCCCCCAAAACGTTCTTGCACATCTACCAAAACATGACCTCCATCGAAATCAGGGGTGTCAAACCAGATCTCAGAGGGCCAATGTGGCTGCAGGGTTTAACTCTAACCAAGCAGGAGCACCTCAAACCCCAGTCTTCAGGTTAAGGCCATAGACTGTAAATATTAAGGCTGAACTCACTTTGGTTTGAAGTAAAGCCTACAGCCAGACCGGCCCTTTCTGGAACCGGTTTGACATCCCTGATCTACACTCGGGATCAAGGACAGCGCTAAAGGCCTGAGTCCAGAATATTTCTCTATCCAGAAGTCGGTTACAGAAATGCAATGTTTCCACCTGATCAGCAGAGACCTGTCCCGGACCAATCACGGCTCTTGCCATATAAAAATTCTGACGAGGCACAATCCGTGACGTCAAAAGCCCGCATCCAAGAGGAGATTGACAGCTGGGAGAAACTGAACCAGTGAATCAGCGCCATCCATGGTCAGCTGCAGCCTCTCTCTGAGTCCAGCGTGTGGTCCATAGACAGTAAATAAACGTCCGTGCCATAGACTGTATATATTAACGGTCGTAGTCACACCTATCTCCGCCGTTCTAACTAATGGGCCAAAAATGTGCATGAAACCTGGTATTATTCCAACATATAAGACGCTAACAGGAGCCCCGGTCTGTGAGTACAGTGATGCTAACTCTCATTGTGTCACTGTGAACTAGATAAAAAGGTCTCATTCTGGATCGAGGACATAGGGCTCTATATGACTGGTTGCCATTGTTGGAATAAGTTTATTCTCAGGTCTGAAATGACTGTAACAGCAAAAGCTACAGTTAACGCTTGCTGATTTGTTTACCTCGGAACTTAGCGTGATGCTACGTCACTGTGCGGGCGAGGCAAGGTGGGCTCACAGGCAGAGGACCATAGATCAGCTCGTTTCACATGAGCTGACAGCACCTTTATGCACAAAAAGACTATAATTTGACCAGTTTTGAGTGTTATATGGTGTATCACCCAAATTATTATCACACACGTGCAGAGGATGGACTGTGAAAAGTGAAGAAAAGCGAAATATGGCACCTTTAATCCTGACTCTGGGACCAGCAGGAGGCCCGTCCCTGCTCCTCAGAGTCCGAGTTGGTTCATATGGTGCGTAATGGTCTTACATGGTTTGGATTATAAGGTGAGTTTGTAAATGTTTGGATTGTTGCGATTCTTCTTCTCCTGCATTTCAATGGACAGGATTTCCATGAACATCTACGATATCAGTGATTGTGTCGTCTATCCGTAAGAGTTCCGAGTTCTCAGAAAACTAATATATTAATTGCTTCTATATTTCTTTTTCGTTTTAGAGGCGCCCGGCTGATTGGACAATACAGTACTTCCTCCTCCCATTAGGCGCACGTATTTCACCCACACCCGTCCAAACACGATGCCCGGCCCCAGTCCACCCCACCAGGCCAGGGTTAGGGTTAGATTTACAAGCCCATTCAATTAGTCTCCCCCTGTCTGCGCCCGGTCGATAGCAATTGTATTAGAAGTGGAGCGTGTCCCGTCCAATGTGCGCCCTCAGCACCGCGGATGGATGGCTGAGGGGATATTGGCAGCGAGGCGGCGGCTGCAACGAGCGAAGGAAAGCGCTGAAAACTCTAAAAGCACAGCCTGAGAACAGTTTAATAATGCAATAATATATATACATACAAAGACAGATATACCGCTGCTACAGACGAGAGGCAGAGCAGAAATCAAAGAGTCGGCAAACTACAGTTACAGAGAGATTTTTGGTTTTTATTCAAAGGCGGAACACACACAAATACTAACAGACATGGAGCTTACAAATGCTAGACTCTAGATTTTTGAACTCATTTTTGAGAATCATTTGTCTGTCTGTGTGTGTGTGTGTGAGTTCAGCTTAGGAATGTATGGGGGCTGGGTGGTTTTATTTTTTATAACCATGTGGTAAATTACATTTTAATTTCTGTCTGAATGGTAATGTATCCATCTACAACAACCTGCTCAAGGACTACAGGTGTAAATTAGCATTGCTGCTACAACCTGGTACAATGTGTCTCATTTTCGAGGGAGTCCTAAACATAAACACAAGTAAGTAAGTAATGTTTATTTATATAGCGCATTTCACAGACCAAGGTACAGACCCAAAGCTGTTTACAATGTTCAGAGTCAGATATTGTTCCAATCATTCCACACACGGTGATGACAGAAGCGAGACTCTGAACGCACTGGACCATCAGCCCCCAACCAACATCCATTCTCTCTCTCATTTACAGTCATATCTATTGTGCATGTTTTTAGTGGTAGGGGAAGGCCCGGTTCCGACCAGGATTCGAAACCAGGACTTTCTTGCTGAGAGGCCAGAGTGCTGTCCACTCAGCCACCGTGCCGCCGTACACACATTTAAACAAACACACATAGTACTGTTGGTAGAGAAGTAATCAACCATTTAGTTAAAGCTAGACTAATTGAACGAATATAGAAACATACTGGCTCACACTCCGGTCCAGAGGGGGGCGGTAAATGCACACCAAAAGGTTGTTTGCCCACTGCCGTAGACCCAAAAGAAGAAGTTTCCCCTTTCATTTCCATCCAGGCCATTTATCAGCTTGTGAGTTTCAGTGAGTTAATCTACCACAGGCGTCCAAACATTTTAGTAAGAGGGCCACTTTAGTTCACCAGACTAGTCCAAGGGCCGACATCACGGACTGAAAAACTGTCTTGACTTTCAACAGGCTTTTCTGAGCTTTATGATGATCTATAACGGAGCTGAAGTTGGCTGAATGACAAATGTTTACCATCTCACCAGCTCACAAGTCAACAACTGAATTCCAGATGTCACAGGTTTAAAAGTGTCTGTTGAGGGGGTGTGATCAATAAAAAGGGAAACCGGATAAAAAGGGGATAAAATTTAATAAAAATATTTACAAAAGGGATCCATAAAAGATGATTAAAATCCCAGAGTCCGTCCCCACTGTCCTCCGCTCTTCTCACCCGGGACCGGGCCGCAGTTCCGCCAGCCACTAGCCGACCACGGGTCGGCACCTGGCACCCGCGTGGGAGAGCCGGCACATCCCGGTCGTCGTTGGGCCTAGCCCGGGCGCGCACGCGCCTTCATGCGCTGTCAATGCGCGCCCCCCTTACCGGTGCCGCTCCCCCCGCTGGCCTCAGTGCACCGTGGTCTCTGGCTGGCGGTGCTCGTCCTCATCCTTGGCCCGGTCCCGCGTCCTCCTCCTCTCGTCCTCCTCCGTGTTCTCTCTCCCTCTGTCCTGTGTTTCTTTTCCTGCAGTGCCCGCCCCCAATTAAAAGGTCTTGATTAAAAGCAGGTGTGGGTGATTAGGGGAAGTGTCCAAGGAACTGATTAAAATCCATGCATTAAAAATATAAATACACAAAACACATCACACAAATAAAAGCAGTTAGAAGTCCTTGTTAAAAGTTCACTTTCCCACACAGACGTACTGGGCTTTAGAATGAGTTACGACATGTCTATATTGGCTGAGCTGAAGTTGGATGGATGACACAGTGAACTTGTGTTTATGATCTCAAAGACTACTGCGGGTTAGCGAGGCAGAGGGCCACAGGAAGTGACACTGAGGGCCGCAATTGACCCCCAGGCCTGAGTTTGGACAGACCTGATCTACATTTTTGGTTATCATTGTTTGTTTGTTAATATGCAATTTGTTTTCTGCTTTGTTGCAGTGTTCAAACCATAATAAAACCTTAAAATGACCCTGTCTCGAGACTATTTACCGGCTACTCAGATGCAAATTCAACACCGCGGTCGTCTTGGTCACAGATTAGAACATTATTTCACACGCGCGTACAGCCTTGGCTCGCACGCTGCTTGAGCTCCGCCGGCTCCGTGGTTCTGCTCAGTGGACTCAAGCAGAGATAAAAAGCATCTGTGCACGAGGGTCTGTGCTCTCAGGAGACGCCAACAGCCTGTGAGGGAGCGCCCGTCACTTTGCAGAGGAAGACTCTTGGATCACGGCTTTCTTCGTCTTTCCGGTCATTACCCAAAGCTCATGACCAGAGGCAAGGTCCGTTTAACATGAAGTACATTGGACCTTCTTGTGTCTCACAGGGTTCGATTCCGCCTCCAGGCCTTTCTGAGTGGAGTTTGCATGTTCCCTCCGCGTCTGCGTAGGTTTCCTCCGGGTGCTGCGGTTTCCCATACCACTAAAAACATGTACAATAGGTTTGAATGCAATAAGTGAGAGAAAGGATTTGGATGGGTGGTAAAATGCACTATATAAATAAACATTACTTACATACATTTAAAGCTGGGGTACCTAACTTTCTAACCACAAAAATACTAACCTATGATGCACATATATTGTATGTGTATTATATATACTGTTTATTATACGGCTCCTCACAGCAGCAGGAGAACGCTCCATTGATTTGAATGTAATTTCAAAACGTTCTACCGGTCATTATTTTCTATAACGGACCTCTCAAAACAATAATGACCGCTGCCCTTTGGCAACGCACTCTCTGCTTGTATTTCAAATGCGTGGATAACTCCGCAAGTAGTTCCGGCCACTCCTGAGCTAGCCACGCTCAATCAACACACTTAAATGTTAATCGGAGAATACTTATACATATACATTCTTCACACACGTGCACGGAAATTTTCAGAATTTTCTGGTCTTGTCTTCATGACAAAAATACTATTTCTCTGCGTCAAAAAGCGATCGTGAAAAACCCGGAAGTAGTTCTGGCCGCTCAATAAACGCAAATGCCAATCAATCAACGCAATGAAATGTTTATCGGAGAGTGAATAATACATATCCAGTCTTAATACAAGTGCACGGAAGTTTTCAGAATTTTCCGTTTACGTTTTCATGACAAAAACACTGATGTAATGCGAGAAAAGGCGATCCCGAAAAACCCGGAAGTAGATACCGGCACATTTTCGGACACATTTGCAGAGGATCGAATTATGGATTTAGGTTAGGTTTATGTATGGGTCACTCACCGCTGATGTTCAGAATTCTTTGTTCAGTTTTCATGCAGTTCCAGAGAGTTCTAGTTTGGAAGTTGCTAGCCTAACTGTTGCTAGCATAGCCACAATTGTCAAAGCCACACTGCCTGCCCGCGGTTGCCGAGCAACGGGAAAACTTTTTGGGACTACTTTATTTGTTGTCATTAAATAAACTTTTGGCATTCATAAAAGTGATCTGAAGTTTATTTTGTGTGTTAAGTTGGTACAAAGCAGTATAATAAGCGGGATAATGTATAGCATACAGGTCATTATCGGAAAATAAATAAGGCGTCTGCTTCCGCCCTGTATGCTATACATTATCCCTTACATATTACCCAGACACAAACATATATTGAACCGTATTTTTCGGACCATAAGCCTAATTTTTTCCGTATTTTTCAGACTATTCCGGAAAATACGGTATATGCCTGAGTTTTATCCAGACATACAGTATATGCATGTTTTTATATGTTTATATGATCTCCTCCTGATGTCAGTCACCAGGAAGTTGAACCCACTCCAGGCCCTGACCTCACAGACTCAGGGCTCATCACAGCCAGTCATGTGGGAGAAAGTCTCATAGAGTAAAAACCCAGAGATCAGACCCGCTTTGCTTTTCCTCAGAGACGGAGCAGAAGCTAAATCTCGCTTGATCTTTCTGACTTTTGGGGTTTTAAGCAGGAGGAGTCAGAACAGGTACCACATGGCTTTTTGACCTTTCGATGTCGGCTCTCCCTGTCCTGGATTGTTCACCCACAAATAGGAACAGGAACTGGGTTTGGATCGTTGTGAGACTGGTTAGTTTTACCCTAATCATGGTGTGTTTCTGAATTAGTATTTGTGCTACAGTATATTTTGGCACTGGTGAAATGAAATGTACATGAGAGCTGTGGTATATGACCTGGAAACTGACTTTGGACTGATTTATTATTTTTGTTTTATTATGTGAAACTGAGGACGCCTTATCAGAGTTTTTATGCCTTCAATTTAGGAACCTGTGCATTTAATCTGAGTGGAGAAGTAGTGCCTTGGAAACTAAATATATATATATATATATCTTTAAACCCCTTTCCTTAGTCTAGATGGATAATTTATTGATCCCGTAGGAGAAATTCAGGTGTCCAGTAGTAGCTAAAAAAATTATCTTTGTGGTCCGATGGATAAATCTTTCAAACTAACTTCTCACTCTTCGTTCAGGTCTGTTTAGTTTTCACATTTTCACATAATGAGACTTTAACAAGACTCTTTCTGTCTATTAGAACAAATATAATCAAGCAAATAAGCGAGGTACCTTAGCTTTAGCTCGTACATTGTGATCCCGTGTTGTATTTGAAAAGCATGTGTTTACCCTGCTTCTTTAGATATTATTTTGTGTCTGTGTTTTTGCTTTAAATGTAGTCCTGGCTGTTTCTTTGCGCCGTTGGAGACCTGGTCCCAGTGCACTGTGTGAGTTGTTGCAGTGGCGTCAGCAGCACAGCCGAGCTCCACTGCATCCGTCACTGCCTCGTGCCTCCAGAACCAACGGAAACGCACTCTTCGATGACTTCATCCGCCACTTTATGAGACATGAAATTGCTGCAGATAGAAGCCGCGGAGCAGGGCACGGCTCAGGGACCATCGATAGCCATTAGCTGTTAAATGTATCCCTCATTATTCACCCACGCGGCCCCGACAGAGAGCTGCAGACGTGTGCACGCTGAGTGGCACTGATGACACTTTCTCTAAATCTTAATGGGAAGCTGGGAGTGACTGACTCAAAGTGGAGAAAGACCGGGTGTAAAGAGGAGAATGTCATGACGTAATGAGCGGTGAGTGAGAGAGCTGCAAGGTCGGACCCTGACTGACCGGTGCAGTGGGGGTCAGTCCGTCTCATGCATGGATCCATAATGATAACTGGATATACTAGCTATGTTCCACGCATGGGCACAGTTTCCATCCGCTGTCCCAGTCACACTCACAAACACACTTCACCCTGAACTATTGAGCACGTGTTTAGTGGTAGGGAAAACCGGAGCACCTGGAGGAAATCCACACAGACATGGGGAGAACATGCAAACTCTGCATAGGAAAGCTCTATCTGGAAGTGGAATTGAATAAAACACTTTCTGGCTGTGAAACACAAACGCTACTCTCTCTGCCACTGCATCGCCCTTTTTTCCTCTTTGACACTTTCAGACTGTTTTTGCAAGATTTGTTTCAGTTTTAGAGAATAAAGTTGTTTGTTTTCTTTAATGTGGATGAAGCCGACTAGAGATAACTTGAACTGCTTTTTATGCAAATTTGTGGGTAGCAACGGCAGTTAGCAAGAGCCAATCAGGACAGACACCCTTCTGTCCCCTTTCACGCTACTTGCTAGCTAAAACTGAATAGAAGGCTGTTGATTGGTCAGTTGTTAGGCCTCTATTATAGAAATACTTAGTTGGATCCAAGCCCCAGTGATCCAAGATGGCGCCCTATTCAAATGAATGGCTTGTGCTCAGTAGCGCATGGGACTTCACGGGCGCTGACGTATCAGAGGAACTCGCCTGTATTTGGGCATCGTCTGGTCCTCCCGGTTCTGCGCAGTGGACGAGCTCCCATGATGCTTTGCGCCAAATACGCGTGTGTGGT
This sequence comes from Knipowitschia caucasica, assembly GCA_964034765.1. Taxonomy (NCBI): domain Eukaryota; kingdom Metazoa; phylum Chordata; class Actinopteri; order Gobiiformes; family Gobiidae; genus Knipowitschia; species Knipowitschia caucasica. The sequence goes on from OZ035832.1 coordinate 8,253,296, forward strand.
TTTCATGCACGAGCACAGAGTGGCTCGTGCCTATCCAGTTCTTATTATAGATCCATGGTTGGATCATAAAGATTGACGATGAGGAAACACACCATTGAAAAATGACCAGTACTTAGTTTTCGATTAAAAACTCAAAATGGACTGTAAGAGCCAAATGCAATGATTGGCCTGTGGGGGGCGCCTGTGTGTTATGTCTGTGTGTGTGTGGGGGGGGGGGGTCTAGCATAAAGAGGCTCTCTCCAATGAGCTGGTCACGTGTAGGGGCCAAATGTTTTTACCTGTTTTTACCTTATCTTGGGAGATGCATAAATAAACGTTGATTTTGATTATACAAAGAACATTTGTGGTCAACCGGAGTTATGAAGTACTTGTTTTCTTTTGTCAATTCAAAACTCAAAGTTGTTTTGTTATTTTTATTTATTCATTTACATTCTCCCATTACTAAGACACCATGACTTTAAGATGAATATTAAGATTTGAAGTGAAATACTGATCCATGGATGTCATAGATTACTGCTGTTGAGCCAAACCCCATTCTCATTCTAACACAGAAAACTCCTGCTCCTCCCTGCTCTGTCCTCTGCTCTCACTTTTCGTCCGATGACCAAGTTTTGCAACACTTTTTTAAAATAGCCTACCTGTGATTTCCCATTGGACCAGCGCGTCACTACTCCGTCTTGGCCTTGCCCTTGAGAGCGGCTGAAGGAAACGCAGGCTGTATCCACACATTTGGTCCGGACAGATGGAGGCAGATGAAGAGTGGGCGCTTTGACGAGCCGAGCCTGAGGTGCCTTTTCTCATATGCTCAAGACCAGACCCAACTCTGGAGACGAGATCAACAGGGACGACCAACAAGCAAGAGTTATGGCCGTATATTTTCACCTTTCTTTGTTTCTCTCTGTTCTGAATGTGTCCTTGTTACATTTTAAAAACAGAATCCAAATGCAAATCCAAGAAAAAAACATGTTCAATTAATACAAATTAAGTCTGTATTTCAGCTCTAGGCAAAAACAGTACAGCAACAAACTTGTCTTTCACCTGATGAAAGACAAAAAAAAGAAAATGATTGGAAGTCAAAGAAAGTTTGGTTCATGAATTCTCTGGAAAAGACTCTAAAACACACACAGCTGCGGCACCGGCTGAGTGGAGTCCCAACCTTCATCTGAATAACTTACTTTACTTAACGATGACCCGGAAACTTCATTCCGGGTCTTTACGTGTTTGTGCTTCTTTTGAAAGGTTGGATGTATTTCCATGTTGTTAACATATTAGGGCGACAGTAGCTCAGTTGGTAGAGCATTGGCCTTAAGGCCAGAAGGTTGTGGGTTCAATTCCCACCTCTGCACCTTCTCCACCGGCTCCCACTGATGACTGCTGTCGTTGTGTCCTTGGGCAAGACACTTAACCCCACTTTGCCCAAAGCCCCCACTGAAAGATCAAGGCTATGCTCATACTCAGAGAGCAGCCGTCCTCCTGTGGACTCACCACCTGCAGAGGGTCAGTGAGGGGCTGGTGCTATGAGACTTGGGTGGCATCTCTGATTGCCACCCCCCTGACCCAGAAATGGATTAAAGGGTAGAAAATGGATGGATGGATGGATGGATGGATAACATATTTTGGCTGCAGAGCTGTGAGCCAACTATAGAACTGTCATCCACTTTGGAGACTGTTTGGAGACTTTACAATCTACAAACTTTAACATTTTTAGTGACAAAGAAGAGTACCAGCCCATTACCCAAAGCCCATGACCAGAGGCGAAGGAGAGGACGGAGATTGATCGGTTAATCCAGAGCTTTTCCTGCAAACGCTGCTCCCTCTTCAGCACAACTCACTCGTGAACAAGACCCCGAGATACTTGAACTCCTCCACTTGATGAAGGACCTCTCCACCTGGAGAGGACCAGGACCTGGAGAGGACCAGGACCTGGAGAGGACCAGGACCTGGAGAGGACCAGGACCTGGTGAGGACCAGGACCTGGAGAAGACCAGGACCTGGAGAGGATCAGGACCTGGAGAGGACCAGGACCTGGAGAGGATCAGGACCTGGAGAGGACCAGGACCTGGAGAGGACCAGGACCTGGAGAGGATCAGGACCTGGAGAGGACCAGGAGCTGGTGAGGACCAGGACCTGGAGAAGACCAGGACCTGGAGAGGATCAGGACCTGGAGAGGACCAGGACCTGGAGAGGATCAGGACCTGGAGAGGACCAGGACCTGGAGAGGACCAGGACCTGGAGAGGATCAGGACCTGGAGAGGACCAGGACCTGGTGAGGACCAGGACCTGGAGAATACCAGGACCTGGAGAGGATCAGGACCTGGAGAGGACCAGGACCTGGTGAGGACCAGGACCTGGAGAAGACCAGGACCTGGAGAGGATCAGGACCTGGAGAGGACCAGGACCTGGTGAGGACCAGGACCTGGAGAAGACCAGGACCTGGAGAAGACCAGGACCTGAAGAAGACCAGGACCTGGAGAGGACCAGGACCTGGAGAGGACCAGGACCTGGAGAGGACGAGTACCTGGAGAGGACCAGGACTTGGAGAGGACCAGGACCTGGAGAGGACCAGGACCTGGAGAGGGCAAGGCAGCTTATTCCGGTCCAGCACCATGGCCTCAGATTTGGAGCCAACACTCAGCTGCAAACTGTCCCAGTGCATGTTCAGGTCCTGGTTCGTTGAAAAACAGCAGAGATTATGTTCTGGTTCCTCGTTGCGTATTGCCGTCTCCTCAAAAAAACACGGGGCCCCCTGAGGATTTTCGATTGATCGAGGGGGCCTCGGTATAGAGGACATTGGAATGGCTGGTTTTAAATAGTCAATAATTTGCTAAATTAACGTTACTGCCTTTTATAAGCCAACGTGGCGTAGTGGTTAGCACTTGTGTTCGCAACATGTTCTGGGTTTGAGTCCACCTGGGCCTTTCTGTGAGCAGTTTGCATGTTCTACCTGTATCTGCGAAGGTTTCCTCTGGGTGCTCCGGTTTCCCCAACCACTACAACCACAAGAACATGGTGAATGATTGTACAGTGTGACTGTGGGACTGCAGATGGAAACTAGCTTCATAATGCTACAATTTGGTATATTCACAGTTACTGCTTCAATTGTATTTTGAGAATAATACATATTTTTGGCCATCTTACCCTGTAGTATCATCTGTATTAAGTATCTTTCATAATAAGTATAAGAAAAGCATATATGTTTAGGACAACAGTTGACAAATGGTGAGGGGCTCTGCTGTCTATGAGGGATTTGAGTTCATTTCATCCAATCAGGAGCTCAGGAACTCAGGGGGCGGGTCTAACTGTTTCTTGCCTTTGAAAAACGTCTCTCCATCTTCACCATTTGAAAAGTAACTGACCTTCACTTAAACTATATTATTAACCATCATTTCCCCGTCATCGTTCCCTTTGCGTCGTGTTTTAAGTGAGAAATAATCCTTTAATCTCTTGCGTTTGAATCTATAGAAAAAAAACCTCAGTCTTCCCCAATCCCCAGTCTCACACATACAATAACCGTTTGGAGTAGTCCGTCAAATAATCCGGTTCCATTTAAAGTGGTTATATAATAAAGATTACATAGTGTTTGAAGAGGAAAAGCAGCTTGGCAACAGTACCACGCCGCTCTCAGTAATGACTTTGTAGCGGTCCGTTAGCATAGCCAATAGAAGCCCTGTGTTCTGGTTATTAGCTGCTTAATGAGTTGCTGAGTTGCACTAAAGCAGTAATAAAGAAAAGCATATACTCCAACAAGGTCCTGTCAGGGGCCGTAGCTCACGCGGCTAACGGCGGCGTCTCATTACGCCTGTTTAACTTTTCATGGCAAAATAATACCAGAGAATCATGTGTTTAAATCCGTCTAATTCTCAACCTCAAAGCAGTTTGGGTCAATACAAAGTCTGTAACGTTTAGATTAGATACTGTTATGTTTTTATCCTTTGCCACCGCAAGATCAGCAGAGGAGAAAACATCCACGACCAATAGTAGCCAAGAGAATTTTTAACTTTCTGGTTGAAGATGGCCGACGCTGAAGCAGAAGTAAGCTCTATGTTGAAATTGTTGGAGATAAAGAAGTGCGGAACATGACATTTAGATGCACTTTTTGTGTCAAACCAAATGCTCTGTCAACCTCTCAAAAAAGCATCATGAAAGTGATAGTCTGTAACTCTAAATGAATTACAAATTTTAGGAAATGTGTAAAATTGACCTCCTGGCCTTAAATGTTTATAATAAATAAGTCATTTTATTCATTCTAATATTACGGGCAAGTCCCGCCTTCCCTGCTCTTAGCTATAGCTCAGAATCCACGATGCCGTCCATGTTAACCAATCGAGTCATGCCAAGGGCTGTCAATCATCAGCGCTGATGCTCGTAGCTGCTCATGCTCAGTTGTTTGTTTTCGCGGAACCTCCGAATCAAGCCTCTATTAGGCTCTGACCCTATATCCATAATCATTTATATACTGAACCTATATCCATAATCATATATATATGAACCTATATCCATAATCATTTATATACTGACCCTATATCCATAATCATTTATATATGAACCTATATCCATAATCATTTATATATGAACCTATATCCATAATCATTTATATACTGACCCTATATCCATAATCAGATCCTCTGCAGATGTGTCCTATAATGTGCAATTCATAATAATTGCACTTCCTGGTTTGCCGCGATCACTTTTTTTGTGCATAAAAACATTATTCTTTTCATTAAAACGTTAACAAATAATTCTGAAAACCTCTATGCATGTGTATTAATAATGTATATGTATAATGTGTTCTCTGATTAACATTTAAAAGTGTTACGGAAACGTAGGCGTAGACCAATCAGAAAGGAAGGGGGAGGAGCTTGCGTCGTATTTTTCAAATCAAGTACCTCTCTCTCTCTTTTTCTGACAAACTGCAGACAATCACTTTAAATGTGTTCAGTAGTTCAGCAGAGAATCAAAGGACTTGGACTTGGATCTTCCTGTTTAGTGAAAGTAATTCCAAAGTAATGCAGTAGTAGAGTAATACTTTACAATCAGAGACAGTAATATGGAACTAACACAAAACGTTGAAATCACTTTAACTGTTAATTAATACCTAATAAACATTCAGTTCCTGAAGTATCTTTCCAGGTCCACAAGTATTTGCACACGCAAGTTTTCCCTCTACGAAATTAGGGAGAGGTCTGAAATGTTGTTTTTATTTCCACTGATAGAGACATAATCTAAAAAGAAAAATCCGGTTATAATTGATTGACTGCGGAACCTTCCGCAGTCAACCATTGGTTTTGTATTTCTTTATTCCGTCATTTTTTTTGACACGTTTCACAGCTTTCACATTTTCAACAATTTCCACAAGTTATACATCAAAACGTTCCACATGTTTGGGAGATTATTGCTATTACTTTTGGGACTTCAGCGATTTCCGGTTTTTCCGCAATCGGACAAAAATCTGCATTGAGAATTCTGCAATGCATTTTAATAGGCCCATGCATTTTAATAGGACTTCAGCTCTTTCAGACATTTCTACAGTTTCAATGATTCAACAGTTTCAAGGATTCAACAGTTTCAAGGATTTCAGCAGTTTCAAGATTTCAAGAGTTTCAAGGACTTCAACAGTTTCAAGGACTTCAGCAGTTTCAAGGACTTCAGCAGTTTCAAGGACTTCAGCAGTTTCAAGGACTTCAGTGTAATCATGCAACCTAATAGGGATTTTTCCATGTAAACCAGTATAATGCAACCTAATAGGGATTTTTCCATGTAAACCAGTATAATGCAACTTAATAGGGATTTTTCCATGTAAACCAGTATAATGCAACTTAATAGGGTTTTTTCATGTAAACCAGTATAATGCAACTTAATAGGGTTTTTTTTCATGTAAACCAGTATAATGCAACTTAATGGGGATTTTTCCATGTAAACCAGTATAATGCAACTTAATAGGGGTTTTTACATGTAAACCAGTATAATGCAAATTAATAGGGTTTTTTCCATGTAAACCAGTATAATGCAACTTAATAGGGATTTTTCCATGTAAACCAGTACAATGCAACTTAATAGGGATTTTTTCCATGTAAACCAGTATAATGCAACTTAATGGGGATTTTTCCATGTAAACCAGTATAATGCAACTTAATGGGGATTTTTCCATGTAAACCAGTATATGCAACTTAATAGGGATTTTTCCATGTAAACAGTATAATGCAACTTAATAGGGATTTTTCCATGTAAACCAGTATAATGCAACTTAATGGGGATTTTTCCATGTAAACCAGTATATGCAACTTAATAGGGATTTTTCCATGTAAACCAGTATAATGCAACTTAATGGGTTTTTTTCATGTAAACCAGTATAATGCAACTTAATAGGGTTTTTACATGTAAACCAGTGTATAATGGAACTTAATAGGGGTTTTTACATGTAAACCAGTATAATGCAACTTAATAAGGATTTTTACATGTAAACCACTATAATGTAACCTAATAGGGGTTTTTACATGTAAACCAGTATAAAGCAACTTAATAGGGATTTGTACATGTAAACCAGTATAATGCAACCTAATAGGGATTTTTCCATGTAAACCAGTTATAATGCAACTTAATAGGGATTTTTCCATGTAAACCAGTATAATGCAACTTAATAGGGATTTTTCCATGTAAACCAGTATAATGCAACTTAATAGGGTTTTTTCATGTAAACCAGTATAATGCAACTTAATAGGGATTTTTCCATGTAAACCAGTATAATGCAACTTAATAGGGGGTTTTTACATGTAAACCAGTATAATGCAACTTAATAGGGGTTTTTCCATGTAAACCAGTATAATGCAACTTAATAGGGTTTTTTTCATGTAAACCAGTATAATGCAACTTAATGGGGATTTTTCCATGTAAACCAGTATTATGCAACTTAATAGGGATTTTTCCATGTAAACCAGTATAATGCAACTTAATAGGGTTTTTTTCATGTTAACCAGTATAATGCAACTTAATAGGGTTTTTTTCATGTAAACCAGTATAATGCAACTTAATAGGGTTTTTTTCATGTATAATGCAACCTAATAGGTTGCATTATACCACCAGACCAAGACCCAAACGAAGACTCAGACCACCACCAGATAATGACCACAGACCAGGTTTCCTTAGTTACAGGAACCAAATTGTTTCAGCGGTGAGGGGATTTTTCAGTTTCAAGGACACTTTCAATACATTCAGTAGTTTCAAGGATTTCAGCTGTTTAAGAATTTAACCAGTTTCAAGGATATCAGGAGGTTCAAGGATTTCAGGAGTTTCCACACTTTCAACAGTTTCCAGGTTTAAAAAAGTTTCAAGGATTTCAGGAGTTTCAATGTTTCAACAGTTTCAAGGATTTCAGGAGTTTAAAGGTTTCAACAATTTCAAGGACTTCAGGAGTTTCAAATATCTATCAAGTATTTTAACAGTTTCAAGGCTTTTTAAAGGATTTCAAGGATTTTTTTTAGCAGATTTCCACATTAGATCTGTTCCGCAGTCAATCGCAATGGCTTCAGCCATTGCAAGTTTCTAGTTATTTATTAGTATGTTCATTTTGAAAGAACAATATTCACATTTTCCCAAGTTTTATTTGCAAAAAGTGCAGTCCCTTAATATTTAAAAATCCACATTAAAGACCCACTTTTTAAGATAAGATAAGATAAGATAGCCTTAATTGATCTCACACTGGAGAGATTTCCACACAGACACATTTGGCACAGATAGTATAAACTATCAGAGTGATTCTAAGACGCTGCGCAGACGTTTCCAGGCTCCTGATGCAAATTTCTCAGCGTGCATACGAGGTTGAAAAACTATGTAGTTCTAGCGCCCGCTCAGTAGTGGGCAGAGGAACTTTACTTTACTTTGGGCGGCACGGTGGCCGAGTGGATAGCACTCTCGCCTCTCAGCAAGAAGGTCCTGGGTTCGAATCCCGGTCGGACCAGGGCCTTTCTGAGTGGAGTTTGCATGTTCTCCCCGTGTCTGCGTAGGTTTCCTCCGGGTACTCCGGTTTCCCCTACCACTAAAAATATGTCCAATAGTTCTGGCATGCGCTTCCTGTACTGGCGACCCCGCTCCCATCTCTGTGTGGAGTGAGAGACAAATGCCCTAAAAAAAAAAAATTAACAATTGTAAACCGCTTTGAGACTCAGATCTGCAGTGAAAAGGTGGTATATAAATAAAGATTATTTACTTACAACACGACAGACGACCCCCAAACCCCCCACCCCGACAGTCAGCCATAGCGTTTTACTGCCACATTGTCTCCGTGTAAACTCAACCTCAGATTGTGCAAAATACAAAAGTCTGCAAACATTTTAAAGCTTTTTTCACTTTTAACGCCTGTGTTGCAAATGCATTTTGTACAATGTAATCTGACTTCATGTTGTAAATGTGCCATACTAATAAACTTGACATTGACCTCCCTTCTCTCTTTGTCTGTGGCGTCGCCTTTCCTTGTGTCGTCGTAGTGCACCCAGCTTCACGGCACCAAACCCAACGGAGCCGTGCGTGAGCTAACTCCTGTCGTTCCTCGGTAATTAGCCCGTGGCCGCGGCGCTGAGCTCCCGGTGCGGGGATAAATAAGTGGAAAGTCGGTGTAATGGATCTCAGGGGGACGGCGCGCATCTCCGGTGGCTTGTTATAGTCACGGCTCGCTTCCTCTGCTTTGTCAGGGTCCAGGGCTAGAGCTGCTTAAGAGGGGAACGCAAATGACTAAAGTAACAAACGAAGAGGAAAAGCCAGGGTAGAAACAACACATAAAACTACAGACTGTGGAAGGAGTGGACAGTGCTAACACGCTAACCCGCTAACTCAGGGGTCTTCAAACCGGTCGTCAAAGGGCCGTGTGGCTGCGGGTTTTTGTTTCTGCTTGACTCCACCGATGTCATCAAGTCTGCAGGTTAAGACCGGACTTACTTGATGTCGAGGAAATGAGTGGAGTCTGCTCGGAGCTCCTGCTTAGTTGGAATGAAAACCCGCAGAAACACCAGCCCTTTACGGACCACTGCGCTAACTCAATGGAGCTCAAAGGGGAGGTTCCCATAGATGGACTACATTTTTAAACTCCTCTAACTCAGTAACTGTGAGCTTAAAAGTTCATGGTTCAGAAGTCTCTAGGATCCGGGTCTTTAGTTTAATATCGTCTTTGTAAATAGTTTAAGCGCATGTCGAGGCTCTACAGATAAGGGTCCTATAACTACTATGACTTGTGGCCGTCAAATACAATGTACAGTACAGTATGTGTCAGAATGGCTGGGAGGGGATTGGGTTAATATAAGCCAGGGGTGCCCAAACTTTTTAGTGAGAGGGCCACTTTGGTTCACCGAAAATTCACACGGTCCGAAAACATAGGTTAACTGGATTAAGGCTGTTCTGAGCTTTAAGATAAGGTGTGAAATGTCTATATTCAAAAATATCAAATATAGATATTAACTTAGTCAAACAAAGTTAATGGATTTGAGATAAATTGTACTTCAAAACAATTTACAAAAATCTTGGCAGAGCTGAAGTTGGCTGGATTACACTGTGAACTCGTTTTCAGGATCTAATAAACTACTTTTGGATTAGCGAGGCAGAGGGCCGTATAAAATGACACAGAGGGCCGCAATTGGCCCCCGGGCCTTAGGTTGGACAGGCCTGATCTAAGCATATACTTCACCCTCTCCCTTTTCAAACCATGCCTCCTGTTTGGCTCTTTTTACTTTTCTTCAATTATTTGTCTGTGAATTATGTTTTTGTTTTTTTTCTTGTGCATGTTTTAAATAAATAAACAAATCAGTCAAAATAATAAAAACACATTCTTTGGCCGCGCTGCTTTCAAGGGTGCGGCTAATAGTCTAGAATTTACAGTAATTACAACATTATTTTACCCAGAGTCGACACTATCGGCAGAACATGACGTAATAAAACCGGACGATTGGATTTTCTGACGTTAAATTATTCAGGTGCAGTTGATTGCAGTTGTTGCTAATTGCTGCCTGTTTAAAAGTGTGTTACGTGTAAATCCGTCCTGAGTGTTCAGACTCTCCACGGGCGGCGAGCGAGATCTGTGTCAGCCATCTGTGCCGAGACCAGGACTACAGTCGTCAATAATGTAAAGAGGCCGTCTGTCCCTGCAACACGGAGCCTTCGAGAGCCTGCCGTGAAAATAGAATCATGTAAACGAAAGAAAAAAGAATAATCCATAACTGCACTTCCTCGCTCTCGAAACGGTTTGATGCGTTTTCACTGTTTTGGTCTTTATGACATATTTACCAATCAATCAATCTGTATTTGTAGAGCGCTGTTCCCAACACAAGGTAACTCAGTGTGCACAGCAGGCGTACACAAAACCTTCAAATCACAAATAACATATATAAAGCAGGTCTAAAGCAGGACTAAAGCAGGACTAAAGCAGGTCTAAAGCAGGACAAAAGCAGGACTAAACCAGGACTAAAGCAGGACTGAAGCAGGTCTAAAGCAGGACTAATGCAGGACTAAAGCAGGTCTAGAGCAGGTCTAAAGCAGGACTAAAGCAGGACAAAAACTGGACTAAAGCAAGACTAAAGCTGGACTAAAGCAGGACTAAAGCAGATCTAAAGCAGATCTAAAGCAGGACTAAAGCAGGACTAAAGCAGGTCTAAAGCAGGACAAAAGCAGGACTAAAGCAGGACTAAACCAGGACTGAAGCAGGACTGAAGCAGGACTAAAGCAGATCTAAAGCAGGACTAATGCAGGACTAATGCAGGACTAAAGCAGGACAAAAGCTGGACTAAAGCAAGACTAAAGCTGGACTAAAGCAGGACTAAACCAGATCTAAAGCAGATCTAAAGCAGGACTAAAGCAGGACTAAAGCAGGTCTAAAGCAGGACAAAAGCAGGACTAAACCAGGACTAAAGCAGGACTGAAGCAGGTCTAAAGCAGGACTGAAGCAGGACTAAAGCAGGTCTACAGCAAGACTAAAGCAGGACTAAAGCTGGACTGAAGCAGGACTAAAGCAGGACTAAAGCAGGACTAAAGCAGGACTAAAGCAGGACAAAAGCAGGTCTAAAGCAGGTCTAAAGCAGGTCTAAAGCAGGCCTAAAGCAGGACTAAAGCAGGTCTAAAGCAGGACTAAAGCAGGACTAAAGCAGGACTAAAGCAGGTCTAAAGCAGGACTAAAGCAGGACTAAAGCAGGTCTAAATCTTTAGCACACAAACAAACAGAAGTCTTTAACCTGGATTTGAACACCGCCGATGTAGAATCCTGTCTCACATTTCCATTATCAGGGGCTGTAAATACACCAGAGTTGTCTGAGGAAGCCTACGCAGACACAGGGAGAACATGCAAAACCCAGAAGGTGTGCAGGTGGAATGGAGTCCAGGACCCTCTTGCTGTGAGTTCTACGTGCGTCTGTGGAGAGGAGAGTTGTTTGTGTTTTACTAAAGTTTGACAGACATGGCTCTCACGGGGAGTTTTCAGGACTGACTTTTGGCTGCTCTCTCGGTGACCGTGGCCCGCAGTCTGGAGGGCACTGAGGTCCGACGGCTCTGGATGATGTGATGTGGATGTCTGGGCCAGCTGGGGTCTGGGTCAGCTGGGGTCTGGGTCAGCTGGGGTCTGGGTCAGCTGGGGTCCAGAACGGTGCACACAGGCCACGTCCCAGGCGTACTACCATCGTTCAAACAGTGGGATTGGTACGATGTGCTCCCTGCAGCAGTCTGTGGTACTTTGGAGCGGCTCCCCGAGGATTCAGAGAAAGTTCTTTTGATTTTTGTTTAACAGTCACCAATATTTCTGTTTAAAAGCTCCCACTCAGAGAAGTGTTCTGCTTTTAAAAACAAAGGTATTGTCCATAAATGTGTTTTTGCAGATGACAATTTTGAAATTTGGAAAAAATAAATGAATAATTTTTCACCTCCTGGTGGCGTGGGGATAGTGCTTTATTTCTTACCCTTCATCCTTGTGTCAGTATTTTTTCTACTGAATAAATATATCGTTGTTAGTGGCCAAAACAATGCATAATATTTCCTCTTTAAGAATGTTACTTCAAACTTGGCTTACGTCACTTTGCATGTGAGAAGTCTATATCAGAACCTTTTTGTTAGAGGGCCACTTTAGTTTCCAAGACCCGGAGCCGGCTGAATGATGTTCTAGTTCTCCAGCTTCAACCTCACCACGGTCTGATCTGATCTGAATGGATTTTATCCAGAAAATCTCTCCATGTTCCTTTGGCTCACGAGGCTCAGCCCAAAGCTGTCCTGCACCACTCTGACCTCTGCTTGCTCTCTGCCGCGCTGCAGAGCTAACAACACTTCATGCTAATGGCGGTCATGTGACATCACAGTGGAGTAGACTGCAAATGAACGCATACATTTCCATCATCCACTTTTTTTCCCATTCCACAGATTGACTCAGCGAGCTATTCTTGAAGTCATATCGGGCTGTTTAAGCTTGTCAGCACAAATACATCACAGCAAACAGCGTCAGAGGCGAGATGTGGCCTCGAGTCCAAAGGCTGTGATTTCAGACGACAGAGTGAAATACTGTAGAAAGACAATGCGGTTTCCTCTGCACAAGCGCGGCATCATTTGGACAGCTCGTTTTGATAAGAGGCGGGCCGTAAAATGTCACGCTGCTTCATGGAGTGGGTCTGTAGCTCTGCGCCCGCTCCCATTCCTCACTATTATGAAATGCAAATTTAATGTCAGCCGCTTCACTCAGGAAATAAATCCACTCGTGCTCGAGCCAAGATCCACCGACTCAGAGAGAGATGTGTGTGAGGCGCCTGTGTCGTCCAGAGACACATGTATCTACTGTACACACTACAGGAACTATGGCCGTCAAAGATGAAGTTCAGTTCTTTTTCCACATAATGTCATTAATGTCATACAGTAAATTAATTACAACAATATTGTGACATTAAACTGACTTCATTATTATTATTCATAAAACTATTTCTTACTATACTATACTTCTTACTGCTAGTACTGCATCGATTAGGGGTGAGGTGTGTTCACTTTAAGTAGCCCCTGGTTCACTTTAAGTGGCCCCTGGTTCACTTTTAGTAGCCCCTGGTTCACTTTAAGTGGCCCCTGGTTCACTTGTGACTCAGTGTGAACGCTCCTTAAAAGGTCAGTCATAAATAAATCTGCAGTGAATGTGCTGAAAAGTGGATGTCACGGTTTTCACTTTGCATTTTACTGTTGTTCTGTTTAAAGACCAGGTCTATTCCACCTGATGTGATCCTCATTCACCCAATAGTGCACCACAGCAGCAGCAGGACTACTGCTACTGCTACTGATACTACTACTACTGCTACTACTGCTACTGCTACTGCTACTACTGCTACTGCTATTATATTGCTTTAATACTGCTACTACTGCTACTATCCTCCTCCTACTACTATGATACTTCAAATACTAACCTTACTGCTGCTGCTTCTAAACTACTACTACTCTCAAAACCCTCGTGTGAACTATTCCATCAGATCTCATAATCCTACTGTTTTTATTTGTGTTTACAGTAAAGTGTCGATTATAGAATCTGGACTTCAAAAGGTTTTAACTCAAAAACTAAAATTACAATCATAGATTAGAAAAAGACACACATCAAACTGTCATGGTGTGGGTTTTATTTTTGTATTTTAGTTTTATTTTGACATTGTTCTCTGTGGTTTGGTTTTAGTTGTACTTCCTGTCCTGGTTTCCCCTGTCTTGACTGTCTGCCCCGCCCTGATGTGTTTCACCTGTGTCTGTGTCTATTTGTACCATGTGCTTCTCTCCCCTGGTTGCTGGTCCATTGTATTGTCTTTGTTCGTGCCTTTGTTCCTGGTCTCGTTTTTGGATTTTAGTTTTTTCATTATTAAATCATTTATATATTTTCATTCCTGCATTTTGAGTCCTCCATCATCACACCACATGACACAAACACAGACATGTCGAAGAGATAGTGTGGATAAAATCAAAAGATTGACAGATACATTTTAGGCTAAAATTTAAAACAGCCTCTGATTGGATAATTCTTCTGTGACTCAGTGACAAAGATGAACTCCACAGATTCACATTAACACAACATCTGGAAATCACTTTAAAAAGGAACCATTTTTGAAAAGTAATCAATACAATTTGAACTAGAAACTTGCAATGGCTGAAGCCATTGCGATTGACTGCGGAACAGATCTAATGTGGAAATCTGCTAAAAAAAATCCTTGAAATCCTTTAAAAGGCCTTGAAACTGTTAAAATACTTGATAGATATTTGAAACTCCTGAAGTCCTTGAAATTGTTGAAACCTTTAAACTCCTGAAATCCTTGAAACTGTTGAAACATTGAAACTCCTGAAATCCTTGAAACTTTTTTAAACCTGGAAACTGTTGAAAGTGTGGAAACTCCTGAAATCCTTGAACCTCCTGATATCCTTGAAACTGGTTAAATTCTTAAACAGTTGAAATCCTTGAAACTACTGAATGTATTGAAAGTGTCCTTGAAACTGAAAAATCCCCTCACCGCTGAAACAATTTGGTTCCTGTAACTAAGGAAACCTGGTCTGTGGTCATTATCTGGTGGTGGTCTGAGTCTTCGTTTGGGTCTTGGTCTGGTGGTATAATGCAACCTATTAGGTTGCATTATACTGGTTTACATGGAAAAATCCCTATTAAGTTGCATTATACTGGTTTACATGGAAAAATCTCTATTAAGTTGCATTATACTGGTTTACATGGAAAAATCCCTATTAGGATGCATTATACTGGTTTACATGTACAAATCCCTATTAAGTTGCTTTATACTGGTTTACATGTAAAAACCCCTATTAGGTTACATTATAGTGGTTTACATGTAAAAATCCTTATTAAGTTGCATTATACTGGTTTACATGTAAAAACCCCTATTAAGTTCCATTATACTGGTTTACATGTAAAAACCCCTATTAAGTTCCATTATACTGGTTTACATGTAAAAACCCCTATTAAGTTCCATTATACTGGTTTACATGTAAAAACCCTATTAAGTTGCATTATACTGGTTTACATGAAAAAAACCCTATTAAGTTGCATTATACTGGTTTACATGGAAAAATCCCTATTAAGTTGCATTGTACTGGTTTACATGGAAAAATCCCTATTAAGTTGCATTATACTGGTTTACATGGAAAAAACCCTATTAAGTTCCATTATACTGGTTTACATGTAAAAAAAACCCTATTAAGTTGCATTATACTGGTTTACATGGAAAAATCCCCATTAAGTTGCATTATACTGGTTTACATGAAAAAAACCCTATTAAGTTGCATTATACTGGTTTACATGAAAAAAACCCTATTAAGTTGCATTATACTGGTTTACATGGAAAAATCCCTATTAAGTTGCATAATACTGGTTTACATGGAAAAATCCCCATTAAGTTGCATTATACTGGTTTACATGAAAAAAACCCTATTAACTTGCATTATACTGGTTTACATGGAAAAATCCCTATTAAGTTGCATTATACTGGTTTACATGGAAAAATCCCTATTAAGTTGCATTATACTGGTTTACATGGAAAAATCCCTATTAAGTTGCATTATACTGGTTTACATGGAAAAACCCCTATTAAGTTGCATTATACTGGTTTACATGGAATAATCCCTATTAGGTTGCATTATACTGGTTTACATGGAATAATCCCTATTAGGTTGCATGATTACACTGAAGTCCTTGAAACTGCTGAAGTCCTTGAAACTGTTGAAGTCCTTGAAACTGTTGAAGTCCTTGAAACTCTTGAAACCTTGAAACTGTTGAATCCTTGAAACTGTTGAATCCTTGAAACTGTTGAATCCTTGAAACTGTTGAATCATTGAAACTGTAGAAATGTCTGAAAGAGCTGAAGTCCTATTAAAATGCATGGGCCTATTAAAATGCATTGCAGAATTCTCAATGCAAATTAATGGCAGAATTCCCAAGCCCGTAGAAAAAAACTGGAAAACTGCAGAACTCTAATTGATTGACTGCGGAACCTTCCGCAGTCAACCATTGGTTTTGGTGTTCTTTATTGATTGACTGCGGAACCTTCCGCAGTCAACCATTGGTTTTGTATTTCTTTATTCCGTCATTTTTTTTGACACGTTTCACAGCTTTCACATTTTCAACAATTTCCACAAGTTATACATCAAAACGTTCCACATGTTTGGGAGATTATTGATTGACTGCGGAACCTTCCGCAGTCAACCATTGGTTTTGTATTTCTTTATTCCGTCATTTTTTTTGACACGTTTCACAGCTTTCACATTTTCAACAATTTCCACAAGTTATACATCAAAACGTTCCACATGTTTGGGAGATTATTGCTATTACTTTTGGGACTTCAGCGATTTCCGGTTTTTCCGCAATCGGACAAAAATCTGCATTGAGAATTCTGCAATGCATTTTAATAGGCCCATGCATTTTAATAGGACTTCAGCTCTTTCAGACATTTCTACAGTTTCAATGATTCAACAGTTTCAATGATTCAACAGTTTCAAGGATTCAACAGTTTCAAGGATTCAACAGTTTCAAGGATTTCAGCAGTTTCAAGATTTCAAGAGTTTCAAGGACTTCAACAGTTTCAAGGACTTCAGCAGTTTCAAGGACTTCAGCAGTTTCAAGGACTTCAGCAGTTTCAAGGACTTCAACAGTTTCAAGGACTTCAGCAGTTTCAAGGACTTCAGTGTAATCATGCAACCTAATAGGGATTTTTCCATGTAAACCAGTATAATGCAACTTAATAGGGATTTTTCCATGTAAACCAGTATAATGCAACTTAATAGGGTTTTTTCATGTAAACCAGTATAATGCAACTTAATAGGGTTTTTTTTCATGTAAACCAGTATAATGCAACTTAATGGGGATTTTTCCATGTAAACCAGTATAATGCAACTTAATAGGGGTTTTTACATGTAAACCAGTATAATGCAACTTAATAGGGTTTTTTCATGTAAACCAGTATAATGCAACTTAATAGGGTTTTTTTTCATGTAAACCAGTATAATGCAACTTAATGGGGATTTTTCCATGTAAACCAGTATAATGCAACTTAATAGGGGTTTTTACATGTAAACCAGTATAATGCAACTTAATAGGGTTTTTTCCATGTAAACCAGTATAATGCAACTTAATAGGGTTTTTTCCATGTAAACCAGTATAATGCAACTTAATAGGGTTTTTTCCATGTAAACCAGTACAATGCAACTTAATAGGGATTTTTCCATGTAAACCAGTATAATGCAACTTAATAGGGTTTTTTACATGTAAACCAGTATAATGCAACTTAATGGGGATTTTTCCATGTAAACCAGTATTTATGCAACTTAATAGGGATTTTTCCATGTAAACCAGTATAATGCAACTTAATAGGGTTTTTTCATGTAAACCAGTATAATGCAACTTAATAGGGTTTTTTTTCATGTAAACCAGTATAATGCAACTTAATGGGGATTTTTCCATGTAAACCAGTATAATGCAACTTAATAGGGGTTTTTACATGTAAACCAGTATAATGCAACTTAATAGGGTTTTTTCCATGTAAACCAGTATAATGCAACTTAATAGGGTTTTTTCCATGTAAACCAGTATAATGCAACTTAATAGGGTTTTTTCCATGTAAACCAGTACAATGCAACTTAATAGGGATTTTTCCATGTAAACCAGTATAATGCAACTTAATAGGGTTTTTTACATGTAAACCAGTATAATGCAACTTAATGGGGATTTTTCCATGTAAACCAGTATTATGCAACTTAATAGGGATTTTTCCATGTAAACCAGTATAATGCAACTTAATAGGGATTTTTCCTTGTAAACCAGTATAATGCAACTTAATAGGGTTTTTTTCATGTAAACCAGTATAATGCAACTTAATGGGGATTTTTCCATGTAAACCAGTATTATGCAACTTAATAGGGATTTTTCCATGTAAACCAGTATAATGCAACTTAATAGGGTTTTTACATATAAACCAGTATAATGGAACTTAATAGGGGTTTTTACATGTAAACCAGTATAATGGAACTTAATAGGGGTTTTTACATGTAAACCAGTATAATGCAACTTAATAAGGATTTTTACATGTAAACCACTATAATGTAACCTAATAGGGGTTTTTACATGTAAACCAGTATAAAGCAACTTAATAGGGATTTGTACATGTAAACCAGTATAATGCAACCTAATAGGGATTTTTCCATGTAAACCAGTATAATGCAACTTAATAGAGATTTTTCCATGTAAACCAGTATAATGCAACTTAATAGGGATTTTTCCATGTAAACCAGTATAATGCAACCTAATAGGGATTTTTCCATGTAAACCAGTATAATGCAACCTAATAGGGATTTTTCCATGTAAACCAGTATAATGCAACCTAATAGGTTGCATTATACCACCAGACCAAGACCCAAACGAAGACTCAGACCACCACCAGATAATGACCACAGACCAGGTTTCCTTAGTTACAGGAACCAAATTGTTTCAGCGGTGAGGGGATTTTTCAGTTTCAAGGACACTTTCAATACATTCAGTAGTTTCAAGGATTTCAACTGTTTAAGAATTTAACCAGTTTCAAGGATATCAGGAGGTTCAAGGATTTCAGGAGTTTCCACACTTTCAACAGTTTCCAGGTTTAAAAAAAGTTTCAAGGATTTCAGGAGTTTCAATGTTTCAACAGTTTCAAGGATTTCAGGAGTTTAAAGGTTTCAACAATTTCAAGGACTTCAGGAGTTTCAAATATCTATCAAGTATTTTAACAGTTTCAAGGCCTTTTAAAGGATTTCAAGGATTTTTTTTAGCAGATTTCCACATTAGATCTGTTCCGCAGTCAATCGCAATGGCTTCAGCCATTGCAAGTTTCTAGTTCCGTCTTTTTCCTGATTTTTGACACGTTTCACAGCTTTCACATTTTCAACAATTTCCACAAGTTATACATCAAAACGTTCCACATGTTTGGGAGATTATTGCTATTACTTTTGGGACTTCAGCGATTTCCAGTTTTTCCGCAATCGGACAAAAATCGGTCGATTTTTCCCATTGACTTATAATGGGGCTTCCACAAATTCATAGTTTTCAGAATTTTCTTCAACATTTTCAGCATTTTCTGCAGTTTGTGCATGTTCAGCTTCCACAACTTGTGAGTTTTCAGAAAAAATTAGAGTTCTGCAGTTTTCCAGTTTTTTTCTACGGGCTTGGGAATTCTGCCATTAATTTGCATTGAGAATTCTGCAATGCATTTTAATAGGCCCATGCATTTTAATAGGACTTCAGCTCTTTCAGACATTTCTACAGTTTCAATGATTCAACAGTTTCAATGATTCAACAGTTTCAAGGATTCAACAGTTTCAAGGATTCAACAGTGTCAAGGTTTCAAGAGTTTCAAGGACTTCAGCAGTTTCAAGGTTTCAAGAGTTTCAAGGATTCAACAGTTTCAAGGTTTCAAGAGTTTCAAGGACTTCAACAGTTTCAAGGATTCAACAGTGTCAAGGTTTCAAGAGTTTCAAGGACTTCAGCAGTTTCAAGGTTTCAAGAGTTTCAAGGATTCAACAGTTTCAAGGTTTCAAGAGTTTCAAGGACTTCAACAGTTTCAAGGACTTCTACAGTTTCAAGGACTTCAGCAGTTTCAAGGACTTCAGTGTAATCATGCAACCTAATAGGGATTTTTCCATGTAAACCAGTATAATGCAACTTAATAGGGTTTTTTTCCATGTAAACCAGTATAATGCAACTTAATAGGGTTTTTTTCATGTAAACCAGTATAATGCAACTTAATAGGGATTTTTCCATGTAAACCAGTATAATGCAACTTAATAGGGATTTTTCCATGTAAACCAGTATAATGCAACTTAATGGGGATTTTTACATGTAAACCAGTATAATGCAACTTAATAGGGGTTTTTACATGTAAACCAGTATAATGCAACTTAATAGGGGTTTTTTACATGTAAACCAGTATAATGGAACTTAATAGGGTTTTTTACATGTAAACCAGTATAATGGAACTTAATAGGGGTTTTTACATGTAAACCAGTATAATGGAACTTAATAGGGGTTTTTACATGTAAACCAGTATAATGCAACTTAATAGGGATTTTTACATGTAAACCAGTATAATGCAACTTAATAGGGATTTTTCCATGTAAACCAGTATAATGCAACTTAATAGGGTTTTTTACATGTAAACCAGTATAATGCAACTTAATGGGGATTTTTCCATGTAAACCAGTATAATGCAACTTAATAGGGGTTTTCACATGTAAACCAGTATAAAGGATAACAGTTTAAAGGATATCAGGAGCTTCAAATACTTCAGGAGTTTCAAAGATGTTTAAAGTATTTTAACAGTTTCAAGGATTTCAAGGATTTTTCAGCTAAATTCCACATTAGATCTGTTCCGCAGTCAATCGCAATGGCTTCAGCCATTGCAACGGTTTCTAGTTTTTTCTGAAAACTCACAAGTTGTGGAAGCTGAACATGCACAAACTGCAGAAAATGCTGAAAATGTTGAAGAAAATTCTGAAAACTATGAATTTGTGGAAGCCCCATTATAAGTCAATGGGAAAAATCGACCGATTTTTGTTCGATTGCGGAAAAACCGGAAATCGCTGAAGTCCCAAAAATAATAGCAATAATCTCCCAAACATGTGGAACGTTTTGATGTATAACTTGTGGAAATTGTTGAAAATGTGAAAGCTGTGAAACGTGTCAAAAATCAGGAAAAAGACGGAATAAAGAACACCAAAACCAATGGTTGACTGCGGAAGGTTCCGCAGTCCTTTTTTTTTTCTCCTACAGGGATCAATAAAGTATCTATCTATAATAATGTGTAACGTCAATTTTCCTGAAAATGTAATTTGAGAGAAACAAAAATATGTTCTGGTTTTACATTTTATTGGTTTACAATATGAAAGTAGTCCCTTTATTTCTACTCTGTGTAAAAAAAAATCAAAGAATCTATGAATCAAATGAGGATCAATCAAAGCATCAGGTCCAGGACACAGAAAAACAGCCACTTTAGGAAACTTAAATAATGTTTAAAACACTTTTCTTCTAGTTCTACAAATGGACAGAGGAGGTCTTTGAATAAATGAAAAACATAATATATCTGATTATTAAAATTGAACTGTTGTCCTTTTGTCACACATTTGTACCCTTTAATGTGAACAAGTCCAATGACTACATGAACGCAGTGATGGTGAAATACTAACACTTATCTTAGTACTTCTTTCCCAACACTGACTCGTTCTACAGTCTGACTGCAGGAAGAGAAACAGCGCTGCACGTTCTTTTACACAGAGACATCAAAGATTTCCTCCACAGTTCTGAGGTAGAACGCTGGGATCTGGATCAACACTGGTTTATTATGTGTCACATTTGAGAAGCAGGAAAAACAATCAGGCATTTGCACACAACGACTACCCACAATGCAACACCTCTGGTCAGCACTGGGACTAGACTGGCAGATGCATTTAGGTGAAGCAGATAAGAATCCCCCGAGCAAATATTGGACACGCGTTCGGAGGTTTACTCATTTTAGATCGACATCCACGATTCACGAGCCGCAGAGAAAGGTTCGCAGTCAGAAAGCTTCTGAAGTGAAACATTTCAATCACTTCATTCATATATAGATAAAAACATATATATCTGAAGATCCCGGAACATCACACAATCAAAAGAATTAGGACTAACACCCACAGAGGTAAAACTATGCATTTATTATCATTAAGAAATATTGTAGACTATTTTTACTTTAAGAATTATAATGAGACTATTTACTTTGTGATTTTAGAATGTGAAATGTAATCTTAAAAGTACAGTCTATGGTGAAATAAGTTTGAAGGGTTGACAACTGCTGTCTGCCTGTAACTCCCTATACTGCCACCAGAGGGAGGAGTTGTTTTTTTTTATCCCCAAATTTGAAAATGACTGCCTGCAAACACAGTCACTAACATAATTTCACCTGAGACATTTCTAAAGCTAGTGTGAGTGTGATGTCATAGTGGTACAATGACATCATACTGATACAGGGCTGAGACTGGAGCTTTTAGACAGAAAAGGGGCGGAGCTACATGTTTGTGACAGAATGGTTATAAAAACAAAGAAAATAATTTTTATCTTTTTTAAACTTGAAACAAAACCACATTTTAAAGGAATGGTTTATTTTTATTCCATCTTTAATTTTCTCCCACTCGAAGCAGTCTCAGCAGAGATTCTCAGACTTCCCTCTCCACACGTGTTCCAGACCGGGTCCATGTGACAATGACAATATTCAAAAACATGCAGGACATTGGTCAGGAGAAAGACATAAGAATAATATGGTGAGTTTGTGAATCTAATCAATATCAAATGATGATAATGTGGAGACATTTGGACATTTTCTGTTTAAAAATTGCTTCTTTCCAACAGAAATAGTATTCTACAACAAGATCTAGAACTTGACCAAAGAATAATAATAAAAATGATAATACATCAAACTTGTATAGCGCTTTTTTGGACACTCAAAGACGCGTCAAAATAACATTTCATGCAGTGTGTGAAAATGTGGCCAAAAGTGGTACTGCAGCCTCTCCCACTCTCCCTGACTCAGGTTGCCAGATATGCAGACGAATCCAGCTGGGACCATAACAGCTGAGTAGACAAGAGTTTAGTCAACAACAAATCTATAACCAACACCTTTTTCACAAAGATAGAAATCCTGGTTTTATTCCTTGTTTTGTCGTTAATGATTTGAGAATCATAACGAGACCTCTTTAGTTCTGCGCCACATGGTACTTTACCAGTGAGATTAGCTCCACGCGGTGAGTTCTGGCGCCCGGATCACAGACTTTCTGATTGGTCAAACGATGTGGAGGGCGGGACATCGAAATGAAAAAAAAAGATTTAGAGGCTGGAAAACTCATTCTGAAATCCAAATATCTCTGAACTACTGTTATCAGTTAAAGAAGTATTGGAAAAGAACATGTTTTATTAATGCTTTTGACAAATAAGGGCCCTTTAATGATCACAAAATCTTTAACAATTTACACATTTACAGTAGAAAACAAGATCAGGAACAAATGTATTTCAACACACCGTACAAGTGTAATAGTAACATGTAATAGTAAGTAAGTAAGTAAGTAAGTTTTTATTTATATACCGCCTTTTCACTGCAGATCTGAGTCTCAAAGCGGTTTACAATTGTTAATTTTTGGGCATTTGTCTCTCACTCCACACAGAGATGGGAGCGGGGCCAGTACAGGAGGCACATGCTAGAACTATTGAACATATTTTTAGTGGTAGGGGAAACCGGAGTACCCGGAGGAAACCTACGCAGACACGGGGAGAACATGCAAACTCCACTCAGAAAGGCCCTGGTCCGGCCGGGATTTGAACCCAGGACCTTCTTGCTGAGAGGCGAGAGTGCTATCCACTCAGCCACCGTGCCGCCCAATAGTACTCATTCTATATCTTTGTGTATTTATAGGGCACTGTCCGGTTTCCGAAATGTGCTAAAAATAGCTCTGATGACTGCGCATGTTTCAGACAAACTCTGTCCGACTCCGTTAAATACTACTGTGTTCTCCACATACGCGTGTGTATTTATTTGGGCTAAATCATTGAATCATGGTGACAACAAAACACTGCAGTTATGGTGCTTGTCGGAGCGATTTCAGATACTCTGAAAAGGACTATATGAAAGTAGTAACATTCAACCCGTTCGTTAAACCACACCATCGGACCAGACCAGGACCAGACCAGGACAAGTGCAAGAGGTGGGTGCTTGTGATCGGCAGAATTTCTCTCATGAAAAGGTTAAAAAGGACACATGTTTTTTTCAAAACACTTCGTCTGTGAAGCTGGACCAACTGTGGAGCATCCAGATCCAGTCCTAGCTACGTTTAGCTGGGACTGGATCTGGTCCGTCTGAGCTCTTCTGAATGTAGTTAGGTTAGCACAAACTTTCTCTTTATACCATTTACCCCATCAATCCATATTAGTATTGTTTGTCCTAATCCAGAATGCATACAAGGGATTTTTTCAACTTCGTGACTATCGGAAAATAAGTTCAGACGAAGCGTGTCGGGGTCCGCTTATTATACGGCTTTGTACGAACTGAACGCACAAAATAAACTTCAGTCACTATTCATGCCGAAAGGTTTATTTGATGACTGCAAAGAAAATAGTTCCCAAAGGTTTTCCTGTGGCAGGCGAGTAACAGTGAGGCTAGTTAACCTACTTCAAAAAAGCGATCGCTTTAGTCGCATTAAAAAAGTATTTTTGTCATGAAAACCTGAACAGATTCTTCTGAAAACCTCTGTGCACGTGTGTTACAAATGTATGTATAATATATTCTCCCATTAACATTTACATGTGTTGATTGATTGTCATTTGGGTTTATTGAGCGTGGCTAGCTCTGATAGTTTCTCTCAGAGACAGTAGTGACGTAGCCCGTTGTGACCCATGGATCTATTATAATATCAGCTGACAGTAGCTAACTAATGATCAAACTAATTACAAAGTGGATAGTACAAAAAAAACTTGATAAATGGAAGTTAATCACAGCAAAATAAACAAAGAAGGCGCTAGCATTGAATTTAAATGACAGGATAATATTATCATAATCCTCACCATTACCTTTTTATCAAATCAAACTTTCTACCAGTCACTGGAAGACCACGACATTCAAGCCAACGTTTTAATTGGTCTACACTATGGTCCCTGATGGTTTGATGGTGGAATTTTGCTACTGGTATTTCATTTTCGTCTAAAGTGACAAGCGGTATTTGATTCATTTCGGCAGTGTTTGTCCGAAACATGTGGGCGGGAGTTGACAGGCGGTCATTTAGTTAGTTCGCTATAGATGTGGCATCGCGGGAGCTCGTCTCTCACGATGACAGTCTGATCGTGAAAGGAATCTGTGACAAAACATCTGTGGAACGACGTCTGTGGAACGACGTCTGTGGAACGACGTCTGTGGAACGACGTCTGTGGAACGACGTCTGTGGAACGACGTCTGTGGAACGGCATCTGAGGAACGACGTCTGTGGAACGACGTCTGTGGAACGGCATCTGTGGAACGACGTCTGTGGAACGACATCTGTGGAACGGCATCTGAGGAACGACATCTGTGGAACGACGTCTGTGGAACGACATCTGTGGAACGACATCTGTGGAACGACAGCTGTGGAACGACAGCTGTGGAACGACAGCCGTGGAACAACATCCGTGGAACGACATCTGTGGAACGACATCTGTGGAACAACATCTGTGGAACGACTTCTGTGGAACGACTTCTGTGGAACGACGTCTGAGGAACAACAGCTGTGGAACGACATCTGTGGAACGACATCTGTGGAACGACATCTGTGGAACGACATCTGTGGAACGACATCTGTGGAACGACGTCTGTGGAACGACGTCTGTGGAACGACGTCTGTGGAACGACGTCTGTGGAACGACGTCTGTGGAAGGACGTCTGTGGAACGACGTCTGTGGAACGACATCTGTGGAACGACATCTGTGGAACGACATCTGTGGAACGACGTCTGTGGAACGACGTCTGTGGAACGACAGCTGTGGAACGACAGCTGTGGAACAACATCCGTGGAACGACATCTGTGGAACGACATCTGTGGAACGACTTCTGTGGAACGACTTCTGTGGAACGACTTCTGTGGAACGACGTCTGAGGAACGACAGCTGTGGAACGACATCTGTGGAATGACATCTGTGGAACGACATCTGTGGAACGACATCTGTGGAACGACATCTGTGGAACGACGTCTGTGGAACGACGTCTGTGGAACGACGTCTGTGGAACGACGTCTGTGGAACGACGTCTGTGGAACGACATCTGTGGAACGACATCTGTGGAACGACATCTGTGGAACGACGTCTGTGGAACGACGTCTGTGGAACGACGTCTGTGGAACGACGTCTGTGTAACGACATCTGTGGAACGACATCTGGGGAACGACATCTGGGGAACGACATCTGGGGAACGACATCTGGGGAACGACATCTGTGGAACGACGTCTGTGGAACAACAGCTGTGGAACAACATCTGTGGAACGACATCTGTGGAACGACATCTGTGGAACGACGTCTGTGGAACAACAGCTGTGGAACGACATCTGTGGAACAACAGCTGTGGAACGACGTCTGAGGAACAACAGCTGTGGAACGACAGCTGTGGAACGGCATATGTGGAACGGCAGCTGTGGAACAACATCTGTGGAACGAGAGCTGTGGAACGACAGCTGAGGAACAACAGCTGTGGAACGACAGCTGTGGAACGGCATCTGTGGAACGGCAGCTGTGGAACGACGTCTGTGTAACGACATCTGTGGAACGACATCTGGGGAACGACATCTGGGGAACGACATCTGTGGAACGACGTCTGTGGAACAACAGCTGTGGAACGACATCTGTGGAACGACATCTGTGGAACGACATCTGTGGAACGACATCTGTGGAACGACATCTGTGGAACGACATCTGTGGAACGACGTCTGTGGAACAACAGCTGTGGAACGACATCTGTGGAACAACAGCTGTGGAACGACGTCTGAGGAACAACAGCTGTGGAACGACATCTGTGGAACGACATCTGTGGAACGGCAGCTGTGGAACGACATCTGTGGAACGAGAGCTGTGGAACGACAGCTGAGGAACAACAGCTGTGGAACGACAGCTGTGGAACGGCATCTGTGGAACGGCAGCTGTGGAACGGCAGCTGAGGAGTGACTTCAGGCTGTAGTGAGATGATAATCCAGGATAATCAGACTGTGGTGATGCTGCGGACGTGCGGGCCGCTCTGCTCGCTCGCCGTGTCACTCTGAAAGGACGGGCCGCTGGAAGAGACGACCTGTGGAAGAAGGAAGTATGTAAGGATACTGTATATTACGCAGGTCATTATCGGGTGCGCGTCGGGGTCCGAGCAGATGATATACATGATCCTGCTTATTATACGGCTTTGTACCAACAGAACACACAACATAAACTTCAGTCCACTCTTAGGAATGCTGAAAGGTTTATTTAATGACTGAAAATAAAATAGTTCCCAAAGGTTCTACGTCATGGTGCTACGTCCCTTAGGACTTCGCTAGTGGGATATCACGTGACCCCCAGGTCACAGACGCCAGAGAGATCAAAATAATTTTCTCCAATCACCAGCCACCTTCCTCTATAAATGCCCCTGCACAAGGCCGCACCCCCTCTTTCACTCTGGCGCCGTTTGAGATCTACATTCGTTACCTGAGAAAGAAAGATGTCTTCTGATGCACGTCCGAGTTCCCCTTCGCCATCCGGCGTCGGACGTCGTCGTTGCTCGACCTGTCGGGGCAAGCTCCAACGCAAGGACCAGCACTCCAGCTGCTTCATGTGCCTGGGTGCGGGCCATGCGGCGTTGAGCGCCACCTGCGCCTCGTGTGTCGCTCTCCCCAGGGAGGAGAGTGAACGCAGGCGCGCGTTCTTCGCCGCTACAGCGCCCCGTCCGGACTCCTCTAAGGACGAGGAGTCTGAGATTGACTGGGCCCCCCTCGACATTCCACCTGTGCCCGCGGAGTGGGGTGACTGCGAGGACGGAGAGGTGTCGGAGGTCGGCTCTCTCCTCACGCTGGACGAGGTGGTGTCCAACCCGGAGCCGGACCGCTTCCCGCTGGACCACATGCCTGGGCTCTACGCCACGGCGGCGGCCATCATGGATGCCCCCCTGCCACCGCAACCGAACCAGAGGGTGGAGGACTTCACCTCTGGGTACGCAGCCCCTCGAGGGAGGAGGAGAGCCCAGCCCACGTTGTGCCCGCGTATGGACCCGATCGTCCATTACGCGACACGTGAGTGGCCAAAACCCCTAGCGGCCAAGAGGCCCGCTTTGGGGTATGGCATGTACTGCAACGTGCAGGACTGGTCCTGGACAGGCGGGGTCCCGGACATCGAGGACTCGGTTCGGGCGGCCCTGCACCCCTCCTCATCCGTGTGGCCCAGCACCAGACCTCTCCTTCCCTCCGAGCGGGATAGGATGTCTCTGGCTATGCATGACAGATGTTACGCCAATGCGGCTCAGGTCGTCGCGGTGGCGAACAACATGGCTTTCATCACCGGGGCCCTGGATAGGTCTCTCTCCTCTGACCAGGCACTCAGTGGAGACACCTTAGCCCAGGCGAGGACCACTTCAGCAGCGATCTTGCGCATGTGCCAAGCGCTAGCTGTCGATGGCGGCCGCTCTATGGCAGCAGCCCAGGTCGGGGCCAGACACCTCTGGCTGGGGGCGGTGAACCTCAGAGAGGCGGAGAAGAGGCAGCTGCTGGACCTGCCCATCTCCCAGACGTCGCTCTTCGGTCCGGAGATGCAGACGCTGATGACGAGGCTGGACAGCGCGGCTAAGGACTCGGCTAGCCTAGCAAAACACCTAGCTACGAGACGCGAGGCCCGCCCACCAGCGCGGAGCCGAGACAGAGGCAGGGAGCGCTCGCCTGGCAAGCGCCCCGGACCATATCCACGCTCCGTGGTCCATCGTTCCCCAGCGGCGAGACCCCCGGGCCCAGACAGGCACACGGGAGGTTCGCGGGACCAACACACCCATCGACGGCCTCCCTACGGTAGAGGAGGTCGGGGTGGTAAAAACTCTTTCAATAAAGGCCGTCCGGCATTTCACCAGTACTCGCTGTCTGAGTCTCATTTGGGGGTATGTAACATGTCAAATGATTTGAATTCTGTTTGTGTTACTTCTCGAGCATATAACGTGGCTCCGCCAGGCCTGCAGCCCCCAGAGAAGGGCGTGCAGCGCGCTGTGCAGACCACGAGCTCCGATTCACGGGTTCATGTTTTGCCCTCCCGGAGAGAGGGCAGGCGGAGGGATCTGATAAGTGCTAATGTGTGTGCTCCGGGCGCTAGCGTGTTAGCATCTCTGAGCTACAAGGCTAACACGGGGTTTCCCAATCCAGGGGCTCTCCCCCCCCTCCATGAGGCAAGAGCCAAGGGGGGGCGCAGCAGCCGTGTCACGCGTGATGAGCAGAGCTACATTGCTAACACGGGGTTTCCTAATCCAGGGGCTCTTCCCCCCCTCCATGAGGCAAGAGCCAAGGGGGGGCGCAGCAGCCGTGTCACGCGTGATGAGCAGAGCTACAATGCTAACACGGGGTTTCCCGATGCAGGGGCTCGCCCCCCCCCTCCATGAGGCAAGAGCCAGGGGGGGGCGCAGCAGCAGCCGGGTCACGTGTGGTGAGCAGTCCCGTACTTATGACGTCGGACCTGCAGAACACGTGACCGCCCTCGGCGCTCACGGTGTGACGCAGGGGCCCCCCCGGCCCTTTCAGCCACCCCCCCTCCCTGCTAGGAACACCAGGAGGGGGCGGGGCCATGACGTCTCGTGTTCCAGCTCCCGTTCCGCCCCTCACAGATTTCTACGACATCTGGAAGGAGCAGGGCTTACTGTCAGATGTTTGGCTGGAGAAAACTCTGCGCAGAGGTTACGCTCTGCAATTTTTCCGAAAGCCACCACCATTCCGAGGCGTACGGGCAGTACGCTCTCAGGTACGGGGATCGACAGAGGCACTGGGAAGCAGAGGTCTCCTCCCCTGCTGAGTCGAGGCGCAGCAGTGGAGGTAGACCCGCAGGACGCCACCAGGGGGCTGTACTCCCCTTACTTTCTGGTGCCAAAGAAATCAGGCGGGGTGCGTCCCATTCTGGATCTGCGCGTGTTAAACGAGTGCATTTCCAAACGGCAGTTTCGGATGCTGTCCACAAGGCAGCTCCTCGAGTGTGTCAGGGAAGGAGACTGGATGACATCCATAGACCTGACAGACGCATACTTCCACGTACCCATAGTGCCAGAACACAGGAGATTTCTGCGCTTCGCAGTGGGAGAGAGGAATTACGAGTATTGCCGTCTCCCTTTCGGGTACGCTCTCGCGCCTCGCACTTTTTCCAAATGTGTGGAAGCGGCTCTGGAGCCGATCAGACGTGCCGGGGTAAGAATATTGACCTATATAGACGATTGGTTAATACTGGCCCCATCCAGGGAAGTGGCCGTGAGCCACACGCAATGGGTCTTGTCCCACATACAGCGTCTGGGCTTTGTGGTGAACAGGGAGAAGAGCAAGCTGCAGCCAGCCCAACGCATGATTTACCTCGGTCTGCAGCTAGACTCTGTGATATTCCGTGCTGCATTGTCCGTGGACAGACGGACGAATATTACCCGTCTGGCCCGGGAGGTTCTGGCGGGCCCCAGAGTTCCCGCTCGGCGCCTCAGGTCCCTGCTGGGGATGATGGCAGCGGCTCATGCTGTGGTGCGGCTAGGCCTGCTCCACATGAGAAATTTTCAGAGGTGGTTCTCGCGCCTCAGGCTTCACCCCTCCCGGGACGGGGGGAGGCTGATCTGGGTTCCCCAAGGGGCAGCATCGGACATCAGGTTCTGGCTCACTCCGGGTCTACTGCGGGACGGAGTGACTCTGGCCTGCGCTGTGTCTCACGCCGAGGTGTTCACGGACGCGTCGCTCGAAGGATGGGGCGGGGTCCTCGGCCAGAGCTCTGTAGGAGGCTGCTGGTCGGACTCAGCCCGTCACATCAACCTGCTGGAGATGGAGGCAGTGCACAGAGTACTGCTGCACTTTGCCCCTCAGCTGCAGGGGAGACACGTGATGGTGCGCTCAGACAACACCACAGTGGTCTCCTATCTGAACAGGCAGGGGGGCACCAGGTCCCCCGCTCTCCATCGCATGGCGACGGTGACGCTGCTGTGGGCGGCGCTTCACCTCCTGTCTCTCAGGGCGCGCCACGTCCCGGGGGTCCGGAACGTGGGAGCCGACAGGATGTCCAGGGGGGGCCCACTCCAGGACGAGTGGGGCCTGGCCCCACGGGTAGCCGCGGAGATCTGGCGGAGGTTCGGTCGTCCAGTAGTCGACCTTTTCGCCAGTGCAGAGAACGCACAGTGCCCGTCCTGGTTCGCCTTAAGGGCCGCGGACGAGCCGCCTTTAGGCGTGGACGCTCTGGCTCATTACCCATGGCCAGGCGGCCTGTTGTACGCTTTTCCACCGGTGCGTCTCCTGCCGGTCCTACTGCGGAGGATCGAACAGGAGAGGAGGTCGGTGATTCTGGTGGCTCCGGACAGCCCGCATGCCCGGTGGTTCCCCTTCCTGAGGGGCATGGCGGTGATGGAGCCCTGGGCCCTCCCGGACGAGCCGGGGGCTCTAGTCCAGGGGGCAGGAGCCCTGTTTTCACGTCCGATAATCGGCCGCAGGCTCTGGGTTTGGAGGTTGAGAGGCGGAGCCTCGTAGATCTGGGTCTTCCCCCTGCGGTGGTGGAGACAATTCAGGGAGCGAGGGCGCCGTCCACCGTGAGGGCCTACGCCACGAGGTGGAGGCTATTCAGTGCCTGGTGCGATTCCCGTTCCTGGGATCCCAGGTTTTGCCCGCTGGAGGGGGTCCTGGGATTCCTACAGGAGCTTTTCGACAAGGGGAGGGCTGTCGCTACCTTGGCGGTGTTTGCGGCAGCCATTACTTCAGGTCACGACGGGTTCGGGGGGTTCACAGCCCGCTCTCACCCGTTGATTAAACGTTTTCTGCGGGGGGCGCGCAGGAGGAGGCCCCCGCTCCAGAGAACGCCTCCGGTTTGGGACCTCAGGGTGGTCCTTAGGGGGCTGTCGGGTTCGCCTTTTGAACCGGCGGCGGAGGCGAGTCCCGATTGTATCGCTTTTAAGACGGCCCTCTTGCTGGCGTTGGCGTCTGCAAAAAGGGCGGGCGATTTGTGTGCGCTCTCAGTCCATGCGTCGTGCCTGTCCTTTGGAGAGGACGACGGCATGGTGGAGTTGTGGCCCAATCCGGCTTTTCTCCCCAAGGTCATCACGTCGGCCTTTAGGTCGAGAGTGATCAGGATTAGGGCTTTCCACCCGCCGCCGCATGCCTCCCCCGAGGAGGAGCGGCAGCACCTTCTGTGTCCTATCAGAATGCTGAGGCATTACCTGGCCATGACGTCGTCATTCAGGTCGGGTGATCAGCTGTTTGTGTGTCTGGGCCCCAAGAACAGGGGCGCCCCGCTGTCGGCTCAGCGGCTGGCGCATTGGGTCGCCACGGCGGTGCGACGGGCGTATCAGGCGCAGGGCCTGGCCCCCCCGGTGGGTTTCAGGTCGCATTCCACGCGTGGGATGGCGGCCTCTACGGCCCTTCTCAGGGGGGCGTCGGTCGAGGACGTTTGCCGTGCGGCTTCTTGGGCGTCGTCCTCCTCTTTCGTCCGGTCTTATCTTTCGGATGTGTCGGACCGGTCGGTGGCCCATTCCGTGCTGAGTGCAGCGGATTGAGTTGGACCGTTGGGTCCCTCCCCTGAGGAGTGGGCCTTCGGTCTATTTTTCCGCCCTGGTGCAGGAGCTCTTGGGAGAGGCATCCTACAGGTGCGGTACATATATGTGTGTTTGATCGGTCTGGTAGTCTACATCAGGAGCTCTTGGGAGAGGCGTCCTGTGACTACGGTTGACCTACGATTGGTGTTACGTGGGGGCGTCCTTGGTAGGAGTGGCCCGGTAACACGCTTTGTTTCTTCTGCCCTGAGTCCTCTCACGGTGTGAGGGTCTTGCTCGGGCGGAGCTCCAATCACCCTTCGCTGGCCTGCTGGGAGTACATGTTCCTACGGCCTCCGCGTTGTGTCCCACTAGCGAAGTCCTAAGGGACGTAGCACCATGACGTAGAATTAATAGTTACCTAATGTAACTTAAGTTCTACGAATAGGTGCGTAGTCCCTTAGCTACGAGCCCATCAGGCCAGCCCGGCTTGGCAGAGTTCAAGAGGGGGTGCGGCCTTGTGCAGGGGCATTTATAGAGGAAGGTGGCTGGTGATTGGAGCAAATTATTTTGATCTCTCTGGCGTCTGTGACCTGGGGGTCACGTGATATCCCACTAGCGAAGTCCTAAGGGACTACGCACCTATTCGTAGAACTTAAGTTACATTAGGTAACTATTAATTTTCCCGTGGCTCTGGGAGCAGTTAGGCTAGTAACAGTTAGGCTCGTAACAGTTAGGCTAGTAACAGTTAGGCTAGTAACAGTTAGGCTAGTAACAGTTAGGCTAGTAACAGTTAGGCTAGTAGCAGTTAGGCTAGTAGCAGTTAGGCTAGTAACAGTTAGGCTAGTAACAGTTAGGCTAGTGACATTTAGGCTAGTAACAGTTAGGCTAGGAACAGTTAGGCTAGCAACAGGCTAGAAACAGTTAGGCTAGTAACAGTTAGGCTCATAACAGTTAGGCTAGTAACAGTTAGGCTAGTAACAGTTAGGCTAGCAACTTCCAAACTAGAACTCTCTGGAACTGCATGAAAACTGAACAAAGAATCCTGAACATCAGCGGTGAGTGACCCAAACATAAACTTAGCCTAAATCCATAATTTGATCCACTGCAAATGTTCCTAAAATTTCCCAAAATCTACTTCCGGGATTTTCGCGATCGCTTTTTCTTGCATTAAAACAGTATTTTTGTCATGAAAACCTGAACAGATACTTCTGAAAACCTTTGTGCATGTGTTTTAAGAATGTAAATACATAATGTATTCTCCCATTAACATTTAAGGGTGTTGATTGATTGGTATTTGTTTATTGAGCGTGGCTAGCTCCGGAGTGGCCGGAACTACTTGCGGAGTAATCTACACATGTGAATTACGAGCAGAGGGTGTTTTGCCAAAGGGCAGCGGTCATTATTGGTTTGAGAGGTCCGTTATAAGAAATAATGACCGGTAGAACATTTTGAAATTACATTCAGATCAATGGAGCGTTCTCCCGCTGCTGTGAGGAGCTGTGGAATAATTATTTATATAGCGCACACGCCAAGGTCACACCAAGAGCTTTACAGTGTTTCTGGTGTGCACTAAGACTGAAAAAACCTGCACTGCTATTGCCACTCTTTCTTTTATTGCCACTTTTTTATTGCACATAATTATATCCTGCACAGACTATGTTTTTAACCTTTAACATGCTGCACATTCTGTCTTTTGCACAATCTGAGTGACTCTTTCCATGCCAATGTGACATTTCTCCAGTGTGAGATTAATAAGGTCTTTCCTATCTTATATTTTGTAATTCATTCCATTGAAGCCTCCAACCCTCACAACTTCACTCACTCAAGACTTTCAAATCTATGTGTTTAGTTGAAGGGGAAACCAGAGCACCCGGAGGAAACCTACACAGACACGGGAAGAACATGCAAACTCTACACAGAAAGGCCTGGAGGTGGTACTGAACCTTCTTGCGCAAGCTCTAACCTCAGTGCCACCACCAACATGTGTGATCATGGAAAGAAATTAGGGCTGTCAAAATTATCGCGTTAACTCACATGAATTAAATTTTTCATTAACGCGTTAAAACAAAATTAACGCATTAACGCAAGTCCGAATGACCCGCCCATTTATCCTTAATATCACTCAGAATGCTGCGTGTGAGATGCATCAGAGCAGATTCATGTTATAAAAGAACAAGCGCGTCACCGCGGGGCTGTTGTTTGCTGTGGACTGAGGTCCGCCTCCTCCGTGGCCGCTCTGGCTGTGAGCCGCTCACAACAACACGGCTGTGAGTGAGTGGCGCCGCGGTAACATGGTCATATAAGACCATACACGCCACAGAACTATTGCCTGCATGCTGTGTTCGTGTCTTTGCAACCTGTGCGTAACCTGTGCACGCAAATACACTGCGGAAGTGTCCCTGTCTCCTCCTGAAACTAAACTAAACTCGCTGAATTAAAGCTGGGGTATGTAAATTTCCCCTTTTCATTAACAGCTCATGTTGGTTTTGCCCAAAAGCAAAAGGTTGTGAGCAAATCTAACAGATTTAAGTACATTTGTTATGAATGACAATGTGGTATGAATGACATTTGATAATCTCATTTAACTTCAATTGGAGTGGATTTGAAATAGAATGTTAAAAATGTGATTAATCGTGAGTTAACTCACCATTTCTGTGCGATTAATCAACTAAAACATTTTAATCGCTTGACAGCCCTAAAAGAAATACATACAATTCATGAATAATTTCTATAATTGTTATGAGATAGTTACATTTTTGAGCGAGTCAAGTATTTATATGGTAGGTTGAAAAACAATATGACAAAATAAATAAATCTCAATGTTGATGCCCTGTATGAATATTTTCAACTTTTGTATTTAAAAAAAATTACACTTTTTTATTTCGTAATTTTATGTGTTTAGAATGTGAAATAATATATACAGTAGAAGATATATGGTGAAACACATACAAAATGAAAATAATGCTTTCTCTATGCCTACGCTACCAGATTTGTAGTGTTTTTGTCCATATTTGAATGTCATAGTCGGGTCTAACCAGAGTCTTGTCTTCAAAAGGCGTCTGTGTCTCTTTGTGAAATGAGAGAATTGATGCAAGCGAAGTTGTCTGGAAACCTGCTGTTCTGTGTGGACTGCCCTCACTCACGTTGCACAACTCTGCTCGACTATGGACGCCCAGGAAGCAAAACCTGGAGTAGAAACTAGAACCTTCTCCAGATGCCCTCGAGTACCGGCCCCTTCCACACTCTCTGTCATAAAGTAGCACTGCTCCTCTATGGAACTTGCGACCTTGCAAACGCCGTAACCTTCGTCCGATCTTTATTAGATGCTGAGGTATTACACACACTTATCAATACAGACCCCTTCTACTGAATCGATAAATCCATTAGGTCCAACCCTCGGCGGCACAATTACCTCATAAACATGGACAATCTCAGATCACTGGGCAGGACTGAGGCAGATTACAGCCGTTAAAAACCCCATGTTCACCTTAGGTCTGTGCCAGGCTCTTTCTACGGTCCACACATGCACCTACAGTTTACCATAGACTGTACATAGATAGATAATCCTGTCCCTTTGGCTCGGGCAGGTCAAATCCGGCCCGCAAGATCATTTTTTGTGGCCCTCTAAAATTATTGTTATCATCATAAACTTGCACTATCGATAGTCATGGTCCATGGCATGTTATACATAATCTATTTTCACAGGAAAACAAAAAAATACCTTCATAACGTAAAACACATAACATCTTATTCTTTCAGCCCCCGACCAGTTCCTATTTTTTTCCTTCGGCCCCTGACCAGAATGAGTTTGACGGCTCTGCTCTAACTCAACGAAGCCCAATAGGAAAGTGCTCATAGACAAAGTTTTGCTCGAACTTGCGCTGGCTCTCATTGATCTAAATGTCAGAAACCTTTTGTCTCACACTCACCATTTTGGGAGTTAAAAGTCCAAGGTCTAGCGCTGTCTATTTTTCTGCTGTTTATATTGTGGTGCTGTCTTTGTGAATCCAGATATGAGCGCAAACCGACCAATCAGGAGCCTTCTGTCGCAGATTACCGGTGTAGCTAGCGAGCAGCGCGAGTGGGGATAGGCCGACGCTAAAACTGGGGGATGTCACACTTGGTCAGTCTACTCCTAATATACCCTCTATCACTGAAAAAAAATAAAAATAAAAAAATATATATGAAAATAAGTAAAATACTGCTGAAAAAAAGAAACAATATTTGCCAACAGAACAAGAAAATATGACTTGACAAGATTTCGTAAAAATTGAAATTACTAGCCCCAAATGACTTGACTTTAGTGTTAAAAAAAAGTGTTATTTGCATGTTTCTTAACATTTTTGATATTTTCTTTCTTAAAAAATAGCATCACAAACTTATTTTATCTAAACAAGAAAAGTTGTCTGGAAATAAGAAAAAAATACTTAAAACAAGCTTAAAAACTCACAGCTTAGATTATGAAGTATATTATCTTAAAACTAGAAAAATAATCTTATACAACTAACTACATTCAAGCAACAACAAAAATAATAAAATAAAACTTACCATTAAAAAAATAGGCATAATTTATGTTATTTTTTTATTTCACTTTTTTCAGGCCTGAACATAAATTCACCAGCTTCTGATTGGTTCTGGACGGTGTGAGCTGTGGAAGTGTCTAAATGGTGGATCGTACCTTTTCAAGAGAGGCTGATGGTGTGATTGGAATGGGAGGTCCGATAATGAGCTCATTAAAGAAGGTATCTGTGAAAAGGGGAGACAACAATTAGCAAAGTGCAAAGAGTAATCCATAGATCGTGTGATAGTGGGTTGGTTTGTGTTTGTGTTTTTACAGCCAAGCCAGTCTACAGGATAAACAGATATTATCATTATATGAATAGGCCAATGTCATCAAATCAGACAAGAAAATGTAATTGTTATTATCTGCTTCCCTTTTTTTTTATCTCAGTTTCTAAGTTTTAGTTTTCAAATGAGAAAAAGTCAACAAAGCATTGTAATTACTTTTGAAAGTTTAAAATTGGAAATTGGAAAAAATTCAGATGGAAAATAATTAATGTTGTTGTTTAACTTGTGCACTTAAAGCTGTGGTACCTGATATTTAAACACAAGAGGGAATTAAAATTGATCCAAATAATTCCTATTTATGAAGCGACGGTGGCTCTGTTGGTGGTTTGTGGGTTCAAGCCCATCACAAGACCTTCTCCACCGACTCCCGCTGATGTCTGCTGTCGTTGTGTCCTTGGGCAAGACACTTAACCCCACTAAATAAGACTGAATTCACATGGGCTACCCTGTAGAACTCAATGTAAACAAAAACAGCTCAACCTCAGCTGACAGAGAACCTGACAGAGAACCTATAGCTTTCATAAAGGTCAGATTCTGTGGGGATTATAGTATCCCTTGTCATCCTGAACTTTTTTTCTTCTTAAATCCTTTGGTTTTCTACAAACTCTGCTGGATCGTCTCCCGCTGTGGCTCTGCTCTGGCTCTGCTCTGATTGGTCAGAGCGTGCCGAGCCCCTCTGTGCACGTGCATGAGAGCCACACATATATTTAGCGCAAAGCATCATGGGATCCGTCCACTGCGCAGAACCGGGAGGACCCGAGAAATGAACCAAATATAGGCAAGTTCCGCTAATCTTTCGGTGCCCACGGTGTCACATGCGCTACTGAGCATAAGCCATTCATTTGAATAGGACGCCATCTTGGATCACCGGGGCTTGTGTTCAACTCCGACTGCCACCCTCCCAACCCAAAAATGGATAAAGGGGAAGAAGATGGATGGATGGAATTCCTATCTATCACAAACAAACTACATGGATAAGAAATATGACTCATAAAACACTCATGAACAGCCCATCAGCCCACACTCTGTCAAATGTGCCAAAAAGTGACTCAGGTGACTTGTCAGAAAAAAAAAAAAAAAAAGTCAACGTTTTTACAATTTGATGGAGATTGTGAGTAGTGTCTAATTGTCTCTCCAAAGTTTTATGTCTATATGCACTTTCTGGAGACTGTCGTTGTTGCTGTTGGGTAGCTCAGCTTGAACCTCACATGCACAGAAGCCAGGGACAGTATAGATTCAGAGAGTAAGGGAAAACAGCACAAAGTCTATGAATAATATCATAATATAACTTTCCCCAAGTGCTGTGTGCAGCTGTTTTGGGCTCGTAACTCATAAAGAACTCCTACCTTTGGTGACAACACAGTATTAATGTACCATTGCAACACATTTGGGAGCTTTAGTTTGGCCAAATGTACTTTTCCTCACCTCTGTCATTAGAATAACCAGGGTTGACCTTCCCCTCTCTCACCCCGGCAACCGCAGTCCTCCCGAGCTCCGATTGGCCGAATCTGCAAACATCCATATGAACGGACCAATCAGAGGTGCTAACCTTTAACTCACATCTGCAGCAGTCGTTCCGTGGGAGTGTAGGTAGCAGGTAATTTCATTTTTCTCATAACGACAACATTTCAACTTTTTTTTTTTTTATAGTGCCCTAAGGGATAAACCTGAAGCTATCAAAACGACTCAAGCTTAAAAATGTATTTGACTGTAGAAAATGGCTGACGAACTCAAAAACAGCATTCCTTATGTAGCAAAGTCAATTTTAGTGACCTCTCTCAAACCTCTACAGTGTATTTTTATTTGTTTTATTAAGTTACAAAGTTATTACTGTATTTTTATTACAAGTTTTATTATTTTATGATTGTTTTTTAGTCGTGGTCTTTGATTCGTTCGTTGTGCCGCTTTGGTCCTCCAGCCACTCCTGTGTTTTTATTACTTCTTCGTGTACCCCCCGTCCTCCACTATAAATTCAGGGTTTTCCCGCTGCTTCTTCCCTTTGAAATCCTGTGTCGGGGAAGAAGTCAGTCACTTTAAGTTGTTATGTCTCAAAATGTCTATTTGAATTATAATTTTGTAGTTATTTACGCTTTGTATGTCTTTTTAGTTTGGGCTGGGACTGATGCAGAGGCACATGTTTGGGAGTAATTTAATTTTGTGACCAGATAAAAGAACGCCTCGACACTTACTTATCAACTTCTCATATTTACAGCTAACACTTTGAATTGTAACGACTTAGCTAAATTTGAATGTGGGTATAATTAAAAAATGCTATGTTTTATAATGAGAGAAAACTACATTAGCATTAGCCACACATGCTAAATTGACTTATGGCTGTGTCTTAGCTCTATATGAAACAAATAGCTAGCGTTACCTTATGTTCGGCTGCGGGCCCGCTTCTGAAAAACAAGAAAACAACGCGGCATGACTTGTTAATTCTTTGTTGTCAGTTCGCAGTGGCAAAAGTTGTAAATGCGCTAACGTTTATTAGCTTTAGCCTTAGCTGCAATACATTAGCCCGGAGTGAATTGCGACTGAAAAGTGAACGCTGTAATGAGTTCTGTATAATGGTTTGTCGCGGTCGCCAAAGGTGCTTTAAGGCCTCTTTTACAAAAGCACAGGCGTATACAGGCGCGATGCAGATGGAGCTCGCCCCGGGAAGTGTCCAAACGACTTTTTTTACAGGATAAGGATCGGCTCGGTCATTAGATTAAAGTCTCTGCTGCTGCTGTGCGGTCCAAAGTCTTGACCGTAGGCTTCGGAGTAAACAGAAGTATGTGACATCACCGGTTTATGGGGATAAAGTTCAATAAGGGCATTACAAAGTTATTCTTACTACTTTAACTACTCCATATGTCAACACATTATGACCATAAACACATGGTATAGGAATCTTTTATTATTAATGATATAATTATGGGGAAAAAAGCTGAGGTCTGTAACTTTAGTCTCATTAATAACGTGTTTAAAGCTGAGGTCTGTAACTTTAGTCTCATTAATAACGTGTTTAAAGCTGAGGTCTGTAACTTTAGTCTCATTAATAACATGTTTAAAGCTCAGGTCTGTAACTTTAGTCTCATTAATAACATGTTTAAAGCTGAGGTCTGTAACTTTAGTCTCATTAATAACACATGTTTAAAGCTGAGGTCTGTAACTTTAGTCTCATTAATAACATGTTTAAAGCTGAGGTCTGTAACTTTAGTCTCATAAATAACATGTTTAAAGCTGAGGTCTGTAACTTTAGTCTCATTAATAACATGTTTAAAGCTGAGGTCTGTAACTTTAGTCTCATTAATAACACATGTTTAAAGCTGAGGTCTGTAACTTTAGTCTTATTAATAACATGTTTAAAGCTCAGGTATGTAACTTTAGTCTCATTAATAACATGTTTAAAGCTGAGGTCTGTAACTTTAGTCTCATTAATAACACATGTTTAAAGCTGAGGTCTGTAACTTTAGTCTCATTAATAACATGTTTAAAGCTGAGGTCTGTAACTTTAGTCTCATAAATAACATGTTTAAAGCTGAGGTCTGTAACTTTAGTCTCATTAATAACATGTTTAAAGCTGAGGTCTGTAACTTTAGTCTAATTAATAACACATCTTTAAAGCTCAGGTCTGTAACTTTAGTCTAATTAAAAACACATGTTTAAAGCTGAGGTCTGTAACTTTAGACTCATTAATAACATGTTTAAAGCTCAGGTCTGTAACTTTAGTCTCATTAATAACATGTTTAAAGCTCAGGTCTGTAACTTTAGTCTCATTAATAACATGTTTAAAGCTCAGGTCTGTAACTTTAGTCTCATTAATAACATGTTTAAAGCTGAGGTCTGTAACTTTAGTCTAATTAATAACACATCTTTAAAGCTCAGGTCTGTAACTTTAGTCTCATTAATAACATGTTTAAAGCTGAGGTCTGTAACTTTAGTCTCATAAATAACATGTTTAAAGCTGAGGTCTGTAACTTTAGTCTCATTAATAACATGTTTAAAGCTGAGGTCTGTAACTTTAGTCTCATAAATAACATGTTTAAAGCTGAGGTCTGTAACTTTAGTCTCATTAATAACATGTTTAAAGCTCAGGTCTGTAACTTTAGTCTCATTAATAACATGTTTAAAGCTGAGGTCTGTAACTTTAGTCTCATAAATAACATGTTTAAAGCTGAGGTCTGTAACTTTAGTCTCATTAATAACGTGTTTAAAGCTGAGGTCTGTAACTTTAGTCTCATTAATAACATGTTTAAAGCTGAGGTCTGTAACTTTAGTCTCATTAATAACATGTTTAAAGCTCAGGTCTGTAACTTTAGTCTAATTAATAACACATCTTTAAAGCTCAGGTCTGTAACTTTAGTCTAATTAATAACACATGTTTAAAGCTGAGGTCTGTAACTTTAGTCTAATTAATAACACATCTTTAAAGCTCAGGTCTGTAACTTTAGTCTCATTAATAACATGTTTAAAGCTGAGGTCTGTAACTTTAGTCTCATTAATAACATGTTTAAAGCTGAGGTCTGTAACTTTAGTCTAATTAATAACACATCTTTAAAGCTCAGGTCTGTAACTTTAGTCTCATTAATAACACATGTTTAAAGCTGAGGTCTGTAACTTTAGTCTAATTAAAAACACATGTTTAAAGCTCAGGTCTGTAACTTTAGTCTCATTAATAACATGTTTAAAGCTGAGGTCTGTAACTTTAGTCTCATTAATAACACATGTTTAAAGCTCAGGTCTGTAACTTTAGTCTCATTAATAACACATGTTTAAAGCTCAGGTCTGTAACTTTAGTCTCATTAATAACATGTTTAAAGCTGAGGTCTGTAACTTTAGTCTAATTAATAACACATCTTTAAAGCTCAGGTCTGTAACTTTAGTCTCATTAATAACATGTTTAAAGCTGAGGTCTGTAACTTTAGTCTCATAAATAACATGTTTAAAGCTGAGGTCTGTAACTTTAGTCTCATTAATAACACATGTTTAAAGCTGAGGTCTGTAACTTTAGTCTCATTAATAACATGTTTAAAGCTGAGGTCTGTAACTTTAGTCTCATAAATAACATGTTTAAAGCTGAGGTCTGTAACTTTAGTCTCATTAATAACATGTTTAAAGCTCAGGTCTGTAACTTTAGTCTAATTAATAACACATCTTTAAAGCTCAGGTCTGTAACTTTAGTCTAATTAATAACACATGTTTAAAGCTGAGGTCTGTAACTTTAGTCTAATTAATAACACATCTTTAAAGCTCAGGTCTGTAACTTTAGTCTCATTAATAACATGTTTAAAGCTGAGGTCTGTAACTTTAGTCTCATTAATAACATGTTTAAAGCTGAGGTCTGTAACTTTAGTCTAATTAATAACACATCTTTAAAGCTCAGGTCTGTAACTTTAGTCTCATTAATAACACATGTTTAAAGCTGAGGTCTGTAACTTTAGTCTAATTAAAAACACATGTTTAAAGCTCAGGTCTGTAACTTTAGTCTCATTAATAACATGTTTAAAGCTGAGGTCTGTAACTTTAGTCTCATTAATAACACATGTTTAAAGCTCAGGTCTGTAACTTTAGTCTCATTAATAACACATGTTTAAAGCTCAGGTCTGTAACTTTAGTCTAAATAACACATGTTTAAAGCTGAGGTCTGTAACTTTAGTCTCATTAATAACACATGTTTAAAGCTGAGGTCTGTAACTTTAGTCTCATTAA
This sequence comes from Knipowitschia caucasica, assembly GCA_964034765.1. NCBI lineage: Eukaryota > Metazoa > Chordata > Actinopteri > Gobiiformes > Gobiidae > Knipowitschia > Knipowitschia caucasica. Next base: position 8,296,066 of record OZ035832.1, read on the forward strand.
TAACACATGTTTAAAGCTCAGATCTGTAACTTTAGTCTCATTAATAACATGTTTAAAGCTGAGGTCTGTAACTTTAGTCTCATTAATAACACATGTTTAAAGCTGATGTCTGTAACTTTAGTCTCATTAATAACATGTTTAAAGCTGAGGTCTGTAACTTTAGTCTCATTAATAACATGTTTAAAGCTGAGGTCTGTAACTTTAGTCTCATTAATAACATGTTTAAAGCTGAGGTCTGTAACTTTAGACTCATTAATAACATGTTTAAGGCTGAGGTCTGTAACTTTAGACTCATTAATAACATGTTTAAAGCTCAGGTCTGTAACTTTAGTCTAATTAATAACACATGTTTAAAGCTGAGGTCTATAACTTTAGTCTCATTAATAACACATGTTTAAAGCTCAGGTCTGTAACTTTAGTCTCATTAATAACATGTTTAAAGCTCAGGTCTGTATCTTTAGTCTCATTAATAACGTGTTTAAAGCTGAGGTCTGTAACTTTACTCTCATTAATAACGTGTTTAAAGCTCAGGTCTGTAACTTTAGTCTCATTAATAACATGTTTAAAGTTCAGGTCTGTAACTTTAGTCTCATTAATAACATGTTTAAAGCTCAGGTCTGTAACTTTAGTCTCATAAATAACAAATGTAGTTTGAATAGAAAGTCTCAAGTCCTTGTGAGTCACTATCTGCCTGTTTGGGCTGAGAGCTGATTGGCTGAGAGCTGATTGGCTGAGTGAGGGTGGTCGTCTCTTTGAAAGATGTGACAAAGACAGACAAACATGAAACTAGTGACAGAAGTAATTGTTTTAGAGCCAGAGCCAGAGACATGGGTTTAATACAGAGATGACCCATTAAACCTTTGTGAGTTTGGTCAGTTTTTCCCTATTGTTGATGCTAAAGTAATGAATGCAATTACTTCATATTTATGGGATTTGTCCTGACAGAAGGAAAAAATCCACCCCAGCTCAATACATGTCTACTGTCCCGGGTACAGACTCCCCAGCTCCGATGCAGCTCCTCCAGAGTCACCATTGGCCTCGTGCTGCATCTGTGACAGTCTTCTTTGTTTGATAGATTTTCTGTTCTTCCTTTTTCTTTACTCATTCCCAGATGATGGATTATACCGGGCACTTTCAGCTGTCCAAAGCTTGGGAAACCTTTGTAAAAACCCAACCATGCTTTAAACTTCTCCACACCTTCGTCCCTGACCTGTGTGGACTCGGGTTTTTGGTCTTCATGACAAACCTCGGAGGACTTCTTTAAGATTGTAGAATGAATTGTCCTTGTTTAAACACATACAAACAGTTAATGTAAGGGTATTGGGTTGAAGTACATCAGTTAACAGGTAGCATGTGCGGCCCCTGGTTTATAACAGTGACGTTTTTTGAAAAAGCGGTTGAACTGAAGGACTTGTCAGCTGTCTGTTTGTGCTGTTTTTCCCTGTTCTCTGGAGACATGAAAGTGATAGTCTGTAACTCTAAATGAATTACAAATTTTAGGAAATGTGTTAAATTGACCTCCTGGCCTTAAATGTTTATATAAAATAAGTCATTTTATTAATTCTAATATTACATTTAAGTCCCGCCTTCCCTTCTCTTAGCTATAGCTCAGAATCCACGATGCCGTCCATGTTAACCAATCGAGTCATACCAAGGGCTGTCAATCATCGGCACTGATGCTCGTAGCTGCTCATGCTCAGTTGTTTGTTTTCGCGGAACCTCCGAATCAAGCCTCCATTAGGCTCTGAACCTATATCCATAATCATTTATATACTGAACCTATATCCATAATCATTTATATACTGAACCTATATCCATAATCATTTATATACTGAACCTATATCCATAATCATTTATATACTGAACCTATATCCATAATCATTTATATACTGAACCTATATCCATAATCATTTATATACTGAACCTATATCCATAATCATTTATATACTGAACCTATATCCATAATCATTTATATACTGAACCTATATCCATAATCAGATCCTCTGCAGATGTGTCCTATAATGTGCAATTCATGATAATAGCTTGTTCCGGTTTTGCCGCGATCGCATTTTTGTGCATAAAAACATTATTCTTTTCATTAAAACTAGGGCTGTCAAAATTATCGCGTTAACTCACGTTAATTACATTTTTCATTAACGCGTTATTTTTTTTTAAACGCATTAACGCACGATGACCCGCCCATTTATCCATAAGATTATCACTCAGAATGCTGCGTGTGAGATGGCCTCCTCCGTGGCCGCTCTGGTTGTTGTTAGCGGCTGTGAGTGACTGCAAGCTTTGCATGGGCTGCAAGCATGGATCTAGCTATTATAATAACAGCAGCAAGCGATTGCTCCGTTCACATACTCAGCGCTCTGCGCACTGTAATTTCCCTGGTTCTTGTCTGTCAGGAACATTCTGCGTACTGTATTTTCCCTGGTTCTTGTCTGTCAGGCGCGAGTGTTGCTCGTGTGTGTCTTTGGGAACTAATTATTTTAAAATAGTCTCTTTCAATTGCAAGTTTTGTAATGTGTTTGTTTGATCAATGGATAAAAATAAATGCAATTTAATTAAATGGCACCTTGGCCTGTCTTATACCTGTTTGCCTGCAGGACAGTTCCCTAAACTAACATATCATACTAAAATAGGGTGGGGTTGTTGCAACAATTAATCTACTTTGAAGTTATCCTAAATTATAGCCAGCTAAAACTCGGTACCACAACAAACGAAAAAGTAACGCAATAGTTACTTTTACTGGTAACTAGTTACTTTTATAGTGGAGTAACTCAGTAAGTCAATTACTTTTTAGAAGAAGTAACTAGTAAATATAACTAATTACTTTTTCAAAGTAACTTACCCAACACTGGTCATTATTGATAATCTCATTTAAATTCAATTGGAGTGGATTTGAAATAGAATGTTAAACATGCGATTAATCGTGAGTTAACTCACCATTACTATGCAATTAATCAACAAAAAAAAATTAATCGTTTGACAGCCCTAATTAAAACATTAGCAAATAATTCTGAAAACCTCTCTGCATGTGTATTAAAGGAATAGGCCACCGTTTTTACATACTGACACATGTTCTTACCTTAGACTAGTTGATATGTACCTGTCTGGTCTTTGTCCGTGCGCTCTGTCTTGCAAATGGAGCACAAACGCAACCTCTTCCACATACTGTATAGTACCAAATCAGCTCCCGTTAGAAGCTACCAAACTCTTCCACGTGTTCCCTATTTAAATACAGTTACGTGACGTGTTACTCTACAAAGTATAGTAACACAGAAATGTAACATGTCGATTTTCTCAGCGGATAAAAAGAGGTACTATATTGTGAGGCGTATTAATACGAGGAGCACTTCGTCCGCGCACTAACTCCTAAAGACTTCTCTTCCACTCACTTCCGTCAATAGAAGCAGCGTGAAAATCGACATGTTTACATTTCTGTGTTACTATACTTTGTAGAGTAACACGTCACCTAACTGTATTTAAATAGGGAACACGTGGAAGAGTTTGGTCGCTTCTAACGGGAGCTGATTTGGTACTTTACAGTATGTGGAAGAGGCTGCGTTTGTGCTCCGTTTGCAAGACAGAGCGCACGGACAAAGACCAGACAGGTACAGTACATATCAACTAGTCTAAGGTAAGAACATGTGTCAGTATGTAAACACGGTGGGCTATTCCTTTAATAATGTATATGTATAATGTGTTCTCTGATTCATATTTTCAAATCAAGTACCTCTCTCTCTCTCTTTCTGACAAACTCCAGACAATCACTTTAAAGAGCTCATTTTTTCCAGACCAAGTTGTCAGAGTGGTGTAACAACATCATACTGCTGTATTTAAACTGTGATTAGAATTCACTGGTGGACTCGAGTTTATCATTTGAGTATTCATCAATCATTAAATTCTACTGACATTGCTCTCTTCACAGTTGTCTGGCATGTAGTGTTGGTCATTCAAAAAAAATCATGAAGATATATTATTATTTGGTCCCCTGATATGGCTATAATCTTTAAAACATAAATATCTTTATATTTTTGTTAACCTCATCACCACAAAATGCCAAACTATAGTTACAGATTCCATGTAGAGGGACAACAACATCTTTTGTTTGATTTGTGCCAAAAGGCCTGTACCTGGGACCATCCATCAATTAACAAAGTAAAAGAACTAATTTACCAAAGTATCTTGACTCCAAACAATGTCCAAAAGTTAGTAACACTTCAGTCAAAAAAACGGGAAAAAAGTAGCGATCTATTCTTGGGTTTCAGATGACGTCAGGGCAGTGGCGCGAATAACAAACGTAGGACTGGACGTGACGTATCCTGGCGGGGCAGTCTGCCGGGTTTATACACGGAGATATAGTAGAAGAAGAAGCGCTGTCAAAATGTCATCTTTTTGTGCGGTGTACGCTTGTAGCAACCGCACAAATAGAGAGAAAGAGTTTGTTCATGTTCCAACTGTGGTCTCATATAAAGGAGGAACCTTGAAGAAATCCCTGGAATGAGGCGGGCGAGGTGGATCAAGGCTTTCCCAGATAAGCGCCCCCTGCAGGCCACCCCAATGAAACGCAGCAATTTCTTCGGTTATATTTTCCAATTATGCTCAAAATCAAGACTCTTTTGAGAAATATTTTTAGTCCTCCCTTAGAATTGAGTGTCCCCGATTAAGACTGTTCCAACAACCGTACACCGCACAGGAGGAGAGCCTTTGACTCCAAAACAGACTTTACATGGTTTTCATTGGGAGCAAAACTGAGTTGTCCCACCTCTGCTCATTCGCCCCCTACTGGTCAGTTTAATGAAACCCAAGAATACAGGCCTCTGCGTTTTAAAAAAGGAAAAAAGTAGCGATCTGTAGTCCGGTAGAAGATCGTAATCGCGTATTTTTCTGCCTCCTCTTTTACAAAAAAGAATTAAAAGGTTTTGTTGCTTATCCTTTCTCCTCCGTCATCAGCAATATACAGTAGTTATACATTTCAATCATTTCAATTCAGTTTGAAATATCATGTATCGCCCTAAATCACAACAGTAGTTATCTCAGAGTTTACCAATCGTTGAGTATTCCAACATTAGATCAGAGAATAAAATCGAGTAGAGAAATCGTACGTATTTGTCCCCTAGGGGGGAGTTGGAACCACTGTCATAAGTTGTCAAATTGTTTCCTCTTTAAGTCTGTAAAGTCCTTTCTCTTGAGAATTCCACAAATTTTTATCCAGCCTGAGACAAAATCATCTGTTTTAAAAGTTATTTGAGCCTTTGGTGGTTTGAAATCATATCTCTTCTGTGAATCTAGATTGATCGAATGCTGTAAATTCATAAAGATTACAAGGCATATAAAGATATGTTTCCTTTCGTTGAAGATGGAGAAGAAGGAGGAAGGAAGAAATGGCCTCGAACAAGTTACTGCCGGTCTTCATTTACACAAAGGTTTCATTATATTGTACCATTCATACGTTTGGATTTTTATGTGATAGTGTTTTTTGCAGAGGTGGTGTTTTGTTCTTGGAGGGCTCCGCTTCTCAGTTGAAAAGAGCGGGTGATGAACTGCCCGCGTCGGAGGTGGTGCAGCACAACTATGACTCCGAAGGCACTTCCTGGAGCGCCTGGGCCGATACAGACCTGCGTTGCCAGCAAAGACACACTGTGGGCCGCCTTTTTCAGACCGGTTTAACGTCACCACGGTCGGCCCTCGGAAATCGCAATCAGGCATCTACTGTATTTTGTCTCATCGTTTATAAGAATCTTACAGATGAAGCTCTGTAAGTACAGAAGAAAATTGACTTTTTGTTAGAATTGAGCGCAGCATTTATGAACAGACGCAGGCTGAGTACGCTCAGGTCTGGGCCGCTAGGATCTTGCGTATTGAAATCTACACCCAAAATGTCCATCCACCCTTTTGCGAAATTATGTCACTATTTTTTATATTCAATTTTGAGGCTTCCAATTATATTTTTGGCCCAGATTGAATCCAAACCTCCTGGAAAATAATATCAACAACTCTACATGTAAACAAAAACTTTTTACTTTTGGCCCCTACCAGCTCTTTTTGTTTTTAAACTTGGCCCTGACATAGATGAGGTTTGAATTAAAGTGAGTAACTTTAGTTTGACTATCAGGAGTGGGAAATCAATCTGCATGATTCTGTGGTAAATAGAAGTTATGTAGTTCGGATGATGAACAACACAACCAGCAGGAGGTGCCTTCCACCTCTGCTGGTGAAGCATTTGAGAATATGGAAGGACGGAAACATCGATTTAATAGAAGAACATTGATCATTTAACCCTTATATAAGGGCCAATGACTCTCTGGTGTTTTTATTGTAGTGTTATGTGTCAAAGTCTCAATTTTCTATTCTGTGTGAACAAATAATCGAGTTCTGTGAGGACCTGATGTTGCATGTCCGCATGATAGAAAACGGCTCTACAGGACATTGACATCGCGAAGAACAGATCATAGAAACATAATACCTGCAACGCCAGAGAAAACATGAAACCCAGAGAAGGATGTGCACTCTGTTTTAAAAGCAGCAAAAAATCATTCTAAACTGTGAACATTATTTTGACCAAAAAGGTGATAATTGGATACACCTGAGTATAATATGCACATCGATGAGGGTCATATCTCACGTCACTAATGTGATTCCTAGTTGTTAATACTAAAAGAAAGTGTATTTACTAAAATCGTACTGTTATTGCTGAAGAAGAAACAGAGCAATTGTTCATGTTTTTCGGCATATTCTGTCCATCAGACCATGGGCCAACGACAATGACCCAAACTGCCTCAGTTCCTGCAGAAAATCACAGCGACTCTGGTGGACTCCGCGAAACTTACCGGCCGCCGCTCGAAAGAGCAGTGGAGGAGCAGGAGCGCCCGAAAGAGCTGCAGGAGAAGCGGGAGGAAGGAGGCCCAGAGGAAGGCTTGCAGAGGAGGAGAGAGAGGGGAGGAGACCAGGACACAGAAGCTGCACACTGGGAACAATGGGTATAAACATGACTTTAAAGAATGCTAGTTTGAGGACTCCATGCTCCTAGATTCGTGTAGATTGTGTTCATGGGATCAAAACAATTATTTCCCATACAGAGACCCAATATTTGTGTTTTAATGTCCCCCTGATAACGGCCCCACATCTCATCATTCTGAAAACCATGGGCTTTTATAGTGTTTTCAATTTGCAAATGGGGATTTTATATATAGAAACTTTATATATTTTATATTTTTTTGTTAGGGGACAATCCCTACCCTAACCCTAAACATGTGAAAACACCTATGCATAATTTATAAGCAAGGCAGATTTGCAATACATCAAGACAATAAACTGTCAATTTTTTTTCCACATGCATATACTTTACTAATTTTGGCCTCTCTTAGATCTGCTTTTTCAGAAAAAACCACTCTCCACTCAGTCTAATCAGCTCTCAGCTGTAAATAGTGGGGCTCTTTTATAATGGAAATAAGATAACATGTTTTTTATTAATGTGGAGACCAGCATGGTGTAGTCTGATACCTTCACATTTTAATTTTACTGGACACTTGCTGTTGGGACAAAATATTTATGAAAAATGGTTTAGGTTACCCAGGTTTTATCTTTATACTTCAAATAAAAAATTCTAGGCAATTTGTCTATAGCATTCAATTTCTCCATTGTGGGGTCAATAACATTTCTCTTATCTTACTACAGATCTTTTGAATATATATAAGTTGATAAACCTGAATTTGCTCAGATTTATGTTTTCTAGGTATTTGTAAAGATATTGTTCTCTCCTTGTGTCCTCTATCAGTCCAGGTTCTAATGAGAGCTGCTAGCAGCAGGAGGAGGAGTGTTGGAGGCCGGACGTCTCAGAAGAGGGAGTTACTGATGGAACCGTGATGCCCACTCTGTCCAGGGGGGATTCTGGCCTGCTGCTCTGCTCAGCCCGACGGGACCCCTTGGACGTTTCTGGTAAAATCACAATATTTAGTGGAAAATGAGGAGTAAGTAGAAATATATTGAACTCCAGGGTTTTTTAATTTGGACCACCTGCCTTTCCAAACAGAAAAATAACTAACCATGTCCTTGCTCTCAATCACTACATGTAATTTTGGCTTTTTCATTTGTTCTGAAAAGTAAAAAAGACGAGGACAACATACTCAGCTAATCAGTTTTCAACCCAAAGTTGTCAAATAGTGACTCACGAAGGCTAAATATGAGTGTTCTCAACTGATAATGTCAAAATTAACAAAGGACATCACCTGTAATTTATCAAAGAACACATTTTATTACAGCCACGTCTAGAAAGAGTAGCGTCATCCTGGAAAAATGACTTGAAAGAATTTTTAGACCTCATCATTGTCTCACAATAATTGACCTTTACAGCTCTATTTCAAGGTATTTAGGGAGATTAGCCAGGTTTAGTTACCACCATCTAAAAAAAAATGTATTTCCACATTGGCCTCTCTTTTTCACTTTTTTTGTCAGGAAAGTTGATTAAAGATGTGACAGATGCCAAAAAAAACATGTTGTGAAAAGTAGAGATAGAAACAGCTGTTTTTAGAGCGATTTCCTTTTTGTGGTAGTTAGAAGTTAGGTTAACCCCAGCTTTACAATAATTAGCAAAAAACAGGGCAGTCGTACACAATATGTTATCTCATGAACGGTCTAACATTAAACATCATCAGTGTTTCCTCAGGCCGGAAGTCTCTGATTAAAAACATCCATCAACACTGGACAAAATTCTCCCAAAAACAGTGCTGCTGTATATATATAATGCCATTTTTACCAAAACTAATTAAAAAAAAACATAAATATATTTGGCTAACACCTCTTTGAGGACCTTCTTAGCTCCTTCCAGCTCCTGTTGGACTCCCGTGAGTGGCCGTTGACTTAAAAGCGGGCCCTAAAACACAACATGAAACCACCGACCGAGCAAGACGCTAATTGTTTGTAAATACGCGTATGACTTGATAAACTCCAAAGTAGACGTGCCCGGACGAGTCATAATTGCTTGGATAATCGGCTTCGATTCCATAAGGCGAATCTTACAAATGGTGCCTAATTTGTGACCCTCTCATGCGCCACTTTCCTCGCCAAAGTAAAACATATTGGGCTCATCTACGTTTCTAATCGCCGCGCGGGAAATTAGCCCGCTATGTTTAGGGGACGCATTGTGAGGCCGGAAAACGCCGCAAAGTCAATTTAAAAAGATCCCGGTACAAAAACACAGCGCGACGCTTTTTAAGACACACTCAGGCCGCTAATGTAGTTAATATGGCCCGCATTACATGTGACAAAGAAATACTATGTTTGGTTTTTAATTATTGTCCAAATAAACCGTGTCTCTAGAACGAACTGCAGTGGCTGGTTCACGTCTCGTTTGGGGGAGAGAGGGGGTTAGTTTGTTGACTTCAGACCGTGTGGATGCTTCAGTAGCAGTTAAAGAATTGAACAAAACATGAACAAATAATGTAACACACTGATTATACACGTGTGAAGGGACATAAGTGTGGCCATATGGCATTGTGAACCTCTGAATTAAGCAGGGAACAGGGCCTGGTTAGTTACTGTGATGGGAGAGTCAGGTTCTTGTAATGTGCCGAAACTTTCATTATGTGTCCTTTGAAAGGAACTCACCCACATTGCCTAGACTGAGGTCTGGTGTGGTGGTGTGTATTGTGTGTGTGAGAGCGTTGGTGGTGTCAGAGGGGCTGATGGACATGGAGTGTGGAGTGTGCTGAAAAAGTTCCTGTTCCCGGGAGTGAAGCCGTCGTTGAATGGGTGATGAGACGGTAGCTGTTTGTGGATTCTGGAGGATCTTTATGAGTGGGGACTGTAGGGTCTTTCAGGTATCCCAGAGCATAACTGTGAATGCTTTGTGTGAGTGAGGAGGCAGATATATAAATTCAATACAGATTTTTATGGTGGTTCCTGTGAAGCTCACGAAGGACGTGGGAGTATGTGTTCGAACTTGCGTTATCCATGGCAAACGACCCTCGAAGCCATGTTCTGAATAGTTCTTCCAGGGATCCCGGGGAGGAGGGCGTTACAAAAGTCCAGCACGGCGAAACCGGCCTGACAGCTTCTCAGCAGCACAAAGAGGAATGAGGAGGGACGGAGTTTGAATTGTTCTCAAGAATAAGTGGGCTGTTTTGGAGAGATGTTGGATTGTGTGAATGACAAGTGAGGTGCGTGTCAAAAAAACTGGACACAATCGTTGGTAACACAGAAGGAAGAGGTGATGTTATAGCCAGAGGAAACTAATGTATAAAATACAGACAGGAATGGACTTGATGGGGAGTGCAAATTTGGACTTCTTTATTAAACTCAGTTAGTTCTGTAACTGTTTGTGTGGCAACTCAAATATTTACACATTACCATTCTGCGCATTCTTTATGATCCTGTTTTTTTTTTGTTTTTGTAAATCCAGTAAAATCAAGAGGATTGACAATCGAATGCCATCATTTGCTGTTGGAAACTCCAGCTTGCCTTTATGTCGGAATAGATGCCCATATAAGGAAAGTTGGCTCCGCTTATTGTTCATATTAGCTTCTTTACGCATTTCAGCAACTCTACGGTGACGTCAGCACTTGATAAGTCCACTCCTATTATACAGACTGATAAATTTTATGACAAGGGTCAATTTTCAATTTCAATTCATTCACACAGTATCACAACATTTTTAGGACATTACATAACCATTGAATTCTCCAACACAGATGAGGAGAATCAGACAGTTAAAACACAAGAAATGCAATGATAAGAAAAACGGATATTGGTCCTATAAGGGGCAGATGACCATAGTTTTGTCCATAAATGTTGATAACGGTCGTAAAAATGTTGAGCGTCTGATCATCCACCACTGCCCTTTTGTTGACCACCTGCATCGGCAAAGAAAAACTCTAAAAACAAGTCGAAAAATATGAGAAACTGAGGGTGAGGCCCACATTGAGAGAGGGATCCGCTCTCACGAACGGCGTAGGATCCAGGTCTGGGCTTCCAAAAGAGCACCACGGCCAGGCGTTTACAGACATGACCCAAAATTCAGGACAGAGCAGCTTGTAACAATAAAATTTACCATAATTAGAAAATTCAAAACATTACACATCGATATCCAAAAACTAAAAGTATCAAGTTTTAAACATAAATACAATCTTACATGACAGAATGAAAAAGCGCCATCTTTGAATTGATTGGGCATACTATATAAAAACGTATGTCCTTCTCCAAATGAAAAAGTCAGTGCGTGACACGTTCCTACATGAGTAAAGCCGCAAGCGGCGATGAAAGGCCTCGCCCCTCTTGCGACCCGCCTCCCGGGCGCCGGTCCCACAAGCGTCACGCCGACGAATTGGCAGCCCGATCTGACCAGGATTACGTATATAAAAGCTCATTTATATGATAAAGTGCGTCCCTAGTGGTCACCTCCGGGACATGCACCCTCTACGTAGAGTAGTATTTTGCTCGTACAGATGTAAAGATTTGATTTTGCAACTTTGGTGAAGATCGGAAAAGTTTAGGTCAGAAGCCTTCAATAGGTGGCGCTGTAGAGTCATATTAGGTGTGTGTTTTCACACCATTACTCTCAGGCCATTACCAACTATTAGCGATGTGAGTTTCAGCTGTGTAGGTCTGAGCCTGTGGTCAGGAGAGCATCAAACATGGAGAAATTCCCCACTACCTCGCATGAAAACGATAACAAAATTCTAACTTTTATGCGATGATTATAACTTCAACCCGTCCAGATGGAGAAATGACATGGTAGAAGTCTGTGCGATGAAAATCCAGGGACTAGTACGAAGCCAAAAATGCGACACATTGAACTGCCTGTAGGTGGCGCTGTTGCACTCACAGTTGTGTGTTGCATATCGTTGTGTTCAGGGTCATACGCTGTATTTCTGAATTCATTTTTAGCCTCATCGGACAAAATATTTTGCCCCAAAAAGCTCATTCCTTCACTTTACGGCGCCCCCAGTGGTCAGGTGTGGGACTTACAACTTTTGCATAATGTAATTTTTTACTTGTCTCGGTCCAGAGATTACACTCAGCAATTTTCGGGCCGATCCGAGCACTAGTGCCCTATTACTTTCCGACAGGTGGCGCTAAAGAGCTCATATTGGGCGAATGATTTTAGTGTCATTGCGTTCAGGCCATAACCTAATATTACTGATGTGAGTCTCAGCTCTGTAGGTCTGAGCCTGTGGCCCTCAGGGCTCAGCGAAAATGGCCAAAACGAAGGCCTTATTCGCCATGGCGAGGGATGAAAACGGTGAAGATTTTCTAACTTTTTTTGATGATTATATAACTTCAATCCGTCCAGATTAGGAAATGACGTGGTAGAACTCTGTGTGATGAAAAACCAGGGACTAGTTCGAATTTGTAAATGAAAAGTCAAATTAGTGGCGAAACTTTGGCCCATCATGGCCGACTTCCTGTTGGTCCCAGACATGTGCTTAGAACGGCTTTTATGCTCGTCTCATAGAGATCTATCACTCATCCGAATTTCGTATACCTACTCAAAAATTTGAAAAAAAATCCCCAGAGGGTCCAAAAAAATGAAATTTCTAGGGGGCGTTATAGAGTCGGCGAGCGTCGGACAATCTGGAAACGTTCATTTTATCAAATTTTTCGCCGAACCGGTCGTTTTAGACCCCCCATGTGCAGACTTTCGTGCATGTCTTCAGGGTCAAAAATCGAATTGAAGTTGCGGAAAAAGAAAAAGAATAATAATATGAAACCGGTGAATAACAATAGGCCTCCCCAATACTTCGTATTGGCTCGGCCTAATAATAATATGAAACCGGTGAATAACAATAGGCCTCCCCAATACAAAGTATTGGCTCGGCCTAATAATAATATGAAACCGGTGAATAACAATAGGCCTCCCCAATACTTCGTATTGGCTCGGCCTAATAATATGAAACCGGTGAATAACAATAGGCCTCCCCAATACTTCGTATTGGCTCGGCCTAATAATAATAATATGAAACCGGTGAATAACAATAGGCCTCCCCAATACTTCGTATTGGCTCGGCCTAATAATATGAAACCGGTGAATAACAATAGGCCTCCCCAATACTTCGTATTGGCTCGGCCTAATAATAATAATATGAAACCGGTGAATAACAATAGGCCTCCCCAATACAAAGTATTGGCTCGGCCTAATAATATGAAACCGGTGAATAACAATAGGCCTCCCCAATACAAAGTATTGGCTCGGCCTAATAATAATATGAAACCGGTGAATAACAATAGGCCTCCCCAATACTTCGTATTGGCTCGGCCTAATTAAAGCCGCAAGCGGCGATGAAAGGCCTCGCCCCTCTTGCGACCGCCTCCTGGGCGCCAGTCCCACAAGCGTCACGCCGACTAATTGGCAGCCCGATCTGACCAGGATTACGTATATAAAAGCTCATTTATATAATAAAGTGCGTCCCTAGTGGTCACCTCCGGGACATGCACCCTCCACGTAGAGTAGTATTTTGCTCGTACAGATGTAAAGATTTGATTTTGCAACTTTGGTGAAGATCGGAAAAGTTTAGGTCAGAAGCCTTCCATAGGTGGCGCTGTAGAGTCATATTAGGTGTGTGTTTTCACACCATTACTCTCAGGTCATTACCAACTGTTAGTGATGTGAGTTTTAGCTCTGTAGGTCTGAGCCTGTGGTCAGGAGAGCATCAAACATGGAGAAATTCCCCACTACCTCGCATGAAAACGATAACTAAATTCTAACTTTTATGCGATGATTGCATAACTTCAATCCGTCCAGATGGAGAAATGACATGGTAGAAGTCTGTGCGATGAAAATCCAGGGACTAGTACGAAGCCAAAAATGTGACACCTTGAACTGCCTGTAGGTGGCGCTGTTGCACCCACAGTTGTGTGTTGTATATCGTTGTGTTCAGGGTCATACGCTGTATTACTGAATTCATTTTTAGCCTCATCGGACAAACATTTTGCCCTAAAAAAGCTCATTTATTCACTTTCCGACGCCCCCGGTGGTCAGGTGTGGGACGTACAACTTTTGCGTAATGTAATGTTTTGCTCGTCTCGGTCCAGAGAATACACTCAGCGATTTTCGGGTCGATCCGAGCACTAGTGCCCTATTACTTTCCGACAGGTGGCGCTAAAGAGCTCAAATTGGGCGAATGATTTTAGTGTCATTGCGTTCAGGCCATAACCTAATATTACTGATGTGAGTCTCAGCTCTGTAGGTCTGAGCCTGTGGCCCTCAGGGCTCAGCGAAAATGGCCAAAACAAAGGCCTTATTCGCCATGGCGAGGGACGAAAACGGTGAAGATTTTCTAACTTTTTTTCGATGATTATATAACTTCAATCCGTCCAGAGCGGGAAATGACGTGGTAGAACTCTGTGTGATGAAAAACCAGGGACTAGTTCGAATTTATAAATGAAAAGTCAAATTAGTGGCGAAACTTCGGCCCCTCATGGCCGACTTCCTGTCGGTCCCAGACATGTGCTTAGAACGGCTTTTATGCTCGTCTCATAGAGATCTATCACTCATCCGAATTTCGTGTACCTACTCCAATATTTGAAAAAAAATCCCCAGAGGGTCAAAAAAAATGAAATTTCTAGGGGGCGTTATAGAGTCGGCGAGCGTCGGACAATCTGGAAACGTTCATTTTATCAAATTTTTCGCCGGACCGGTCGTTTTAGACCCCCCATGTGCAGACTTTCGTGCATGTCTTCAGGGTCAAAAATCGAATTGAAGATGCGGAAAAAAAAGAATAATATGAAACCGGTGAATAACAATAGGCCTCCCCAATACTTCGTATTGGCTCGGCCTAATTAAACTGAAGGGTAACATGAGTCATAGTATTTGTACTACCTGTACACATTACACCTTGTTTTGCAGGATAGGAGTACAGGACTCAGGTTGTGCCCCAAGACAACAAAATATCACAAACATTCAAAACCTTATGAAGGAATTATTGGTCAGGAAATGGTTTTCTCTTTCCCCTTTCTGGGTATAGAAAAGACTAAACATAAAGTTTGGGATTTTAATAAACAAAAGAAAGGTGAACCATGGTGAAAATGAATCCTTTCCATAATACATTTTCTAATTTTAATCTAATTTTCTAATCTAAATCTAAAAAATACATTTATTTAATGACTCTAGAACTGCAAGCTGTAATACAATAATATACAATCCGTTTGAAATAATAACCTTTAATGGTTCCAGTTGGGCATGGCAGAGGTGTGTGGGTAGCTGCAGGGCAGTAGTGTCCTTGGGGGCACGACGTAGCAAAAGTATCAATGGAACCTTTGGGACAGAAGAAGCCGGGAGCACAGGGTCCTGCTGGGGCGTCCAGACCTGTTTGATTACAGAAAAATCCAGCCTGACACAGGAGAGGATAGGACGCACCCAGGGGACAAAAGAACCCTGTAAATGAATACAAAACCGTATTAAGATGGCAGCAGCAACAACAGCAGTGACTGTCTCTTCCAGACTCAAGCACGTTGCAACTTTAACACTGTGTAACTTTTACATTGCACTGTACATATTCATGACTCTAGTTAATGCAGAGTGGGGGAGTGTGAGTAGATCAAATGAAGGCTGAAATATGTCACAGCAATTAAAGTCATTTGGACACACGTTTCATGAACAAGGAGATGCACATGAGCCCGAGGGCACAAAGCATCAGATTGAGAGCAGAAGTTCAGTGTGGATCTACCTACCCTCTGGACATATGTCTCCTTTGTAGCTGGTACATGCATAATGTGCTCTCCTGAGACACAGTGCTGGGCGAGTCACAATATTCTCTAAAGCTGCCTCTGGCTCTGCTTCTACGTCCATCCAGCTGTCGTCCCAAGCTGTAATAGAATAGGGCAGAAGCATGTGTAAATATTTTACATGGGAATCTATATTACATAATTGAATAGATTAACTACTTGTGCAAGAATCATAGACTTTCCAAAGCAATCTTTATACTATCATACTATCAGTACTATCATACTAAAAGCTGGGATAACCCATGAACAAAGCTTTGATGGAAAATTGAAACATACATGCAAACAAACACTTGAAACTGTTAGAATAATAAATATAAAATACTGACAATAATAATAATTAAATAAAAAAGATAATACAATAATAATAATACAATATAAAACATAGTACCTGAACTACTGGAGTTACTGAGGAAAGTCTGATTGTACATTTTAAATATATCATCGAGACGTGAATTAAAACGTATTTTGTGTAAACAGTTGAACAAAGAGGTGTTTGCAATTGGTGTGGGGGTATCAGATCCACCTACACAGAAGAAACCAGGAGAGCACAGACCTAAACACATAACAATCATGTTATTGAAAAAGCACCTTTGATAAGTACTGTAAGACAAAGACATTATCGACATCTGTCCTAATAATGGTTTTTAGGTTTCTAACCCATGGGCTGTGAGGCTCCAGGACCAAGACAATATTTCCCCGGGGAGCAGAGGTGGCAGTCAGAGGAAGATGCAGCTCCAGGCTCTGAAAGGAAGCTCCCTCTTGGACAGGGCTTCGGTGACCCACTGCCTTCTGGACAGAAATGTCCAATGGGACACACATCTCCATGAGGTCGAAGAACAGGGGCTGATTCAATAGATCCTCGGGAACAAAAATGTCCTGTGACAGACATCTGACATGAGACTACTGCAATATCCACAAGGGATGAACTTCATTATAAGGCGAGGATATTTCTATGAAGTAGTTATTTCTGTCTGAGGTAAAGTTTTTTCAGACCTGGTCTGCAGGACCCAGATGGCTCTGACAGGCCGCTGATGTTACAGAACATGCCTGGGGGGCATGGTATGCACTCATTTAGGAACCTCCTCCCTGCTGATGGGCCGATGCTTCCCACTGGACAAGCTGATGGTGCCACCGACCCTTCTAAACAGTAAGAACCTGGGGAAGAAGAATGGTCCCAAATACCACCAAGCTTTATATTATGGTAGTAAGAACTGATGCAGACATACACACTGAAAAGAGCTGGTTACTGCTTAATTTGCTGCTTCACATACCTGGTGGGCAAGTGTCACATGTGGGCTGTCCTGATGAAGACTGATAATGACCAGCACTACAGATGGAGGGGGCGGCACTACCAAGCGGGCAAGCATGACCAGCTTGACATAGGAATTCTAAGACAATCAGGGCAAAATCACATTATCTTTAGTCAAGATGGGCTATGAACACTATTACTCTATACTGGAAAATTCAATGTAGATTCAATCAATATAAGTCCCACAGTAACATCAATAATAATAACAATGCATCGGTTTTATATAGCGCTTTTTTGGACACTCAAAGACGTTTCACATGTCATTATTCTTTCACTCCATACACAGTGGTGATAAACTACTACTGTGGCCACAGCTGCCCTGGGGCACACTAAAAAGAAACAACCAGTATGTGCCATCGGCCCCTCCTCCGAGCATCACCAACCGTACACACACACTCACCAGACTCATTCTAGGCCTTGTAAAGACAAGGGCAGTTAGGCACTTTACAGTGGCTGATGTTCCCAGAGGTTAAGTGTCTTGCCAAGGACACAACAGCAGACATTGTGTCCAGGTGACAGGTGGAGAAAATCTTGTGGTGGGCTCGAACCCACAACCTTCAGGCTCAAAGGCAATGCTCTACCAACTGAGCCACTGTCAACCACAATAGACATGAAATTACAGAAGACTACACCTCTGAAGATAAAACTATCATAACTCCTTTTAATGGCTTCACTACAGAAAGTATTCATAAGATCTGTAATGTGCTCTGAAAACAGGCAGTGAGTTGCCTGTTCTGGAGCACTTTATGAATGCACTTCAATCCACCTCTTGAAATTATCAATGACTCCCCTGTTCCAGCTTATTCCTTCTGGGAGATGATACTGCTTGATTAGCAAGAAACCTCTTCATGAGAATGAGTGTCTTTATTATTGTATTTGTTTCACAAGTGTTATACAAATACAAATTTTTCCAACTGGAGTACACTCATTTCCAGTGCTGTATATGTCCTGTAAAACTTTGTATTTATTTATTTGTTCTTAAGGAAAGCCCCTTGAGATGAACCATCTCTTTTTCAAGGGGGCAGGACAATGCAAACACCACGATTGCACCTGCTATTTTACCTGCTGTTTAGCACTTGGATCAATAATCAAGGCCAATGTGGTTTTTAACTGGGAACAAAAATAAAATCCTATCAATCCATTTGAGTGTATCAATGTTAAAGGCACACCAGATACGTGTGAAATGTGAAATCTGAGCAAAATCTTATTCCTGTGAAAGAGGAGACAGGACACAGCATAAAAAGACCTGTGTGATGTGAACTCAAATGTTACATCTCAAAGACTCCTCGGCTGCCGCTGGTCACTACGGTGGAGAATGTACCTGCCTGATGTCCAGATACTGATCCTGGTGGACAGAACCACCCTGGAGGACAGAGGAGCTCAGCGTGCGTTTGTGCCCAGAGGGGACACGCAAGAGGGGCGAGGCCTTTCATCGCCGCTTGCGGCTTTAATTTTTATTTATTTTTTTATATTAGGAAGGCAACATTCCCTGTGAGGAGATAACTTATTTTTCTTTTCTATCTTTTCCTTCTGTCTTTAGACTTTGTTGGTGGGGCAACAGTTGAAGTGTGCCGTCCATGTCCTCCAGGACATTACTGCCACTCGAGAGGCTCTTCTGGGCCCAGTGGCCTTTGTGCTGAGGGTTACTATTGTCCTGGAGGTCAAACATCACCAATGTCTTTGGAGCTCGTCTGTTCAACTGGGCATTATTGTAAAGAGGTCTGTGCTGGTACCATGTTCTTGCATATATGTGTGACTCTTCTTTTGCTGTACATCCTGGTAAATGAACATATATTCTGATATTTTAAATTGCATGAACTCCACAGGGAAGTTTCAAGGAGTTTCCCTGCCCCCTTGGAAGCTATCAGCTTAGACAAGGCCAAGGCAGTTGTGACCCATGCCCAGCAGGTTTCTTTTGTCCAGATCAAGGTAAAGCTGACAATGGATAAATAAGTGAACAAATGAATAATAATAATAAAAAAGTGTCCGAATTCTATTATATTTTTTGATTAATGTTATTGATATATCTTTTCCTTTGTCAGGACTTATTTTCCCACACCGGTGCAGCAGAGGTTTTTACTGCCCTAATGGCTCAGTAATTCCAAGTCCATGTCCTTCAGGGACCTATGGAAACACATCAGGCCTCACAGAGGAAACACAATGCTTACTTTGTGATCCGGGAATGTTCTGCAAAGGAACTGGTAAACAAATGTATTTGCCATTTATAATATATTGCATTATATATTGCCATTTATAATATATATATACTATATATATATATATATATATATATATATATAAATTAAATTAAATAATTTCTTTATTAAAGTTTAAAAAATTGGTATTTGAGTCTTATCATTAAAACCATGATTAATTATTTTCCTTAGATTGCCCAGTGCTACCTGTAAGTAATAAATTGATTTTATTTTTTATTGCACAAACAGGAAGGGTTGATCCCAGTGGCCCTTGTGCTGAAGGGTTTGTTTGTATTAATGGAGCCTCTGAGCCTTCACCATTAGACGGTCTGACGGGAAAACCCTGTCCTCCTGGATTCTACTGCACTGTTGGGACATCTGTCCCTCGACCTTGCCCAAAAGGAACATACAGGTTTCCACATTATCATTGTAATTTGCAATATTTATATAGTTGTATTCACAATTGACTTTATATTACAATGTATATTTCCAGTAACAAAGGTGGACTTGTGGCAGTATCTCAGTGTAAAAGCTGCATACCAGGCTTCTACTGTTCTGAGCCAGGTCTCTCTGTTGTGTCTGGGCCTTGTTTGCCTGGTAAAGTTTAATTTTATAAAAATGCAGGATGGTCTTTTGACTCTGTCTTTATATTGTTGCTATTTGTGTAAGGCTTCTACTGTTTAGAGGGATCATCCACTGCTACTCCGAAGTCTGTTTTATTTGGAGATGTATGTCCAGAAGGCCACTATTGTTTAGAAGGAAGCAGTGTGCCCATGGCGTGTCCACCGGGCTCCTACCAGAATCTCACTGGAGGGGCAAGTCAAGAGGACTGTAAACCTTGTCCAACGGGTAAAGTCATTTTTCATTTAGCAAAAGCTTATTTTCTCATTCTAGCTTGATTATGTTTCTTTTAGGCCAATTTCAAGATCTATCTGGACAAAAAGATTGTAATCCTTGCCTTCCTGGATTTCACTGTCAAGTCATTGGGCCGAGTCCCTCTCAATGGAACTCTAATGGAGTGTCAGTCCCAGAGCCATGTCCTGCAGGATACACCTGTCCCAGAGAGAGTCTGGACAGGCAGCCAGTCCCCTGTCCAAAAGGCACTTATAGCAACAATTTGGGTTTAACCATTCTCGGTAAGCCACCCTTCACTTACCACTTTTTGGGAATCCTGCTTAATTGAATTATCTGTTTTCTAGGTGAATGTTTAAAGTGTCCTCCAGGGCAGTTCTGCGGATCTGATGGTTTAATTGAGCCTTCAGGCCCTTGTGATTCAGGTTATCTTTGTTTAAGTGGAGCCACAGTTCCTAATCCTATTGACAACAGGACTGGATCTCTCTGCCCACAAGGGTATTTCTGCATACAAGGACTTAGAGCTGGTGGGCACATGGTAAATACATAGTTTTTGGAATAATAGTGACTCATATGTACTCTTCGGATTTCAGGCGACTGCCTGGCTGGATTTTTTTGCGACTGGGGATCAAGCAAAGGCGATGAAGCTCTTTGTCCAGTAGGTTGTTTCTGTCCCAGAGGAACAACAGCCCCCATTCCATGTCCTCCTGGAACCTTCAGTTCCGCCACTGGCAACACACACCAAGTCAACTGCAGCACTTGTTTGGTTGGGTACTACTGCCCAGGTGAACATCAAGATATTTGCCAGTGTTCGATGTGTACAGCCCGTCATGTGTTTCTTTCATTTCTTTAAATCATATACTATAAATGTGTTTACTCAGATGCAGGGACAGTAAAACCCAGTCTATGTCCTGCTGGACATTACTGTCCTCCCGGACTGACTCTAGGGACAGAGTTCCCATGCCCACCCGGAACAGTGCAGAGAAAGCTTGGGGCTTCCAGTTCTAATGATTGCATTGCATGTCCTCCTGGTATGTATTCAAGCCACAGCAAGTGTTTCCTGGTAAAAGTGTATGTGTATATTATTATATATTAATATCAGTAATTTTATATTATAGGATTGTTCTGTGCTGGTTATGGTTTATCGAAACCTTCTGGTCTCTGTGACCCTGGATACTTCTGTCCCTCTGGCTCCATCAGCTCCAACTCCAGTGATCTCCAGGTTGGCCGGTTCCTTAAAGGAGACATATTGTGTAAAATACACTTGTTCCCTCATAATAGACCTGGAAATGTTTTAGATTCATAGATTTACTTCATAAATAATAAAATCCACCCCTTCTGTGTAAAAGCTCAAGATAACGAAGGCTTATACTGTAAGCCCTACTTGGAACCTTGCCTGCTCTTTCCCATGAATATGTTCTTACTCCAACTTTACTCCAACTGCAACATTGAAAAACACGACATAAACATGACTGCTTTAAAGTTTGAATTGTTTATAATAATACAATAAGAGTAGTGTATGCGTTATTTTAATAGATGTTGATGTTTCCTCCTTGCAGGACAATTCTACTGAAAACCACATTTGTCCTGTTGGTCATTTCTGCCCCCCTGGCACCGGTCTTCCTCATCCCTGCCCTGCAGGCTCTCTGTCTCTGTCTCATGGAGTCAGCAGAGTTGACGGATGTCATCCCTGCCCCCAGGGGCTGTTCTGTGACAGGCCTGCATTAGCAGATATCCTTGATGCACAGCCTTGTCATGCTGGGTAAACATGTTTGTTTGACTGCTCCTGCTATTTCAAAACAGCATTATGTTCTAGAACTTCAGACTTTGTATGTTGTGAGATCATCACTATAAAATGAATAATCATAATAATGAATGACTATTAATTAATAAGTATTTTGACACATCATTTTTTGTCTGTAGGTTTGTTTGTCTTGGAGGCAGTTACAGCCCAAACCCTTCTGATGGTAGCCATGGTTACATATGCCCCGTGGGTCATCAGTGCCCTCTCGGCTCAGCCACAGAACTGCCCTGTGAGCCTGGCACGTACAGTGCATCCCCTGGAGCAGCACAGTGTTTAGTCTGCCCTAATGGGACTGCATGCTCTTCCTTTGCCACCAGGGAGCCCACTGTCTGTCCAGCAGGTTAAAAACATTACTGAAGTTTTCTTGTTTATTCTTATGTTATTGATTGAAGTCTTTAATACATTAAATATAATCTTAGGACATTTCTGTCCGGCTGGGACAGCTTTGCCCCAGCCCTGTACTTTGGGGACTTTCAGCAACCAAACTGGAGCACACTCCATCTCTGTCTGCATTGCCTGTCCATCTGGGTCCTACTGCAGCTCATATGGAGCTTCTGCACCATCAGGTGTGACACTGTGTTTATGCTGTTTTAACCACAGCCCTCTCTGACAAAAACACATACACTAAAGACATAGTTTAGGCATTCTTTAATTCTTGGTTGCATTCCAAGGAGACAAGTTCTGTAGAGAATAAAGCACAGCTCAGCTCAGCCTCCTGTCCAGAACATGTCTGCCCTCAGTCAGACTGCAACTCCTTTTGATACTACAAGACACACCTTTATATGCAGATAGGACAGGAAGAACCAACACAACAAAAGGACAATGAGACAAGGTCTACCCCATTAGCATCCTCAGGAGTCCTCATTCCTCCTAGCATTAACACATGACCACCATTCACTCTGGAGTCAACAGTAGATTACAATACAGCCATTTTAGCATACAGTATATAATTTAGCCACATATGATTTACTAAAATGATAATTTAAATAACATTCCAATGTCACACTGTAATAAGTGACTGGAATGAAATAATTGCTATCCATGAATGTTTAGAAAGGCTCAATGAATGAAATATAATATTATTTTTCCTATGACAAATCGAATTATTACTACATTGTATTTAGGTCCATGCCTAGATGGGTACTTTTGTAAAAGTGGGGCCACAGAGCCAGCACCACAGAGATCAGACTCTTCTAGTGGGCAGTGCCCTGTCGGCCACTACTGTCCAGTTGGCTGCTCCTCCCCAGTCCCATGTCCTCTTGGTAGCATGCGCAGCACCACAGGTCAGTTACACAGACCATACTGTTTGTGCTGAAATGATTCAATTGCTGGTGTTATTGCAGAAGGTGCATCCATTGAGAGCTGCTCTGCCTGTCCTGCTGGTTACTACTGTTCCAGTGAGGGTTTGTCACGTCCAAGCGGTCCTTGTGCTGCTGGGTTTTACTGCCCTTTTGACTTTTCCTCAACTACTCCATTTGCCTTTCTCTGCCCAAAGGTGTGCATTATTCAATCATGTTGATTTGCTTAGATTTTTTGTGATAATCATAATACCTGATTATTAGTGTGTTAAACCAAAACATGACATTTAGATGTTGACAATAGGGCCACTATTGTCCAGAGGGCTCCCCTCTGCCTTTGCCATGTCCGACAGGAGAGTACCAGCCAAATGTTGGCTCTGATAACTGCGTACCCTGTCGGCCCGGCTTCTACTGTGAAGAGGCTATTGTGGGCGAGCCATGGCTCTGTCCGCCACACTCATTCTGTCCAGCAGGTACCCGTATATGTGTCACCAGAAACATGTACAGTACACTACAACAGATCAGAGGAAAACCAATAATATATTCATCCCATGTGTGTCGTCCTATAGGAACTATGGTTCCTCAGCCTTGTCCTAATGGGACATATACATATTCAAACCAAACTGGGCTCCAAGAGGAACAGGAGTGTTTGCCCTGCCCTCCAGGAAAGTATTGCAGGTAAAAGAAATGGCTGCCACTTGGGTGAAGGAAACAGATGACAATGAATCATTGTTTCTATGGCAGTGTTTTGTAAGAAATGCTTAAGGAAGTGAAGATTCTGTTTGTGTCTACTGGTTATTTATTATTCAAGACATCAAATGAAAATCAACTAATTGCGACATGGTTCATGCTCATCAAAAGGATTATCCCATCAGAAAGCAGAATGAGCCATTCTGGTTTCAAGTCACACATTTTCATATGTAGTTGAGAATATTTTCCTTTCATTACATTTCAAATAATTTTAACAGCAAAACTCACAAAACTAGTTTAAATCATGAGTGATGCTCATGTTTTGAAGTTTCTTGATATGATTTATAAAGATTAATGTTACATTCTACATAACACCTAAATGAAGGTGGAGTGTTTCTGTTTATGTGCTTTGTATCTGTATATTATTTTCTGAGCGGTTATTTCATTATTTCATTTGTATTTTGGGCAGAGCTGGTAAAATTCAAGGTGTATGTGCAGCTGGTTATCTTTGCCTTTCTGGAAGTGCAGAATTTACTCCTCAAGGTTCCAACTTAACCCAGTGTGAGTGGGGTCTTCAGTGTGCAGTAAAATGCCCACCAGGTACAACTTCTACTATGATTATACATTATTATAACTTCTAAATACTTATTTATTCATTTAAAAAATCTATTTAATTTTTTATTTTCAGGTTATTACTGTCCAGAAGGCACAAAGGAAGCAAAATCTTGTCCCGCTAACACCATCCGGAGCACTGCAGGAGGTGCCAGCCAACACGATTGCTTACCATGTCCTCCTCAATATTGGTGTAAATCTGGTAAGACCACTTTTGTGATTACACTGTTGCTGTGGACGACAGAATATACTGTATATACAGTACATGATGGGAAAAACTCAACCTAAAAACTAGTCTCTTTTTAGGAGACCCTACCCTTCACCTGTGTCCTGCAGGTCATTACTGTGACGGCTTACCTGGAAGTGACTATAATGGAGGAGCAGGGCCCAGACCTTGTCCTCTGCACTCTTATCGACCCTCTCCTGGCGCAGGCAGCAAGGGGGACTGTCTCCCCTGCCCTGCAGGCTCGCACTGCAACAGCACAGGTTATGTTCCATACATATTACATTCTGAAACAATACAAGTGATTGTTTTTCATGAGTGATTGATGAGTAGTTGATACTTTTTAATTCCGTTTTTAGGGCTTACTGATTATTCTATGAAACTCTGCCCCCCTGGTTATTGGTGCAGTGGGTTTGGACCTCCCATATTGTGCCCAGCCGGAACCAAAAGATCTATTCCTGGAGGGGCGGCGCCTGCTCACTGTGAATTTTGTGCAGGGGGGACATTTTGTCCAGATCCTCGATCAACAGGAGTCCCCAATGTGGAAGGTATTCCCTGCAGAGCGGGGTACCAGTGCTCAATGGGTAGGATCTGTGTGAAATAAAAACATATGTTACCATTGCAACTTTGGGAAATGATCTTAATAGTGTGCATAAATTCTTTATCCAGGATCGGTAGTGGAAAAAGTCTGTAGAGCCGGATCATACTGTGGACCTCAGACTGCTGAGCCTCAAATCTGCCCTGCCGGTTATTTCTGTCCAGTAGGATCTCAGTCATATAACACACCTAAACAACTGTGGGTCTTCTTTTCACTTCATCTAAATGTGGCATATAATTTGTTGTGTAGAGTTAGTAATGTTTTTTAAATAACCCTGTCGGATGATCTCTTACAGGTGTTTGTTTCCTTACTACTGCCCCACCAACAGCACAGGACTTACAACTTGTAAGGGGGGTTCTATGCCTGTAAACACCAGCGGCCTGAGAGGCTCTCAAAGCAGCTGCTGCACTTTGTGTGAAGGGGGAACTTACCGTCCTTACCTCTCCCGAAGTCTGACCTGCCTGCCATGCCCACCAGGTTACTTCTGCCCACAAGGTACTTAGCATTCAACAGAAAGACAAAACTAATTACAAGATCCCACAGTTCAAAGGATGTTTAGTTGTCTTTATGTTGATTGATTCTTACCAGGCACAGAGAGCTACAAAGCTCACCCTTGCCCTGGTGGATATGTCTGTCCTGTGGGGTCTTCACAGCCAATAGCCTGCCCCCCTGGCTTCTTTGGAAAACTCACACACGCTGTGAACGATAGTGACTGTCGTGTTTGTCCAGCTGGCACATTCAACCACCTGGAAGGACAGAAGGCCTGCTTTCCCTGTGGCAGCTCATCCACCTCATCACCAGGTTCTAAACTGTCCCTGATACAAGTCAAAGGATTTGCTTTGACTAATTGTGATCATCACTGCCTCAGGGTCTTCATTGTGCACATGTATTGGCAAGAACCGAGCATTCCAGCCTTCTGATGGTTCCTGTTTATGCAGAACTGGTTTCATATATTATGATGAGCAGGATTTTAGGAGTTCATCTTCTGACAGTGTCTTTGACTGTCAGCCTGAGGTTAGTCATTATCATTTCATTTACTGTGGGTATATTGTTTTGTCTTAGTAACTAAATTGTTTCAGTTTCTATTGCATTTGCACTTCTCTGTACTGAAAAAGTTCTGCACAAATATCATTCACAAATGTGTATCTATAAACACCACGTAGCAATGGCATGTGAAAGTGAAAGTCAATAGAGCGCTTCTACCCCCAATTGAGCGGCTGTGGCGGTCTATGGCCCTGGGACCTGGGCCAGCTGTAGCTCATATTAATAGATCAGTGGCTCCATCATTGCCATTGTGACCATGTGACATACTCACAGCATGTGAGAAACGTTTAAAGTACTGACTCTATCTAACTGCGTTCAAAACTTCACTGCTTATGTACTCACCCAATCCTAATTGCCTTGGATTAAAGCGAAAATTGCCCATCACTTATCACAAATGTAATGTGGACACAGGTGAAGCTTATTTATCAGGTGATAATCCTAGTGACTAATGTTCAAAGACCAGAGTATAGCAGACACACTGTCATTTCACTGCTGTCTCTCTCACTGGTCTCGTCACTGCAATATAAGTTTATCCCACAAAAAAATTATCAAGACAATGATGTTGTTCTGTGAAATAATAATCCATGTTCGATCCTGTGCTCTTGTCTGTAAATACTCTGTCTATACAAAAGATTATTTTCATGCTCTTCTGACTGCTTCAGGTAAATGTATTTTGCAAACAGACATGAGCTACTCACATGGAAAATAAGGCCATTATTTGTGAGAAAGAAAATAATGTATTATTCATCACATTCTTTCAAAATACAAATTCAAAACTACTGCAGCAGCAGAAGTTTTATCAACTTGTGGCCACAGTTAGGGGAACATACACAAAGGCCTGGGCCCGTATGTGGAAGGATAAACAACACAAACCTCTCTATGAGGTTCACTACAGTGACTGTAAGCAGTACTGATTGTGTGTATATTGTGCGTATCATAGTCATACTTCAAAAAGGAAGTGGTTCCAATATGACGGATTATAGGAACTGCTGAGAGGCAGCAGTGATTATGTGCACATACATACATGTATCTTTGCTCATAGTTTTACTTTGAAAAAGCAACGACTCAAGTTGCTTCAATGAAACACATTATAACGCCATTCAGCAAGCAGCACAGCTTACCTCTGTACAAAAACCAGCTGATGAACTGAATTTACCTCAAAACACATGAAGTCTGCAGAAGCCAGCAAAACTAACTAACAAGCATATTATCCAAACGCTGCAATAATGCATGGTCCACACGGCCCAAGAGTGGTCCTTGTATTGTTCATGTCCACGTTCCTCCTCAGATAAAGATGTGAAAATATAAAATTATCTCACAGTACATTCTCCTTGCAGTTTGCAAAAAAAGGTTTCTGCACTTTTTTACTTTATGTGAGTAAAAAGTGAACCAGCCGCACTGTGGAGGGTTACGGCTCACTGAGGATAGTGGGGACACTCTCGACATGCCTGCACCATAACGCCTCAATGTGGACCAGTGGAAATAGAATATAGAATAGTTGCAGACATGAAAATTATGAATTAGCTTAATGTTGTACTATTATCGTTATATGCAAAACATAATGGAACAAATATTTTAAACTGTAGATAATATTTAGGCCAACAGAGAAGACTTTGCTGACCCCCACAGTCCATATCATAGTTTAGTATAGTTGATAAGTTTGAAAGCTAGGGTTGAATTTTGGTTATATTGTGTTTTCTGTGAGTTGCAGTATTTTGTTGTTGTTTAGTGACGAAAGCAATCTGTGTTAGCCAAAAACCCCCATAAGCCCCACAACACTTCGAAATGTATGTTTTTATGTACTGTCTTTTGTCAATGTACTTTTTGCATTATGTCTAGGTAAACAGGCGTTGTGCAAAAGGAGAAGTGCGCGTTGCTGCATCGAGAGCATGTGTGTCTCCTACTCTTCACTCCTGTAATGTCTCCTGCGGGCCTTTTGGAGGAACTCTGGATGTGGAAATGGGAATGTAAATGTTCTTTCCTTCTTCTTTATCATTCAAATTTTTCTGCAGAAAAGCTATGGGACTGTACAAGTGTAAGATGTAAAAAAAAAAAGTGTGATTTATGGTGCTTAAATAACTTTGTGCTCCACTTTCTTCTCGGCTGATGGTCCATTAGCTGCCAGTGCGAACGATATGTGTCCGCAGAAGAACTGTGCAACACTTCCTGCCTCTCTCGTCTTCCTGATCTCTCCGCTCAGCTCACATCGGACGGACAACTCCTCCTCAAAGTCAAAGAGAGAAAAGGCTCAGACTGGACCAAGGTGAGATAGATCCTGAAGTACTCTGTATTTTAAATACAGAAGCTTAAAAATGTCTTTCCCTAATTTGGTTGATTTTGCAAACGGGCAGCAGATGACAAACATTTCTATGGTTTTATTGCAAAAACAACAACGGTGGTTTAACATGTGATTTTTGTGAATTCGAACTGGACATATTTACCACTGCTTGTAAACTTAACTGGGAGAGATTTTCCAAGACGCAAAGCATTATGGGTAATGTGCAGGTTGCAATAGTTGGGACTGGAATGTCAAACTGAGGCCATGATTTTAATAGTAATGTATAATCTGAAATTATGATCAATAACTATTAATAACTTGCCCCATTGATGGTAGTGGGCTTCTATGGCATGTTTATATCTCATAGATATAAAACTACTTTCTCAGGTAAACAACCATAGCATTCTTAAATTTTACAGTGAGTATGAAAAAATATCATTGGCCAATCAGTCTTCAACTACTTCGCTTATTCTGTGTTTCATCCAGTTTTGGCTCAATGCAAAAAGTAAACAAAACAGAAAACTAAAAAGAAAAAAATAACTACCAGAAAAGAATACCCGAACATGTCTTGTCAAATAAAAGTAATACCTTCATATGGAAAAAAAACAAATGAATATTATTATAATATAAAACAAAATACACTTTTACTATTACATAATATTTTAGGTCATTTTGCTCAAAGTCTATCTGGTGACTTTGACTCAACTGAGTTGGAACATGCAAAAAGTGATACTGGGGTGTAGTGTGGACTGCCATAATGTCCTGGACAGTGAGAAACCAATTAATATTGTGTTGAGTCAGATGTTTGTTTATGGTGATAAATGTTGCTTCACGAAGCACTTTTTATAGTAATCTTTATCTCTAGTCTGTTGCAGATATTTTAGGACCTGATATGCATGCAAACAATATTGGAAAAATTCATTTAGTGGAGTTTGGCTCTGAAGGTGTTTTTGGATGGATTCCTACAGAAAAGGAGCTTGTTCAACATTTTCTAACAGGTGATCATTTCTCATACGACAACGAGTGTAGGCAAGACACTTTTCTGATATTTTCCCTCCTTAGAACCTGTGAAAGTTTTGAACACTCATCACAGAGATAGAAGAAGTACTAGAGGTGAAAATAAAAGTAACTGGGCTCTGCTTCCTCGAATCCATAATCCCATTGCCTGCATCTCGTCCGGCGACATGCTGTTTTTCCAGCTCGCCATCAACCACACTGGTATTTCCTTTTATTGTTGTTATATTAATAATATTATATTCCCAGTAAATATTGCACTGTGTTCTTAATGAACTACATTCTATAGATCGTCGTTATAGCCATTTCCCAGTGTATCAGAAAGACCATCTGTTTAACAGCAACCCCAGCTGGGACTTTGGGGCGTTCAGGCAGCTGCAGATACTCATGAAACAGACAAGCTTCAACTCCACCAGGTGCCTCAACACTTTATACAGTCAGCCAACAATTGTACAAGTTCTCCCACTTAAAAAGATGTCGAAGGCCTGTAATTTTCATCATAGGTATAGCTCAACTATGAGAGACAGAATGATTTTTTTAAAAATCCATAAAATCACATTGTCTCAATTTGAAAGAATTTATTTGTAAATTATGGTGGAAAAAAGTCACCTACAAAAAAGCAAGTCCCCCTGCTTAAACCAGTACATTCCCAGACCCGTCTGAAATTTGCTAGAAAGCATTTGGATGATCCAGAAGAGGATTGGGAGAATGTCATGTGGTCAGATGAAACCAAAATAGAACTTTTTGGTAAAAACTTAACTCGTCGTGTTTGGAGGAAAAATAATGCTGAGTTGCATCCAAAGAACACCATACATACTGTGAAGCATGGGGGTGGAAACATCATGCTTTGGAGATGTTTTTCTGCAATGGGACCAGGATGACTGATCCTTGTAAATAAATTGGGCCATGTATTGTGAGATACTATGCCTTTTCTGAATTTCTTTTTCTCATTCTGTCTTTTATAGTTGAGGTATACCCATAGTATGCTGAAAATTACAAGCCTCCCTCCCAATACTTTTTTGCCCCACTGTACATGTATATGAGTGTGTTTGACTGTAATGACCAGTGGCTTCTTGTTTCTTCTTCTGTTTTAGGTTTGCACATGTGTTTTCTGAGACTGGAAAGTATGTTTTTGTGGACAGTGCTGTTCCAGAGTGGACACTGGTTGTAGTGGTCACTGAAACAGCAACAGAGTGTAATCCACGAGCTGCAGTTTTTCAGCCGATGACTCCAGCTCAGTTGGTCAAGTTTGGTGTTGTCAAACAACACAAGCTCAACCTCTTGCCTGACTGGGGACTCATTGCTGGTGTGGATTGTACAGTGCTCGTAATTTTCGGTTGATATTAGCTATTCAGCTAATTTATCTGGGTTTTTCAGGCTTTCTGAGCGTATTTCTGGCACTGGTTGTTGTTCTGACTTCTACAGTATTAGTTTTGCGCCCTGGGAAGTCCAAACTCATTATTGCACATTGGAAGAACAGACCAAAGTGGAGGAATGTTGGGGAACCTTTCTGTCCAATGGAGTGCAACTGCACTAAAGATAGGTGAACATGATTGATGACACGGTAATGGCATATTAAGTATATGTTTGAACCTGTATATTTTTCTTTCAGCCCAGCGACTCCAAGTCTGGCTCTAGTTTTAGGCAGTCGAGAAGTGGGAGAAGGGGCTGAGGCAGAAGAGCCTGCGATTACAAAAGGTAGTGAGGTTAAATATGTTGGTTAATATTAGAACGCCACTTTTCATGTGGACTTTTGGTTTCAGCCGCTCATGTTTCTTCTCCTCTGGATATAGGAAGTGTGCCGCAGCGCTGTGATCTGGAGGACTTCAATGTAAAAACTTTGTACGACAAACTTGAGGATCAGAACCTCCACATCGCGTCACAGCTGGCCCGCCATCGCAAAGACACACAGGAGTTCTACAGGAACATGTGCCTGCAGACAGAATCACTCTGTGTAAGAGACTATTACCCAGTGTGTGAGATACTGTATCTTTGACATGATTTCCAACTCGTATTGTGTGTGTTTTTACAGAACACTTTAGAGCACATGGACAATAAAAAGCTTCTACTTCTCAAAGAGGTGTTGAGCCACAGTGCAGGAGAAGATAACAGCAATAATAGCAGAGTAGAGGAGATTGATCCTCAAGGTAATGTTAAATATTTATCAGAAATCGTCTCGTAGAAAACATTTGTGCCTTGTGTCACATTTGTATTATTGTCTCACCCCAGATGAGGCTATTGTAGTGTTACTTGGAGCTGTCCTCAGGTCAGTTGAAGCTCTCATATGTAAAATGACCATTGGAGAAGCTTGGCACCATCAGTATGTAGTCTCTCAAGATGACAGAGAGAGTGACCCTCCACACGACGGAAACAACGGCTTTACCCAGGTAGTGACTGATCTCTTGTGTATTATCTATTATACTGTAAGTAGTGCTGCATGGATCTAAACATGTGAGATTAAAGCTAGCCAGGTGCTCTTTGGAGATTTTGGGTAAATTCCGCATGTGCATTTCCAGCTGCTTGAAACACAAACAGACAACACTACAAGGGTATTTTTTCTAAGCATGGCTTAAAATACTTTTAAACCACACCAACACAACAGATTATGCATAAAATCCAAAGAAAAAAAGGAAGGTCCAAGGCACAACTGACTTTTGAATAAAAAATATTTCAATATCGAGGGACACCAACGCGTTTCGGACGATTAGGTCTTCATCAGGGAAGACGTGATTATTCATAACATTTTGTAATTTTCTCCAGTTTTCTTTAGGACATCTGACCAAGGACGAATCCCCAAGTGAGCCAGGTACTAAATCTTATTATGTGTATTTACATAACGTGACACAAATCTTTCTCCCAACAGTCACGTGTTTGAGTGACCACGATTTATCCAAATTGGTCAGCATTACTCCTTTATTCCAAACCCTGCAAGACATTCAGCAGTCCTTACACAATCTGACTGCGGCCGGTTGCCATTTACCTGACATCGGAACTGAGACGGGTGAATGTAAGCAACGCTTTTAAAACCTTATCAGTCTTGTTCCGGATCACTAGTGACCACAGCCTTATTTTACAGCTGAAGTAGAAACTGGGTCAGAAAGCGGTGAGCTAGTTGCCACAGCACTGGAAAGCCTCTCGCCTCAGCACTCGGCTATCTACCTGTTTGGGTGCCAGGTGATGAAACTGCTCTGCACCCGAGCCGTGTTCCCCCCAGTGCTCCTCCTGCTGGCCAAGTCTGTCCCTACATCTTTCACTACACCGCGCTTTATGGCGCACTGCTCAAGACAATTTTATTTCGATGCGACCAATCAAATCCTCTTCATATCAGAGAATCTGCTTCATCACACCGGACATTTTATTTCCACCCTCCTCCAGTCCATGGCCTACATTGCAACAGGTGATTGCAGGGAAACAATTGAGGCTGCACATGACTGGGAGTAAAAGTTCTCAATGTTTGACATAATCAATCAAGATGTTTGTTTCAAAACCTTTGGCATTTTACTGGACAAAATACCTGTATAACAGAGAGTTTTGGAAAGGGGTTGATGGATAAAGCAAACACCCCCTCACACACTTTACCTCAACAGAGAGGCAAGACAATTTGGAACAAAAATGCAAACAAAAATTAAAATAATAAATTCTGTAGAACAATAAAACAATACAAGGAATATTACTTATCACTTACTGTACTTACTTGGAGGAAGTTGTTAATGCGTGGAACGATGAGCATCTTCCAGCATAAATACAATCATTGTACAGAGTTTATTTAGCGTCTGTTTGTGTCTCCGTTAATAGGACATTTTCCTCAGCAAATAGGAAGCATTGTTTTATTGATAGAAACATATAATCATAAATAGAATTCTGTAGTCAGACATTTGTAGTAACCATGTCAGCATTTCCAGTGGTCAGAAGGTCTAGCTCCTTTTGTGTTCTTGACCTAAGTGTTGACATCTCATTGACTGACTGGCACATGACACCATACAGCAGGCCAGTTGGTGTAGCCCTCACAAAACCATTGCTTTCAAATATCATATGGAATAATACGAGACAAAACAGACACTCAGACAAGACACAGGCCAAAATACTCTCCGACGCTACACCTCTACCACTACTCACTCCTCCACGTACCTCTTTAATTATTTCTGTTCTAAAGAGCAGCTAGCTCTGTGCGGGAATGTTCTGTCTCTGAAATGGGTGTGTGAATAGGGTTATTACTCAGCGTTCGAGAAATCTGCCCTCCATTTTCTGGTAACTAACTGTGAATGGGTTTTATGGAAATAATAATGCCACTGGATTTGCAACAATTTACCTGAAATTATTCTCCAGTGATTTGGCAAGTGTGTCACTCTTTGCAGGGTCCAAACCACAAATGTTTCTGAAAGTACTCCACGAAGCAATTTCAGTTTTAAGCCTTCAACTGTTCACCCTCTCGCTGAAATGGAACGCCGGGGTGTGTATTTTTGTTTAAACCCTGCACCAGGCGCTTGTTTTCTGTGCCTTCTACACATGGCTTCTTCTGTCTGTTTTTTCTCAGTCAAAAGAAGACATGTCTGAGGAGAAACAGGGCTCATTACTTTCGGAGTTTCTCAACGTAAGGGTTCCTGCCGAAGCACACTTCACTGAACATCTATTAGCTCGCAGGTGGGAGAAGATAAATACGCGTCATCAAAGTATCCTCTTGAAACTAAATTATGCAGTGCAATAACATCATCTCTGTCTGGCATTGTAGGCTTGAGAAATACAAATACTTGAAGATTGAGCAGCTCATCTCAAAGCTCAAAGAGAGGTCATCTGGAGACAGAGGTAACACAGAGACAGAGAGGATTTTGTTTTCAGTTAACCAGAACCTTGAAGCCTGTAAAACTATCCACTGAACAATATTGAATTCAATAATTTTAATGAACAAAACAATTTACTTTAAATTGTAGGCAATGTTAAGTGCCTACAATTTCAGATAAGAAAAGAGAACCTTTATTCAGCCCACAGTTGTGGACAGTAATAAAAGCACACAAGGAGTACGCAAAATATACAGAAATAAGTAATCGTTAGATATTAAGTGAATTCATAATCGGAGCAATAAGTGTTTAGTAAGTAAGTAATATTGTAAAGCGCTTTGGGTGACCTTGATCTGTGAAATGAGCGATATAAATAAACATTACTTACTTACTTACTTTCACATACCAGAGTCACAAAGCGCTTTACAATTGTTGTGGGAATTTGTCTCTCACTCTACACAAAGATGGGAGCGGGGTTGCCATATTGTATGTGTTTTTAGTGGAAGGAGAAACCGGAGCAGTCGTGGGGGTAACATGCAAACTCCGAAAGGCCTGGAGGTGGAATCAAACCCAAGACCTTCTTGCTTTGAAGCACAAGTGTCCATATCTATAACGTGTTCATTAAATCAGTCAAAGAAACCAATGCATTGATATTTTTTTAACAAAAGTGTTAAAAAGCAAGATAAAAATGTGTTTCCTTATTACCTGTCGTTGCACATGACTCATATCTTCATTAAGTCAAAGTAGGACATAATGTTACACCTACACATATTTTCTCACAGACTTATGACTTATTGTTGTTGATTTTAATGTTAATATATCTCAATATTTTTCAGTGAAATGTACACCGGGACAAGGGAGTCCAGTTCAGGTACTTTTTACCCTTTTTTTCTTTCACAAACATTAATTACATGTAATGAGTTGTGAGCCAGTGAACTGTTATTCAGAACCCATAAACACAACCAAATTTAAATCCTCTTTTGTCTACTATTATCGAGTTGACATTTATGGTTGAAAATAATCTAGAAAGTACTGGTAATAATGCCTTTCTATCTCCCACATTATTTCCTGTATATCCTCTGGTAGATGTCTTGCATAGAAAATGAAATCGACCAACTTAATGAGTCCTTCATAAAACTGAGCATGCAGCTACAAAACAGAGCTCAAGTAAAAGAAGAAGCTGGAGTGCGCAGTGCAGACAGCCACGCACGGGTAATTATAGCTATAAATTACAATTTCATAAAACCTAGTTAACTGATTTACGGTAATTGTGAAATGATTTTCTCTGCATGCTCTAGAAAACTCATCTTCACAAAGAATTATCCTTTTTATTTTACATAAATGACATAGTGGGTAATTGGTTGTAAATCCTATTGAAGTGTTTTTATAGTGTCTTTATTCCAGCTGCTTCATATTTTGTGTGAAATTGTTATGATTTGGGCTTTCATTGGTATACATATGTGGGGGAGTAATGTCTCTTTTATATACAAATTTATAATCTGTATCCGAGATCATACGCGATCCATAATCACCTCTCCTGCATTCAGAGCGCGTCACCATCATCCATCCTCAGCCTAAGTCGTAATGGAACAATCCTGCTGGAACTGAAGCGCCGCTACGTATCCCAGCGCCTCAATGAGCTCCAAATCACATTAGAGCACATGAGACACGGCCAACGGCATGACAGCTATTCACAAGATGAGACGAGGAGACTTGCCCAAACAGACAGCAGCAGCAGCAGCAGCAGCAGCAGAACCCAGCCGGGGGAGAGCAAGCGCGATCCTGGCACGGGCCCTCACACTGCCATCGACGGCCAGAGGGGGGACAGCGATCCAGCCAGCCTCACTCACAGGCAGGAAGCAGAAGCAGCAGACAAAACAGAACCGAAAAGCTTAAAATATGAGAGTCATATTACTGAACAGCCACCGGATAACCAGGGCTCTTACCCACAGACATTACTGGAGGCTCAGCGCTCAACAAGCCAGCTCCAAGTTACATAGTCTGCCTGTGAACTCCAGTATCTACGGGAGCCTCCAGATGGCTCAAAATAGAAACACTCTTGATGTACAAATGACACCTGCTTTTTCCAAAACACGCTCATGACAACACTGTTTTCTCTTGATGTTTTATTTTTCAGTACAAAATGTTTATGGCGTAAACAATGTGGTTCATTTTCAAAGATGATTGTTGTTATGAATAATGCATTTGCCTCTTTGATCATGCATACATTTATTCTAGACTTGTGTGGTAAATATTGTAATCATATCTGCAAATACCAGTTAAAAGATAAAATAAAAATTGTTTATGGAGACATTTTGCCTCCTTCTTATGCTTTAAAGGTTGATTTAGGTCTTGGAATAGAAAGTGAGTATTTGTACAGGTGGCTACGCGCCAATCCAGAAGGTCAGACGGAACAAGTCACTTACTATCAGTGTTTACTCCCAGGTCTGTGCCAGGTCCCACAGCTGCATCTGCCCTGGCCTGTGTCTGTGTATGGTGTATTTGTGAAGATCGAGGTGCGGTTCAGTGGCTCCAGAGATTATGGGCCTTATCAATTAGATTAGCTGCTCTTCAACACTGATCTGGCAAGTGTCTCTCTCAGTGTGGGCCTCATGCCAGCATTTATACGAGCTGCTGGTTAGAAATTATGCTTTTAAAAACACACAGCCCACTTAAATCATTTTGATAATAATTTAATGTGTTTGATAGCTTGTATTACATTCACTACTACACATGTGAGAATTACATCAGTGTTTTTGCATGCTTGCTGCTGATACTGTATATGCAGCTTACATATTTGCTCCAATGTTAAGACTAGCCCTGCCCACACATGTCAGAAAGTAGATGGGCCTGGCTGGTCATGATACCACAAGAGGTTTGTAAGAGGAAAGCTGTATGTGAGATTGGCATCTCTGTTTCGTCCATTGCATCCATTAGTCTGCAAGTCTTTCCATACAATTTGGTTTTACTGCATTTATGTTTATGTTATTTTTTTTGTAAAGAATATATTATAATTCTAATTGCAACAAAAAAGATGTCTTTGCTATATGCGTTTATGTTAATGAGCCGGAAGAGCTCAGGAAATGTTTGCAAGTATATATGACTGAACTGTTTAAAAAATTTATCAAGGATATTAATGAACAGTAAGCACTTTATAAAGCAATTTTCATGCAGAAATGCAACACAAAGATTGATTGATTGGATGCTGTCTGTAACCTACTTCTATGAATAAGTTACTTTTTTAAATCTAATTGTATGTCTTCATTCATGACAGACTGAGTCTTCACATGTCGTTGTTAAAGACGTTTCTTCCAAGACAAAGGCTTTCCTCTCAGGTCCACTGTGCACCTCCGAGAGCTGCATCCTCTTGCTGTCACAGAGCCTCCTGGTCGCCATGGCATTGCATCACTGTTGCTATGGTTTCTTTATCTGCAGGAAGTGGTCCAAACAGACCTGCCATATTTTTATCTACTTCTGATGGAGAAATCCTGTTGATGCTGAGTGCAAAGCAAAGAGTCAGCAGAGGCGTTAACTTAAATTCCATCCTAAAGGCCGACACGTGCCTTCTTCACACACAGCCTGTTGCCTCAAACACCTTATGGTTCTCACACCTATTTATTATCTAAGTAAATATATATAAGAACATATATGTGGTATTGAATTATTATATATGTTTTACCCAATTTTCAGATTGAAAAACAATTACTATAATGCTACTACATACATAATAATCTTTATTTTATTTGTATAGCACTTAAAAAAAAAAAAAACATAATGCAAAGTCAAAATAATTAGATACATCAGATACAGGAAAACAAAGCAGACAGAGCAAAACACAAGAAGAGAGACACAACAAAATACAGCATGTGGAGTTTAAAACTAGCAGATAAAAGCTGTTTTATAAAAGTGGGTTTTTAGAATATGAAAACCCCACTTTTATAAATACATGATTGTTTGTCCCACAGAGTCGGGATTTGTAGTAACAAATCAGACCACAACATTAACTTATCAAAACACGTTATGTTTTGCATACTTTGTGTTTGTATTGTTTTTGTTTGAGGCGGGTGCTCTCTGTTTCACTAAACTCATCTAAAAATGTGACAGAAACCACTAGATAACTAAGGACTAGTTACATATGGAGTATCACAAAGTTCTGTGGTTTGAAAGTTAAGTAGCCCAGCTTTAAAACTTTTTTGTGTGTACAGTCCATTCTGTTTATAAAAACCGCTTGTCACTATGATCTAATTTACTAAATATTGTCTAAAGAATACTGGGTTGCTCCTGCTAACAAGTTTGTTCGACTCATCCATGCATGAGACTCACTCGTGTGGAAGGGAGTCTGCCACGCATGCGCACCACCCCCTCGCATGTTTTTCCCAGGGTTAAGTGAAAGCAGAAAAACAACGGCAGTGAAGCGGGGCTGGGAAATGTCATCAGTCATTGTTAATGGAGAGAAACACACGCCGGACGATCGATAGCTGTTTCTGTGAGGAGCGAGAAGAAGCTGCGCACTCTTCTCCACTGGTCAGCACTTGAGATTTGGCTGCTCTTTCTATTGGCTTTTGGAAATCCACAGGTCGCTCGCATCTGTGCTTGTCCTTCTGCGGAGTTAGAAGGAAAAGAAGTGCCACAGAAACAGAAAGTGCGCAAACTGCTTCACGAACAACAATTTGCGCCCTTTCTCTCAATGAGGTAATGCTTTTGTTTTGAGTATTGTTCCAGAATGACGACACGGCGATTTCCGGAAGTCTGGGATGCACTGATTACTTCATAATAATAGACTCTTCTAGATGGTGTTTCATCTTTTGTTTTTTATTTTTTTACATTTTCCCAGCCAGAGCTTTTTTTACCCCAATAAAGTTGACAGTGCACTCGTCCTCCGAAGTGCGGCGCTGTCCGTGGTGCTGAAATCTTTTCCAGGTCTTTAGTCTGGATTTCAACTAAAAAGAGACAAACAGGACTGTAGAGCTTTAACAAGATACGAACAAACTCCAACAGCTCCACAAAGTATGCTAACCCATCTGCTCACTGTCACCTTCACGCTCTATATTGGTAAGTGTAATATTAATGAAATGGTTATACACATTTCAGGCGCAAAACCCTATTAACTTTGAAATGTTTAAAGGTTGCCAGAACTAACTACAACTGATTTTCCCTACATCATTTCCACGTGTTTGTGTATATGTATGTATGTGTGTGTGTGTGAGTTGATGTCACAGTCACTGCCTAGGGCCCTGTGGATTATATAAGAGCCAACAGTCATCAGAAAGGCCCACACTGCGCTCAGATGTCTCCTCTTGTTTACCAAATACTTTTTCACATTACCCTCCCTACTTTCTGCTGAAATGCCAACTAATTCATGTGCACTTCCTGGATTCACACAAATATTTTTCTCCCTGCCTCCCACATCCTACTACTCCTGTCCCACATCCACTTAATGCCTGTGCGTCTAATGGACCAGTGGGCATCAATAGAAATCGGATAAGGCTTTTAGTGGATCCATTGCTCATCTGAAGACTATTTGCATCTGTTATCTTCCATAACGGAGACATTTGTTGCTCTTTTAGAGTAATGTGTGTGCTATTTTGCAAGCTGTTAATTATTTTGACATTTTGTTCACTGCAGGACAAAACATTGATCTAAAGATTTGCATTAATAGAAACAAGGTTATTGACTTCCTGTTCAAAACTGCTTTGCTGATAAGAGCTGTCTCTTCATCGAAGACATCAGACAGATTTATGTCTTTTTAATGTTGCAGAATGGCTTTGGAACATTTTTTTAACTAAATCAGGCGCATGCAGGTAATTACAGGATTTTTCACACATAAAGCAGTTATATCGCTTATGAGAAGGGAACACTGTCATTACAAGGCTAAACGTTCACTCAAATACATTTTACATGTTATGTCCCTGAAAGAACGAGAACACGGATACAGACGGTTGAAATAGAGTGGCTGGGTGCTTCCTTCAAAATGCTTAGTAGAGCCGCTGCCTATACACGTCAAGAGTAGGTAAGTCGGGCTGGTCCCATCGGGAGGAGACCACGGGGAAGACCCAAGACAGGTTCAAGGGACTATGTCTCAATCCTGGCCTGGGAATACCTTGGAATTCCCTCGGATAAGTGGGAAAAAGTGTCTAGGGAAGTCTGGGCATCTCTGATCCGACTGCTGCCCCGGCAACCCGGCAACGGGTAGGGCCGAAGAAAATTGAATGGAATTAAATATTGTTTCCCCTTTAAAAATGTTATGTGGGATTTGAATTTAAGTCTGGTCTGTATTGACACGCAGTGCATCCGAGCCATCAAGTGTGCGTGGATGTCCCCTCCGAGACTGAGGCGGTTCTGGGCCGGTCCATGAGACTGACCTGCATCGACTGCTTGAAGCGAGAAGAGGTCAAAGCCAAAACCAGAGTGGACTGGTTCTACAGGCCCAACAATACTTGGAGCAGGATCCCTGTAAGTGAATAATTGTGATTCATAAGGACACAATTTTACAGCATATTTTTGAAGCCAAATCAAGTAGTTTCCTCATGTTCTCAAAGTGTTGCTTGTTAATGGATGGGTTGACAAATATGAGCATTTTGCGACTTTGTATAACTCTTATTTCAAGTGAAAGCTATTTTCAACAATTAGAAGGTTGAAGCCGCTGTTATGGCGGCGACAGTTTCTAAAAAATAATTACAGCAACATTTGAAGCAAGAAATTTGACCCTGTATTTCCAGTCCCAGTGGTGTAACTTTTGGCATTTATATGTATTTAACAAATCTTTCTCCCTGTTACCTCAGTTACTACAACAGTATACTTTACAGAAAGTTAGCAAAGGGAAGGTTGCAGACTGTCAGCTGTGTTTGTGGCAGACGCTACACAGGCTAATGCTAATGCTAATGCTTTTCTTCAGTTCCTTTTTAGGAATTATCCTAAAAATCAACACCCGTAAGAGAAATATATTATAGAAAAATAGAGACTTCATTAGTCCTCCACTTGATACGAGCAGTGGCCACATCTGCACACGCCACAGAAAATGAGCACAACGGGGAGACTTACTTCCTGTCCCTCGGAGGACTTTCGTGCCGCTGCGTGTCAGCTGCAACCCAGCAATAATCCTGTAACCTAAAGGTGCATTCCTCAACAGGGATGACCTGCGTGCTCTGAAGTGGTCCGATATGTCCTTCTTATACACTACCGTTCAAAAGTTTGGGGTCACCCAAGTGTTAGAAATAATGATTTGTATTTGAAATAAGATTTGTTTTACATGCAACTTTGCTTTCGTCAAAGAATCCTCCATTTGCAGCAATTACAACATTGCACCAAAAACCAGACATTTGCAGCTAGAATAGTCATTTACCACATAAGCAATGTATAGAGTGTATTTCTTTACAGTTAAGACTAGTTTAAAGTTATCTACAGCTTTTCCTTCAAAAATAAGGACATTTCAATGTGACCCCAAACTTTTGAACGGTAGTGTCTATATATATAAAAAAAAATTGTCCACTCACCTTTGGCCCTCCGCGGGCGGTTATCCCTCTCTCTAAGCTCGGGTCCTCTACCAGAGGCCAGGGAGCTTGAGGGTTCTGCGCAGTATCTTTGCTGTTCCTAGCACTGCACATTTCTGGACCGAGATGTCCGAGGTTGTTCCGGGGATCCGCTGTAACCACTCATCTAGCTTCGGGGTCACTGCCCCGAGTGCACCGATCACCACGGGCACTACTGTCACCTTTACCCTCCAGGCCCTCTCCAGCTCCTCTCTGAGACCTTGGTATTTCTCAAGCTTTTCATGTTCTTTTTTCCGGATGTTACCATCGCTTGGAATTGCCACGTCCACCACCACGGCTGTCCTCTGCCCTTTGTCTACCACCACGTAGACAAAGGGCATATATATATATATATATATATATATATATATATATATATGTATATGTATATATATATATTTTATATATATATATACATTTATTTTTTTCAATGAAAAAGAAAGTGCATTGACAA
The DNA here is from genome assembly GCA_964034765.1 of Knipowitschia caucasica. Classification (NCBI taxonomy): domain Eukaryota; kingdom Metazoa; phylum Chordata; class Actinopteri; order Gobiiformes; family Gobiidae; genus Knipowitschia; species Knipowitschia caucasica. Next base: position 8,338,470 of record OZ035832.1, read on the forward strand.
ACTGTAGAAATAACGGAAGGTGAATTAATAAAAGGACAGTGGAGGAATTCAGCTTTAACTTTATCGTTCATTTTATCATAAAGAGTTGTTTGATAAAGTTACTGCTGGACATATTTCTCTTGATTTGAGTATACTGTAGTAGAACTGTTGTAGTAGTTGTATTTATAATGTACCATCTTCTACAGAAAGAGTTTTTTGTCTCAATAATATCACCAGTGATATTAATTTTATATTTGTATTTCTTTGCTTACTTGTCCCTTTGTTTGTTTGTGCAGATTGTCAAGTATCACAATGACAAACCCTCGGTGCTGGACAGTCCCTTTCGGGGCCGGCTGTTCTGGAATGGAAGTCAGGACTTGCAGGATTTGTCCATTTCGATCCAAAACGTCTCTTTTAGCGACAGCGGATTTTACCAGTGCATTGTTAAACGGGAGTTTATCTATGCAGTGGGACAAATCCGGGACTACTTCACTCCAACTGCCTCAAATATTAAAAACATCTCACTAACTGTAATAGAGAAAGGTACATTCCTTATTTCTTTTTCATTTTGGATGTAACCTTAACAGACTGACGTAATCTTGTTAGTAGCTGGTGCAATAGCGGGAAGTTTGTGTTCCTGGAATAGCAGCATCACTGAATTTTAAAATCCGTTTAGTTTAAACTGAAGGAAAGCTCTGGATTTTATTGTAGACCTTACTTTTAAAATAGCATATTTGTTGACCCGTTCCATGGTTCAAATGTCAGTTATTCCTGGGCCTCCTCACAAACAAACAATAATCTCTGACAGAATAAATCAACACAAGGGAAAGGCTTTTTCAGAGTTTTTTTTTAAATCTCAAGTGGCAACATTGGTGGATGTTCTGCGTAGATAGATCTGTCCAAAAACAGAAAAAATACAAACCTTTGTCAATGATAGTATACACAAAACATCAGTCTGTGCTTGTTTTGTCACAATCCCACATTTTATTTCTTTATTTGTTTATCTAGTATGGACATAGCAATAACATTGGACGAACCAGATGCATTGTTGTCAGTGTTGTAGCACATAGTACAACACAATAACATTTACACATGAGATCAAACTCAATCTCTCAGTCTTAACCACATTTTGAGATCTCTGCTGAAGATGTTTCTTTTAGTCTGTAGTTTTAAGCCTCTTTATATTCAATTTAAATGTACTAAATAATACGCAATACCAATTTTGATACCACAGCAATTATTTCAAAATACTCATGTTGGACAATATACTGTAATAGTATTTTTTTATTTTTTATGATCCCACCAGGTTTTAGGTTTTAGACTCTTTTGATAAAGTATTTCAAACTGTCAAATTATTGTATGTATATATATTTAGCATCTATACTTGCTAACAGATTGAATTGCTAGATTGAAATAGCTCGATTCATGGCTCTGTCTTGTTGAATTTGTAAAACACTACGCTACGGTTTACATTGCAGCTCAAGCAGTTTTATTTGACTGTAAATCCTCATATGAACTGACTAATTTTAGCTGAAGATCTCTCCATCATAGCGCGCTGCTGCAGCCCAGATTTAGCTCAAAGTAACTTATCATACTGCTTTAGTAGGAACCATAATACTACATCACATATTTGATGGAACGTCCCAGATGTTATGCTAAATATGATTAGGTCCAGCTGCTCACACTATGAAGTATAGACGGGGGCTGGTCTTTCACATTATTTATATACGCGTTTGCACAATCTCCCCCCCAACCCCCTTTAAAGGGCTATTTTCTTTCTATTGAATGTGTTTCTAAACAGTTGCAGGCTTCGGCAAATGAGTGGGCAGGCTGTGCAGTGCTATTAACAACACAATTCTCCTCCAATTTGTCTGTGCTGAACAAAAATAATGTTTTTTTTGTTTGTTTGCTCCTATTGTCCAGCTTTGCTTTCTTCTGTTGTCAGTGCGGGCTTAATTCAAAAGCAACCACTTTGCTATCTATTATAATGGGGTAATGTATTCCGCTTCCCGTATGCTTGTCTTGCTTGTTTTTTTTAATCCGCTTGGATCGAATATACTGTAGAAATATGTATATTTGGAGACAGCTGTTCCATGACGCCCGTGTGCATGTGCAAGACCTCCAGGATTTGTAGGTGTATTATAATTGGTTTGTGTATTGCACTACAAGGTCTGATCAAGATTGAATCATTTTGTTTTCTGAAATGAACTCCAACGTTATTATCACATTTCAGAAAGCCTTCGATGCATTGTAGCGTGTAGTTGAGGGGATTATGTTACAATAATGACCTCCAGTTCATTATGTGTGTGTATGTGCCTCTAGACAACATTAGAATTCACAAATAGACGTTTTTAAATTGGAAAAAGTCAAAGACATGGAAGGCTTTCTGTGGTTCTACATGCATAGTCAAACAGTGGTTTTCAGTGGCTCTTTATGTCCTTTTAAATTCATGTTTTTATTAAGTTATTATTTTATCATAATTACATGACAAGGATGCTCATTTGAATGTTTTTTCCCACTCACAGCCCTGGCAACCACTTTGCATACTCATTTGAATACCTGCATCCCCTTTAATCTATCATCATATTAGCAATAATTGCTGAGAAAGAACAAACGCTATTGCATTTTTCAGTATAACTCGCACAACTTCCCGATGGAGTCGGTAATACTTCTTTATGCACAATATATAGAGACTGTTATGAATACAGCTTGGCAAAATCTTACCTTTTGTCCTTGAGAGGAAAGGAAACTTTTCAAATAGTTTTATCAACAGACAATATCGCAAAGTTATGAAGCCCACACTGTCCTCAAATTATTCAAGAATAGAGGGAGTGTGTTATGTTTGTTCATTTTGAAGGTTTTTTGGCTTGATAAAAGTCTATTGTCAAAAGCTTTGCATTGCTTTTAAACTCAATGGGCTGTGCTGCGGTAAGACGATGATATGGTTGGATTTTCTCAGGCTTCTCCGTGAGCTGCTGAAACAATGAGGATTTGAGATCAGATGTCACAGACCTGTGACATGAACACAGATGGACGTAAAGCCGCTAAACACCAAACGCAGTGGTTTATTCCTTATATATTATTAGCAAGGCTTTGACATACAGGACAGTAGTGAGCGCACATAGGGAGCAAATATATAATATAAGTTGCTGCTTATATAGTTGATGATTCTTAGTTAGCTGTAAATGCTTCAATATCAATCTGTAGTGATAAGGTATATTCTGAAATTGCAGTATAGCATGCATACAAAGTAGGCCAGTCACACTTTGTTTAAATAAATATATAACGTGGGTACATGCATTTGCCAAGGTGTATCAAAAACAGACAGTATTATTAACATTGAAATTGATAGCCGTGACTCAGTCCAAAACCTTTGAATGAATAAATCCGCCGAGTTGTTTTCGACAGGGTACGAGAGAGAGAGAAGATATGCACTAAATAATACATGTTGTGTTGTTTGTGTCTGGCAGCCAGTGAAGACCCCACAGCTCTCTATTCGGAGATCATGATGTATGTGCTGCTGGTCTTCTTGACCTTATGGCTCATGGTGGAGATGGTCTACTGCTACCGGAAGATCTCCAAGTCTGATGAGCAAACACAGGACACTGCGTGAGTGTTATTCCCAGATAAATGCACTGGCTCGCTGACACCCACGCCGCAGATAAGACACGGAGAAACGGATTGCTTCCCGACTTGATTTCGATAACAATCTCCCTTTGGTAACTTTTGCATGATTTACAACCGTGGTGAAAATTGGAGGAAACAAGACCAAATGTAACTAGAAAAAGTGTAAAAAAGAAACAAACTTCAGGGTCAGTGTTTTTTTACTGGTGTATCTAACTCTGAAGCCTCAAAAAGGAACTATCTACTGTAATAAAACCCATGTAACTCGTTGGCTGCTCTCAAAACGGTTTGGTTCCATTGCTAGTTTCCATGCGTATGCGTTAAAGCATGGGTGTCAGAGTCAAGGCCCGGGGCCAGATCCGGCCCGCGAGACAATTTTTAGTGGTCCCTAAAATGATTTTTATCATTATTAACTTGGAGCCTTGATGGTAATGGGTGACCAAGGCAGGTTATACATAATCTATTTTCTCAGGAAAACAACCAAATTTAATGTATTCTACCATTTTAACCCAATAACACATCATTAGAAGTGAAATAGTTCAATATTAAATGTGTTTAACTTTGTATTTGATCCAGTTTTGGTTCAATCTAAACAATAAACACATTTTGTTTTCCAGAAAAAAACAGTGAAGCTCATGTCACATTAAAGTCACGTTAAAATACCTTCAAATTGTACATAATGTTTAAAACTATTATAAGAAAAGTAAGTAAGACCAGAGTCACAAAGCGGTTTACAATTGTTATTTTTGGGCATTTGTCTCTCACTCCACACAGAGATGGGAGCGGGTCAGTACAGGAGGCGCATGCCAGAACTATTGTACATGTTTTTAGTGGTAGGGGAAACCGGAGTACTCTGAGGAAACTTACGCAGACACAGGGAGAACATGCAAACTCCACTCAGAAAGGCCCTGGTCCAACCGGGATTCGAAGGAAATCTCTTCTATTGTTTTGGCCCCCGACCAGCTCGGCCCCTGACCAAAATGAGTTTGACACCCCTGCGTTAAAGTGAAAAGTGAAAAAGAGACGACCAGCCAATCACGATATGTAAACGATAAAGACAGCATGTAAATGGTCTAATTTCATTAACATACTACTCACAGGTGAATTATGCTACTTATTATGTTTGAAATTGGATAATATTTTTGTGTGTTTGACCTGCGGTTGTGAGTGGTCAGCATGACTTTTGATCACAGTTGTGTGTCTACAGAGCTCTAGGATCAATTGTGTTGTAGGTTTTCGGCCTCAGCAGAGAAAACCTTTCAAACGATGGATCCTATAGCCTCCTCAAGACTACTGTGATGGAAGGTGCTGACCACTCATGCAGCTACTGGGTCAAATATGCAAAAATATAACCTTTTCTCACATTATAATTTGTATGCACACATTTGCATAATGCTTCAAACAATGCTTAGTTGTTGGAACGAACAACATGTATTTATTAAACATACAACCTGACCTCTTTTTCCATAACACTTTCAGTAAGAATCAAATCTAATCTGTCTGAGAACCCTTAGACAATTTAAAGAAATGGCTCTAGTCTTTGTGGAGCTGCAGCCCTGTAGTTGTGGCCTCTGATTACTCATTTACTGAAATTGTAAGTGGCAACCATTTCTGTACAGATAGAGATCCAGCTCCAAAGCTATATTTATCATTGTGAATATAAAGCAGGGTTTCGCTGGTGTCTGGACAATAGATCGATTTGACTGAAGAATGGCAAAATGTTGGGTTTTAACAATTCCCTTTTCACAGCTGAGGCAAATGTCACTAGAAATGAGATTTAGGGACTTTTAGCTGTAATAAAGCACAAAGCAAGCCATGCAAAAATCTCTATTCACTTATTCACATCTTTTATCACAATTTTTAAACGTATTTTTGTGACTTCTAACTATGAATTAGCATTTGGATAGGAATCAACATTGATAGGAAAAAAACATGATTCTAATTCAATCCTTTGGACAAAAAGTTATAATATTGATACAGAACATGTATCATTCTTATAAACATGTTTTGAGCCATAGCCAGCCCACTGCAGTCCCCCAGGACACACAGGGGTAAGCTCCCAGATCGAATCAAAACTCATTATCAACCATCACTACAGAAGTAGTTTGGACTATATAAAGTACAGTATGCTCATAATACATGTTTAGGACATATTAATAGAAATATTATACATGACTAGAATGATGTATTTATGTTGAAGAGTTGTGTAGTAACACCTTACAGTCCAGATGTGTTTGGAATCCGCCCCCATGAGGCACCATTTGCCCTGCCTTTATGGAAGCTCCTCCCACTCTGAGCGTCCTCCCACTGAGAGGCTCCACAAAGAAATCAGAGAGCAGGATGCCCCCTACTGGCAGCACTGCACCTACACATACAACACAATCATCATCTTTAGAAAAATATTTTTTTTGTTAGATATTGTCATCTATTTGACAAACCTGTTACTGAATCCAGACTTACTCCAACAATTAGCACCAGGTTTCCTGTACGGGACTCACGCATTGGACAGCCAATCTGTATAGGCTGTCGCTGCCGGGTGATGGGACACATGTGCAGTCCACCTAAGGGGTACACCAGTCCAGTCTCTGGGTGAATGGTCACTCCAAGAATGGGAACTGGGACCCCTGTGTCAGTGTCTGCCATAGGAACCCCCAGCTGCAGCCTCTGGCCTGGTCGAAGGCCGCTAAGGCGGATCCTAGACAGAGGCTGTCCTGAGTGGAGATGAGTGGGGTATGGGATGAAAGGAATAAGAGGACTGTCTAACTTGAGACTGTCTCCTAAGAAAGAGGGAATATACATACATTACAATGTTTATTTTTCTTCCAAAAGCCACAAAGACATTACCTATACATGAGTCCAGGGTAACGACCAAAGTGGAGCTGGTCGGGTCATAGGCCACGTTGCCTGATATGGGCATCACTCTGCCAGTCTGTGGGTGCACAAAGTGATTAGGCGGCACAGGCACACTGTGGCCACTGCTCAGCAGCAAGTGGCTGTGGGCATTCGGCTTTATAAGCCCAGTCACAGCATCATAATGTAGGGCTTGATGGACCAGAAGTGAGCCGTTTGTACCTGCAAAAGAAAAAACATATAATTCCATTAATACATTTAAAAATCCTGTGTTTTACTTCTTATATATAGGCCAATTATACTGCATATTTCAGTCCATATACTATACTGAACACAGCTGACAGCATGGCGTAGCAGTGGGTTCAATTGCACCTCCAGACAGGGCCTGTCTCTGTAGAGTTTGCATGTTCTCCCCATGTCTGCATGTGGATTACCACCAAAAACATGTACAATAGGTAAGGGTTGAAAGAGTGTGTGTGTTTGTGACTTGGGACCACAGATTGAAATTATCTACTTCGCTACAATCTGGTGTATATAAATATAGTAATTTTCCTGCTGTTCATTAAAACTCACTCTCCCATCCAAATAAACACAAATACAAATGCGTACGCAGATTGTAATAAATCCATGTTTGAGACTACAACAAGCAAGCCAAGCCTGCAGGAGCTGGGTGCTGTAATCTAAAACATGTGGCTGTGAGGTATGAATTGACCCTGTAATACACACTGTTACCAGCAGGTGATACTATTGATAAATATGTCAGCAGCTGTTGGTAAAGATTACCATGTTTTCAAAGGAAGCAATTACCAAAGATGTGTTCCTTTGTGAGAACATTTCCAGTTTTAGGACAAAGCAGTTTTGCTCCTGTGCCTTCACCAAGAAACCCCCATGCTCCCTGACGCTGGCACTCAGCTGTGACCAGGTCCTCCATCCTTTCTATTATGGAAGTCAATCTGTGGATCAAACTTGGGAAACAGAAAGTCATCTATTTGAATAGTGGCTCATATCCTACACAGTTTGAAATGTTTACTTTTGTTCAAATATTGGTTGGTGATTGCTGTATATTTGCGACAGCAATCTAGTGCACTCTCTGAGATCAGCAGTAAATACAGCGTGGACTCTCAGCTGGGCCTGCTGCTCTCTCTGCAAAACCTGGAGACAAAAACATAGACTATGGATTCTTTCATTCAGCATCGTGTTAGGTCGTAAAATATTGTAATGTAATGTGAGAATGCTGAAAAACCTGCAATTGCTCCTCAATAACTGTCCTCAGCTGGGAGCCCATAGACTTTCGCCGTGCTTCCTCCCGCTCTACTTCCCTCCTAATTTTGTCATAGCTGTCGCCCATTCTCCCCTCGGTGGTGATCAAGCACGGCTGAAGTATCTGTAGTTTCGTGGTTACCCCTTGGTATAGCTTCTTCACCTGGCAACAGACAACAATGAACAACGACTACAGATATGCCCTCTACCGTTACATCTTTATCAGTCATGCTGCCCTGAGGGAAGTAACCGGTAGCTGTCATCTCTATCAGACAAACAGGAAGAAGGTAACAGAAGCCAGCACTCCAAATTGAAACTTAACCTGCTTTACCGGGTTTCATATTTAGAATGCATGATGAAATACATTGGTGACAGAATAAGAAATAAAAACAACTTGAAGGGAGATGAGAACAGGTACAGATCTTGGGGTAATAACAAAAAAGACTTCATTTTTCATCTTTAATGGTTAAGGTGCATTTCGATGGTAAACCCAAAACCAAGTGATAGAGAGATGCCCCAATGAGGGAGATTTTAGTTCCAAGCTTCAAGTAGACTCAAAAAGTGGTCCGCCAAACGGTTGAGGAAACTATTAAAGGGTTAATATCAATAGAGTTGTAATAGTGTTAATGTAGTGACCTCGGTGGTGAGCTGTCCCAGTCGAGAAGTGACCGAGAGACTCTGTTTGAGAAGCAAACTGTAGAATGTGGGGCTGCTGAAGGCCTCCAGGTCCACTTGGTGTTCGTAATCCCAGAACTCCTCCAAACCTTCGGGCTCTTACAAAACAAACAAACACAAATACGGAGTTTTTACGATAATTGCTCAGACTGCTGCCTCCATGACTCGGCCAACGGATAGATCGGAAGATGAAGCAAATATGTTTTCTAAAAAGGGTAATGGGAGTCACAGCATTGTTCGTGACTATTCTATTTTTTAAACCAAGTTGATTATGACTAAAAAAAACATACTATAGTCATGCACTAAATTTTAAGATGATAAATTGAGTTTAGTTGTAAATGCAAAGGAAGGTTTCTCACCCATCATCTGTACTTCTTAGCAAGTTTTCCCGACGTTTCGTCCTCAACCTGGGGACTTCTTCAGGGAATGAATTCTCGGACCGCGCGTTGGAGATTTATAACCTATGGGTGTGGTAAGCCACACCCTAATCCTGATACTAACTCGTAAACAATCTCAAGTCTGCTTGATGTAGAAGGGGAGCAGGTCTAACGACCCTGCTGAGGCTAACGACCCTAACTCCTTAGCATGTCACAGACCTATTGTCTGCTGGGATGCTCAAGTGGAGTGCAGGTTTCACCCCTCCTAACTCATTAGCATGTCACTGACCTTGTCCCAAGTTAGGGCGTTGTTTTTAGGATGTCGTCATAGATGCGAGGCAAAACAAATCTTAACCCTCCTCCTCTGTTAAGAGAAGGTTTTTGTTTCCTCACAAAAATGGCTTCTTTCACCCCTCTCTCAAACCAATTCTTCTCCCGAGCCAGAATTTTAACCTCTGTGTCATCCACCGTGTGGTTGGAGGCCTTGAGGTGGAGATGAACAGCCGACTGTGGCCCACTAGAGTTTTCTCTACGATGTTGGTAAAGTCGTTTCTGTAGAGTTTGTTTGGTTTCTCCAATATAGTGGTCAGTGCACTCCTCTTCACTACATTTAATTGAATACACCACATTGCTCTGTTTGTGTCTGGGTGTTTTGTCTTTGGGATGCACTAATTTCTGTCTTAACGTGTTGAAAGGTTTGAAATACACAGGGATTTTGTGTTGCCTAAAGATTCTTTGTAGTTTCTCTGAAACTCCCGCCACATACGGTAAGGACACCCCTCTCCTCCTACTTTCTTCTGTCTGTAGGACTGTGTCTCTGGCCTTTCTCGTCCTTTGGGCTTTAGTAAAAGACCACTTGGGGTAGCCACATCTGGAAAGTGCTCTCTGAACATGTTTGGTTTCTCTGTTCTTTCCCTCCGAGCTTGTGGGGACTGGCGGGCTCCCGGTGTTGAGCGTTCTGGGTGACCTTGATCTGTGGGAATCATGAGCGCTATAAAATACACACCTTACTTCCTTCCTTACCCTTTCACCATACCCGATCTCGTCACAAAGCGCTTTACAATTGTTGTTGTGGGAATTTGTTCTCTCACTCTACACAAAGATGGCGGAGCGGGGTTGCCATATTGTATGTGTTTTTAGTGGGAAGGCGAAACGCGAGCAGGCACAGGGGCGGGGGGGTCACATGCAAACTCCGCCAAGGCCTGGATGGGGGGAATCAAAACCCAAGACCTTCTTGCTTTGGACGCACCAAGGGTCCAGCATCTATAACGTTGTTCGATTTAAAATCAGGTCAAAAGAAACCGAATGCACTTGATATTTTTTTCACCAAAGTGTTAAAATGCAAGAAGATAACAAGGTGTTCCCTTCATTACCTGTCCGTTGCACATGACTCATATCGTCATTTAAGTCAAAGTAGGACCTAATGCATTACACCTACACCATATTTGTCATCACAGGACTTATGACTTAATTGTTGTTGATTTTAATGTTAATATATCTCAATTATTTTTCAGTGAAATGTACCCCGGGACAAGGGAGTCCAGTTCAGGTACTTTTTAACCCGGTTTTTTCTTGTCACATACATATATTAACATGTAATGAGTTGTTTGGGGAGCCATGTGTGAACTGTTATTCGGCACCCATAACCACTACCAAATCTTAAATCCTCTATTGATGTCTACGATTTATCGAGTTGACAGTTATGGTTGAAAATATTCTCGAAAGTACTTGTTGGTAATAATAGCCCTTTCCTATCTCCCACATTATTTTCCTGTATAGCCTCGGGGAGTTGTCTTGCATTAGAAAATTGAACTCGAACCAACTTACTGAGTACGCATAAAAAACTGAGCATGCAGCGACAAAACAGAGCTCAAGTAAAAGAAGAGAGCTGGAAGTGCGCCGTGCAGACAGCCCGTTAGCGCACGGGGGAATTATAGCTATAAAGTAACCAATTTCATATAACCGAGTTAAACTGATCTTCCGGGTTAAGTGTGAACTGATTTTCTCTGCATGCTCTAGAAAACTCATCTTCACAAAGGAAGTATCCCATGTTTATTTTACATAAATGACGATTAGTGGGTAATTGGGTAGTAATTTCCGAATGACGTGGTTTTAATAGTGTCTCTTTATTCCCAGACTGCTTCCATATTTTTGTGTGAAATTGTTATGAAGATTTGGGGCTTTCATTGGTTATAACATATGTGGGGGAGTCAAGCGTCTCGTTTTTATACAAATTTGTATATCTGTATCCCGAGGAAATCATACGCGCTTCCAGAAGCACCCTCTCCTGCATTTCAGAAGGCGCGTCCACCATCATCCATCCCTCCAGCCTAAGTTCGAAATGGAACAATCCTGCCTGGAACGGAAGCGCCGCTACGTAATCCCAGCGCGTCTCAATGAGCCTCCAATTCACATTGAGCGCACCAATGAGGACCACGGCCCCCGGCGCATGCCCGCTCTTCACACGATGAGTCGCAGGAGGCCTTGCCCCAAACAGCCCGCAGCAGCAGCGCAGCAGCAGCAGCAGAACCCCAGCCGGGGGGAGGAGCATGCGCGCATCCTGGCACGGGCCCTCACACTGCCATCGACCGGCCAGGAGGGGGGACAGCGATCCTGCCAGCCTCCACTCACAGGCAGGAAGCAGAGAGCAGCCGCACACACACGAACCGACAAGCTTAAAATATGGAGAGTCATATTTACTGACCAGCCTCCGGCTAACCAGGGCTCTTACCCACAGACATTACTGGAGGCTCGCGTCTCCCACACGCCAGGCTTCCAAAGTTACAATAGTCTGCCTGTGACCTCCAGTATCCTACGGGCGCTCCAGATGGCTCAAAATAGAAACACTCTTGTTGTACACATGACACCTGCTTAGTTCCAACACCCGCTCCTGCGACACCCCTGTTTCTCTCTTGAGCTGTTTATATTGTTTCAGTACAAAAGGTTTAATGGCGTAAACGATGTGGTGCAGGGTCAAAAGAATGATTGTTGTTAATGAATTACTTGCAGTTTGCCTCTGTGATCAGGCAGACATTTATTCTAGACTGTGTGTGGTACTATAATGTATAGCACTATCGGCATCACATAGCAGTTATAACGCTAAACATCAACAATTGTTTCTGGAGACCTTTTGCCTCCTTCTGTATATGCCTTTAAATGGTTGATTTAGGTCTTGGAATGGAATGTGAGTAATTGGTACAGGTGGCTACGCGCCCAATTCCAGAAGGTTCAGACGGAACATGTCCACTTACTATCCAGTGTTTACTCCCAGGTCCTGATGCCTGGTCCCCCAGCTGCCATCTGCCCTGGCCTGGTGTCTGCTTGCTGCTGATACTGTATATGCAGCTTACATATTTGCTCCAATGTTAAGACTAGCCCTGCCCACACATGTCAGAAAGTAGATGGGCCTGGCTGGTCATGATACCACAAGAGGTTTGTAAGAGGAAAGCTGTATGTGAGATTGGCATCTCTGTTTCGTCCATTGCATCCATTAGTCTGCAAGTCTTTCCATACAATTTGGTTTTACTGCATTTATGTTTATGTTATTTTTTTTGTAAAGAATATATTATAATTCTAATTGCAACAAAAAAGATGTCTTTGCTATATGCGTTTATGTTAATGAGCCGGAAGAGCTCAGGAAATGTTTGCAAGTATATATGACTGAACTGTTTAAAAAATTTATCAAGGATATTAATGAACAGTAAGCACTTTATAAAGCAATTTTCATGCAGAAATGCAACACAAAGATTGATTGATTGGATGCTGTCTGTAACCTACTTCTATGAATAAGTTACTTTTTTAAATCTAATTGTATGTCTTCATTCATGACAGACTGAGTCTTCACATGTCGTTGTTAAAGACGTTTCTTCCAAGACAAAGGCTTTCCTCTCAGGTCCACTGTGCACCTCCGAGAGCTGCATCCTCTTGCTGTCACAGAGCCTCCTGGTCGCCATGGCATTGCATCACTGTTGCTATGGTTTCTTTATCTGCAGGAAGTGGTCCAAACACAGACCTGCCATATTTTTATCTACTTCTGATGGAGAAATCCTGTTGATGCTGAGTGCAAAGCAAAGAGTCAGCAGAGGCGTTAACTTAAATTCCATCCTAAAGGCCGACACGTGCCTTCTTCACACACAGCCTGTTGCCTCAAACACCTTATGGGTTCTCACACCTATTTATTATCTAAGTAAATATATATAAGAACATATATGTGGTATTGAATTATTATATATGTTTTACCCAATTTTCAGATTGAAAAACAATTACTATAATGCTACTACATACATAATAATCTTTATTTTATTTGTATAGCACTTAAAAAAAAAAAAACATAATGCAAAGTCAAAATAATTAGATACATCAGATACAGGAAAACAAAGCAGACAGAGCAAAACACAAGAAGAGAGACACAACAAAATACAGCATGTGGAGTTTAAAACTAGCAGATAAAAGCTGTTTTATAAAAGTGGGTTTTTAGAATATGAAAACCCCACTTTTATAAATACATGATTGTTTGTCCCACAGAGTCGGGATTTGTAGTAACAAATCAGACCACAACATTAACTTATCAAAACACGTTATGTTTTGCATACTTTGTGTTTGTATTGTTTTTGTTTGAGGCGGGTGCTCTCTGTTTCACTAAACTCATCTAAAAATGTGACAGAAACCACTAGATAACTAAGGACTAGTTACATATGGAGTATCACAAAGTTCTGTGGTTTGAAAGTTAAGTAGCCCAGCTTTAAAACTTTTTTGTGTGTACAGTCCATTCTGTTTATAAAAACCGCTTGTCACTATGATCTAATTTACTAAATATTGTCTAAAGAATACTGGGTTGCTCCTGCTAACAAGTTTGTTCGACTCATCCATGCATGAGACTCACTCGTGTGGAAGGGAGTCTGCCACGCATGCGCACCACCCCCTCGCATGTTTTTCCCAGGGTTAAGTGAAAGCAGAAAAACAACGGCAGTGAAGCGGGGCTGGGAAATGTCATCAGTCATTGTTAATGGAGAGAAACACACGCCGGACGATCGATAGCTGTTTCTGTGAGGAGCGAGAAGAAGCTGCGCACTCTTCTCCACTGGTCAGCACTTGAGATTTGGCTGCTCTTTCTATTGGCTTTTGGAAATCCACAGGTCGCTCGCATCTGTGCTTGTCCTTCTGCGGAGTTAGAAGGAAAAGAAGTGCCACAGAAACAGAAAGTGCGCAAACTGCTTCACGAACAACAATTTGCGCCCTTTCTCTCAATGAGGTAATGCTTTTGTTTTGAGTATTGTTCCAGAATGACGACACGGCGATTTCCGGAAGTCTGGGATGCACTGATTACTTCATAATAATAGACTCTTCTAGATGGTGTTTCATCTTTTGTTTTTTATTTTTTTACATTTTCCCAGCCAGAGCTTTTTTTACCCCAATAAAGTTGACAGTGCACTCGTCCTCCGAAGTGCGGCGCTGTCCGTGGTGCTGAAATCTTTTCCAGGTCTTTAGTCTGGATTTCAACTAAAAAGAGACAAACAGGACTGTAGAGCTTTAACAAGATACGAACAAACTCCAACAGCTCCACAAAGTATGCTAACCCATCTGCTCACTGTCACCTTCACGCTCTATATTGGTAAGTGTAATATTAATGAAATGGTTATACACATTTCAGGCGCAAAACCCTATTAACTTTGAAATGTTTAAAGGTTGCCAGAACTAACTACAACTGATTTTCCCTACATCATTTCCACGTGTTTGTGTATATGTATGTATGTGTGTGTGTGTGAGTTGATGTCACAGTCACTGCCTAGGGCCCTGTGGATTATATAAGAGCCAACAGTCATCAGAAAGGCCCACACTGCGCTCAGATGTCTCCTCTTGTTTACCAAATACTTTTTCACATTACCCTCCCTACTTTCTGCTGAAATGCCAACTAATTCATGTGCACTTCCTGGATTCACACAAATATTTTTCTCCCTGCCTCCCACATCCTACTACTCCTGTCCCACATCCACTTAATGCCTGTGCGTCTAATGGACCAGTGGGCATCAATAGAAATCGGATAAGGCTTTTAGTGGATCCATTGCTCATCTGAAGACTATTTGCATCTGTTATCTTCCATAACGGAGACATTTGTTGCTCTTTTAGAGTAATGTGTGTGCTATTTTGCAAGCTGTTAATTATTTTGACATTTTGTTCACTGCAGGACAAAACATTGATCTAAAGATTTGCATTAATAGAAACAAGGTTATTGACTTCCTGTTCAAAACTGCTTTGCTGATAAGAGCTGTCTCTTCATCGAAGACATCAGACAGATTTATGTCTTTTTAATGTTGCAGAATGGCTTTGGAACATTTTTTTTAACTAAATCAGGCGCATGCAGGTAATTACAGGATTTTTCACACATAAAGCAGTTATATCGCTTATGAGAAGGGAACACTGTCATTACAAGGCTAAACGTTCACTCAAATACATTTTACATGTTATGTCCCTGAAAGAACGAGAACACGGATACAGACGGTTGAAATAGAGTGGCTGGGTGCTTCCTTCAAAATGCTTAGTAGAGCCGCTGCCTATACACGTCAAGAGTAGGTAAGTCGGGCTGGTCCCATCGGGAGGAGACCACGGGGAAGACCCAAGACAGGTTCAAGGGACTATGTCTCAATCCTGGCCTGGGAATACCTTGGAATTCCCTCGGATAAGTGGGAAAAAGTGTCTAGGGAAGTCTGGGCATCTCTGATCCGACTGCTGCCCCGGCAACCCGGCAACGGGTAGGGCCGAAGAAAATTGAATGGAATTAAATATTGTTTCCCCTTTAAAAATGTTATGTGGGATTTGAATTTAAGTCTGGTCTGTATTGACACGCAGTGCATCCGAGCCATCAAGTGTGCGTGGATGTCCCCTCCGAGACTGAGGCGGTTCTGGGCCGGTCCATGAGACTGACCTGCATCGACTGCTTGAAGCGAGAAGAGGTCAAAGCCAAAACCAGAGTGGACTGGTTCTACAGGCCCAACACTACTTGGAGCAGGATCCCTGTAAGTGAATAATTGTGATTCATAAGGACACAATTTTACAGCATATTTTTGAAGCCAAATCAAGTAGTTTCCTCATGTTCTCAAAGTGTTGCTTGTTAATGGATGGGTTGACAAATATGAGCATTTTGCGACTTTGTATAACTCTTATTTCAAGTGAAAGCTATTTTCAACAATTAGAAGGTTGAAGCCGCTGTTATGGCGGCGACAGTTTCTAAAAAATAATTACAGCAACATTTGAAGCAAGAAATTTGACCCTGTATTTCCAGTCCCAGTGGTGTAACTTTTGGCATTTATATGTATTTAACAAATCTTTCTCCCTGTTGCCTCAGTTACTACAACAGTATACTTTACAGAAAGTTAGCAAAGGGAAGGTTGCAGACTGTCAGCTGTGTTTGTGGCAGACGCTACACAGGCTAATGCTAATGCTAATGCTTTTCTTCAGTTCCTTTTTAGGAATTATCCTAAAAATCAACACCCGTAAGAGAAATATATTATAGAAAAATAGAGACTTCATTAGTCCTCCACTTGATACGAGCAGTGGCCACATCTGCACACGCCACAGAAAATGAGCACAACGGGGAGACTTACTTCCTGTCCCTCGGAGGACTTTCGTGCCGCTGCGTGTCAGCTGCAACCCAGCAATAATCCTGTAACCTAAAGGTGCATTCCTCAACAGGGATGACCTGCGTGCTCTGAAGTGGTCCGATATGTCCTTCTTATACACTACCGTTCAAAAGTTTGGGGTCACCCAAGTGTTAGAAATAATGATTTGTATTTGAAATAAGATTTGTTTTACATGCAACTTTGCTTTCGTCAAAGAATCCTCCATTTGCAGCAATTACAACATTGCACCAAAAACCAGACATTTGCAGCTAGAATAGTCATTTACCACATAAGCAATGTATAGAGTGTATTTCTTTACAGTTAAGACTAGTTTAAAGTTATCTACAGCTTTTCCTTCAAAAATAAGGACATTTCAATGTGACCCCAAACTTTTGAACGGTAGTGTCTATATATATAAAAAAAAATTGTCCACTCACCTTTGGCCCTCCGCGGGCGGTTATCCCTCTCTCTAAGCTCGGGTCCTCTACCAGAGGCCAGGGAGCTTGAGGGTTCTGCGCAGTATCTTTGCTGTTCCTAGCACTGCACATTTCTGGACCGAGATGTCCGAGGTTGTTCCGGGGATCCGCTGTAACCACTCATCTAGCTTCGGGGTCACTGCCCCGAGTGCACCGATCACCACGGGCACTACTGTCACCTTTACCCTCCAGGCCCTCTCCAGCTCCTCTCTGAGACCTTGGTATTTCTCAAGCTTTTCATGTTCTTTTTTCCGGATGTTACCATCGCTTGGAATTGCCACGTCCACCACCACGGCTGTCCTCTGCCCTTTGTCTACCACCACGTAGACAAAGGGCATATATATATATATATATATATATATATATATATATGTATATGTATATATATATATTTTATATATATATATACATTTATTTTTTTCAATGAAAAAGAAAGTGCATTGACAAACTGTAGAAATAACGGAAGGTGAATTAATAAAAGGACAGTGGAGGAATTCAGCTTTAACTTTATCGTTCATTTTATCATAAAGAGTTGTTTGATAAAGTTACTGCTGGACATATTTCTCTTGATTTGAGTATACTGTAGTAGAACTGTTGTAGTAGTTGTATTTATAATGTACCATCTTCTACAGAAAGAGTTTTTTGTCTCAATAATATCACCAGTGATATTAATTTTATATTTGTATTTCTTTGCTTACTTGTCCCTTTGTTTGTTTGTGCAGATTGTCAAGTATCACAATGACAAACCCTCGGTGCTGGACAGTCCCTTTCGGGGCCGGCTGTTCTGGAATGGAAGTCAGGACTTGCAGGATTTGTCCATTTCGATCCAAAACGTCTCTTTTAGCGACAGCGGATTTTACCAGTGCATTGTTAAACGGGAGTTTATCTATGCAGTGGGACAAATCCGGGACTACTTCACTCCAACTGCCTCAAATATTAAAAACATCTCACTAACTGTAATAGAGAAAGGTACATTCCTTATTTCTTTTTCATTTTGGATGTAACCTTAACAGACTGACGTAATCTTGTTAGTAGCTGGTGCAATAGCGGGAAGTTTGTGTTCCTGGAATAGCAGCATCACTGAATTTTAAAATCCGTTTAGTTTAAACTGAAGGAAAGCTCTGGATTTTATTGTAGACCTTACTTTTAAAATAGCATATTTGTTGACCCGTTCCATGGTTCAAATGTCAGTTATTCCTGGGCCTCCTCACAAACAAACAATAATCTCTGACAGAATAAATCAACACAAGGGAAAGGCTTTTTCAGAGTTTTTTTTTAAATCTCAAGTGGCAACATTGGTGGATGTTCTGCGTAGATAGATCTGTCCAAAAACAGAAAAAATACAAACCTTTGTCAATGATAGTATACACAAAACATCAGTCTGTGCTTGTTTTGTCACAATCCCACATTTTATTTCTTTATTTGTTTATCTAGTATGGACATAGCAATAACATTGGACGAACCAGATGCATTGTTGTCAGTGTTGTAGCACATAGTACAACACAATAACATTTACACATGAGATCAAACTCAATCTCTCAGTCTTAACCACATTTTGAGATCTCTGCTGAAGATGTTTCTTTTAGTCTGTAGTTTTAAGCCTCTTTATATTCAATTTAAATGTACTAAATAATACGCAATACCAATTTTGATACCACAGCAATTATTTCAAAATACTCATGTTGGACAATATACTGTAATAGTATTTTTTTATTTTTTATGATCCCACCAGGTTTTAGGTTTTAGACTCTTTTGATAAAGTATTTCAAACTGTCAAATTATTGTATGTATATATATTTAGCATCTATACTTGCTAACAGATTGAATTGCTAGATTGAAATAGCTCGATTCATGGCTCTGTCTTGTTGAATTTGTAAAACACTACGCTACGGTTTACATTGCAGCTCAAGCAGTTTTATTTGACTGTAAATCCTCATATGAACTGACTAATTTTAGCTGAAGATCTCTCCATCATAGCGCGCTGCTGCAGCCCAGATTTAGCTCAAAGTAACTTATCATACTGCTTTAGTAGGAACCATAATACTACATCACATATTTGATGGAACGTCCCAGATGTTATGCTAAATATGATTAGGTCCAGCTGCTCACACTATGAAGTATAGACGGGGGCTGGTCTTTCACATTATTTATATACGCGTTTGCACAATCTCCCCCCCAACCCCCTTTAAAGGGCTATTTTCTTTCTATTGAATGTGTTTCTAAACAGTTGCAGGCTTCGGCAAATGAGTGGGCAGGCTGTGCAGTGCTATTAACAACACAATTCTCCTCCAATTTGTCTGTGCTGAACAAAAATAATGTTTTTTTTTGTTTGTTTGCTCCTATTGTCCAGCTTTGCTTTCTTCTGTTGTCAGTGCGGGCTTAATTCAAAAGCAACCACTTTGCTATCTATTATAATGGGGTAATGTATTCCGCTTCCCGTATGCTTGTCTTGCTTGTTTTTTTTAATCCGCTTGGATCGAATATACTGTAGAAATATGTATATTTGGAGACAGCTGTTCCATGACGCCCGTGTGCATGTGCAAGACCTCCAGGATTTGTAGGTGTATTATAATTGGTTTGTGTATTGCACTACAAGGTCTGATCAAGATTGAATCATTTTGTTTTCTGAAATGAACTCCAACGTTATTATCACATTTCAGAAAGCCTTCGATGCATTGTAGCGTGTAGTTGAGGGGATTATGTTACAATAATGACCTCCAGTTCATTATGTGTGTGTATGTGCCTCTAGACAACATTAGAATTCACAAATAGACGTTTTTTAATTGGAAAAAGTCAAAGACATGGAAGGCTTTCTGTGGTTCTACATGCATAGTCAAACAGTGGTTTTCAGTGGCTCTTTATGTCCTTTTAAATTCATGTTTTTATTAAGTTATTATTTTATCATAATTACATGACAAGGATGCTCATTTGAATGTTTTTTCCCACTCACAGCCCTGGCAACCACTTTGCATACTCATTTGAATACCTGCATCCCCTTTAATCTATCATCATATTAGCAATAATTGCTGAGAAAGAACAAACGCTATTGCATTTTTCAGTATAACTCGCACAACTTCCCGATGGAGTCGGTAATACTTCTTTATGCACAATATATAGAGACTGTTATGAATACAGCTTGGCAAAATCTTACCTTTTGTCCTTGAGAGGAAAGGAAACTTTTCAAATAGTTTTATCAACAGACAATATCGCAAAGTTATGAAGCCCACACTGTCCTCAAATTATTCAAGAATAGAGGGAGTGTGTTATGTTTGTTCATTTTGAAGGTTTTTTGGCTTGATAAAAGTCTATTGTCAAAAGCTTTGCATTGCTTTTAAACTCAATGGGCTGTGCTGCGGTAAGACGATGATATGGTTGGATTTTCTCAGGCTTCTCCGTGAGCTGCTGAAACAATGAGGATTTGAGATCAGATGTCACAGACCTGTGACATGAACACAGATGGACGTAAAGCCGCTAAACACCAAACGCAGTGGTTTATTCCTTATATATTATTAGCAAGGCTTTGACATACAGGACAGTAGTGAGCGCACATAGGGAGCAAATATATAATATAAGTTGCTGCTTATATAGTTGATGATTCTTAGTTAGCTGTAAATGCTTCAATATCAATCTGTAGTGATAAGGTATATTCTGAAATTGCAGTATAGCATGCATACAAAGTAGGCCAGTCACACTTTGTTTAAATAAATATATAACGTGGGTACATGCATTTGCCAAGGTGTATCAAAAACAGACAGTATTATTAACATTGAAATTGATAGCCGTGACTCAGTCCAAAACCTTTGAATGAATAAATCCGCCGAGTTGTTTTCGACAGGGTACGAGAGAGAGAGAAGATATGCACTAAATAATACATGTTGTGTTGTTTGTGTCTGGCAGCCAGTGAAGACCCCACAGCTCTCTATTCGGAGATCATGATGTATGTGCTGCTGGTCTTCTTGACCTTATGGCTCATGGTGGAGATGGTCTACTGCTACCGGAAGATCTCCAAGTCTGATGAGCAAACACAGGACACTGCGTGAGTGTTATTCCCAGATAAATGCACTGGCTCGCTGACACCCACGCCGCAGATAAGACACGGAGAAACGGATTGCTTCCCGACTTGATTTCGATAACAATCTCCCTTTGGTAACTTTTGCATGATTTACAACCGTGGTGAAAATTGGAGGAAACAAGACCAAATGTAACTAGAAAAAGTGTAAAAAAGAAACAAACTTCAGGGTCAGTGTTTTTTTACTGGTGTATCTAACTCTGAAGCCTCAAAAAGGAACTATCTACTGTAATAAAACCCATGTAACTCGTTGGCTGCTCTCAAAACGGTTTGGTTCCATTGCTAGTTTCCATGCGTATGCGTTAAAGCATGGGTGTCAGAGTCAAGGCCCGGGGCCAGATCCGGCCCGCGAGACAATTTTTAGTGGTCCCTAAAATGATTTTTATCATTATTAACTTGGAGCCTTGATGGTAATGGGTGACCAAGGCAGGTTATACATAATCTATTTTCTCAGGAAAACAACCAAATTTAATGTATTCTACCATTTTAACCCAATAACACATCATTAGAAGTGAAATAGTTCAATATAAAATGTGTTTAACTTTGTATTTGATCCAGTTTTGGTTCAATCTAAACAATAAACACATTTTGTTTTCCAGAAAAAAACAGTGAAGCTCATGTCACATTAAAGTCACGTTAAAATACCTTCAAATTGTACATAATGTTTAAAACTATTATAAGAAAAGTAAGTAAGACCAGAGTCACAAAGCGGTTTACAATTGTTATTTTTGGGCATTTGTCTCTCACTCCACACAGAGATGGGAGCGGGTCAGTACAGGAGGCGCATGCCAGAACTATTGTACATGTTTTTAGTGGTAGGGGAAACCGGAGTACTCTGAGGAAACTTACGCAGACACAGGGAGAACATGCAAACTCCACTCAGAAAGGCCCTGGTCCAACCGGGATTCGAAGGAAATCTCTTCTATTGTTTTGGCCCCCGACCAGCTCGGCCCCTGACCAAAATGAGTTTGACACCCCTGCGTTAAAGTGAAAAGTGAAAAAGAGACGACCAGCCAATCACGATATGTAAACGATAAAGACAGCATGTAAATGGTCTAATTTCATTAACATACTACTCACAGGTGAATTATGCTACTTATTATGTTTGAAATTGGATAATATTTTTGTGTGTTTGACCTGCGGTTGTGAGTGGTCAGCATGACTTTTGATCACAGTTGTGTGTCTACAGAGCTCTAGGATCAATTGTGTTGTAGGTTTTCGGCCTCAGCAGAGAAAACCTTTCAAACGATGGATCCTATAGCCTCCTCAAGACTACTGTGATGGAAGGTGCTGACCACTCATGCAGCTACTGGGTCAAATATGCAAAAATATAACCTTTTCTCACATTATAATTTGTATGCACACATTTGCATAATGCTTCAAACAATGCTTAGTTGTTGGAACGAACAACATGTATTTATTAAACATACAACCTGACCTCTTTTTCCATAACACTTTCAGTAAGAATCAAATCTAATCTGTCTGAGAACCCTTAGACAATTTAAAGAAATGGCTCTAGTCTTTGTGGAGCTGCAGCCCTGTAGTTGTGGCCTCTGATTACTCATTTACTGAAATTGTAAGTGGCAACCATTTCTGTACAGATAGAGATCCAGCTCCAAAGCTATATTTATCATTGTGAATATAAAGCAGGGTTTCGCTGGTGTCTGGACAATAGATCGATTTGACTGAAGAATGGCAAAATGTTGGGTTTTAACAATTCCCTTTTCACAGCTGAGACAAATGTCACTAGAAATGAGATTTAGGGACTTTTAGCTGTAATAAAGCACAAAGCAAGCCATGCAAAAATCTCTATTCACTTATTCACATCTTTTATCACAATTTTTAAACGTATTTTTGTGACTTCTAACTATGAATTAGCTATTTTTTTTTTCCTCCATAGACACATTGGTGTAGTGAGGGGTCCTCGTAATCCTGCCGCATAGCACAACATTTGCTGTACACTTTGTAAAGAAAGTAGGAGATTTAACCGTCAGACTGTGAGTGACAGAAATGAAAGAAGCGAGGAAAGTAGCGAGGGCGACACAAAGGTAATTGGGTTTACACTGTGTGGTTTGGTGACCCTCTGCAGCAGTAATCAGTCTTTTCACTTAGACTGGGAGACAGCTCTGAACAACTCCACAACTCAAAGCAATGTACTAATATGCGGCCAAACAGTCCACGTTGTCAATGGAAACGATATTGGGTAATTGAAATAAGGCTGTATCTTAAAAGAACAAAAAGCTATATCCGTAGGGGGACAGTACATTGTGTTCATAGTCTACAATTGTAACTTTGTTGAAGTAGACCATTCAAATGCAAAGAAGGTCATGTACTTAAAGGAGGATTTTCTGCTTACAGTTCATCAAGACTATTGGTCTTCCTAACTGTCAATCATTCTGGTGATACTTAGGTGGAGAGGGCCGTTCTTTCCTAACATTTGAGAAAATCCTCCTATGTTCCTTTTAATAAAAGTATAAAATCAATCACGGAGCATGCACTATGAAGTCATTTATCCAGGAGAGATATGTGGAAAAAAACAATGAAAAAATGAAAGCCGCAAGCGGCGTCGAACGGCCCTCGCCTCACCGCGCAACTCCCCGCACCGCGCACACCACCCCGCGCCATCGGCACCACCCCGCGCCATCGGCACCACCCCGCGCCATCGGCACCACCCCGCGCCATCGGCACCACCCCGCGCCATCGGCACCACCCCGCGCCATCGGCACCACCCCGCGCCACGCTGCCCCACACCACGCCGCCCCGCACCAAGCAGATCTGCACCACGCCGCCCCGCACCAAGCTGCAACGTGCTGCTCCACAACGGCCCGCACTTTGCCGCACCACACCGTACCACGCAGCATCGCGCAAAGGAGGTGGCGCCGCCGTGTGATGATTTGTTCCCGTAGCAATAGAAGAATGTTAGTCATTCTTCTATTGCTAGATGATGTGGAGCGATTTTGAGGTGAATCGGTGAAACGGCCGAGGAGGAGAAGATTTCCAACCGACATGTATGAAAACTATTGCTGTTCATTTTTCCATTTTGCAGTGAAATTCATGGGCTTCCTGTTTGTCAGAGGGCGGGGCCAAAATAACATTTTTTTCTTGTCCTGACTTGAGGAACATGTGTACCAAATTTCATGGCTCTACGACCAACTTGATCTCCAAAACTCCCGTAGGGGTATTATTTTGGCTGTTGTAGGTGGCGCTGTTCTGGCATTTTTTGAGTCCCATAAAAATAAACACCAAAATTTAAAATTGTTTGCCAGGTCTGATTCTTGGGCACAATTTTACAACTTTTCATGCATGTTCAGGGGGTCAAATTAAGGCTCAAAGTGCAGAATTTGACATCTCTCGGGCAGCGTTTGGACACTAGTAGTTTTCTGTTTCTTACACAATGAGAAAACTAATCCTAGAACCGGCTTTTCCCGCTGGTGTACGTCTCCATGCACATAAAAACCAAACTACTCCTAAAGACAATTCAAACTAAGTTAGAGTAATTTTTCATGTTGTAAAACTGGTGTAAGTCATAAATGTGCTGGATAATAAGATCATTAGGAGGTATGTATTCAGGTGAAGATAGTGGTAATGTGAGAGAATAAACAGCAACATTTAGTTGGTAATTAAGATTGTAAATCAAGCCGGTCCCACGCTACATACATTCTTGGCTGGTCCCTCCCATACCGTGGACGGCACTATGGTAATGGCTATTGATCTGTCCAAGAGTGCACATTAAGTTAAACATAAGGTGATATAATGTGACCTGAGCCATTGTAAGTCCCATTTTACGTTTTTACATTTGTTTTTTACAAGTGGTAATGGCTTCTGTAACCTCAACAACCATCATTATCTTAATCCATTATTACCAATGCTTTCATTCACATCGTTCTAAAGGAAGCATTAGTAGGCCAAATCATTCAAAAGCAAGAATGAAATCATGAATATGATCAGAGGAAGCATGTTTTTCAGTGCCACACGTAGTACGGGTGAAGTGTCTTATCCAAGGACACATGAAGCATACACACGCAGACACGGCTCAGCTGTCCTCTGCTTGAATAAGATGCTGCGTAAAGATTCAAGGTCTGTTTAAGAAACAAAATGAGGGTTGTCTTTAAATTTGAAGACAGAGCAGCAAAGTCATATAAATAGACATCTTTTGAAACCTCTTGGTTATAATTCAGGTGTGGTAGATTTTAAAATATATGACATTTGCTATTAAACACAGTATAAAGCTGTCAGTGTGATGGGTAGCCTGTCACTCCCTCTCCACTCACATTAGTTTGACGCTTTTATATTCATCCTCTTTGGAGCTGTACATAGAGCCATAAATCACAGTTTTTCATAAAGGTCACACACAGGCTTTCATTAAAAGTGAAGCATGGCATGTGGTGGGTGGTAGAGGGCACCTCCCCATGGCTCTTAGCCGTTCATTTGTTTCTCCTCAGGACAAACTACCTAGCCATTCCGTCTGAGCAGAAAGACGCCACAGCCACTCCTGTGACTGAGTAAACATGGTATTTGACTTCTGCCTTTTGACTTCAGCCTGTGTCCCTCTTTGTTGGCCCTGCTCCTTCTGTCCTTTCACATCCTCTAAAGACATCTGTGAAGCCTTCAGCCAATTCTCCATACTGTACATTCCATCTGCTGTGTAAAATTGAGTTCATTACCCTGCCAACAGAGGGGTATTGCAGTCATCTGTGTGTGGGGTGAAATCTGGTCTGTAGGTGTGATGCAATGGTTAGAAAACCCCAATCAAATTCTTTAGATGATCCATGATGTTGGCTGGG
Source organism: Knipowitschia caucasica (assembly GCA_964034765.1). Taxonomy (NCBI): domain Eukaryota; kingdom Metazoa; phylum Chordata; class Actinopteri; order Gobiiformes; family Gobiidae; genus Knipowitschia; species Knipowitschia caucasica. The sequence goes on from OZ035832.1 coordinate 8,364,180, forward strand.
TATGCACTCTCCATTCTGGTTTGTAGTATCTTATAGAAAAATATATTTATTTACATTTATTCTTTAGCCCTAAATCACAACAGTAGTTATCTCAGAGGACTTAACAAAACCGTTGAGATCGCCAACACAAATTCACAATAAATGGGAAAAAAAATCATCTATTATCGTCCATTGGTGCAGCTGTAGAAATGGATGAAACATTAGTCACTGCACTGTTGTAGTGTTATATTCAAATTAAAGCGATAAAGGAGGATTTTCCCAAATTTTAGGAAAGACCAACCCTCCTCACAGGAAACGCCTATTGCTCGCATATCACCAGAATGATAAACTATTAGGAGGACCAACAGTCTAGACTCTTGATGATCCACCCGGAAGAAGAAAATCTTCCCTTATACCATCAAGCATTTTGGCCAATCAGATTCTGCTGTGACTGGATCATCTCAAAGTCTCTAAGAATAATAGAGCTTCCGCTAACTTGATGCGACAAAATGTGACTCAATGTCTTTTCCTCTTTCTAGTTCTTAAAACACTGTGCATACATTACATTCTAACACACACTGGCAATATTATCGCAATCATTTTCAAAATATTGTCAATAAAGTAACTGACAGTCCTACACATACAGTAGTTGAAAATCAATCCAAAGAATGTACAAATGTTGTCATACTGTATAAAGACCCTTTTTGAGGTTAATCTGTAAAATTAGCTGCATAATTATATTGTTACATTTGAAAACTCATACATACTCGTGGTATATGTGTCCATTTTCTATGTAGTAATTCTGGGAAATCACCTTTCCAGCAAGCACTCCTCTAAACGCCAAGAGCACAGCCATGTATGTGATTTTGAATATAATTCTCTTTATCTGTTCTTATTCAGGTACTGACCTATCGGAGAATGGAGGAGACATAAAAGTAGAAGATCACATGGCCTCATCTCCAGCATAGCGCGGCTTTCATTTCCACTCTGAGTGGTTTGAGCCCTGGCAGCCATCCTCCCCTGTGTACGCACGTCTTGTGAAGAGCCAGTCAGACATGTCCAAGTACCCCATTTCTCTGCTTCTCATCCTTTAACTTTATACCTTCATGCCAGGAATTTGAAATCAAGTGCTTTCTCCAATACCTGCAGCTTAAGGGGAGCTGTGTTTGTATTGCATTTAGTTTCAGAATCGCTCCAGCTAACTTTCCAATTGCACCTGTGCTTAGTGCATGTCCTGAGTGTGCCTCTCAAAGTGCAACCTGCAGAATGTTTTGTCCGAGAGCAACAGTGTAGTGCAGCCCATGCGTTCAGTATAGAGTGTATTCTTACATTTTATATCTGTCAGTTTTGGTACATTTTTGTTTTTATACGCCTTTGTAAGGATAATGAATTAAATGCTGCTTTACAGAATGGGCATTTCAGCATGATTGTAATTGTAAAACTTTGATGACAATCAGTATTTCTCTCACCACTTTCCTAAAGCATTTGCAATTTCCAATGATGTGCCTCAACAACCTTTGGTACCCACTGTAGAAAAGGAGGAAGCCTCCTGCTATCGTTTGTTGTTGTGCTCCAAGCTTGTATACACCCATTAAACAAAGAGCAAAACACAATATGTGTCCTGTCTTTGTGAAACCTAGCTCTTCTGGAAGCTGCCGGTACGCGGCATTAACCCAAGACCACTTTTTAGATGTAGCGAGAAAATACAGTATTGATTTCAAGCTGGATTGATATCAATAGCTTTTCTGTGTTGTGGTGTTTACTGCAGAACAAGGAAACAGTAAACAACAACTAGGAATCAGAAACTTTCCGGCTCATATCAACAAAAAACCTCTTTATAAAGTGTAGTTTCTAAAAGCTTGCTCTCCTCTAACATTAGATATAATTCTGCACACGACCTGCCCTTAAATGGAGCAAATGTATTTAATATGAAAAACATACCATTGCTGATTTGTTTGCTTTAGTTCTGGTAGAGCGTGTTAGAACATGCCTTGAGTTTATAATTTCACATATTCAAATGTATTCATGCATTCTGAGGACGTGCAACATGGTTATTGCATACTGAATGTGTTTCTGGGTGTAGCTCTGAACATATATGGAGCTATTAGAGATATGATAGTGGGATGGGCTGAAAATACAGGGGATGGTGATGAGGAGTGGGAGAAAGGGAGTGAGATGTGATGTACGCTGCTCTTTTAGCCAGCCGTGACCCACAGCAGAGACAGATATAGCAGCAGCTGTTGTTATAGCAACCCCGGCATGCACGGCCGATTGCCTGGCAAAGATATTACGGACACATTTATGTTCAAATGGGTTTCGTCAGACTTAACAAAACATTGACCTGTGCTAACCATTCCAAGGTCATGAGCCATGTGGGCCACTGAGGTTATGTAAGCAGAAGCCCTTTATCCATCCATCACCGCCTATAAATTGGTTATTGATTACGTGACACATCCTATAAACTCCGCGACAATATGGCATTATACTTTTTGTGATCCATGGCCCGAGCCCCTATCCACACTGATTACACTGCCCCTTTCCTCCTGTCTTCCTCTTTCCTGTATAACACTGTGTTTCCCCAAGGATACAACCTAGTAATATGTCCCACATTCTGCTCAAATACATTTCAATAATACTGCTAGCAGAGTTAACAGCAGGCCCCTATAGGAGCCAAGCATTTACATCAGTGCCTCCCATGTCTCAGAATGTAGAACAGAGAAGCTCTATTTAGTACACAACCACACTGTTCCATTCAATTCACATTATTCTTCTAAAGGCCTAAATCCAAAAGCAGTCGTCCCAGAGGACTTTACAAAGTTTTTGATTTGCCAACAACAGATCAGTTCAAACACAGGAAAACAACAATGATTAACACATTTGTTTATTTAATGTATTTATTTATTTATTTGAACGGGAGAACCATAGGGAGCGGGATGATCCATGAATATTTACATGTTAATAAATGTGGATCCTGTCCTTAGACCCTCCTGCATCAGCAAGAAACTATGCAACTACATGTATGCATAGATTTGGTATTTTGATGTTATTTTGTTCATTATATTTAGACAAAATAGCCTCATAATAGAAACAGATTAAATGACTTACTGGTTGGAAGTTGCAAATTTGTAGTTCTTTATACGTTTCAAACCTAATCAGAAACCTGTTTTGTTCCTACTTTAAAATCACTCTCGCTCTCTGTAACTAGTTTATCCACGCATGTATGTTTGGCCATTGTCACGTCTGTAGACCAGCCCTCACTCAGCCAATCAGCTCTCAGTATGTAAAAGATGTTTTCTAATGAGACAAAGACAGCATGGTGTGGTCTGATTTGATCAAAACATGTTATTTCTTGTTGGGACAAACATAACGCATTCATGAAATGCACACAAAAAGTCTTCCAGCTTCTCTAGTACATAATATAGAATAATATATTGCAAACAGTCAAGTCTTGGGACAATACTGAGTCAATGCAGAATAATACAATAACACAAATTGCATGATCTACTGTAGCATATGTTTATAATGATTCCGCACCACAATAACACAGCTTTACAAGTCAATTTTCCCTTAACAAATCTCTTCTTTGAACAAGAGCAGACATGATTCGATGACAGGGCAATCTTATAATGACGTTTGTCGGCTCTGGAAGGGTGGGAGCCACATTAAAGTTCGTATAATCTCTTTTGCGGAGCATGCGCAGGCAAAGTCAAACATTTCCCCTATTCTTCATCCGCACGTCTTTTACAGGACCCTAAATCATTAATCATGCAGTCCCCACAGCCTTCACAATGCTTACTCATGAAGGGTCTCTGTCTCCCTCTAGTGTAAAGCCTCTTATGTCATCACAACTGACAGGCAATTTAAAGTTATGCAGTTGTCCTGTGCCCTACTTCAATGCATTTCACACAACAATTGTATCTATATGACTATGTGTATATATCCCATGCGTACCCCGTCGCTGTGTTTTTGAGCCTGATTATGAACTCAAATGATGGCAAAAGCTGTTGACCAAAGCATTCATAATATTGACTGGCGATCAATAGTCACTTTCGCTGTGCTGAGTTGTATCTGCTTTAGCATTAAAGACGCGTGATAGACAGGAACATATCGATGGATGGCAAAGTGAATAATTGTGATGTTTTTGCTCTTCAGCCGCTTTCGTTTCTTTATTCCCGGTCTCTTATCTCGCCCTTTCTGAGACAAACACAGTGTTCGAGCCCAAGTTAAGAAGGAACTTATGCCAGCTATTCTCCAGTTTCTGTTTTTTAGTAGCGGTACAAGATGAATGAACTAGTATTTCAAACAGGAGACTGGAGAAAAAAGGAAAGAAAGGCTGGAGATGAGGATGTGCAAGAGTTCAGTGAAGTGCTGGGAGAATGGAACACTGGTAGTAGATGTATGAATATGGTTGAAGTCATGGTTCTCAACTGGAGCGCTTTCAGGTCCCACCATCTGCAGAGAACGCCATACATCGTGTTAGAACGTTCATATTGTAAAAGCATTGAATAATTCCACAACGCTTCCACAATTATGAGCTCGTTATTTTCTAGAAATCTGCCAATGGGGTCAATTTTTTTTTTTTTTTTTTAACGAATCGTTTGAAATAAGATTGTATAAGATAGACTTTTTTGATCTCACAATGGAGAAATGTACATGTCACATCTGGCAAAAACAGTATCAATCATTAAGTTTTTTTTGTAGAGCGCCTTCTTTGGGCGGCACGGGGGCTGAGTGGATAGCGCCTCTCAGTTTACATGTTCTCCCCGTGTCTGCGTAGGTTTCCTCCGGGTACTCCGGTTTCCCCTACCACTAAAAACATGTGCAATAGGTCTGGCATGTGCCTCCTGTACTGGTGACCCCGCTCCCATCTCTGTGTGGAGTGAGAGGACAAGAGCCCAAAATACTAACAATTGTAAACCGCTTTGTGACTCTGGTCTGTGAAAGGCGGTATATATATATATATATATATATAGGGTAACACAAAGCGCTTCACGGGTAACACACACGGTCCACATCACACAAGGCACAAATCAGCACACAAAAGAAACACCAAAATCACCATTTAAACACAGGGGGAAAAAAATCTTATATTATCTTATATAAATATTAAAATCACTCAAGGAAGAAAAAAATGATCACAGTGACTTCAAAATAAAAATAATAGAATAAAATAGAGATATATTACAGTGCTAGTATCACTCAGATTGTGCAAAAGACAGGAATAGTGCAAACAGGATGTACAATTACATTAAAAGTAACTATATTTTCAAGAGGAAATTCAATGGATCTAGATGTTTTATTTGTTCATTTTTAAAGGATTGTCCTCTTCTACTTCATTCTACTACCATTCCTACTGTTCCTGTAACTTGTGATGCAACACTGGAGTTTCTCCACGTGTGGGACGAATGATAACAACAAATAAGAAAGAAGGAACTTAGACTTCATTGATCCACAAAGGAAATTTACTGAACCCAATTAAAACGTGAAAAATAGATCCCTTTAAATGTCAAAAGGTGCACAATACAAGTAACAATAGTGCAATTAGGATGAGCCTGAATTAGAAAATCTATACAAAAAATGCAAATTGAGAATAAAGTGCACAGGTGGTACTCTACGGATGGATTACTTTCATCTACGAGGGGCAATAAATAAAGGACTATTTTTTTCAGCATAATAGTTCAAATTTCTCCCGCGCCCCACCAGTTGAGAACCACTGAGAGTAATGGTGGTTAAGGCGTCTTTATCGGTGTTAAAGCGGCGTCGGTGGTTTTGGTCGTTATGAGTATGCGATGGAGATGGCAGACTCTTTGCTGCAGCAGAGGTGAAATATGGTTCCAATTAGCAAAAAGAATGTCTATTTTAATAAACTCCCTTAATTAGCTGTGAAGATGACTAATTCTGCACGTTCACCTCGTGTCTGCGTGGGTTTCCGTCGAGGTTTCCGCTCGATGGAACTCATGAGTTTGGAGGCAGGGAATCCAGAGCAGATGTCAAACTGCACCTGGATGAAATGTAACTTGTTTAGCCCTAAATCACAACAGGAGTTATCTCAGAGGACTTTACAAAACCATTGAATTCGCCAACACAGATCAGAGATTTTTGAGTTTTTCTGCACTGATGCAAGGGCAGGGTCTAAGGACAGCGATAATCCAGGACATTTATGAATATTTATGAACACATTTATGGACATTGGTCCCCCTGCTGCCCTAATGGCTCTTATGTATTTTTTATTATAGCCTTTCCTGTGTTCTAATGGTTTGATCCTCTTCTCTGTTTTCAGCTAATTCTACATGTTCTACAAGTCCTCTGAGACGACTGCTGTTTTCATTTAGGGCTGCACAAAAATAAATTTAATTTGGTGCAGAATTGCCAATGGAATGAGCAATAATAATGATAATTTATTCCTCGTTCAAAGAATGGACTTGTCTGAAAAAAATGATAATAATTTTGCCTTGTCACTGGCACATCTTGTTGTATGACAGGCAACATTTACCAAAATCAAGAATATTTTGGCACCATTCAGATATTTTCGCTCATATTTTGCAGCGTGTGACTTTGACAGACAGCTCTATCTCACCTCATATGTCCTGTTTCAGCCTACTCAGCACAAACACAGTATTTAAATGCGTGGTGCATTTTTATTGTCAGACTTTTCCTTCGCCAATATTTGTTTAGGGATTTGCTGTGGCCCTTTGACTCTTCTGTGACAGTGCAGCAAAGTGAAACGTTATTATTTTACAGGGCTGATGGGGAAAAATACATCTCTCTGTTATAAACACAACTCTATTTGTGGTTTTCCTTGTCTTCATTTGTGACAATGTAGACGCAGTTGCTATGAATTATTCCTTGATGCCTGTATAATCATATCAAGCTTGGCATTACTGAGCTGCTATCATCGTCCCTGTGGTGTCATTGGCATAAAGATGAGCCAAAGGGATGAGTTGTTTTAGAAGTATTTGCTGGCTCCTTCTTTAGGACACAGTCTTCTTGGTCTGTATTCACTTCATGTCATGTCATCCATCAATACTCAGTTATAACTTCAGTATTGATGGGCGGCACGGTGGCTGAGTGGATAGCACTCTCGCCTCTCAGCAAGAAGGTCCTGGGTTCGAATCCCGGTCGGACCAGGGCCTTTCTGAGTGGAGTTTGCATGTTCTCCCCGTGTCTGCGTAGGTTTCCTCCGGTTACTCCGGTTTCCCCTACCACTAAAAATATGTCCAATAGTTCTGGCATGCGCCTTGTGTACTGGCCCTGCTCCCATCTCTGTGTGGAGTGAGAGACAAATGCCCAAAAATTAACAATTGTAAACCGCTTTGAGACTCAGATCTGCAGTGAAAAGGCGGTATATAAATAAAGATTACTTACTACTACTATAACTAGAGTTGTCGCAGAACGCTCGATTCTCATTTACTTTCGTTTTGCATATTTTTCATGTTTACTTAATTCTTACATCCAGTGATTCTCATTATCCATGCACATTTGCACAGGAATTGACGAAAAGCAAGACTCGCACTGTTCAATAAGACTGTACAATCAAGAGATTTTTGAGACCAGTGCATAGTAAATCATTCAAATCATATACATAAATAATAAGCACATATACTCTACTCTTTTGACTTGGTGAAATGGATTATTGAGGGTATTTTTCTCTGTGTTAAACTGTTAAATTCTAGTGGTTTGTGTTGGTAGAAATGGCACGGATGCACCAAAGTAAATCTGTGACATGTCAGTGCCATATGAACCAACACGGACTCTGAGGAACGAGGACTGAACATGGGAAGGCAGCGTTTCAGAAGAACGCAGTCTTAATCTGGAACAGTCTTCCTGAAAATGTGAGATAGTTGAAGCCTATATCCCACTAAACATCCGACGTCCACTCAACCTCCAGATCACGTCAATATCGCGTCGGTCGGTCGTGACCTTTTATTTACGTCCAAACGACGTCTGTGCAAGGTGCGCATCTGGACGTAAAACAATGACCTCCCATATACGTAGATATGACGTTCAATCCCGACCTCCCCTTAGACGTCGAAAACAGGTCATCGGCCGTCCGACGCAGTACGTCTTGATCTAGCAATACAATATATAAGTGAGTAATATATGTGAGAAATATATAAGTTATAAGTATATAAGTGAACCTGACGGTAGTGTAGTGGTTAAGCAAACGTGTGCAGTCTTGGTTACGTGGGTTCAAGCCCATGTGTGTGTATTATTATCTTTATATATTTGTTTTGATTTTTAACGAACAATTTTTTCCTGTTTGGTTAAAGACTAATAAACACTCAACATAGGATTACGTAGTGGCTAATAATAAAACTTGTGAATGTATGCATTTGTTGTGCTAACAATCTCAAGTTTGCAAATAAGGGGTGAGCACTTGAGATTTTATGCAAATGCATGGGTTCACAAGTTTTATTATTAGCCACTACATAATCTTATGTTGAGTGTTTATTCGTTTTTAACCAAACAGAAAAATTGTTCGCTAAAAAGTGAAAAGTCAAAAGTTTTCCGACGGGGATTTGAACCCGCGTCTTTGCGACTGAAGTCTCATTACGCAACCGCTACACCACGGCCAGGCATTTTCTCTGACTACTGTGAAAAAATAATAGATAACACCCTAAACAACCGACGCACACTTATGCGAGGTTACAGCCTGATGGGCTAGACACACGGGAGGCGACATCGCATCGCCTCCATTCATTTCAATGGGACGTGCGCGACATAGCGTCAATCGCTAGCGAGCCTCCTGCTCAGCGACGGGCGAAAACGTGCGTGTGAAATCCTCCCGCTCGTGCATGTATCGTGCACGCGCAGGTCAGCGACGCGATCCCAGAAAGTTGAAATCGGCTCAACTTTTCGTCGCTGTCGTCAAGCCGCATCGCGCCCCGTCTGTCATGTTATCTGAGCGACAGCGTTGAGTTTCGCTGATCGCTCTCATTTGTCGCCTCCCGTGTGTCTAGCCCTTGATGGGCTAGACACACGGGAGGCGACATCGCATCGCCTCCATTCATTTCAATGGGACGTGCGCGACATAGCGTCAATCGCTAGCGAGCCTCCTGCTCAGCGACGGGCGAAAAACGTGCGTGTGAAATCCTCCCGCTCGTGCATGTATCGTGCACGCGCAGGTCAGCGACGCGATCCCAGAAAGTTGAAATCGGCTCAACTTTTCGACGCTGTCGTCAAGCCGCATCGCGCCCCGTCTGTCATGTTATCTGAGCGACAGCGTTGAGTTTTGCTGATCGCTCTCATTTGTCGCCTCCCGTGTGTCGAGCCCTTCACACGTGAGTCGCTCGGTCGAGGACCTGTTTTCCACGTCTAAACGACGTAAGGTGTGCATCTGGACGTAAAGCAATGCCTTCCCAGATGTTGATATGACGTTGAATCTGTACCTCTGTCGCTGCCCTGCTTTATTTACTTGGAATCACCCTCTCTAGTAAGTACACAGTCTGCACAGTTTTTAGATATAGATGTATCATTTCCACATTGAAAAGAGTTGGAGACAGAAAGTAAGTTGTTTTCTCACGTATACGTGGATTTTGTTAAGTATATTTTGTATATTATCTGTATTTTGAATTGCCAGTGCATGAATCTATAATAATAACGGCTGGCACTGCTCAGCTGAAAGGGAGACACCTTTTTTTAGTTTTTAAGTTAAAGTTTAAAATATGATATTGTTTTTCATATTTCAAACTATTTTTAACACATTAGAATTCTTAGGTTAGACTGTCCAACAAAGTATGTGTTAAAAAAGGTTAAGATTCTTGAGTTTTAAAATAATAATTCAATTCTAAAATGTAAAGTTACTGTATATTTCACAATGGTTTATAAACTGCAAAAAGACAACAGTACTTAGTAAACTAAGTTTAAAAACAGGGAGATCAGCTTTACTATTTGGGACACTCCCATCATTTAGACACCTGTGATGTCATCAGTTGGAGTTGAGTTCAGGTGTGGGACCATGTGGGACCATGTGGGACCATAGGAGCACACAGATGTTACCTGCTGCAGAAAGAGAGTTTAATGTTCATGTATTGCTTTGTTTAATAAATTGATTTAATGTCTTCCCAGGTCTTCAATGTCAGAGACTTTCACTTCTTCTCACTGTGGCTGTTTAAATGAGCCACTACAGTTGTTATTTTTGTTATTGTTAGCTGCAAATATTAAATATCCATTCATCTGCTGGTAGCAAGCTAACTAGCGCTTGCAACTCTATTCAATTTCTTACTTTTTCTTATAAACTTTAAAACCAGCCATATGTTAATTAAAATACATTTACCTTTGCTAATGCAGTCAATTATTGTGAAATCCATAGAGTATAATTTCATGATTGTTGCAATAACTAATGTTCTGTGTGTATTCCTAATGTGTCATGTGTGTTTGAGTCTTACAGGTGTCAGACTGTGTTGAAGGTGTTCAAAGGTAAGAATCACACTCTCACACATTGATTGTTGTTCTGTATTAATATGTTGTTTTTAGAATAAACCATTATTTGGTGTATTCTCTTTGAAAACATCTATCTTTTTCTCAGATTGTTCAGCAACTCACTCAAGATGAGGGAAAAGAACAACAAGGGGAAAATGCCCCCTCGGAAATGCAACATATAGAGTAATACAGGGTAAGTAGCTTTCAGGGCTCATTTGTGTCCATGTGCAAAACAAATGCACATTTGCAATTGTTTTTTACATGGAATTACTCCAATGACCAAAGCCTTATCCCAAGTTTCTCAGACGGAGTGTCTTCCAGTGTCTCGAGCTAGTGCAGTGCCAAGGTTTGTATCACATGGTGATGGATCGAGTGGTTTGAGGCATTAATAGAAAGTTATGTGTTGTTATATCACTTTGCCACATTATGTTGAAACTAAACATGTTCCACATTTTCAGGTGCTGTGCTTGGACCTTATAATGAGACTGAAGACCAAGAGAGGACACATGTTGGAACCTCAACATTCAATAAATGCATTCTTCTGCCTTTCAGATTGTGTTTTTACATCTGGGGAACCTAGAGTGTAGCTTGTGCCTGTTTTAATACTGATCCAAACATAGGCGCTACAATCATGTTTTTTTACTTTGGCATGAACTGTTCAGTACAGTAGTGTTCATAACACTGTGCCCTGTGTGGTTTAACTTGTACTTTGATGTAGAGAAACATGATTTTTAATGCAGCTCCATTTGCAATAATGACTGATATCCTTCTACTACAGTTGTTCTAATGATTTTTGAATGCTGTGTTTATCGTTTATTGCCCAGAGTCAGAACTAAACATGATAAAGCTGCATTTCAGATTCACAAGGCTAAAATCTGGAACGGTCTTCCTGGAAATGTGAGACAGGCTTCTTCTTTGACAATGTTAAAATCCAGGTTTAAAACACTTCTGTTTCTGCTTCAACTGAGAGATTTTATGAGAGATTTTATTTGTTTCTTTTTAATTTACAGTCAATATTTATAATTGTAATGCCTTGTTTGATTGTTTCTATCTTTTGTTCAGTGCTTTGAGTTTCCTTTTGTTTTGACTGTGCTATACAAATAAACTTGCCTTGCCTATTGCAAAAAGTATGTCTCGACCAGTGAGTGATTCTGCAGAGGTTAAGTAGGTCAATAGGACTGTAAATGGACGTCATATAAACGTCAATATTTTGGTCATATAAGACGTCGAGAGGACGTCGGACCCGACCGGTTCTGTACCACATTGCAACCTTGAATGAAGTGGCCGCGACGTCATTTGAACGTCCAGATAACGTCCAGATGACGTTGAAATGACATAGTTTTGACATCTGCTTGCTTAGTGGGAACAACGGAAAACGAACGTCATATGAAGGCAATATTTTGGTCATATAAGACGTTGATAGGACGTCGGACCCGACCGGTTCTGTACCACATTGCAACCTTGAATGAACGTCCAGATGACGTTGAAATTACATAGTTTTGACATCTGCTTGCTTAGTGGGAACGACTGAAAACGAACGTCATATAAACGTCAATATTTTGGTCATATGAGACGTTGATAGGACGTCAGACCCGACCGGTTCCGTACCACATTCAAACCTTGAATTGACGTGCCATCAACGTAACATTTGGAGGTTGAAGTGACGTCGGGAAACGACGTCGAGAAAACGACGTCGAGAAAACTTTCATTCTGCACCCACCAGTGACCTATATTCTACGTCGGACAACGCCGTTCAAATTACGTTGATTCAACGTCGGCTTGCTTAGTGGGATTCAGGAAGATTTCCCAGATTTACTCCTGACTTCAATATTGGTCAAATCCAGGTTAAAAACAGTTATTATTGGTATGAAAAGCATGCAGCTAATAAAGATTGATTGATTGATAATATGCAGGCTGTTTTCTGAATTTCTAAACGGGTAAAGTTCTCCACACTTGTATTGCATTCTAAAAAGACAGTAAATTGGTATTTATGTGCACTGAATTTCAATTGGCCAACAACCGCCAAAATAACAAGCTCACCTGCATTAATCATTCATTTATGGATTCATTTTTCTTCACCTTTATTTTTTCTTTCCTCTCTGCTTTGAAAGTACAAAATACATGTTAAACAGAAGAATGATTTAAATGACCAATGTCCTGCATGAATAACATGACTTCCAGTAATGACCAAATAAGCATAATCATCATGATAAAAGAAAGCACCATCATTCACATAATGATGCAGGTGCCATGGAACTGGTTACTTTGAAAAAGCAATTAGTTACATATTACTTTATGAATATGTTTTTACTCTACTTACTTAGCCTCAAAACTTCAGCTTTACAACAGGACAACAGTCGGATTGTATAACTCCCCATATGCATACAATATATCGGCTTTAAAAGAATATGTTCATATACATACATGTGTGTGCGTGTGCGTGTGTGTGGTGTTGATCTGACTCCTTCATGTTAAAGCTGTTTAAGCTGTTAGAAAGTATTGGACTTTTTGATGCAGTTCAGGTATTTCATGACACTTTGAAGCAACTGTAGTTAAATTTCTAACTCATCATTCTACCAATATGTTCAAGCCAGTATTTTTCCATTGCATGTTTTGGTTATCTCAAGGTTGAAGCTACTGGCACTGTGGCAAAAGCTGATGGGAGGACTCCATTCCTCCGCTGTATTTTATCACTTGCAGTCTGAAACATCTTTGTTCGTGCTGTCTCTACCAACGGCAATAAAACATGTCTTCTGTCTGAATGAAAGACACAATCCCAGACTTTGTCATTTTTTTTAGTAGCTGTAATCTCATTCACAAGTAATTGTAATTAAGTTTATTTTTTTAACAAAGTATTTGTAACAGAGGCACACCCGACTTTGACTGTAATTCACTTCTGCAGTAAAATGCCATGTGCTAAAGCGCTGAATACTGCGAGACATGATTTTCTAGCACAACATGAGCCTATTCTTAAGCTGTTTGTTTTGTCTCTGTAGACCCAATAAGCTGCATGTGTTGAACTGAAACATTTTATCTGCAATCTGTATCACTTGTTCCCAGATAAATCACTGCTCACAGCCCTTAAATTGTCCTTGTATCCTCTACCCTCTATCTCAAAGAACTCCTAATCAAATCTGAACCCATGAATAAACAAGAACCTTCTCGTGGACTGTCTTCACCTTTCCTCACAGCTATCCATCATCCCATCCTCCACTTCCCAAACAAAGACACCTGTATTAGCCTGACAAACAGGGTCCCTTAAATAAAAAGAGTATTTACAAGTCCATGCCCAGGCCAGGCTCTTGTTTGGTCTAATTTGTGTAGAGAGCCCCGTGCAAGCCGTGGAGCCATGACGTCGCTGCTCCATTGTTAGTGAAATGAACACCTGGCCGCCACAGAAGTGCTAAATCACCAGTGTGTGCAATGATACACCTGTGGCTTGTCAAAGCATTACATCGCACGCAGTCTACAGCAGCTCTGGCCCATCCTTCTGCAACAACAGGGAAGACAAGAGCCAGCTCCAGAGACCCCGCTTGTATAGATGGTTTTCCACAGGCACAAAGTGACAGAGACTGTGGCCAAGTAGCAGAGGGTGCATGTTTCATGTTTTGCCTATTTTGCATCATATATTTGAACATGGATAAATTAAAAATCCTCTAAGTAAGTAAGTACAGTTTATTCGTATAGCCTTTCACAGACCAGGATCAAAAAGCGCTTAAAAACATACAAAAGAAAAATAATAAACATAAACAAAAGTCAGTTCCAAAAATGAAAATACAGAAGAGTCCTGAACATAGGTCTAAGGTGAGGCGAGAGAGTCCGCCTAAACAAATGGATCTTAAAGTGGGACTTGAAATTGTCGACAGACTCTAACGTGTTCATGGTCAAAATAAGAGAGTGAGTTGTGCATTATTCTGCATGTCGTATGTTCTGCCTGGAATAGAGCTTCTGGTGCTGGATGTTGCATGTTAAAGCCCAAATCATTACCACCCTCACACATGTTGTGTAGGGCCCTCAATGTGCCAAAAGTGCATTCTGGAAATATGGTGCATTTCTTTAGTAGTTACTGCATGAATTTGACAATTAAGACCAGGGGTCACCAACGCCCGCAAGGACCAGATGAGTCGCCCGCTGGCCTGTTCTAAAAATAGCTCAAATGGCAGCACTTACCAGTGCTATTCTTGTTTAAATCATACTTACATGCAACTTACAAATGGCATATAAACTAGAGCCGGGACTTTAACAAGTTAATAAAGATTAATTAATTACACACAAAAAAGCGCGTTAAAAAAATTACGCATTTTAATCGTATGTATTTTTGCACCGCGGAACGTTCCTCACTGAATAAGTTTCAGACGGACCAATTGAACTGACGCACCAACCGGAGCTCCGTGACTTTTCTTGTTCAAAAGTACATTATTACAAGCAGAGACCAACTTTAAATTCGAGTAAATTAGACGCGAATGAGCGCTGTGTATGGAGCGATGGACTCTGTGTGTGAGGAGGAGGAGCAGTGACTCCTGTGTGAGCGGAGGAGGAGGAGGAGGAGAAGGAGGAGCGAGACACAGGTGTGTGAGCTGCTAATGCTGATGTTTACTCCGAATGCACACATCAATATTATAAAAGCTTTAGCAAACAGCGCATGCCCAGCTTTAGTGCTCACAGCGTGTGCAGTGGATTTTGGGCTTAAAAAGAGTATGTTGTCGTCAGAGTGTGGAGGCAATGACAGAAACGTTATTTGATGTTTAGAAGTTATCCCTTAAACTCCATATTAACATGTGTTGCTTAAGCCTCATGTATTCAGTCATTATTCAATGGTAAACTAAAAATCCATGTGAAAAAAATTACTTCTCACTGTTCTCAGGTCAAATATTTATATGCGATTAAAATGTGATTAATTGCGATTAAATGGGACTGTCTTAGAAGTGATCATTTGTTAAATTTGAAAAATGTGCACTTAGAGAAAATATAAAAGTTTTTCCACAAAATAAATATCATTTATTAGTAAAAACATAGAATTAAAGGTAAATTGAGCAAATTGGCCATATCTGGCAATTTATTTAAGTGTGTAACAAACTGGTAGCCCTTCGCATTAATCAGTACCCAAGAAGTAGCTCTTGGTTTCAAAAAGGTTGGTGACCCCTGATTTAGACAGTCACGTTAGGTTATATGAGTAATTGAGAGAGTATTGCTAGATCTGGACATTTGAACTTAAACCCTCAACACTTAAACTTTATGATTCACATTTCATTTATACATATAATATGTCATTACAGTCGTGTTTTTGTCATTTGCCATCAAACTCTTATGGTTCCTTTTAGGTGACAGAAACAGAAACTTGACCCTCAGTACTTACAACATTGGGGCTAATAATCTTGTTTGGAAAATGAGAAAATAACTTGTCCTTCGTTTTAAAAGCCTGGAATAATTTTGTGAAGTGGCTTTAAATGTTCAAATGTCTCTAATAATGCTTTGTAGTCCAAGGCAAAAGGGTTTATAACATTGGAAGACCTCTGACAAGAGCCGTATTACTTTAAATGCAGCCAAGTCTAGCTCTTAACCTTTTGACACGTGAAAAATACTCCCTCACACATTATTATGTGAAACTGTTATCCAAGGGTGCTTATAGTACCATAAACTTCAATCAACCACCTTCTTCCTCGATAATAGGCTGTGCTTCTGAGAATCAAACACCAATTAATGAGAGTCCTGGCAGCTTTGACTTCAATCAGTAGAGGATACATTTAAGAGTGGTCCGTAGTGACAACGAGCAGCTACTCTCTATCTCACACAAGGTGCAAGGACCCTTACTGTATTTCCACAGTAAATCCTAAGCTGCCACACTAACTCCAAGTCTGTACTGCCTTCCTCAAATCCTTGGGGATCAATTAACTTCAGTGCCGCTGCAAAAATACACAGTACAAATCTTAAATGTTTTCCGAAGCTCAAAGCTTGTGTGCCAACTGTACGTGCACTATTAACATACCCGCTCCTGGTCTTTGACTCAGCAGGGCAACTTTCACCCAGAGACCTGGAGACTATTTTCTATAACTGAGCTGATCTTTTTCAGAAGCGACTAATGAACCATTGGGATCAATAGTGGAGGTGCATGGCCCAGACGCTGAACAGTGGGAGTGCTCCACATGTGTGCTGCTGCGGAGCCACCGGTGGGAACACACGACCTTATCTGCCAGAGCGAGGGTCAAAGGCCTGCGAGCAAAAGAGCTGGAGACACAAGGAAACTCACATACAAGCTCTGTGTTGGATTGATTCAAGTCACTATACTCATGGCGAGGCAGGTTTATTTGTATAGCACAGTTCATACACAAGTCAATTCAAAGTGCTGAACAAAACGAGATAGACAAGGCATTAAAATCACAAACAGTACGTTAAAAAGAGTGAAGCTAAAATCCATCAGTTGTTTGCACAGCTAAAATAAACAGTTTTTAACCTGGATTTGAACACTGTCAGAGAAGAAGCTTGTCTCACATCTTCAGGAAGACTGTTCCAGATTCTAGCAGTATGAATCTGAAATGCAGCCTCCCCATGTTTAGTTCCATTACCAGTTGTGCACAAACTCAAAAGCAAAATATGGAGAGATTTTGAAATGTTGACTAATTCACTTCACACAGTATAGTTATGGTACTGTCACGGTGTGGATTTAGTTATTTTGTATTTTGGTTTTATATTGACTTTGATGTCCTGTATTCCCCTGTCTTGATTGTCTGCCCCGCCCTGATGTGTTTCACCTGTGTGTCTCTGTGTCTATATGTACCCTGTGCTTCTCTCTCCTTGTTGCTGGTCCATTGTCTTGTCAACACCCGTCTTGTTCTTGGTTATGTGATCCTGTTCCCTTCAGATTTTTGAGTTTTATTTTCGCTTTTGACATTTATTTTATTAAATCATTATTTTTTGCATTCCTGCATTTTGGGTCCTCTATCATTTCATCACGTGACAGGTACTTTATGGTAGATTCTGCATAACTGTACACACAGGTCCTGCAATGGTATAGTAAATCTGAAAACATGTTTGTGGAGGTTCTATAATTGTTCTATAATTGTTCTTTCCCACACGCTGCTGAACATCCAGGGGGAGGACATTGAGCTGGTGGACAGCTTCAAGTACCTGGGTGTTCACATTAACAATAAACTGGACTGGTCCCATAATAAAAACGCCCTGCACAAGAAGGGCCAAAGTCGCCTCTTCCTTCTGAGGAGGCTGAGGTCCTTCGGAGTGAGCAGGCCTCTGCTCAGGACTTTTTATGACTCTGTGGTAGCTTCTGCCATTTACTACGCTGCCGTGTGCTGGGCCCCGGGCAGCACAGAGCGGGACAGAAACAGACTGAACAAGCTGGTCAGGAGGGCCAGCTCCACTCTGGGCTGCTCCCTGGACTCTGTGGAGGAGGTGAGGGACAGGAGGGTGCTAGCCAAAGCCACCTCCATCATGAACAATACCTCCCTCCCACTGCACAGGACTGTAGAGGAGCTGAGGAGCTCCTTCAGTGGAAGACTGAGACACCCTCAGTGTAGGAAGGAGCGCTACCGCAGGGCCTTTATCCCCACCGCTGTCAGACTGTACAATAAGTCACTTTAAATGATCACTGTGTGAAAACCTGCACTACTATTGACACTGTTTCCAATTGACACTTGTCACTTTTGTTGTACATAATTATTGTCACTTTATTGTACATATATCCTGCATGTAACATGTTTGCACATTTCCTCCCTTTGCAAAATCTGAGTGTCTCTATCCATGCCAAATGTGACATGTAAATTTCTCCTCTGTGAGATAAATAAAGCAATCTTATCTTAATTAATGTGGAATTGTTCATTATCCCAGAACACAATATACAGTGCCTTGAAAAAATCATCCCCTATAATATTTTCTACTTCTTGCCTCGTTATGACCACAGACATAAGGATATTTTACTGTTGGACGCACTGGTGAAGTGGAAGCAAAATCATTCACTTTTTTATGTCGTACCAAAGTATTCAGCCCCTAACAGTTCTACATGTATGAGAGATTTTATCTTTCTCTTTTTAATTTACGGTGATTTTGTATTATTTCAATGTCTTGTGTGATCTTGTTTTATTAAGCACTTTGAGTTGCTTTGTTTTTGAATTGTGCTATACCAATAAACTTGCCTGGTCTTGCCAAAGTTAAAGAAATGGGTTATGGAACAATTTCCAGAACAAAAAAAGAGTAATACCCCAAAATAAAATAATGTTGTGGCATTACTCTGTATCTAGAGACATTTAATTTTTGCTAAACAGATCAACAACAGTTTTTATTTTTATTTTGCCACATTCTCAGATGGATCATTCTGGACTAGAGTCATTTGGACACAGAAGGATGTTTTGTTTTTGAACCACCTCACTTCTTCCACATTTGGATTTGTCGCCCACTCGGCTTTAGTTCAACACTGGTTTTCAAATCGCCACTTTTTGTTTTTCACACGTACAATTTGAGTACTAAGTGGAAAATGAGATGAAGCTTAAGCGTAAGTTCAGACTGGAACGTCATGCCCGCCACTCTGACTCCTCCTTCTACTCGTCTACGCCCGAGCACAGCAGCAGTCAGCCTCTGCTCAGTAACACACCTGTGCTCATCATGGCTGCTTTTAGAGGTCTCTCTGCATTTCAAGCTGCTGTTCGAGCAGCAACCCACCTCCTCCCCATCACCGCCTCTTCAGTGGAGTATCATGGCATGTCTTGGGCTCAGCTTTCTTCCCCATCGGGTTCCAGGCCCCGCGGGGTTCGTGAGCTCATAATTTCTATTAAACTCCCTCCTGCATACAGTACGTCATGCAGTATTCCTACCAGGGTCTAATCGCCAAAGCCTAATGAACATTCATGTTCAAATGCAATAAATATATCAGTACCCAACCTGATGGTGTTTATATGTGCAATATAAAATATACACATAGAACGTATTCTAATGCAATCTTTGTCTCGAGTCTTTCCAGATTGAACTGGGATTACACTCTGGTGGAAACAAAATCAAATCAAAGTGTTTTAAAAGATCAAAGGCTATATATACATTTTCACTGTATCGAAAAGTGTAATAATCCTAATTTATTTTGAAACATGTGAGACCTGATTTATGGTAGTGAATAGTAAAAGTTAATGTGTTAATTATTCCCATTATCCAACAAAGCCGTGTCCTCGCATGGCACTTTTGGGCTGCCCCTCTCAGAAATGCAGCTCAGATTTACTGCCCCTGGTGAATTTGATCTATGGTCCTCCTCACACAAATCACTAAACCACGTGAATTTGATCTGGGATAGTTTGGACGAGCTTACACGTGCAACAATGCACTCAGCACACCACAAAGAAGAAAGGCAATGACTGGGAACCCAGAATAGAGCTTGATGGATGCAAGGCTTTGGCCATAATAGGCTGGACAAATTGCTTCTTGGCAGGTGTCCTGAACCAATTAACCTTTGGATGCTTTCGAACTACAATATAACACTTTAGCTCAAAACTGAGGCGCTGTGGACATAAAGGCAACTGTGTAATGACTTAGCACAGGATACAAAATAACACGCACAATGTGTCCAGGAGCCATATCTTACAACACAGCTGGGCTGATAACAGCACTGGGCCACTCTCTACTTTTTGTATGTGACCAGGTGATTAATAAGAATGGTTTCCAGTCAGTCTCCAAATTCAGACCTCAATCAGTACTGCATTAGACTGTGTTCTTTTAAACTTTATGTCTGAAAGTTCTAATGGCACTGATAAGTCTGTCTGCGCTCTGACTGTGACGGATACACGCACAAGAAGATTAAACACAAACAATACAAGACTCTGTGCCGAGCTTTCAGGTCAGCTCCAAGTCATTTCAATTTATTTTTCCTCAAACCAACTCTTTCCATTCTGGTGCATCTTTTAATTGAGCCTGATGTAAATATGGAGACACACACGCACACGCACACGCACGCGCACGCGCACGCGCACGCACACGCACACGCACTACATGACACATACTTGCCCCTGCACTAAATTAATTTCCTGAGGAATAGCGGTTCATGTGGGAGATTTCCTTATTTTTAAATTGCTAGAACTAGCAGACTGAGTGTGCTAGTGGGCACAGTCTAATAATAATGCACAAGATCAGGCTTTTACAAACATGCCAATTTAAGTGTGCCTTTTTGCTCAGAAGCAGAATTTTTAAATCTAATATGAAAACATATTGACGCAGTCTTGAAAAATGTACACATTTCAAGCATCTCTTTGGATGTACTAACATTTATCAATACTGCACTTCCTTTTACAGTTGAAAGTTAATACATCCAGGAAAAATGTCCATATTCTGGCTGTAATTTTGAGGTTATGAATTATGAATAACACTTTTTCACTCATCATGAGTGTTTGTGTAAAGCCAATACATGTCAATGATTGACTTTACAATTCATAATTCATTTGACAATAGAAAACACATTTAGTAATCATCACTGAAACATGACCAACATCAGGACATTTCTGCTGCATAGTTTTACACTTCTTGTGTTTAATAAATAGATAAAAGAACATTCTGGTTGAATAAGATGATCACCAACACCTGAAAAGTCAAGTTTCTCTCTTTCTCTTTGTTCAACTTTGATTGTCATTACATCTTAAATTGGAGAGTAAATTGCCAATTCTACCTGGGGCGTTTAAGTCTGATTGATTTAAAGTCTGCATGACCTACTACAGAACTCTTCAGTGGCACCCAGGAAAAACTACTTGGATGTGCAGTTTCAGTCCTATCAGTACACGAACTGAAGTCCCCTTGGAATACTTGTCTTATCATTTATACTTATGCACGAATGAATACTACAGGCCAGTTGAAAAATGAACTTATATAGGGATGTAAAAGGGAGCACCAAATGTATCTGTTTTGTTTGTTTTTTGTTTTTTTGCTGTGGACTGTTTACACTCTAGGAGTTATGACGGTGATTTCTGCTTTCACCAAGCAACACATATGGCACACAATCTGCAGCATCCAAACATGCAACTCGAGGTGTAAATGGGGTTGTTAAATGCCTGCTTAAATTGCTGGGTTGCGCCAAAGCGAGCAGTCACAGTGGATGGAGTGCCCTTTTCTTCTCAATGTTAACATTCTGGGCCAGCTGTCAGAAGTCGACCGTGTGTCACTATACGGCCTTGTGTCACACCTAATAGAGTTTCTGGCAAGATCACGTGCTGCACTCCCATTTAGCATCTCGCAATTAAAGGCTCGGTAGATGTATACGGCTATACGCTTCTTTACAGGAACAGAACATGGCTGCTGGATGTGGCTTGCCGTCTGTGCGCGAAGAGAGCCCATTAAGAGAAAAAACTGCTCAAACGGTCAAATTAGTCTATTCAAGTTCAGCGACATGAAATGTGCGTATATTCACAATAATGACGCCTGGAGTATATAAAGAGAGCCTTTCAACGTATACTCAGAGTGCTTTAGATTGCATCATTTATTCACTAGCACCGGTGGTTATAACATATTCTGTGACTAAAACTGCCCTGGAGTAAACGCACTCTCTTTGACCAAAACCAATCACTGCCACAAACCACATGTCCAGTAGCTCCAATTAAGCCTGGTTGCACCACACCATAGTACAAATTTCATTTCATACTAAGATCTGGCTTTGCACCATTGAGCTCCGTTTACAGGTGGGAGAGGTTAACTCCTTTTGCAGATTAAAACGATTGGATCTGAGTTTACCGTGACGTATGTAATGCGCACGAGTGAGTTGCTAGCATTTAGCATTTAGCCTAACCATCTCCTTTGCCGCTAACGGAGCCCGTGCGTAGTAGCGCCATAATTGTTTTCAGCGATTACATTTGCTAAACGTTCCTATTGCTCCGGCTTCAATTTCTTGATAGAACCAGACCAGATTACTTTACTATCGCATTTTTTGCCATTCCCAAACTACAACCTGCCCGTTCGACGCAAACTCTTGACGTCACCCACAACTAACTTCAACACCTGCCTTCCGCGCTCTCTGATTGGTCGGTCGAAATTCGATTGTAATCGCTAACACAGGGACCAGACCCTGACGTTACATGCAGGGAAATGATGATTGAGCGGAGTGTACGGATGACTAAGGCCAGGCTAAATTAAACCACAAAAACCATCAAAATATGATGTAGTTGGTAAAACGGTTCAGTCTGAGTTTAGTTGAGAAGAAGAAAAAAAATCTACAACATATCTACTAAATTTAAATTACAATGGAGGGCACTTCTCTAAAACTCAGTCGTTAGAACGATACACCGAGAAATATAACAGCATCTCCCTCCAGCTGCCAGCCCGGCTATACATCTGTGTCCAGGTTATAAACACGCCCGCCGTGAAAGCCGCTCTTGCATAGTGTGTGCGTATCTTAAATTGCATCAATAAAACTGGTCTGCCCAGAGAATGGTTAATTAATCATTTCGATAAAAAACACCAACTTTCAAAGCCGTGAAATTTTTTGCACGGCGTAGAGAGATGGAGAGGGAGAAAAGGGGAGAGAGAGAGAGAGGTGGGCGAACAAACACTGAGATGAGATGCTCACTTGATTGCTAAATTAAATAGACATCCTGCAGTGTTTCATTTAGAATTTCAACTACAAAAAGTATTGATATAGGTGCTCGCTTGCTTTGTTTCCATCGCACACTAATTGCAGCTGTAAATGGAACGGCTGTGGCTGTAGTCATTACGCATTGGCAAGTTCGCAGACCTGCAGTTGATTGGTTAAAAGTTCACAAAACAATAAGAACATCATTTTTTCCAACTCTCTGGGAATAAAACTTAAATCTTTAAATTATAATTGAAAACGTCTTCTTCCTGTACACACCTCCCCTCCCTTTAAACAAACCGTGTTGAGAAGGAGCCAGTTTTCTTTCTGTTTCTAAAAGCCTTTGAACGGATGCTTTGTATTTGCCCAATTCCATTTGAAGCGACAGTATAATAACTCAAATGTCAAATATATTCCCACGCTTTAAACATCAGCAAGTTCAAAAGTAAAGTTTGCAGACGTGCCTCAAAGTCCTATTGCTACTCACACAGAATTTTAAAGACCTTTCTGCTTAAAATAATACAAATAAAAAATCACTGCATGGATATAGTGACTGCTAATTATAAATATCTCAGACTTTGCAGCACCTTCACAACATCTGAACTCATTAAGTGGTCTGTTGGTGAAGGCTGGGGACTGTGTGTTCTTGAAGAGACGAGAATCCTATTAATGAGCCGTGATTATGGCTTATCTGAGGCTGTACTTCTGATTCAATGTCTCCCAATGGACTGCTTTGTACTGCCCTGAATACATGCAATTGTTGCTTTAACCCACCCCTGTGCTTTTTGACGCAATCGAGTCGGAGGTTCTTGCAGTGTTTAGAATTCTCTTTTCAGATAAAAGGTTCCTCGGGTCGCCCTTGAAAGTAACCGCTCGCCTCTTGTCTACATGATGAGACGTTAATTGATAGTGATGGTTGCGAAGGTCCTGCAGTGACAGGAAGTAGAAGAACTTGAAGAGCGCACTGCTATCATACCGGTGGAAAAAGTGCAGACAAACGGAATAACTGATGGCAAAGGTCCAAATGTGCTCACAAATTATATCCCTCACATTTTTATTTCTCAGAATGTGTAAATGCAAGCCAGAGCAGGAAAAAGTATACTGTATTTCATGACCATGTATCAGAAATACATTGTGTTTTAGGCAAACAAGAACATATAACCTATTTAAAAAATATATTCTAATTTTGCTTCATTTTGTTCATTACCAATGTGTGTTTTTGTTTGATGATGCCGCCTGGCGCAAACACACACACGTATTTGGCGCATCGCATCATGGGTCCTCAGCCTGTCCACTGCGCAGATCTGGGAACACTGGATATCTTCAGGCTCATGATAAATATATTTTGTAGTACTTTGAGGGTTTTACTGTAGCTTTTTGAAAAACTAACCATGTGGAAACATAAATAGTACTGCACAACAGGGCGATATCCAATGTGGCTCCCTGCATGGAGAAGATAATTGCTCACCCCAGTTCTCACGTATATTTGAAATATTATAATAATATGTTCTTTGATTCTACTAAAACTGTAGAAGCCCACCATTCTCACAGATCCCATTTATCTCTCGTTACAACTATAATACAATTACACACTTGATTTGCATATTTACAGAGTGAACTGCTTACCATGCGTCACGGTACTCGGTTACATGAAAACACATGCTTTGCAACACAGAACGCTTAAAACCCTGGCCTTGTTTTTTAAATTCCCTTCAGGTTTTTGACAGCGGGGTGCTATAGATCTCTTTGTCTTGCGTGTGTTCTCATTATTCCTGAAATAACCAGGCAGTACACGCGATTCTTTTGCTCTTCCCCTGGCCATCTATACCCACCACACTGTACTCATCCATCCATTTCTCTCATCACTTTTTTGCACCCACCACCATGTTGCCTTCTAGCAATCACACAGCACTGGCCCGGCTCTTTTCAGCACTATTGCTTTCTCTTCTGTCCTATATACCTCACTAAAGACTCATTAATTCAGAGGCTGTAGGCGCAAACAGGCACATGCAAAAAAAAAGGATTTTCTCACACAGGGAAAATACTGCCCATAATGATATATACAAACAGAACCCAATTCCAATTCGTCTCCATAAAGTTTTCCTGACCGAAGACGCGGACAACATTAAACTTCCTTTTGAAATTGCTGATGTGGGCTCGACGTAATACAGAGCGAATACCGCAGTAGAAGGCATAGGTGAAAGCAGGACACGGCCGGATGCTGGCGTTGGTGAATGAATTGAATGGAAGATAGGGACGAACAGAAAGGAGGAGAAAGAGATTGGAGGAAGCGCTTTGACAGTTTTGAAGTTGAATGAACACATAAGTTGGCCTTAGGAAGAATGTCTCGAGTCAAAAGAAGGCACCAACAAACCCAGGACAAGGACAGCGCTCGGCCGGGTCCACACGCCTTATGCAAATGCACATCAAAGCTATGTAGGGTTATTTTGTGGCTCAAGAATAGTAACAGAAAGTGCGTTAACAGGAGTCGCTGTTGAGGTAAGCGGTGCAAATGATCCGGAACCGGGCTCATAAAGGAGAGCAAAGTGAGCGAGGGGCAGGTCACAACAGTCAACTCCAGCAAACACTAAATGTGTCCTGATGACAGTTAAAGTACTTTTGATCTTTACTGTTGAGAATACAGATAAAACAGTATGTTAAGAGACATTACAAGACAATGGATTTTGTTTCCATTAGGATCCACAGACTGTATACAGGATACAGGAGTGGACTAATCGATTGCTGACATCAACCCCTTATGTTTTCTGAATGGTAAGGGTATTGCTGGGGTATGTCTTCAGCATTGTGTGGACCACCCAAATTACTGCAGCCTCGGCCACATATGGAGATTTCCCCATAGACGTCAATGATTACAAAAACGGCTCAACCTCACCTGACAGGGAACACACAGCTTTCACTAAGGTTATTATTTGTGATTTATTTATAAATCACTTGTTTTAATCAAAAACTAAAGTCAGTTCATTCCACATTTTTGAGTTTATTCCACAAACTCAGAGGTTCAGACTTCTCACTCGGAAAAAGGGGACTGAGCGCTGCCTAATCCGTTCCCGAGTTCCCGAGTTTGCATGACTATGACATGTGTCAGATTGCAGTTGGATGAAAAAATAGGGACAAACTGAGAGGGGTGTGTTTTTACTGTACTTAATTAGTGAAAGTATGGCCACAGAAGCTTTGAAGAGTTCATATGTAACTGCATGTTTTATATATAAAACATGCACATATTTACTCCTTTTATTCTTACGTCACAGTATTGAAGGTGGTGAGCACATTGTATGTGTATTGTAATTGTTGCTGTTTGTCCTTGTTTGTGCACGTCACCAGGGCCCCTTGCTGCCCTTGATTTTGGAATCAATCAATCACATCGGAAGGTGATGTATTCATCTCTGAGTATCTGAGATCGCATGAAAGCGACATGAGAGCAACGTAAGTGAGCATCGACATCTACATAAGCACTGATTGGTCAGAACGCTCATCAAACGATACACACTGTGTATAAACAGTGATTTATAAATAACGTGATTGATTGATTGATTAACATGTTACTCTGTTCTTACGGAAGTAAAACCACAGGACCTGCTGCGCAGGACCTGGAGGCCGAGAGAAAACCAAAAATGTGCCACTTTCTCTAATATTTTGGCCTTCATGGTGTGACCCTGCACCTGCTGGGGCCTTTATCCCCACCGCTGTCAGACAAGTCACTTAAGTCACTGCATCATGACTGAAAAAACCTGCACTACTATTGACACTTCTATTGACACTTCTTTCTTAGAGCCACTTTGTGCCGCATCAACCTGTTTGCACATTTCTTACTTTTTGCACAATCTTGAGTTTTTCTATCCATGACAAATGTGACATGTAACTTTCTCCTGTGTGAGATTAATAAAGTATATCTTATCTTATCTTATCTGACATAGGCCTTTGATTTGAATGGCAGACATCTTGTATACTCAGGGCTTGATTTGAACAGCTACCTGGAGCCTATTGGAACCAGGTAGGACCAGCAGTGAAAGCATCACTGGTAACATGCGAGAAAGGAGGAAATCCAAGGCACTCTTGGCAGTAAAACAAATATTCTTGAATGAAAATGAGCAAGCCCATCTTTATGTGATAGATTACAGGATACCAGGTGTGGTTTAAATGTAACCAGTACCAGTCACATGATCTACACAGCAGAAAGAACATAATCAGTGCAGAAAATAGATTAAACAGAATAAATGCAGATTAATGCATCATTGAGAAATACATCTATGTTGGGATAATCAACAGGACTCACAATTATTGACTCCACATAAACATGAACAGGAACACTCTCATGGTGTAGTCACAAAGCACATAACGTGCTGTAGACCTGAACTGCAGCTCCAGGATTTAAAAACAGCCCCTTTAGTGCACTCCAAGAATTACAGTTATGACAACACCCACAAATCAATCTCCCCATTGAGACTTTGATGTATAATTGCTTCTGGAGTTTCTGCCCAAGTCTGTTTCCTTTTGTGATAAAGCATTTAGTCTGTCTCCACCTCTGATGGTGATTTGAGTGACTTCTACTGCCATTATATTACTTTTGCTGGTTTGGCACTGTGCTGAAGACTGGACATGTTTTTCCAGATACTTAATATTTTGAGATTTATTCAAACCTGAATATACAACGACCACATACAAAAAATATAAACATCACCAAGATCATAGAGAGTGCAACACAAGGTTACTGAGCCAAGGGAGATAACTTTTTAGTCAAAAGGAGCATTGTACATTTGTTTACTATCTATGTACAACACAGTGGTGCAGTGGGTAGAGCTGTCATTCAGCCAAAAGATTAAGATTGAGATTAAGAGATCCTTTATTTGTCCCCCAGTCGGGAAATTTAAGTGTTGCATCACAAGTTATGGAGCAGTAGGAAAGAGGAGCACACAGCACTAGTTAAGTGAACAATAGCTATACTAATTTAAATAAAACAAAAACTCTACCTCTAGCATCAATAAAAGTATAAAATCTCTATCTTGAAAATAATAATAAAAGAGGTGTTTTACATTTGGCAATAAGAGGGAAGTATAAAGTACTGTGTATTCCAGTGCAAGCAAAGTGTAGTTATATGTTAGCATCCGTACATGTTAGCAGCAGTATGTTTACATCTGTACATTACCAGCAGTATGTTTACATCTGTACCTTAGCAGCAGTATGTTTACATCTGTACCTTAGCAGCAGTATCTGTACATTAGCAGCTGTATGTTTACATCTGTACATTAGCAGCAGTATGTTTACATCTGTACATTAGCAGCAGTATGTTTACATCTGTACCTTAGCAGCAGTATCTGTACATTAGCAGCTGTATGTTTACATCTGTACATTAGCAGCAGTATGTTTACATCTGTACATTAGCAGCAGTATGTTTACATCTGTACCTTAGCAGCAGTATCTGTACATTAGCAGCTGTATGTTTACATCTGTACATTAGCAGCAGTATGTTTACATCTGTACATTAGCAGCAGTATGTTTACATCTGTACATTAGCAGCATGAGGCTCTGGGACACAGTGACTCAGTAAAGTGACAGTGACATGTGCTTATTATACCACATGTATACCTGAGCCTCCTCAGCAGGTAGAGGCGGCTCTGGCCCTTCTTGAAGAGGGCGTCTCTGTTTTGAGTCCAGTCCAGTTTGTGGTTCAGATGAACACCCAGGTACTTTTAAGAGTCCACTCTCTCAATGTCCCTTCCCTGGATGTTCACTGGGGCTGGCGCGGCAGAGTGACGTCTGCGGAAATCCACCACCATCTTCCCTGAGTTGATGAGGAGGTGGTTCATCTCCTTGGTCTTCCCCGTGTTGATGAGGAGGTGGTTTATCTCCTTGGTCTTCCCTGCGTTGATGAGGAGGTGGTTTATCTCCTTGGTCTTCCCCGTGTTGATGAGGAGGTGGTTTATCTCCTTGGTCTTCCCCGTGTTGATGAGGAGGTGGTTTATCTCCTTGGTCTTCCCCGTGTTGATGAGGAGGTGGTTTATCTCCTTGGTCTTCCCCGCGTTGATGAGGAGGTGGTTCATCTCCTTGGTCTTCCCCGCGTTGATGAGGAGGTGGTTTATCTCCTTGGTCTTCCCCGCGTTGATGAGGAGGTGGTTCATCTCCTTGGTCTTCCCCGTGTTGATGAGGAGGTGGTTCATCTCCTTGGTCTTCCCCGCGTTGATGAGGAGGTGGTTCATCTCCTTGGTCTTCCCCGCGTTGATGAGGAGGTGGTTCCGCTGACACCAGTCCACAAAGTCCTGTATTACTCCTCTGTACTCTGCGTCATCGTCCTCGGAGCTGAGTCCGATGATGGCAGAGTCGTCAGAGAACTTCTGTAGAACACAACCGTCCGTGTTGTGTCTGAAGTCCGCAGTGTAGAGGATGAAGAGGAACGGCGCGAGGACAGTTCCCTGGGGGGCCCCCACACTGCAGGTCAGGACCTCAGACACAAAGTCCCTGGTTTTCACAAACTGGGGTCTGTCTGAGAGGTAGTCCAGGATCCACTGGGACAGGTCCTGCTTTTGAACCCCTTTCTGGGGCCCTTTTAGGTTGTAGCTTGCGAGTTCTCCTCATCTATGTAAGTAAGTGAGTGAGTAAGTAATTTTTATTTTCACAGCATATTTCGCAGACCAAGGCTACAAAAAGCCCTTATACCAATTTTGGTGTATTTTCCATTCACTCCACACACAGTGATGACAGATACTTGGCACATTAAATTCCTCAACTATCACCATCTATTCACCCACTCATTATATTAGCAGCCAAAGTACATTATAATATTTTTGTGGTAAGGGGAACTGGGCATTTAATACTTCTATATATAACTTCTGTGAGGCCATTGTTGGATTTGATTGTTAAAACCTAATAGTGCAGACGATACCTGAAATGTATGTGTTAGAAAGAGTCAGTATTGATTTATTTCCAGTCTCCACACTATATAAAATAAATATGAGATTAAGGAGAGGGGAGAGTGGAGTGTGAACTTCAAATGTTGGATCTATTCCAGTTTTTAGTAGTATATTTGTTTAACCTGCCTGTCCCCAGGTATCCCTCCAAACCTTCACCAGAACCAGCCCCATCCAGCCTACATAAATCTTGTTTGTATAATGTTTTATGGTTTACTGAGGGTTGACAGACACCAGCTTAGTGAGATGCATTACCGCCCTCATTTGGATCGATTATGTCTAAGTGTATTCGGACGGTTAATGAGGTATGGTAAGATATACTTTATTGTCCCGTAAGAAAACTGGGCATATCTCCAGATGATGCACAGCTTGTTCAGGACCTTAACTGGAGGATGTTACCTATGGACTTTACCTATGGACTTTACCTATGGACTATACCTATGGACTTTACTTATGGACTTTACCTATGGACTTTTCCTATGGACTTTACCTATGGACTTTACTTATGGACTTTACCTATGGACTTTACCTATGGACTTTACCTATGGACTTTACCTATGAACTTTACCTATGAACTTTACTTATGGACTTTACCTATGGACTTTACCTATGGACTTTACCTATGGACTTTACCTATGGACTTTATCTATGGACTTTACCTATGGACTTTATCTATGGACTTTACCTATGGACTTTGCTTATGGACAAGTTTGTGTAAGCCCTCAGTCGTACAGGGATTAGTCAAAGCAAAGGAAGGTTTCTCACCCATCATCTGTACTTCTTAGCAGGTTTTCCCGACGTTTCGTCCTCAATCCAAAGGACTTCTTCAGGGAATGAATTTTCAGACCGCGCGTTGGAGATTTATAACCTATGTAATCCTGATACTCATAAACAATCGAAGGTCTGTTTGGTGTAGAAGGGAGCAGGTCTAACAACCCTGCTGAGGCTAACGACCCTAACTCCTTAGCATGTCACAGACCTATTGTCTGCTGGGATGCTCAAGTGGAGTGCAGGTTTCACCCCTCCTAACTCATTAGCATGTCACTGACCTTTTCCCAAGTTAGGGCGTTGTTTTTAGGATGTCGTCATAGATGCGAGGCAAAACAAATCTTAACCCTCCTCCTCTGTTAAGAGAAGGTTTTTGTTTCCTCACAAAAATGGCTTCTTTCACCCCTCTCTCAAACCAATTCTTCTCCCGAGCCAGAATTTTAACCTCTGTGTCATCCAGCGTGTGGTTGGAGGCCTTGAGGTGGAGATGAACAGCCGACTGTGGCCCACTATAGTTTTCTCTACGATGTTGGTAAAGTTGTTTCTGTAGAGTTTGTTTGGTTTCTCCAATATAGTGGTCAGTGCACTCCTCTTCACTACATTTAATTGAATACACCACATTGCTCTGTTTGTGTCTGGGTGTTTTGTCTTTGGGATGCACTAATTTCTGTCTTAACGTGTTGAAAGGTTTGAAATACACAGGGATTTTGTGTTGCCTAAAGATTCTTTGTAGTTTCTCTGAAACTCCCGCTAGCTAAGGTAAGGACACCCCTCTCCTCCTACTTTCTTCTGTCTGTTGGACTGTGTCTCTGGCCTTTCTCGTCCTTTGGGCTTTAGTAAAAGACCACTTGGGGTAGCCACATCTGGAAAGTGCTCTCTGAACATGTTTGGTTTCTCTGTTCTTTCCCTCCGAGCTAGTGGGGACCTGGTGGGCTCGGTGTTGAAGCGTTCTAATGACCCTGAGTTTGTGTTGTAGCGGATGATTTGAATCAAAGGCCAGGTACTGGTCAGTGTGAGTGGACTTTCTGAAGACCTCAGTCTCTAATTGTCCGTTCTCAAGTACGATGACCTTACAATCTAGAAAGGCGAGTTCACTCTCCTTAGCATCCTCGCGAGTGAAATTTATAAAAGGGTCCACCGAATTAATGTGTTCTGAAAATGGTTCCACTTCCTGTTTCTTTAACTTAACCCATGTATCGTCTACATATTGAAACCAATGGCTTGGCGCTGTCCCTTGGTAAGAGCCCAGGGCTTGTTCCTCCAGTTTCTCCATATACAGATTGGCCACTATCGGAGAGACTGGGGAGCCCATCGCACAGCCATGAATCTGTCTAAAGAAGGTGCCTCTAAATTGGAAATACGTGGTGTTAAGACACATTTCAAGTATTTCACAGATGTGGTCAGCTGTTAGTTTCGTTCTCTCCCCTAGTGTGGCGTCTTTCTGTAGGCTTTCTCTTACAGCCTCCACCGCCTCTGTAATAGGAACCGACGTAAAAAGCGATGTCACATCAAACGAGTCCATTGTCTCATCTGTGTCATGGACTTTACCTCTGGATTCTACCTCTTACTTATGGACTTTACCTCTGGATTCTACCTCTTACTTATGGACTTTACCTCTGGATTTTACCTCTTACTTATGGACTTTACCTCTGGATTTTACCTCTTACTTATGGACTTTACCTCTGGATTTTACCTCTTACTTATGGACTTTACCTCTGGACTTTACTTATAGACTTTACTTATGGACTTTACTTATGGACTTTACTTATGGACTTTACTTATGGACTTTACCTCTGGTACGCAGGCCTGTTTTGGGGAGAAACATGCAAGGCCCAGACCAGTAAGGAAATCCAACCCATGAACTTCTTGCTGTAAGGCCCAAAAAAACAAAACTACAACAAAACTGACACCTTCATTTGCCCGTATAAGATATAGTCATATGTATTTTTGTAAACGAAAAACGAGAAATGGAGCTCAGAAATTAATTCTTCAGTTACAGTGGCCCTCATTTATGAAACTTGCACAGAAAAGGGTGTATATTTTTGCTGTATATTCCATATACGCAAGACTCAACGCAGGATTTATGAACGTGTAAGATCTGCACAGATCTGAGCGTACGCAGCCGCGGCTGTTAGTAAATGCCGCGCTCAAAACTAGCGTATTCATGAAAGTCACGCTTAGAAATATTCAGAAACCAGCAAGACTAGTTGGAAGCCTCAAAAGGCACTGAGTTTATATTGAGTTTTATATTTTTATTTTGTCAAAAAGAAAAAAAAAAACGCTATATTACGTATACGCGTTTTTTCCCTATTGTCTAGACCCACTGCAGCACTCATCTCTCTTGAACTTTAGAAATGAATGAATGAATGAATGAATATTCATATCTCAGCGGTCTCTCTTATCATTAACTGGGTCAAGCGTCAGCGACATGTTTTTGTGAATGAAATGGAGCGATCTCTGTGTGGGAGAAAGGATGCGTATGAGTTTGGGAAGTGACTCGCTCTTTCTGCTCCCCTCCCCGCAACCTCGAAGCTATCGCCCCCCAAACACACCCACTGTTGTTGACAGTGCTAGCGTCTCCCAATATGGATAATACATGGATATATGGATTTGCACGTGGATGGCGTGACCATAGAACGATAGAACCGGGAAGCGCGGAGGAACGGGACTTTCTTTTGGATGGCTGTCTCTCTGTGTAAGCAGTAACCGGTGATGAAGACGAGAAAGCGTCAGGTTAGCTCCGCTGCTTGTTGTGCTAACTCAGCCGTCTATGCTAACGGACCTGCAGATTTCTCACGAAAGTGGGGGCCGGTGGTGCGCTGTGATTGGTCACAATCTGCGACCCGAAACACATTCTCTTCCTTGTTTCATAAAAACTCGATCTAAAATATAATGTCACGCCAGCACAAATCTGCGCTACTTTTTCTTCAAAAGGACGTGTATCCCAATGCACTACATGGACATGGATAGCTTTAAGGAACAGTACGTGCATCGTGTCTGAAAAACATTACAGAAAATAGCAATAGTTTTTATTGTCAAGCTGAAGTGACATTAACCAAATCATGTGTCCTCGAAACCCTTTCAATACCTTTCTGTGGCTTATTGAGCGGAGGGGCCTTTTTGCTGCTCTTGGTATCTGTTATGTATACCAAGACCTATGGGCAGCAATTTTGGCATCAAATCTGCTTGGGACTGATTAGAGGCACCTGCCAGGCCTTAAATCTGGGCAGACATGAACCTTTCCTGCTGTCAATGGGGGTGATATAATAGGATCATCCTTGTAATGGACTCACATTAGTACATTAAAAAGAAAGATAAAAATATAACATGCAACGCTTCAAAAATAAATTTGCATGCAATTCAATTCAATAATAAATGCAGGGTCTAATATTGCATGTATCACTATGAGTAAATGACGTGCATCATTAACCATGTTCCCCTGACACCACTTATACTTTGAAATACGCCAGAGCAGGGAGAGCTTGTTTGAGTGTCCAAAAAGATGCATAAATAGGATCAATATTAAAGTTGTGATCGAAAAACAGTAGATTTAGACGGCTGGACAGGTTGAATGTGCATGAGACACTGACACTAGCTCTGAAACATGTATCTATAGCACAAATCTCTCCTGCTTCAGATGACAGAAGTGAGCAGCACAGGCCCATTCCTCATGTGGATCCACTGTGCAGCTCTGCAGGAGCCGTGTGAGCCCCACCGCTCCCTGTGGCAGAGATGAATTGTCAGCTTTACTTCGCCCCATCACTGCTATGTGTAGGAAACAGAGTATTCCAGGTATTTCCCACCAACTTTGAGGTTGGCTTTTCTACTTTTACCCTCAACTCTGCTGTGTGGGTGACACTAAATGCCAGCTTGAGCCCTAAAGAGAGCTTATTTTGAAAGTAAAAATAACTAATTTAGGAATTAGAATTAACAATAAGTACATAATGGTCAACGGATTGGATACAGTAAAGGATGTCGAGATTCAAGGTTTGATGTTGATCAGTGACTTGTGGCTTCTAATGTCCTCTGACAATGTTTTGCATGTAAAAACATCTGTTTTGGAGAAACTGTGGCAAGTTCTTTGCAGTCTTCTCATGATGGTTACAACGTTGTAACTTTTACTTAGATGAAACTCCACTGGGTACAGAGACTAAACCGGTTTAAATGCAGATGGACCTGTTCTAACAAACACAGACTTGGGACTATACATCTAAATCATTGAGCATTTTTAAATAATTGTGAGGATATTTCTGAACGCGTTAATTGTGATTTAGTAGACTTAAGTAAAACAAGTTTGTTATGAAGTAAGGCCTCTTTTCTCTCTCTCTAGGCTTAACATCTGCTCTTTACTTTCTATTCTGGCTTCCTCCCTTGCTCATTTGACACCCAGGAGGAACCCTCCACTTGCGGGCTAATGATCACATCATAAACTCACTTCTTGGCACTCACTGGTCCCAATTACAGTCAAGAGTTTCCTTTCTAAAATAGAGATCCTTTTCTTGGTGCGCTGAGGCGGGCTGTGCCTTCATTACTGGAGCTAGTCCTTCTGTCTTCTGACCCCATTTGCCCTTGAGTTACATCCACTCGCCTCTTTACCACTTTTACTGTTTATTTGGCATATTTTTTCTCAAATGACAAACTTCTTTTAAGCAGTGTCAGAATTTAATCAAATTCTCATCAAAATACGACATGGCGACTCGTTCAGGCTGACAGCTACAACTGAAGCCTTTTCTAAAGAAAAACACAGCAAGTAGCACTTTTCCCTTTTTTACCGGAGAGCATGATGCAGCATCAATGGAACAAGAATTTACAGGTTGTAACAGTTTTCCTCATCAGGAATCTCGCCAGGGCTTGAATTGAGCCACGAACACAACAATGTTTTAGTTGGGATTGCACTTTTCATTCATTTTATTTCATTGCTCACTCATTTCCCTCGGCCACTGCAGATACAAAACACTCTATTTGAGATAACAGTACAGGATTCATTTTATTTGCAAGAATAAGCAAGCAACATTGAATTTAAAAGATATACATTGCCCTCATGCAATGTATATGTTTTAATTCAATGTTGCTTGTTTTTCCAAGCTCAAGAGATGTTGAGGCTCTTCGGTCTACTATAGAGCTGTGGTGTCCCTGGGCAAGACTCTTAACCCCGCTCTGCCTGAATCCCCTCCACTGAAACGAGGCCTTCGTCGCTGATGGAAGAAGCAGCCATCCCTGAAGACCCACTCCTGTAGAAGGGATATTTTTGGCAGCACGGTGGCTGTGGCAGAGGACTCTTGTGCCGTCCCGGGCCTTTGTGAGTGGAATTTGCACGTAGCAACAAAAACATGATCCAGAGATGCAATCCTCCAGTGACGGTCCTGATGAGGAACACACTGATACAGTGACACAACACGAGTATTGGATATCAGTGTGGATAATGTTTGATGACATCGATCAAGCTTGATTAAAACATTTATTTGAGGTAATAAAATTATCTATTGGCTGATAAGAAAGTCCTCAGTTTTAACATTGACTTAAGTTGTTCTGCGGGGCTGGATGCAGACCGGAGTATATTGAGTCTGATGTCACGAGTTTTTCCACGAGTTTGAGGAGGTGCTGCCCGACTAACGATAAACGATCACACACACACCTCTCACCACATTAATTTCATCCAGACTGAGCCAATACAGTGTCCTGAAGCCCAGAGCGCTGTATCCCAAAATGCCCTTGCAAAAGTTCTGTGTCTGAATGAAGCGACAGTGAACAGTTTTGTGTCCGTAGACTTTGCTGATTCCAAATTCTGCTGTTTTCGAAGAGACACGTACAAGCTGCAGCGTCCTCCGTCGTCATTATTTGTGCTACAGAAAATACCACCGATAAAATACCATATATATATATATATATATATATCTATGTAAATTTGCCGCTTCAAGAATTTTTGCGAGAAAGCGGCGCTGTAGCTGGGCTGCATCCTAATCGCACCTCCTTTCACATTCTTTCTTAGCCTATTCAATTGAACTTTTATGAGAAAATGTTGGTCCAGGTTTGATCAAGTGAAATGAGACACCCTTTAAAGTGTTAATGTTAAATGCTATATTTGGATTCTTAACGTATAATGTATTGATTCCTATGATAAAATGAGAATAAAGGACAGGAAAGGTAGGAGTATTTGTTGAATTTGGATGCAACTATGTTCTTATCACAGTAACGGCGAGTGAAGCATATGGTCTCTGCAAATGTGAACAGAAAATTGTCTCAGATTATCTTTATGTCTGTGGTCTCGGTAGCAATTTACAATTGAACACATTTTTATGTCAGTATTTCAGGCCATTTCTCTGGTATCGGTTCACATCAGAATCTGTATCGGACAAAAACGGTCTTGGTGCGTCCCTCGTCCTGATCAACCCAAATATGGAAGATTTTTTGGAACAAATAATCCGTCATTTTTTTACTCAAATTTTATTTTACAGTGCATTGAATTTGAGGGCTCGAAAATAAACGTATCAAATATTTTAAAGTCAAATTTGTCACTTTGAAATTTGAATCACATTGAAATCTGTAAACTGAATTTTTAGTGACTGAAATTAAAAGACAAGCATAATCAAACACACTTTTACAGGGTTAAACATTTCAAATGGAAACATTCAAGCTCTTTTAAAATTACCCAAACCGTAACAGTCACCGTGTATGGCATTTGAAGGATGGGTTAAATGGAATGGTAGAATGATAAAATTAAACTTGTCTTTCAAAAGAACCAAAAAAAGCATTTTAACTCAAAACAAAATTACCATTTCTGACTCATGTGTATATATATATACAGTATATAGAATGAATGTGTGATTAAAGGTACATGTGGTAAAGGGGCAGTTGGAGGGGCAAAGGGAAGTGAAGAATGAACCAATTATATTATTCAAATAAAAATGGTTAAAATGCCAATAGAAGCCATGTCAAAGTGAATACCTGGAAAACAAATTATAAAGCAATCTTAGGCACAAACAAAACAGCAGTGGCCAAAGAAAGATGCTAAAATATACAGCAGTCTATTCTAAAATGACTTATAATTCAGCCAGATACACAGCAGCAGTTCGGAATTGAATGCTTCGGGCAGCAGCACCTGGGCCTCACTACGTCTAAAAATGCTAAATTCTCAAGTAAAATTAGTGCATCAGTGAAGGAGACATTGTATTTTTATTTTTTGTTTTATTGTACTTAAATCATGTAGCCACCACACTTCCGGCCCCTTTACGTTTATGGTAACCAGGCAGAACTAAGACACAGAATCTACTCTGTAAACGGCCCAAAAAAGACCAAAATAAATTCCTCATGATGTCACTCGAACTAAAATAATGGCCCTTTCATGATTTCCTCTTGTATTAAATGAGCACAGGCGCAGTGCCTGTTAGCGAAGGAGAATCCAGAAGTTAGTTTGAAATCTATTTGTAGAACTGTTCAAATATGCAGGCTTGGGAAGAGCCCAAAGAATGCACAGCAACAACTCCCTCATGGAGGCTTCATTATAAATAAAAACAGACATTGTCATCTCATGGAATGTCCCTCCATTATTCTATGTACGACTACAGATCAAATCCTTAACCACTGGTTACCAACCTCCGTCAGATGTTTGAGTCAGCCAAGACATGTGGGAATGTGCAGCATATTTTGTTTCTATTGAAAGCACATGCTGCGCACCACGTTGACGTGTGAATGCCGTTGAAAGCAGCCTGTGAGTGACATTTCACTGTGCATTCCCGTCACATATCTTGTCTTGTTACAATGTGTAAATGTTGTTGTCATTTGTCAAAGCTTCTGAAATGTGTAAACAAACAATACAACTACTAAACAAAAGAAATGAATTCATAACGCAATGAAAACATCAAAATCAGAGGATTCACCTCTGTATTTTCAGTCATTAAAAAAAAAAAAAAAATTAGAAATCAGTCGGAAACCAGTCCCAGACAGGAAATGTGCTTTTGAGGATGAAGAAGTGAGATTAACAAGGTCCCCTGCACGATGTTATCATGTCAACATTATATGTGAATAGTCGTCAATTGAAGAACATTTCCATGGAAACAAGCAGGAGGTGCCCTCCTCCAGGACAATAGGGATGTTGTGTTTACAATGATGCCATTCATTTATGATGCACTTAATTGTCTTTGTCAAGGCCTCACTCACTTCACTGCTGCTGGTGGTTAAATATTGTTGCCAAAATAACAACATTTGCTTAATTCCTGTCTTTACACTTACAAGGCAGCATTAGATCATGTTCTAATGATTATAGTCCATTATGATTTTAGTTCTAATGATTATAGTCTCATACAGTATATGAGTATAGTCCAATCAGGCAATTATGGCTGGTTGTGCTTGGTAGTGTATACTACAATATTTTGGGCTTTCTACAATGTTACATAGTCGCTCCAGCCCCTTCTCAGAAATACATAGGAATGTTTCTCTACTTTCAAATGTCGAGTCCAGAGAGCCGATGAGTGACACATAAGTGACCTAGAGCTATGCACTCACTAAGCGTCACACTGCTGTATTCAAATACCAGCCCTACTTTAATAATATCATAAGGATAAAGCTATAACATCAGAATGCATTCCAGTTTCTTGGTGCCTCTGATGTAGATGTGATTTCTGATTTCCCAACATTTAAAATTGACAATACAGATCCCCTTTCCCACGTCAAGACATAGTTGCATCCATGCAATCTGGGCTGCTGCTAATGTCGCTCCACAAAGAAACGAGAGGGGCCTTGTCATCACTTTACACACTGGAGCTTTCAGTCTCTCTGAGTAGTCACTACAACTAAACAAGTCTAGAAACATTTACCAACGCACATTTCTATCTCCTATGTGCATTTGGTGTATTTCACTGCAAACCTGACCGGGACTGAAGAACACACAGTATGAAGAGAAGAGGAACTCCCCTGCTCTTCATGAAGGTATCACTGGTACCTGTGGTCAGTGATGCACTCTGAGCACGAACCCTCAAACTGGAGGAGAAGCTGAAACAGATCCTAATGCTCCCATGCCTCTGTCCCTGGGCCGAAGTTTACAACGGGATAACAAGGACACACCATCCACGCCTGGATCTTGTTAATGTTTAATGGAACTCAAAGGCAATCATAAAAATGGAAGCTCTAATATTGTTCAACATTCTATGTAGCATAGTTTGGGACTGGGCATATTGGTTCCCAGTGCCTCAGATTAGAACATAAATGGTTCTGTTCTGAACAACACTGGTACTTAACTGTTTTTATGGACAGGGGACTTTGGGGGCTTTGGGGACCACAGGATTGAGGATCTGCTGCTTGGGGATTATGTTGTCCAGGACCTCCAACATGTACTGGAATGGTTTGCAGCTAAGTCTGAAGCAACAGGGATGAGGTTCAGCACCTCCAAATCAGACTGGAGAAAGCTGGCGTGCTCTCCCCAGATGGAGAGGTCCTTCCTCAAGTATCTCGGGGTCTTATTGGAGCGTGAGATGTAAATTTAAATGTATTTAGTAAATGTAAATTTCTCCATGGTGAGATCAATAAAGTTAATCTTATCTTTGATTGACAGATGAATTGGTGCAGCATCTGCAGTGATGTGGTCACTATGTAACTGTTGTGGTGAAGAGGAAGCCCAGTTGAAAGGCAAAGCAAACCAGTCCCTCACCTATGGAAATGAGCTTTGGGTAATGACCGTAAGGACGAGATCGCGGATACAAGCGATAGAAATGAGATTACATCTCAGAGAGGCCTAGTGAGAGGAGGAGCTCCACACTGGAAGAGCTTGGAGTAGAGCAGCTGCTTCAGTTGAAGGGGCTAAGGCAAGACATGAGGGAAGATATTTATAATTGCATTGTATTGACAGGGACTCAGTCTTCTCTTTTTGCAATGTTCTTTCCATGGGAGATGCCTGGAATGGGCTCTGATAATATAAAACTAACCTTGTGTTTGGAGGTGGTGATCCTCATCCCTGTTGCTAGTTTAGATGAAAGGAGATGTGATTAAATAGTAGTAGTAGTAGTAAGCTTTATTTATATACCGCCTTTCACAGACCAGAGTCAAAGCGGTTTACAATTGTTATTTTTGGGCACTTGTCCTCTCACTCCACACAGAGATGGGAGCGGGGTCGCCGAACAGGAGGCGCATGCCAGACCTATTGTACATATTTTTAGTGGTAGGGGAAACCGGAGTACCCGGAGGAAACCTACGCAGACACGGGGAGAACATGCAAATAACTGATACTAAAGATCCAAAGATTCACAGGAATAATCCATCAGTAAAATGTAAATACCACTGGGCCAGACAGTTTTGTTAAGTAAATGTAATCAAAACACACAGCATTCATTCTGTTTCTTTTTTAGTTTCTTAAAATACTGTGCACTTTGAAGTGATAGACCTGTACAAATACCTTGACAAGCTGACCAGGCCTCAGGTGGATACTTTCAGAAGCAAGGCAAAATCAGTATGAAAACTGAGGAATTTCTTAGATTTTTACTTTCTCTTTTAGTTACTGGTTTGAAACTAAAAAACGAAAGGCATCAGGTGAATATTGTGCGCTCTTGTGGGGTCACATTCACTGACCTCCTGGACATTCACAGGGCCGATCCTCAAAAGAGCCCAGCAGATCTCCCCAGACCCCACTCACCTTCTGTGGGCAGGGCTTAAGATACTCCCATGTGGCCACAGATGTATGACTTTGATGTGTTGTTCCTTGCACATGCAGGAAGGTCTGAGGACAGTGAGAATCCAGGATATTATGCACATTTACTCACTTTTATTCACATTTATTCACAATTCAGGGCATTGGTCATCCCACTATACCCAATGGCTTACATGTGTTTTCTTATTTATGCATTGCCTTCGTTTGAACGGTTTAATTCTCCGATCCTGCTGAATGGAAGATGACTGCCGCTGTTAATTGGGGCCATAAAAAATGAATGGATTAGAATTTATTTTTATATGGAGTTTTTTCTACTGCTGCAACCAAACTGCACCTCTGAGACAATAAAGACATCCTGAACCTTGAACCCCACTTTCTCATAAAAGTCAATCATTTCACAGTCCATCATTTCCAGGTACCTCTTAATCAAACAGTTGAATGCTTCCAA
The DNA here is from genome assembly GCA_964034765.1 of Knipowitschia caucasica. NCBI lineage: Eukaryota > Metazoa > Chordata > Actinopteri > Gobiiformes > Gobiidae > Knipowitschia > Knipowitschia caucasica. The sequence goes on from OZ035832.1 coordinate 8,405,894, forward strand.
AGCTCTGGTGTAGACACAGTTACAGCAATGATCCACATTTCACACAGGAGACAAAGGGGAGGTTGCCGTGCATACCATTAGCACAAATATCATTAACACATTTGCCCCGTTGTTTGGAAGTAGCTATGACCCATCCACCCACCCACCGACCAGCCACACCGTAGACCCCGAATGTCTGACCAGTCCAGCTACGGTGCTGTCAACTAGGAGTGTGACGATATATCAATATTGTGATGCATCGTGATACTTTATTGATTAAAAATATATATATATCTATTTTAAAATTAGTATCAATACTTAATATATGGCTACATTACGCATCTCCATTCCATTTATCATGAAATATAGTATATTTTTTAACTTTTTCTTTTATTTATGCCAATATGTATTTGTATCCAGAGTTGAGAATTAGTTAATAACATTAATTACTTACATTGTAATTACTTACATTTGTAACTATTTCGTGTTTATACAGATTGCTTTACTAAAAGATTTCTATAACGGTGTATTTCTGACCAATATATTGATAATCGTCATATCGTGATATAATCGTTATCGTGAGCTGTGTATCACGTATCGTATCGTGAGGTACCCTGAGGTTCCCACCCTACTGTCAACCCCGTTACCATCGCTCCAGACAAGCATGACCCTCAAACACAAAAACATTTGCAGACAAAAAACATGTCACGCCTCACCATAATTTACTTTCATTATTTTGCTCTTTCTATTTCCATTACAAGGATACACTTGTTATTAAAGATCGTGGGAAATGTTGAAAAGAGGAACATTTTTGGAGAGTTCTTTAATTAGCCTTTTAAAGCTGAGGGATCTTGACTTGTTAATGTGATTTCAATCTTTACAACTTGAACAGTGCCTTGCATCTTTGACCTCATGGTGGATGTGTGCGGCCATAAGGGAAAATGAATAGTGTGCTTGTTGTGGATGTTAAGCCCCTCAATCATTTGCTGTGCTAGTTAAAGGGATTGACAGAATAATCTGGCCTGCAGATGTCCACTGCATAAAAAGAACTAATCAGGCCGCACATGGTGTTATGAGACAGTTTTGATTGTATTTGGAAACACTGAGAGGGAATGTATTTTTAGGGCTTTGCTGATGGTAGATATATTCAGTTATTCTTACAGTGTAATTACCGCACAGATTGACCGTTTAATGTTAAACGTTTAATAATCAAACTGTGGTGACTCACTTATTGTTGTTGTGATTATTATTCCTTATTTCACACACACAAAGTGACAACATCAGCTGATTTGACTTGACTGCGGTTATTTGTGTTAATTAGTTTATTGCATCAACCTCAACAATATATTGAAAAGCCTCAGGTTGAACCATAGACTATAAACCCAGAAGATTCTTTTGTGTGTCTTATCCTTCATTTCAAACCATGTACTTCTATATTATGTGACAATATGATCTACAGGTTTAATTAAATAATCTAACTAGCTTTGTCCAGGGTTGACACAACGTTTTTTTACTTGGGGAAAATGTGTATCCTAAAACAATGTCCAGTATACTCGCCAACTTTAAAAGATTGCGCAGGGCATATTACTGTGTGCAATGTGTAATGTTCCCCTCCACAGTCCACTTTGACGTTCATATTTTGTGACCCACAGCAATCTATCAAATCTGCTCCTAACACCAGTATTGAGAATCTTAAAAAAATGGAAATAACATGAAGAAAAACTTTCCCTTTGTCTGTTTTCCAGCATGACCAGTTGTTTTGGCCGGTTTGCTCCTTCCCACCTCGGCACAGAGGTGACGTTCTCAACGGACTATCTGACAGTCCTGGTGTTTCCACAATATTCCCTTAAAGGAACCAGCAGCACCCATAATATTCCTGCCAATTATATTTTAGCAGGAAGGTAGCTGTAGGAACACACGTTGTATCGCTCTGACAGAGGCAGAGCTGGCTAAACATAAAAGTGTACAATAACATGTGTTTTTTCCCCGAAACATCCCAATCTGACCATCATGGCTGTTAACAAAGTGGAAGCATTGTTTTAGAAGGTGCTCATCCGCACAGGGCAGCTTTTGTGTGTGAGGGAATGTCCTCACTTATCTACAAGAGGCCAGCCATCCACACAAAAGTACGTAATTGACGATATGCAATTATGTCAAAGTGCTTATTACAGCTCAGAAAATGGGAGAGGCTTGGAAAAGCATGAGTTTTTCTATTGATTGAAGTGGTTTTGTCTTTTGAGGATTTTGAGTCAATTTACATAATTGTAAACAAGTAGGCTACTACAAGCTCACATTACAATTAAAACATATTTTTGCTATATGTATCATGGAAACAGTAAATTCACATACTACTGTGTAGAAAGTCCTATTGCAGGTGTTCATAAAAGACGGTAAAAGATGGTTTCGTCTCTATTCTCAAACTTTCAAACAACTTAAAAAACAAAAGTCAAGTCAAGCCTTGAAACAACTCAAATCTGCCTAAGTAATAAACACTTCCTTCTTTAACAACAAGTTGAAATTATGTGAAAGAGATGTGCAGTATATGTGTCATCACAATCTTAGTGTTTATAAGTTGTCCTGTTTTAGGTCAGTTATGTCTCGGGTTAGGTAGATGTGTTGAGTCATGTTTGAGCTCTTTAAGGAAAAGTGAAAGGAAAGCCTATTCACCTTAAATCAGCAGGTGTGACATTTATCTGTTCAAACATATATAATCATCATTGGAATGTCCAGCCATCATGTTGCTGTGTCCAAGACACACAAACATCTAATGAGTCTAAACGGTCATGTGACTTTCACATACAATATGTCCTTATTATAATATAGCTTTCTACCATTCAAACAGAAATACTGACATGTTTTGAAGAACACATCCATAATAAACGTGTATTAGCTCAAGAATAGGAACATTACCATGTGTCCGTTACAAAAAAAAAAAAAAAACACTACGAACACGTGCGTGAATGACGTTTGCGTCCATATGATATAAGTGGCGTGCGGAAACAAATACCAAATGTTCCGGTGACTTTGTCACCAATCACAGGAAAAAGAAAATATCCCAAAATAAACATGGTGTCAAGCTACAAAAGCCTTTCACGCGTCTTTGATCACCTCCAAAAAGACTCGAAAGTGCAGTCTCTAGTCCGCGTAAAGTGCGTACATGCACTCTTCGCGGGAGGCGAGCCTGGGGACTGGAGAGATGAGGTTTCAGCCTTGCGCGCACATTGCATGATAGGCCAATGGGCAAGTGCATACTGTGTGTCTCACACTGATGTATCCCCGCCTCGAATTTGCTCACTTTTTTCTTCCCTGTGGCCTAGCTCCAGTCCCAGCCTCCGTCATTAGGAAAGGTAACCCCGTGCGTAACGCTCCAGAGAACTGCTACGCGCAGCAGCCAATCCAGCCTCGCTCCTCTCCACACGCTCAACTGAAGCTTTCACACGCGGACTGTGAGAGCGCTCAAGGGCTGTTTCTCCGCCTCTCCTCCTTACTTCACACTCTCTTGACACCTGAATAAATGTCTAACGCCCGGGCTGCTGTAATCTGGGAAGACTCGATGATAGACCAAGCCGATGACGGACGGACGATAGGATTTGGGACACTTTTGGATTAAACAGCTTGACTGTAGAAAACAGAGATTCACACAAACTTATGGCGTGAAGGTAAGACTTATTTTGTTTTAAAACGACTAATAAACTTGATTCATGTTTTCCCTAAACTGTGGTGCATATAGAATATAATCAACGCTGATTGTAGCCTTTCCCAAGAGCTTGGATTAAAAGCACAACACAGACGTCCCCAGCTGTTTTCCTGCTTAGAGACTCGTCTTGATCCAAGGTGTATTAGGCATAAATGCAGTTGCCAGTATTCACTTTCAAATTTATTCCGCTTGTGCCATTTCAAAGCACTTTCTTATGAGTGCGTTTTTTTATCAAATAGTTATTTCAGATTTATCAGGTTACACAAAACAAACCAAATTGACACCCCCCCTTCGCGCAACCGGAGCTGACTTCGGATCTGTTTGTGCGTAATTAGTGTCCCTACTTTCCTCCAGAGAGTTATTGCTTTCTCCTCACAGCGGTGCAGGGCTGCTGTTGTCCGTCCCGCGCCTCAGCTCTGAGTTAACAGGGCGTTCTGTAGAGAGAGGGCGCATGTCTCCTGCCCTGACGTCTCCTCCAAACCTTTAAGACTTTACTGGAGCTTACATGAGCTTAATGCATCTGGGCACCCTCGTCATTTATTGATGAGATAGACGCTGATTTACTGTACGGGCTGCAATAGGTCTCTAGATTTATATTATGGACTTCACCAAGACAAGCTCATTTATTTTCTACTGTTTTTTGTGTTAGTATTGTTATCAAGATCTCTGCTTTTTCCAAGATTATGCTTAATTGATTACTTCTTTATTGATTATTCTGGTAATAGAACGTTTCACCAAGCTCAAAGGGTACATCTAAGCTGGTGAACATTTGCACCTATAGGTCAAACCTGGCTGCAACTGAAATGCCCTTAAAATATCCTTGGCTTTGTGTGCAAAACCAAATTGCTTATGTCAAGTCCACTAAATGAATTTAGGAGGGGAATCAGTGTGGATGGCATGTGTGCTTTGCTTGCTGCTGTGTCCGCCTGTCGGTAGAACACCTTCATGAGGCGTCGTGGCTCTACTGATTTAGATCTGGGGCTGTTTGACACAAGTCTCCTGGGCGGGTAGATTCACAGCATACGGTATTAAAACACATGTATGTCATTAGGACTGGGCAGAGGAGGGGAGAGGTATTAGCATAGAAGGCTTTCAGCTCTAATGATTTGATGGAACGTCTCAGTCAACATTCTCATTTAAATACAAAACATCACACAGACGACAATGGACAATTTTACAAAAAACAAAAACGTATCCAATTAATAACATAGAATTATATTATAGCTAATGCCCGATGTGGCATAAAAGTCTTTTGAACAAGACGGTAAATTACTCATAATATGAACGTCCTCCTAAGCTTTGGATCTCACCTTCCAAAGAATGTTAGAAATGGTCAATAATGATGATATGAATGTATACAGTAAATAAACAATTTCAACCACTTATATTTTGAAATGCTCGGCTGAAAGTACATTTATTACCAGGCTGTATGTCACGGGGTGGGAAGGAGGAGGACTCAAAATGCAGGAATGCCAAAATAATGGTTTAATGAAATAAAGTCCAAAGTGAAAATAAAACTCAAAATCCAAAATACAGAACAAGGAACACGAAATCAGAAACAGGACGGAACAGAAGTTGACAATACAATGGACCAGCAACAAGGAGAGGAGCAAAGGGTACATATAGACACAGGTAAAACACATCAGGGCGGGGCAGACAATCAAGACAGGGGAAACAGGGCGTCAAAGTCAAACTAAAACCAAAGCACAGAGAACAGATTTCAAAATAAAACAAGTCCAAAATAAGAAAATCCACACCATGACACTGTACATTGCCACTAATTACTATTATTGTCAAACGGTTCCTTTTGGATCGATAAACATCTTTATACAATACGGTGACTTATATTAATAAACGATGGAACAGTAAAAAAAAGTCTACAGTATGGGGATCAACCATGAGCTATGTCCTTCATTAACAATAAAAATACCGTGTAACAATAAAATGTGCCGATATTTGATTACATTTAGAAACAATTCTGCGTAAAAGAATTTGCTTTCCTTGAATATCTCATTCTATAAAGAATTCCAGATCCGCAGTCTATTTCAGATTCTTCATATTATTTGTGGCACGATGGCTCAATGTTTTGAGCAAAATAGTTTCATGTGAGCTCTAGCCTGAAGTCTGCTTTTTTACAAAGACAGGGAAATAAGAAATGATCTCTGTTAATACAATACGGGCGGCACGGTGGCTGAGTGGATAGCACTCTCGCCTCTCAGCAAGAAGGTCCTCGGTTCGAATCCCGGTTGGACCAGGGCCTTTCTGAGTGGAGTTTGCATGTTCTCCCCGTGTCTGCGTAGGTTTCCTCCGGGTGCTCCGGTTTCCCCTACCACTAAAAATATGTACAATAGGTCTGGCATGTGCCTCCTGTACTGGCACCCCCAACCCCAAAAATAACAATTGTAAACCGCTTTGAGACTCCGATGTGCAGTGAAAAGGCGGTATATAAATAAAGATTACTTACTTACTACTACTTACAACCAGAGAGTGCATTCTCCTGGTCATGCTTTCATTCAAGATAACAAAAATAGTTCCGTGCCATGATTTAATATCGACAGTTAGAGAGAAAGGTTTGTAATAAGTAAGTAAGTAAGTAATCTTTATTTATATACCGCCTTTCACAGACCAGAGTCACAAAGCGGTTTACAATTGTTATTTTTTGGGCATTTGTCTCTCACTCCACACAGAGATGGGAGCGGGGTCGCCGAACAGGAGGCGCATGCCAGAACTATTGTACATATTTTTAGTGGTAGGGGAAACCGGAGTACCCGGAGGAAACCTACGCAGACACAGGGAGAACATGCAAACTCCACTCAGAAAGGCCCTGGTCCGGCCGGAATTCGAACCCAGGACCTTCTTGCTGAGAGGCAAGAGTGCTATCCACTCAGCCACCGTGCCGCCCAACCTTGTAATGCAACCTTGTTCACCTTGTCATAACAGTCATGAGAGCTAACTGCAGACTTGTTTGACCTTTGCACTTCTAGACAAAGCTTAGCTGAAAAAATACTATTAAGTCTTCAGATCTAAGCTGCCAACGTAGCAAATATTTGTTCACATAAATTACATAAAGCCTTTGGCATGACAGTCCATTATAATGTTCTCACTAATGCCTGTGCGTTACCTAAAGTACGGTGGTCTCACTATTTCCATTGTGTTTTGACAAGTAAATCATTTAATTGTATTGAACTCAGCGCATATATAGATGACTGCCCCAGATTCTCCCACTCCTGAAACCCATTCCATAGCATGTCAAATACATCCACACTCCAGGGACCACAACCATTGCATGAAAAAATGGAAGAGCCAATTAAGGCCAAAAGCCAATAGTAAATATGGCATATGATCTGGATATGCTACAGTTATAGTGAGTCAGTTATTTTGTTTGTCTATACATTAATGTTGCATGTGCAGGCTGTATTATTGATCCATGTTTATTTCATCAGAGCATACTGCATAATGCAACATAAGTAATTATAGCCTATAACTTAGGCATAAGGACCAGCAGGCACAGGTTTTATTCATTATGTATACAATGTGAAAGCAATGGACATTTACTGAAGCAGGGTTTATACCAAGTTTGTCAAAAGTCAATGGATGTAATTCTGGCTGCCATCTTGGTTTCCATCCCATTTGTTTATTTACAGGAATGTTTTTTGTTGTCAGGAACAACGAGGAGCCATCAGTAAACCCAGCTCTGATGTACTGTCACCTGGAGCAGAGTGGAAAGATAGCAATGCCTCGGAAACTTTTGTCTCAGTTGACACAGTTCTGTGGTCATTCACTGGTTACAACCTCAAAATACACAAGAGCGTCTTTTAAATGCAGATAGTATAGATAAATGTGTATAGACAAACACGTTTGAAATGAATGGCTACAAGACATACAAACATTGTTCAACTCTCAAAAGGGCTGTGAGTGTAATCAAGGAAAGCCTTTTGATTAGTTCTGCCTTAGCAAATGGAAAAAAACATGTGACGAAATGGATAGCAACAATCTTAATTGGGTAGTGACTTTGTTGGTGATAAGGTAAATTAGTTGTGACTGACAGGCTCTGAAAATGTCACTCATGACAAATGCTCAGCTCCCCGAGAGAAAAGACAGACATATTTTTGTTATCATATCAGGGCCCACTGCTTGGTCAGAATGTATGGAAAGTTCTTTAGACTGGAGCAGGCAGCTTCTGCTGATGTAGCTTTAGCAGATGGTGGCTGACACACAGACCCTCAGGTGCAAACAGAAACATTATTTACAAGGATCTTGGTGTAGCTTCAACAAATACCCTTTGCACTGACAACCTTTTCAAGCCGCCACGCTCATGAAAACAAAGATTTGGGGCTGATGCTTCAGCTTTGGTATGACATGCATGACAGCTGTGTCCCTCTAAACATTTGCTTTTGTAGTTGCAGTGTCAAGTGCTGAATGGAGTTGGGCGTAACATAACATGTATGTGACATCTTCCCTGACATTCTTTTTTTACACGCATGTGGTGGTTTGTTAACCCTTTCATAATGTTGTGTGATTTAAAATGTTTTTATTATTATATTTTGCCCTTTTAGAATAGGCACTGAATCGAGTCTAGATTAAATCCATTGTGAATAGAATAATGTATAATTTTTTTCCCATGCACCAGTTTCTTGCTGGAAAATGACATAGAAACATACATGAGCATGTGTATGAAGAGAATGCTGTGACACACATGCAAATCCCGTCGGAAGTTGCCGTATCACATGTCTATTGTGTCATGTATGTTATAGCCATAGTTACGTATGCATTATCTGTCGACTCTTTTCCACACCAGCCAACTGCAAAAGAACATGGAGCAGCCAAGCATGAGCTACCTGCTCTGTGTGGAGCAGAAGGTCAGAGCTGGGAATGTCAGGTCCTTTCCCGTTTAAAATACATTTAGACTGGGTGACTTGAGCTACGCATAAGCAGGCAGAGTGAATAGCTATATCAGAAAAGAGAGATTTTTAAGATAATTTGAATTCTGATTTTGTCCTTTAGGAAAATATCAAAATTTTCAAGTGGCCATGGTTTCTAGACAGTATTATATTATTGATTTTAATACATTCATTTTGACCCACACAAGTCTTTTTGCTGTATAGAACAGTGGGCAGTGCAGTTAACAGCCAATGCAAAATGACACGTCGGTGGTTTTTGTTGTCATCACTAATCCATCTTGCTATGACCTTTCATGAAGTTACAATCCTCTTCTGAGCTGAGCTGATCTCCTCAAGGAAATGTTCCTCATTTTAAACAACCCCAACGTTGAATCGGTGAGTTATTTAACATGACAAAAACCTTTATCAAAATGTATAAGTCACGAACAGGCGATACGGTTGTCTAAACGCAAAGGGCATTTTGTGCATGGCCGTTGAGCAGGCAGCAGAGTGTACAGGTGTCAGACCTGAGTGATTCTGTAAAGCCTGTTGTGTGTCAAATAGAAGGAGAATGATGACCACAGTGATCAATGTTGTATGGGGAGGGGGCCGTTGTGATGTCATTCACCTTGGAGTAATGGTCCAGCTGCAGACTGCATTCTCATCTTGTCCTGTGTCTTTGTTATTGAACATGCTCCATGCCATTAACTGGACTGAGACAACGTTGTATTTTATTGTGCTGTATGCATCATGAGGGCGGGCTTTGAGCATAGAACTCCAATCACAGCCATACACACACACACATACACACACACACACACACACACACACACACACACACACACACACACATAGCCACGCACACTGCTACACAGCACCTGCCCACTGACAGCGTGAAGAACCAATCAGCTCTCATGACACAGCCACTCCGAGACTCCTCATTGGCTCTTTTAGTTTTAACATTTAAGACATGGTTCTGTACTGCAATTTAAAACATCAGCATATTGATTCAATGTAGGCAGCCTACACATCATTGCTAACTGCAGTACTTACAGTACAGTGTAGTGCAAACATGGTATTTTACTGTTGGAAATGCTTTTTCTAGACACATTGAACTTATCCAATTATCAATAATATCAATAATCTTCCTAACCCTTTTTGTGCAGCACGCAGGCTATATCTTCTGTTTCTTGTACATTCAATGCTCTCAGTGCCAGATGCTTGGGTCTAAAGAGCTGCAATTTCTAATGTTTGAGATGCCATCACAGTCTAAGCTAATGACACAAAGAGCGCACCCCATTAACTCTGTTGTGCCACCTAAAGTTCATGGTTAACATTGTCTAATCGGCCCCAAAATGGCAATCATGATATCATGATTTCCATTACATTATGCAGCGGGTGTATTTTCCCTTTAGGGGCGTAATGAGTCATTGTATCAGATACATTAGAACAGGGATGTCAAACTGGTCCTCAAAGGGCAGGTGTGGTTGCAACTCCAACTTGAGCAGGAACACCTGACCTATTTCCTTAGGTGAGTCCAGTTTTAACCTTAAGATTTGAGTAAATGGGTGGAGTCATGTGTTCCTGCTCAGGTTGGAACTAAAACCTGCAGCCACCCCGGGCCTTTTTAGAACCCGTTTGACACCCCTGCATTAGAAACTGTGCATTTTATCAAAGACGTTGACCTGTCATTCATTCATCCTCACCGAGGGCCTGGGCAATAAAATTGAAAACGGGGTCGTTAGAACGTTCGATTGTTAAACTTCACTCTGTTAGAAAAAAACAGAAAAAAACAAGAAACTAAAGCTGAGTCAGAAGCGCGCGGCATTCTGGGGGACGTAGGCAGAGGCTTCTCGACCAATCACTGCCGACCATGAACCGCAAAACATTCTGGGAAATGCAAAAAAACAACCGCACCATGCATAGCGTCCTTGGATCTATAGATCGTGTTTTAATGCCGTGTCAATAGTTATGCACATCGGTGAGAGGAATAGCATGTGCGGCGCAGAAGAGGCAGTGAGTGCAGAGACCCAATGCATGCGGCAAAAGCAAGATATGATCTTTTTCCTCTGGAAGCATGTGCGGCTATCAGAGAGCCGCACGGAGCGATCACGGGGACACAAGACACTCGAAAACAGCCAAAACAGGAGCTAAACCAGGACTAAACCAGGATGAAACCAGGACTGACAATGGGGGACACTGTGCTTGTGAATATGCCTCCAACCTGAGTTCTCGATCCCCCGTGACTGTGAACAAGGACTGCTAATGTCACGACAAATGTATTTATTTAGGTTTAAACATTGTTTTTTTTAAACAATCAATAATTATTGATATTGACCGATATGAATCACTTATATCAAATTAGCCCACGGCTACTATCCGGAGTGATGTGTTCATTAACATGTACTGTCCCAACCAAATAAACAATAAATAAATAAATATTGTGATATAGTTTCCATATATATTACATTGTCATCCATAACGCCCAGCCCTATCCTCACCCATGAACATATAAATCAATATGTGTTGCCTATTGCTTGGGTTGCAGAGACAAGTAAAGCACAGGTCTCAAAAAAAAAATGTGTTTGGCATGAGGTGGAGTCTGGGTGATGCTGGGCCACATTTTGGGGTTCCCTACTCTGTGTGATCCAACTCCAGTGGTCTCTCCTGCCGCTGCTGCTTCAGAGCACTGTCGGATTACAGTCTTAATCATAATTACAATTATGGTAAAATGGCTGGGTGATGTGTGTGTCCTGACCAGGCAGGTTGCCGGAGGGAGGGTTTAAGTCAGAATCATGAAGTCTGCATTTTCTCCCAACGCACAGTTTCAAGTAGAATTTGCGGTGCTCTCTGCCCCAGGATTGTGGACCACTGCTGGGAATCCCAATTGCTATATGGACTTGATTGATGATAGATCATTCTACATCAGGGGTGTTCAAACTTTTTAGTAAGAGGGCCACTTTAGTTCACCAGACTAGTTTGGACATGCCTATTTTCAATTATATATCCTGAGAAAGACCAGATCTGTGGAGCAAAAGCAGGACTGCAGCTGGGTAGAGTGAGACAGAATGCAGCCTCGCTTCTGTCCGTCTAACTTCAGGGCAGCTGTGGCCTCACTACTTCAACAATGTGTAAAATGTACCAAACACTCGAAGAGACACTTTTATTCTGAGAAGAACAATGGAGAATTTCTCTTTCTCTGTATTTGATGCCGACAAGATTCAAGATGGCGCCTCGTACGGTCGACATGGCTCTTTGCTGCTCTCTTTTTCTTTTGTTTTTACTTTTTAACTGTGCATCTGGCTGTTCCTACACCCGTGAGGAACTTATGAACATCCGACCCACCGTTCCCATGGACCTATTGCCTGTTTTCTTGGCATCTGCGGCTGATTTAGTTCATGTTCTAGCCAAAAAAGTGTGGGCCCGTAAAAGGGGAAAGCGAGGAGGCCTGCTCGTGCGTCTTAGGAGGAGAGGAGCGCGCACGGCTCTCCCCGGCATTTTTCTCTCCAACGTACGCTCACTGGGCAATAAGATGGACGAACTCAGCCTGCTCATGAGAAGAAACAAGGACTTCGCCACATCCTGTGTCCTCTGCTTCACTGAGACCTGGCTAAATGAGCGGATCCCGGACTGCGCTCTGGAGCTGCAGGGCTTTGGGCTGTTTCGCGCGGATCGCCATTGTGCGCTCTCAGGGAAGAGCAGAGGCGGAGGGCTCTGTTTCTACGTCAATACAAACTGGTGTAACGATGTGACAGTGATCTCCAAGCACTGCTCTCCTGCTCTGGAATATCTTTTCATTCATTGTAAACCATATTACTCCCCGCGGGAAATTGTTTCATTCATTCTTGCCTCTGTTTACATACCGCCATGCGCGGACGCGCGCGAGGCTCAGCGCGCACTCGCAGAGCAAGTACTGTGTATGGAACGCTTATACCCGGACTCTCTGATTATTATCCTGGGGGATTTTAATAAGGGAAACTTGAGCCAGGAATTACCCAAATACAGACAGTTTATCAAATGCCCGACCAGAGAGGAGAACACTTTGGATCACTGTTACACCACCGTGCGCGGAGCTTTTCGCGCTGTTCCCAAGCCAGCCCTCGGCTTCTCAGATCACTCCATGATACATCTGGTTCCTGCTTACAGACAGAGACTAAAGCTCTCGAAACCTGCAGTGAGGAGCTCCAAAGTGTGGTCTGATGAAGCTGTGGAAGAGCTGCGCGCATGCATGGAATCTACAGACTGGGACCTTTTCAGAGCTGCCACAGACAGTTTGGATGAATATACGGACACTGTAACGTCATACATCCACTTCTGTGAGGATAGCATCATTCCAACAAGGACCAGGGTCATCTATAACAACGACAAACCCTGGTTCACTGCTAAACTCCGGCAGCTCAGGAAAGCAAAGGAGTCTGCTTTCAGGGAGGGGGACCGCAGCGGCTACAAAGCAGCTAAATATCAGTTCAGGAAAGAACTGAAAGCAGCCAAGTCCCGGCACAGAGAACGACTACAGGAGCAGTTTGGTAACAACGATACTGCTTCTGTCTGGAGGGGCCTACGGGAGATCACCAACTACAAACCCAAAGCCCCCCCCTGTGCTGATGACCACAAGCTAGCTGACGATCTGAACTTATTTTTCAGTCGCTTTGATGCTGCCCCTGACACCTCTCCCTCCCCCACCCCCCACTACTCTAACGACCCACCCATCAGCCCTGCCCCTAGCCTAACAATAGCCGCTAAAGAGATTAAACAACTCTTCCTGAGGCTGCACCCCCGCAAAGCTCCTGGCCCGGACCACGTGTCTCCGGCCACTCTGAGACACTGCGCCAGTGAGCTTACTCCTGTGTTCACGGACATTTTCAACTCCTCTCTGCAGTCCTGCCATGTCCCGGCCTGCTTCAAATCCTCCATCATTGTCCCCGTCCCGAAGAAGCCCAGGATCACAGGACTCAATGACTACAGACCTGTAGCACTTACGTCTGTCGTCATGAAGTCATTTGAACGCCTGGTTCTCTCCCATCTCAAGTCCCTCACCTCCCCCCTCCTGGACCCCCTGCAGTTCGCCTACAGAGCCAACAGATCTGTAGACGACGCCATTAACCTGGCCCTCCACCACATCCTACAGCACCTGGACTCCCCGGGGACCTACGCCAGGGTCCTGTTCGTGGACTTCAGCTCTGCCTTCAACACAATCCTGCCATCCCTGCTCCAGGACAAGCTCTCCCAGCTCAACGTGCCCGATTCCACCTGCAGGTGGATCACTGACTTCCTGACGGACAGGAAGCAGCGAGTGCGTCTGGGGAAGAATGTCTCGGACTCTCGGATTATAAATACAGGAGCCCCACAGGGCTGTGTTCTTTCTCCCCTGCTCTTCTCCCTGTACACCAACCACTGCACCTCCAGCCACGACTCCGTGAAGCTGATCAAGTTCGCGGACGACACCACCCTCATTGGACTCATCTCCAACAACGATGAGTCCGCCTACAGGAGGGAGGTGGACCGGCTGGTGTCCTGGTGCAGTGGTAACAACCTGGAGCTGAACGCCCAGAAGACAGTGGAGATGATTGTGGACTTCAGGAAGAGCACTGTCCCCCCGCCCCCACCCTCCGTGATGGACTCCCCCATCACCTCTGTGGAGTCCTTCCGTTTCCTGGGCACCACCATCACCCAGGACCTCAAGTGGGAGCCGACCATCAGCTCTCTCATCAAGAAGGCCCAGCAGAGGATGTACTTCCTGCGGCAGCTCAGGAAAGCCAAGCTGCCTGCACAGATGTTGGTGCAGTTCTACACGGCCATCATCGAGTCCATCCTCACCTCCTCCATCACCGTGTGGTTCGCTGGAGCCACAGTCAGGGACAAACAGAGAGTCTACAGCGCATTGTGCGCTCTGCAGAGGAAGTGATCGGCCGCAGCCTTCCATCGCTGCAGGACCTGTACGTCGCCCGAGCTCGAGGCCGGGCTGGTCGTATCACAGCCGACCCCTCTCACCCTGCACATGGACTATTCCAACCACTCCCCTCAGGCAGGAGGCTGCGGTCCATCAGGACTAGAACCTCCCGCCACAAGAACAGTTTCTTCCCCTCTGCTGTTGGACTCTTGAACACTTCTTAACCTGTCCCCCCGCCCTTTATAAAGTCACTTTACTGCCCATCATACGTCACTTTACTTCACTGTACTGCTGTCACCTACATTGTGTGCACCATGTGCACTTGTATATTGTAAATAGTAACTGTAACTCTATTTTAAATTTAAATTTATTCTTTAGAAGTGTTTTTTATTCTTATTTTTATTATCTCTTTTTGACTGTTGCACTGAGCCAAAGCAATTTCCAAGTCTGTGACCTCCCGTTACTTACGTTGGCAATAAAAATGATTCTGATTCTGATTCTGATTCTGATTCTGATTTTTCTGTCAGCTTCATGTCAAATTAAGTATGTAATGGCAGGATTTGACCCAGGAATAACCCGTGTATCACACTATATCAATAACGTAGATGGATAGTCAAAGAGCCTGGCCAATGGCTTTTGTTTTCACGGATGATGCATAGGTGTCGTTTATTTGGCCTTTTATGTTGCTGTCTTCCTCCTTCAGCGCCACTTTTCTTGGGGCTGCCTGGCTCTTGTCCAGTAATTCATTTGTTTCACCTCCACCTGACAGGGAAGTCTCTTGAAAATGTGCTGTTGTTGCAATGATCCAGGTTATTGAATCTTCCATTCAAATAAATTAGCCTCCAAATCTGCCATGCTAATATAGGCATGAGATTAAAACTGAGTTTATCCTTCATTTTTCACACGTTATATCATTCACTTGAGCTGACCTTGATTATGATAACTTCCATTTTGTATCAAATTCAAAGAAATCCGCATGTTCTTTACAACCCTAATATATGTATGAAACATAATGGTAGGCAGCGTTCAAGAAAATCTGTGCTGATGATAAGTAGAGAGAAAAGAAAGGATAATTGCAACACCTAGATAACGACGCCATAATTGCTACTCTGAGCAGGCAGGTTTATTTTGAGCACAGTAAAAGTCAGAACTGCTGCAACCTCCACACAAAGCTCACAGAAATTAGCCGTGCACCAGTGACAAGCAGGCTTCACCCTCCTTACAAGAAAGGCCTGTTTTCCAGAAAATGGAATTCACCAGATAGTCATTGACTTTACCCGCTTCAATGATTTTGACCCGTTGACTAAAAGGATTTAGCAAATAGAAAACTAATCAGGGTGGAGGCTTTCGAGGGATCCAATCAAAGCCTTTGACGGTATTGATGGACTGGTATCAGCTGCATCTTGGCTGCTTCTGAGGCCTGATCTTTAACTTCACTGGAGAAACACAAGAGCCAGTACCTCCCCCATGACAACATTGTGCTGGACAAGACAAAAATAATATGAACTTTGAGGCAGATAAGTAGTGTTGGCTTCAATTCGCGAGCAGGACCCTGGGCTTTACAGAATCAGCTTTGAAATTTAGAGAAAGACACAGACACATGATTGCCTAGATTTTGAACGACTTAGTGTGTATCTAGTGTATCTATGCACTAGATACACACTGACTTTGATTTCTTTATTTTGGATTGACCCTTGAAGTGGATTATCTCGTTATTGAAGGCCAAACTGCTACAGAAATAACAAAGGGATACATACATATAGCCGCAGACAAAGAACAGAAAGACCATTGATTTTATGATTTAAACACCCTAAACACACACATCTGTATGCCTTGTACATATGCTGGTAGAGCACTGCGTCAATCCTTTCTTTGAGCTTCTTTATAGCAATCACATGGTGTCTTCAGGTGTGTCTCTACAGTGGATTATCAATAAAGTGAGGTGAATTTTATTGAAGCTGGGAGATTGCTCCAGTCTTCAGGGGCTTTATAGCAAAAGGCCTTTCTCCCAAGTAGTATTTTATTATTGTAAAAATATGTTCAAATATTATTCTGTGTCGGAGTGTGCATGTGTGTGTGTCTGTGTGTGTGTGTATTGAGGACAACATGCATTTGCTGAGCCCAGTATAGCTTTGGAAAAAAACAATTACTTCCCCAACTCTTGATGAACAACAATCTTAGCGCAATGTAAAAAAATATTTTATTCGACAACAGTGTGACGAATAAAAGATTTCTTACATTGAGAATAAACATATATGAAGAGATGCAATTATTCCAAAACACAGCGGTATATCTGTTTCATTATTGTCATTTTACAAACATCTGTGAGTACCACTGATGTGAAATTGATCTTAAATTGTTATAATAGTTCCTCCTGAGGATTTTTTGGACATTTTTTGTATAATGAAATTTCCTTTGTTGGAGAAACAGTTTGTCATAATTTAATGAACTGATTCTGGCACAGAGCCTCACAGTAGAGAAAGCACTAACAGCAGAAAGAGCAGACCAATTACCATCACTTATTTTGGTGAGAATCCATTAAGACTCAGTAAAACCCTGAAATTAAAAACAAAAGAGCAGTCATACTTCTGGAGAGCAGATTATAATGTCTGTGGTCAGATGACAAGGCGATACTCAAACTATCCAGTAAAAATATGATTTGTTTGTGTCTGGATTATTAAAAGATAAGGCTTACGACATACCTAATTGGTTTGTGGAAAATTAAAAACATAATTGGTAACATTACAACGACAGCATTGGAGGTGATGAGACATGGAGCAATAGCAATAAATTATAGTGTCCAGGACAGTCTATCATTTTAACTTCAGGAGTGCAATTACTTAGGTACAGCACACTCTAAAGGCTTGATTAAATCACCATTGGTCCAAAACCTCTGAAATATTCATAAAAGTCTCTATTACGTGGAAATTCAAATTATAGTTCAAAATGGCTTATTATCTGAGAAAAGACAAAATATGCAGGAAAATGAACCGACTTAAGCACGCATCCATCTTAAACCTTTGCCTTATCGTACATATTTTGACTAAAGCAGGGGTATCCAAATTCTTTAGTAACAGTCACTGATTTTTTTTAAGCTGTTCATATTGATTCATGTTGGACTGAGCTGAAGTTGTCTAAATAACAAATGTTTACTTTCTCGCCAGCTACATTTGCGCCATGTTCATTGTTAAGGGACACGATCAAATATAAATGTCAGAAAATACAAAGAAAGTCCACAGCTGGATTCCCAAGGGCCAGAGCTTAACAATGTTAGCATGACTAACAATACGGAGCTGAACATGGCTGGATGAAACTCAAGGCTGTTGGAAACAAACACACAAACACACATGGCACTCTCAACATCTCGACAATCGTCAGCACACAGGAACATGCCATAATATTACACAGTCTTCCACTTTAGGTTAGCGATGTAGAGGGCAACATACGATGACAAAGAAGCATGTGACTGTTTGGATATGCCATTTGGATTAAACATTATCCCTTCCCATTTATTATTCTGTTTAAGTAAATACAAGTGCACATAATACATAGTCTAATAATCCAACATCAAGCTGTATTTTCATCTTTACCCATCAGCCCTGAAGAAATCCTTATCTCATGTAAAGGCATTAACCATAGATTTGTACAAGCGCTGTACTTTCCCCATAGTGTGAGAAACTGTTGGCTTGCTGTTCCTTATCACTACAGTCAAGCTACTAATTTATAATAACTTTGTAGCTCATGGTGCTCAATGATTATCTGCCATTTCTTCATTAACGCCACACACTGTAGACTTTCCTCCATGGACTCCATAAGCCGGGTCCGATCTGCATTCTGTGCCATGATGGAGCTGTTGCTGGACCTCTCTCCACATGGACTGGGACTGCCCATGGGGTCGCTCGGTTTTGGGCCAGTAGCCTTTCTGTCCTTGTGTCGTGGCTGGTGTCCTGTTCTCCCCCTGGGCCTTCTTTTAAATGACTTATCCTGGCGTAAACAAAAGCTTATCTTGGATAGAGAAGCCCCCTCACGTGCTGTCTCACAGAGGGTCAGACATTTGGAGCTCTCTACGGCGCTAGTGAGAGCATAATGCTTGATTATTTTTGTTTTTTTTGTTAAATATATTGGAAAACAGTTGTCTTTGGTCCCATTCGGTGGAGGAAGAAGCAGGCTTGGAACTGAAATCTACCTCTTTTACCAAAAAACTGCATCTCTACCACTTTGTAGAGGCCTATAATAATAAAAAACTAGGGATTGGAAAGAAAACAACAAACGCAAAAACTAGAGCTGCACGACATATCCAAAAAATATCGTTATCGCGATATTGGTGCGTTCAATATACATACCAAAAATATGCACAATAATTTTAATTTTTGTCCTTTATTAAAGACAACAAAACAGACAGACACATCAACATTCAACAAATACAACAAACATACAACAAACAGAAAAGTATATAAACATTTGAATATCATTAATGTTTTTGTTATTGCGTTTCAATGCAGATTTTGCAGTATGGACATTAGTCTCTCCCTATAGACCAATTCATATGTGTATATTTTGTGTCTTAACTGTTGATTCTCTGATCTGTGTTGGTGATTTCAATGGTTTTGTTAAGTCCTCTGAGATGACTGCTGTTGTGATTTAGGGCTACACAAGAATAAGTTGTTGTTGTTGTTGTTTAGGTGAAAGAAAAAAATATTGCAATAATATCGTTTTCGCAATACTAAACACTCGCTCTAATTTCCAATATCGTGCAGCCCTAGCAAAAACACATTATTAGTTTTTTAGGTGCCCCCAACAAATACACTGCTTTCTCCAAGGAGAGAACATTAAAGGGTTTAACTGATCCCCCCCATGCTTGGTTGATGAGACCCACAGTAATAGCAGTTTGATGCTACAATACAAAGCCAAGCTGGTTAGATAAAGCCGCCGGACTTATAGATTGGAGCTGGGGGTCAGGAGGGAATAAGATGATCTAGTAAGATGTGAGACCAAGGGATTGTCGTATAGAATAGGGGTCAGGGTTATTTAAGGATTACTTCAATTGCTCAGAGCCGGTCAGCTTTGCCCGATGAGTTTATAGCAGCAAGTTGACATCAATTATACGGGCCAAACAACAGTCAATTAATACAAAGTGATATGCTTAATTTCTCAGATGATTACTGGCGTGAAGTAAATGAGCCAATCTGCTGCATAACGGCAGGGGCAGTCGGGCTGTTCCATGTTTATCTCTTTTTAAAAAGGTCTTTCTGCTTTTTGCTGGGGAGTTTTTTGCAGTCATTTATTATTCAAATTGTTTCTTTAATTCATTCATTTTAAACAATCATGCGGATCTAAAATGATATATTAAAAGAAATGGTTGGCGCTGCTGCAATAATGTGGTAATAATATAAATCGTCGCATCAAATTAAATGCAAGGAATGCAGCTGAAGCCGTCACTTAGCACAGACTTAATTGAATGATAAATGTTTTGATAGAAATAACTTGCGAGTGAGGACTATGGTGCTAATTGATAGAAGAAAAAAAAATCAATTTAGTTGTTGGAATGACTTAAGGGATAAAATGCTCATTGAATGCTCTTGCGAGATTACCTCTCATCAGAACG
Source organism: Knipowitschia caucasica (assembly GCA_964034765.1). Lineage (NCBI taxonomy): Eukaryota > Metazoa > Chordata > Actinopteri > Gobiiformes > Gobiidae > Knipowitschia > Knipowitschia caucasica. The sequence goes on from OZ035832.1 coordinate 8,425,945, forward strand.
CCGGAATACGGACCAAAATAATTAATACTTTTGAATTAGGAGCTTCTTGATGATAGGTCTGTGATTGGGGAAGTCTGATAAGCAGTTTTAGCCTTTGCGAAAAAGTTCCATAAAGTTTTGCGAGTTATTACTGTGCCCATTGATAACGCACAATAAAAGCAAAACAAGGCTTTATGATGCGGAAAAATTAGCGCATACGTGCCTTTTTGGAGCGTGTAATGTTCTTAATATTCTTATAGACTGTGGTAAGTGGAGCGTTGATGTTGGAATTGTGAGGAGACCGCTATTTCAGGACTGCTTTTGTAAAGGGGAAAGCTGTAGGACACATTGTAATCTATCGAAACACCTCCAGGACTGTTTTATTTGGGGGGAACCTTGAATGTCCTAGTGATCCGTGGTAACTATTTGGCGTGGAAAGAAGACAGATGGCAACGACCCAGACAACAACAACTAAAATTAGGAGAAGTTCAATCCAGTTAACAAAGAAGGTCTGTGAGGACAATGTTGGACGAGGATTTGAAAAGGCTTGTGCATGGTGCACTGTCTTTCTCCTTGACGGCTATTAAAGTGACAGATAATAAGCAAGGCCGCAGAAAATAGATGCATCTTATGGATTTGGATGGGAAATAGCTTGGTGACTGTACCTCGCAATGCATACCAATGTAAGTTTCAATTCATAATATTAAAGTCGAACAAAAAAGGTTACAGAAAATAAATCCATTTGACCTTTTATGTCAGTATCTCCAGTTGATGCTCAGCTTGGCCAGGACTGCCTCCATCGGGGGATTTCATTTAGTGAGTAGGCTATCAAATATGGGATGTACGTCGAAGATTGTAACTTTGAAGTTATATTTAGGGCTGGGACTCGATTAAAAAACATTAATCTATTTAATTAGAGGCTTTGTAATTAATCGCAAATAAATATCTGACCTGAGAACAGTGAGATGTAATTTTTTTCACATGCATTTTTAGTTTACCATTGAATAATGACTGAATACATTAGCAACACATGTTCATTGTGGACAAGGGGATCAGACGGACTTCTTTCCCATCCAATAACGTTTCTGTCATTGCCTCCACACACTCTGACAACAACATATGCTTTTTACGCCCAAAATCCACTGCACTCGCAGTGAGCACTAAAGCAGGGCATGCGCTGTTTGCTAAAGCTTTTATAACACGTTTTTGATCTGTGCAACACACCTGCGTCTTGCTCCTCCTCCTCCTCCTCCTCCTCCTCCTCCTTCGCCTCTGCCTCCTTCGCCGCCGCTCACAGGAGTCCATAGCTCCATACACAGCGCTCTTTCCCGTCTCTAACTCACTCGGACTTAGACACCGCTGAAGTTGGTCTATGCTTGTAATAATGTAATTTTGAACAAAATAAGTCACAGAGCTCAGTTGGCGCTCCAGTAGAATCGGTCCGTCTGAAACTCATCCAGTGAGCAACGTTCCACGGTGCAAAACCACATTTGATTAAAATGCGTCAATTTTTTTAACGCACACATTTTTGTGCCATTAATTAATCTTAATTAACGCGTTAAAGTTCCGGCCCTCGTTATATTATATCATGGGATGTGAGAAAAAAAAATAAAAAATGCCTTAAGATAACCATTATTTGTCCCACAGTGAGGAAAGGTTGCAGGTTATAAGTAAGGTAAGAAACAAAAGTAGAAAAAAGTCATATATTGACTTTTAAAAATCAGATACAATATAAAAATACAGGACTTGTGCTCTGGGTATTGGGTGGCAGGTGTGACCGCCCCACCCCAGCCCAGAAATGGATTAAGGGGAAGAAAGTGGATGAATGGAGATGCATTTTTAAATTTTGAGTTTTCCAGATTCAGTCCCAAATGTATTCAATTCTTTTCTGAAAATAGTTTTATATAAATGTAGTCTGGTTTTTATGTTTTATGTATTAATATCAACAATTCATCTTCAATAGAGGAAATACAAATGCGTCGATAGTGTTGTATTTTTGTACATATATGTGGCGGAGCTTTATATAAGAGGTTTATTTTTTAAAGGATTGTGTCACGTGGCAAAATGAAAAGAACCCAAATTCAGGACTGCAAAACGAAGTGATTTAATAGAACCAAATACAAAATCAAATTTCAGACAAAAAATAGAAAAGCAAAGGGCAAAGACAAATTACCTAAAATAAACGTTTAATTGACAATGACGGGACAGTGAAGGATGCACAGGGTGAAACACAAGAGGGCAGGGCAGGTAATCAGACAGGAAGTAGAATTCAGGAAGAGACATGACATAATCCTACGGCCGGCACTAGATCATATATACAGAATCGGGACGGAAGCGGAAATAACAATCCTACTTTTTTAATTAGTTATGGACTAATGAGTCCTTAAGTGGTGACTGGTTAAGTTTTAGGCGTCTGAGTAAGATGGTTAAGGTTAGGGTTAAGGGTGGGTTGGCGTTATTCCATGGGAATGGCTGGTTAAGTTTAGGCATGGTTAGCTAGTTGGTTATAATTACTTCCGCTTCTGTCCCGATTCCGTGCATGATCTAGTGCTGCACCATAATCCTATCATAATGTTTAGAAATATATCACGCAGAGTTGAACTGAAAGTCCACTAGATACTGCGCGTATGGTATCGGCAGGCTTCCGATACCATACCATACCAAAGATACCCAGCCCTAATAAACATTGTATAAAATGACCCCATTCGTAATACATTTATGTCTCAATATTAGCTTATAACAGCCACTTTGAGGAAAAACACAGGATACCGAGCAAGAGAACACCTTTCACTAAAAGTGCTATTCGAGGGTGTAAGAATGACGCACATGCCTTTTTGGGAAAACCTAGCAACATTCTCTTCCAGTCATATCAGGTCAGTGGAACACACTTCATAACAGCACCTTGTTCTTTCTTCCTGCCGCATCACAATTTCATTTTTGTCCGATGTTTTGGCTTTTTTCTAAAATCAATTCTTGGATCAGACTTGGGATTATCAATGACTTGCCTGTGACTCCGAACTTCAATCCATGGCACAGTGACAACAAGGAGAAATGCCTTTCTAGCCGATAATAATGCTTATGGTCAGGACATAATTAGTATTCAGAGTGGTTTTGTTTTTGTTGTGGGTCATGGGGCACAAAGTATTGAACATAAACCGCGTTGTCAAGTAGAGGTCGCAACATTAATTCCAAACGTCACTGTGATGTAGATTTGTAGGCAAGCTAGCAAGGCACTATAGATAAGACAGGATACCTTTGTAGCAGTTCAAAGCAGTGTGGAGAGGAGTGTACTGTAAGTAAAAGTAAGCAGAATGGTCTAATAAATGAGAGTGGACAGGGAAGTGCGTCTGCAGGGTACAAACAGCCTGGTGCCCTGAGCAGTGCTTACTCCCAGCAGTCTCACCTCCTGCCGCCTCATCACTTACGATTTCCTTCTGTCTTTGTGCTACTTCTTATTAACACTGCAGACACCAGCTCATCTACTTTTCACAACCCGTCCTCATTTCTCACGTTAATCCTGTTTGGAATTCATGTTGGTCCCAGCGCGCCGGTGTGAGGATGATACAAGTCAATAGTTTAAGATTTTGCGGTGTGAATAGGGATCAAGTGTGCACCGGTCGGACTCGGACATTGATAATTTAAAGCAGTGTGCATTAAAGCTGCACTAACTGACTTTATTTTTGTATTCATTACGAAAATGCTATCCATGTCCGTGTAGGGCATTGGGATATACGTCCTTTTGACGAAAAAGTAGCGCAGATTTGTGCTGGCGTGACATTATATTTTAGATCGAGTTTTGATGAAACAAGGAAGAGAATGTGTTTCGGGTCGCGGATTGTGACCAATCACCCCGGACCACTGGCCCCCACTTTTGTGAGAAATCTACAGGTCCGTTAGCATAGACAGCTGAGTTAGCACAACAAGACGAGGAGCTAACCTGAAGCTTCGTCTCTTCATCACCGGTTACTGCTTACACAGCAAGACAGCCATCCAAAAGAAAGTCTCGTTCCTCCGCGCTTCCCGGTTCTATCGTTCTATGGTCACGCCATCCACGTGCAAATCCATGTCCATGTATTATCCATATTGGGAGACACTAGCTTCGTCCCAACAGTGGGTGTGTGTGGGGGGCGATAGCTTCGTGGGTGCGGGGAGGGGAGCAGAAAGAGAGAGGCCAGCGGGTCTGCTGCTTCAAAATCCCAAGTCAGTTAAGGCAGCTTTAAGAGAACATTGTGCAGAAGTTTGTAGCCACTGAGGACTTATTTATCAATTTCCCACTAAGTATAAAAGTTTAGTTCAATCAGAGGTGCACATGATCAATGAGATAGCTCAGGGGTGCTAACCATGTAACCTTGCCTGCAAGCTGAATTCTCGCGGTATTTGTGAGTTCACAAACACTCGAGAATACATCTTGTACCGCTCCCGCTTACACTTTTCGAGTCGAACCACTGGGTGTGCGAGCCAATCACGCGCCAGTCTGGGGGTTTAGGGCGGGATATCCGGGTTTGACGAAAGCAAGAAGTGCCGGGCCGAAGCAAAACAAACATGGCTACGCAGGAGGACGGACGCAAAGTCAGTTTTAGCAGAATCTCCTATTTCTTTTTTGAAAGATGAACAGCGAGAGGCGCTTTGTACATTTCTGGACGGCAACCTTGGGCGGGCACACAGCGTCACTTCGCCCAATCAGCTTCAAGTATTCTGCTGCTTACCCCTCCTTTCCCCGAAAGGATTCTCCGGGAGAAATCCCAGATTGATATCGCGGAGAACGCGTTAGAGTTCTACACAATCATCAATCTGGCTTTTGCCAGGTTACTAACCATGAGGCTGACCAGGCACAGCCACATACTTTTACAATATTTATTTTTAAATATGTGAGGGTCACGATTTCTGCCCCAGGAGGCACGTTTTGGAGTAGTGTCCGTACGCATTCGATTGGACAGCTCAGAACTAATCAGAGAAAACAGTAAGTGCTGCAGGAGGTGCAGGAGGCGCATGGCGCCGTAAAGATGGCGCCGTGGCAAGAGCTCTGGTGTGTGTCCTGGTGCACACCGGGGTAGTCTTGCACAGTTTTTCCTAGGTGGTTTTACTGCAAATGGCAAATAAATGAATCTGAATCTGAATCTGAGGAGGTGATTGTTCCAAAAATCTCCATTCGCACCACTTCCTGTTTTTGTTCACTGCAGCTTTAGTTTCTTATTCAATTCTTACCAAATTGATCCAAAGGTGTCACCCATCTCCTCAGACAAAAGGATGTCTTCTAAGATGGAAAAGTATTATGGGATTGGCCTTTGAATTTCAGGGATTGCTGTAACAGTGAGCACAGTATGAACAGCCAGTTTACCTTGGTTCGTTCCACCTCTCTCTGGGCTATTTTTGGTTCTAATGGGAAATGCATTATGTTTAATTCATAAGATGTGAGACATTTGCTGCTGTGACCTCTGTGCCATGACCACACCACACATGGGCTGTCATATTGTTGTTTGTGTTTCACAACAGAGAACAGTGCCCTAACAAACGGACCATAAGGACCAACCAGCTTATTTAGATGCACGGCTTCTCCCTCGGCGACTCTGCGAGACATGCATGATGCACAAGCACTTTCAGAGTCTATTGTAAATCAAAATGAGTCTCTGGTAAATAAAATGCTTGCATTCATTTGGAAGAACGGAACATCAATACCCTCTTGAATTGGAAAATATGTTTGGTCATCTTCATTTTCTGATACCCTCGTACCTCCCGCCCCCAAAAGAACAATACTTTTTGTGACTTGCCGAATCAATGCACAGATTGACAGTGTTTTGTAGCGGAAGGACAAGTGATGCGCCGGGAGCCCGAAAGGTGACACACATATTTCAAATGTAGAAAATGAGCCACTGCTGTTGCCATCGAAGGTGGAGGTCCGGCATAAAGGTGCTCATGGCGAGACAATACGTACGCGCACCATACACTTCAGAGACACTCGTGTATGTAATTAAACCTGATTGATCAGTGGAGGATGGCCAACATGGGTTTTCTGTAGATGATTTAAAGGTTGTATCTCCAGGTGGAGGAGTTCAACTATCAGGACTTGTTCACAGAGAGAGGAGGATGGAGCGTGAGATTGACTGACAGATCTGTGCAGCGTGTGTCTGTATCGGACTGTTGTGGTGAAGAGTCAAAGGGCAAAGTTTTCAGTGTACTGCTCCATCTACAGTTCCACTTGGGCTGTAATTAATGATTATTTTGTTAATCAATTAGTTGCCTAGATCCTGAATGGTCAGTGAATAAGGGATTTTCCATACACTTGACCAAAACAAATCTCGAGCAATGTCTTTGAAGAAGATCAAATAATAAAAAAGCTGACAACCAATAATAATCATAATCAATTAGTTGCGAAGGATCAAACAAGTTGTTACAGCTTGACGGACGAGATCGCGGATACAAGTGATAAAAATGAGTTTCCTCCCCAATGAGTGATACTCGCTTAGAATAGGGTAAGGAGCTCTGTCATGCGGGAGGAGCTCAGAGTAGAGCCGGCGCTCCTCCACATTGTTCTTTACTCATCTCCTTCACGCTGCTGTTTGTCTGGATGGTGATGTAAGAATTACTGATTTGATTTTATGATTCCTACTTTGAAATGCATCTCAACTCAAGAGTATGCAGTGTTTCTTTTATTCATCCATACCGTGGGTGCCAACCTTCATCTTCCTCGACTCAATCCAGTCTTTGTGACATTGAATGCAACTCGATTATGAACTGAGGATGCTGAAAGTGGCTCACAAACACCATTAAGCCCTTTCATGGCCCGGGAGTCATTTCGTGCACTAATCCTGTTTGAAACTCACCTTTAGCTGGCCCTCACAAGCACGCTAGGCATATTTAATTTAGCTACAATCGTCTCACTCATAGTCAAGGCCGCCAATGAGCGCTGTAAGCAAATCTTGAACTTAATCTAATTATCTGAGCAAGATTCAGGTGCGGCGTAGAATGAGATCTCAGCCACGTAAGAATGCCAAAAACAGCCACGACAGCATTTCTTTTGAACCGGAAATATCAAGACATCAATTAGGCTCCATAAATGTTCTCATGTTTTCATTGTTTTAAGACATATTAAGCTTCTGAAGGCTTTACAGAAAAATGTGTGTATAATCTTTTCGTCCTCATAAAGTTGTTTTTCTGGGCCCTGGTGAAATTGTGTTGTGTGGAGGCAGCGTGAACCAACGAACAACATTTTTTATATGCAAAGAGAACAAGCTGTCCCTGAGCAGCACTCGCGGACAAAAAAAAAAGTGTTTTGAAATCCAGAAATTAGTTGGTTTTGTATTTGTTTATTTAATTTTCTTTTAAAGGTGAAAACGCCATAAAGAAGGTCAGTTACAGACTAAAGAGAGGAATACATGAATGATTCGTGTTACTCCTTCTGCGGGGATACCAATGATTGAAAACGTAACCCTCGACCTCCAAAATTCAAAAACAATTCACACTAAATCTATCTGAGAAGCCTTTGGAGTACAAACACATGTGTGGGCTCGTTGGGAAGCTGTAGTCCTGTACTTTTGGCCTCTGATTACTATTACATATTACTCATTTATACTATTATAAATGGGAGCAATGCCTAAAAAGAGAAAGATCAAACTCCAAAATCATTTTCTTTGGTAAAAATATATGAGGGTTGAGTTGGTGTCTGGGGATAGAATCAACTTGACTTTAGAATGACCGCATTTGTATCTGCTGAGATTTATGGACCTGTAATGCAGCATAGCAACTTTCGTTTTCAATCATTTTGTTAGGAGTTTTCCACCTGTATGTTTTTCATATACAGTTTCACAAGGTTATTTATTTCAATGCTATATATATATATCAATACTGTAATTTGATAAATCTCTGTTGGGATGTGTCCATGCATACACACAAGAGTCCAGGGGAGGGTGCAGTTTTGCTTTTACCTATCAAAGTAGAGCCGCTATATTATTGTAATTAGCGTCTTTGCATGTTCCTACCAGACCACCGCAAAGTTCCAGGTCCAATCAGCTGAGTTCTGATCAGCATTGGCAAATTCCCTCACAATTATTATGTTCTTCCCTCACGAACAATCATAAACATGTACATTTGTGGTTGTGTGTGGTCTGGACAAGTGGAGCCTAATGTCACTCACCCGTATCAATCAATCGATCAATTTTTATTAAGATTAAGAGATCCTTTATTCGTCCCACAGTGGGGAAATTTCACTGTACAATAGTTACTAATTAAAATAAAACATTCATTAGTTCATTAGTCCTCATTGTTGTTATTAAACCACTTCATTAACAAATCCTAAACATTAAAATCTGCATAAACATTACAGTTTTTCTCAGTGGCTTTGGTGCATTTCTCACATTATCCTTCACATTTTCACTACAGTTGGTGCATTTCTCAGAACAATTAGTGCAAACTGCAAAACCTTGGGGATAACCTGCAAAAATGCATCACCTTCTCAAAATGAAAAGTGAATTCCTCAAAAGCAAGTCTTCATGTCAATGAAGCTGTCTGTGTCTCAGAATAATATGTCCTGACACCAGTGTTTATGAACAACAGTCACATGACTTAGTCACGTGATCATTGTGAAAGTTTACGCTCTCTGTGTTTTCAATGAAACTCGGTGAGCAGTAAAAACTACAGTAAAGTTACACATGACTGTATTTAGTGAAGTAACTGAGTACAAGACACATTTATATACTGTATGTATGTATATATATTTATGTGCGTATGTATATGTGTGTATGTATATATGTACTGTATGTATTTCACATGTTTACTACATGCTCTTTGCAATTCTACAGCATTGTGCAACAAAAATACAGTCACTTACAGTATTTACGTAGAACAAACATACAGAATATCATTATGGTAGAACTGTGAAAAATGTAAACAATAAAACACAAACCTCGTCATGAGTGAAGATGACAGATTTAGGACTGAACTAGTTCAACAATTTGTATGCGATGACTCAAGTGAAGAAAGTAGGACTATCGGTTTTATAGGGAATGACTATCCAGAAGTTATAAGTATGTTTCATTTTGACTGACAGGACAGAGACAAATGATAATGTTGTAAAACAGCAGAGAATTGTGTGAAAGTAACTGATACATGAACAAAAGCATTTGTAATTTGTTCATTGGAATGAGAAACTGCTGAGATGTGCACCAACGACTCAATGTTGTGGAGGTTGAATTTATAGTTTTTAGAACTTCAAGTCTGATCTGTGAAATACACCAAAGCGACTGAGAAAAATTGTGAAAAATATGAGTGGTGTTAATTAAAGTAGTAATCTGATATTTTTTGATATCCTTTAGCACTACACAGAGTATGTACACCTCTTTCAACCTTAAAACACAACCTTCATTTCATCCTTCATCATTTAACACTTTACATAAGCTCCCCCAAGCGGAATACATGACCCACGGCACTGTACTAGCAAATATAAATTCAGTATAAATCAACATTCAACATGTACAATTATTGTATAACGTTCTCGTCGGCTCACTTCAGGTCAAGTGCAACAGTGAGTTACAGAAAAGACCAGTTTAAGCCTGAAGTAAAGTAACATTTCAATAATGTAATGTGATGGAAACTGTGGCACTAACATCCTTTCACTGATGAGCCTTTTTTTATTCGGATTCTGATGAAGTTGTAAAACTGCTCGTCAGCCAGCCCTGGGTAATTACAAAAGATGGCTTATAAAGATGAAAGTGCTGAACATGCAATCATACATAAGTATTTAAATCATGATTCCTCAGCCCTTCTACATCAGCTGCTTAATGTTAATAATAGTATGTATTATAGCGTAGTATCAAAGATGCTTCTTGGTATTTACTGTGAAGCATTTAATGCACAGAGAGAAGTGGATTGCTTTGTTTAACTGGATCCCATTGGCTGAAAGCAGCTCGTTCCTGGGTCCAGTTCAAAACGACAAAGTTATTTACAGTGATTTACAAACGAGATGAACAAACCAATCCACAAGGCATTCTTTTCCCTGAGGGCAGCGCACAAAGCATCTGGACCTGGAGCGTGCACTTCACTGACTGCCAGGCCAGACAGACTACAGACAGACTACAGACAGACAGACAGATACAGACAGACTACAGACAGACTACAGACAGACAGACTACAGACAGACAGACTACAGACAGACAGACTACAGACAGACAGACAGATACAGACAGACTACAGACAGACTACAGACAGACAGACTACAGACAGACAGACAGATACAGACAGACTACAGACAGACTACAGACAGACAGACAGATACAGACAGACTACAGACAGACTACAGACAGACAGACTACAGACAGACAGACAGATACAGACAGACTACAGACAGACTACAGACATACAGATACAGACAGACAGACAGACAGACTACAGACAGACTACAGACAGACTACAGACATACAGATACAGACAGACAGACAGATACAGACAGACTACAGACAGACGACAGACAGACAGACAGATACAGACAGACTACAGACAGACTAGAGACAGACAGACTACAGACAGACAGACAGATACAGACAGACTACAGACAGACAGATACAGACAGACTACAGACATACAGACTATAGACAGACTACAGACAGACAGACTACAGACTGACTACAGGCATACTACAGACAGATACAGACAGACTACAGACAGACAGACTACAGACAGACACAGACAGACAGACTGCAGGCATACTACAGACAGGCAGACTACAGACAGACAGATACAGACAGACTACAGACAGACTACATACAGACAGATACAGACAGACTACTACAGACAGACAGACTACAAACAGACAGACTACAGACAGACTACAGAGAGACTGCAGACAACAGACAGACTAATAATAATAATAATGCATCAAACTTAAATAGCGCTTTTTTGGACACTCAAAGACGCTTTACAAAACACATAGATATAAACAGACTACAGACAGACTACAAACAGACAGACTACAGACAGACAGACTACAGACAGACAGATACAGTACAAACAGACAGATAGACTACAGACAGACAGATACAGACATACAGACAACAGACAGATTACAGACTACAGACAGACAGATACACTACAGACAGACAGACAGACTACAGACAGACAGACAAATTACAGACAGACAGACTTTACATAGACATTTGGTCTGGGACGTTGAGCGATCTCAGTGGTTGAGTGGTGGCCGGGACAGACGAGGTCAACCAATGAGAGAGCAGCCAGATATGATTCTTTCAACACTGTCTCCTGTGTGTTCCTGTTCCAAAAGATAAAAACAGAAGAAAGAGCAGAAGAAAACAGATACTGCTGTTCTTTTGACTGGCCAGGGGACTTCACAAACGTAACGGTCATTATGATATGATCATAATCATCATCATTATCATAATAATAATGCATTTTATTTATACCACACACCTTTAAAATGTGAACACATCTTACAGTGTAAAGATGTGAATCTTAAAGATGTGAACACATCTAAAGTGCTACAGATTGGGTAAAAAATACAATCAAATTAACTTGAATTAAACCTCCCTAATTCCCACCCAATTTTCAGAACAACAGAACTGACCATTTTAAGATTTGGGTTCGAAAAATGTATAACAGAAAGTTGTTCATGTAAATTCTTCCAATGAGTAGAGACAGAATAATAGGTTTGATAGATTTGTCAGTAATAATAGACCAGAACTAATGCTGGTTATTATCATTTAACAATAAGTATAAATGTCTAAAGCCACTGATTTACAGGAAGCCACGGACTTCCTGCAGCTTGTTAGCAGGTGTCCCAAGCTGAGGTGTAGTGGCATATGTGGTGCACTGTGACATGTGCTTGGCTGAGGAAGGAGCCAAGGACAATCTCAAAAGAAATGACATGATGGGTGTGTTTGAGATTCTTGAGGAGGGTCAGTGATGGCACTCGAGGGCAGCCTGAGGAACGAACATCACATTTTTATTTCCCCTGGATCCCTCATATATGCCTCATGCTATAGGTGTGGACTTTCATTTGTGCTGTTTTCATTTGCGGACTGGATTGGATCAATTTACTTGTTTTCCGATTCGTGGTGATAACAGTAGGCAATTTAAATAGATGTGCTTTGAAAACACTAGTATTCATAAGGCACTACTCTCACATATCCCTCTCTGTCTCTCCACTTGCAGGGCCCCCCCACGGCCTTCTGTCACTCACAGCTAATGGATGTCATTACCCAGTATGCCTACAACGACAGCGTATTCGAGAACGGGACATGGGGCCTCAACGGGACGGAGCACGGGCCGAAGAACGTTTACAACTACTACGCCATGCTGCTCACGCTGCTCATCTTTGTCATTGTGTTTGGGAACGTGCTGGTGTGCATGGCCGTGTCCAGGGAGAAGGCGCTGCAGACCACCACTAACTATCTGATCGTCAGCCTGGCGGTGGCGGACCTCCTCGTGGCCACTCTGGTGATGCCCTGGGTGGTGTACTTGGAGGTACTATATGCACACACACACATGGATGGGTAGGACTGCAGAGGAGTACTCACATAATGCATGCCATACAGAAAATGGTGCTTTTCTCTGCATCCAGTGACAGCTCACATGGCATTTTTCACTCACACCATACATGAAGGTCGTTAATGACCGCGCCCATCACCAATCATTCATACAACACACACACGCACACACACACACACCCACAGCAATATGGGTGCATTGCCTCAAGACACAATGTTTGGAACTTTATGGCTGTGTGGCTTCTCCTTGCCCTGTTCAGTATCTGAGCTCTAAGTGGATCTTTCACATGCAGGTGGCGCCACAAATACAGTCCAGCTGACTTTTCAGAATCTCTTCCCGCCCTGGAGGAGTTAGAAAGGGAGAGGAAGTAGGCCTTTAACTACCCATTAATCTAGTGATTAGTCATTTAGTTGTGTAGGACAAAAACATTTGGTTTTATTCATATTTTATGCAGAAAAGTGGAGCCGCTTGAGGATGCTCTGATAGAAGTGTTTCATCATAAGCAATGAGACATTTACACATTTCCTTTCAATGTTGTATGTACAAGCTCTCCTCTACCCCTAACCCTAACCCTAACCTCTCTGATTTTTTAATGCTGCTTTTTTAATGCTGTAAATGTACATCCTGTAAAATCCACAGGACGTAAATGTTGTTATGTTTTAGGCAATTGTTTTATAAATGTTTACGTTATAAAATATTATTGTTCAAATGTAGTCATTGTGAAACCACCAAATCACAGCGTTGAAGTTTCAAGCTGCAAATCATTCAGAGTTTTGTGGTCTTAGTTATTCAAATCAACCACAATTGACTGTGATTAATGAGGGTCCTTTTTAATCACATTTGATTAAGCTTTTGTCTCAAATTAACTTGGTCCAATTAGAAACACTTCATGCTGTACTTCAGGGATGGCTGGTATCAATTTGCTCGGTGGGCTAGGTAATCCCTGAAATATTGTAGAAAAATAAGAAAGAATGGACTGTATTTTTATTTTATTATAATTTGTTAGATCACAAGTCGTTAATGTGCATAAGCATTGTATTTTTATTTATCTAAATGCTACTTTTGCCAAACAGGGGCGAGTTTTCCTCTGCACTGACTCACTTACACACTCACAGTCTGTTAGGACTGACAGGTGTAAGTCCCGCCTCCCGCACATACACACACCATGAAGGCTAAACCCAAATACTAATACTATTCTTCACTTTTTTCATTGGGATGTTAAATGGATGTGTTTTTAGCTTTTTAATATTATAACTTTACTGGATAGTATTGTGTTTAGTGGTTGACATGGACATTAGCTATACTGTATGTGGCTTATTCTCTTGTGTAATTAAGCCCTCATGATTGTAGATGAATACATGATAAATTATATCCCCGCCTAGATTTATATGACCCGCCACCACTGCTACACTTTCCCATTACACCTTGTGTGTGTAGGGCAGCTCCCTTTATCTTTATCTCTCACTGTCTGCTGCAGGTAAACGGGGCATCACCTCTTTGGTTTGTCTTTGCGAGTCCCGTCCAGAAAAGTGGGCTGCATCTGTAACATGACCTTGTTTTCACGCCCTCTGTCTGCACTGGATGAGCCAATATGTACACCTCCTCATTCTCAAATATTTCTTCAAGTGCATCTCAGTTTCCCAAATGACTCAGATCCATTAGCAAGAGATGACTAATCTATTTGTTGAGGATACATTAGTTTGAATCACTTTCTTGGCAAAAAAAAAAATGCTACACAAAATGTTTGAAAAGAGCTAAAAGAGCTTCTTTGCTTAAAAGAGGCCACTCAAGGTTTACCTGAGCAATAAACACCACTTTACCATTGATACTGTTGATCTAATCTAATTGATCACATTTCAATTCAAGGCTGGGAAGTTCAAGAACCAGCTGCGTTTGTGCAGGGTGCTCACAGCACAAAAGACCAAGGGCAAAAAATGAAAGAGAAATGTGGGAGACAGATAATAGAACATGCGCAGAAGACAAAGGCATCAAAGATAATGCATGCGATAGGAATCCTTCTCTACAGGAAGGTTATCTGGTAAAAGCATGCTGGAGTCTGGGGAGGGTTCTCTTGGAAAGCACCGTGTCAGGCTGATTGCCATCTGAACCCCAGATAAGTATTGCTAATATTTAGTTTTTAAGAGTAAAAATCTACAGCAAGATGTGATAAACAAATGTGCATTGCCTGTTGTAATAGAAAACAGTCCACAACAGTCTGTTAAAGATGTGAGCTGGTGATCACAAGTGTGTTCTGGTAAATTTCACTACAAATAGTGAACAAATATGAGCTAATAAATGCTTAAATCATTTATTCTTTTAGTTTTTTTTATTTGAGTACATTCTGAATATTTGCCACGCCATTATTTCAAGAAGTCATTCATTTTTTTCTCATTCCAAGAGACATTTCTTGTATCTTTTTAAAACAAGATCATTTTACTTTTCCCATTGCCAAATCTTGTTTTAAAGCAAAAAAAAAAATGCTCAAATTAACATACCTTTGGTCAAATCTGAGTATTTCTTTTACTTATTTTGTATCACTTTTTGCAGTGAAGGGCTTTTGTTGTCGTAAGTAAAACTAAACATGACAGCAGCGACTGCGTCTCATTGTGCAAGGTATTAAAACTGTCATTTGAATATTTCACATAAACACTTCTGAGGCAGGAGTGCACCAAACGACCCAGGACAAATGATTTACTCACTGTTTGATAAATATCAGACAAACAGGGAAACAGCTTTTCTGGTGTGAGAGTCGTGCCGTTTTTATTGAGTCAGTTTCTGCTGACGGATAAACCATTCCTATCTCTTACCCTTTTATCATCCAACGGCACTTGTTTAAATTGCTGCAAAGTGAAATGGTGATGTCACCGTTGTGACTTATTGGCTAAAAGTGCGTCATTTACAACAAAACGCTGACCATTCACAATATTTCTGTCAGTGTTCACCATTTTGAAGCTCAAAGCTTTTTTCCTCTCGACAAGCTCAAGATTATGTCCCAGTTCTCCGGTAGAAAATACAAGATGAGGGGTCATTCATGTGCAATTTTCCACTCAGCAAGTGGTATTTACTGTATTTACCAGAGCACCTTAAAGAAGCTATACCCGATTTTTTTTCTAAGTAGTTCATAAAAATGCTTTTTACTACATACAAGTTGTATCATAATACATCATTTAATTGAAAACTTGAGGTAATTGATTCAGCTGTGTAAGAATTACAAGCAGTGAAAAGTGCTGAGTAGAGTCATAGCGGGCCGCTCTTTCTCCTCCGCTCACAGAACGAGCAGCGAACAGCCTGTGTCCTCTAGCCTCTACAGCGCTGCTTAACACCAGGGCTTCAGCTTCGAAATTCGAATATAATTCTAAAATAAAAAATGATGAACAAAATAATTGAATAAAAAAATGTGAACAAATATTAGACAACCCTTGTAATTCGAAATGTATTTAATGACTGCAAATAAAATAGTTAGCTCCCAAAGGTTTCACCGGGACGTGCTAGGCAGGTAACAGCTAAGCTAGCTAGTTGTTTCATGGTAACTTCCGGGTTTTTCGCAATCGCTTTTTGTCACATTGAAACAGTATTTTTGTCATGAAAACGTTAACAGCAAATTCTGAAATCGTCCGTGCATGTGTGTTAAGGATGTATATGTGTACTGTATTGTCCGATTGACGTTTAATGGTGTTGATTGATAGATATGTAGTTGTTTATTGAGCGTGGCTAGCTCCGTTGGCTTCTCTACAGTGTAGTGTGTAGTGTGTGTAGTGACAGGCGCTGATAGCTTGTTGTACTTGCAGAGTAATGGCAGTATTTTACACACCTGAATTACAAACAGAGATTGCATTGGGGCTTCGGTCATTATTGATTTGAGAGTTCTGTTATCAAGAAAAAATGATCGGAAGAATTGCTGCTGCTGCTTTGAGGAGCTCTATAACAAATTATAATTAAATATTATAATATATTCTAAGGTTTTAAATTAATACATTCGGACGCGAAACTAGCGGTATTCTTTTACTTATATATTGTGTTAGCAGTGCGTTGCTTTAGTGCCATTTCATCAGTGATTGTTGCACAGCTTACAAGAAGTTGCGCTACTGCTAATGTTAGCATACGTATCAGATCGCAAATAAAACTAGGTGGCTCCGTGGGATGAGAGCGCAGGGGAAATGAGAAGCCATTGAGCGAGTTGGGGGGCGGTGCTAAACATTCAAACATTGCAGAAACGGGTATAGCGCCTTTAAGGGACCTAAGAGTAATATCCATCTATCACTTTATTGGTTGATTTTGAATTAAGTGGACAACTTTTATGGAAACAGGAGTCATATTGATTTTGCAATGAGATTAGAAAGACATATGTTGTTTGCAGCATCAGTGCTTCTCTTAGTTCGTAATCTAAAACTGCTGCACACATCCTCACATTAGGTACAAAAAACCCAAGTAGTAAGTAATCTCACTAAAAGAACATTCATTCATTCATTCATTTTCTACCTCCTTATTAGTGCATTTCTGGGTCGGGGGGGTGACAATCAGAGCTGCCACCTACTGCTCATAGCACCAGTCCCTCTGATCCTCTGCAGGTGGTGAGTCTACAGTCCACTACGTCAGTGGTGCCACAGCCTGGATCTTTCAAGTAATCCCTCTAAAAGAACATTCATTGTGAAACCAACTTGTTACATGCAAATGACAAATGCCTTTGTTTGTTATATTGTTGTTATCAAGTTGCGCACAGCCCATTTTCAAAATATTCCATTTTCTGTGGTGTTTTATTTTTGTTTTTACAGCTTTGAGCCATAATTATCATAATCACAATAAAGAAAGGTTTTGGAATATCTCAATTTGTGTAAATGAGTCTTTCTGATGTAAGTATAAGTAAAAGTAAAACTGACCTTTGAACAATATTAACATACAATACTCATACAATATTCACCAGTATATTTTTCTATGTTAGCCTAATGAACAGAAGAAACCATTGACATTTTAGAAACTTCATAACGCAAGAGGTCCTCACTACAATCATATTCCTCAGCCGACTACAACTGTTTTACTTTTTGTTTTTTGAGGGAGACAAACCGTTCAAGGACTGGCTCTTCCTCTTTCTCCCTTTGCACATTGTTACAAAAGCAAAAAGTGCTTTGATAAACAACATCCCAACTCCAGATAGTGGAAAAGCGCCTGCTCTCAACCTTAGTGTTTGTGTACAAAAGGACAATTAGGTTGCTGGGAAAAAACTGGACACAGGCCGCTCTCATGAATACCTTGGAGCAGTTACTGGGAGAAGGTCAGTGCTTTGGAGAGAGAATCTTATCTTATTATTACCATCACCTTGAGGAAATATGTTATATCATTGCCGCCAATGACGTCTGGGTTACATTGTCGCATCACAAACAAACATGGCCACATCCACTATACCTAATTGTTCATGACATTATTTAGAAAGGAAAATATGTCCTCAACTATAGGATATTTTTTGACCGGTACTGCTTGACCTCTGCAGAACATACAGCCAGCCATATGTCAAGTACTATGACTGTGGAACAAAGCCTGTTATCTCCTGCCCCCCATTGTGTCCAGTCTGTGCAGAAGTGGGAAGAAGAGCTCACGTTTAAAGGCAGGTTCAAGGATCAATGGATGACACATCAATGCACATACTCAACTGGAGGTAAAGAGAACTGAACCTGGAGGAGCATGTGCACTGGCTGGAAAAATCTACAAAAAACACATCTGCAAAATAATATAAGTGACGACAGCAAACACGGGGCTCCAACATGTGATGTTTCACTTTGTACGCATCAAGACAAGCGGCCACCCTTTAAAACATCGGTGCAGATGTTATAGAATAAAGTAGAACATCCCCTTTGAGACTGCTGTAGACCTAATTACCAGATTTATAAACCGTGCAATGTTAGTATCAAAGCTCTATGTTTAAAATGTAGTTATCCTTTAGATAAGCTTGAAGTATATGTAAATGATATTTTAAGATGAAAAAAAAAACCTATACACCTATGCAGTTATTCTGAACATTACCATTAAGAATGATCAAGTACAGTTCTGTTACAATCGCTATTTTAACCATCACTTTGGATCAATATGCCATAAGGGCTCTCAACATTTCCTCAGAGGTTAACTACATACAGTTTCCACCATTCAGCTGTGAATTTTTCAATAAAATATTAAATGAATTCTGATTACTTTCCACCTCTGCCATTATATTTACATTCTTCAAGTCGACCTCTCCGTAGCTCTTCCTCCTTTTATAGAGTGATTGCGCACGGAACTGTCAAATTGTCCTTTAGGGCCTTGTGTTTATGAATAATTCTGCGTAATTGAGGTATATATGTTGTAGTGCTCTGTGGCAGAAGGATTTGAACTTGTGGCATGCAGTGGGTCACGAGGGCCCAACATAGAATCTCCTCCGGTAATAGTCAACAGTCAATAATGTGCATGATCTGAGCGGGTTCACAGAAGATCTCTCCAGCCGCTTGTTATATATATATATATATATCTATATATACTGTAGATATAGATATAGATATATATAAGTATAGATAGATCTAGTATTTCTTTTGCTCCTTACTTTACTGTCTATCCACTAGCCTCTGGGTTGTTTCTATAGGGCATGCCATATGATGTAGAAAAAAGCATTATATTGCCTTGATCCTCCTGTGTCTCAGTGGGTCTGTGATGATTATCACCGTGATCAGATTTCATTGTAAAAATCAATAGTCCCATTCCTGAGACTGTTTATATACCAGATTGAGTCTGTGACTGTTCTCTGCAATGTGGAATGGAATATCAGCCAACCCAGATAGCAAAAGGACATCGTTTCAACATTTAAATAGTGTTATGGCCTGTGATTGAATAGATGTTGAAAAATGACGTTGAACTGCGATTGAAAGCGCTCGATATGATAGATGTCGAACACAACGTTGATTTTTGATCTTTTCTGACATGGAATCAATGTCATGCAAATAACATTGATTAGGAGTTGAATAGATGTCGAAATTCAAATGTTTTTTAAACATGGATTCAACATTGATTAAACGATTGAAATATGCCTATATTCAACCTTTTTTAAACTATATTTTGATTATTGGATTTACTTACCGCGTCACCACCTAAATCAACCACTAAACATTCACCGCGGTCATCATGTTGAGTCATTTACACAGGCATAACCAGTCCAATATGGATCTGAGGCATAATTCATCTCCTCCTGTTGTTTGTTTACATTACGCATCCATATAGCACTCAGAATGACAAGTTTACCAAGGTATTTACATTACAAAATTTTACTGCGCATGCCCCATTTAAATCGTTATTTGGTGCCTATAGCGTGACAGTGCCTCCTGCAGTCCCAAGACAGGTATTACAGCATAAGTTACATCTTTTTTGTTTTTTTGCATTACGAAACACGTACAGCCCAGCACTTCAGCACTTTTGCTTCCATGAATAAATATAGTAAAAAAAACAATAACCTGCCTCCATGAAGAATGTACAGTAAATTAAAAACAAACAAACAAAAAGCATTTGGAGCAGAAGCACATGAGACATGGAGAAGAGACAGGAGATTGAGTTTTGACCAAATACCACAAAAATAAATAGAAAACCCATTGCTTATGGTGATATATTGGGGTAGGTTTTAAGTGTAAAACTATAAAAGTAAAATAAATAAATACATATCTCCCCAGGATCCAGTCAAGAATGTATGAATTATAGGCAAGTCAATGTTAATTTATACCGCATTTCAAACACAAGGTTACTCAATGCGAATATATATTCCCTCAATTTGTTGCCAACACAATGTAACCACTGTATAATACTTTGTTTCATAAAAGTACTTATTTACAGGGCCATCATAATTAAGGCTATCCAGGTAATTGTAGTGTAGCAATAAAACGTTTGTAGAAGTGGTGCAGATTTGGTTAGTGTCACGAGGAACACTGGTACACAGCATCATTTTCAATATTTAACGGAATTATACACAACGAGCAATTTGTGCCAAAAAATGTGTTCAATTTCATTCAAAACTGGAGTTCAGTGTGTTTTGGAGCTTATTTTTTTGTATTTTCAATGAATATTTGCAGTAACACAGTTATATAACATCACTATTTTCAAAGATATGTACAATTAATGCCTGTTGGAATACATTTTAATGCGTTTTAATTACATTTAAGGCCTTTATTTCACAATTCATTCAATAATAAATAAATGACCCTAACAAATTGATATATTGCCAGACAGTAGTGCATTTCTTTAAAAAAAAGAAAGAAAGAACAGAACAGATCATTTTAGAACACACAATATGAAGACATCCTAATTGCATTTGAGATGGTGCTGTAAAAATTGCATTACTTGATTGCTTTGTTGTTCGTGATATCAACTTGGGACTTCTGTAAAAGAGAAATGGAAATCATTATTAAAGCTTTTAGATTTGGTTTTAATGCTTTTTGATTTTTCTGTCTGACAGTGAATGACTAGTACAAATGAAGTGTATGTGAAATGCTGTATTTACTCACAAATAAATATTTAATTGGCATTACCCCTTGTGTCTTACCATGACATTTTTTTTATTTTACATTATAGGCTATTCAACTTTAACCTTATAAATCGCAGTGTGCTAATCATAGATCGTGGCTTTACCGAAGTGCTTTAGCCCCCTCTATTGTGTGGGGAAAGTTATTGTTAAACTAAGCAGCGAATTATTAACTACCTAATAAAACCCATTTGCATAACACAACCTTAATACCATCCTTGTTCCCTTATCAACCGGGTGCTGAGGAATTGTAAGCAGCTAAAAACAGCCCCTTAAACTGAGCTTTTTTGGTGGCAAAGTTTAACGTTAGCTTGGCATAATGTTGGTTACACATCAGCTTCTGACAAACTACTAAGAAAATAGCATAACATAGCCTAAAGCAACACCTTACATTCTATTTATTAGCTCACTGATCACACCCAAGACGATGATTTAAGTTTAGAAGCGATGAGCACTTACCAGTTCTGACTTTCTCCGTCTCCGAGATGCAGGGGCGCTGTACACTTAACTAAAATCTCCCGGGCTTGTAGTCCTTATATCGAAACAACATTGATTTATTGGGAATTTTTCAACCAAAAAAAATATACAACCGATTTTTAACAGTGATTCAATGTTACACTTTCAATGGTTAAAATTCCATCTGTAATTTAAGGTTGATTCAATGTTACACTTTCAATGGTTAAAATTCCATCTGTAATTTAAGGTTGATTCAATGTTACACTTTCAATGGTTAAATTTCCATCTGTAAAATAAGGTTGATTCAATGTTACACTTTCAATGGTTAAATTTCCATCTGTAAAATAAGGTTGATTCAATGTTACACTTTTAATGGTTAAATTTCCATCTGTAAAATAAGGTTGATTCAATGTTACACTTTTAATGGTTAAATTTCCATCTGTAAAATAAGGTTGATTCAATGTTACACTTTCAATGGTTAAATTTCCATCTGTAAAATAAGGTTGATTCAATGTTACACTTTCAATGGTTGAACTTATGTCCATAAAATAGTGTTGATTCAACATTCTTTTTTTAATTATTGATTTATTATCTGTAATAAAACATTGAATCAACATTTTTCTTTCAACCTCAACCAAAAGTCAACCATCTGACCCTAAATCAATGTTGAAACGATGTCCTTTTGCTATCTGGGAAGAAACATGAATGAAGTGAATCGTAGACAATAGTTTGTCTGAGAAATATCTACAGGTCTGGACACCTACATTTTATAATAAATTTCATCATTGGAGTTTGCCAGAGCACATATACAATACAATATTTAAGAGGTTATACGGTTTATGGTCAGTGGTTTTCCATTGGCTGCTGGCAATAATCCCGGGATTAAGGATTAAAGCAATTATGGTATTTTCAGAGACGATTATTAATTAAACCAAATAAAGGATCACTCTCTTTAGGTTCCAGTGTTGTATTACACACACTTTCTCACTATTTACGGCCATTAGTTTCCATTCATTTGCTGTGTTTATTATTATTAGTAATCCTTATTATTACATGCACTGGATTTAATTTCTGCAACAAAAAGTGTCAAAAGCGGTTTGGTTGTTTCAACATTTATCACAAAGAAGCTTTTAGCTGTGACTAGGGCTGGGCGGTATAAACGGTATAAGCGGTAGACGGTATACATTTGGCCCACGGTAGAGATTTTTGTTATACCGGCATATTGCGATACGTCATTATGTCATTAAATTGCGCAGGCTCTGACGCCAGCAGAAAGGACCAAAACAAACCGGCATTCAGCAGCATTAGCCTAGCACTATTAGCCTAGCATTAGCCTAGCACTATTGGACACCACTGGAAACAACGAACAACAGCACGGCATTAACACCGTGTTTCTGTCTATGTATTGTTGTCACAGCGGCCCCAGCAGAGGTAAATACACACACAGTAATCACAGTTTAAGAGTCTACCTTTTGGCCAATCAGTGTCAAAGGGGCGTAGGCTCAAAGCGCCAGCGTGAGCCAAAATAGATCCATGCGTGTGCCGTGTCCGCAGCATCACAGCAGAAGTTTGGGAAAGTTAGCGTCAGATTCGGACCTCCGCGGTCAATATCTCACGAAAGCTACTTTGTTAAACAAAATTATTTGTGCCAAAATGATCATTTACATCAATTGTTCAAATCCAATGCGCTGTTTTAATGAACATAAAATCCATTGAATCATCCAGCGCAGAGAAAAGCGCTTAGGGAGCGTCAACAAATGGCAAGACCATCTTTGTAAACAAACAGCTTTTACTGAAGTCATGCACCTGCACAAAACTCTCAGACACTATAAATCAGGGATCTCCAACCTGTGGCTCGGGCGCTACCAGTAGCTCGCCAGCCCCTTTCAGGTAGCTCGCCAAAGGATTTAGAATTTAACAAATGATATTGAATTAATATTTTTTGAGCCATTACATATTTACTAGTATAGGATTATACAGTATTTATGTTTAGTAGTAATCATGAGATAGATTTTTATTACGACTGCAAAAAGGAGTAGCTCTCGGCCTCTTCGTTTGTATAAAAGTAGCTCTTCGATTGAAAAAGGTTGGAGACCCCTGCTATAAATAATGACCATGTCTAACTCCTACAGACTTTGTTTTCATCATTTGTGAGTTTTTTATATTTTAAATGAATGCATATGTTTTTCTTTTTAAAAATTGCTTTTACAGTGAATGGTATTTACTGTAACATACATAAATAATGTATGTTATTTGTCTCTTTATTCGATATATAAAAATAAAAAATAAAAAAAAAATATATATATTAGATTTTAATATATATATAATTAACAATCTTGACTATTTTATGCAAGAACCTGCTAGACCTATATTGAAATTCACACACCAAATTATACCGCGATATATACCGTCTACCGTCTATGACCCAAATTATACCGCGATATGAATTTTAGGCCATATCGCCCACCCCTAGCTGTGACTCCTCTGTGGCCTTTATTTTCTAATGCTAAATTAGCATTAATTACAGGTTTTGTGCTCACTGTTGAGTCTCGAGCACATGGACGCTGGGAACATTATGCACGCCTCCAGTGAGTTAAAACATTTGTGAGTAAAAACACAGCCACAACATCCGTGAATGCAAAAGGGCGAGTCAACATCATGTAACTACGTTGTTGCTCACAAGTGCACTTACGAATAGAACGTGAAAAGAGTCTTTAATCAGGGCTATTATGTCTGTGCAAGAATCTGATTGCCATCGGTTGATTATGCAAACAAAACACGACAGATTTCTGTAGAGATGAAGTGGGTGAAAGCCAAGAATTAATAAGATGATATTTTGTATTGACAAAATGGCATAAAACGTAAGGCTATCCACAGAAACAAAGATTTTTTGTTGTTGTAATAAACGGTTCAATGATATAATCCCACATTCATCAAGATCCTAAGTACGAGCGCTGTGTGTGCCATAAAAGAACTATGTAAGTGGTAATTATAAGGGCAAGAGTTAATGGGCAAATAAACGTTTGGGATCAGGTGAGGTGAGAAATGAAAGAGACTGCAGAGAAGACTCCAGGCCCTCGTCACATTACTCCTCTTTTAATTATACACACGGCCTTGAGACAGACATTAATCACATTCAAAATATAGGAAAGGTGTTAGAAGGCACTGTGAGGAAGATCCATGTTATCCCTCTAACATAAAGTGGCATCTGACACAGTAGCCTCACTCTGCTGCTTTCATCAGGCCCATTCTATCCTGGGATTTGACCAAGTAATAAGGCAGTATGAATATAAATAGTTTTCGATCATATCTCAACTCTGTAAGTCACCTGGGGCTGTCATCGAGGATGCATCCCACACAATGATTATATCCCTGGGTTGCCTATAGTTTTTGGCATAATTGAATGTTTCATTCATAAAGATGGAATAATGAGACACAAAGACGTGATTAAGCAATCAACACATGAAAACATGCCATCAGTCATGTGCGCCTGTGCCTGAGTTGTTCTTCAAGGATTGCTGTCAGATATGGGAACATATTATCTTCTGGAATCAGAACAGACAAGTCAAGCCAATTCAATCTATCACCATATAAAATGCAATTGTTCTCTACGTCTTTTTTATGACAGCTCATTTCCATACCGGCTGCGCTCATGGCTGACTTTTGCTTTTATTCTTCTGTCCTCCACTTTTGCTTCCTGTTATTGATGCAGAAATAATGTGAAAGCATTTACAAGAGGGCTTGACTGTCATAGTGGCTTTTTGTTTCTAAGAGAAAACACATTGAAAATGGCTTCTTCTCCGCAGGCAAGTGGTCTATAGCTTTGTCCTGTTGACTCTGACGATAAACTATGACTTGTTTGTGTGTTTCTTCTGTCTTTTAGGTGGTGGGAGAATGGCGCTTCAGTAAGATCCACTGTGACATCTTTGTCACTCTGGATGTCATGATGTGCACGGCCAGCATCCTTAACCTCTGTGCCATCAGCATTGATCGGTAAGTGCACTGCTCCTCAGTTTGTTTACCCTGTCTGCTTTTTAGCCTGATGTTTGTGAATTAAAAAACTGCTTCCTTTTAGCACAAGGCAGTAGAGCTCACGTATTTGTAAGCAATTGTTGTGTGCAGACATGCATTGTATACGGTGTGTAACATCTTCCCATTACTGTAAGTCGACTGTGGCTCCAGCCACTAGCCGTAATTACAGCCAAGCAGATGTTTCAAGGTTACCAATACACAGTCCTTATTATGACAAAGTGATGCCATTATGTGAAAAACATCTGTACAGGGATTTACTAGAAGGAAAGGTACTTTCCAAAAGTAATAGATTTTAAGAAAAAAGGCATTAGTTCTACCTACAGCACCACATCATCCAAATGTGTGGCAGTGGCTCAGAGTTGGTGTTCATCCCATTTATTATGCTTCCCAATTTTGTATTGTACACATCCCTCCATTTTCTTTCATTTTCTCCAGAGAGACCCAGACTTAACATAAGATACTTCTTTATTGTCTCCCATAGGAGACACATGCTTTACGCCACCGTACACGATAAACACTAAGAAGACCAAAATAGACACAAGTAAGACCTCATCAGAGACCTCTAGGACCAGAGAAAGTTAATAACAAGATATCAAAACTCCACAATCTTGCACTTCAGAAAACTTAAAGTGCAATATTTGGTTGCATTCCCCCTGAGCCTAAAGTGCAGACTTTATTGCACTTCCCCTGAGCCCATGCTTCCAGAGTTCCAGAATTTTTTTGTTTTTTTCAGGTCAGCTGACGTAGACATCCCTTAAACACGTCTCGGGTCTTCCCGGGGGTCTCCTTCTGGTGGGACCTGATTGCAACATTTCCCAAGAGAGGTGTCTTAAACAGATGCTCTGTGTCTGACCTCTGGAAAAGTCATTTTATGCATCTGTGATCTTGTTGTACACTAAGCTTAGTTGTGGGTGGAACAATGAAATGAAAATCTTTGTCTTTGCCTTTTTACTCACCTTCAGCATATTCACTGAACATGTGAGTGTCCTGAAGTGGGGACACCTTGATATGTTCCATGTTCTGAAGTGGCATTTCAGGGCAGTTTTACAAGTGGATAAGAATTGTTTAGAAATAGATTTCAAGGCCAGGGACAATAGCCCAACTAGGCAGAACTAGGCAATTATTATAATCATTTCAAAATAGCGAGGGTCTGGATGTGGCTCAAGCAGCTCATTTCATGAGCTCTGTTTAAACGCATTTGATTGGACAGCTGTCAACAACAAACAGTCTGCGCATAGGCAATTGGCTACTTTTTCTGGTTGGTTTGCTCATAATCTGCATCTTGAATATTTGCGCCAAGCGGGTTTTACTTTTGTCACTTCTATGACCCATGATGCTGTTGAGAATGTAGAAGGGTCTGGCTGGTCAGGAAAGGAAAACGAATTAGTTTGTGGACACACAACTGAACAATATTCAATCCTAAACGAACAACATCTATTACCATTCCTTCTGAATATGTATGAGATTTGTTGAGTGGAAGGTTAAGTATATAATACGCATGTTTACATTTTATTCTGATATCTGAACAAAAGTAACTGTTTTTGGCATGTACACCAAACCCTCAAACAGACAGAGCACTGCAGGGAAAGAAGAAGCTGGATCTTGAAACATCAGATTTGATGGGAGGATCAGCCCGATCCAGGGGCAGTGAACCCATAAACTGTATAAAAATCCTCAGTCTATGCCGGTACGCAGCCAAATCCAGACACGGTGTAGCAGCTAACATAGCTAAAGCTACTGTTAACAGGGCTGCAATAATAACACATGAGCTGGAACACAGACAGAGGCGGCTCTAAAGCAGCTACAACATGATTAATGAGGCATGAGTTTTGCCACAGCATACCGTACCTTGGCGGCCTCCTTTATGCCCTTCTTCATTGTTAAAGGTCGTAGATTGGATTAAAATACTCTAAAATGTATTCACATTTTTGGAACAGACATGTACAATTGTTCTTGCAGGTGAATGGAGGACAGGCATTCCAAGTATACCTTTGTGGACTTTGACTGGCAGGCTCTTTGTTCCTCAAAAAGCTTGAATGATAAACAAATACATCAACACTTTTTACATAGCATTTATTTACCCCCTGTGAACGTTCTTCTTTTGAAGTGTAAAACATAAGCCTCCTCCTGTTTCTCACGTCCATGTCCAGGAGAATACCATTAACATGTGGATCAGTGCAGTCAACAAAACTTATATCAAAATGTCTTTAAGTGTCTTTTTTATTTTGTGCTATGCGGATTAATTGTCTCTTTAATTTAATGTGCTTTGTTGTCCTAAACCCGTGTGTTTATGTTTGTTGCACGTTTCTTGCGTTTAGGAAGTACATGCGCAGTGTACGTTGCTAAACCAATAAAACAGAAGAAAGTAATTTGGCCGTTGCCTCCTGCTTAGGATTAGTCAATTCTAATCAATCAGTTCAACCAAAGCATGAAACCAACCAATCTCTCTTCTTGTCATTGGCTCATCAACATTAGGATTCAGGCTTGAGGACTGCTCTATTCTAGCGCCCTTTTGCTTATGTCCAAGGCGCCAAACTATATACAATTTTCCATGAAGCAACAGGACAAGAAAATCATCCACTACCTTTTCAAATTGCAAAAAGTAAATCTTGTACATTCAGGACTCACTGATTTGTATAATTTACTGATATAGAAAAAATACCACATTAAAAATGCAAATCATTTTCATAATTATGCAACTCATTTCTGCTTTCAATTAACTACACTGTAAGTAGCACTTGAAATTCTTTTTCACCTGTATTCAACCCCTTTTAGTGAATGGGTTGTACTTGGCTGTCACTGAGGCTGGACTAAAAGGGCCATCTTTGTTCATTTTCAACCACTTTAGACTGTTTTTAATGTGGCAGATGCTTTGATCTGTGGTTTACAAACAGCATGTGCCTCATGGACATTACAAGTACCTCTCTAACCTTATCTTGTCGGGATCGCAGGTACACTGCAGTTGCCATGCCGATGCTGTACAACACTCGCTACAGCTCGCGGAGGCGGGTGACGGTCATGATCTCGGTGGTGTGGGTGCTCTCTTTTGCCATATCGTGTCCCCTGTTGTTTGGCCTAAACAACACAGGTAAGAACAAAAGCCTGAGAACTTTTACTTTTCCTAAATGTATGTTTGAAACAGCCTTATGAAAATACAATGCTGCTCTTGTTTTTACATTTTACACAACTCTACTCTCTTTTACACAACAATGTATTATTTGCAACCAGAGTTCAGGAACTGGGACCAAATTTGAACAGTTTGATCAAACACCCACTGGGATCTGACACATGAATGCCTTAACCTTTAGGTGATATTTTTTGCATGTTCTGAATGTTATGTATTTGTGTCAGCTCTACCACTGAACTATTGAAATATACGCAGCAAATAATAATGGTTCAAATTGAACTGTCTCTATGTTCTCTCTTTTTATTCTCCTCTAACCAAGAGCCAATGCCCCAACAGTCCCAGAGAACACATTCTCTGTTCACAATCACTTGTTTTCCAAGTGTTCACACTTCAGTCCCAAGTGAACTAAGTGTTAATTCTGCCTAAATCTGTTCATGATTCTTGCCCATTGTTCATAAGAACAATGTGCATGTATAGATTCAAACCATTCAAAACATTATTAGAAAAAGGTTTTCCCAATAAATCATCAAATAGGATAAAAAAAGGAATAACGTTTTCCTGCTCTCTATCAGACAATAGGATAAAGATGTTATTACCTTCTTATGTTTTGAGGTTCGTCTTCGTCAGAACGTCTTGCCAGGTCACATGCCATGCCCTTCCCTGCCACAGGGAAGGGCATCCAATCAGGCTGAAAGCTGATTGGATGAGCTGAATGATAGTTCTGTCTGAAAGATCCAACAGAACATGTGAAATCTAGGGTACGAACCCAACTGTTTAGAGAGTTCAGTGGATTTTATTACATCATTCAATTTCTGTGATGTGAAATTTGGGCATAAAACCTTGTATGACCACAGATCTGTTTCTTTCACAGCCACACGTGATGACACTCAATGTGTGATCGCCAACCCGACGTTCGTGGTGTACTCCTCCATCGTGTCTTTTTACGTCCCCTTTATCATCACGTTGCTGGTTTATGTGCAAATTTACGTGGTTTTACGGAAGCGAAGAAAACGTGTGAACACCAAACCAAAGCGCAAACTGTGTCAGCGCCCTGAGCCTGATCTGCCCACCTCCATAAAGGTAAACTCACTACACGTAACCTCACAATAATATAAGAGAAGCTCATGTCTGTGGGCAACTGTCAATGTTGGGGAAAAAAACACTTTAAAAATGTTGCTTCTCATGTGCCTGGTGTATACTCCCACAACTTCATATTACTGCTGGCTTAACATGACACCTTTATGAAAGTCAGAGGTGGCTTGTGTGCACCTCAATGACTTCTTTAGCGGATTATTGCGGTCTTTCTGTAGCCCTTAGTCCTGCTGCGGTGTCCTCTCCAGCTGTATTTTACAGTGTATGCACGGCAGCGCTCAGTACTACGACCATCAGGTTAGATATCTCTGCGATCGCACATCAGCAGTCATGAGTTCAGGTGGTAGAAAGATGTATGAAGGGGATTTACAGCCTTAAAACCTAAAGGTGCTTCTTCAAGTGGTTTTAAAACATATCCAACATTTGCATTTATGAAGTGACTGCATTCATCTGTTTAGTTTGATTCTGGGATTCAAGTACAGCAACATTTACATTCCATTTCTGAATTATTAAAGAATGCAAAAGCACATGACAGTGCATATAAGTTCTGCTCCACACTTGTTAATGAATAAGTTTATTCAGTCATTATTTCAGAAGCAGCAGCTCAAGAATGCCCTTTCAGTTAATTTGTTCTTTTTATGAAACCGCAATCAATAACTTTCTCAAGCCAATTATTTGCAATGGTTTTATAGATGGTGCTGTAACGGCGCACTGTAGAATGGTAAAGCCAGACAAGAAAAACATTGATTTTCTTTAAGAGACACAGACAATGGATAACATCTACACACAAACTTGGTCCATCTCCAGTTCCACCCTGATCCACACAAACCTTCCTTGTGTAACGAAAATATTTCATGAACATTTCTGAACAGGTCTGAGTGTCAAAAAATGTTAAGCAACACTAATTATGATGGGTCCAAATGACCTTTTGCTTTCCTGAGTATTGATTGTTCTGTCATAGTGAAACCCAGGGGCCTCAAAGAAGCCAAGTTATGCCTTTGATCCAGATCACTTTAGTGAGCTCTTCGGAATACTCAAACACTGTATTGTAAACCCTTCAATAATATATTAATTCCATTAGTTCAATTATGTCAACGAAACAATGCAGACCTATCTTTTTGTGTAGAGGTTGTTTAAATAGGTTTAAAACTGTCATAGTTTGATCATTTAATGGTTAAGTATCATGAAGCTGGAAATCCTTCCTGGAGAACAGATGCCTCTGACTGACGCAGTGAAACCTGTGCTTAAACCTGTGCTTAAACCTGTGCTTAAACCTGTGCTTAAACCTGTGCTTAAACCTGTGCTTAAACCTGTGCTTAAACCTGTGCTTAAACCTGTGCTTAAACCTGTGCTTAAACCTGTGCTTAAACCTGTGCTTAAACCTGTGCTTAAACCCGTGTCGACGGATTTGACCCTGTATCTTCTGACCTGACAGGGCTTTTTGTTTCAGGAGAAGTGCACTCATCCAGAGGACGTGAGGCTGTGCACCATGATTGTTAAATCTAATGGGAGTTTTCCTGTCAACAAGAAGAAAGTGGTGCGTGTAGCTTCTTGACTTTTATCGCAAACTATTTTGTAGTACCTTGCAAAAGTATTCACCCCATCCATTGAGTCAACACAGTGGAATCTGCTGTGTTCCAACTACAGAATCTCTACCAGCTTTTTATATCCAGACAAACATGTATGACCAACAGCTCAGGCTCCGTAACATTAAGAATGCATTGCTATAGTGCTCTTTTGGGCACTCATACATGCCTCACATGGCATTATTAATTCACTCCATATGTGGTGGTGGTGATAAGCTCCTACAGTAGCTGTCCTGGGTTTTTGGGATGACCTGGATTTTCCAGATGGAAGGTAAACGCACACCTCAGCCTTAGATTGTCCTCTACATAATCCAGACGCTAAACTGCAGCTGTAAGTAGATGTGCTATACCAGGATTTTTTCTATAGTATGTGTTCATGATAAATATGTTTTGCAGTTGCATGCTTACTTGTACATGCTTTAAACCTTTTACCAACCTCATTCCTGACCTGTCTGTGCTGTGTGTTCATCACAGAACAGATAATTAAATAATTCCAAAATCTGGGAAAGGGATCATGTATCAGTTTGCTTTCACTCATTTGTCTGCCAACAGAATATGAAAAGTGCAAAGGATACTTACTCAGCAGGCTTCATTCAGGATAATGCTTAGACACAGAAACGTCATCCTGAATTCACCCAGGATTGAATTATAGAAAAACAAATATAAAAAGGCATCTGGACTGTATTAGCTATCCCTGCTAACCTAATTAAACCCCGCTGACCTCATTATCTTAAAGTCCAGATGGCTCCTCGAGATATGTGTTTGTAACCTTCGTTTCACATTAAAGTTACACAGGTACATCATGATAAATTTGTTTTCTCACCTAGAAAATGTATTTTGTTGTTGCCTGATTTAGATATTTATCAAAGATGGGAATGAGGGGGAAGATCTGGAGTTGGATGAACTCAACAACAGTGGGGACAGTCAGAAACTCAGGCAGCAGCCCCAGTGCACTCTGGGAGATACTCCAGCTACAAGCAACCAGATGCTAATGCCGAATAAAGCCAACGCTAGCCCCACCTCATGCCCAGCTACGCCCCCAGAGGACGGGAGAGCTGAGAAGAATGGAGAGCGCCCCAAAGAGCTGCTGGCCAATGCCACTGTGGTGACCAAAGCCGTTCAGACCCAGGCCTTACCCAATGGCAAAACACAGACCTCTATCACGACTCTGAGCAAGAGGAAGATATCCCAGCAGAAGGAGAAGAAGGCCACTCAGATGTTAGCCATTGTTTTAGGTAAGTCTCTCTTGTGGATCTGATCAGAGAGGGTTATCATATCATGTTGTGTCCACCTTGTGTTTGCATTAAAAATAAAAATTATGGTCCTTTATGGCGTCAAAATAGGGTCTGCTTAAACGTAACCGTAAAGCAGGAATTGTAAACGTAGGTTGTAAGTATTGTAAACATAAAAAAATATTGTAAACGAAAAAACTGTAGCGTAACCGTAAAGCAGGAATTGTAATCGTAGGTTGTAAGTATTGTAAACATTAAAAATATATTGTAAATGAAAAAAATTAAAACTTACATTTACGGTTCTGATTTTTCATGTTTCGCTTCAAAAGTTACGTTTACGATTCACAAGTTACGTTTACGATTCACAAGTTACGTTTACGATTCACAAGCTACGCTTACGGGTCAAAACTTACGGTTACGATACATTTTTTATCTGACCCCTTTTTGGAGGGGCGGGCTCAGCGCCCATTGGCTGGAGACACCGGATGTCACAAAAGCAAAACACACGCACGTTGCTACAATCTTTACAGTCTGGTTACTACAGAAGACGAAGAACAGGCTTCAGGCCATCTACGGAGACCTGCGTACATACATGCTAAGAGCAAACTTCATAGCTGGTAAGTGTCTGTGTCCTACAGAAGCTAATAATGAAAAAGTCCAACTCCAACCCATAAGTGATCACTTGGTTACATCATGTCGCTATAAGAAGAGAACCCGCTGCTACCTGATTTAATCATGATCAGTCAAGTTAAAGCCAGCTCACTTTTAGCGCCGCTATAACAAACAGCTGACGTTGCTAAAATGCTAACATTAGCTGTTTTGCTAAATAAGTAGCTAGGGAGGCTCCTTCGTTTTAGGCCCAGTCCCAATACCCACACTGCACCCTACGCCCTCCTATGAAGTGTGCATTTGTTTGAAGTGCGCGCAAGGGTTTGAGTGCGCAGGTTGCAAGCGTGCACAAAAGGCGGAATGGGGACAGTGCACACTGAGTGCAGTTTACGTCATCGACTCGTCAAGAGATGGTCATTTTCAGACCTAAACTTTATAAAAATTAAAGGTAATTTTGTCTGACCCTTTGGGAAACAATATGAATTGCTTCACACACGTTATAATACATTTATATTAGTTGTTTTTAATTAGAGATAGCTGTGTTATTTTAAGTTAAATGTGGGGAACTAACTATCTGGTCAGTTTTTATACATTCTAAGATTATTGTACTAAGTGTAAAGTTTAAATTGAATGTTATAGAAACGCTTGCTTTAAAAAGTTATTAAATTGTTAAAACACAATGTCCGTAATTCTTCATCAGACGTTTATGCTTCTTTCCAAGTAACATAGCAAAACTTATTTACACACATACTGCATATATATTTCAAAATGTATATTTAATTGCATTTTCCCGTCGTTTTGGTGTCCCGTCGCAAAGAATTATGGGCAATATCCTTCGCCAGAGTGTGCATAGATGCAGGCTACGGCGAAGTGTGGATCAGGGGCGCAAAGGGGGCGGGGCCAAAGACCTCCCTGGAGAATTGGGACACCCTACGCACTCGCACACTTTATCGGGAACGCGCAAATGAGGGGCGCGAGGGTGGAAGTGCGAGTATTGGGACGGGGCCTTAGTCTGAGGAGAAACAGTCTTCAAATAACTAACTAAACAGTTGTTCATAAGTGAGCCTGTGTAGCCTTCTAGTCACAACAATACTGATACTGTGAGTGGATGAAGAGCACACCAATATTTTAGAGCTAAAATCACAAACTTGTCTTTTTACCATTAATACAAAGACAACTGGAGAACAAAAGTTTTCAACCTGTATACCACTCAAAATGTAGTAACTACTTATTAATGTGGCTTTTTCCCTTTATCAGGAGAACTGTGCCTTGCATCTGAGGAGGGGACTGCTGAGCTGAATACATGGATAGACGTGAAGTGGATGTGTTTTATTTTGTGCAGAGCTACTAGTAAATGTCATTCAGTGGTCCTCCTTGTGTCCTGCTCCTTCTTCAGACAGCGCAGAACATAAAACATAACGCAGATTACACTAATAAAGGGGTTAATGGGTGTGCACCAGGTTAAGACTGTAATTGAACATTAAAAGCAAGTTACATGTCCATACCCTGCCATACAGGAACAGTTCAGAGTAAGGATGTGCACCAAGTCTTTGTAGACGTACTGACTTAATGCCCACTCTCTGACTGGGAGCACATCAGCCTCAAAACAAAGAACTCAGTCCCAGAGTGGAAGTATTTCACATGTCCACATAATTGTATGTATTATAGATCTATATGCTATGTTTTTTTTGTTTTTAATAATTTGTTTTTGCCTTACAACCAAGTAAAAAAAGTGTATTTTAAAAACAGTTAAAAGCATCATGGAGAGAGGAGAGTGTGGTTATGATGTTAGTGAGTGGGCTTGTCAGAACAGATGAGTTTTGAGGGTGGATTTGGAGAAGCTCTCTTCCACATGGTGAAAAGGCGGGCAGGAGGGACCAAGAGCTGGAGAGGATAGGAGGAGCAGAGGGGCAGGAGGGACCAAGAGCTGGAGAGGATAGGAGGAGCCAGAGGGGCAGGAGGGACCAAGAGCTGGAGAGGATAGGAGGAGCAGAGGGGCAGGTGTGGAGATCTGGAGGAGTTCAGTCAGGTATAAACACTGTATGTCTGGATGAGGAAGTTATAGATATTAGGCCAGGTAACAGACAGCCATTTACTCCTATCTACAACCCACTGTTCTGTGAGAATAAGTGCTATTATATGTTTATTTGATAGGCACAGAACTAAAAGTATTGATACAGGTGGCCGATACCATGTTCATAGGCTGTATAGCTAGCACTTAATTTGCAGACATGGTCCCTAAGACATGAAAATACATCACATTTATATAGATTATTATAAAACCACAGTTTTACATCTTGCTGGTCTGCAATGTGTGGTGCTGGTGCCCATCGCAGAGATAACCTGCAAGATCAGAACTAAACAGAGTTTCTGTGTGATTTTAGGAATCTTAACCATCCTAAATTAGCAAACACAGTACAGGTACAGTAGCCAAATATCGTAAAATTAATGGCCTTAACAGGTTAGCCCCGATTTGAGCTACTTAACTTTAAGTTAATTTTGATAAGATATCATGAAGCCAATGGAACGTACTATTTAGCAAGTTTCACAGATTTGTTTAATCATTCAGCTAGTTACCTCATTTGTTTCAAAACTTTATGTACAGGTTATGGACTGACAGATTCATTGCTAGCTAGCATGGGCTCATTAGGTAAGCCGCTATAATTATGTAAATAATAAGCAAACAAAAAATCAAAGACATAGTTTTATTCACCTTTGATAGCAGTAGATAATCCTGACATGACAAAGCATTCAGTGTGAACAACGTACAGTGGTGGTGAAGGTCCCGAGATGTAGCTTAGCTGGCTAGCCTGGGGGCAACATAGGCATATGACGTTATTACGAGAGCATATTTCACACGATCTAAACATGACCTGGTGTAATTAGGGTGTCCACAAGAGTGGACATACCACGTGAAAGCCTATAATAGCCAGCCCAGTTGAAAAAATGTGATCAATCATACGATGTAGAGTTCGAACGAGACTTGAATTTTGAATGGTGTGTGTTTTGGTTTTGTGATGACGTAACATCCGGTGTCTCCAGCCAATGGGCGCGCTGAGCCCGCCCCTCCAAAAAGGGGTCAGATGAAAAATGTATCGTAACCGTAAGTTTTGACCCGTAAGCGTAACTTGTGAATCGTAAACGTAACTTGTGAATCGTAAACGTAACTTTTGAAGCGGAACATGAAAAATCAGAACCGTAAATGTAAGTTTTAATTTTTTTCATTTACAATATATGTTTAATGTTTACAATACTACAACCTACGATTACAATTCCTGCTTTACGGTTACGCTACAGTTTTTTCGTTTACAATATTTTTTTTATGTTTACAATACTTACAACCTACGTTTACAATTCCTGCTTTACGGTTACGTTTAAGCAGACCCTATTTTGACGCCATAGTCCTTTACCTGTTTTTTTCTGAACAAAGTCAAGCTGCAGCATTATGCACTTCCTATAGGCGGCTGATTATAGGACAGGAGACATCATATAATGCTGTCAAAACAAAAGTCATTATTATGATTTTCCCTTTGTTTAAACTAGTTTTGTTTGTGTACAGAGATAAGTGTAGAAGTGGTAAGCAATGCTGTGCCTCAAACCAAATAAGCACGCTTAAAATCCACATTGCCTCTGGTCGATGTGGCATTTCAACCAGGCTCAATAGGCCTATAATTAGCCACTATTACTTAGATCAGGGATCCACTTTAGTTCACCTGACTTGTCCAGGGGCCGGCAATATTCTAAAACTGCTTTTCAGGCTGTGGGCTTTAAAGTAGGGTATGATATGCTCATAATGATAATCTCTGCATCGTCACTGGTGCCATTTTGGGACACAATTAAAAATAAATGACAATATATATAAATAAAGTGAATGGCTGAATTCCAAAGGATCAGCGCTTTACAACGAGCATGACTATATTGGTGGAGCTGAAGTTGGCTGCATAACTCTGTAAAAGTGCCTTAAGGGATACTTTGTATTAGGAAGGCAGAGGCCTTGGTTTGGACATGCCTGACTGATTTACTTAAGAGAAAGTGAAGCTTTGTGTTTCTCATTTGGATGATTTCATTAATATTGCTTCCTGAATGAACTCTCTCTGTTACATGTCTCCTCCATGAGCTGCTGTGTTTGACTGGTGACATTTCATGATCCATTTCACAGACACCACAAACATTTGCACTCAGTTTTTTTTTCATACCCACATTTCTACTATGGGGTAAGATTAAGACCTTGTAGGTTCATTGTTTATCTGTTATTTC
The DNA here is from genome assembly GCA_964034765.1 of Knipowitschia caucasica. Lineage (NCBI taxonomy): Eukaryota > Metazoa > Chordata > Actinopteri > Gobiiformes > Gobiidae > Knipowitschia > Knipowitschia caucasica. The sequence continues at coordinate 8,463,331 of OZ035832.1, forward strand.
TTTTCAATAAAAAAACAAATCTAAAATGTGTGTAGCTCAGGCTGCAGTACCGTGTGTGGCCTACCTCTATGCTGGAGACTGGATTAAGCGATCAATACCCAATCCAGATATGATGCTACATGGTCCAGGACATCAAAACTGTTCACCTCATACCATGCAGTTTTGCACAAAGACTTCTTAGCACTGTGCTTGTGTGTTTTGGACAGCGAGCAATGTGTAACCCATATCAAAATTCTGGCGTCCCTTCCACTGTATTATTTTCATATTTTAATTCCTACTGCTCCTCGTTACCATAGTAACGCTAGTCTCGCGATACTCCGCGGGGCAGTCTCAAACGCAACTTCCAGTAGTCATAATCAGAGCTACTGCGGCTCCACCGGTAACTGGGTGGGATGCCAGACTGAGTTCGGCTGCAGATGCCTCCGTCGTTACTGAGCACATTGTGTGTTTGAGTGTTCTGTATTTTGCAAGGAACTGGCCAGGTCCTCAATACTTTCTGGGCTTCAGGAGAGTATCACATCTTTTCTTTTGATTCTGCAAATGTGGTAGGAGGCTCTGCAGCCACATAACTCACCCACTCACTTCCAACGTTTTTGGGGACAATATTCATACTCTGGACTAAATCTGGATATATTCAAACGAACTTTTGCTGCTTTCACACACGGACAATAACCCATCGCGTTGTGGATTATACTCGGATTAAACTACCAACAGCGCACTTTGTACATATTGTATATATTTCTGTATATTGTTTCACATGTACATATCATTCCTCACAATACAAAAAACCCATAATTGTACTCATTGTATCTGTCTTTCATTAAGCATTGTCTCACTTTCCTTCGAGCCAAATCAGTTTCTTCTTAGTTCATATTATTTGTTTTTTCTCTAATCACGTGACGTACATGTTACAAATGTCACATAATCACATGACCCAGTATCATGTGGACGTCCCAAAGTAAAGGTGACCTTTGGCCTGCTCTGGTCCACTCAGTCTTGTGCAGTTGGTTTGCAGATGTTCCACAGGATCAGAATTGCCTGTAAGTGTTCTGACCAATCAGCACTGATTGTTTACGGCGGCGCTCACTCCGGTTGCACAGAGGGACATGTGAGTAGCCCCACACTTGCCCATGCTGGTGACGGGTTTAAGATAGCAGTTGCGTTTCGAGATTATTTGAATCCAAGTAAAGTCATTCAGAAGTTAAACAGGCATGAATTGTTTCCTGTTGATGATTAAAAGTAGATTTTAGATTCTTTGCCTGTGCAAAATGCTGAAAACTTAAATGCCAAAAAGTTTGTAAAGATTATGAAATGTCTGTCTTTATTGCATTGAGTATGGCGTACATTATGGCCTTTATTCACAAACTACAAACTTGAATAAGGACAGAGGCCGAATAGGGGACTGCCAGGTACTTTGTATGTTTTCATGGTGGTTCTTTAACACCCTTAACTGGTTTCCTCAACCATTTGGTAGACCTCATTTTGAGTCACTATATCTACTTGGAACATGGTTGGAACTGAAATCCTTCACCACTTGGTTTAAATATATTATGCTCAAAAAATCCGCCCAAGGTCACTGTTTGGTTTGACAGAAGAACTTTTTATTCTTCCTTCTTCCTTCTTTGAGCAAATTTAAAAGACAAACAATAATATGTAACTTCATGCAACAAAAAAGGTGTTGTGACAGGCCAATAATTTATTGAAGACATGTGTGACCATTTGGTTCAGTTGGAACTTCATGGTGAAATTTAGCATCTCAACCACATGGTAACAATCTGGTGAATTTATGATAAATACATACAAATAACCACAAAAATATTTGTAAGACATGAATTGTTAATACATTGAATTATAGTGTTATTCACCTAAAATGTTGATATTTATTTTGCATTTATTTATTGATGGGTATAGACAGCATTGGCAAAGTTGGGCTCAACTGCATTTGGAGTTGTACTGGTTGAAAAACTCTGCAGCCTCTGCCTGAAGGCTCTGTCAAGATGGAGATGTAGAAAGTGCAATGTTTTCCTGTTTGTGATCACAGAGAAGGATTTTCTGCATACCATCAAAAATAAAGTGACCGATTCTAAGGGTCCTGAGATTGTCATTTGGGTCATTTTTATTTATTTATTTTTTACCTTTACATTGACCCAATAATTCATCTGAGATGTTAGGCATGCAGCCCCTGGGTGCTGTTTATGCAATTGCTGGAATATGAATGCATACAAGCCTTAAACGTTTAGATGTAATCCATTTAAAATTTGATATTTTTATGTTAAAATGTGTTTTCAATCAAAAAATACTTCCCATGAGTGAATTTCTGGCCTTGTATTGTGTATTAGTAGGTGTAAAATAATATTTTATTTGCTCTAACATATGTGTAACTATGTATTAGATTTTTTTACCGTCAACCTGCACCTCAGCCATTTGGTAGAGATCTAGAATTAAATAACTGCTAAAAAATAAAAAAATAAATATTGATGTTATTAGTGCTCCTACAACAACAACAAAATTACACTGCTTTTAGATAAGACAAAGGAACCTGTATTCATCCCACAGTGGGGAAATTTCAATGTTGCAGCGCACATACAGGACAGTAGTAACAGCACACAGGGAGCACACAAATGATTCAATATAATTAGCTGCTACGTTTCTTTGCTATAGCTGTAAATGCTTCAATATAAATCATTGTAATTAAAATAGAAAGGCTGAGCGCTGTAGATTATACTGGATGCAAAGGTCTTAATATAGCATAGATTGTAAAGATCATATCCTACTGTTTATGCTTTGCATTCTGAGAGCTTCTTTATGGGTTGTTTTGAGCACAGTCTTACATTGAGCTGCTTAGCTTGCATTGCAGTATCATATGAGACAATCATTGCATTGAGGTATAGCATAGCCTTCAAGGTCTAGTAGTCCCTTTCTTACATGTACATAGTTTGACAGGTTAATGTTCATTTTGTTGGCGACATTTTTCCCCTGCTGTTTGTCCTAAGTACTTGATATTTCAATTGGTCCATTTATGAGTACAACACATTTCATTCTTGGTAGCAACACTTTACTGGCTGTTTTAAATAATGGGGGATTACACTGGAGATGTTAAGTTTTGAGCCTGTGTGATTCACATTTCTACACCATTTATTAGTGAAAACAATAATGCATTGTTTTGCATGTCCACAGGTGTCTTCATCATCTGCTGGCTGCCCTTCTTCATCACACATATCCTGAATACCCACTGCACCAAATGCAAGGTCCCTGCAGAGATGTACAATGCCTTCACCTGGCTGGGATATGTGAATAGTGCTGTCAACCCCATCATCTACACTACTTTTAATGTGGAGTTCAGAAAGGCATTCATTAAAATCCTACACTGTTGAAGTGCTCACTCAAGATCAGATCTGACTGAGGGCTGGGCTGATGCATGCATTCTGGAAATTACCTCATCTCAAGGAACCCAGCACCAGAATTGCTCTGTGGACCATTGTACCAGTGGGACCGATGCTAATGGCAGTGTGCTGCAGAGACTGGGGTCAGTGTGAATGGTTAGCAGGCTCATGTTCTCAAAGTCACTGAATGTAAAACAAGAAATGTCTGTAACAAACATATTTTCATTGAGAATACAGAGTAAGTGTATTATTGTTCTCCTGTCGCCGAATGAGCCATCTGTGTATACCGCACACATACAAAACACAAAAGGCTATTTATTGTGTGTGTGTGTGTGTGCGCTCTACATTTTTCTATTGAAAGTTTATTGCAAATCTAATAGATACAATGTCAGTGTTCATTGCAACATTACTAATGAAGCTCTGGAGGTTAAATGTACACTAAATAACTTTTATCACAGGGTCCACCACCTGCTGATCAACGAGATGCAATTGCTTTGTGTAAAATGTACCTTAGTATGATATTAAATCTGTACAGTATTCTATTACATGTTTTTATTGCCCAAAACATTCTTGCAATGTCGATTAACTCAAGCAAGTGGTAAAACCCTCACCTAAAAGTTACATGGCGCACCTTTAATGTTGAGGTCTTTAATAATGAGAATGTGTCTTACAAAAACATTGGACAATGGCTGTATTATGCCAGTATCCACAGTGTTGCAATTTTATAAATTGTATTATTATTATTGTTGTACATAGTTTCTGAATACATTCTTAACTGTGATTATATGCCTGCAAAGGAAATGTGATGCATGCAACACGGCTCCCCTACTTGACTTATCGATGAAAAATCGATGAATTAAACAGAAAACAAAATATATCTAAGGCTGCATTCACACTTATTGGACAATAGTCCTCAGATCAAGTTGACTTCTGGGCCAGTATACATTTGTTTGGTGCTTTCACAACTCCACAAATGAAACATAGTAAGCCCCATTTGAACCAGAATTGGGAGGAGAGGTCCTTCCTCAAGTAGAGGAGTTCAAGTATCTCAGGGTCTTGTTCAAAGTTAGTGAAAGATCGAGTGTGAGACAGATCGGGAAAATGATGCAGTTGCTAAATCGGACTGTTGTGTTGAAGAGGGAGCAGCGCCTGCAGACAGAGCTGTATCAGACTATTGAACTGAAGAGAGACCTAAAAGACAAAGCTCTCGATTAACTGGTCAATCTACTTTCCCATCTCAGCTTTGGATGACCGAAAGAGCGAGATTGTGGATACAAGCAGTCAAAATGAGTTTGGCTGGGCACTCCCTTAAAGATAGGGTGAGGGGTTCAGTCACACAGGTGAAGCTTGGAGTAGAGCCGCTGCTTCTCCTCCTTGAAAAGAGACAGTTGAGGTGGCTCTGCATCTGTTTCAGATGCCTCCTGGGACGCCTCCCCGGGGAGGAGACCAAGGGAAGACCCAGAACACGCTGGAGGGACTATGTTTCTCAGCGGGCCTGAGTAAGCCTTGGGATTCACGAACTGGAAATGCATGTAGATAGAGAGCTCTGATTAGACTACTGTCGACCCGGCAATGGATAAAGCAGAAGACAATTAGATTGATGGATGGAACCTGAAATAATTTTCATTGGACAAAGTGTGAACGTATCCTGGAAGAGACAAGCTGCTGAAATGCCACATGAACATCAGTGTTACTGTGTATACATACAACACCTACACACACTATCTCATCACACCATTTCCTCTCTGAATTCCAAACTTCTGCCACTTGAGTAATGTTGTTTACTGGAAGGAGCAGAGAGAGTGAAGCAGTGGGCTTGTTTCAGCTGCAAACTAATGGCCTGTGAGTGGACTTTGCAGCCTCCAGGTAGAAACATTTGGCTGTGTGCAGCCCCTCAAGCTGCCCCCCAGGGCTTCTGCTGACTAAAAATGAGGTTTACTTGGAAAACAAATTTAAAAAAAATCAACAACAGTTACTGCAATAACTCTCGCACTATGTTGTTTCCACACATTATTTCAACAGTGTGTTTAAAAAGTAGTGTGGTATCATGTAATGTAATGTACTGCAGAAAATGAGGGATTTATTTACCCTACCTGATACTAAGGTGTGTACGCTGAAAAACGTTTAGATTTTTGTCACATATAATAATTTACATCTCAATATAACTAAAATAAAAATTGTCATTTAAACCTATGTTGTCTTATGTAAAGGAGAAAGGATTCAGACCTCAGTCCATGGGTGTTGTTCAGGTTATATCAGGGGTCTCCAGCCTAAAGCTCGGGAGCATAAGGAACTAGATGTGTCTTGGTGCGGCATAAATCAAATAATAATAGTATGATTTAGAATGGCCATAATGTGATGTAGTATTAACTATATTGAGTGATACTTTTCTCTTTTTAGTGGTCAGGACTGAGTTAGACCCCGAGTATCTTCCCATTAATTTAAATGTCCCAATATTGAAAATGTTAATTTTCCAATACCTTTCAATTAACTTGTGAATATTGAACATTGTACTCTAATACATTAATAATAGATTAGTTACAATAACACACCCATTAAACAATCAAAGGCATGTCACTTTTACAAAGCATTGACTACATTTATTATTCACCACTTAAAGAAGGAACTGGAAAAGTAGCTCTCTGTGGAGAACAGGTCGGAGACTCCTGGGTTACAAGGATGGAACAACTAGAAATAAACAATTCATCCATATTGTTTGATGGAGGGCTGACTACTACTACTAGTCGTATAAATGTCCCGGACCACTGCTGTTTCATCTCCATCCCCCACACAGACGCATTCATGGACTGTGTTGGAGAAGTTCAAGATAATTAGTTTCTAATTACTTTTTAAACATAATAATTAATGTGATTCTGATAACAAGTCCCCTGACCTCAAATGAAGACTTTCTTCAAACCACCATATAACTGATTGGTTGTATTTTCTGAACCGTTTTAAAGGGCTATGCTATTGGCACAAGACTGATGCAATGTTCCAAAGAAAAATATCCATCAGAGCCATCACTCAAAAAACTCTGTCAAATCACAATGCTTACAAAGGAATAAGGAACGATTGAAAAGCCACTTCACTTGAGGCGCTCTCTGTGTGCCTTATTTTACAGTGTACAGTATGTGACAAGAGTTATAAATTTCCCTGGGAAAATATCCTCCGGCTATAAACCTGACTAACACAAATCATAGCTGACGTGTGCTGCATGTTGCCGCCGTTTTGGTCATTATGAGACCGAGAATCATTGAATCATTTTAATTAACCACTTCACTCCTAAACAGCTTAAATTGGTTATTATTTATAGGTACATGCAATCATTTCAATGAATAAATAAAGAATTATAGAACCTTCTACTTGCTTTCTTGTTAAAAGACAATGACATTTTTCTAAAGAAAAAAGAGCCCCCTAAAGACACTGTGAGTTAGTTTTATAGTATGTTTATTCTCCTTTTACCAGATGCTACTTACACAATAATCATTCGACCTCGATATATTTCTTAGAGCGAACAATATATATAATTATTTATTCTTTTGATTCAGCTTGTGTTCTGCAGCAGTGTGGGGGAACAATCATGAAAGCAACAAATAAATGCAGCTTTTCCTTTCTTCTGTAATCACTGCCCACAGCAATTTCACAACGAACTACACTATGACCTGTTTCCATGTCTTTGAGTCGATGGATCAGTATTGGTCCAGGGCCATTTACTGAAGGAGCTCCAGTGCCTGCATCTCGAGAGCAGGAGGTGTGATTGGATATACATGTTCGAGCCTTGCTGAGATTTTTGCATTCCTTTTTTATAATAATATATTTTGGTGTTGAGGGCTGCGCTTATGCTTCACAGCAAGAAGATCCAGGGTTCGATTCCAGCTCCAGGACTTTCTGTGTGGAGTTTGTGTGTTCTCCCTGTGTCTGCTCTGGTTTCCTTTACCCCTGAAAACGTGAACAATAGTTCTCAGTAACACACTTCCTGCCCGCTCTTTCTGGGGCCAGGTTCTGCAATCTCAGTGGGACTTTTGTGGTTGATGAAATAACTAAAAGGGATGTATTTATTTTGAATAAAATGTCACACAGGTCAAGGACATGAAAAACACCCTCTGTACAACTCAACCAAGAAACACTCTAAGGAGTATTGATGTAAGTTGTACATTGTGCATGTGTGCTTTGGACAAGTCCAAATTAAAGTCAGACACCACTGACGTCGAGACAGTGGGTGAGGTGATTCCATCTTGTGGCAACCATGAATACTTATGGCAACTGTAAGCCCCGACAAGAGAGCTCTTTGTTGTGCACTGTTGAATCCGATCAATGAAAGTGCGAAGTGCAAATCTATTGATTTTAACCTTTTGGGCACAAGAGGATTTTAGAAATGTCATGTGAAAAAGACTATAGGTGGAGTCTTGAAACTGTATCAAGAGATAGAGGACTGCAATACAATAAATACAAGAGAGACATTTACGGCAACATTACTGAGAAGCCAGGTTGATGTTTAGAAAGTGCAGAACCTCATGGTCCAGAGGCCAACAGCAGTGAGCCATGAGCCAGCGTGTGAATGTGGCTGTGCCGGATGTGCTCTGTACGGCTATGAAAAACATACTTCTTGTTTATTATTACAGGTCTACATTTACTTCAAACATGTACATTTAAAACACTCCTTCTCAGGTGATGACTGGACTGTAAAGGCTTTTTGTGTTCAAAATAATGCAGGGTTCATTTTTACAACCCTATTTCCTGATTTTTTGTAAATGAACCAGAGACAATTATTTCAATGGAAAACTGATCTGGTATTAGCAGTCGTTGGACCCTGGACCCTCCAGGTTTACACCTGCGTAATCCATGTACTATAACATGTACATTTTCAGTTTGATTAGTTCCTAATTATAATAATATCTGCGCCAATAGGCTTTATATTGTTCATTAATCCTTCAGCTCCGGTACTCCTGACCAAGCCGAGCATCAAAATCTTGATATTGTTCCCCGGGCGCTGTTACTATGGCGACCACTACTCCTGATGTAAGCCTTAGTGGCATCAGGATGGGTCAAATGCAAGGACAAATTTTCCTACAGGGATTAATAAAGTGCACCTTTACCTTACCATTTTATTACCATTACTTTGTCACTGACTTCCTAATTCGTAGAATAACTAATTATGTATGTGTTAATTGACTATTCTATCCTTATCACTACTACTTGAACCCCACTTAGCAATGAATTAACAACGTTCTTTCCAAAGCTTTGCTCCTCAGCGTTTGTCTCTTTTCTGTTTCCACATTCGGAGTAAAAGATCCTGTTTCTTACGTCTGGACGTGGAGCCCATTAGCACCAATGGAGCCAGGTGCACTCAGATAAATGTTAGGGCACGTGGCAGCGCCTCATGTAAGATATCTGTCGTGCAGAATCTTGAGTTTGACTCTTTGCTTTTCCCTTGCTGTATTTTTTAACGAACCTCTTTATGCTGTTTTGCTATACTACCATCATGGAGGGAGTTGAACTTATTCTATTTATCTATTTATTTTTTCAAGTGTGCGCATTAACGTCAAACATGTGATCGTGAATAGATAGATAGACCACAGTAGCCACTGGGTGGAGCAGGACAGGTCACAGCAGCAGAGGTGGAGTAACCGCTTGGTTCGAACCATTTTCTCTGCTCTGGTCAAAAGTAAAACGCTAAATGCTTTGTTAGCATTTTTCATAATGTTAGCATTCCTCCAGTGGATTTTTTCCTGATCTGCTTGTTACGAACCATGAATCCTCTCTGCTCTGGTCTGGACCAGTGTAAAACCATGAACAGTGTACTGCAGCAACATCTCAGGTAGAAAAAAGCAAGAAAAATAACAACTGTTTCAGAGCTAATTAGGACTTTCTCCCGATTCCAGAGCATTCAAAAGTAAACCCCATCGAACCTGAGAAATAGTCAAAACTGGGTAATGTTTTTGTTTTAAAACCGCCCTGAGTGTGACAGTTTAATGAATATTAAAATAATAATAATAGATGACCATAGATAAAAGAGTTTAATTTTCCTGATATTAGCCTTGTTTTGATGAACCATGTTAACACTTGGTTAACAGTTGAAAAAGACAATTTAGCATAATTTGTCTCATCAAATCATTGTCAGATTGTAACGTCCAATGGCACATTGAGCAGTTCAACAACAACAGTGTTAGATTAGACTGCACCATATCAAGTCGTTACTCCTAAGGACTAGACTGTTAAGGCTAAGTGTTTGCCCATTATCCTGTATGCAACAAGGAAAGTCCAACATTTTGTTATTTCTGATAAGGAAGCAAGTAGAACGTAAGGGCACAGAGATAGTAAAGTTTTCTTATTTGAAAGCAAGAGCCCACAGCAACAAAGACAGCTTCATAACAAACCTGACTGAACCAACTAACTGACTGGTCATCCGAGGGAACAAGATGGAACTTTTTAAAAACATTTTGTGATAAGTAAGCATTCACAAAATGGATAGAAAATCCAAAAAAGTGCTCATATGGCTATATATTATTCATACTGTAATACAGATCTATTCAACTTGATTATCAGATGTTTTTGAAGGACCACAATCACTGAATTGAGCCTAAATAACAACATATTGTAGACATTCACTGTACCATAGACAGATACAGTACATCAGACTAAAATAAAATCTGAGAACCAAAAGAAAATGTATCACATTTTTTGTAATTGGAAGAATGTAGGCTGGCCAGTGTGGGCCGGTTTTGGCCTCGGGCCGCAAGTTGAACAGTCCTGCCTGAAAAGCATGGCCGTGCACATTAATATTCAAGGATTACATGGTGCATTTCAAGCACAGGCGCCCTTTTGTTCTCCTTCTCACAGAATCGAATGCCAAAACACTTTACACCACTCACACATTATGACCTTTCTGATGTCGGCTGCATTAATCGTTCCAGATCTTTTGCGGTTCTTCTGGAAAGAGAAATAATTTTCAACATTTGCCGATTTTTTGATGTGCTTCTTCCTTTAGGTACAAGCCACTGACGACCTCGTCTTTGACGCAAATGTGACCTGGTCTTGTTTGTGTTTGCAGCGCGTCTCATGGCCGCTAAAGTGCCAATACGACTTTCATGTTTTGTGATCTTAACGACCACATTATTTGTTTTTGTTTGGTTAAGAGAACAAAAAAGCATCACTCAATTGTGAAGTGAAAGAAAATGGTAATGGATTTGTTCATAAACTGAAAAGTGGGGCTTGCAACAGTACATGTAGACGACATGAGCAAATATTGTTGTTATTCTTTATCTGAAAGGCACACAGCAACATTCAGCTCAAAGACAGGTAAGTTCTGCATCATATTAAAGCAGATCATTTCCATCTGTAGTTTCTGGTTACAAGCAATTATTAAATTTGAATCATATAAAAAACAACGTTAAACATTCTGAAACTAATTGTGAAAAAAAAAAATCTGCAAACACATCATTGCTGCAAGTATTTTGCGAATAGATTTAAGAGCTTTGCACATCTATAGACTAAAGGTCTGAGCTTTGACTGGGCCGTTCTGACATATTAATATGTTGTGTTTTAACCTTAAACTCTCAGGCCTATTCTCATATAAATACTATACAGGCGTTTTCACAGCCTGAACATTGTTGAAAATGTTTGAAATTTTACTCAAATTGTAAGTTAGTCTTAAAGAGGTTGGTTCGCCAAAAAAAATACATAAAAATGATGTTTTAATGACTAAATTACTTGGAAAGAAGCAAATAAACATAACCAAACACAGCTTCAACTTTTTACTGACACCTTGAAGCAAAGTTTATGTCTAGATAACAATTTCTGCAGGTTTTGATGTGAAAAATCCAGGCGGAAATGCATTTGGCACAGTTTGGAACAAAAAAGGTAAAATGTGGAATATCTCATTGATATTTAAAAATGCAGAAGCTTTTAACAATTTAGTCAAAAAATGCAGGCAGGGTGCTGCACTGGGGGAGATGAGCAGGGTTAGTTTTCCACCATTCATCACATCTGTGCCTGGACCACTTTACAAGCCACTGTCACATTCTAAAACCACAGACAATAAAATGTACACGTGATCATTTTACAACACACCAAGAGGACAGGTATAGGAAGAGCTGTTATAATCATTGTGGACAGGAGCCTCACACCTTCTGTCTGCCTTTGAGTATATTTTTGTGAGATATAGATTCTATGCCAACAAAACAAACAGTTACACATTAACAGTTACAGGAATCACTCAGCACCAACTGAACTGACAAACATTGTAAATACATCTACAAAATGGACTATTTAGGGGAACTTCAATTTAAAAACAGGCTTGATTGTGCCTCACCTAATGAGACACATTAAAATGAATATTATGCATTATTTCGTCAGTAAAATGATAAGGAGACTATTTGTCGTTTCATGTTTTAGAACGTATTGAAAAAAAGCTCCTGCACACTCACTCTTATCAGCTTTTAATACATGTTTTGGTTAAACTGACCTGTGATCTTGTGTTTTGAGAGTGAAGATTCTTAAATTAACTAAATAAATTAACAAACGCATTTTGTTTTCTATGTATGACTATATGTGTCTATAAGGACCTGATGTGTGGGATACATGAATATTGTCCCCAACTTCCTCAGGAGGGCTTTGGATGTCACGAGATTTTCTACTGCCATCTGATCCGTGCTGTTCTTATGGGGGGCAGGCCTTGGTAGCTTTGCAATACTTCCACGCTAACATTCTCTAATCAAAGCTCTGCGGCCAACACAGAACATCCGTAATCACAGATGAGGCTCAGGTGGACACTGTATGTGGTGCTAACATGTGGTATTGACGACAGATTGACTAAATTTGTGTTCGTGAAGGTCAAAAGATGAGCACAGGGGTGGTTATAAGTGTATGCGCTCATTTGTTGATCCAGAGGCTGTCGGCTTAAGTCCCACTAGACCGTCAGAGGCTCTGAGTGACGCTTCGCTAAACAGGTTAAGAATTATTATCAGAGGATTACTGCTGCTTTTTGACGTGAAAGAAGAATATGTGACTGAAATATCAACTAGGGAAACAAATGAACTTGGCATTTTAAATCTAATTCTCCAGTCATGGCATGTGTCAAGCCAATCTTTTCCAATTCACAGCTGCCACTGGAGAAGGAAGTCGTCGACAGCAGTTCTTTTGTAGAATCTGTCCAGAGAATCCTTAGCTTGATCTTTAGTTTACAGATTATCACAACATAGAAATCATATATGCACTAATATTGACACTATTGGGTTCGAATCCCGGTCGGACCAGGGCCTTTCTGAGTGGAGTTTGCATGTTCTCCCCGTGTCTGCGTAGGTTTCCTCCGGGTACTCCGGTTTCCCCTACCACTAAAAATATGTACAATAGGTCTGGCATGCGCCTCCTGTTCGGCGACCCCGCTCCCATCTCTGTGTGGAGTGAGAGGACAAGTGCCCAAAAATATAATAACAATGGTAAACTGCTTTGTGACCCTTGTCTGTGAAAGGCGGTATATAAATAAACATTACTTACTTATTTACTTACTTACTTACTATTTCAGATTGCCACTTTTAAATTGCCACTTTTTTTATTGTACATAATATATCCTGCATTTAACATGTTTGCACATTTCCTCCCTTTTTGCACAATCTTGAGTGTTCCTATCCATGCCAAATAGGACATGTAAATTTCCCCTTTGTGAGATAAATAAAGCATATCTTATCTTATCTTATATGTGTACGTTATCTAGTCAGTCGTTATTCTTTACAGATATATATAAATAATAAAGAAATAATGTATGTTCGTAAATGAATTATGCAATATTTCAAACATGTGCCTAAGTTCAGTATTCACACCAAGTGTTTCAAAACAACAGGTAGTAGTAATTAGGCAAGGCAAGGCAAGGCAAGTTTATTTATATACAGTAGCACAATTCATACACAAGGCATAAATAATCACAGAACATTAAAAAGAAACATTAACATTTAAACATTGTCAGAGAGGAGGCCTGTCTCACATCTTCAGGAAGATTTTAGCAGCATGAATCTGAAAAGCAGCCTCCCCATGTTTAGTTCAGATTCAGATTCAGTTAATTTGCCATTTGCAGTAAAAACACCACATTGGAATACATTAGCAAAAAGTCTCCAGTGTGCACAGACAAATACAGACATAAAACAACATTAAAAGACAGAAATTAAACAAATAAAATAGTAAACAAATGTCACTGTGAAATCGATCGACTAAAACAGTTCAAAACAAGTGCAAATCATTAAAGTGCTCTGTTCACACTGATAACAGCTTGTGGATAAAAACTGTTAGCGTAACGAGATGTCCTGCATCTCAGAGAGCGATATCTTCTGCCAGAGGGAAGAAGCTGGAACATGGCTTTCCCAGGGTGGCCAGAAGAGTCATTGACAATCCTAAGAGCTTTGTTTAAAAGTCTGGATTTATAAAGAACCTCCAGAACAGGAAGCTCACAGCCCACGGTCCTCTTTGCAGAGCGGAGCACCTTGTTTAAAGATCTCTTTTCTTTATCTGTGATGTTTCCAAACCACACAGACACAGAACCAACAAGTAAACTCTCAATGGTGCAGCGATAAAAGTTAAGCACAATCTTAGAGTTAGTGGTAAATTCTCTGAGTTCTGACTCTGGGCACAAACAGGAGTTAGTGCCCAGACTGTGCTCCGCAGAGTCCGGGCTGGTTCATATGGGACTAACATGTCACTAATATATTTTGGTGCGAGGCCATGGAGAGACTTGTACACAAGCAGAGCTGTTTTAAAGTCTATTCTCTGAGCCACAGGAAGCCAGTGCAGAGACCTGAGGACTGGATTAATGTGGTCGTACTTCCTGGTTCTAGTCAGGACTAATATGGACGTACTTCCTGGTTCTAGTCAGGACTCGAGCTGCTGCATTTTGAATGTACTGCAGCTGTTTTACAGCCTGTTTGGACAGACCTGTGAGCAGGCCATTGCAGTAGTCTAACCTACTGGAGACAAATGCATGGATAAGAATCTCCAAGTCTGCTTTAGATACTATGTTTTTGATCCTGGCAATGTTTTTTAGATGGTAAAAAGCTGCTGATGTTACTGATTTAATGTGGCTATTTAAGTCTGAGTCCAGTATTACCCCTAGATATCTGACCTTGTTTGAAGGTTTTAGGGAGAGAGACTGGAGGTGACAGATGACGCTCTATCTTTATTTCTGGGGACCAAAGACAATCATTTCAGTTTTGTCTGCGTTTAGCTGAAGGAAGTTGTTTTGCATCCACTCACTGATCTGTTGGATACAGTGAAGGAGTGAGTCCACTGGTCCATGTTCTCCTGCAGTCAGTGAGACATAGATCTGAGTGTCGTCTGCATAGTTATGATAGGAAACTTCGTTTCTGCGTATTAACTGACCTAACGGCAGCATGTAGAGATTGAACAGAAGAGGTCCCAGGATCGACCCCTGTGGTACTCCACAGATCAGGGCCATATGATCTAAGACACAGTTTCCAATATCCACAAAGTACTTCCTCTCTTCAAGGTAAGACCTAAACCAACTTAGGGCGGTGCCAGCGACGCCAACCCAGTCCTCTAATCTCTGTAGGAGGATCTCATGGTCGACGGTGTCAAAGGCAGCACTCAGATCTAACAAGATTAAGATTGAGACTTTGCCTGCGTCAGTGTTCAGCCGGATATCGTTTGTAACCTTAACGAGAGCAGTCTCAGTGCTGTGGTGGGGTCTAAAGCCGGACTGAAACATATCAAATGAGTTGTTGATTATAAGAAATCTAGTAACCTGTAGGTAGACAACTTTCTCAAGGACTTTCCCCAGAAATGGCAGATTTGAGATGGGACGATAGTTGTTAAGTACCGTAGCATCTAGACTGCTCTTTTTTTGCAGGGGCCTGATCACTGCAGTTTTCAGGGCCTTTGGGAATATTCCAGAATGAAGGGACATGTTTACTATCTGTGTGAGTGAAGGTAACAGACTGCTCAGAACAGACTTCAGAAATCTAGTGGGTAGTACATCCAGGCTGCATGTGGAGGAGCTCAAACTATTATAAGCATTTGGTAAATTACTCGGGAAACATGTGTGAATGCAAAATCATTGACATAAATTCTTGATGTAAACTCAAATATGATAGAATTTGTAGAATTTATAATAGAAATTGTTCACTAACTGAGAGGGTCGCGTACCTCCGCCTCCGGGTGGAAGACAAGTCTCTCATTGTTGTTACGGCCTACGGGCCTAAAGGCAGTGCAGAGTACCCGGCCTTCTTGGAGTCCTTGGGAGGAGTACTGGACAGTGCACCGCCCGGGGACTCCGTTATTCTCCTGGGGGACTTCAACGCCCATGTGGGAAACGCCAGTGACACTTGGAGGGGGGTGATCGGGAAGAACGGCCCCCCTGATCTGAACCCAAGCGGTGTACAGTTGCTGGACTTCTGTGCCAGTCACAGTTTGTCCATCACGAACACCATGTTCGAGCACAAGGGTGTCCACCAGTGCACGTGGCACCAGGACACCCTAAGCCGGAGGTCGATGATCGACTTTGTTGCTGTATCATCTGACCTTCGACCGCGTGTCTCGGACACTCGGGTGAAGAGAGGGGCGGAGCTGTCAACTGATCACCACCTGGTCGTGAGTTGGATCCGCTGGCAGGGGAAGAAGCCGGTCAGACCTGGCAGACCCAAGCGTGTAGTGAGGGTCTGCTGGGAAGAGCTCACTGAGCCCCCTGTCAGACGGACTTTCAACTCTCACCTCCGGGAGAGCTTCTCCCAGGTCCCGGCGGAGGAGGGGGACATCGAATCCGAGTGGACCATGTTCTCTGCCTCAATCGCCGATGCTGCAGCTCGTAGCTGTGGTCGCAAGGTCTCCGGTGCTGGTCCCGGCGGCAACCCCCGAATCCGGTGGTGGACACCGGCAGTAAGGGATGCCATCAGGCTGAAGAAAGAGTCCTATTGAGCCATGATGGTTCGGGGGACTCCTGAGGCAGCTGTCCAGTACCGGCTGGCCAAGCGTGCTGCGGCACGGGCTGTTGCAGAGGCAAAAACCCTGGACTGGGAGGAGTTCGGAGAGTCCATGGAGCACGACTATCGGTCGGCCTCGAAGAGGTTCTGGAAAACCATCCGGCGCCTCAGGAGGGGGAAGCAGTTCTTTGCCAACACCGTGTACGGTGCGGGTGGAGAGCTGCTGACCTCGACTGGGGATATTGTTGGGCGGTGGAAGGAATACTTTGAGGTTCTCCTCAATCCCCCCGTCACGTCCTCTGTTACAGAGGCAGAGGCTGAGGATGTTGGGCCGGATACATCCATTTCCCTGGCTGAGGTCACCAAGGTGGTTGGCAGCCTCCATGGTGGCAAGGCTCCGGATGTGGATGAGATCCGTCCTGATTATCTAAAGTCTCTGGATGTTGTAGGACTGTCTTGACTGACACGTCTCTGCAACATCGCGTGGAGATCGGGGGCGGTGCCAATGGAGTGACAGACCGGGGTGGTGGTCCCTCTCTACAAGAAGGGGGACTGGAGGGTGTGTTCCAATTATCAAGGGATCACACTCCTCAGCCTCCCCGGTAAGGTCTACTCCAAGGTACTGGAGAGGAGGCTACGGCCGATGGTCGAATCTCGGATTCAGGAGGAGCAGTGTGGTTTTAGTCCCAGTCGCGGAACACTGGACCAGCTCCATACTCTCCATCGGATACTCGAGGGTTCATGGGAGTTCGCCCAACCAGTCCACATGTGCTTTGTGGATTTGGAGAAGGCGTTCGACCGTGTTCCCCGGGGTGTCCTTTGGGGGGTTCTTCGGGAGCACGGGGTTCGGGGTCCTCTGCTAAGGGCCATCTGGTCCCTGTATGACCGGAGCCAGAGCTGTGTTCGCATCGCCGGCAGTAAGTCAGACCTGTTCCCGGTGCATGTTGGCCTCCGACAGGGCTGCCCTCTGTCACCGGTTCTGTTCACTGTGTTTATGGACAGAATTTCTAGGCGGAGCCAGGGGTCGGAGGGGGTCCGGTTTGGGAACCACAGGATTTCATCTCTGCTGTTTGCGGATGATGTTGTCCTGTTGGCTCCAACGAACCAGGACCTGCAACATGCACTGGGGCGGTTTGCAGCCGAGTGTGAAGCAGCTGGGATGAGAATCAGCACCTCCAAATCTGAGGCCATGGTGCTCGACCGGAAAAAGGTGCCTTGCCCTCTACAGGTGGGTGGAGAGATCCTTCCTCAAGTGGAGGAGTTCAAGTATCTCGGGGTCTTGTTCACGAGTAAGGGAAGAATGGAGCGTGAGATTGACAGGCGGTTGTATTGGACCGTCATGGTGAAGAGGGAGCTGAGCCGAAAGGCAAAGCTCTCGATTTACCGGTCAATCTTCGTTCCCTCCCTCACCTATGGTCATGAGCTTTGGGTATTGACCGAACGAATGAGATCGCGGATACAAGCGGTCGAAATGAGCTTCCTCCGCAGAGTGGCTGGGCGCTCCCTTAGAGACAACGTGAGGAGCTCAGTTACACGGGATGAGCTTGGAGTAGAGCCGCTGCTTCTCCATGTCGAGAGGAACCAGTTGAGGTGGCTCGGGCATCTGTTCCGGATGCCTCCTGGACGCCTCCCTGGGGAGGTGTTCCGGGCACGTCCCACCGGGAGGAGGCCCCGGGGAAGACCTAGGACACGCTGGAGGGACTATGTCTCTCAGCTGGCCTGGGAACGCCTTGGGGTCACCCCGGACGAGCTGGAGGAGGTGTGTGTGGATAGGGAAGTCTGGGCGTCTCTGCTTAGACTGCTGCCCCCGCGACCCGGCAACGGATAAAGCGGAAGAAAATGGATGGATGGATGGATGGATGGATTGTTCACTAACTAAATCACAACCCTTTATCCTGATCCTGATCCTGGGCAAACAACTTTAACACTGAAGATAATGGAACATTTCTAATAAAGATGTCGTTGGACAATTAATTATGAGCAGAAATCAAAACATCAAATCAGCGCATGCAGCCTTTCTCTTTGGAGTCTCCCACATTGAGCGCTGCTGTTTTTCTGCTATTGTTGCCAACTAAAAGTGTATTTGGGCGTAAATATGTGACAACACTATTTGGGCCAAAGACAAAGTCTGCAGCGTATGTGGCTGGATTTTCCATTCAAAGGGAGTCTGCCGGGTTTGTACACGGAGATATAGTAGAAGAAGAAGCGCTGTCAAAATGCCATCTTTTTATGCACTGAACGGTTGCAGCAACCATGCGAATAGAGAGAAGGACAAGAGTTTATTCCGTGTTTCAACTGCGGTCTCATATAAAGGTGTACATTTTTTTTTTTTAAACTCGAATGAGGCGGGCGAGGTGGGTCAAGGCTTTCCCAGATAAGCGCCCCCTTTTTTTTTTTCAAAAAATTTCCAAAATAAAAACTCTTTTGAGAAATATTTTTTAGTACTTCCTTAGAATTGCGTTTCCCCCTCCCGATTAAAACTGTTACAACAGCCGGACACCACACAGCATGAGAGCCTTTGACTCCAAAAGATTTACATGGTTTTCAATGGGAGCAGAGATCAGCTTGTTTCAATTGAGTTGACATCACCTCTATAAAAACCCCTCTGGCTATAATTATACAAGTTTTGAATGTTGTATGGTGTATCACCCAAATCACCCAAAGTTTTATAGAAAAAGAAGAAGGTGGACTGTTGTGGAGCAGGCAACTAATGATTCTCACAGTACAATAAATTATATGTAAATTGGCATTTTTTTTTTATGTTGTCCTAAGAGGCTGAGACTCATACATGTAGCCTAGGTACATAGTCTTTCACACTCTAGGCGCAATCGCTACACTGGAAAGGAACATACAAGTAATACCTAAATTTGATAGACTAAATGGACATAAAGATAAAAACAAAGAATACAACTGGTGTCTATGGTCTATTTTGGGAAAGGCAATTAAGTGCTCAGGACCTAATTTATCAAGTGTTCTTATGAACAACAATTCTACAAATGGCACACAACGAGGGTTTGTCTGATTTGGTGCAGGGTCACAGCTTGGGGCACAAAGAGAACATTTCATCTGAACTATGCGTTTGATAATTGAGCCTTAATAATGAACAATAACTATCTATTTTCTCAAAAAGGCTTCTTGTCACTTACATTTGAGCTCCTACATTGCTTCAGTTTAGCTTAAAACACACATCTCTTCAGGGAGGCCATTGCTGGTGACTACTGTATATTGGAAAATCAATAATATAATTATATTGTAAAACAGCCCAAAACACACACACGCTTCAAGGTCCAAAGGGGCAAGAGTTCAAAGAGGCATTCTCTCTATGTCCACTCAAGACAGAATGGAGAGAGAGAACTCTTCTTATGTTCTTAGATTTGTCAACTTCAATGCACTGGAGCCATTTAGAAAACAACACAGCACCAAGCTTCTATATATTCCTTTCAGGCCATAGGAAATATGAATTGGGAACAGGTTATCAGTTGTAACCCCTCCACAATCAGGCATAGCAAAAGGGTACAGCCGAGAAAATTAATTAATCTATTCTGTCAATACCTGTGCAGATTAAGGCAAGACCACAATCTTCGATCAGTGCACTACACTGACGTTAATTAGACAATAAATTACCCCGTGAGAACAGAGTACATTCTAGACACACTGGTCTCTTACTAGCTCTGTTTGGCATAATTACATGACTTAGTGACTACTTTATGTCTAAGGAACCTTTATGGTTATCCTTTAGGATCAAATAATAGAAGTACCTTTGCTAATTCCAGAGAATTGTACGTTTATGTTTTTGAAGATTTTTTCAAGATTCATTAACTTATTCATAAATGAATGTTAATTCAGAACAAGTTCATTCATGACACTTACAGTTAACGCTTGTGATGAGCACAAAGTGATGTGTTTGTGAGGACTTTTGGAGACTGTAACTGTGGAAATGAACAGATTAATCCATGCATGATAATGCACTTCTCTCTCGCTGCTACTGTGTGTATTACAAGTCACGCTGCTTCTATTGACGGAAGTGAGCGAGAGAGAAGTCTCCGGAGAGAAGTTAGTGCGCGGACGTAGCGCCCCTCAGATTACTACGCCTCACAATATAGTACCCGTTTTATCCGCTGAGAAAATCGTACAGTTACATTTCTGTGTTACTATACTTTGCAGTGTAACACGTCACGTAACTATATACATTTAATAGGGAACACTTGGAAGAGTTTGGTAGCTTCTAGCGGGAGCTACCTTTTGGTGCTACAAAATATACAGAGGAGGCTGCGGTTGTGCTCCCGTTTTTGCTCCGTTTGCATGACAGAGCGCACGGACTAAGACCAGACAGGTATGTATTAACTAGTCTAAGGTAAGGTAAGAACATATGTCAGTATGTAAAAACGGTGAACTATTCCTTTAAAGTAGTACAATACAGCCTCCAAACATGTCTCCAAACTGATCTGTATGGGGAAATCAAAGAGTATAAAGTTACAGAGGATGGGGCTTCGTTCTGTGGTGGGGAGATTGCATTGAGAGCTACCATTAATCATTTCACTGGAACACGACAACAGAAAAGAATGGGGCTGGACGGATAATAAGCAGGCATGGGGGAATTGAGCCACTATTGTTCACTAGCTTTGTGAATGTGTTAAGCTAATGAAAACCTGAATAGATTATCAATTTGGAAATCCACACTGGGATAATTATGTGTAAATGTATCTTGAACTTTTTAAAGATGACATATTTTAATTACCACATTCAAACAGCTGCAGCATTAGGGGAAAAAGGCAATAACCTGTAGATGGTTCAAACTAACTCTCTCATTATGGATGAAAAAGGCACAGGAAGGTCTACTCTTGTACTTTCCCCCAACCTACTCCACTGGAGCCAAATGATAAAATTACAAAATCTGTTTTAGTACATCTTCAGTCAGAAAACAGGGTTTGTAGATCTCCATCCCCTCCAGTGCCGCCCAGCTGACTTTATTTGAAGGAAGAGTCAATTCCTCTTGACAATGTTTTACTGTTCCAGAAGAGAGTGTGTCCTGTTTCCAAAAATGAAATTAATCTTGTGTATTCAGATATGTCTCCAGTTCCAGTTGTCGATCGTTTTAAATATCTCGGCCTATGGCTTGATTCTTCTCTGTCCTTTAATATTCATATACAAAACATTACAAACAAAATTTCTCATCGCTTAAAATTACTTTATCAATCGATTAATTGTTTTAGCTTATCAATAAGGAAGAGGATCATTTCTCAACTGATTCTCCCCATTCTTGATTATTGCGATATAATTTATCAAAACACCTCTGCCTCTGTTCTTCAGCCTCTAACTGTCTCCTACAACAGCCTATGCAGGTTCATCCTTCGCTGTCCGTTCAGAACCCATCACTGCCTGATGTATGAGCAGCTGTCATGGCTCTCTCTGTCCTCCAGACGTCAGCTACATTGGCTATTGTTTATTTTCAAATGCATTAATCTCAGTTTTCCAGAATATTTAAAACAATATCTGATTCCTTTCCAATCCTCGTACAGTTTGCGTCATGCAAATCAGTCTTTTTTTGTAGTTCCAAGAGTGAATAAAGAAGCTGGAAAACATGCATTTAAATTTAAAGCTCCGTCTGACTGGAACAGTTTGCCGTTGTGTCTATTCGCTCTCTAACTTCTCTGCCTCTGTTAAAATCTGCTTTGATACAATATCTCCGGTATTCATGTCAATGTTTTGATCTTAGTTTATGAGACCTAAACTTGTCTTGTCTCCTGATTATTGTTATTACCATCAATATTAATAGTATTATCCATATTTTGTGTAACATCAGTACAGTCACGATGTGTGTGTGTGTGTGTGAGTGATTGTGTGTGTATTTGTTATGGTTGCTTTTATTTTTTTATTTTTTTATTATTACTATTTGTTTTGTGTTTTTTTTTTTTTTTTTTTTAATGATTTTCTTTTGTCTTATTTTCATCTGTTTTGCTGTATCTGTCCTTGTAAAATCTTGAGGACCCCCTCGAAAACGAGATGATTCATCTCAAGGGGCTTATCCTCTAAATAAATAAATAAATAAAATAAATAAATAAATAAAAGGTACTCCAAAGGAGAAGCTAAACATGCGTTCCAGATATTAAGAGCAAACAGACTTATGCTGACAAGACTATCTATGTGCGTGCGTTCGAGCGTGCGTCGCACTTTCTCCTCTGTTGCAGGCAAATGTATGGACGGCCTGTCGAGCACAGGCTTTCACTGGTATGCACAACAGACGCTAGGTGGTCTCCAGACCGATTTGAACTCATAATAAGTTGTGGACTCCAGAGAGGACGCAAGACATTATTATTGTCAATATAATACAGAGGTATTAACAAATTAGCACACAGAAGAAATATAAAAGATGATGGTTTATTACTGCCGTATGTGTATTTTAATGTAGCAGCCTGTGAGTCCAAAACAAATTTTCTCCGGTACATAATAAATTATCTTTGAATCTTGAAAAATTATATGCAACCCACAAATCCATAGGTCCAAAGGTACTGACGCCACCTGAGTGTGTGTGTTTGTGTGCGTGTGTAACTGTGTGTGATTGTGTGCTTGTGTGTGGGAATACGTCTGTGATTGTGCGTTTGTGCGTCTGCTCTGTGTGTATCTGCTGACTGTATACAAATATGTATTTTATGGTATGTGCTTGTGTTATTTTATACCCACCTGTATGTGGAGTGTTCTTCCCTGCCGGGGGACTACAGATGCAAATTAGCCTAAGGCTAACTCCGGTACAATGCATCAAATGGAGGCATTTATGTTCTAATTGTACACTGTCCCTTTTTAAATAAATAAATAAACTAAACCAAGTGTAAAAAACTATATGCAATATAAGCGTAATAGGTGCACTTTATGGATCTTAAATGGAGCCATGGAATTTGTCAGCGAGTTGTTTCTAGTGTTTGTCAAGGTCCACCTCCATCTCATCTGTGAAACTCCTCTTTGCCTTATCTACTGCACCCCAGGCTACTGACTTTGCTTCCCCTTTCCTTATGAATCGATGTAGGCTTGTAATGTCAATATCTCGATCCCTTCCAGCTTTTGTTCAGGATTTCATCCTTTCCTGACATCAGGGGGTGCACTCTCATTGGTACTCAATAGCCGCCCAACTCTGGGGCCAGGACTCATTTATGATACCTCAATAATATTACATTGACTCAGCAATCAGCAGGGAATTTTTGCTGGTAATATTTTTTTGTTGTCATGACAAAACGTAACAAAAAGATAATATAAATACATTTGCAAGAGACTTGTACGAGCGACCAATTGGCTCCTTAGACAGGCCGTATTGTAACTGCTTTGTAGTGTCTGGTGTGATTTGTGTTCGGGCAGCTTACATGCCATTATCTCCTTCCTGCTTGTCTCCTTGTTAGAAAATAAAATTAGTTTAGGTGCAGACAAACCTAATTACAGGCTGTTAGAACGATTCCGATGTGTCACTGCTCGTGTAAAAAGGGTAGGGCATCACCATTGATTTCATCTGATTAAATGCAGTTTGATGAACGCTTTTAGTTTAGCATTTGCTTTACATCCAAAATAAAGAGGGCTGTAGATTTTGGTGCCAGCATCATTGTTGTTACTGTCTACAATGAATGAGCATGAGCTGTTATTGTTTTGTGGCAGACATTGAGCAAAGCACTTTGCAATTAAACATATCAACCATGTTTTAAAAAAAATATTACTCTATTTGAATGGACAGTGGGCACAGTAACCACTTATGTATTGTATTTGAGGTCTAAAAAAGTACTGGATGTTGTTTTAGTCATCTTTAGTCTCTGGTAAGCAGCCAGTGACCAGAATGATGTAGCATATGATAAACAACACAAATGGATTTGATGTTTGCAAAATTACATCTCCCTCCAGTGAGCGTTAATTTTATTTATATCCTGAATGATCCTCTGCACCCTTTTTCATTGTGATAAAGTGGACACATTCAAACCCGAGATGGTTCAGAAGAGATACTTAATCATACCCGGCAGTAGTTCAGTCCTGATTATTTTCCTCCGAAAATGAGCCACTGAAGTCTGTCACGTCTAATGACTTGGATGGCCGTCAGTACAATAGCCTCTTGGTGAAGTACATCTGCTCTCCTCAAAGTCACGAGAAAAAGGATTAAGATGGATTGAAAAGTGCTTCAGCACAATAATCATTGTTTAATCAAACAAACATACATTAAAGATGTAAGACTGGTAAAAAATGTACTTCATTATTTCAATGGAAATTCTGAAAATTGAAGGGTCAGCAAATAAATTACTCATTTGTATCAGCAAAACATATCACTCTCTAAAGCATATGCCGGGAAAAGCACATTTCAGTAATTCACATTAAATATTCTTATCTTGTAAAGAACAAATGTTGAGCGATTAACAGAGCTCCCAAAAAGTGTGATGGAGTAATGCTCTTATTGATTTGGGAGCCACTGAGCGATTAGCATCACTTCTCCAGCAGTTGCACTATTTCCCACTTCTGGTTGCTTTGTGCCACACTTAATGCAGAGGCCCCTGAAGAGTCCAGCGCAGAAGTGTCGGCCCCGTTCAGCAGCAGCGCCTTGACTATAGACACACATCCATGCTTAGCTGCCAAATGTAAAGGCGAAACCCTCCCATGGCTCAGCATATTCACATCTGCATCATGTGAAATCAGGTGAAGGACACAAGGGAAACTCACACTGGTGCAGGCTACATGGAGGGGGGTCCAGCCCTCACTCTCCTCGGCCACATTGGGGTCAGCTCCAGCTGCCAGAAGCTTAGTGACCACCAGAGGATCACTCTGATGACAGGCAAGATGTAGAGGTGTCCATCCCTTCTCCCCTCGCACGTCCACGGTCGCTCCATGACTCCCGAGCTCAGCCACTGTGGCCTCGCGTCCCTTGAGTGCAGCCAGGTGTAGCGGGGTCCAGCCCTTCAGTGTCCTGGCGTTGGGACAGGCCTGGTTTGAAAGTAGCTGTCTGCAGATACCAGTGTATCCCTTCAGGGCAGCCAGGTGAAGTGGGGTGTAGCCCCTGCTGTCCACACAGTCGATTGTGGCCTTGCACTTCACCAGGTGCCGTACAACGCGATTGTGTCCCGCCTCCGCCGCCAAGTGCAAGGCAGTGGAGAGCGAACTGTCAGTTGCATTAGGGTCTGCTTCCTTGGTGAGTAGCAGCTTGATGATGTTCAGATGTCCATAGATGGAAGCCAGGTGGAGAGGAGTCCGCCCTCGCCCCTCTGGATCCCCCACTGAATCATCTGAAAGACGTGACAGCAGCAGACGCACTACCTCCTCATGTCCGTTCTGACAGGCCAAGTGTAGAGGGGTCCAGCCAGCTGTCTCTCTGGCACTGGGCTCCGCCCCTTTGTCCAGAAGGAGGCGCACAGACCTGTCGTCTCCATTCTGAGCAGCAAAATGGAGAGCAGTCCACTGGTCCTCATCTGCAGCTGTGGGGACAGCGCCATGGTCCAGTAACAAAGAAACAATGTCATGAAACCTGCAGCGGGGATTCAGCCTTCATGAATAAATATGAGAGCTTTACAGTGGAACAATAATGATTCGTTCTAAACAAACCTCTTAATAACAGCGATGCTCAGTGGAGTGTTGCCTTTGGAAGTTTCACAATTGACCTCAGCGCCAAGACTCAGCACGTGGTTGACGCTCTCTGCGTCTCCGCTGGCCACAGTGTAGTGCATCAAGCTTTTCTTCTCTGAAAACACGCGACGCAAATCTTCTTTCCTCACTGATTTTCTGAAAGTTCCAAACTCTTTTTTGAAGAGAAGGGAAACAATATTCTCCTTGCCATAACGATTATCTGTGAAAATATGTTATTGAGCTTAAGTGCTGTTTAAAATATGTATGTGGTATATGTTGGGGTGAAGAGGATGACATGTTAATGATTCTCAGGTACTTAAAGTGGCACAAACAATGTGCTGTGTTTAATGACCTTACGTAACATATTCAGACACAAGCTTTCCTGTGCTTAAGGTAATATTAAAATGGAAAAGCAATGTAAATAGCACTTTTAAATTATTATTATAGTTATTTCATTGTGCTCTCGCTCAATGCTTACCTAAGGGGAGGTCAGGCATCTTAATCTGAAAGGGAAAAAACTGTCCTCAGTTTTGAAAATTACAGACATCAAATCAAATCAAATCAAATTTTATTTATGAAGCGCTTTTCATACAAAAGATGCAACACAAAGTGCTTTACAGTTTGGTTAAAAACAATCCCGCCGGCCCTTGTCCCCTCCCCCCGACCACCCAACAGACCCACCCCAAACCACAGACAAACACACACACGCTCCCATGCACACTCTCTGACACACACACACACACACACACACAAGTAAAACAGTAAAACAATGATGAGAGACTTGGCAGGGTTCGGATGCAACCATGCAACATGTGTTCAATAGATAATAAACATTTCAGACTGAAAAGGAAACCTCAGTTTGCAGAATAGGTCTTCAGTGCTTTAACTAATGCTTTTCCTTCACAGTAAAAAACACTGTAAAGGTCATACCCCAATTTTTTTTTAAAGAACGGAAAATATTTAAAGCAGGACATACCACAGGAGTAGGTGGAACCATCCAAGGATTCACTCCCCCGGTGTTCACTGGACCACGGATCATCAGGACTTCTTTGAGGGCCTCAGTTTTTACTACAAGGTCTGAAATTAAAACCACTGTAAGTTTCAGCCTTTTTGTGCTTTGATACAGTATCAATCAATCAATCAACTTTATTTGTATGGCGCCTTTCCAACACAAGGCCACTCAAAGCGCCTCACAACCCACATAATATCAGACAAATCAGAAACATCAAAATCTACATATACAAACAATAAATACATTAAAAACAGAATAAAATCACAAGTAATGAAAAAACCTTAAAACATTAAAAACACACACGGGATTAAAATAATAAATAACCACAATGCATTAAAAAAGAGTATGTATCAATAAAATCCTTCAGCCGTATGCACAGCTAAAAAGAACAGTTTTTAACCCTGATTTGAAAATTGCCAGAGTAGATGCTAGCCTCACACCTTCAGGAAGATTGTTCCAGATTTTAGCTGCATAAATCTCAAACGCTGCCTCCCCATGTTTAGAGCTGACTCTTGGAACCAGTAAGAGGCTACCTCCTGTGCTCCTCAGAGTCCGGGCCGGTTCATATGGCACTAACAAGTCGCTTAAGTACTTTGGTGAAAGGCCATGGAGAGACTTGTACACAAGCAGAGCTGTTTTAAAGTCTATTCTCTGAGCCACAGGAAGCCAGTGCAGAGACCTGAGGACCGGACTAATGTGGTCGTACTTCCTGGTTCTAGTCAGGACTCGAGCTGCTGCATTTTGAATGTACTGCAGCTGTTTTACAGCCTGTTTGGACAGACCTGTGAGCAGGCCATTGCAGTAGTCTAACCTACTGGAGACAAATGTATGGATAAGAATCTCCAAGTCTGCTTTAGAAACTATGTTTCTAATTTTGGCAATGTTTTTCAGATGGTAAAATGCTGTTGATGTAACTGATTTGATGTGACTGTTAAAATTTAAGTCTGAGTCCATTATAACTCCTAGGTTTCTGACCTTGCCTACAGGTTCCAGGGAGAGATACTGGAGATGACGAATAACGCTCTCTCTTTGGTTCTGAGGACCAAAGACAATCAATTCAGTTTTGTCTGCGTTTAGCTGAAGGAAGTTATTTTGCATCCAATCACTAATCTGTTGAATACAGTGTATGAGTGAGTCCACTGGTCCATGTTCTCCTGCAGTAAGTGAGACATACATTTGAGTGTCATCAGCGTAATTGTGGTAGAATCAGAATCAGAATCAGAATCAGAATCATTTTTATTGCCAACGTAAGTAACGGGAGGTCACAGACTTGGAAATTGCTTTGGCTCAGTGCAACAGTCAAAAAGAGATAATAAAAATAAGAATAAAAAACACTTCTAAAGAATAAATTTAAATTTAAAATAGAGTTACAGTTACTATTTACAATATACAAGTGCACATGGTGCACACAATGTAAGGTGACAGCAGTACAGTGAAGTAAAGTGACGTATGATGGGCAGTAAAGTGACTTTATAAAGGGCGGGGGGACAGGTTAAGAAGTGTTCAAGAGTCCAACAGCAGAGGGGAAGAAACTGTTCTTGTGGCGGGAGGTTCTAGTCCTGATGGACCGCAGCCTCCTGCCTGAGGGGAGTGGTTGGAATAGTCCATGTGCAGGGTGAGAGGGGTCGGCTGTGATACGACCAGCCCGGCCTCGAGCTCGGGCGACGTAGAGGTCCTGCAGCGATGGAAGGCTGCGGCCGATCACTTCCTCTGCAGAGCGCACAATGCGCTGTAGTCTCTGTTTGTCCCTGACTGTGGCTCCAGCGAACCACACGGTGATGGAGGAGGTGAGGATGGATTCGATGATGGCCGTGTAGAACTGCACCAACATCTGTGCAGGCAGCTTGGCTTTCCTGAGCTGCCGCAGGAAGTACATCCTCTGCTGGGCCTTCTTGATGAGGGAGCTGATGGTCGGCTCCCACTTGAGGTCCTGGGTGATGGTGGTGCCCAGGAAACGGAAGGACTCCACAGAGGTGATGGGGGAGTCCATCACGGAGGGTGGGGGCGGGGGGACAGTGCTCTTCCTGAAGTCCACAATCATCTCCACTGTCTTCTGGGCGTTCAGCTCCAGGTTGTTACCACATTGTTGGAGCGTATTAACTGACCTAACGGCAGCATGTAAATATTGAACAGAAGAGGCCCCAGAATTGATCCCTGTGGCACTCCGCAGGTCAGAGCCATATGATCTGAGACACAGTTTCCTATCTGAACCAAGTATTTCCTGTCTTCTAGGTAAGACCTAAACCAACTTAGGGCAGTCCCAGTGACACCCACCCAGTGCTCTAGTCTCTGCATGAGGATCTCGTGGTCGACTGTGTCGAACGCAGCACTCAGATCCAGCATTACTAAAACTGTGACTTTTCCTGTGTCGGTGTTAAGTCGGATGTCATTTGTAACCTTCACTAGTGCAGTCTCAGTGCTGTGAGTAAGTGAGGATACTTCTTCAGGTTTATTGTCGTTAAAACAATCCAAACAATGACAAACATTAAAGGTCTCTGGTTTAAAGATCATTACAGTGCTATTTGGCCTTCATACACATGCCCAGAGAAGTTTCTTCATTGATTCCTTCAAGCTTTAGTTAGAGAGCAAACTTTCTGTTTCACCCTTGAGAGGCAGAGAACGCCTGGGTCCACATCTGGGAGGATTTCAACATCAATTATGAATATGACACGCAGAAGCCAGTTTTTTTGTATTTAAAATGGTCCTTAATAATGTCGTCAAAACAGGGAAAACGATACACAATAAATATGTTGTTTGTTGTCCAAAATAATAACAATAAAATCCAGGAGGTTATTGAAAAATCGAAACAGAAAATCACCGCGCACAGCTAGCATACGTCTATGGAACGGTCCCGTGGACACCACATAGTCTATACTGTTTTTTAGCTTTTGTCGGTGGCTAAAAGTGTTAGGATTGAATCTGTTCAATCTACATTGCTTCACTATATTATCCCACAATATAAGACGCTAACAAGGAGACGATCTGTAGGTACAGTGCTGCTAACCCGCCATTTACATCTGTAAACCAAATATTTAGGGTACGATTCTGGGTTCTGGAGGACGTAGGTGGGCCATGGATGTATTACCTGGATAGGGTAATACGAACAAAACTAAAGTCACATGGGCTACCCAGAAGTTTTACGAAATAGAACTCAACATAAACAAAAACAGCTCGACTTCAGCTGACAGAGAACCTACAGCTTTCACAAAGGTCGGATTTTGTGGGGATTTTAGTGTCATCCTGAACATTTTTTCTTCTTAAATCTTTTGGTTTTCTGTAAATCCACACTTTAGTGCCACAAACTCAGCTCGATTGTCTCCCGCTCTAACTCCGATCAGGACTGCTCTGATCAGCAGGGACTGATTGGTCAGAACTCGGCCAAACCACTCTGTACACGTCCATGAGAGTTTTGAGTGTTGTTTGGTGTATCACTCAAACTATTATCACACATGTGCATAGGATGGACTGAGAAACATGAAGAAGAGCGCAATATGGCACCTTTAATGAGTTGGGACAAAATAATTAAGGTACATTCTACAATCAGATTTACTATGAAATGCAGAAACTTTCACCAGGTTTTTGCAGTTTTGGTTGCTGCGAAAAATCTATTTTTTGCGGTAAGTGCGGTGGGTGAACAATCTTGGTTAAAACAACCATCAATAAATGTTTGTGTTTGGTTTAAATAAAGATGATCTGTTCCATTACTGAGCCAATCTCTTGCATACAGGGTCAGTCAAGCATTGCACACAGGGCTCGCTCCTACCATACTCTCCCTCTGTCAATCTATAAATCAAACATGTCCGTTCCCATTAGTGACATACTATTTTCTTCCATTTGCATTTCATGTTCACAAATGTGAATTGATTATAGGCCTAGTGACGTGAGACAGCGGAGGACCAGCCAGAGATCACTAACAATACTCCTCCCACATGTTCAACTGTATGCTTTGCAAAGGGGCGCGCCGAAGGACAGGGGGCGCAAAAAATGCTAGAAGGATATGAATAAAATAATAAAGCTTGTCTGCACGCAAAGCAGAGCGCCCCAAACCACCCTCTTGGTTGGTTCAGCGGCACTTGACAGCAGCGCCCCATAGAGTCAAGAGCGACCCCTGCTTTGACAGGCCGCAACAACAGCAAAATCATTATTTACCTGTCGCAAGATGGAAAAACAAAAGAAAGCCCTCTCGCATAAAAACTAAAACAAAAAATTGCGCTGGATTTTAGTTTGCACGGCCCCCCGTGAAAATGAGTAGTTGCACCCCTGCATGCTGTTCACCCACTCATGGGAGTTATTTTTAGTTAGCACTGCTGTTTTCACTTACCACACTGGGAAAGGGCATCCATTTGTAAAGAATGATAGAATAATGATAATTGAAACTGCGGGAAAGATTACTTTGATAATGTGTGTAGTTGCAGAATACTTTAACACTCATTTGCATTCTGTAACATACAGTAAATTGCAATGTAAGACTAAAGCAACAATTCTCCGGCACCATTTGTTATCTATTTTATGTCAATAAAAACTAAGGAAAGGAATCAAATCATCTAGGGGTAATAATACTGGACACAGCAATAGCTACATCAAATCAGTAACATCAGCAGCATTTTACCATCTAAAAAACATTGCCAGGATCAAAAACATAGTGTCTAAAGCAGACCTGGAGATTCTTATCCATGCATTTGTCTCCAGTAGGTTAGACTACTGCAATGGCCTGCTCACAGGTCTGTCCAAACAGGCTGTAAAACAGCTGCAGTACATTCGAAATGCAGCAGCTCGAGTCCTGACTAGAACCAGGAAGTACGACCATATTAGTCCAGTCCTCAGGTCTCTGCACTGGCTTCCTGTGGCTCAGAGAATAGACTTTAAAACTTGTTACAAATCTCTCCATGGCCTCGCACCAGAGTACATGAGTGATATGTTAGCAGCATTCAAACCAACTCGGACTCTGAGGAGCACAGGGACTGGACTCCTGTTAGTGCCCAGAGTCAGAACTAAACATGGGGAGGCTGCTTTTCAGATTCATGCAGCTAAAATCTGGAATCAGGCCTCTTCTCTGAC
Source organism: Knipowitschia caucasica (assembly GCA_964034765.1). NCBI lineage: Eukaryota > Metazoa > Chordata > Actinopteri > Gobiiformes > Gobiidae > Knipowitschia > Knipowitschia caucasica. The sequence continues at coordinate 8,495,283 of OZ035832.1, forward strand.
AATGTTTAAATACAGAAAACTGTTCTGTTTAGCTGTGCATACAACAGAGGGATTTTATATCTTCATCTTTCCTTTCAATGTACTGTAATTTTTTATGATTTCTATATGGTTTCTATTTGGTTTTGTTCAGCACTTTGAGTTGCCTTGTGTATGAATTGTGCAATGCAAATAAATTTGCCTTGTCATTATCAAACCTACTATAACCTGGAGTGAAACATCACTCAAATTAGATGTTGGCAAAAGATCGCAGCTCAAACCCGGAAAGCTTTAGAAACCTGAAATATTTGAATATAGTCAGCGTAAAAGTCTGACAAAGCACATATGGACATTGTACATGGTTTATAGTAGGTTTCAGGAGAGCCGCAGGAGACAGGCCCCAGAGGTCCATGATCCAAAGACCCATAAGTGGACATAGGTGCTGCGTTCCAAAGAGGAAGTGAGCATGTGCACCTTTTTGTGCATCAAGCCTGGTTGCACTTCATTCACAGACCATGCTGTCAGACCATTCTTAAAATGTGTGGGATTTTTTTATTTGTATTTTTCTTCCTCCCCAACCCTAGTTTTGTTGTTTCTTCACCTTGCATTTGAAAAAGATAACCATAAAAATAACCAACCAAACGGCTACTAATGCAATATGTGTACATTTACAGCCCTTCTTAAATTCCTGAATGGGAATGGGAGCATACCAGGTGCATGGATATGTATTCAGAATACTAGGGGTCAGCGTATGGGTGAAAGTAATATTAGGACAGTCAAGGGAACGTGCCATATCCGCGTTTGTGCAATAAAGTCGATGTGTATCTGTTACTGTTTTCTACATTGTCCTTTGTTGTCCACTCTTGTTGTTGTTTGTTCTGTACATGATGAGATCACTGTTCTTGTCCTTGTGTCTTGGTTGTATACAGTTGGTAAATAGTGTATCTGTATGTTTTTACTAATAATAAGTAAATACATACATACCTACCTACCTACCTACCTACACACATACAGTACATACTGTACATACCTACCTAACTTCCTCCCTCACCATTACCTACCCACCTACGTACAAACAACATACACACATAAATACATACAAACAGTACATACAAAATAATAAATTAAAAACAAAGTAACATTCAGAATACATGAAAACTATTTTGGTTGTATTCAATATACGGAATTAAAGTTTATATTTCTGTGTGCAATGATATTTCAATCAAATTTATATTTTGAACATACGTATACTTTTAGTAAGCAAGTAAGTAAGTAAAGTCTTTTTTATTTATTGCATTTTACAGACCAAGGTCAAAGCGCTTCACAATGTTCAGAGTTCAGATATATTGTTCCAATCACTCCAACCACTGATGACGGAAGCGAGTCGCCGAACACACTGTATCAAAGCCCCCAATCAACACCATCCATTCACTCACTCATGTACATTCATACCTAGTTAGTGAAGTACAGTATGTGAGTGTGTTTTATCCATATATATTCTTTACTTATAACACAATACAAATTACCTCTAATGTATTGCAAGTGTTCAGAATACAGTGTTCTGATAAGGTAAAGGTAAAGGTGCACTTTATTGATCCCTGTAGGACAATTCAATCCTCTGCATTTGACCCATCCTGATAATGCGAAGGCTTGCGTCAGGAGCAGTGGTCGCCATAGTAACAGCGACTGGGAACCCATCTCCAGATGTTGATGCTCGGCTTGATCAGGACTACCAGAGCTGGAGGATTTAACCTAGTGTGCATGTTTTTAGTGGTAGGGGAATCCGGATTACCCCGAGGAAACCTACGCCATGTATCGGAATACGTTTTAAAATACATGGGACTCACCTGAAAAAGGAGGTCTTTTGCTTTGGTCATGGTCCCAACACAGCTTCATGATGCTGACGATGTGCTCACACTCCTGTGGTTTGTTTTCTGGGAGAATCTCCAGACTGGGCCTCTTCCCCTGCGCCACCTGCACCAGCACCATGGGCACGCTGCTCCCTGCAAAATAATGCAAGCCCTCATTGAAGGCTACTCTATTACTCTACTGCATTTTCACTGTACAATACATTTGAATCTGCTTCTATAGGACAGGCCGCTGTGTCCTTCCTGGCTAACGCATGTGGAATGTTGGGAATTGGACCATGTTAAGAGTACAAAATAAATGAAAACTTGCCTGCATAGGGTTTTTGCTGAGTCAGTATTTCCCAAATCACCACTCCAAAGCTGGAAAGAAAGCAGACACAAGCCATTTATGCCATACCCTTTATATCAATTTCTGCTTTAAACTAATTCTACCTGCCTTGAGAAAAAATTACATCGCCAGTTAAGTTATTATAATTCTCAAATGTAATGGCAATGCTTTTAGAGTGGAAAGGAGGCCAGAGGATTTATAACATTGTCTTGAAAGATGTCTGGAGGGCATTTAATGAATTTAAATGGAGGTGAGTCAGGTTGCAAAGTGAATTGTGGACTGAGAAGCAAGTGGGTAGAAGTGGTGTTTTTATGGTGTCTATCAGGAGTGCCCTTGGAAAGTCACCTGTACACATCGAAGGTAGTTCCAGGAGGCTCTGGAGTTGACGTGAATGACTCAGGAGGCATGTAACTTATGTTCCCTCTGGCTGTCAGGTGCTCCATAAACGACTTCTTCCCCGCGCTCGTCTCCCAGCGGATTAGACTGAAATCTGAGATCTGTTTTGGTGTGACAGTAGAGATCAGGATTTTAATACATCACAGTAAAATGTTCGTAGATTTATGCTGTAAGAATCGCTCGTGTCTGGATGAGTGAAGAGCAAACTGACTGCTTCAAAATACTGGAATTCTGGAAGAAGTTTGGAGTGCTACTATAACGTACAGGTGAAACTCAAAATTAGAAAATTAGAATTGTTGAAGAGTTAGTTCCGTTCATCCATTTTCTACCCTTTAATCCATTTCTGGGTCAGGGGGGTGGCACTCAGAGATGCCACCCAAGTCTCATAGCACCAGCCCCTCACTGACCCTCTGCAGGTGGTGAGTCCACAGGAGGACGGCTGCTCTCTGAGTGTGAGCATAGCCTTGATCTTTCAGTGGGGGCTTTGGGCAAAGTGGGGTTAAGTGTTTTGCCCAAGGACACAACGACAGCAGTCATCAGTGGGAATCGGTGGAGAAGGTGTAGAGGTGGGAATTGAACCCACGACCTTCAGGCCTGAAGGCCAATGCTCTACCAACTGAGCTACTGTCACCCAAGAGTTAGTTTATTTCTGTAATTCAGTTATTCAACTTATAATGTGAAAGTATAGTTATGTATATATGGAACAAGGGTCTCCAACCTATGGCACAGGAGCTACCAGTTGCACACCAGCCCGTCTCAGGTAGCAACAAAAAAGGATTCAAAAAAGTTACACATGATTCAAACGATTCACTTTTGGCTCTTTCCACATCCATATGAACTATACATCATGAATGCAGGGATACACTGCAGTGTATTAAGCATGAGTGTTCCATGGTTTGCTGTAGTTATTATAGACTTTTAGATTTAGATTTTTTTTCCAACTGTTAAAACAAGTTGCTCTCTCTCATTTCTGTTTTAGAAAAATAGCTCTCCAATCGGGAAAGGTTGGAGACCTGGATATAAAGTACTTGCACATGCCAAGCCTTTGTTTGTTTGGATGATGGTTCCAGCTCATTCAAAATCAACAAGAGACAGGGCTCTGGTGTGATCTGCTCCGTGTTGTTTTTATTTAAATTTATGTACTTGTCTGGTGCACGCCGGGGCACGTTTGCACATGTATTCCAATTTGGTTGTGGAACTGAATCTGAAATATTCTGTTTTTTGTTTTTTTGTTTTTTTTTACCACATTGTGAGCCAATTATCAACATCATAATGTAAAAAGGCTTGAGATAATGTGCATGTAATGGGTATATGATATATTATTCCCATTGTAAGTTGAATTTCAGAAGTAGATAAAGGATATTCTAATTTTCCGTTTTCACCTGAATATACAAAAGGGGAAGCAACACGAGAAAAGCATTATTCAAACTTAATTTAACGTTTTGGAACCGTATCATCACTCTTCTAAACCCCCTGGTCTCTGGGATGATAATGATGCTCCCCATGGCCGTGACCTTGTGTGTAAAACAACTGCAGAAGAAGGTGTGCAGAAATATAGCAGAGAAACAACCCTGTTTGTTTCATTTAATCTCTGGGAAACATTTTTTGTTTGGAGAAGGTCAAACCTTAATACGAATGCATGCAGGTAGTGAAATAGCGTGTTTAATGAGAGATGAAATCATAGTTGGAGACAATGTACCCACAGACCGTAGGGAATAGTAGGAGTGGACAGACTGAGCAATGATGTACCCATAGTGTTTGCACAAGAAGCCTATTTGAACACAATTTCCTTATTTGGGATTATGTTCTGATGGTATTAGCGTTGCGTTGTAACAAGGTAAGACGTGTTGTTGACATGCTGCTAAGGCAAGCTGGAGTTTCCCCCGTGAAGGAAGGCATCTGTTTAGTCAATCCTTTTATGGCTTTATCTTCAGTTTAGCACATGGTTAGGAAGGTAAGACTCAGGGAAAGCTAAAAATCTTAGACTGTCAGTCAAGCAGCGTAGGGAGTCAGTTTGTTGGGAGAAGTATGGTAACTTGAGCACTATCCTCTCCTCCTTCCTACTTTATCTGTCTGCACTTTTAGGATTTTGAATGTAGTCTGTTCATTGCTATTCACCCGTTGTCCCATTGTCTGTTTCATGACGTGATGACGGGACCTCCGGACCTGGCCTCCTCCATCTACACCTGCGGACTGCCCTGCCCGACCCGCCTGGGAGTTCTTCAGTCCTGCACTGGACCTGTCCACAATCAAAGGCCACTGATCCACGTTCTGTAGCTTAGGTCCAGGATCTATAGCCCGTTTCTCCCTTTTTTTCCATCGGGTCTTTTTTTAGTTTATCCTTTGCCGATGCAGGAGGGTCTGTTGGACAGTTAGTGTCCAACTAAAAGGATGTGGTGTTCCCGGACACTTTAACATTCTGCAACATGTATGACATTTATCAACATGTGTTCTATATTCTTTATGTGTCTTAACTGTGACTCTGATCTGTGTTGGTGATTTCAAAGGTTTTGTTAAGTCCTCTGAGATGACTGCTGTTGTGATTTAGGGCTATACAAGAGTTGTATTGTATTGTATTGTATACAACTTTTCTGGTCTACTTTTCAATGTCAACAGGAGCCAGATTGAGCTGGAGCAAAACTTTGTCCATGAGCACATCAGTGAAAAAGGCGAACTATGCGAGTCAGGTACTTCTCCAGATCCAAATGCAAAAAGCTCACAAATAGGGGTCAGAGGCACAAAGTTAAGTAAAAATCCTTTATGTTCTAATAGTAATAATACATGTCAATAATATCTTTCTTGACACTCAAGGTCGCCAATGCGTTTCGACCACTTATGTCAGAGGTGTCAAACCCAAGGCCTGCGAGCCAAATGCGGCCCACCAGACCATTTTTAGTGGCCCCTGAAATTACTTTTTGTTGTTGTTACTATTAACATGTTATCGCAACATAGATGGTGGGTTATTCCCCATTTTAAGGATAATTTCATTCTTTATTTTAGTCCGAAATCTTAACCCAAAATAAAAAAACAGTGGCCAATTCTTTAACTATGAATCGCTTTCAGTTTAATCCAACCATACAGTATTTGAAATCTAAAAAAAGATTTGTTTACAAATATATATAGATACACTTACAGCCCTGTTTAAATCCAGCCCCCAACCAAAATGAGTTTGACACCCCTGACTTCGGTCTTCATCAGGTCAGACTATCAGGGGGTTAGCATTGTCCATACAGTATATACTATGGTTTAAGGTTCTAGGTTTTATAACTGCACCAAAAATCACATAATACAAGTATTCTGTATTTCCACACAGGCTCGTCTTTCTGCCCTGACCTTGACATGGAGATGATCGTCAAGCAGAAGGTTTGACGTCTTAAGGTTGAGGTGGAGTAATGGCGGTTTGGCGCTGTGGAGGAAATTCATGCCCATGGACGTCTCGTGAATCATCTGGAACTTCTTTGGCCACGTCAGAGTGTGGCTGGCCAGCAGATTGTTGAGCGAGCCATTACTCATGTACTCCATCACCATGCCAGTCGCCTCGCTGCACACCCCATACACCGACACCAGGTATTTGAATTTCACTTTTGCAATGGCTGACACGTCATCGATTTTCTGCCTATCAAAGAAGAAAGATTGCATAATGATGAGAAAAACTTCACATCAATCATCTTCAACAAGGGGTCAGGGGTTGCGAGTGACTGGGGTCCATATAAGCTTTTCAGGATTATTATAATTGTGTTGGGTTACTAAACTATTTGTGTATCGTTTTTTTCACGATGGGGCCTTCTGCATTATCATTATAGAGTCAGTGTTTAGGGAGAGAAAAATACAGCGGAAACACAGGTCTTGGCACTAATTAATATTTGATGTATTATTTTATTATTTAAATTTTGTTTGTTTACTTTTTTATTATTTATTTATCCATGTATTTCGTTTTTGATTGATTCATTAATTTATGTATTTCACGCAAAGAATGTTCCAAGAGAGAGAAAAAAATAGAGAAAAAAACTATACAAAAGGGAAGACTGATGCTTGAAAGAAAGTGGGGAGAAGTATATCTTATTAAACCCCACCTCAATCACCCTCAGTTCATTTCCACCTGTAGAGACTATAGTAAGCTTTAGATTAGAAACATTTACAAAAATAGGATCATAATTCACTATGTCAAAGTAACTGTATCACATGTATTATTCATCCAGCTTTGAGAGAACAATCAAAAACGTCTATTTTATATCGATCCTATTCTTCCTTACTCATATCTTCATTTTTACAGTGTGTCCACAGAGGATACATTCTTTTTCTTGGTTCAGAACAAAGCCAGCATCAAATGACAGGGGAATATTATATTATAGTATTTTCCTAGCTCTAACATACAGGCTGATAGTGGGAAATAGATCACGATGTCTCAAAGAGAGCAGACGCAACTTAGAAAAGAATTAGGAGTGGTGATTCTCTGATAAATTGGAAATACATACTCTACCAAGAGTGAAGTCTGCTCCATTGGTCTGCCAAAATTAGCATGCAGTTAAACTAAAACAATTTGATATGAACAATGTGAAGACAAGTTATGGAATGAGATCAGTACACTAAAAACACAATGTATTTCCACCAGGACCCTCATACATCACCGATCTGGAATATTCAAAATGAACTGTTTTGAAAGGCTCAAAGCTAAACACTATCCATTCATGGTGTGCACTTTGCAAAGGCAGCAGGCTGAACAGACAAGACTTGCCTATCCATGCTTAATTCCCCAGATCATAGGGGAATCCCAAGGAATTTCCAGGCCAGTTGAGAGACCCACTAGTCCTTCCTCTCTCCAGTGTTTCCTCAATCTTCCCAGAGGCCATTCCCCAAACACTACCTGCACATGTTCGAGAATGTCTCATGATATCAAATCAATAAAAATCAAATCAATAGTATAATCAATAAAAATGAGCAATGCTGAAATATATTGGTATGAAAAGAAAATGATCAATAGCATAGCATTCATTCATCTATCTTCTGGCCCACCTCCAAGACTCGAGGTCAATGGTCTTCACAGCACACTTTTCCCGCCACATCTTCAGCTTGGCTTGATACACTTGGCCAAATCTGCATTCTGACACTTTAATCCAGTCGGCCTCAAAGTCGTCTTTCTTGAAGTCTTTGAGCTGCCCCAGGGATTGGTGCTCCATGAGTCCGCAGCACTCTAGCCACTATTTAAAAGCCGATCCGACTACTTCACGCTTCAATACTAAGCCTACACATGCGGAGAAGCATTAGTCTTCTGCCCGGCATCCGTCAAAGACTCTAACCTGTTTTCTGCGACTACAACATTATTAAATCCATTAGCAGGAGTGACTCTTTAGAGACGGGCAAGAACTCACCGAAACTGGTTGAATATGAGGAGGAGCTTTGAAGGAACAAGTTTACTTTACAATGTGGCCAAGCAGGTTTTTTGTAGTGCTTCTACACTAATGGAATGTGTTAAGGTGAACTGTTGATCCGATTAGAAATATACTGGATGTATTTCGAGTTTATATGCAGTAAATTAACGGCTAATGGACCGTTCAGGCCTTTTGCACTACACTTAACCCCATAAACACCAGTGCGACGCAGGCTGTGTATGTGTATGGGTGTGTGTCCATGCGATGCGTGACACAGATTCTCTTGTGTGCGTGCGTGTGTGTGTGTCTGTCTGTCATGACACATAGCATACTGGATTCCACACATGCCTTCACATGACTGGGGCCACCACAAGACTTCCTCCACCGACTCCCACTGCTGTCGTTGTGTCCTTAAGCAAGACACTTCACCCACATTGCCTAGAATGAGTCCAGAGTGTGTGTGAATGGCTGGTGGTGGTCGGAGGGGCCGATGGCACATACTGGTTCCTTGCTTCTGTCAGTGTGCCCCAGGGCAGCTGTGGCTACAGTAGTAGTTTATCACCACCGTGTATGGAGTGAATGAATAATGTTCGAGTGTCCAAAATAGCGCTATATAAAACCAATGCATTATTATTATTAGATAATGTCAACAAACTGGATTTTGGACTGAAAAATATTTGAATCATTATTAATAACAATTATGAATAACAACTAAAACTTGACTTATTCTGAGAAGACGGTTTGAAAACAATTTAGAAGAGATTTGTGCAATAGAAATTATAGCCAACTACCGATGATCAGTTTTGGGTGACATCATCTCAGTTGATGGAGCAATGAACCAAGGGTCAGCAATTTTAATTCTTCATCCATCCATCCACTTTGTTTTCCTTTTCCATGGCCAGATTGCGGAGCGAAGCAGAGACACTCAAATGTCCTCCAGATCATTCAGGGGAATACAGAGGCGTTCCCAGGCCGGCTGAGAGACAAAGTTCCTCTAGCATGTCTAGGGCTGATCATGGTGGGACATTAATGGAACCCCTCCCCAGGCTCTTGTCCTTTCTGTGATTATCTAAAGCTTGTGACCATAGGGGAGTGCGAATAACTGTAAACCGAGATTGCCTTTCGATTCTGCTTCCTCTTCAACTCAACAGTCTGATACAGAGACCACATCACGGAACGCTCATGCTTGAGGACAACAAATTAATCTGCAAACAGTAGAGAGGAAATCTTTGAACACTAACCCTAACCTTAGATAGAGCTGCTTCAGGTTTTCATCGCCATGCTGAAATCTACACCGCTACTATCGGTCAAAGTCTCCCCAACGGAAGGATTTTTTGTGTTGAATTTTTCCATTTTGAATATTTCTGTCTTTGCGTTTCAGTCACTAAAAATTAAGTGAACAAATCTAAATGTGATTAAAATTTCAAAATTATATATTTCACCTTTAAAATATTCAATTTGTTTATATTCGAGCCCTCAAATACAACCTCATTTAAAATTATGAATCTGATGACACAAAAAATCTCCCATACTCCTCGAAAAGACCTTACAGAGACAACATCCTTGCTTGCCAACCCACTGATACCGTCCCCTGTCGCCATGTGTGGAGTGTCGACCAGACCTCAGCCAATCAGGACATATATCATGGACTCCCAGGGCCTGAATTTTCCTGTCAACATAAATATAGATTGATCGACTGATGATATATCTAGATTTTGAACATATAATATAAACGGTATATTCATTGGTTATAGGTCTTGGTCATTGAATTTAGTTTGTTTTTTAAAAAATTGTAAAGTCATACACACACGTCTTTTCCGTTCATATGTTCATTTGACATAAGCCAGTAAAACAGACTTTGAATGCCTCTTGCGTCTTCCCAGTGATGCAATAAAACCAGTGAAATGCAGCACTTCTACATTGTTGACAACTTTCAAACCGTGAACATCATCAATAATTCAGCATTCATTTAAGAGTCTGGCACCTTTTTCAATTTTACGAACTACACCGAGCTCGGAATCATCCCATTAAATACTGAGCATATCTCACATTCCCTCTCGGTTAACACTAATGTTTTTATCAAACTCTTAAAAAATATTTATGACTTTGCTTATTGTACAGGCACTTTTTTCCTCTGCCGTTTATATTATCCCGCTTCCAGATGGATTTAAAAATACTGAAAAGTTAAATAATCCAGTCTACATCACAGAGATATGAAACTCTGAGATTTTGACATTCTGAGGAAGGAGGGACGAGGCGATTAGAATTTGGTATAAGTGGGAAGGAATGTAGAATGTCCTTAGTCACCTTTGTCTTTCAATCCCACCTGCTGCTTGTTTATATGGCCCGTCGGTTATTTTATCGCCACTCACCCCTTTTATTACTGCCAAATTTATCTGGGGGTGTGAGGAATTTTTTTGCAATGTTAGCTGGAGGAGATGAACTTGAACATTTATAGAAGAACAAGACCGCACATAAATATTCACAGTCAGTAACACTTGCTCCTATGGGCTTCTTCATTCTTGGCACATAACACATTTACATTCAATATGGCTTATGATGAGGGTCTGAGGCAAATCCCCCACATAACCTTATACCACTGTGCAGTTCTCACAGGACACCTTCTGTTCTCCTTTGTCTTCTTCGATGTTCTGTCTAAACTGTAAATCTGGTGCAATAGGATCTTGGTTTTTAATCTGAGGGTCTCTTGTGATATAAGTTCAGGATATTGGATATTGGTGAAACATCTTCATGCTGTGCAAAGGTCACTTATTGTTCATCCTTTCCAGCTCACATTCTTCCATATTAAGTGAACGTACTGGATTTGACGGTTATGATTTATGCATTTCACACCTGATCAATCTGTTGTATAAAGCATCTGCTGAATCAAAGTGTTTCCATTAGTTGCAACATTGCAAGTTTAAAGGTGTGATCTCAATTTTGACCGTCCCTTTGAACTCGGCCTTGGTCACATGGCAATAAAAAAAAAAAAAATTGCATCTTTTAGACGGTTACTATATCAAAAACGGATTCTAAGTAAAGACACCAAACAGTTTAAAGGAATTCTATGTAATACATTCATTTAAAATGACCGTAATTCTGGGCTGTAAGCCACTTCTTCTTAATAGTTCTTTCAACCCAGTGGCTTACATAGCAATGTGTGTATATGTGCATTTTTATTGTGGTAGAGTTGGACTTATTTTTTTGACTCCATCAAGTATTGGCAACTATAGGACACTTGTTTATTAGCAGAATAGATTGGTGAATGAGTACTGGCATAGAAGCTAAGCTGTTAAACTCCTTAAATCATTAAATCTTGTTGTGTCTAGCTTAAACAGTCGTCTGCTGAATTACAACATGAAAACCTGTGGCTTATATTCAAGTGTGTGGACAAAATGTACTTAATTTTAAGTTTTGCTGGTGCAGCTGATATACAGGTGTGCCTAACAGTCCAGTAAGTCCAGCACATCTACAGCTTTTTTTGTATCCCAAATAACAGGTCAACGTGTACTTTCTGAACAAAAGAGTTATTCTGTGTGTTATGTTTGGGCACCTTTTCCCCCTTTTGGTTTTAGGTCTTATCTTTTTTTGGTCCAGGTATTTTTAGGTTTTATAGTTTTTTTGTAAGATTGTTTTTGGTATTAGCATATTTGATAACGTTTTTGTAACTTATTTTGTATATTTTGCAGCTCGGGTCGGGAGTATAAGAAGCGCTGTCCTGGTGCGCTCCCGCCCCTCTCTGCTCTCAGTCTTTCCTGCTGAGGTGAGCGTGCACGCGCTGCGCGCTCCCTCTTGATCCAGGTCTGCGGCCTCCCCTGACGCCGCATGGTTTGATTGTTTGTTTAGCCATTTGGTTACCCTTTTTCCTTGTCCTTATTTTTTGTTTGATCTGGTGGGTCCGGTGGCTACATTTTTGTTTGAGGGTGTAGCTAGTTGGGTTTTGTTTATTCTTTAGTTAGGGTGCCGGCATCGGATCCGGACGGCCCTGTATAGGGTTGGTTCGGTGTTGGCCCATTTTGTTTGTTTTGGCTGGCCCACCAGGTCCACCTTTAATTTGATTACTTTGGGTTTTTGTATTCTGGACACAGGGTTGGGTTGATTTAATATTCATATTACTTAATCATAAAAAACTAGAGTTCAGTTAAAAGAACATGTATAAATAAAATCTTTTTGTTTTACTCTAAACCTGTCTCTGTGTCCTTAAAATATGTTTTGTCCTTCGGGTTGTAACAAGTGGGTATTCAATAATATAATTTATGTTTATATTTTCAAGTAGATTCTCCAATCCCAGAGCAATGACTCTCTTCCAGTTTGCTGGGTGAAATTTAGTTGTGTGAATGAGTGTGAGTCAGTTTCACTCTCGTTATCAACAAACACAATTTTCACTTACTAAAAAATACAAATACAACAACTTGTGAAGTGGAAGATGCAGAGTCAAGGCAGATTTAGGAAGTGCATGATCAGAGACAGAGCAACTGCCAGCAATAGTGATTAACCAACGGGAACAATTGCCCCCAGGCCACACTGCTAAATTAAATCAATGAAGCACGTGCTATTTAACCTGCAATGTATTTATTATTGCAGCTAATCTAAAATGAATTATTTGTTAATTTGAGTCGAAGTACATTAGCTTGACTGGTCCCATAGGTGCAATTTTGTTGGAGATTTTGCTGCATTGTCATTCTCAGTAACAATCTGATCTGGAAACTTCAAAGACATAAATTGTTAAATAACTCTTGTTTTCAGGATTGGTTTTTATTGTGATTGATGTAATTGTGACATGCATGTGCAGGATTCAAATCGGATTGCCAGTTTAGAGGCAACGCATACCCCTCCTGTTTCCTATTCCGTGCACTTAAATGCATCTCCCATTCTTGTCCCAGTAGTAATTGGTTTGGGTGGTAACATGACTGAGGCAAACATCCGACTACAAATGGCCTAACCTCAATTGACATGATCAATCCATTGAAATAGGGCTTTGTTTTATTCATTTATAAAGCCTCCTATGTAAATGCAATGACAGATATGCTGCTATTGATCCAGGAGGTGTCTTGATGTCAGTCATAACTGTCTGTGTGTGCTGTCTGCCCAGTCAAATCAATTTTACACATCTTTTTACACATCATTCACCGAATATGAGCTGGAACTTCTGATTCATGCCATCTATCGCGAATGCACAGCAACCTAATTCCACAGAGATGATTTCCCTTCAAACTTCAGTGATCATCATGTTATATCTGTCGCAAATGTCAACTGATAACTCTGCCGAGTACCATAAGGAATCCATGAGCATTCGTCATGTAAGCGTCTGTGTCAAGGTCAAGGCGTATCTCTTGGACTAACGTCTCATTTAGTGCACTACCTTTTCCAAAAGCATGCTTTCCCTTTCCCCCTCTCAAACTGCAAGGACACGCACAGATAATTGATGAATTTAACATAGGGCGACAGTAACAGTTTCATGCTCCACTACTCCCACTATTATTTAAGACGTACTGTGGGATTGATGTTCCAATGAAAACTGGTGGACCCTCGTGACCAGATTCCAGAGAAGCTACCTGAAGCGGAGCCGTTTGTCTTCATTGAGAAAACCCGCGGCCACACACAAGTCGGACCCAATTGCATTAGCAGGCTCCACCATGCTGGCATCTCGGAGTCGCAGCCAGCAACCTCTTCCATTGCTCCTGCGGCCCGCTGGTATCTAACAAGCTTACAGATTTGGTTCCTCAAAGCCATATTTGCATGCTGTCCAAGTCATGGGGGTTGGCACATCAACGAATGTGCACAAGAATTGGTTACCGTGTATTTCTCAAGAGCGCTGAATGGTTTTAATCAAATCCTTATCTTATGCAGATATTTCAACCACTTGCAGAATTACAAACATGGGATGTTGAAGGATGGGAGAGAGTGGGAGGATTAGTGCTGCTATTGACTGAAAAAAAAACTATTTGTGATTGATAATGGAACAGTGTTTTGTAGGAAATGTAATGTGGGTCTCTGCGAAACTGTTGTGAATGATCCATTTGAAATTCAAAACACAACCTTAGTCAATAATGATCCCTGTCAAAAGATCAGAACAAAGGAGTAGCAAAGTCATCATTTAAGCTACAAACAAACTACTGCACCTGTTCTCCGGGATTTAGACAAAATAGTTATGACATTGTTTTTTCCAGACGTGTGCAGTTAATGGTGCCACCTGTAATTACAATAAAGTACATACAGCAGTAGCAGTGGTCATGCAATGGTATATAATGTATTTTCACACGTTTTGCCTATTTTGGAAAGAGCATTCATGATTGGGAAAAAATAAAGAGAGGTGCTGTGATGTTTATCCCCAGAGTAAACAATGCTGTGATCTGCTCTTCACACAGACTTTGGCCTTTTTGAATCAAAAACATATTTATATGGTCCAGTGTTTAATAATGTAGGAGCACCATATTTTGTACTGATTCTTGACTTGTACTGTACAACAACATTACTGTGATTTATGTTTTTGTTGAACACTCAATTAGATTATGTTTTATTTTAATTGGCCCAATAGAGCTTTTGCCAAATTTTTATGCAATGTTTTCTGCGTAGGTTTCCTTCAGGTTTCCTCTTGTGTAAAACATGTGCAGTTCGAATAAATACTGAGTTAATGAATGTTTTCTGTCAGTCTGCCCCAGGGCAACTGCGGCTACATTAGTGGCTCAGCACTGTGTGTGGAGTGAATGAATTATACACTGTATGGTAAATGTACAACCCCATCCTTTCAAATCTCGACTTAAAGCGATTCCCTAACTTTGAAACCATGCAGAATTAAACAATGTGATAAAATGCATGTAACGAGTTCTTGTGTGACATGTTCGGCTAAAGACAGGATCTCGTTCACTCTATTGGGACAAACTCAATGCGTTTATGGAGCACAAAAAGGTCAGGTACTCCAGCTTGAATATTGTGTCAAATGTGTGTTCAATTTCAGTGCAGTACAAAGATTATTGATTTGTTGTTCCAGAAACAAAATAAGGCGCTCCTTTGCCCTTCTATTCCTTTGTTTATTTTGAGCGATAATAGCCTGCTCAATGTTAAGTGTGATTCTGCCTGCCACAGCTGTGTCACTATGAGGGAGGTGTGAATTGGTCTGTGCCTCTCTCACTTATGGTTAATATGATTGACTGCTCTACTGTCTGTTGACTAATGTCATTGTCTGCAGATATTTTCATTCTGAGGGACGAGATCAGTGTAATTGGCAGTGGGCCTTCCTTGGTCACGGTTTAGAAACAAGTCATCTCAGCACAGTGGACACACACAGCAGGCCAAAGGCTGAGGGCTTCTGTCCAAATGGACCAAAGCTGATCGAAGGCAGAGGCCCCCACCTCAAGCTGCAGGGAAGGGATCCAGCCCTGCACAATCTGGACACAGCGGAAAGACATTTTTGGTCGTGAGTCCAAGATTATGAATTTACCTATTCCTGAAATAAAATCGTCTTTTTAAAAATTGTTCATACTTTCCGTAGTTTACTAAGATACAGCGTAGCATTAGAAAAAGTGATAACAAATTATTTTAGTCAACCAAATAAGCTCTGCTAAGGACTGTAATTGTTGAAATTCGATTTGAGAAAACTCGAATAGAGCTGCAGCTGCTGTGCTTATAATGTAATATGCATGTATTTCAAAATAGTTCTGCAATCAACTCAGCCCTGTTCTGAGGGATGGCAGAGTGAATGTCTAACACCCCTAAAGGTAGGGGTCAGAGGTACTCAACCCCCGATAAAGATCTCCTCTTATATGCATATGTCACAGCCAAGACATCGCTTCATAGTCCACTGGCAATGTACGGGAAAGTGAAAGGCTAAGGGAACTGGAAGAGGAAAAAGGGAAAGGTCAGAATGAGTTTCAGTCGAGCACAAACAGCCACATGTGTCGGGAACACGGGAGGCAAACACAAAACATGCTGGTAAAGGAGAGGTCTACCATGATTGGTCGTGTCAGGGATGAAGCAGACAGAGACGGATCGTGGTGCGCCAAACTCTGGAAGTTTATTTAAGTTTCTCTCAAGTTCCAGTGGTTTCAATTGTTTTTTTCTCTCAGACAGAATGGAGTCAGTACACAGTTTATATAGCCATTGTCACGTCACACATCGAAAGACGTACGTGTCACACAGAGACAGTCACATCATAGTCAAAATAATCAGAGTCCTTGTAGAGTCCTGCACGTAGGCCATATTGCTATCTAATACTAACAGTCGCCTGCACACGGTAAACCAATCCATGTGAGAAAGTGGATTGTCTGGTCAGTACTTTTTGTCTAGTGTTTTGTGGTGTAAATTGGAGCTAGAGAGGGTGGTGAAGTCCAGCTGCACTTGCCGCCACAAACACAGTGAGACGGCACATTCATCTTTGTTCTGATTGGTCAAAACCTTTGTTCTAGGCTACGTGATGCCTCAGTCTCATTTTTAGGCCTTTTCTATAACACAATATGTGATGGACTGAATGAGTTAGTTTTTCAAATGCAACACAAAGGAATATGTTGGAGCCAAAGGCAACAAACACACAAAATAAAAGGTGTTTCTTGAACCTTGCCCTCATGGTAGAGATAAATGACATGTCTCGCTGCCTGCCTCACAGCCTCTCTTGTGCACTTTTATCACGGATTGATCGCTTATGTTTTAAGGCACGGTTAATAATTACCTATTTCTTCAGGGAGAAGTAGAATTTGTCTCTTCTTTTGGCATGGGACCAAAGGTGATGTGATTTCTGAGATTAGTGACAACAACATCTGGACCCTCCAAGGTATAGGAAATCCGCTGCTGGAGGCCCCTCTATAAAAGACAATTCAACCATGTAAGCTGTGACGATGAAAAATGACTGTGCAGCTTTTATTAATTAACCTTTTCTGGAATAGGTATGGCGAGTTTGTTTACAGCGAAAAGAAAGTGATTATTACAGGTGTGTACCACTGTGATAAATATGTCTCCAACCCGTTTCCTTACTCCCATTTTTCAATTGGACAAAGGGCAATGGGAGAAATGTATTAACAATTTGTCTCCTGAAGCAACACTTTTGCTTTTAATCTAAGGAGAGCTCTTTGAAATGCCACACTTTGACCAGGGCTGTTTACAACAAATGCAAAGCTACATTGTGAAGGGAATTGGCAAGAGCAGACCTATTTACTATACTAGGAAATAAGATGATTTTCAGTGATATCCAGTGAAATTCGAGGCCAGGGGTTTCTCATTCCAACCAAGCTCAAAACAGCAAAACCGAGTCCACCAATATCCTCAAGATATCATGTTCATTTATGTATTTGTTTATTTGAATAGGGATGGTACATATTAATTAACATTGCTGAAAATGTGTCAGTATTAGCTAACAGCTAGTTTCCAACGGTAGTCCCTAGGCAAGGTGTAAAATGTCATCAAAGTACACTGCAAACATTACAATATGAAAGACTGGACTCTGAGAAAATGGGTAGGGTCTGGTCTGCTTGGTTGGAATTGATGTAATAAAAATTCGAATTTAAGGAATGTATAATATTATCATCATATGTTTCCTCTACATAAATTCCTTCACTGAAATTTATGTTAATGTCTAGTACCTTGTTTTTACAGTTGTGTTTGAAAGTTTACACTCCCTGCAGAAATGTCGGGAGTATTGCAGGAATCCTTGACGATAACATAAAAAAGATTTCTTCCAATGGTTGAGTATAAAAATGTATGTCTAATAAATGATATATGTGTTTTCAGTTTTCCACAAAAAAATTAAATTGTTGAGCTGATCTTTGGAGAGGTCAAATGTGCAGTTGATGCACATTTATGAATACAGGAACTGAAGGCTTTTTGCCAAGAAGAGATAGAGAGCTGCATCCACAACAAGACTCAAATCTGTTACAGATGTTAAAGGGACAATATGAAAGGGTCAATACTGTTGAGGACTGGGGGATGGAGACTTCTGATCAGGTTTATTTTTAATGGTTTTAATATCTTCAGTGTTCCCTCTGGAGGAGCCCTCTACTCGGGGAGTGGTGGTCAGCTGTGGCTGTGAGAGGACAGGCTGGTGGAGGTTCGGAGCTTGGGTTGCATCTCTCCTCTGGGTCCTGTGTCGTCTGCTGTGGCTACAGGCGGCTCTCTGCTCCTGGTGCAGACAGATTCTTAGTAAGTGCTTCCTCGGCTGGTTTCTAGCTCAGCTAGTTCCTACCTAAGTGTAGGTAGGAATGGATGTATTTATGAACTGGGAAGTGCTTTGTGTTACTGTGTAAAGATTGATTGGTTGGTTGATGTTTTTGACAGTAAATGGCTTCACACAATCACTAATAATGATTGAAAAATAAATGTTCGCTTCTGTTTATAATATCCAAAATGTTGAAATTTTTGAATGGGTGTGACAAATTTCAAGCACGACAGTACTTTATATTAGGATAAATAAATCACCTCTACACTGTTTTATTCTTTGTTCATTTCATCCAAAAGATACAAAACAAGGTCACTGTTCAAGCAATGCAAATCATGTTACTTCTGCATTCTAAAAGTGTCCATAACCACATCACAATTCCAACAACACAAGATCTCATGTTTTTATAAGATAAGATAACCTTTATTCGTTCCACAGTGAGGATATTTCATTGTTGCAGCTCACATTATACAGAATGCCACCATCTTTATTAAATATCTTCACTCTATCCAAGGTCATTATGTGCTTGCATACGTACGCCGTGATGCAACTCTACAGTGCGAATTCCCCAAAGTGACAGATATAATGGAAGTGATGTAAATTACACACACACACACCACAGGTACTAGTTTCTACTTGTTTTCTTGTTTTTGCATTTGAACCACATAACAACAGCTGCCTCATGTAACCCATAGTGTCTGTGCATAATGAAGAGTCTCCAAAACCTCAAAACCAAGGAAAATTGATGGAAAAACAGCACCGTGAAGCACAAGACTTCCCCATAATCCCCTTCAGTTAATCCGGTTTCACCTCCGCTCTTTGCACACACTTGTCAGATGACTAATTTTTTTCTCCATTAAATATATTGCAGTTTGGACGTCGTTTTGCATTTCCCCGCGGGGTTCTTTCTGCGGTTTTGCATGTGACTTTTGCACTAACAGCTTGACAAATATCTAACTTGCATGTAGCACGTGCGCCATGTTTTAGTCAAAGCACGCCTTTTTGTACTGAACAAGTACCCACTGGATGGTACTTAAACTGCACTAATGCGTCACTCTGTCGATTTCATTTACATCAAGTGTCATTTCGTTTTCTTTTCTTTTTTCCTTTACCTTAGAAGTAATAGTAAAAAAACAGATCTCTGCTATGGTTAAAGCCTGCTTGGTTCACCTCTGCGTGCTGAGAAAAAGCAAAAACTGTGATTTAGAAATATTCGTTAATGCTGGGATAGACCACTCCTTCTGCCATGGCCTGGACCAAGCTTCCCACTGACCCGCTGACCTGGGCAAATTGCAGCCTGGGACCACAAGCGGCCTGATACACGTCTTTGCGGCCCACTGACCCTTCCCAGCTGTCAACCTTATACTTTCCAAAAAGATCGAAAAATCAATTATCAATTATCGTTCATAATGTAAAAATCTTAAAACAAAACAAAAGCGACCAATGCCATAGATGAGCTAAAAACATTTTTTTTTTTTTAAACACAAAGAAAAATAAATGAATATGTTGCCCCATGTTTTCTGCTCAGTTTTCTTCTTCTCTTCTCAAAACAACTTCTTTTTTCTCAAATAAATAACTGCTGTTTTTACTCTATCTTCAATAGAAAATAGCAAACATATTTGATTTAAAGCTGCACTAACTGACTTTATTTTCGTATTCATTAAGAAAATGCTATCCATTTCCATCCAGTGCATTGGGATATACGTCCTTTTGAAGAAAAAGTAGTGCAGATTTGTACTGGCCTGACATTATATTTTAGATCGAGTTTTGATGAAATAAGGAAGAGAATGTGTTTCGGGTCGCAGATTGTGACCAATCACAGCGCACCACTGGCCCCCACTTTCGTGAGAAATTTACAGGTCCGTTAGCATAGACGGCTGAGTTAGCACAACAAGCGGCGGAGCTAACCTGAAGCTTCCTCGTCTTCGTCACCGGTTACTGCTTACACAGCGAGACAGCCATCCAAAAGAAAGTCCCGTTCCTCCGCGCTTCCCGGTTCTATTGTTCTATGGTCACGCCATCCACGTGCAAATCCATATATCCATAATATCCATATTGGGAGACGCTAGCTCCATCAACAACAGTGGGTGTGTTTGGGGGGCGATAGCTTCGTGGGTGCGGGGAGGGGAGCAGAAAGAGCGAGGCCAGTGAGTCTGCTGCTTCAAAATCCCAAAGTCAGTTAGTGCAGCTTTAATGAAATTTTAACCTCATGAAAACAGGTCTTGATATGACTTAATTCTAATGTGGGGTTCCTAAGAGCATAATGGCCCAGTCCTGCTCTAGCGCCTCCAGAGGGCACCAGATGCAGCAGCATAGTGGGAGCATAACATCCAAGAAATTCCAACACATTATAATAAGACTTTTTGCAATTGTGTTTTAGTGAGAGAAAGAGTGAATCTTCATAATATCTGCTTAAAGACCTTATGACGGGTTTGATTTATTTAGAAATACAGTTTTAATACCATTTTATATTAGAAGAGAACTACTAAAGGTTTCAAAATCAGTTGTTGTTTTTTTTGTCTGATCCCCCCAAATCGAAATAACCCCATAGCAACGCCCTTAGAAACGAAAAAACTTCACAGCCCTTGGTGACGTCAGAACGGGTACGTTTCAACGCTGTAAGTTGTTTACAACAACTCTGGAAATCTAATTCCAGTTCTTTGTAATCAATCAACTAAACCCACTGACACTGATATTAATTTTAACCTTGCTCTACTTAATGTCAGATCACTATGCAACAAATCATTTTTAATTAATAATTTTATCTGTTCGTATGATCTTGATTTTATGTTTATGACTGAAACATGGCTTGACCATAATACAGGAGAATGCAGTTTTAATAGAAGCCTCACCACCAAATTTCAAATTTGAATATGAAACACGAGAAAATAAAAGGGGGGGGGGCATAGCAGCAGTTTTTAAAGATCGTATTGTCTCCCATAGGGTGTCTCTTGGGAAATTTTCATCATTTGAGTATGTTTCTTTTAAAATAGAACAAAAGAAATCTTCTTCCATTCTTATTATTGTTGTGTACAAGCCGCCACAGTCATGCCATAGTTTCACTGATCATTTCACTGAGTTGCTTTCAGTTGTGTGCACAGATTTTGATGGTTTAGTCATTATAGGCGATTTTAATATTCATGTGGATAATGTTAATGACAGATACGCAAAAGAGCTGAGTTCCATACTTGAATCCTTTGGCCTCACTCAGCATGTGAGTGGCCCCACCCATAGCAGAGGACACACCTTGGACCTGCTTATCACGAAAGGGGTGAATATTTCAAAAGTTAATGTAGTTGATGTTGCTCTGTCGGATCATTTCTGTGTATTTTTTAACATGTGTTTTGCTACCAGACCACCCGCTAAATATGAAATTGTTAGAAGTAGACACTTAAATGAAAACACGGGTGAACTATTTATGGGAATGATCCATTTTGAGAACACATCATGTTCTACTGTAGATGAACTGCTTAACTCTGTCACCTCTAGTGTGTTGAATGTTCTGGACGCCATTGCCCCTGTGAAGGTAAAAATGGTCACAAATAAGCAAAAAGCCCCATGGATAAAAGCAGGCCCGGTCAGGGCACAGAAGCAAGAGTGCCGGAGAGCAGAGAGAAAGTGGAGAAAGTCCAACCTCCAGGGTGATTATAGACTCTTAAAAGAGAAGTTGTGTGAGTTTAACAGAGTACTACGTAGAACAAGAGAATTATACTTTTCTGAAACTATTGAAGGCTGCAGCAACAATCTGCGTGTTCTATTTTCAACAATCAATAGATTAACGAACCCCCCTGTTGAGTTGCCATTAGAACACTACTCCAAATCCAGGTGTAATGAGTTTGCACAGTTCTTCAGAGACAAGGTTCAGGGTATCAGAAATGCCATCACCTCTACAACACAAGTAACAATGCAACATCCAGTGAGGCTTTGTGAGCTAGCTCAATTTGCACCTGTCAATGATGAAACTGTTAAAAAGATAATCACAGGTCTTAGTTCCTCTACCTGCAGTCTGGATGTACTACCTCCTAGATTTCTGAAGTCTGTTATGTGTAGTCTATTACCCTCATTGACACAAATAGTAAACATGTCTTTTTTATCTGGAACATTTCCAATGGCCCTGAAAAAGGCAGTCATTAGGCCCCTCCTAAAAAAGAGCAGTTTGGATGCTGCGGTACTTGAAAATTACCGTCCCATCTCAAATCTGCCTTTCATGGGAAAAATTCTTGAAAAAGTTGCCTACCAACAACTTACTGAATTTTTAATATCTAATGACTCATTTGACATGTTTCAGTCTGGCTTTAGACCACACCACAGTACTGAGACCGCTCTAGTCAAGGTAACAAATGATATTCGGCTTAACACTGATGCAGGAAAAGTCTCTGTTTTAGTCATGTTAGATCTGAGTGCCGCTTTCGACACCGTTGACCATGAGATTCTCATGCAGAGACTGGAGGACTGGGTTGGTGTTGCTGGTACCGCCCTAAGCTGGTTTAGGTCCTATCTAGAAGAAAGGAAGTATTGTGTGGAGATTGGAGACTATGTCTCAGATAATATGGCCCTGACCTGCGGAGTGCCACAGGGGTCGATTCTGGGACCTCTCCTGTTCAATATTTACATGCTGCCATTAGGTCAGTTAATTCAAAGTATGAAAGTGTCCTACCACAATTACGCTGATGACACTCAGATCTATGTCTCACTGACTGCAGGAGAGCATGGGCCGGTGGACTCACTCCTTCGCTGTATCCAGCGGATCAGTGAGTGGATGCAATGCAATTTTCTCCAGCTAAATGCGGACAAAACCGAAATGATTGTCTTTGGTCCCGAGAAACAAAGAGAGACCGTCATTTGTCACCTTCAGTCTCTCTCCCTAAGGCCCTTAAATAAGGTCAGAAATCTGGGAGTAATAATGGACTCTGACTTAAACTTCAATAGCCACATTGGATCGGTAACATCAGCAGCTTTTTATCATCTGAAAAATATTGCCAAAATTAAAAATATTGTGTCCAGGGCAGACTTGGAGATTCTTATCCATTCTTTTGTTTCCAGTAGGCTGGATTACTGCAATGGCCTGCTCACAGGTATCTCCAAACATGCAGTAAGACAGTTGCAGTATATTCAAAATGCTGCAGCCCGAGTCCTGACTAGAACCAGGAAGTACGACCACATTAGTCCGGTCCTCAGGTCTCTGCACTGGCTTCCCGTGGCCCAGAGGATAGACTTTAAAGCAGCTCTCCTGGTGTACAAGTCTCTCCATGGCCTTGCACCAAAGTACATCCATGATATGCTAGTCCCATATGAACCAGCCCGGACTCTGAGGAGCGCAGGGACGGGACTCCTGTTAGTGCCCAGAGTCAGGACTAGACAGGGGGAGGCTGCTTTTCAGATTTATGCAGCTGGAGTCTGGAACGGTCTTCCTGAGGATGTGAGACTGGCTGCCTCTCTGTCAATGTTCAAATCCATGTTAAAGACTTTTCTTTTTTCCCGTGCATACAACTAGAGAATTTTATCTTTTTAACACACCTTGTTATTTATTGTTGTAACTTTTTGTGTTTTTAACTATTTTATTGTTTTTAATTACTTGTGTGATTTTTATGTTTTTAAATTACTTATGTGATTTTAATGCTTTTTAATTACATATGTGTTTTTAATTGTATTTTAATGGTGATGATTTGTGCATTGTGTGGTGTGGACTGTGAGGCGCTTTGTGTTGCCCTGTGCAGGAAAAGCGCCCTATAAATAAAGATTGATTGATTGACAATTTGGTATTCGTTCTTTTTTCGCGGATATTCAAGATGACAAGGTCGTGTACAGCGAGTCTGAGATAACTACTAGAATGTAACATTTTGTTGTCACTGAGGTAGTCCAGTGGTTGTGTCGATGGACTGTCAATCCAGATACTTGGATTCAAATCCCAGCTTGGACACTTTTTTACACTCAAAACGGCAATTTATGTGTAGTGAGCAATTGTCACCTGTAGAGGGCAGTATTGTGTTGGGCATCAGTGGAGAGAAGAGAGAAAAGGCAGTCCTGTGGCATAGATCCATGGTTTTCAATGCATGGGCGTAACCCGCTATGACGTCACACACAGGTTAGAGCATAGACAACTTAAATTCATGAAAAACACGTTCTTTTTATAAAATATAGGATTTTTTTTGCCGGAATCTCTTTCAAATTGACATTGTCATGCAATTTTGATATCCACTATTTTTTTTTTTTAAAACCCGTCATAAGGTCTTTAAAGGACAACTCACCCTCAAATCCACTTTTTTTTGCTGATAAACTGTATAAATGAGTGTCCAATAGTGTTGTCTACATATCCTGGTCATAATCTTGTCACTTTGGTGCAAATTAGTTGAAAGTTAGACTTTCTGGCTAAAACCGTCTGTGAGGCGCCATCTGCTGGCGACCTGTATTACTACATTTGAATTTTGAATCTGGCGCCAACACTGGCACAGAAGTTGGACCTGACGTCTGCAAGTTGGACCTGACGTCACAGCCCCCCGCCCAGAGCAATGTAAACGGCCCAGTCTCGTTCACGCCCCCTTTAGTCCTCCAGGCTACGCCCATTTAGAGGAAGATTTGAACAGGAAATGTGAGTAACGTAAGCTCAGAGGAGCGGGGGTGAGAACCACTTTAAGTATCAAGGTAAATACAATAATTTCATTGACCTGTCTTTTTCCTATGTTACCATTAGGGGGAGGAGTACAATTACTTAGGTTTTTCCCAAATTTGAAAATTACTGTCTGAAAACACAGCCATACACTTTGTAGAAAAAAGTAGAAAAACCGTTCTAAGTTTTTGGACAGAAGAGTTACAAGTTCGTGCCGGACGTTAATGATATCAGCGTGGATGGATCTATGGCCAACTCCAGGTCTGGTTTTGATGAGGACCAATGTTGTAACACGATTAAAAGCTTGTATTTCCTGTACTTTTTTTTAAAAGTCAGCATGGCCTAACCCCACCTCACTTGTCAAAGTCTTCACCATCAGCAGCAAACTGTCATGAGTGAACTTTAAAACCTCATAATTATTTATAGAAATTCTGTTTGCCTTTAGTGTGTGTCAAGCACTCTGGTCAACTGTGATTTTAAGTTTTTAAATGCGCCATATACAAATATATATTACTTTTTACTTTGAGCATAGCCATCTTTACGGCCTATTCATTCAGGCATTTTGTCTCACCAACTTGTCCGACAGTGTTCACAGTGTCACACACCAAGCCACTAAATTTAGACCTCTCTTCAGCGGCTGAGGCTGTCGTCCCCGGCGCATTTATCACACGCTGCGCTGCTCGCTGCAGTTCTCTTTCTCACCCTTTCACAGAGAGAGTGGCTCCTCAGGCAGACGCTCAGATCACAATGTAGGTAGGTGCTTGAGTAATTAATCATTTGAAAAAGACTGATGGTGAGGCTGGCAGCAGTCGACAAGACACTGGACAAGCGGTGAGTTCCCCAATGGCCACTTGTGGGTAACTCAAGGCACAGAGGAAACCCACCTGACTGGAGTATGGTTGTGTTGCACTGCAAAACCATGAGCAGTCAATAACTTTACAGTCAACATTTCTTGAATAAGAATGTCTATTGAGTGACTCAAAGTTAGGACATACTTAACCTTAAATCACCCAAAAGTGACATGTTAGTGGCTGAACTCACACAGATTCTGAGGAGCACATGGACTGGCCTCCTGCTGGGACTCTGAGGAGCACAGGGACTGGCCTCCTGCGGGGACTGAGAAAACTCCTCGAGGCCAGTCTGAGGTCAATCCATAGACTGTAAATATTAACGGACATATTCACACCTATCTCCGCCGTTCTAACTAATGTGCCACCACTTCTGCAGTCTATGGGCAGTTTCAAAATGGCCTGACATTCATTTGACGAGTGCCTTCAAAATTTCACAGCAACTAAACTAGACTAGTCCAAAAAAAAAGTCTCTCCCCTCAGCATTGACACACATGTGGAACTGTAAAGACGTTTTTGAGAGGTAAGAAGATACGTACATTAGCATTGAATAATTCTTATTCCGGGTCCACCCCCATCGCCCCAGGGTGGTATTGCAAGCATGTCAGCGTAAGTCATTTTGGCCACTTTTGAGCAGAGGCCTGCCCCCACTGGGTCAAACCCACAATCTATTTTCTGTGAGTGAGGAGTTAGTCGCTATACCAATCAACCCCAGATCTATACAATCATTGCTTGGAATATCGATGTTGTTTGGATTTAGTTGATGGAGAAAATCCTAGAAGAAAAAGCCATGTAACTATAGTGAGAACCTATAGGACATAAAGAAGTTTGGCTTACAAATCCTCTCCGCTCCTCAGCCGCTACATACTATTTTCTGTGCTGGAAGAACACAGTGTACGAGAATATGACACGAAATAACAAACCACTGCTGCCCAAAACAACATTTCAATGGGCAGTAGGTTACCGAGTTTTTCTGGTGTGAAAAATATGTTTTACTTGTGAGCCAGAAGCCATCGCAAACACAAACTCCTCTTATTTTATTTAAAGTGTGCGTTTGTGTGTGTGTGGGCATGATTCTGTGTGGCTGTGTTTGTTTGTGTGTGTGTGGGCATGATTCTGTGTGGCTGTGTTTGTTTGTGTGTGTGGGTGCATGGTTGTGAGAAAATGTGAAAACCCACCTCCAGGCGGGGCTTTTTTGTCCAATAACAAAAAGAAGAGATTAAAAAGTGTTGTCACTAACAGAGTCAAGTGGGTTTTTTGTTTCTTCCTTTGTACAGTTTGTTGGGTACAGCCTTCCATAACTCCTATAACCATTAAGCAGCTATCTAGATTCTCTATAATCTTTGATCAATTTAATTAAATGGATACAGGATGAGATGAGAGGCGTTTTGCCAACTGCTGTTGCATGATACTTGGTTGGACAGCTGTTTCCGACGCTATGATGGAGTTCAGTATTTCTCATACAAAAGTGCCACCGATACTTTCTCCCGCGATCGATTATCGATATGCATTTGCCAAGTATCGATTTAAAAAAATATATATATATATATATATTTTATATAATAATATATATATATATATATATATATATATATATATATATATTTTTTTTTTTTTTTTTTTTATATATATAATTAGTATCAATACTTAATATATGGCTACATTACATAGTTTGCCATTCCATTTATCATGAAATATAGTGTATTTTTTCACTTAACATTTTTCTATTTTATGTATACCATATATTGCCATATGGTATATTGCTGACCAGTATATCGATAATTGTCATATCGTGATATAATCCTTATCGTGAGCTTTGTATCGCGTATCATATCGTATCGTGAGGTACCCTTAGGTTCCCACCCCTACACCTCAGGCTGTTGTTGAGCGATGGCCCTCGTCTCCTCTGCAGAGACTGTCCGGACCTCACATCACTTTCATTTTCCTTTTATTTGTGCGTTTATTTGAACCCAGTGTGGGGCAGTGTGCCCTAATGAAGAGCAGGTAAATACGCTGGATAATTGGGATAATTTAGTGTACAGGAAATATTTATCGCAATGTTCACAGGAAAATAGCAAATGGATAAACTTGAATGACAGGAAAACTGAATTTATGAAATTATATGGAATAAAGTTTGACATCCCAGTTTTAAAACTTGTCTGGTAAGCCTAAATAAAGTGAACAAGACAGGCATCATATTTGTGTGCATGTTCTCCCTAGAAATTAGCCCTGGGCTTTTTCCGTGTATTTACAGCACTGCGTTCATGAAAACACCCAATCAATCAAAATAAATATAAATGCATCTAACTCCTATATTACATTGCTTAGCCCAGCCATTCTTTCTAAAGAAATGTCAAGGTGTTTCTTTTGAGGAATATAATGGTTTAATTTGTTAAAAAGCTATATTCATGTTGTAATGTTCACCCAATATTTTTTATTGTTTGATTTAAACATCAATTGCTTGTTGTGCAGGCAACCTTTGGGAGCCCCCCTAAAGTGCCCCAGAGGCCCAAAGACCCCACTTTAGGAACACTAAAGCCAATACAGCGTCTTTGAAATTCAACATTTACATAAAAGAAAACCGGTCTGGCCATGAACACAAGTGCCTCATTCAGGCCCATATGTGGTAGTCTGACTATTCATTCTGCCTCCTCTTGAGGGGCACAGGGGCGCTGCATTTCCATCCGTCTGAGTGATGCTGGCTTTTGGAGATAACACTGTCCACCTACGACAACCTTATGTTTAGGAAGTACACGGAAGCAGCCCTTTGTAGGGTCAAAATGCTTCTACCGGCCAAGTTGAAATAAATAACAGGCAAGAAACAGGTGTTTGTGCGAGTGTGTCTGTTTGGCAAGGTTGTTTTAAGGTTGAACTGCACATTACGCATGCTGCTATTTTTATGTGATCTCACAGAGCAGACAACATAGTGCTAGAGCTGTCAGAAAATATGAATACGTGGACATAAAGGGCTCAGTCACTGCTTCTACAATAACAAAATAATTAGCACATACGATTCTAAATGGGGCCGTGTGAATTGGGGGGCAGCTCTGATTGCCCCAAACTCAGGACTGGATTAAGGGGATGAACATGGAGCTTCCTCACCTCATATCAGGAGGAAGCCGACCCTCCTCCTCCCCATCTCCTCCTGGGCCCGGACCAGCTCTTTCACACTTGTCCTAGCTCCCACCACCAGGGTCCAGGCCCCAGGGGATTTCATGTTGTTAGTCCAGATAGAAAGAATCTTGGATTAGGTCCTTAATAAGCTAATAAGTGCCAATTACCATAAATTATCCATTTAACTATTTGTAATTCAATACATTAA
Source organism: Knipowitschia caucasica (assembly GCA_964034765.1). Taxonomy (NCBI): domain Eukaryota; kingdom Metazoa; phylum Chordata; class Actinopteri; order Gobiiformes; family Gobiidae; genus Knipowitschia; species Knipowitschia caucasica. The sequence continues at coordinate 8,524,141 of OZ035832.1, forward strand.
ATGTAATATTAAGAAAAAGCTGACCAGCTACAGTATGTAGATCCCAAGTGCCTATTATTTACACACTACGATTAGGGTTAACCCCCACTGAGATCAATGCTTTGTCATCACTGAAAGATAGGGCTGGGATAAACGATTATTTTTTAAACGATTAATCTAGCGATTATTTTTTCGATGCATCGATTAATCTAACAATTATTTTTTTCGCTTCGATTCGATTTCGATTCGATTCGATTCTCGATTATCTCCCCATTAATTGACTAACATTGATGTATACATGTTGATTTAAATATTTTAATGAAAAAAACATGAATTCCTTCACAAAAAATATTTATTGCTTGCTCTTAAAATTCAAAAATAAGACATTCTCAGAGGTAGCATAAAACCTTAAAGCCTTGAAAACACAGCTTACTGAAAAAAGTGCATCTTATCATTCTTGAAACAAACATTTGATGCTTAGCATTCAATAAAAATATGAAAAAGTTCTGCCAAATACTTGTGTAGAGCAACTAAAAGAAAACAGTAACCAATGTAAACTTGAAGGCTTTAAGCTAAACAAAGAGTGCTTTTCCAGCAAAAACAGTGGGAGCCATCAGCCTGTCATGGCGTCCTTCCTGAACCAACAGAGTTTAACATTTAAGTTGAAGACACATAGGCCTATATTACTGAAGTCCATTAATTAAAGTGCATCTCTTAAATTCTTCATTCATATAAAAATAACAGTCAAAACTCTGCCACTCACCTTTTTCTTAAACTCAAAATTCAAAAATAAAATTCAAGTAAGAGTGTACAAGAGAAAAACAATGCATTGTGTAGCAAATAAAAAGGTCAACCAGTCATCCTTTCTTTTAGAGTTACTGAAAGAATACAGTAGAAGTCATCTCAGAGGACTTAAAACAACATTGAAGTCACCAACACAGATCAGAGAATCAATCAACAGTTAAACTCATTAAGGATATTGAACACATGTTGAAAAATGTCCATATACGGCGGGCATGACAGTGAATAATACATGTAGGGGCTATTACGGGCGCCAATATTCCGTTTGATACAAAGAAAGACAGACTAGTTGTAAGCTGTAGAGTGGCCACAGGACGCGTCATCAGCCTACGTCAGCAGCCGCGGACTGCTATGAAAACATTAGCTTTGTGGTTTCACAGGCGCAGTTGACTGCTTAAACTAAACTTTGCACGAAACTTTGACTCTTAAAACCCACATGTGACAAAACGGAACCATCAACATCTCGCCTCAAATTGCATTAAAAGTGACATTTGTGTCTGAATTCGTTCGTATTTTAACTTTTAAAGAAATTCACGGTCCGCCATCTTGGTTTGCTTCGGCTGCCGTGAGACGCGCATGCGCAAGTTTGCATTACATCATAAACAGCTGAGGCTGTGCATCTCTTCAAGGCAGTGTATCTCAGCGTTACACCGGCTTGCACTTCTCTAACACGGCACTCGCATTGCTACCGCTCGCCGCCATCTTTGTTTTGTGTGTGACGCACCGACGCGCATATTATACGTCGGTGTATTTTTTGCGTCGACGTCACCGATTACGTCGACGCGTTGTCCCAGCCCTACTGACAGAGCATCCATCCACCTGTGGACTCACCACCTGCAGGAGGATCAGTGAACTGGGTGCAGCCACAGATTTAAGTTACTTAAAAAGAAGAAGAAACACAAAGACTGACGGATGAGAGGAGCGACCTGGTCAAGGCTCGAGAAGAAGAAACACAAAGACAGAAGGAGAAGAGAAGCGAGCTGGTCAAGGCTCAAGAGGAAGAGACACAAAGACTGAATGAGCAGGTGGCACATCTGCAGACTGAGATGTCTGCTCTGAAGAAGGACTTTCTGGATTCCTCCGCTTTGATCCAGCACCAACTCAACACCACCCTCCAGGAGAAAACCAGCCTCCAACTCACTATGCAAGAAACCACCGAAGCGCTGTAGAAGGCAAAGGACGAGGTGTAGGACCTAAAAGAGGCTTGTGCAAAGTATGTGGAAATGAACAAGGAGGTCACCAACTTCACTACAATTCTGAAGGAGGAGAACCAGGCCTTGACCACAGCACTGATGTACGTATAACAGACTCTGAAGGAGGAGAAGCAGACCTTGTCCACATCACTGCAGTCCGTACAACAGACTGTGAGGACTATGGAGAAGCGTTCTGAAGAGGACAGGTGACAGAAGGACTCCATTATAAGAGGTATGGACACAGATCTCTCAAAAGTTCAAGAAGAAAACATGAACACGTTATAAGTAACAAACTCTTGTTTTCTAGATGCTAAAATTACATTGAGGAGCTGAAGACCAGGATGCAGAACCAGGAGATGCATCTGAGGAAAGGTCATTATGAGCTGGAAGAAAAACTCCTCAGGTCTCAGAAAGAGATGGAGGAGTTTAGACAGAACTTTGTCCTGAAAAGCTCTGTTATTGCAGAAATGGAGGAGGAGATGATCAAATGCAAGAAGGCAAAGGCACTGGCGCAAAAGTCACTGAGAAAAGGCGTGGGTTCTTGTCCAGGGCCTAAGTATGAACTGAAGATTCAGCAGAAGAATCCTCCTGAATCCACATCTTCCCTCAACCCTTTTTACAACAAGCGGCACATTGGATCCTGACTCACATCCCTCACAGAGTCACAGTAACTGGAGTTGAACCTCCACATGCTCTGAGTATTGAATACTCATGAGTATTGCAAACAGCTTGTACTCGCTGCCTCTTATAATAAAGGGTAATGCCAGTGATGGGAGACCACTATCAGACCAGGTGCCACGGTGGGACGACTGCGGCTATAAAGTGCCAAACTGACGTTGTGTCATACACACCCATTCATACACCTTCGAGTATGAATGGGTGTGTATGTAGGGTGGTGGTCAGAGGGGCTGACTCAGGTTGGCAGCCTCCGTAGTCTGTCCCAGGGCAGCTATGGCTACAGTAGTAGCTTACCGTACTACCATGAATGGAATGAATGAATAGATGCAGTATTAGGTTAATAATAATACTTGTGGACAGCGCAGCGTTAATGCAATATGTCTAATCGGTTTCTCAGACTTTTCTCTGGCGCCATCTAGAGGATCTGCTGGCCACAAAACGTCGACCCAATGACGAATATTTAAACTTATAGTTCTATGGTTTAAACTTATAGTTCTATGGTTTAAACACAGAAGACTCCAGAGCTGACAACCTGTGCTTATGAAGGAACCAGTGTGTGCAGCATTCAAAAGTGAAAAGGGTCCATTCCCCCCCCCCCCCCCCCCCCCCCCCCCCCCCCCCCCTTGTCTCCCCTTGTCATTTCACGCTCAAAGTTGTATTCGTAGCAATCCAGGTTTGAGTCATTTGATTTGTGAGTTCTCCTATTGCTATTGTTTTGTACTATGCGTGACAATATTGACAATTCCTAACTTATGTTGTCTTACGCCCACTGTCAGTTAAAAGTTAAAACAATAAAAATAACAAATCCATCGGTGGTTTGAAAGTCAAGTACTCAAGCTTTAAGATTATGGCAGTTGACTTAGCGTTTATAGAATGTGACCAACAGCTGCTAACAACTGGTGGTTTTCTTTTCTTAACTACTGATTAATTTCAATCTGGAGAAAGGTTTATTAGAATTATATAATGATTGGCAATTAGTCTGGGGCAGTACAGTGGCTGAGTGGTTAGCTCTCTCTCTTCTCAGCAAGATGCTGTTACCTCATCAAATGTCATGTTTAAGGACCTGCTCCTTCTGTGGAATTGAAAATGAAACTTCTGGACACGTCCTTCTACTGCTCCATACGATGTGTGTATTCCACATACACACAAATCAAAATGTTTAATGGGTGGGTGTTTCTGCTGGCAATAACAGATGTATTTTGAACACCAAACCCCAAAAGCTGTATATCATTTTAAAGCTTATTTTCTTATCTACATTTATATACAAGTGTAAACTACATCCGCACTTTGCATTCAAAAGCTATAACACATAATATGGGCACAAAATAAATCACTTCCGAAAACGTTTGTTACCTTGTGCTGCATAAATAAATCAGATCTCCCCCAGCTTCCAATACCTCTTTCACTCCGTAGCTGTCCATTGAAAAATAATATCCACTTGTATTTCCCAAAGTATAATCCATTCTGGAGAAATAATCAAAAAATATGCATTTATCTTTAGCGAAAAAATACGAAAAAAACGAAAAACAAAAAGAACACAGAGTGTGCTCTTTCACTGTTAACGGACTTTTAGCTTTGTTTTTCACCCAAACACATGGCATCCACGTGTTCCCTAGCTCGTAAGCTTAAAAATGAGACCTTCAACAAGCTCGGCAACTCACGTCTGCAACATCTCCGTGAGTACAGCTAGCGGCTGCTTTTTGCACATAGGTGACTGAGCTTTGTTGTCTTCCGGACTGCTTGGGATCTATTTCCTGGTTAAATGATTGACATGTCCGTGTAGCCAATGAGGAAAGCAAGGGGTGGGACAAAGGTGTTCTGTCTTAGTTTGTGTCAGTATAAGTGTGCGTAATGGCAGTCAAAAGACGCTCTCGAAGCCGCAATGAATTTACACACATAAAAAATCAACTTTGACATTTGGAGAAAAAAAATCACATATATTAGTAACTTATAAGTACCAATAATAAAAAAATATGGTTTTTATGATAATGAAATGTCAGTAAAGCAATTTGGCACAATTGGTTCCAAATGGCACTACATGATGAAAAAGAGAAACTGCATAAAAACTATAAAACTCAGAAGTCTGAAACTTTGGACAGTTGTTGTCAACAACACAACGACCATAGGGTTTGAATATTGTGAACTTACAATGCAGTATGCCTTATTTAGGGCCTTTAGAAATTGAAATCTTACGTGAGGCTAAAAAAATAGTTTTTTTTCCCAAACTTCAAAGGATGCAGAGTGAAATAGGAATGACAAACATTATTTTAGTTTATATTTACATAAACTAGAAGGCTCTAGCTTTAATATGATGCATCATACAAGCATGTGAGATGTAAGATGTGTTTTTAAATAAGCAAAGACATTTGGGTATGCCCAACGTTTGTGCACAAGCCAAAATGAGGCGGGTGTTAAGAGGTATAGAAAACCCCTCTTCAAGATATTTTAAAACCAAATGAATGTTTATAAGCAATATATACTCAACTCTCAAATCACCCAAAAGCAATAAAAACCATCACACCTTTTGAAACCTTTTCCATTTAAATCCACCCTGCATGTTCTTTTTGTGCCTGTGTGGTTTTTCTCCGGTGCTCCTGTTTCCCCTACCATTACAGTAAAAACTAAAAACATGTTCAATAGGTAAAATCCTCAGAGTGTTTCCTGCCGCTGTACTACGGCGACCGCTGCTCCTGACCAATAGTAGCTGGTGGCATCAGGGTCAAATGCAGAGGACAAATTGCCCTACGGGGGTAAATAAAGTGCACCTACTACCAGGGCCGGCCCAGGGCATCATTGAACCCTGCTGCTGTCGGCTGCACTCTTGTCAAGCCAAGAGGGAGTGTTCATTGAAGGATAGGTGAACCTGGTTTTGGTCAACGTTATTATGAAAAGGCAGTGCAAGCCGTCAGGTGTGACCAATAAACGCAGAAGAAAAGAAGAGAATGAAAAATGGGCTCAAAGGAGAGGTATGTGTTATTTAACATAATAACTATGACTTTTCATTTGGACATCCAGAGACTCCGCTCAGTGGTTGGTGTTTGCGAAAGAACAGAGATGCAGCCTATGGATGGATGAGAGTAAGCTCTGGTTTGATCTATAAAGCGTTCAAAAAGAGTCTGTATTCACAGAGATATGAGCCACCCAAGAGTCCTGTTTGAGACAGAGGCAGACACTTGTCAACGGCCGGAAAATATGTTTGCGATGAGCGGCACATTTTAAACAGCAGCAAGAATGATGCACTTCCATCATGTTTAGTAAATAAAGCAGTGAGCTGTTGTGAACCAGTTCTGAGCCAGGACTGAGCAAGGACCAAACCTGAACCAGGATTAACTCCTTTACCACAGGATGCAGTGTTGGTTACAGCAGATATAATCACCTCATGTATGTGTGGTGTTCAGTCCCTGCAGTGCTGGTCTTCAGCAACTACTTAATGTGTGCTCTCAATATAGTCTGGATCATAATATCAAATATAACGCTGCAAAAAGCCTTGTAATGATTGCACGAACTAAAGATGACAGTAAATTATGTTTTCCTGATTTTTTACTCTCCGGGAACATTTTGAAGTCTTCAGATGAGGTGAAATACCTCGGTCGCTATGCATCACCAGTGACCTTTCTGATGACAAGGACATGCACAGGCAGCTGTGTCAGTTATATGGCCAATCAAATATGCTGCTATGTAAGGGTGCTTTCACACCTGCACCATTTAGTCCACTTAAAATGGACTGGAGTCTGGATCAGCTGCAAGTACGGTTCGTTTGAGCAGGTGTGAAAGTGGACCAGTTAAATTTGGTCCGGACTAAAGAACCGCACCGAGACCACCTTAGGGAGCTGGTCTCGGTGCGGTTCCATGCGGACTCCAGTCTGGTTCGCTGCTGGTGAGAACGCAGCCCGGCCTCAATATGGCCCTGCTCTGTTGTGTAGCTCACTTTTTGACACACACATTGTTTTTTTATATGATAGAATAGTCAAAAACACCCGCAGAGTGTTCTCGTGCTGAATCTGCGATACAAACTGGAACAACAGTATTTGTGCTGCACAAAGCAACGATGATTAAAAAAAATACCCGCACACTAGAGCAGCACAGTTCATCGTTAAGGATCTGACAAGTTTGTTTTCTTCTGGTATTCACATCCTGCACCAATCAGGTTTCACATACATCATCCAATACACAGTATTTTGTGAACAGCGCCACCACATGGGTGGTAGAATATGTAACATCCACAGTGGTTGGTTCATTTGCAAAAACACTGGTGTGAATGAGAACCGAACTAGTTGAGAACTGCAACATTGTAACAACTTTAGGGCCCAAGCGAACCACTTTAGTGGACCAACAGGTGTGAAAGCACCCTTATTTAGTATGTGCTCTCCTGAGGTAAAGGTAACTTATTTAAATCTTACTGCTCACCTGTACACTGCAGACCTTTGGAAGACTTTTAAAAAGTCCAGTTTGCAGAAACTCACTGTGGCCTCCTTGAGGCTGCTGCTGAAGGTTCCTCGACACAGCATTGAGAGTGAGATGTTTGCCCACTGTGGTGTCCGCTCTTGTTCTGCATCACTTCGTAATGTACAGTTCAGATTCATGTGTCGTCTGAGGAACTCTAAAAATGCAATTTTAAAGACTCTGGTCAGCCCCGAGTTCTGCTCACTGCTGTTCACCTCCAAATTATGGATTTACTGGAGGTCATGCCTTTATACTGTACAGCAGCTGCAATGTTCTCTTTTTTGTTTTGTTTTCCTGCATATATTTCTTTTTCAATATGCCATATTACGGAGCCCCTGAAGGGGCATAGTAGAGTTTAAAAAAAAAAAGTTAGTAAAAAAAAAAATAGGTATCTCGAGATACCTATTGTTTCTGAGAGATATCTCGAGATACCTCTCCGAAACAGACCCGTGGAAGTAGCTAGCAGTGCTTCCGGCTAATGCTGTCAACAAACCACGGGCAACACATGTCCGTGTGAAGGTTTATGTAAATGGCCTTGACATAAGGACATAACAACACCCACACACAAGTTTTATTCAAGACTAAACTTGTGAAGATATTTGAAGACGATTTTTATTAATGCTTCGCTGCCTTTTTCCCCCGAGCCACGGCCGTGAATGCTCATGTTAGCTGGTGAACAACCACTCACCTTGGACCCGGAGCGAACACGTAACATGTGTCTATGGTACGTACCTGCATTATGCTTTACTGTTGACTTATGAACACGACTGTTATGATACAAAACAGGCGTTAGATCTGCCACAGACTAGGGCTGAAACAACTAATCGATTAATCGACGACTAATCGATTATTGAAATAGTCGACAACTATTTTAGTAATCGATTAATCGTTTTCTGGTTCACACAGACTCAAACAGAGCAAAAATGACATGAAAATGTAGTATTTTTGATTAAAACCGACTTTGTTTTTATAATTTCATGAATATCTGTCTGTCTCATCCAATCAGATAGCAGAATTAGCACAAAGAGCCTGTTACAAACATTTACTTTAAGTTTACGCCATCAATACGTCCTCGAGTGTTGCCACTTTAGCTTTTTGTGATGAAAAAATATTTTTTTTCTACACAATTATAGATAGATAATAGATAGATTAATTGATTACAAAATAATCGTTAGTTGCAGCTCTACCACAGACGTTTGTTTGTATCCTTGTTATCTGCCGTGATTAAACTCAGTTGTCCCGAAAAGCTAAGCTAATGCTAACGCCAGACTATTCAGTCCATTGAGATCGTGTTTGATCAAGAAAAATCATATTCTTACTATCTTTAAGGAGAAACAACCCCACAGATTAAAGAAGCAATACCCAATTTTTTTTCTAAGTAGTTCATAAAAATGCTTTTTACTACATACAAGTTATATCATAATACATAATTTAATTGAAAACTTGAGGTAATTGATTCTACTGTGTAAGAATTACAAGCAGTGAAAAGTGCTCAGTAGAGTCTAAAGCCTAGCGTACATCGACAGAGAAACTGGGGACAACTAGTTGCAAGGCGGCTTTTGGCAACTGAGAGTAGATGATGGAGATGATCAGTTGCCGAAATCGGTCGATGTGAGCGCTCTTACAACTGGAGATGATCAGTCGGTCTCCAGTTTCAGTCAGTTGCCCGTGTTCTACTTTTCGGCAACTAGTTGTCCTCAGTTTCGGAGATATGACCCGATGTGCGTGCTCCATGCGCCGCTCCGACAACGTGTGTGTATTGCGTGTATTGCGAGCCCGCAACAGTTTATGTCAGAAAACACACTGTAGTTTGTAATGTTCTGCCTTCTGTTATTCAAGAAGTCACTCATGAACATTTGTGGTTGTAGCTTCTGTGAGGTGCAAGCTATTTATTGTTTTTATTAACAACGTGAACAACGTGGTCTCCTCTTGAACAGCGTATCTACAAGGCTATACTGCCACCTTGTGGTAACTCAATAGTATGCCTATCATTACATCCTCTTTCCAAAGTTATAAAACCAACGTTAATAAAACAGATTTTTTTGTTTGAACTTGACATTTGAACTTCTTGTTGGAATAAAGCCTTAAGTAAATACAAAATGTCAAAATACAAAATGTCAAAATGTTGCACAATTCAAGTACCTAATAAAACAAGAAACAATTACAAGGCACTCTACTTTAAGCAACAATGTTTTACATTATACTTTTTCAATAAGTCTTTCAGGTGGTTTACTAGGTCTAGTAGACCTTCTGATTGGTTCAGTCATTTGAGAGGTTGTGGTATGCGGCTCAGCTTGGTGTGCATTTGATGTATCACTTTGTTTTTCACATTCAGCTTCACCATGTTTGTCAGTGTTTTAATGAGTCTTTAACAGACTCCTCCTGTTTCTCCTCACTGTATGTCCATCCTCCGTTTCCACGATGTAAGATCTAGGTCTGACTTCACTGAGCACAGTGGCTTTTCTGTCCCAGCAATTGGGTCCCTCGATTCTCACAGTGTCCTTTTCACAAAGAGGTTCCAAACATTTTGTAGCTCTGTCATAGGCCATTTTTTGTCTAAGTTTGAGTCTCTTTTTGTCGTCAATCCAGTTGTCTTTGTCACGTCCTTGTTGCAGTTGCGGTAGTGTGGTGCGGAGCTTGCGACACATGAGTAGCTCAGCCGGGGACGCTCCACACTCCAGAGGTGCAGCTCTGTAGCTTAGTAAAGCAAGGTGAGGATCAGTCCTACCATCCTTGGCTTTCTTCAGAAGTCTCTTAACAATTTGTACTCCCTTTTCAGCCTGACCATTGGCTTGTGGGTACAATGGGCTTGAGGTAACATGCTTGAATCCGTAGTGTTTTGCAAACTCTTTAAACTCTCCACAGTCATACTGCGGACCGTTGTCACTCACAACACATTGTGGGATTCCGTGCCTGGCAAAGAACCCTTTCATGTGCACTATAACAGACTGTGCAGTGGTGCTGGAGAGTTGTGCAATCTCAGGATAGTTCGAGTAATAGTCTATAACAAGAAGATAGTCCTTGCCATACAGATGAAATAAATCTGTACCCACCTTTTGCCAAGGAGCAGTGGGAAGGTCAACCATCAGCATTGGCTCCTTGACTTGTTTGTAGTGGTGTCTGAGGCAAATGTCACATCTCTGAATCATTTCCTCTATGTCTTTGTTGATGCCTGGCCAGTATATGGCTTCACGTGCTCTTCTTTTACATTTTTCCACACCCAGGTGTCCTTCATGAAGACGTTGAAGCATGTCCTTGCGCATGATTTGTGGGATAACAATCCTGTTCTTTCTCAGCAGGAGTCCGTTTGACATGCACAGCTCTGCCCGTACCGGGAAAAACTGTGGGCAAACTCCTTTTGTCCAGCCGTTGTTGACACAGTGAGACACTTTGTGTAGCATAGAGTCTTTTGCTGTCTCTTTAACAATCTGCTGCAGCATGGTGTCTGATGCAGGCAGTGAGGCAGTGACCATGTTGATGTGCGTTTCAGCATCTTCTGCTGTGGTGCTCTCAGCTGTGCCACTGTTAAGTGCTGGTGCTCGAGAAAGTGTGTCAGCAAGCACTATGTATTTACCTGGCGTGTATATTAAGTCAAAGTCATAGCGCTGCAATGTTAACATCATGCGTTGGATTCTGGGCGACATGTCATTGAGATTCTTTTTACGGATTGATATGAGTGGTTTATGATCAGTTTCTGCTGTGAATGTGGGCAGTCCATAAACATAAGTGTGAAACTTCCCACACCCAAACACTAGGCCCAGCGTCTCCTTTTCAATCTGAGCATAGCGTTGTTCAGTCTCTGTCATTGATCTAGATGCATATGCCACAGGTTGCCATTTTTCTTCATTCACTTGTAGCAATACGGCTCCTAGTCCGTCTTTTGAAGCATCAGTGGAGATTTTGGTTGGTTTTGTTGGATCAAAGTAGGTTAAGACTGGTTCAGCAGTCACAGATCTCTTCAGTTCTTTCCATTCTTTTTCATGTTTTGTTGTCCACTCAAATGCCATGTTGTGATGTAGCAGTTCTCTGAGGCATTTAGTCTTTGAGGAGAGGTTGGGAATGAACTTACCCAAAAAGTTAACCATCCCCATAGCCCGCAAAACTCCTTTTTTATCAGTTGGAGCCGGCATGTCCAGTATGGCTTGCACTTTTGTTTTGTCAGGGAGCACACCATCTGCTGTGAGCTTGTCTCCCAAAAATGTCATTTCTGTCACTCCAAAAAGACATTTCTCTCTTTTTAGTTTTAGTCCGTACTTTTTCACTCTCCGTAACAGCTTCTCAAGTCTCTCATCATGTTGTTGTTTTGTGTTTCCCCAGACAACTAAGTCATCAATGTACACTCGTGTTCCTTCTAGACCCTCTATGATTGACTCCATAGCTCTGTGAAAGATCTCTGGCGCTGACTTAATGCCAAATGGAAGCCTCAGAAAACAGTAACGCCCAAATGGTGTGTTAAAGGTGGTGTACCTGCTGCTTTCTGGGTCTAGTTTCAGCTGCCAAAATCCATGCGAGGCATCTAGTTTGCTGAAGTACTTAGCACCAGCCATGTCACTCAGGATTTCTTCACGCTTGGGGATTTGATAATGTTCTCTTTTAATGTTTTCATTCAAATCTTTAGGATCTAGGCAGACACGTAACTCAGGGGAGTTTCGTTTTTTAACACACGTGATGGAATTAACCCAGTCTGTGGGCTCTTCCACTCGCTCAATGACTCCCATCTGTGTCATTCTGTTCAGCTCCTTTTTAAGTCCTGCTTTGAGCGGTGCTGGCACTCTCCTTGGGGCATGCACTACAGGTTTAGCATCTTCCTTGAGCTGTATTTTGTAAGTGTAAGGCAGTGTACCATGTCCTTTAAAGACGTTAGGGTATTTGTTCACTACACTTGTGCTACCTTCACTTTGTGAGAGTCTTTTGATTGGATTGTCTATTTTTATGTTTTCACTGTTGATTTGGTAGATCCTCTTGATAAGTCCAAGATCTTCAGATGCTTTGTCTCCAAGGATCGACTCGTGTCCACTTGGCACTATTGTAAACATCAAGTTGTGTTGGCTTCCTTTTACAGTGACTTTGAGCCTACAACCACCCATAGTTTTTATTGGCTGATTGTTGTACGCTTTTAATGACATTGCCTTGTCTGTAACTCGTTTTGGTTTCTCTGCAAGAGCTTTCAGATCACTTTCATTGATCAGGTTGGCTTTGGCTCCGGTGTCGATTTTGAAGGTTACTAGTGTCCCGTTGACTAACAGAGGTGCAGTCCATTTGTCATCTTTTACTGCACGTACAGTATGCTCTGTGTCACTTGTATTTCTGGGCTGCACATAGTTTTTCTCACACGACACCATTTTGATGAAAAATGTCTCACTCAAATCATCACTGTCATCTGAGTCTTCCTGTACTGTGTGTATCTTTTTTCTGGTATGGCACATTTTCGCATAGTGATTTTGCTTTTTACACTTTGCACATGTTTTCCCAAATGCAGGGCATTGTCTCGGTCCGTGCGTCTCACCACACTTCTTACAGTCAAACTGTGTTTGATCGTCATCTCTATTTTTGTCTTTTTGTTTGAACTTAAACCGTGATTTTCTTTTCATTATCACTGCGTTCACGGACTCGCTTTCTTGATCATATGGCGCCGCTTGAAAAGTAAGTGCATGTTGCTTTGCTAGTTCGTTAGCTTGACATATTTTTATTGCACTTTTCAGTGTGAGATCCGCTTCCCTCAACAGCTTTTCTCTTAGCTTCTTTTCTCTTATCATTGAGTTTTTTAGATCACCAAAGTTGCAGGACTGAGCTTTTATTTTGAGATCAGTTAGATAATTATCGAACGACTCACCAGGCTGTTGGAGACGAGAACGAAATACATATCTCTCATAAGTTTCATTTTTCTTTGAGAGACAGTGTTCGTCAAATTTCTTCAGGACCTCCTCAAACTTGTCTTTATCATCGGGTTGATCATATACAAACGTGTTGAAAAGTTCAATAGCCTCCGCTCCGGCAATGGTTAGCAAAAGGGCTATTTTTCTTTCGTCCGCCCGACGATCCACTCCGACCGCGGCAATGTAGAGCTGAAATTGCTGCTTGAAGGTTCGCCACTTCGCGTCCACATTCCCCGTCATTTTCAGCTGAGCTGGTGGTTTTACTGCGTCCATCTTGCATCAGTTCTTTTCTTGACCCGCGACCTGGTACCATGTAATGTTCTGCCTTCTGTTATTCAAGAAGTCACTCATGAACATTTGTGGTTGTAGCTTCTGTGAGCTGCAAGCTATTTATTGTTTTTATTAACAACGTGAACAACGTGGTCTCCTCTTGAACAGCGTATCTACAAGGCTATACTGCCACCTTGTGGTAACTCAATAGTATGCCTATCATTACATAGTTGACGGCCAGTTGCTGTCGATGTACGCGCTGTTATTCCCGAGACTGGTCTGCTACTAGGAGTTGCCTGTTTTCGTCATATTGTCGATGTGTGCGGGGCAGCAACTCAGAGGGGACGGATATAATCAGTTGCCAGTCCGATGTACGCTAGGCTTTAGCGGGACCTCGTTCTCCTCCACTCATGGAACAGCAGCGAACAGCCTGCGTCCTCTAGCCTCTACAGTGCTGCTTAACACCAGGGCTTCGACTTCAAAATTCAAATATAATTCTAAAATAAAAAATATATACATATTTGAACAAATATTAGACAGCCCTTATAATTCGAAATGTATTTAATGACTGCAAATAAAATAGTTAGCTCCCAAAGGTTTCACCCAGTGTTGCCAACTTAGTGACTTTGTCGCAAGATTTAGCAACTTTTCAGACCCCTATAGCGACTTTTTTTCAAAAAAGCGACTAGCGTCAAATCTAGCGACTTTTTCTGGTGTTTTAGAGACTCTGGCGTGAAGCACGTAGTGTTCTGTAGTTACTGTCCTCAACGTGAGCCCCTCCCCCGTCCCAAAGCACTTACAGGCGGCCAGTCTCACAGTAGCCTTGCTAACAAAAAAATTGTAAACATGTTATTGTTGTTGCAAATTATGTTCATGGTTTACTGTGGCTTGTTTTGTCACCAATAAACGGCTTCAACCAGCCTTTAAAGTATTAAGTTATAAACGAAAACTAAACAAACCACCCCTCAAAAAAAACAAATGAAAAAAACTATGAAAAAAAAAAAAAAACTTAAAAAAAAAAACCTGAGTAACTCTGCCAGAGTGTGTCTTTTGGGTCACTTTGCCGGTCCCAAGCCCGGATAAAGGAGGAGGGTTGGTTGTAGAGCTAGCAATTTCACCGTACATAACAATCTTTTGATTAAATTTGCTATTATAACATTTAACAATACAGGACAAAACTGATGTGTGTAATGTGGATCTAGACAAAGCATTAAAATCATTAAATGTTGTTAATGTTGAAATTATTTTTGTACATTTGTAGTTCTAAACACATTTAGGGTGTTTGTTACTCACTTTTGTCTCTCCCACGACGTTATTCCTCTCTCTTTTGGGACAGCCAATAGCTACTTTCCTTACTGAGGAGTTGGCAACACCGGTTTCACCGGGACGTGCTAGGCAGGAAACAGCTAAGCTAGCTAGTTGTTTCATGGTAACTTCCGGGTTTTTCGCGATCGCTTTTTGTCACATTAAAACAGTATTTTTGTCATGAAACGTTAACAGCAAATTCTGAAATCGTCCGTGCATGTGTGTTAAGGATGTATATGTGTACTGTATTGTCCGATTGACGTTTAATGGTGTTGATTGATAGATATGTAGTTGTTTATTGAGCGTGGCTAGCTCCGCTAGCTTCTCTACACAGACAAGTGTATAGTGACAAGCGCTGATAGCTTGTTGTACTTGCAGACTGTTGTATTAAATATAGGCTAAAAGGCGATGTGAATTAGATTGACCTGAAATTGAACTCTGTCTGTCTCCAAGCAAAAAGAAAGACCTTGTATTGCCCAACTCCCCTTGTCCCATTTTGTCCAAAGTGCATGGGTGAGTTAATGATAGTTAATCTGGGGGGATTCTGCTAATCCTTTCAAGTTGTGAAAGAAGGAGATGGAGTCCAGAATCTGGAGGAGAAGCCTTGAGATCCCTCTGCCTTATCTCAAAGGAACTAATAAATCGATAGAATTAGGGAGGGGTAGTGCGTGAATGATTTCTGTTTAGGTTTGGCGAGACGGAGGAAAAGGCCGGACCTTGGACCAGACATCTGCCTGATACGACACGCCCCCTTCTTCATGCACATTTACTTATAATAACCTCATGCTTGTGTTAGTCTAGACCGGACCAGGGACAGGAGTGTGATTTGCGTGGAGCGCCCACCAAAATCATACTTTTATATTTTATATAGAGAATAAGGGATAGTTACTTTTGGTCCGAACAGCTGTTTTAGATTCTTTTTGTATTAGGGAAATAAACCTTTTTGAATTTAACTTCCTGAATCATGGTCATCTTTATAAGGGATTTTGAACACGTCATTTTTTAATATAATAATTGGTGACCCTCGACGTGATCCCTTTGATGACTTTCAACCTCTCCCTTGGACTCTGCATCTCTCTCCTCAAAGCGGCCGCTGATTTGAAGGTAAGCAGATACCTTTTGACTAATTAAAAATCTGCATATTGGACTACACAAATTAAGGGGAGAGAAGTTTTGTCCACGGAGGAGCTAATTCAAAAAGTAAAAATAGTAAAAGCCTAAAAAGTAGTGAGAGCCTTGCGAAAATACGTTAAAATTAAATAAAATAGGAGTCTAAGTAGCTAGAACCCTGCGAGAATACATTAAAAGTAAAGATTTTTTGAGAAGCCTTGCCAGAAACAGGAAAGCCCGCTGTGACTAGCGTGGTTGACGGACGCGTCAACACACAAGTTAGGTTTTCACCATTGGAACCTGGGGGAATTTTGGGCCCCCCCGAAAAATGGAGACAGGCATTCCAATCGAGCAGCTATATAGAGAAATAGAGGCTCAGATTCTGAGTGGTCTGGATAAAAAATATAGGAACAAGGCAAAACGAAAGGCTGTGAAAGCATGGGAAAAAATACAGAACAAAAGGGTCATACCTGAGTATATGACAGCGTCCGCATTGGCTAAGATATTGCGGGAAGAGGAAAATAATTTAAAACAGCATAAACTTGAGCTTGAGGGAAAGCAGGGAGAGAGTTGGAATGAGCGTAGAAAAATTAAGAAGGAACTAAAAAAGGCTGAGAAACTGAGGACCAAGGTACATAATTTTGCTTTGGCTGCCACGGCGTTGGCAAAATTACCGATGGTAAGTAAAGACAAGGAAACAGAAAACGGAGCAATGCCGGTGAGTAATATATACCCATCCCTACCCACGGCTCCACCAAAATATTCTCTAGGTTTAGAACCAGGTAAGCCAAATCTAATATTGCCACAATATACATTTTCAGGAGAAGTGGCGGTAGGAAAGAGAGGGGACAATGACTTTGTAGACAGTGAATTTGACGAAGGGACAGAACAGGAGTCTGTGGGGGACAATAGAGATCCGAGTCAAAATCCAGCTGTCAGCAGCCCGCCACAGCTCCCACACACCCCTCACCAACCCCCACCCATCCAAGAGGTGCAGGAGCTGCTCCTGCACTCTCTCAGAAATATTAGAGCTAGGAAACCGACCTCTGAATGCACCACAGACAGAGTTGAGGGAGAAGAAACCCCAAGTAGGACCCATGATTACGAGACCGCTAGACAGGAGAATGCAAAATTAATTAATAAAGCCGCACGCAGAGCCATGACTAGGACGGACAGTGAAAATGAAAAGGGAGACGGTGCCATGGCCCAGCCAATACTTAAAGCTAAACAGGCTAAAAAAGGAGCTAAATTCTCTTCTGACAGTAGTGATGACGGAGACCAGGAGCCTGGAGAAACTAGACCGGTGGCAAGCAGAACCAGGTCTCAGACAAAGTCCATGTTCCCTCTGAGACCAGGACGAGGCGCAGCTGGGGAGTACCATCCTTTTTCTGTAAGTGACATGCAGACTATAAAAGACAAAATGCCTCCATTGTGTCAGGGAGCTGGAAACTGGATTTCCAGTCTGAACACATGGTTTACAGGTCATGATGTCGCGATGGGTGACGTCCGGGCAGTGATGGCAGCATGCAGTAAACCATGGGAGAGAGATGCTATTGAAAGACAAGCTGGTACTGCTGATGTTTGTGATTCTTCCAGATTTGGCCAGTATGCAAATGCCTGGTATGAAGCACTGAGGGAGAACTTTCCAACCCCGCTGTCTTCTGCCCCTCGTGAGTTAACTTGGCTGGAGTCTGAGGACCCAATTGTATTTTATGACAGGAGTGTGACCAAGTGGATGGACACAGTAGGAAGACACCCTCACAAGGTCAGTGAAGTCATGCCTTTTAGAGCAGCTATTTTGAATGGTTTACCAGAAACAATACGCTCAAAGATTGAAGACAACCCAGATAATATTAACCCGGATTCAGCACAGTGGAAAACAAATTTAATCTTTCACATTAAGCGATATTTTGAAAATAAAACTAAAGAAAGAAAGAGTGTTGAAGATATGACTTGTCAACTTTTGAAGTTACAGCTTAGTGAAGCGAGAAATAAAGCCACACAAAATAAAAAAGGAACCAGTAATCAGATGACTAATATGCCTGCTGGACTTCCCACTCCACCACGACAGGACTGGACAAGGGGAGGGGCCAGAGGTGGTGGGCGTGGGGGCCGGGGAGGAAGAAGGGGTGGAAGCTGGAAAGGGGGCAGGGATGTGTGTCACCTCTGTTACAGGCACGGTCACTGGGCGAGGGACTGCCCCTTTGAAGGAGAGGCCTCCTACTACCATGGAGCGCCTGAGATGGTGCGTGGGAGGGGCCCCCAGAGAGGCATGGGACCCAGACCAGAGCGCGCAGGCCCTCCCTCCCCATGGACGGCTCCGAATGACAACCTGGCCCCGAGAGATGGACAATATTTCCAGCATGGGAACTACTGGGGCGAGTATGAACATGAACAATCTTACTAGGGCTGCCTAGGAAATCCAGGGGACAAGGTACCAGCAGAGCCTATGCTCCCCATAAGGGTGGAGGACGACAACCTGATGGCCCTGGTGGACACTGGCGCCACCTACTCTACCATCAATACAAAGATACGCCCTGTCCTGCTCTCTGAGGAGCACATCACCCTGGTTGGATTTTCTGGGACACCTGAGGTACTGCCACTCACTAAACGTTTAAAGACACAAATTGGAACACAGACACTGTGGCATTCTTTTGTAAATGCTCCTAAAACACCTGTCAACCTGCTGGGAAGAGACTTATTGACTAAAACCAATGCGTCAATTCTATGTGGACCGGATGGTCTACAAGTGACTTTTCCAGGGGGACAAATTTACAGATGTGTGACCGGTGTATCGATGGACTCCTGCTGGCTTCTGAGAGAAGAGATGCCAGACCAGTATGCAGACATATACTGGGTGAGACTGGACCCAGAAAACAAGTCCACGGACAATAATGGTGTGCATTCCGTCTTCTTCAAGTGGAAACCCTGGATAAATTCTTTGGCCTCCTACCACCTCCCACTGGACCCTGCCCACTTGACATTATTCTATGACAGAGACCAAGACTTAATGTACAGAGAACAATTCAAACAAATTGAAAAGTGATAGGTGGACATTAGAATCAGATTACATTTATGTTGGGCCTGAGGGTGTGGCGGCCCATACACGGCTGCTTCCTGAACAGTGTGAGTGGTATTACATGTCTTCCTCTGCTGTCCCACACATCACCTTGGCTGTACACCCTGGTCACGAGGCTAGAGCTTTAGGTCCAATGGTAAAGAGACTGGTAAAAGCTGACGATTGGTCTGACACCCAACTCCCTCATGTGCAGTACAGCATTGAAAATAAGTCATACAGGATAAAAGCAAATATGATAGACACAGGGGAAGTGGAGCAGGAAACATTGACCAGACATCATGGTAGACACATGACAGATCATGATGATACGCATGAAATATTGAAACAGGTGCCTGCAGAAGTTTGGTCCCAAGGTCCCACGGATGTGGGGTTGTGCACCTCTTTCCCTCCTGTGTCTTTACAGATGAAGCCAGGAGGCCCGATTCGCATAAAGCAGTATGCCGCCAAACCAGACGCTGTCGAGGGTATCTCACAGGTGATAGAGGGACTTACGAAAGTGGGAGTCCTCGAGCCATCAAAATCAGAGTGGAACACGCCCACTCTAGCTGTGCCAAAAACAGGTCAGAATAAATATAGAATGGTCCATGATTTGAGAAAAATAAATGATTTAACATTAACTCAGTGTCTCCCGGTCCCAAACCCTTATACAATGCTGTCATCACTGTCACCAGACCTCCAGTATTTTACTGTTATGGATTTGGCTAATGCATTTTTCTGTATTCCCCTGGCAGAGGAAAGCAGAGATTTCTTCTCATTTACTCACAGGGGCCAAAAACTGCGTTACACCCGTCTTCCCAGGGACATAAATGCTCCCCGGGCATTTTTAATCAGACTTTGAACGCTCTGCTGAGAGAGTTGGTGCTTCCGGAGGGCGTGGTACTCCTACAGTATGTGGACGATCTCCTCCTCGCCTCGAGAACGGAGCAGGCCTGTCTACAAGCCACTAGGGACACTATAGTCTTCTTACATTCAAAAGGATTTAAGGTCAGTAAGGAAAAGCTACAATGTTGCAGGCCTGCGGTGACCTTCCTGGGACGTAGTGTGTCTGGAGGATCCACAAATATGTCTCCAGAGCACAGAGATGCTATTTTGTCATATCCCAGACCCACCATGGTGGGGGACATGTTGTCCTTCCTGGGTCTGATAGGCTATAGCAGACACTATGTGGCAGATTTTGCAGACAAAACTAAACCTTTAAGAGCTTTAGTTAATGAACATGGCATGAGAAACACAAGGGCTAAACTGAATTGGGACAGAGATAGTGAGGCACAGTTTATCTCACTCAAACAGGACCTATCCTCTGCGGCTCATTTGGCTTCACCAGATTATGCTCTCCCGTTTTATTTAGATGCCACAGTGCAGTCTCAGGTAGCTAACGGGGTGTTATATCAAAAGTGCAGAGGCCAGAGAAAAATCTTACAGTATATTAGCGTTCCATTGGATTCAATCGAGGCTAGACAGGTTGACTGTTCTAGGTATGCTGCAGGAGTGGGACATTTGATTAAGAAAACAGCACATTTAGTCATGGGGCATGCTTTAGAAATATTGACTGATCATGGCGTTTGTGCATATGTGTCCTCAGCTGCATTCACTATGTCACCTTTGAGACAGTCACGGCTCTTACAGGTGCTCACTCAGCCCCACATAACTTTTACACCTCTTGGCATTAACATGGCTGACCACATGCCAAGACAGGGTGAGCCGCATGACTGCAGTGTAAGGGTAATAGACAGTCTGAAAGTGCGACCTGACCTCCAGACTGACCCACTTCAGGACCCCGACTTACAGCTTTTCACAGATGGGTGTTGCTGGAGAGAGAGGAATGGCAGCCTGAGAGCGGCATATGCAGTTGTCAGTGTTAACGGTGAAAATTTTGTTACAGTAAACAGCGGTGTTTTAACTGACAAACCATCAGCGCAGGCGGCAGAACTAGAGGCTCTCTGCGCCGCCTTGGAGTTTGCTAAAGGTAAATCTGTAAATATTTACTCCGACTCTGCGTATGCTACTCAGGCTGTCCATTTCAACCTCTCCGAGTGGAAAAGAAACGGCTTCTTGACTGCTAAAGGCCGACCCATCACACATAGAGCCCTGGTGGAGAGGCTGGACAGCGCTCTCCAGCTTCCAAAACAGGTAAGCGTCATCAAGTGCCAAGGGCACTCCAAGTCAGACAACTTTGAGGCCAGGGGAAACGAGGCGGCGGATGAGGCCGCAAAGAAAGCTGCCAACTACAAGGTCAGTACTCCAGGAGTGTTTGTGGTACGGGACGAGGGGCCAGACCTGGCAGACTGCCTGCCCGATCTGTCCCTTCAGGTTTTAGCTGAAGCCCAAACAAAAGCAGCTCCTGAAGAAATATCCATGTGGGTTCAAAAACGGGCAAAGAAGGATCCAGATACTGGCATCTGGTACGGCCCTGATGGCCGCCCCGCCCTGCCCATGGGGGACCTCTCACGAGCGGCTTTATCTGAGGCACATGGGCTAGCCCATGTGGGTCAGGTACAGATGCTCAGGAATATGTCACAATGGTGGCATCCCTTTAAGACAAGCATGATCCAAGATTATACTAGGTCCTGTCAAATATGTCAGAATTATAACCCATCGCCCTGCTCAGCTGTTTCCCCAGGAAAATTCACACCTGCTGCTTGGCCTGGGGCACATGTTGTGATGGACTTCACAGATATGATTAACAGGTTGAAGGAAGTCTCGACCTCTGCGAGAAGGAGGCCTCGGAGGATCCACCAGCCTGGGTCCGTGTGAAGGTGTTCAAAAGGAAGTGGAACGAGCCCCGCTGGACCGGACCCTTTGAAGTGGTGGCCCGCACTCGCAAAGCTGTTCAACTGAAGGGACACGGGAACAAGTGGTTTCATCTCTCTCATACGAGACCATCTGACCCACCCTCGTAACCACGCTCACGGGTTGGACAGGGACTCACACACACGCTTACACTCGCTCTTAATATGTTGCCTTGGGACAGGGAGCCCTGGCCCACGACCAAAAGAGGGAGAGCCATCCTATGGGCTATCGCTGCAGTTGGTTTGGTCGTGGTCCTGGGAATTTTAACATGGGAAGTGTTAGAAAACACACAGCTAAGAGACAGGGCCAGACTTGTAACACAATCCAGTCTTTGGTCCAATAAGACTGACAGAAATAAAAGATCCATAGGAGAAGGCAGCGTTAGAGACTCCCTACCTACGACTGTGACAGTAAAATGCCCGGTGGGTGCGACAATTACAGCCCACATACCAATGGCAACAATCTTTCCATTATCCTTTCGACCTGACTTCACACTCTACCTGTGTTACACACCGTCAACATGTAAATATGAGAGACATGGAAAAAGCTTTAGAGCATCGGTGGACTGCACCTGTGATGCTTGGGAGTATGTTATATCCAATACAGGTCCTGATTGGGGTTATAATAATGAACACAGATTGAAGGGACGAGTGATTCTGACTATAGACCACTCACAAACAACGGTGCTAGTCACTGTGAAAAATGTAGATAGAATTAATTTCATTTGGTATACTATGCTTAGGCTTGCCAATCACACCAGGGACGCAATAGAGGGATTGGCGGAGCAGCTGGGGGCCACCTCTCTGGTAGCATTTCAAAACAGAGTGGCTCTAGACATGCTCTTAGCAGAGAGAGGTGGGGTCTGCAGTTTATTTGGTACAGAATGTTGTGTATACATTCCAAATAACACACATCCAGATGGATCAGTTTCCAGGGCTCTGGCTGGTCTCAAAATGCTGTCAGAGCAAATGCATGACGTTTCTGGAGTCCCGGAGAACCCACTGGAGGCGTGGCTGGACAGCATCTTGGGGAAGTGGAAGCATGTAATTTTGTCTGTTTATCACAAGCCTTGCGGCCATCTTTGCAATAATAATGGTTGTAGGATGCTGCTGTATACCTTGTATACGTTCTCTTTGTGTTAAAGCTATAGACACCGCTGTTAACCCTGGACTGAGAGGTCAAATGCTTGCATTGGTTGAGGATTCCCCCGTCCCGTCGCCTGAGGAAGGTTATTGAAATGTGTGGCCTTTTTTTAATAGCGGCCAAAAGAGGGGACTGTTGTATTAAATATAGGCTAAAAGGCGATGTGAATTAGATTGACCTGAAATTGAACTCTGTCTGTCTCCAAGCAAAAAGAAAGACCTTGTATTGCCCAACTCCCCTTGTCCCATTTTGTCCAAAGTGCATGGGTGAGTTAATGATAGTTAATCTGGGGGGATTCTGCTAATCCTTTCAAGTTGTGAAAGAAGGAGATGGAGTCCAGAATCTGGAGGAGAAGCCTTGAGATCCCTCTGCCTTATCTCAAAGGAACTAATAAATCGATAGAATTAGGGAGGGGTAGTGCGTGAATGATTTCTGTTTAGGTTTGGCGAGACGGAGGAAAAGGCCGGACCTTGGACCAGACATCTGCCTGATACGACACGCCCCCTTCTTCATGCACATTTACTTATAATAACCTCATGCTTGTGTTAGTCTAGACCGGACCAGGGACAGGAGTGTGATTTGCGTGGAGCGCCCACCAAAATCATACTTTTATATTTTATATAGAGAATAAGGGATAGTTACTTTTGGTCCGAACAGCTGTTTTAGATTCTTTTTGTATTAGGGAAATAAACCTTTTTGAATTTAACTTCCTGAATCATGGTCATCTTTATAAGGGATTTTGAACACGTCATTTTTTAATATAATAAGAGTAATGGCAGTATTTTACACACCTGAATTACAAACAGAGGTTGCATTGGGGCTTTGGTCATTATTGATTTGAGAGTTCTGTTTTCAAGAAAAAATGATCGGAAGAATTGCTGCTGCTGCTTTGAGGAGCTCTATAACAAATTATAATTAAATATTAGAATATATTCTAATGTATATTCTAATATTTAATTATAATTTGTTATAGAGCTCCTCAAAGCTCTATAACACATATTCTAATGTGGGGCGACAGTAGCTCAGTTGGTAGAGCACTGGCCTTTGAGCCTGAAGGTCGTGGGTTCAAACCCACCATAAGACCTACTTCACGACTCCCACTGATGACTGCTGTCGTTGTGTCCTTAGGCAAGACACTTAACCCCACTTTGCCTGAAGCCCCCACTTAAAGATCTCAGCTTCTGTGGACTCACCACCTGCAGGAGGATCAGTGAGGGGCTGGTGCTCTGTGTGCTGGGTGGCATCTCTGGCCACCCCCCGACCCAGAAATGGATTAAGGGGAAGAAAATGGATGGATGGATTGGTATTCTAATGTTTTAAATTACTACATTCGGACGCGAAACTAGCGTTATTCTTTTACTTATATATTGTGTTAGCAGTGCTAATGCTAATGTTAGCATATGTATCAGATCGCAAATAAAACTAGGTGGCTCCGTGGGATTAGAGCGCAGGGGAAATGAGAAGCCATTGAGCGAGTTGGGGGGCGGGGCTAAACATTCAAACATTGCAGAAACGGGTATAGCGCCTTTAAAAGCTGTCTTTATGGAAGTGGGACTTTATCTGCAAATGTATTTTATTAAAGACAAAAGTAACATCTGTATAATGTGCTTATCTTACTATACGTATATTTACCAGACTATTGTACGAAAAGTGCTTTATAATAAGCCTTAGCCGATTCTGTAATTTCATATATGTCTAATATATACAGTAAATGCAAATAAATATACATTATTCCCAGTCTTTGTATTTATAATGCTTAATCCCATACTATCTATCTTATATCAATACCAGAGGTTACATTAACTGAAAATTCTCCGTCATTGACGGATTTTTTTTTTTTCTGACGTAAAATTTGGAAGGCCGTCCGTCATTTTGAAGGATTGAAAATTAAGTTAAAATTTTACATTGCGAGTCGTAGTTGACCGTCCTCTCCACTAGATGGCGCCAGCGCCGTTTATATGATACAGGCTGTCACATGTCATATTTGACAGATAGCAGTCATTAGCAAAAATGTCAAATCAGTTGAGCCTAAAAGATTTTTTTCAGCGATCTGCTTCAGCTCAAAATAATGACAGCAGGGGACAAAAAAGACCCCCTTCATTTGAGGAGGACAATGAAGACACCATTCAACATCCGTCGGTTTCACCCCCTCGTCCACCGGACCGAGGCGCCAAGGAAACCCGAAGGGAGTATCGGTCACAGTGGGAGCAAGAGTTCACATGGCTAACCATGAAAGATGGAAAAATGTATTGTCAAATTTGCCAAGAAGCTAAAATGAGCAACGGCTTTGTCCGTGGTTGTCCCACTTTTCAAAAATCATCATTAAATGACCACAAGAAAAGCTTAAGCCATAAGGAAGCATCTCGTATTTTGAACCAAAGTGTAGCTATGGAGAAGCATGTGTCGCAGTCACAGGCAGCTTGTAACGAGGCTCTGAAAAGCCAACTGAAAGTTGTACTTCACATGGCGAACACCAATACACCAAGCCACCTTTACCCAAAAATAATAGAACTATTACAGTCCACTGGCTGCCCAAACTTAAACGCTGCACACGTGTACACTCACAACCAAAGTGTGAACGAAATGGAGGATGCGATAGCGCAGACCATAAACAACACTGTTAATGACCGCATCGCTGACAGCAGATTTTTTGACATAATACTGGATGAAACCACGAATATCACAGTGGACAAAATGCTGATAATCTACCTAACATACCAACTAAAGGGAGAGCCTGAAACTAATTTCCTTGGAAATTATGCCATGTCCTCTGGCACCGCAGGGTGCATCACAGCCAAAATTAAAGAAGTTCTATCGGGTCGTGGTGTGGCTCTGGATCGCGTAGTGGGACTGGGAAGTGATGGGGCGAATGTGATGGTGGGTCGAAAAGCTGGAGTTGCTCAACAGTTACGTCAAGATGACTGCCCTTATCTCCTGAACATACACTGTGGTGCGCGCAGAACAGCACTGGCAGCCCGTGACGCATCCAAAGCCGTGCGTCAAGTCAGTGCCTATGTGACAACTCTGAACAACGTGTACACTTACTACAAAAACTCTCCTATACGCACACATAGACTTCACCAACTACAACTGGAAATGAATGAAGGTGACGCGCTGAGTTTAAAACAACCATGCGCTACGCGTTGGCTGTCCCTGGAGAGAGCGGTGAAAGGCATTCGTGCCAACTGGGCATGTGTGGTCATGGAGTTGGAAGAAGAAGCTGCGAATGGTTGCCCGATTGCAAAAGGTTTACACAAACAACTCCTGAAGCATGCATTCCCTGCGTTAACTCACCTGCTTGCTGATGTCTTGGCTACTGTAAACCGAATGAATCTCACGTTTCAAAAAGAGGACGTACACATATCCTCTATTCAGCCCATTGTGAGCATGACCCTCGCCAATCTGGATGACTTCGAAAAAGGCCTCGGGGATGTGGAGAAGAAGTTTGTTGAGTGCTTTCGAGAGGGCATCTTCTGTGGTCATCGGCTCACTCACGTGGATGAACACGGCTTCTCCGCCTTACGAGCGCAGTATATTGGTGAGATTATGAAGTCAATTAAAAAGAGATTCCCTTCTGGGGATGTGAGCCACATTTCTGACCTCGACACTGTCCTCAACGCCTCTCGTTTTCCGAACACGAACAGCGCGCTCCAGGAGTACGGCTTGGATGCTGTCGAGCGCCTTGCTGACTTTTATGGCGCGCACCCAAACGCAGCGGTCTCACTCGTTGAAAAGGAAAGGATGGTACGGGACTTTCGCTCCGTGAAACGTGTGCTTGCAGGTTCAGGTAACCCGCCATTTAAGGACTCCTGTAAGCTTCTCATCAACACATACGCGGAGATGTTCCCAGACTACAAAACTCTGGCCGAAGTAGCACTTGTTATTCCTGTGTCAAGTGTCGCTGCTGAGCGCGGCTTCAGTCTCCAAAATAAAATCAAAACTGCACTTCGAAGCCGTCTGACCGAGACAAAAACACAAACTCTAATGACAATCGCCTCTGTGTCGCCAGCCCTGCACACATTCAATCAATCAATCAATCAACGTTTATTTGTAGAGCGCCTTTCCTACACAAGGCAACGCAAAGCGCCTCACAACCCATATAACATCATGCATAAATCATCAAACATTAGAATTTAAGTAAACATAAAAAGACAGATTAAGAGCACAAGATATATAAAATCACACAAGTAGTTAAAAACCGTAAAACATTAAAATCACACAAGGGATTACAATCATAAATAATCATAAATAATCATAGCGCATTAAAAAGATTAAAGATAAAAACAAAT
Source organism: Knipowitschia caucasica (assembly GCA_964034765.1). Lineage (NCBI taxonomy): Eukaryota > Metazoa > Chordata > Actinopteri > Gobiiformes > Gobiidae > Knipowitschia > Knipowitschia caucasica. Next base: position 8,551,097 of record OZ035832.1, read on the forward strand.
ATAAAATCATTCACTTGTATGCACAGCTAAAAAGAACTGTTTTCAGTTCAGTTTTAAAAACTGCTAGAGTAGACGCCTGTCTCACACTCTCGGGAAGACGGTTCCAGACTCTAGCTGCATGAATCTGAAACGCAGCCTCCCCATGTCTAGTTCCGACTCCTGGCACTAACAGAAGTCCAGTCCCTGTGCTCCTCAGAGCCCGAGTTGGTTCATATGGCACCAACATGTCGCGGATGTACCCTGGTGCGAGGCCATGGACAGACTTGTACACAAGTAAAGCTACTTTAAAATCTATTCTCTGAGCCACAGGAAGCCAGTGCAGAGACCTGAGGACCGGACTAACGTGGTCGTACTTCCTGGTTCTAGTCAGGACTCGAGCTGCAGCATTTTGGATGTACTGCAGCTGTTTTACCGCTTGTTTAGAGAGACCTGTGAACAAGCCATTGCAGTAGTCCAATCGACTGGAGACAAATGCGTGGATAAGAATCTCCAAGTCTGCTTTAGACACAATGTTTTTAATTTTAGCAATGTTTCTTAGGTGGAAGTAAGCTGATGATGTCACAGATGATATGTGGCTATTGAAATTTAAGTCTGAGTCCATTATTACTCCTAGATTTCTGACCTGAGTTGAGGGTTTTAGGGAGAGAGACTGGAGGTGGCAGATAACGCTCTCTTTGTTTTTGAGGTCCGAAAACAATAATTTCAGTTTTTTCTGTGTTTAGCTGGAGAAAGTTGTTTTGCATCCACTCACTGATTTGTTGGATACAGTGAAGGAGCGAGTCCACTGGTCCATGTTCTCCTGCTGTCAGGGACACATAGACCTGAGTATCGTCAGCATAATTGTGATAGGACACGTTATTACTGTGTATTAACCTACCCAGAGGCAGCATGTAAATATTAAACAGGAGAGGCCCCAGGATTGATCCCTGTGGCACTCCGCAGGTTAGGGCCAGATGGTCTGAGATACAGTTTCCGATCTCCACAAAATACTTTCTGTCCTGTAGGTAGGATATAAACCAGCTTAGGGCTGTTCCAGAAACACCAACCCAGTCCTCAAGTCTCTGAATGAGGATACCATGATCGACAGTGTCGAAAGCAGCACTTAAATCTAACAGGATAAGAACTGAGACTTTTCCTGCGTCAGTGTTAAGTCTGATGTCATTTGTTACCTTCACTAGAGCGGTCTCTGTGCTGTGGTGGGGTCTAAAACCAGACTGGAACATATCAAAAGAGTGATTGATTATTAAAAATTCTGTAAGTTGTTGATAGACAACTTTTTCTAGAATTTTACCCATGAAAGGCAGATTTGAAATGGGCCGATAACTTTTAAGTGCCAAGGCATCCAGACTCCTCTTTTTTAGGAGGGGTCTGATGACTGCCGTTTTCAGGGCCATTGGGAATGGTCCAGATTCAAGAGACATATTTACTATATGCGGGAGTGAAGGTAAAAGACTGCTCAGAACAGATTTAAGAAATCTAGGAGGTAATACATCCAGGCTACATGTAGAAGAACTCAGACTTGTAATTATCATTTGGACAGTTTCATTTTGTACTGGTGTAAAGTGTGTCAGCCCAAAAAGCTTCACTGGCTGTTGGATTGTAATTTCTACTGTGGAGGTGATGGCATTTTTTATGCCTTGGACTTTGTCAATAAAAAACTCTGCAAACTCATTACATTTGGTTTTGGAGGTAAGCTCTGATGGCATCTTAACAGGGGGATTTGTCAATTTATTTACTGTTGAGAACAGAACGCGTAGATTGTTACTGCAACCGTCGATTGTTTCGGAAAAATAAGTTTCCCTCGTTCTACGTAGCACACTGTTGAACTTGCACAATGCATCTTTGAAGATCTCATGGTCAACTTGGAGATTTGACTTTCGCCACTTCCGCTCGGCTCTCCGGCACTCTCTCTTCTGTGCCCTGACAGAGTCTGCTTTTGTCCATGGCGCCTTTTGCTTATTTGTAACAATTTTGACCTTTACAGGAGCAATCGTGTCCAGAACATCCAAAACACTAGAGGTGACAGAGTTAAGTAATTCATCCACAGTAGAACACAACGTGTTATCAAAGTTTATCATCCCCATGAAAAGTTCACCTGTATTTTTGTTTATGTGTCTTCTTCTTCTAACAATTGAGGATTCAGCTCGTGCTTTACTATTGAGACACATATCAAAAAATACACAGAAATGATCTGACAGAGCCACATTGGCCACATTTACATTTGAGATATTAACCCCTTTAGTAATTAGCAGATCGAGAGTGTGTCCTCTGCTATGGGTGGGGCCACTCACATGCTGAGTGAGACCAAAGGTTTCCAGCACAGAGCTCAGCTCTTTCGCGTATCTATCATTAACGTTATCCATCCATCCATCCATTTTCTTCCGCTTTATCCGTTGCCGGGTCGCGGGGGCAGCAGTCTAAGCAGAGACGCCCAGACTTCCCTATCCACACACACTTCCTCCAGCTCGTCCGGGGGGACCCCAAGGCGTTCCCAGGCCAGCTGAGAGACATAGTCCCTCCAGCGTGTCCTGGGTCTTCCGCGGGGCCTCCTCCCGGTGGGGCGTGCCCGGAACACCTCCCCAGGGAGGCGTCCAGGAAGCATCCGGAACAGATGCCCGAGCCACCTCAACTGGTTCCTCTCGACGTGGAGAAGCAGCGGTTCTACTCCGAGCTCCTCCCGTGTGACTGAGCTCCTCACCCTATCTCTAAGGGAGCGCCCAGCCACTCTGCGGAGGAAGCTCATTTCGACCGCTTGTATCCGCGATCTCGTTCTTTCGGTCATTACCCAAAGCTCATGACCATAGGTGAGGGAGGGAACGAAGATTGACCGGTAAATCGAGAGCTTTGCCTTTCGGCTCAGCTCCCTCTTCACCACAACGGTCCGATACAGCGACCGCATAACTGCGCACGCTGCACCGATCCGCCTGTCAATCTCACGCTCCATTCTTCCCTCACTCGTGAACAAGACCCCGAGATACTTGAACTCCTCCACTTGAGGAAGGACCTCTCCACCCACCTGCAGAGGGCAAGGCACCTTTTTCCGGTCGAGCACCATGGCCTCGGATTTGGAGGTGCTGATTCTCATCCCAGCCGCTTCACACTCGGCTGCAAACCGTCCCAGTGCATGCTGCAGGTCCTGGTTCGTTGGAGCCAACAGGACAACATCGTCCGCAAACAGCAGAGATGAAATCCTGTGGTCCCCGAACCGGACCCCCTCCGACCCCTGGCTGCGCCTAGATATTCTGTCCATAAATACAGTGAACAGAACCGGTGACAAAGGGCAGCCCTGTCGGAGGCCAACATTCACCGGGAACGGGTCTGACTTACTGCCGGCAATGCGAACACAGCTCTGGTTCCGGTCATACAGGGATCGGATGGCCCTCAGCAGAGGACCTCCGACCCCGTACTCCCGGAGAACCCCCCAAAGGACACCCCGGGGAACACAGTCGAACGCCTTCTCCAAATCCACAAAGCACATGTGGACAGGTTGGGCGAACTCCCATGAACCCTCGAGTATCCGATGGAGAGTATAGAGCTGGTCCAGTGTTCCGCGACCGGGACGAAAACCACACTGCTCCTCCTGGATCCGAGATTCGACCATCGGCCGTAACCTCCTCTCCAGTACCTTGGAGTAGACCTTACCGGGGAGGCTGAGGAGTGTGATCCCACGATAATTGGAACACACCCTCCGGTCCCCCTTCTTGTAGAGAGGGACCACCACCCCGGTCTGCCACTCCATTGGCACTCCATTGGCTCATTAACGTTATCTACATGTATATTAAAATCACCTATGACGACTAAACTATCAAAGTCTGTGCACACAACTGAAAGCAACTCGGTGAAATGATCAGTGAAACTATGACATGACTGTGGCGGCTTGTACACAACAATAATAAGAATAGAAGATTGTTTTTGTTCTATTTTAAAAGAGACATACTCAAATGAGGAAAATTTCCCAAGAGGTACTCTATGGGAGACAATACAATCTTTAAAAACTGCTGCTGTGCCTCCTCCTCTTTTATTTTCTCGAATTTCTGATTCAAATTTGAAATTTGGTGGTGTTGTTTCTATTAAGACTGCATTTTCTGTATTATGGTCAAGCCAAGTTTCAGTCATAAACATAAAGTCAAGATCATAAGAACAGATAAAATTATTAATTAAAAAGGATTTATTGCATAGTGATCTGACATTAAGCAGAGCAAGGTGAAAAATAATATCAGTGTCAGTGGGTTTAGTTGATTGACTACAAAGAATTGGAATTAGATTTCCTGAGTTGGACCGTCTAACTGCTGTCCTTCTGTTATATTTGTGTTTATTCAAATTAAAACACATTTCTGAGCCGGTGCGAGGAACACACACAGTCTCTATTGGTTTAAAAAGTGAACTCTGTTTTACTTTGTTAAGTTCCAGATGCATGACTGAGTAAGTACCGTTCAGTGGCAGGACTGGTATTACACTGCCAGACGGACAGAGGTCAGTGTTTGCACCACAGTACTCACCCGGTGCTGGAGTGGAGGAGGAAGGTGGTAGTGGGGGCCGAGAGGCCTCGGATGTAAACAGTCACGCCCCCCTCGGGGAGCACTGAACAACATGGCGTAAAAAGTCCATCAATAAACTGGTACCGTATCTGTTCGGGTGCAGACCGTCTGGACGATAGGCCACGTGACGCTTCCAGAACAGGCCAGAGTTGTTCACAAAAACAAAGTTAAAAGTGCTGCATGTAGACTGGAGCCACATATTCAGCGCCACAACGCGACTGTACAAGCAGTCTCCCCGGTTTAAGGCAAGGCAAGGCAAGGCAAGTTTATTTGTATAGCACAATTCATACACAAGGCAACTCAAAGTGCTGAACAAGATAGCATTAAAATCATAAATAATTACAGAACATTAAAACGAAAGATAAAAATATAAAATCCCTCAGTTGTATGCACAGCTAAACAGCACCGTTTTTAACCTGGTTTTAAACATTGTCAGAGAGGAGGCCTGTCTCACATCTTCAGGAAGATTGTTCCAGATTTTAGCAGCATGAATCTGAAAAGCAGCCTCCCCATGTTTAGTTCTGACTCTGGGCACTAACAGGAGTCCAGTCCCTGTGCTCCTCAGAGTCCGGGCTGGTTCATATGGGACTAACATGTCACTAATATATTTTGGTGCGAGGCCATGGAGAGACTTGTACACAAGCAGAGCTGTTTTAAAGTATATTCTCTGAGCCACAGGAAGCCAGTGCAGAGACCTGAGGACTGGACTAATGTGGTCGTACTTCCTGGTTCTAGTCAGGACTCGAGCTGCTGCATTTTGAATGTACTGCAGCTGTTTTACAGCCTGTTTGGACAGACCTGTGAGCAGGCCATTGCAGTAGTCTAACCTACTGGAGACAAATGCATGGATAAGAATCTCCAGGTCTGCTTTAGACACTATGTTTTTGATCCTGGCAATGTTTTTTAGATGGTAAAAAGCTGCTGATGTTACTGATTTTATGTGGCTATTAAAATTTAAGTCTGAGTCCAGTATTACCCCTAGATTTCTGACCTTGTTTGAAGGTTTTAGGGAGAGAGACTGTAGATGACAGATGACGCTCTCTCTTTGTTTCTGGGGACCAAAGACAATCATTTCAGTTTTGTCTGCGTTTAGCTGAAGGAAGTTGTTTTGCATCCACTCACTGATCTGTTGGATACAGTGAAGGAGTGAGTCCACTGGTCCATGTTCTCCTGCAGTCAGTGAGACATAGATCTGAGTGTCGTCTGCATAGTTATGATAGGAAACTTTGTTTCTGCGTATTAACTGACCTAACGGCAGCATGTAGAGATTGAACAGAAGAGGTCCCAGGATCGACCCCTGTGGGACTCCACAGGTCAGGGCCATATGATCTGAGACACAGTTTCCAATCTCCACAAAGTATTTCCTGTCTTCAAGGTAAGACCTAAACCAACTTAGGGCGGTGCCAGCGACGCCAACCCAGTCCTCTAGTCTCTGTAAGAGGATCTCATGGTCGACAGTGTCAAAGGCAGCACTTAGATCTAACAGGATTAGGATTGAGACTTTGCCTGCGTCAGTGTTCAGCCGGATATCATTTGTAACCTTGACGAGAGCAGTCTCAGTGCTGTGGTGGGGTCTAAAGCCGGACTGAAACATATCAAATGAGTTGTTGATTATAAGAAATCTAGTAAGCTGTAGGTAGACAACTTTTTCAAGGACTTTCCCCATAAATGGCAGATTTGAGATGGGACGATAGTTGTTAAGTACCGTAGCATCCAGACTGCTCTTTTTTAGCAGGGGCCTGATGACTGCAGTTTTCAGGGCCTTTGGGAATATTCCAGAATCAAGGGACATGTTTACTATCTGTGTGAGTGAAGGTAACAGACTGCTCAGAACAGACTTTAGAAATATAGTGGGTAGTACATCCAGGCTGCATGTGGAGGAGCTCAAACTGGAGATTATCTCTTGGACAGTTTGATCATTTACAGGTGCAAAGTAAGTTAGCTCAAAGAGAGCCTTTCTGGCTGTTGGATGGTTATCTGTGGATTGGAGACAATGGCGTTTTTGATGCCTTGAACCTTGTCATTGAAAAAATGTGCAAACTCATTACATTTACGTTTGGAAGTTAGCTCTAATGGCATTTTAACAGGGGGGTTTGTTAATCTATTAACTGTTGAAAACAGAACACGCAGATTGTTGCTGCAGCCTTCAATCATTTCAGAAAAATACCTTTCTCTCGTACTACGTAGCACCTGGTTAAACTCGCACAACTTATCTTTGAAGATCTTGTAATCAACCTGGAGGTTGGACTTGCGCCACTTCCGCTCGGCCCTCCGGCACTCTCTCTTTTGTGCCCTGACCGAGTCTGCTTTAGCCCACGGCGCCTTCTGCTTATTTTTCACTATTTTAACCTTCACAGGAGCGATGGTGTCCAGAACTTTCAAAACACTAGAGGTGACAGAGTTAAACAGTTCATCTACAGTAGAATACGATGCATTCTCAAAGTTTATCATTCCCATAAATAGTTCACCCGTATTTTCATTTATGTGTCTTCTTTGTACAGTTGCAGAGTCCACTGGTGGTTTGTTAGTGAAACACATGTCAAAAAATATACAAAAATGATCCGAAAGCGCAACATCGACCACGTTTACATTATAAATGTTCGCCCCCTTTGTAACTAACAGGTCTAGAGTGTGCCCTCTGCTGTGGGTGGGGCCACTTACGTGCTGAGTGAGACCAAAAGATTCAAGAAGAGAACTCAGCTCTTTAGCATTTCTGTCATCAACATTATCCACATGAATATTAAAATCACCTGTAATAACTAAACTATCAAAATCTGTGCATACAACTGAAAGCAACTCTGTAAAATTATCAATCAAACTGTGACATGACTGCGGTGGCTTGTATAGGACAACGAAAAGTATTGGAGGAGATTGTTTTTGTTGTATTTTAAAAGACACATATTCAAAAGACGGAAACTTCCCAAGAGACATTCTATGGGAGACAAAGTGGTCTCTGAAAATGGCAGCTAAGCCTCCTCCTTTTTTGTTTTCCCGTATTTCAGATTCAAATTTGAAATTTGGTGGTGATGCTTCTATTAAAACTGCATTTTCTGTATTTTGGTCAAGCCATGTTTCAGCCATGAACATAAGATCTAGATTATAAGAACAAATAAAATTATTGATTAAAAAAGACTTGTTACAAAGAGATCTGACATTTAGCATAGCAAGTTTAAAAGTTTCAGGATCAGCGGTTGTGGTCGGCTGATTCTTACACGGAACAAGAATTAGATTTTCCTGATTAGACTGATTAACTTCAGATGTTTTTCTGTTATGTATTCTTTGTGTTATCACTAAGGGAATGGCACAGGTGGCTTCATGACAGGGCCCCAGCCGGGTCTCTCCTCTAACTAGACTGCCAGTGGCTGCGAAGCAGAGACCCTGTGCATCCTAGTGTTTAGAGAAAAGAGGGGAAGGGGAAGGCGGGGGAGGAGGATGGAGAGGCGGGTGGTTCTTGGGAGTTGGACGGGGAGGGGTTGAAGGTGGATGGGTTTTTGGTGATGGGTTAGGGGAGGGGCAGGCTGAGTTGGGTGGTGGACGAGGGGGGAGTGGAGGTGGAGGGTTTCTTGGTGCCGAGTTAGGGGGGAGGTGGGCTAAATGAGCAGGAGGGGGGGTGGAATACTTATGGGGTTAGAGGAGGGACGGGTGGATTTTGTGGGTGAATTTGAGTTGGACGCCCTAGGTGGCTTTGGAGGTACGTATGGGGAGTAGTTTTGAATGTTAGATAGGACTCTTGATCTGGCTACAGTGGGTGTGAGAGGAATAGTCTTCATCGCCGATCTTATCAGGCCTGCAGAGTGTTCCGGTAAATCCAGTAGTGAAGGCGGGGATAGAAAACAAAGGGAAAGGTCGTCCTCATTTTCCCTAGATGGAGTGGATGTAGCGGGGGGGACCCAAGCCGGGTCCATGGAAGGTGATGAGGGAGTCTTTGGTGGAGACAGAGGTGGTTGAGGAACCCCCAGTACAGGCCTGACTGTAGCCTGGAGCAATGGGGGAAGCTTCACGGGAGCTGTAGGTGGGGAAGGTGCTGCTGAAGATGATGGAGCAGCCACTGCTGCTGCTGTATCCACTGCTGCTGCTGAAGATGATGGAGCAGCCACTGCTGCTGCTGTATCCACTGCTGCTGCTGAAGATGATGGAGCAGCCACTGCTGCTGCTGAAGATGATGGAGCAGCCACTGCTGCTGCTGAAGATAATGGAGCAGCCACTGCTGCTGCTGTATCCACTGCTGCTGGTGGTGCTGTATATGCTGATGGCGCTGATAAAGATGTGGCAGCTGCTGATGATGCTGGGGGTGGAGGCGTTGAGCTCTTTCGGAGCCGTGGAGGTGTTGAGTTCTTTTGGAACCTTGGAGGTGTTGAGTTCTTCTTGAATCGTGAAGGTGTGGAGTTCTTTTGAGGCGGTGGGGGTGCAGAGACCTCGGGAGTCGGTGGAGATGGTCGTGATGTCTGTGCCCTTTGCTTCTTCTTTCTCCCTTTCAACGGCTGCACGCGCTGCGCAGGCTGAGGTCTTAGGGCAGATGCAAAGTTATCCATCAACACTTTTACTCCGTAGTTGTTCAGATGTGGACCTTTTTCTTCAAAAAGCTCGTGCCTATTCCAGAACAGATTAAAGTTTTCAATGAAGCCAAGTCCTCTGCGTGAACACTCATTGAGTAGGAATGTATTTAGCTGATACAGACGGCTAAACTTCTCAATTTTTCCATCTATATTTGGAAGTGGGCCACTAAGAAAAATGTTTATGTCCATTTTCTTGAGGTCATCCAGTAACAGCGTTAAATCCATTCGTAACTTCTCGCTTGCCTTCTCATAGATATCTACCGCCCCCGTGTGGATCAATAATGTACGCACACCACTGTTCTCAGATAACGCTTGAGGCAGGAGGTTTACAGTCGGGACTGGACCAGAGATAAAAACACACAACCCTGAGGACTGGAGGAGGCGGAATAGATCCATAAAATGCTTCTTTGTGACCTCGGACTGCTGCAGCTTCATGTCGTTGATCCCCACATGCACGATTACCTTTGAAATGGTATCAGGCAGGGACTGAAGCAGAGGAGGGAGACGTATGAGCAGGTCTGGTACAGTGGCTCCGGGAAAACACTGAGTGACCGCGTTAAAAAAGCGGACGTGTCTCACGATGGAATCTCCAACAATCAAAGTAGTCGGGGCGAAGAGTGGACGTAGCCGCGGAGAGGGCGCTCGGTGTCCATGGCCGGAACCAGCGGGCTCATCCAGGGATGAGTCCGAACCAGGGCGCTACTGAACACATGGAGGGGAGCGGGGGTGTTGATTCTCAGCTCCGGGCAACCCACGCTGTGTGCACGGAGACGCTGGAGCAGCGAGAGGAGCAGGCTCGGGTCGTTGCTGTTGACCCGGTGAAGGTAAGTGGTGGTGATGCACTGGGGTCAGAGAAGGGGAATGACCACTCTTTCGTCTGAGGACGGCTTCCTTTAGGAGCGTTTTTCTCGCAGTGGACTTAGATCCACGAACGGCAGAGTACGCTGCAGAGTCCAGAGGTTCTGCTGAGGGGGCTGGGATGTCAGTGGAGAGGGCTGTATAGCGGTTTGACAGGCTTAGGACATGGGCCACGGCGCTGGATGGCTCCTCGCAGTTCGCGGGTTCCTCATTCGGAACCGGGCGCTTAGGTGTAGAACAGGAGGGTCCAGAGCTGACAGACCTCTCCCACACGACAGTGTCACAGTATGCAGCGCTCAGTGACATAAGTCGTGAGTGCTGCCCGCCAGCGACATCAAAAAGTTTGGACACGAGTGATTGTTTTTCCTGTAGCTCTGCAGTGAGGCGAAGGACTTCTTTACGGAGGTCTGCAATAGTGGCACGGTCCCTCTCACGAAACTCCAATGTGAGGCGACTAATGTCGTTTATAGGGTTTGTGGTTATTGCAGTGTCGCTTTCCATGTCTGTGTAGGTTTAATAAAAGCTCATGACGTGGTGCACTCGTGGTGCTAGTCACTCAACTCAGTCATTCAATTATGAACAGGCGAGTGCTCAGTTTAAGTCCACAAAGCCGCGAAAGAAGGTTTAATAACCGCATTCAGGCAAACTCCTGTACGTGTTTGTTCCACATGTTAATGGAGGTTAAATGTTACGCAGAGTTGTCGATTGTTTTGCGATTTTTATGCAACTTTATATAATCACAAATTAAATGTATTGTACATTTGTAAACGAACAGCTAATAAAGCACGTTATAAAGATTGTTTTTGTTTATACAATTGTTTAATTAATAGCGTATAGGGTATTTCAAACGTGAAAATAAAATTACGGATAAAAATAGCTTATGACGGAATTTTTTGGACCCTGTCCTTCATTATGACGGGCTGAAATGATCTCTAGCGAAACCACTGATCAATACATAAAACAGGTGTTACCACTATGGTTAGCACACTACAGCTGCTGTCTCCATGAAAAGACAGAGTCACTCCTATCTCCGCCGTTCTAACCAACGGGCCAAAAAATTTGCTCTACTGGAGCAATCCCAAATGGCCGCGAGTGGTCCTGCCCACAAGAAAATTGTGAAAAAACGCATCCGCGCATGCGTCAGCCGGCGCAACTCCATTCATTTGATCGAGAGACTTCAAAAATTCACAGCAAGTAAACTAGAGTGGACCAAAAAAATCCACCCCCCTCAGCATTGACACACATGTGGAACGGAGCTTTGGGCCAAGAGCCAACTTTTGGACCATCCTGTAAAGACGTTTTTGAGAGGTCTGCCAATGCTATATGTTAGCATATAGCAAGCCAATGCTATATGTTAGCATTGGCTAATTCTACTTCTGGGTCCACCCCCATCGGCCCGGGGTGGTATTGCAAGCATGTCAGCACATGTCATTTTGGCCACTTTTGAGCTGGGACCCTCCCCCACTAGCCTGGCTCTGCCAGACCCTTGTAGTTCCGCCATGCTCCACCAGAGGCGTTTGGCTGAACCACATGGGTCTGGTATCGAGCAAGCCCCGGCGATCCAAGATGGCGCCCTATTCAAATGAATGGTTGTGCTCAGTGGCGCTTTGTGACGGCATGGGGGCTGAAAGACTAGCGGAAGTTGCCTTAAACTCGCAAAGATCTATGGGAAACTCGCCTGTATTTGGGCATCGTCTGGTCCTCCCGGTTCTGCGCAGTGGATGATCTCCCATAATGCGTTGCGCCAAACACGCGTGTGTGGGTCTCACACCGGGTCTCACGCACGTGCACAGAGGGGCTCGGCCGCGCTCTGACCAATCAGAGCAGTTCATCAGAGCGGGAGTTAGAGCGAGAGCCAGACGAGCAGAGTTTGTGGCACTAAAGTGTGGATTTAAACAAAACCGAAGGATTTAAGAAGAAAAAAAGTTCAGGATGACAAGGGACACTAAAATCCCCACAAAATCCGATCTTTATTAAAGCTATAGGTTCTCTGTCAGCAGAGGTTGAGCTGTTTTAATATGCATTGAGTCCTATGGGGAAAATTTCTGGGTAGCCCACGTGAATTTAGTCTGGTTCAGTCTGCAGTACCGCGAGAATCCCCTGAGCACATGGGTTATTCAGCTACAAGCTAGTAATACCCTATCCAGTTATTATAATAGATCCATGGTATCAAGCCCATAGCGAACGCCTTCCCCAGATTATTTTTTAATCGACCAATCAGGATTGCCAGTGTAACGTGGGTTCTGCACTGCCTTCTCAAGCTTCTCTCATGCAGCAGCGAGAGGAATCCAAGATGGCGGACGTAAAGTCCGCGAATCTTTTTAAAAGAGTAAATACGATTGAATTAAGACACGGATGTCACTTTTAATGCAATTTGAGGCAAGATATTGATGGTTCTATGTTGATAAATGTGTGTTTTAAAAGTCAAATGTTCCTATAAAGTTTGGTTGAAGCACTGGTTCAGTGGCCTGTTTACACACTATGCAGCAGGGTTGCCAGGTTTCGTGGTTCCCGCATATTTTTTTCCAAGAGACTTGTAGGTATTAAATAAACAGAAAGACAATAAACACAATCATGATAGCCCAAGTTGATTATATTACGTTTTTAGCCAAAAAATCATTCTGAGTGTTTTTTGTGTGTGGGTTTTCTCACGGATTTTGGGTTGGAAAATATTGCTGGGATTTGGCAACCTATGGGAGCCGTGTGCTTCGATGTGAGTGGTTGAAAGCAGACTTCATTCAAGATAACGGACAAGTAGTCTATCCAATCACACACAAGGATTTTTTTTACAAGGCCCTGCCTTCTGAAATCCAACCACTATGGCTCAGTACCAGACTCATGGGTGAAGTGCAGCGAACTACATGGGTCTGGCCAGAGTCAGGCTACTCCCCCACTGGTCCCAGCTCAAAAGTGGCCAAAATGACGTGCGCTGACATGCTTGCAATACCACCCCGGGCCGTTGGGGGTGGACCCAGAAGAAGAATTAGCCAATGCTAACATATAGCGTCTGGCATCCTTCACATTAACAAATATTAAAATCCAATGTCTTACTGCCTCGTGTGGGAAAGGTGATGTATTGAGTGAAGGATGGGAGAGTAGAGGCTGGAGAGGCGTGATTAAAATCCCCTGTGATGATAAACAGGGCCTGTGGGTGCTGTGTTTGTAGACTGCTCATGGTGGAAAAGAGGCTCTCACATGCATTGTCAGCTTTGGCCGAAGGGGGTATATACACTGCTGTAACAATAATGTGACTATACTCCCGTGGCAGATAGTATGGACGCATGCCAATAACCAAAAGCTCAATGTCTCTGCAACAAACCTGCCTCTTCACTGTGCAGTGCGCTGGCTTGCAGTAGTCTGTATTCACAATAGAGTTTCGCTTTTCAACCCGAGCCCGAGCAGGCCCGAGGCCCGACCTGAGTTCGGGCCGGGCTCGGGCCTCATTTTGGCGCTCAGCTGTCGGGTTCGTGCCGGGCTCGGGCTTCTTTTTCTTAAATATATGTTTCTTTTTTATTATTATTATAATTATTTTTAAATGATTTGTATACTATGCATATATATATATATATATATATATATATATATATATATATATATATATATAATAACAATGTCCGTTGATCGACAACAAGTTACTAAAAAAAGTTAATATATTAATGACACCGTAACCAGCGTGTCCTACAGCAGCAGCGAGCCGTGAACGCATCGTCCCTGTGTCTCCTGCTGCATGCTGGTCAACAGCGAACAGGAAGAATAGTAGAAATGGATCAAGTGGAGACAAAACAAATTCAAAAGTGGAGACTAAACTTGCAATTGGAAGGTGAGTGCGTACAACAAGGAAATCAGATGTGTCGGGTTCTGTCGGGCTCGGGCCTGTTATACAGCGTTCATTGGTCGGGCTTATACGGGCTCGGGCTTAACATTAGCGGGCTCGGGCCGGGTCGGGCTTCATTTTTCAGGCCCGAATGAAACTCTAATTCACAAATCTTCCCACTCGCGGCTCTCCGGTCAGCCCGGATCATATGAAATCCATCCATGTCCACATTAGAGTCCGGATTATCAGAGGTCAGCCATGTCTCTGTGTATATCTGGAGGTTGCAGTGTTTATATTCCCTCTGATAATATCAGAGACAATATCCTTACCTTGTACCAGAATGTGCAATACACGGCTGCCAATATACAGTTGTAAACATGCTGCTGCTAATGTACAGATGTAAACATACTGCTGCTAATGTACAGATGTAAACATACTGCTGCTAATGTACAGATGTAAACATACTGCTGCTAATGTACAGATGCTAACTACACTTTACTTGCACTAGATTACACAGTACTTTATACTTGCCTCTTTTTTTGTCAATTTTAAATTTTTACATCTATTATATTTTCAAGATAGAGATTGTATACTTATTATTGATGCTAGAGTTAGATTATTTTTATTTTGTTTAGTATAGCTATTTTTCACTTAACGTGTGCTCCTCTTTCCTACTGTCCTATAACCTGTGATGCAACACCGAAATTCCCCCATTGTGGAACGAATAAAGGATCTCTTAATCTTAATCTTAATCACATTATATCAGGCGGCACTGCCTCCCCGTAGGGAAACTAATCTCGGACAAGTAATGGTTACAGAGACAGAAATTCCAATCACAACACATTCACAAAAACAACAACAACTCTGGCAATTACTGTGTCAACTTGACAAGAGTCTGTTCAGAACAATTTCATTACGAAATCAAGAGTATATTTTAAAGAAGAGCAAGGTCTGAGGTGATCTTGTTGATCTTTGAAGATAGAACTATAGATAGCACAAAACAACAACTGTTTCATAGCTGTTTAGGACTTGCTGAAGTTTCCAGCACATTTAAAAAATGCTTGACGTACGATGGTTGTATTGTATCCGTCAGTCAGGAAGAGAACAGGTCCAGCTGTTCTGGACATTAGGAGACAGACAACACGAGGTGACCTGCAGATGGAGCAGGCTGTTCTTGGCTTCAGCTTGATGACCACTCGGAAGTTGCCCATGGGCAGGAGTAGCATCACCTGCCTGCAATACTCTGCCAAAGTCCACTCTGCGCTCTGCAGTAGTTACCGGTGACACACATGGACTTACTCAATGTTGCCACAGACAGGTCATGTATCACTCTTATCTGCCTTGTATTGCTGTGCCAAAGTGTGTCGTTGGAAAGATTGAATGAAGAATCACTTTATTTCTAGAATTGTAGTTACTTCATGGTTGTCGTAATGACACCTGTAAGAAAAGGGCAGAAACACTGGGTATATTTTGGGCTTTGTCAGAAGTCAAATAAAAACCATCATATATAAAGGTCTGGTTACAATAGATGGCACACAAGACTCATTAGTGACAGCAACTCACATTAGATGTCGTGCATACAGGTAAATATAACTCTGAGGATAATTACTGCACAGATGGCACCACATAATTAGGCAGTAACATCGAGTATTGTAAAAATGCATTTATGAATTTATTTTTTATAAACTGCTCTGCACACAGTGTTCCAAACTCCATGATGTTGCTGGCTACGCAGCTTGAAACAGTCTGTTTGAAACAAGTGCTGACTATAAATCAGATATGAAGCAAGTAGTTTATCAGTACACCTACTATCTGTCAACACAACAGGGGCCTGATTCAAAACACCACAAATGAGGTACTTTAAGGGCACAAGCCATCTCAGGGTAGTCAGAAGGGCTGCTTGTGCTATCAATAATGATTAAGTCAGAGGTGAAGCGGAGTATCATGCCAATAAGAAGACTGCATAATAAAAGATTGTGGCTCTGATGAGTGGGAAGCAGGAGAAATAAGGCCAGTAATGATCTCTATTGTTATAATGTGCTTATTGTGTACAAATACAATATTATGGATAGGATGGTTATTTAATTTGTAAAGATTTAAAAATAGTCCTGCGTGAAGGAAACGATTAAAATTACGTCTCAGAAATCAGTTTACGTGGGACTTGTGTGAAGGCGAGGAGTGCTTTTTAGACCAGGAGGAGGCGTCTGCAGTCAATGCAGAGGAAATTGTATTATAATTGACTATTTACAAATAAAAGCACTTGTGATAGCAGTGCCAGCAGATCCAAAATGTGACAACAGATACTCTATGCTACCTTTGCTCATGTCACAGCTGCTCACACCATATTCTATTTTTTTGGCCAAACTATAGATATGTGTAAAATACAAACGACTCTAAAAAGTTAGAGCATGGTGACAAAAGGAAATATTATAATGCCTTGGCCTCATATCTATTTATTGACGCAGCGCTAATGGAAGCCAAAAATATGTTGGTTTTTTTTCTGTTTTATACCTCAACAAATGTACTAATGTATAAAAGGCACACACAATGCATATTTCATAATAAGATCTTTCATTTTAAACATGCAGTGGCACGTGTGATTGAACAGTCTGGTGTCTAAATTACAGCTATATTTGACCATTGATCAAGGCTCGGCAAAAAGACTAGGTCAAAAAGTGAGTTGAAAGCCGAGTCTTGATGATATGGCAGCGGTCAGTGTGTATGGACAGGGCGAGCAGGTTTTTGATCAGTGTGAAATATGTGGGAATATAGAAAAATCACAAATTAATGATGACTCGGTAGTTCCAGCTCAGAAATATATTTACAAGGGTCCTAAGGGAGTTCCAGCCAAATAGTTTTGTTTTTTGTTTTACATTTGAGAGCTGCTTCTCTGACTTGTGAATTCTCTCTCTGAATCATCTAGTTTTAAAATCATTCTGTTCAGTCATGCTTACAGTGTGATTTTAACTACCCTCTTTTTAATGTACAGTGCTATTGAGTGTCCTAATATAATTCCAATGTTATTATCGAGTTCCCTTGTGTGCTTGTGCAAAAAAAAAAAACCTTACATATAAAGTCATATATCTTATAAGATCTCTGAAAACAGTAACAACATTCTTATATATACAGTACTACAGCAAATATGCACAAGGTGTTTTGCCAATGGGCACAATGTTGCAGCTCAAACTCACAACCCATGAGTCTGTAAGTGGCCCGGTGCATTAATGTGGCTGTATTTATGTGCCAAAATAATAGCAGGAGGTGTCTTCTAAACAACAGCTGCCATTATTCCAAAGAGACAGATGTCCGTACGCAAGCCAAAGCGCTGTGTATAATTTCCTAATTCCTAAATAAAACCCAGAATTTAACTTAATACACAAATAAGGAGGGATAATTATTCTCAAGTGTGTAGCAGTGGAAATGCGGGTTATGCTTAAGCTAAAATCCTCTTTTTCTTTTCTTCTCTGGCTTAATAGTGGCGTATCCAGCGTCAACCGAGGGTGTTTCTATATTTGTCTGCCTCCAACTTTCCACAGTTGTAACTATTTGTTACAATAAAAGTAAGACAACCTTCATAGAACACAAATCTCCCACCAAAAGACTGCAGAATGTGCAATGGTCACATGTTTAATGTATGTTTTATTTGTTGTTGCTGTATATAGCCTTTGTAACCTCAACCCTTTGGGACTGCACTTGGATATCAGTCATCTGCTGTTTTCACATCCATGTTTTTATCATGTCTGTGCATAAACATTCAGTGTCCCATCGGAAAAAATATTATATAATCAATAAACCATAAGATTTCATGAGAAGTAGGTGATTGAAATAATCACCTACTTCTCATGAAATCTTATCGTTTCTTCTGATGTCTCCCAGAACACTCTTAATGTTCCTCCCTCGCCATACTGAACTGAACAATATATTTTGGAATCTACCAAACCTTGAAAGAAATAATTGTGGAGACGTCACAGGCAGATTCTCACAGAGGTTTTGTAACTGTATAATATCCACGTAATGGCTTAGAAGAAGACTTGAACTGGTTGAGACAGACTCATACCACCAGCATTGATAGAAAATCCCGCAGCTTCCATTTGAGGACCACCCAGGATCCTGTGATTCTCTGTGGATGGCTTGGTGTGATTATTCAGGAATAAAATATGGATTCAAAATGTATAGAAAAAAGGAGGAACTTGCCAAATTGGATAAATAGACAGAGGCATGTGCTGCTGTCACATTATCCTCCTGATGCTTTGGTCACAGATTTGGCTGGTCCCTCACTCATGACATTTCTGTCTGCTCATGATTTTCTGACTGCTGTTGGAAGTTGAGTATAGCAGAAATAGAATGACAGTTTCTAAACTTTTGTTAAGGTCAAATTGGTCTTCACTTTGAATGTATTTTCTAAGAACCAAACATCATCCAAGCCTCTTTTTCCGAGCTATCAATCTCAACAGCCCCAATTATGGATGGCTGCAACAGCACAGGCCGTGCTCTGCTTAATCGTCTCTGTGCGGTGACTTGCATGGATGTCCTGGGTTGCTTCCATGTGTTGTCAATGATTATCACCTGGAGCTATAGGAAAGTAGTTGGAACACTATACACACTTGAGATTGCAGTCATACTATAAACAGCGGGCAGACCACAATCAACAGCCTTTGCTTTATCGTGGGACTGTTTTACATTATTTGTCTCCGTCCCTCGACAGCACAGTAGGTGTAAGTTCTCTGCTTCATGATCACTGGATTGTGAAACATGCTGCTCTGATTGGCCATTACCTAGAAAAACCTTTCTGTACCTGTATCCTTTAGTGTGATTGGCAAGTTAGATTAAATGGGGTTTAACTTTTAATCATAAATAAATATTCTGTGGATTACATTACCCCCTCTACAGGTGTATTGTACCAGCTTGGGGGGGGGGGGGGGGGGTTCTGTCTCTGACCCTCTGGTTTAGTATAGATTATTGGAGGCTAATTAATAATGAGACAGCCTGATCCCTCATTCATTGAGTTGAATGGTCTTGATTATTATCATCACATAAGTAGTTGCTACCTGGCGTGTTGAACAAGCCTGTCTGGTCCAGATGTAATAGCAGAGGTGGTACGAATACAGCAGGACTCCAGTTATGGCTGGAGTCTGTATCGGTTTGTTATTCGCATCATTAGCTCGAATCGTGGCTGACTGCTTTCTGGGAGCAGTGATGCAGGATGATCGCTTTTGTCAAGCACAGGTATTATAGAACCATTCATTACTGACACAAAACTCCTCATTTCATGCTGCCATGGCTGTGCACATGGCAAATTATTGCAGTTTATACCAATATAATTAGTGACACATTGAAGTCACTGTCCTCAGTATCACTTACTTAATGTTGAGATAATAATGCGGCAGGAAAATGAGGCTCCTTGTCCTTGTAATTACGATGTTTTAACAGGATGTAATGTGCTTATTCTTTGTCATATTACTGTTTAGTTTTCTCTCAGGTGATTTGATAATTACCTAAATCCAATATAGAGAATGCTTGTGCACATCTCGGCTCATTCTCATTAACAGGAGCCTGTAACAAAAACTCATGAATTCAACATATAGACACTTAAATAAACAATCCAATGTAAATCAGACATGTAAATACTAAGCCAGACTAAGTTTGTATCGCACATCTCACACACATTGCAAACCTTTTCAAAAGAAAAAAGAACGCATTAAAATCATACCCAGATAAAACGTTAATCATCTCAAAACAGTAAAAATATATTACTTTTGCTAGGGTTAAATAGTTACTGAGACTGGCGTGGGGAAAATGTATTTTAGTGCACTCTCTTGCACCAGGCAGGGAAGTTGCAGCCATATCAGATTTAATCCCATGATCTAAGGCACTATGAATAATTGATGCATGGAGAGAAGGAGTATTTACAGTAAACTGGGCTTGATAACTTGACAAGAAGGCTGTTTTTGCACTGTGTTAGACATTGTGCTATTTACCAAAGATTCCTAATATCTTCTCTGCTCATTGTAAACAGCACTACAGCCAATTGCAATGTTGCTTTTGGGTCTGCTTGTCAACCTCGTCTTGAACTCACTTATTTTTGCACAACCACCGCATCCTCACTCATTCCAATGCCCTTACGCCCTGGTACAGCAAACTTTTTAATGAAGCTGTAGAGGGAAGACAGGTTTGCAGCGTGCGCCCTTTGTCTCTGTTAAGCTCTTGACTTGACTCTTGGGTCCAGGGGGAACATTTGTCATGTCCTCTTTTCCAATTTCCCTTTATTTTTAATGTCTTCCACTTTCCGTCCTCTACTGCACCTTAGGTTTCAAAAGGTTTCTATTCAACACGGCTCTCATTATCACAATTTTTGGAACGTATTCACCCAATTTTATATATATCCACTGCATTTGTTCTTGTACTTGTTCCTACTATTTTGTGCCAACATCTATGGCACTCCAGCCATTTCATTTTTTTTTTTTATTTTCACACTCAATAATTGGAGCATTCATACATTTTTTTTCATCAGCTGTAAATCTAACCCTTTTGTTCAAACTTGTCCTGTTATGTTTGCTAGCGTTTGGCCCAGTCCATCCACTTGGTTTGCTGGATTGGTTGCCTTTCTATCACATGGAAAATGCCAACCAGAAGCATGCAGCATAGATGGTGTTCTTGATTGACCCGCTGATAGCTTTCTGATTGCAGGGGGACATCTGTCACTGTTGTTGTCACCCTGAAAATCAGAGCTTGATTCTGCAAGAAGACGGACATGTCTTTGTACCAGCCAAAGTACTGACCTGAGTGAATCAACAACTGTTCAAAGACCTCTATTGTTGTGGTTTGAAAAAAAATAGACTCCAAACGCGGATCCAAGGAGTAACAAGTCAATTTAATAAAACAAAAATCACTGGAGAACAAAAATAAAGTCCAAAACAAGCTCCAGGAATGTACTGGGAAAGCAGGTCCTCCACCGCAGTCAAGGGACGAACTGGCACTGGCTGAGTGGATTTCCAGCAAACAAATACTTGCCCCGATTGGCCTGATGAGACACAGGTGAGCCCTCGCAGCAGGCACCTGCAATGGGGGAGGAGACTCAGACACACAAGGGGAGGGGAGTGAGAGACAGGAGGGGCACCAAAAACTGCCCTCATGACAGTACCCCCCCTCTAACGGGAGCCTCCCGGCGACCCCCAGGCTTCTCCGGATGGCGCTGATGGAAGGTCCGTACCAACCGCGGATCGAGGATAGCAGAGCGAGGAACCCAGGACCGCTCCTCCGGACCGTAGCCGTCCCAATCCACCAGGTACTGCAACCCCCGACCACGCCTGCGCACATCAAGCAGCCGGCGGACGGTGTAGGCAGGCGCGTCGTCAACGATCCGGGGGGGGGGAGGGGGCCTGGCCGGAGGGTTCAGAGGACTGGAGGAAACGGGCCTGAGCTGGGAGACATGAAAAACTGGGTGTATCTTCATAGAGGGTGGCAGAGTCAGACGAATGGCCATGGGGTTAACGACCTTCTCCACTGGGAAAGGTCCAATAAAACGTGGAGACAGCTTACGAGACTCAGTCCTCAGAGGAATGTGCTTAGACGACAACCAGACCAACTGACCTGGCTGATAGTCTGGAGCTGGGGTTCTACAACGGTCAGCTAAAGCACGGTTGCGTTCCGTGGTTCGTAAAAGGGCTGCACGAGTGTCTCTCCAAATCTTGTGACAACGCCGGAGATAGTGATGGACAGACGGTATTATCAGTTCCTGCTCCTGCTCTGGGAAGAGTGGCGGTTGATAGGCCAAAGAGGCTTCAAAAGGCGTAAGCCCGGTAGCAGAACACAATTGAGAATTATGAGCATACTCAACCCAGGGGAGGTGTGTGCTCCATAGGGTCGGGTTGTCTGCCGCCACACATCTTAGTGCTGCCTCCAGCTCCTGATTAGCCCGCTCTGCCTGACCATTAGTTTGGGGGTGGAACCCTGAGGAGAGACTGACAGTTGCACCAATGGATTTGCAGAACAGCCGCCATACCTGAGAGGTAAACTGTGGCCCACGGTCCGAGACGATGTCTGCAGGAAGCCCATGTAGACGGAAGACATGGTTCACCAGGAGATTTGCCGTCTCCAGAGCTGTAGGGAGCTTCGGTAGTGCTACGAAATGACTAGCTTTGGAGAAACGGTCAACAATGGTAAGTATTACCGAGTTACCTTGGGACAGCGGCAACCCTGTGACAAAGTCCATGGAAATGTGAGACCAGGGCCTAGAGGGAACTGGAAGCGGCTGGAGAAGTCCAGAGGCCGGGCGATGAGAGGACTTGTTACGGGCACAGACAGAGCAGGCAAGGACGTACCTTCTGGTGTCCGCATCCATAGAGTGCCACCAGAAACGTCGTTTGAGCAGATTCAACATGCGAGAAATTCCAGGGTGGCAGGAAAAGCGAGCAGTGTGGACCCATTGTAGAACCTGAGAACGTACAGAGTTGGGTACATAGAGGCGGTTAGCGGGTCCATTACCTGGGTCTGGTTCTGTGCGTTGTGCTTCCATAATCCTTGCTTCAATCTCCCAGGAAATTGCTGCCACAACGCAAGTTGAAGGGAGGATGTTCTCCTGTTTGGAAGGAGTGTCAGAACAGGAGAACTGGCGGGAAAGGGCATCTGGCTTGACATTCCTAGTTCCAGGACGATATGTTAAGGTGAAGTTGAACCTGCTGAAAAAGAACGCCCACCGGGCCTGTCTAGAATTAAGTCTCTTGGCTGTTTGAATGTAAGACAGATTCTTATGGTCGGTCCAAACGATGAACGGTTGTTCAGCTCCCTCAAGCCAGTGCCTCCATTCCTCTAGTGCCAATTTGATGGCTAAAAGTTCACGATTTCCGACGTCGTAGTTTCTCTCTGCCTGAGATAGACGTCGAGAGAAGAAGGCACATGGATGCAGTTTCTGATCCGAGCTAGACCTTTGAGAGAGCACGGCTCCCACTCCAGAGTCCGAGGCGTCTACCTCAACAACAAACTGGCGAGTCGGATCTCCTTGCATTAACACGGGAGCAGTAGTGAAAAGTTCCTTTAATCTCCTGAAAGCTGACTCAGCTTCCTCTGTCCAGGAGAATGGAATAGAAGATGAGGTCAGCTTGCAGAGCGGCTGGGCAACAGAACTGAAATTGCGAATGAAGCGCCGGTAGAAATTTGCAAAGCCAAGGAACTGTTGGAGCTTTCGGCGGCTGGTTGGCGGTGGCCATTCTAAAACTGCCTTAATCTTTTGGGGATCGGGCCTCACTTGTCCTGCTTCAATTATAAACCCCAAAAAAGACACAGTGTCGCAATGAAACTCACACTTCTCTGCCTTAACATACAACTTATTCTCTAGGAGTCTCTGTAGCACCTGACGGACATGTTTAACATGTTCGGCTGGGGACTGGGAATAAATTAAAATGTCGTCCAGATAAACAAACACAAAACGACCCAAGAAGTCTCGGAGAACGTCATTAACAAGAGCCTGAAAAACTGCTGGGGCATTGGTAAGACCGAAGGGCATAACTTGGTATTCAAAGTGCCCTATAGGAGTCTTAAAAGCAGTCTTCCACTCGTCACCCTCTCTAATGCGAACTAGGTGGTAAGCATTACGCAGGTCAAGCTTAGAGAAAATGACTGCCCCTTGTAATGGGTCAAAAGCAGATGTGAGCAAAGGCAGAGGGTATTTGTTTTTAACAGTTATGTTGTTCAAACCACGATAGTCAATACAGGGTCGTAATGACTTGTCTTTCTTTTCAACAAAAAAAAAAGCCAGCACCGACTGGGGACGAAGACTGACGAATTAAGCCCGCCGAAAGAGACTCTGTTATGTATTTTTCCATAGCTTCCCTCTCTGGGCGTGAAACATTGTAAAGACGACTGGAGGGAAGTGTTGCCCCGGGTAGCAGCTCGATAGCGCAGTCATAGGGGCGGTGAGGAGGTAGGGACAGAGCCTTCTCTTTGCTAAACACCTCCACCAAATCATGATAGCATTAACTGAGTCATATGTGCAACCAGTTCCTGATCGCCTTGGACAAGATGGCGGAGCGTTTCTTCATGCTGGCCTAGCAGGATTCCTTGATGAGAGACAGCCTCTCTAATGGATGCAGGTGTGTCACCATGAGGAGGATCCGCTGGATTCATCTTGGCCAGTTCGTTCTGTTGTGGTTTGAAAAAAAATAGACTCCAAACGCGGATCCAAGGAGTAACAAGTCAATTTAATAAAACAAAAATCACTGGAGAACAAAAATAAAGTCCAAAACAAGCTCCAGGAATGTACTGGGAAAGCAGGTCCTCCACCGCAGTCAAGGGACGAACTGGCACTGGCTGAGTGGATTTCCAGCAAACAAATACTTGCCCCGATTGGCCTGATGAGACACAGGTGAGCCCTCGCAGCAGGCACCTGCAATGGGGGAGGAGACTCAGACACACAAGGGGAGGGGAGTGAGAGACAGGAGGGGCACCAAAAACTGCCCTCATGACATCTATACACATTTAAAATCATTCATTTTAAATTCAGCCACAGGAGAAAAGCACTTCTACCAGCGGCATGAGTAACATTTACATATATTCAACAACCTATTGACAATGGAGGAAATATAGCACAATGCAGAAGAGTGTTTCAGAGCCTTGAGCTTCAATTGACCATGATGTATCTCCATAAAAAGTTCAAGGTTGTGATCTGTTCTGCATTTATTGAACGATTGCCAGAAACATTGATGTTGTTTTCACCCAGTTTTTCTATTTATCTTTTTTTCCAATTGGGCAACATGATGTAATCTTGTTCTGTATTCTCTGGCTGTCTTGCAAGTGGCTTTAATAAAACATACATCAGGAGAGTTGTGGCTGGTCCAAAGCTGTCTGTAGCAAAAGTTTCATTAATATAGTTGACTCATTTTATACTGGAGGGTGTTCTTGCTGATCTATCTCAGTATGGGACAGTGAGTCGGATTGGAGACTTGCCTTTCTTGGAAAATAAATCATTCAGAATCCCAGAAAAGGAAATAGAATAGACTTGGCCCATGATTCACTCTTTGACTGCTGAAAGCTGACTGACCATCGGAAGTGCTTTGACCAATTCCGCTTGTTTGTGTTCCTTCTTGTTCAAATGAGGTTGTGAATTGATTGAACTCTAAATAAGCCAGCATGTACCGGGCATCTGAAGTGCCTCTTCCTGTCACAGTGCAGCCGGAGACACAGATTTCTCAGTGGACATCTCTGTTCGATTTCCAAGGCAGGTTAAAGTCAAGTTTGTCAGCGCAAATCCCTTTCGTCAGACCCCTCCACTGTGCCTCACTGGAAGATGGACTGCCCATTCTCAATTTTTCTGGACTGAAATACCCCTTTTACTCACGCCTGGAAATCATTCATCATCACAGTCATTAACAGGAGCTGCCAAGTTATCAATTACACAAAGACACAATGGAGATAGAGCTTGAAACCATGTCGGCGCTACTTGGTGTTTGTCTGATTGCTGTTATCAAGCGAGGCAAAAAACTGAGGCTTTTGTTGCATTCAAAAGTCAATCTTTGGCTTTGAGCGGCCATTCATCATTGCTTTAGAATTGGCTTTCACACAGGGCTGAGCAATCCTCCCATTATTAGAGATCAATTGGATTTGTGAATCAGAGGTAAACCATCTCATGCGGATTTACAGTCATTGATGTTCAGATGTTTCGGATATTTTTGTTTGGTGTTTGACTTTGGAGATCGTAGCCGTGGTTAGATCGATAGATGATACTTTATTGATCCCCCTTAGGAGAAAAGCAGGTGTCCAGCAGCAGAAGACTCTTTCCAGGTCTGTTGTACAGTCTGACAGCCGAAAGAACAAAGGATCTCTTGAAATCTTGTTCCGTTCGGCAGCACAGTGATAGGAGACTGTTGCTTCGATTACTCCTGTGAGCGGCCATAGTGTCATGCAGAGGGTGTCTGGAGTTACCCAGGATGCCCTGCATTAGAGCGTTCGTCCTTCTCTCCAGCACAGCTCCCACAGAGTCCACACTTCTCCCCATCACAGAAACACATTGACTCAGGCGTCATGGTTCTACTGAGTGTTGATATGCTCTGTGCACAGATTGTAATAGGAGTGGACGGACCAAGTGCTCACGCCAAACATAGAGTTTTCCAGATGCAGAAAGAAGCCGATTTGAACATCGCTGAACTGGGGTAAGTTTCTTTATATGGGCATTTGTGTAGCAGGGGCAGATGTGTCTTGGTGTGGACTTTTTGATCACTTTCACCTGGTTTTATTTTGATATCTTGGTTCTTTTCAGTGTTAATGTCTGTTCAGTTGATAGCCTGTCCCGAATGTGTCTCTCTGTGTGTATGTGAACCCTGGGCCCCTTTTTGTTGGTCCATTGTGTTTTTGTCCCTGTTTCTACTTGGAGTTCTGTTGTATCCTGGATTTTGTAATGGTTAATTAAATCTTTATCTTTTCGAGTCCTCCTTTTGTTTTCACCACGTACATCGACGTCAGTACTCGGGTTTGTCCAATACTAATACACAGTCTATGATGCAAACGAACGTGTTGCTAACATGGTTGCTAAGGCAAGCTGGAGTTTCCCTCACAATGGTTTGGTCAATCCGTATGGTTACGGTAAATGAGCTAGAGGAGCTAGGAGTCAATAGGAGCCAAAGCGAGTTGGAGCAAAACCTTGTCTATGAACACTTTACTATTGAGCTTTAATGGGATTGAGGGTTAGAATTATCCACCTAGATACATTATACAATCTATGGTTTTGTGTCCTGGTGTAAAGTCTCCTGTGCTCTGTGGTTTCTAGGACCATCCCCCAGTATGTCCTGCAACAAAAACAAGACAACGGATCTCCCCATTGGCCTTTAAAGTACTGTTCTAATTAAGTACATGAAAATGCAATCTTTTCAGTGAATAATAACGCATCTTAAGTGTGCTATGTATACAGAGAAGATAAAAGAATTAATGATTCCCTTTGCTGAGATAAAAGCAGACGTGGCTCTTTTTATTGTCCTGTTATCATTATCTTATGCATACAGTCTAATGAGAATGTTCGGCTTTAGAAGGAGAGTTGTAAACAAAAACAAGACTAACTTGTTTTGTGGATAAAATTATAATGAATGTAGTTTTTGCGTTGAGTCTATTGTGTGTTAATTAAATCCAAAAACAATTCCACTCAGAGTAGTGCAAAACTTGCTTCTGGGCATTTCAACAAATATATTTTCTACTTTTGCTCTAACAAGTTCAAACTTGTTATTTACCTTTATTTAACCATAAAAATCCCATGAGATTTCAGATTTAAGTGGTAAACCGAAGCACCTGGAGGAAACCTACTTAGACACAGGGAGATAATGTGACCCTGTCTGAAGGTGGAATCAAACCCAGGACCTCTGTGCCAACCATTCAGCCACCGTGCCGCCTTAAATAAATGTATTTCTACATGTTTAGGTTAAGATAATAACCAGCGCCCAGAATAAAAACAAATATAATATACGTAGAGTTTCCCATAATCTACTTCTATAAGATTGATTAAATAAGAAATGCTGATCATAAAAGTCTGTGCAAACTCACTTTCATTTCTTTTTACTTCATCCAATAATAAAGCTACAATTCAACAATGAAAAGCACAGAAAAAAGACACTTAATACCTTCCCACTTTTCACACAAAATATTTGAAGTGCAAGCTTAGTGGTACTGTATTTGTAGCAGCGACCTGCTTACATGCAGCACAGTCACAGCAGAGCCTCCTGCTCTGCCAAACACAAACTATATTTTTCTTTAAGCCGACCTTTCACTTTATTTAAATAGCTTTCATTTTCTGAATATTGGGTTTGTTGAGTCTCTGTATCCACTTCTGACATTTTCTTTGAGAGAAAATCTGTATTAACAGGTTATCACCACACTTTAATACAACTAAGGTCATTACTAATGGCCCGCCCCATTTCTAAGGGCACTTGTGTAATGAGTGCCCTCAACAGAAAAAGTGCCCTCCAATAGGGGAGTGCACTTGTTGATATTCTCCCTAACAAATGGTACACTCCAAGTTCCCAAATCGACACAGCAAATGTGCTCCAAAAACATGCACCATGTCTCTAAGGCCCTGTTTATACTGAGACGCTGCGCAGACGTTTCCAGGCTATTAACAGAAACGACCTGGCTCCTAATGCAAATTTCTCAGCGTTCACATGAGGTTGAAAAACGATGTAGTTCTAGCGCCCGGCCAGTAGTGGGCAGATAAACTTTACAACACGACACACGACCCCGAGCCCCGTGCCCAGCCCCCCTCTCGGCAGTATACTCACTTCCTGTACCAGACCCTCAGAAAGTACCAACATCATTCTGCATTTTAACAGCAGCTGTGAACATGGGAACTGAACCTAGAGCTTCGCGTGGTCTTGTTTGGACGAACGAAGGAGTAGAGTTATCCTCTGTGCCGCGCTGGAAGCCCACGTAGCTAGTTTGTGTGGGCGGCGCCATTATTGTTGATGTTTGTTCTCCGCTACTGCGCATGTCCAAATTTACGTGCGGGGAGCAGCGCTGAGGCGGGGGTCAGAGCAGAGGGGGATTTCACACCTATTCCCCTCTCGCGGGTGTGAAGAAGCTCCCCGCTGTGCAGCGTATCTGAGTTGTCCCACTCTGCAGGCTGGATCTGAACACTTACGTTTTCACCCCCCTGAAACACAGTCTTCGTATGAACGGTTGGTAGCAACCGACATCCAACTATACCGTTTTACTGCCACATTGTCTCCGTGTAAACTCAGCCTAAAGCGCCTCAGTGAACGCCACACGCTGCGGCCGCTTCACAAGCCAACGACACCACCAGTGGGGGCGGGTCCCGGCTCAAAAGTGGCCAAAATGATGTATGCTGACATGCTTGCAATATCAGCCCGGGCCGATGGGGGTGGACCCAGAAGAAGAATTAGCTAATGCTAACATATAGCATTGGCAGACCTCTCGAAAACACCTTTACAGGATTGTCCAAAAGCTGGCTCTTGGCCCAAAGCTCCGTTCCACATGTGTGTCAATGCTGAGGGGAGTGAATTTTTTGGACCAGTCTAGTTTACTTGCTGTGAATTGAAGTCTCTCGTTAAAATGAATGGAGCTGCGCCGGCCGACACATGCAAATTGAATTTTTTTCCAATATTTTGGGAAGACCAAAATGTCCTCACCAAATATAAGACAATGTCCAAGGCCGAATGAATACATTATTTTTATTCATACACTGCCTCCTCCTCGTCTACTTCTCACATCCTCTGTGCCTTCTTCTTACCTCCTTCTTGCCTCCAGAGCAGCAGCAACATGTTACCCATCCGTCTTTCTGCGCTGTCTTCCTCACGAATACTTGTTGATGACATAGCGAGGCGCCAAATTTTACAATTAAATAGCTACCGTTTACTTTTGTAAAGTAAAGTCCCACTGGCATTGCTTTCTGAAAAGTGATCATTGAAACAATTTAACCAGTGTCAAGAGACGTGTTATTTGCTTTCCTTGGGCATCTCAAAGTATTGCACTCATTGATTTTCAAATGTTTATATAATTTTATATTTATTATTGAACACGGACTCTGACACAGGTCCAGAACAACAAACAACAATCAAATAAAACGCAACATTCTGCACGACCAAAATATAAAAAAAATATATATCTCACAAAGCCCTTCAGGTCATTGATAGTTCTACTACTCGTCTCAATAAAGCTGTCCAGCTGATTTCTATTACAGCGAAGTGCACATCAGCGGTGTTCATTAAAGGGACTAGATTACTTTTTCCTGATGGAAGCCGTCAGTTTATTGTCTCCGTGGAGATTTATTTTCCACAGTAAATTATTCAATGTGTTATGTGGAGCCTGTATTCAATTATATGTGATTTTTTTTATAGGTTTGAAAAATTATCCTTCAGGCCCACAATGCACATGTGTAATCTGTTAATTTCCCCACAGCGTTCTGATTAATTGGCTAACAAAACAAATGACAGTAAGAAGTTAAACACCTAGTGATGATACTGATAATAAAAATCATGATGAAATGAGTGTTTATTACTCCTTTGAGAACCATTTGTCTTTGGAAACGAGCATGATCTCTTTATCAAGCCTCTAATGAGATGTAATTAAGATGCATACATTTATTCATTTCTAGAAAGACTGAAGAAAGCAGGTGGAGAGTGCGGGTTAAGCTGCCATCCGTGTGGAGTCCTGTGTGGAAACCTCAGTCCCGGTGTTATTACGGTTTAATCCGGCCCAGCAGCAGGTATCAGTTGTTTGCACACGTTCACAGATGGTATCCGTTCTTACAGGGGGCTTATGTTCATCCCAGTGTAGTAAAGCTTCCCTTAACAGCCTTGGCATCTTCCTGCACAACCACAACAGCTCAGAAATGCACCCAAGGACTCGCTCAAACACAGCTCTTAACATGAGGATTTATGCCTATCGTAGAAGGAACTGCGACTATTAGACAAATGACAAATGCACCCACACGCACAGAACACAAGCAGCAGTTAAAGGTATGGGTTGCACTTCTGTGACGTGGCAACATTCCAAAGTGCTAATAGTTTTAAAATGTGGTGGAGGGCAGGTAACTATGGTAACTGTCAAAAGTTCTCTCGTCTTAGGTTCAGAGGTAATTTCTCTGTAATTCCTGGCAATAAACTGGCATGAAGCCCGACATGTTCTTTCTCAGTACATTGCTGTGGTCTAATGATCATCAACTATCTTTCAAAACTTTTTTATTTTGGAATATCTGTTATGTTTTTTAATTAGTATCTGTGATATTTTACAAGAGGTCAATATCATAGAAAGGGGGACAACAGTTATCTATTGTCCTCTGTCCTCCGATCGAAAGATGAGAACCTGCCCCTCACTGGCACAGGGTTTGAAGTTTACCAAAACCTTTGTTTGAGACTGACCCGGCGCTGACCCCTGCTGGGTTGAAGCAGAGATTACCACCTCGTCTGAGGCAGTGGACGGTATGTGAATGAATACTGTGGACGTGTATTCAGTTTGAGATGTGTGTGTAGCGTAAAGCCTGGTGTATACTCGGCACGGAGCTTACAGCGGTGACGTGACGTCACTTGACCAACGCAAAGATCACCGTAAGACCCTTGCGTAGCCACCCCTGCTCCCTCGGAAATGTTTGTCTACACAGCCGGCGCCGCAGAGAGGGTCCTCTGTGATTGGTCCGTGTGTCATTACTTTTTGGATGGAAGCATGGGGCGGCTGCGGAGACATGCACTAGGCACTTGGGAGCAGACTGCTTCGTGCTTCGAAGGGACCGAAGGAAAAGCAGTTTGGGCTCATGGCTCAGAGCCTGATATACGCAGGGCCCGTGGACTAGAGTTCTGTTGCATTATATCCAACTTATAAACTGTACAGTTTATAAGTTGGATATAATGCACTGTTCCTGTCTTTGTTTGAATCTGCACTCGCAGCTTATCGCATCTGTTCCATTTCTCCTGCACTTGTAAATAGTTCATGTTTGTCTCAGATATTTACCACTTATTGTTTTGCTGATTGTGCACAAACACACTTTAATAATAACTAAGTTTCCAACAAAAACTGTGTCTTTATTCACAGCATCAAAGTTAAATGAGTTATGAAACATGAGTACATAGAACTATGACATAAACCTACACTTAGAAACTAGCGTAAATGGGACCGCTTTGGTTTCCCAGGAAACTCCTCTGAGATCGCCATCATGTGGTTGGGTGTGGGATTACAACACTCTCTTCAAAACTACACAGGGGGTACGCGTGAGTGTACGAGCAACTGTGGCTGCGTAGGTTCAGTGCAACCGCCAAGTTTGAATCTTCCAGGCCTGGGCCGGCCCCCGAGGCAGGACTGGGACAAAGAGTTTTCCTCTGCCGCCTGCTGATACCTAGCTCTCTTGACTTCCTGCCATCTTCAAGCCAGGAGCTGCGGGTCAGTCTCAAAAAAGTCCCACGCCTCCACCTTCGAACAAAGCGGAAGACTTCTTTCAACACATCACTGGATTGCGCGTGGAACAAAACAAACCACACGCCCAAAAAAAAAGGACACTGCAGAGTGCGTCTTGAACTCCCAATTACACACACGCCGCAGCTACTACCGCGGACACCCTACTCCAACCAGAGAGGTCGCTCCTTTCTCGTGGTTGATGCTAGGCTGTTTGGACTGAGCTTATGGACTCATCTTGGGCCTCACAGACCACTCTGGCCAAGAATATTATTAAGTGCACTATAATCACTGACTTGAATTGCTGCATTAATGTGATTTGATTACAATTTGTGAATAAATCAAAGTCAACAAGTTGTTGTAACGCATGTTTTGATAACCAGTAAATTAACAGTAGCGTTCTAGAATACACGCACAGTAGAACACACACTTTTAGAAAATGAGACCTTGTGTCTTCTTAAAGACTGGTGCCCTATAAGGATTTAAACGTATCCCTTCAAATTAATTAGTTTTAATCAATTACAAACAAACCGTAGACCTATACTTTCCTTACATTTGTTTTTGTTTTCGATTTAATTTTTCTCCTATTTTTTGTTTCCTTTTGTTAGAGTTTTTACTATATTTTTCATGATTTGTTTTTATTTACTTTGCTTCTTATGATTCTTTTGAAGGGCAAGTTTAGATGTATTACTTTGATAAGAGGTTGCGGCTGCAGAGCTGCAAACCATCTTGAGAACTGTCATTGCCTTGGTGACATGTCATTTATCAGCTGATGTTACTTCCTGAGCAGGCGTGGTCAGCCTGATTGACCAAACAGGTCGCTCAGACTGACCACGCCCCCTCTGTTTTTTATTTACTTTTTCTAACACAATACACTGCTATAATAATAGCCCACAACCATGATTCACCTAGCCTTTCCTTAATTTAGCTCTTCTATGTTTAATTTGATATGTTTTGTAAAGTGTATTTAAGTGTCCAAAAAGCACTATATCATTTTGATGTATTATTATTACTAATATTATTGATATAATGCGGTAGAATAAAAATAAACACAAGCACACTGTACATTACATTCAGAAATACGTTTGAGCATTTTTTTTTTCTTTATTCATCTCATTCTAGAACACGAACACAACCAATTCAGCTCAAGACAAATTGCTCCGCTTATCTCTCAGCCCAACCACGTTAACAAGCATGTGTAAACATGAATATAATTAATGCCTGTCTAAACTACAGGTCCCTCCATGTTCCAGAACGATTTACAGACCAGCTCTTTAATCTGATTCAATACCTTCGCAAACATTATGCTTGGACAGCTTTGAGTTATCGTGTTAACTAGGCCCTACTCTCCAGGGCCCATATATTTGAACTGCCATTGCACAACACACAAGATGGCTGACGCACAGACTGCAGCAATAGACAAAGCTTAAGGCCAACATAATGCATTTATTGTGTTTTAATTAGATAAGCATAACATTTGGTAAGAACCAGCAATAGTCAGTGGGTGAAAAGAAGAGTATTCATATAGAAATGTCACAGCAATTGTATGTAAAGAACTACGAAGAACTATAGAAATTTACATTGCCTTGACATGTTCCACTTCATTGAAAAGGTGATATTAGAGTCGTATAAATAATAGATAGTAGTTTCATGTGACTCACAATGGCGTCAGTATTCAAGTGAGATGCGTGGTACAGGGGAGAAAAATCTCAACACTACGCAGTTTTTCGAACTTTTTGCATAAGTCTGGAGGAAAGCAAACCCAAAATGATGTGGAATAGATTGCCAGGTCCTCGAGTGGGGTGAGGGATAATGGAAACCAACATCATGTGATTGAGAGAAAGCGACATGGAGATGAGCACACTCTAAGCACTTCCACAGAAATGTCATTGCCTGGAGAGATTGCAAGAAGATTCTTTCAGAGCAAAGATACTACTGCTTACATTTTTAATTGTTTGGGAAAATGGGACATGACAATTCGCCAGTTATATTCACATTAAATGGCGGTAGCACACAACCGCCTGGAGTGTCAAACCATGAGTGTTTGTTTTTACACCTCCTGATTATATTACATTCTGCATGATTTCTTTTAAGACACCTTTGATGTAAAAATTTAAATACACTCTTGGCTGCCACGCACAATTAACTGACAATGACTTTAGAGTTGTTTTGTGAGACTCCGACGCCAGCCTCCCCCAACGTTTTATGCAGACTGACAATGGCAACAAACCCCCTTTGGCTGTGTTTGGGTTTTGGATATATTTGTGTAAATACTGTTGCGGCATGGTGAGACTTCCCAGTCAGATGATATAAAGATTAATTCGAGAAACACTCCAAAAAGGATTACTGTGTGTGCTGTGAGGTATAAATGTCTGCCATAACAGGGAGCTTAATAAACAAGCCATAAATGTTACACCACAACTTATCTTATTGGCCTGTATCGGAATTTTCAGCTGCAGTTGACTTGACAGAGAGGGAGACAAACTCTGAGTTGGTTAATGAGTATTCTTCTAATCTTTCAAATTTAGACCTAATCTGAAGGTTATTACGTTTGTTAGCATGTTTGATGCAACACTGAAATTTCCCCACTGTGGGACGAATAAAGGATCTCTTAATCTTAATCTCTTTAAAGTTTAGACTGCTGCAGAAGTCTCCTCTACTATACGGAGAGTCGGAGACCAGCCATGGCCTCGCACCAAAGTACATTAGTGACACGTTAGTGCCATATGAACCAACTCGGACTGTGAGGAGCACAGGGACTGGCCTCCTGCTGGTGCCCAGAGTCCAAACTAAACATGGGGTGGCAGCATTTCAGATTCATGCTGCCAAAACTGTGAAAATGTGAGACAGGCTTTATCTCTCACAAAGTTCAAATCCAGTACATACAACTGAAGGCTTTTATCTTTTTAATTTACTGTGTTTATTTAGTATTATTATTTTTTAATGCCTTGTATCTTATTTTGTTCAGATCTTTGAGACACCTTGTGTATGAATTGTGCTCTACAAATAAACGTGCCTTGCTTTGCCTTGCCTTGAGCCAGCTTTGTATCTCCATGCCTCCTGGGTCAACTTTTGTTATGGCAGTAGGGGGGGCACAGGTAGACAGTACTGCGCAGGATACAAAATAAAAGCCCAAGGCCTCTCTTCTTCGGTGTTGTCCTGCACAGTTCCTTTTGGTCCTCCATGTTGCACTCATAATGCTCCACAGGTTCAGGGTTTGCTGTTGTCTAACCAAACTGCATGGTCAAATTATTCAGCGAATGGGTTTTTATATTAGACCCATTAGGATGTCCCAACCTTCCCAGTGCGTGCCCTGAGATTTAGATCCAAGATTCCATGGTGAAGACTATGTCAGTTGAAACAAGATACTAAAATAAAATCTCTTAATCAGAGTGCCTCAGATCGTTTCTCAATAGCCTTCATCCCTCCACACTGCTATGTTTACATACAGTAGAGGCTCTTCGTCTCTCTACAATGTGTTCTAATTTTGGTCACATCCAAGAAAAGCCAATGACAAACTTCGACATCGCTGGAATCAACAAAGCTTTTGAATAGTAGAATATTGTGTTAGTGACGTTGTGCTGCATTGTGGAGAGGACTGTTACTTTTTGCTTGTTATTTGTAATTTATAATCTTTAAAATAAATTCAATGTATTCAAATAAAAGAAACGTAAAGGATCATCTGTCCCAGTATAGAATTAACCTGTGTGCTTTGAACTCACATTAAAATGACCGTTCTGGTCATTTTGGTTTGGTAAAATGACATGATTTAATTCAGGGTTGCCCACACTGTAATTAACCAAGACCTCAGATTTCTGTGGGGTGATAAGATTCAGAATATAATATCTAGTTAGATTAATTCTGCACCCACCATGCCTTCTCGATTGACCTATTGAACACCCCTGATTTAATTTATACCACACCATTCATTTTTCGTAGTGAATGAAATTGAAGCAATCCCATCTTACTTTTATCAGCCCCTACCGGCCAAACACAAACAATTTAAGTAATAAACAAGGTGATGTTTACACGCCAATGTCAATGTTGAAGTGCACAATAAAGATCAATTTCAGATGAAAGATGACTTATTAAGTAAGGACTTTGTTTCTTTTCCCTTCTTCTTGCATTATAGATCATTGAAGCACCTTTAATATCTGCTGTATGTCTCTGACTGCTCCTCTCTGGACAACACGAGTGCTGCCTCAGCCTCTGGGGAGACTGAGGGAGAGACTGTAATGTTACAGGTAAAAGTGTAATCCTGTTCATTGCAGGCTGTTGTCTCATTGGACGGAACACTCACCTTTTCCTTGACTCTTCTATTACACCGACACAAAAGGAATAGCATTATTATTGCCCCTGTGTTGCGAACTCAAAATAACATTTATTATGAATACTGTGACGGTGAAATAATGGGGGAGTTTTATCCATTGGTGACATTAGTTTGCAGTATGCACAGATCCAAAAGGCTTGATAACAGGAAAGAAATGACACACTCAAAAGTTTGTTTTGTGTATCCTCTAGCTACAATTTATCAAAAATGCTCAGAATTCATGTTATTTGTATCTTGTTAAAAGTCATTCTCAGAGTCTATAAGTAGATGGACATTGCTGACCCCCTCTAAGTCCAAATCCTAATTGAATTTCATCTGATCCCTTCTTTGGAGTTACAGTATGTGCATAGACTTATATCCTACATATTGAATATAAATGTGAATTAATGACAGTGACATTTTTCAAAAGGTCTGTAGGGAAGTGCTCATTGACAAAGTTACTCACACTCACTCTATTGACTTACTTTGAAAAGCAAACTCCTATAGCTCAGGAAAAGTCTGTGTCACACTCACCATTTTGGGCTTCAATCCATGTTTTAGTGCTCTTTTCTATCCTGTTGTTTATATTGTTATATTGTCTTTGTAAATCCAGACATGAGCCCAAATGGTTGGTTGGTGACTTATCAGAAGGCTTTTGCTTGCAAGCAGGGACAGCCACGTTGTTCCTGATTGGCACTTGGTGTCTCAGCAAACAAAATCTACACAAATTTGGCTCCACATTACGGTCAAATAGCCTGTTTGAGCTGTTTGGTTCCGCATTAAAGCTGACACATATGGGTGACATCAGCACTGGATCAATCCACTCCTGATATACTGTCTCTACATAATAAAAAGTCTTGACAGCTCATACAGCACCTGAGACCAGAGTATTCAGATGTATTAGTAGTGGGCCAAAGAACTGTGTGGATGTCGACTGAACAAAATGAATGAATGGAAGATGAATGAAGCATAAGTGATGGAATAATGAATATTTAAATAGAGGAGGTTGGCAGATGGGAGAAAGGGCTCTGTGGGCATTTAAGACCACGTAAAACACTTACAACAGACCCCTTCACATTCTTCATTAACTGAAGAAACTTACACATAGAAAATCACAGACAAATGTATGGTTTACCTACTGTTGGCACAGCTGCATGACTGACCATCAGCAGCTGTAGTGACCACTGTACCTACATTTCAAACTACAACAAATAACACGTAATGTAGTCCATGTAACTAGTTCATATGTTTCAAACTGCAAGGTTCAATCACTAGTTTTGCGTGCATTTTTGTATCATTAGGTCTACGTTTTCAGTCAAAAAGTGGGAACCACCCATACTCAACCAATCAGCTCTCAGTGTGTAAAATGTTTCCTAATAAAACAGCATGTTGTGGTCTGATTTGTTCACTAAATGTTAGTTCATCTTGGATAACACTCTTTCTCAACTTGTTTATGTGCTACCGTGACAATAAAAATATCTTAAAGCTAATTTTCTCAATGAAACAAAATTATGCTACACTGTATATAATTGAACCGATAATTAACCTTTTTTAATACTATCTGACTGCAATAACATGCTTTTGTGGTGCCGTTTTGGTTCAGTCCAAGCATGCATTCATCACCCACATAATGTTTTAACTAAAATGATGAAAACATTAGTAATAGCATTAAAGCCTAAAAATAGATATGGCCCCTTCCAAGATGAGTTTGACACCGCTGGGGTAAATGAAAGACACCCTCTCTTGTCTGTACTTGGTAGGGGGCGGACAGAGAAAAGAGGGTTTTGGAAGCAAAAGCGTTTCTCTATTGAAAAACAATAGAAGACAAAAACAGTGCATCAAAGCGATTGGAAAGACCAGCACATCAGACCGGGAGAATTTCACTGGCTGGCATCCCGACTTATACCCTGCAGTGCGCAAAAGCCTAGAGTGTCCTTTGGTGTCTTTCACATGCAGCCACCATGGACACCAATAACATCCATTTCCTGTATATGCAATTTGACAACACAGCCTTCACCTCATGGCCTGTATTTTTGTCATTTATCATCGCAGAATTATCTTTGTCAGATTGCTTGTTTGAATGGTCTCCCACACTCTTCACAGCAGTTGGCCTATCTGATGTCTGATGCAAAATTCTTCAAATTGTCGACTGCTGTGTCCTCTTGCAATGGCCTTGAAAAACACGAGGAACCAGACCATAAATTAGGTCAGAAACGAGGAGACAATAAAAGGGTAAAGGTTAAGGGGCAGATAACATGCCAAGCACTCAATAAATTACTATGCGTGGATTCACAGAGATAGTTGAATCTAATCTAATAATGAGTCCTTAATGAAGTGACTTCAAAATCAGCAGGTAATTGGAATCATATAAAACCTTATAGATTTCCTTTCTCACCCTAAAGGCATTCATTTTGAAAATAATTGTAAAATGTTATAGACAATCTGAAGAAACTAATATCTCTGCATCTCTGGGATAATTAAAACACTTGTATTTCTGAGAACGAGCATCAGAGGTCTTACATCTGCACATCAAGGTTATCAGCCAAAATTTCTTGAGGTGTTTGTGAAAAATAATGTTTTTGCCACATCCGCAGATAGAGAACACTCTAGTAATTAGGGTCTAGACCTGCCACAACAAACACTCCACTCACTTATCTTTCAACAATTGATATCATACACCATATTTTGGGTACCAATATTCAACTTAAGTAAATATGTCTTAGAGATCTTTGTATTTTAGAATGACTTAAAAAGTCATTTCTGTGGCTTAACAGGTGCTTTTATTTTTTAGGGGATGCCTTTGAATTTGATAAACATATCGACATTTGGGATTATGCTGCTGTATTGCTAATGCAGGTTTCACAGCAAGAAGATTCTGTGCTTGCATGCTCTCCCTGTGTCAATTAAATTCAATTAACGTCTGTTGGGATTTAGGGCTATACAAAAGTTATCTCAATGGACTTATCAAGCTGTCGACTCACCAACACCGATCAGAGAATCAAACCGTTCAAACACAGGGAATGCAATGATAAAAACACACAGAGCCATTAGTCCAATAAGGGGCAGATGACCAATGTTCATAAATGTTGATGGATTTGTAATCATAAATGTTGCTGAATGTCGAGTGTCCTGGATCATGGCAAGGCAAGGCAAGGCAAGTTTATTTGTATAGCACAATTCATACACAAGGCAACTAAAAGTGCTGAACAAGATAGCCGTAAAATCATAAATAATCACAGAACATTAAAAAGAAAGATCCCTCAGTTGTATGCACAACTAAACAGCACCGTTTTTAACCTGGTTTTAAACATTGTCAGAGAGGAGGCCTGTCTCACATCTTCAGGAAGATTGTTCCAGATTTTAGCAGCATGAATCTGAAAAGCAGCCTCCCCATGTTTAGTTCTGACTCTGGGCACTAACAGGAGTCCAGTCCCTGTGCTCCGCAGAGTCCGGGCTGGTTCATATGGGACTAACATGTCACTAATATATTTTGGTGCGAGGCCATGGAGAGACTTGTACACAAGCAGAGCTGTTTTAAAGTCTATTCTCTGAGCCACAGGAAGCCAGTGCAGAGACCTGAGGACCGGACTAATGTGGTCGTACTTCCTGGTTCTAGTCAGGACTCGAGCTGCTGCATTTTGAATGTACTGCAGCTGTTTTACAGCCTGTTTGGACAGACCTGTGAGCAGGCCATTGCAGTAGTCTAACCTACTGGAGACAAATGCATGGATAAGAATCTCCAGGTCTGCTTTAGACACTATGTTTTTGATCCTGGCAATGTTTTTTAGATGGTAAAAAGCTGCTGATGTTACTGATTTGATTAAAATTTAAGTCTGAGTCCAGTATTACCCCTAGATTTCTGACCTTGTTTGAAGGTTTTAGGGAGAGAGACTGGAGGTGACAGATGACGCTCTCTCTTTGTTTCTGGGGACCAAAGACAATCATTTCAGTTTTGTCTGCGTTTAGCTGAAGGAAGTTGTTTTGCATCCACTCACTGATCTGTTGGATACAGTGAAGGAGTGAGTCCACTGGTCCATGTTCTCCTGCAGTCAGTGAGACATAGATCTGAGTGTCGTCTGAATAGTTATGATAGAACACTTTGTTTCTGCGTATTAACTGACCTAACGGCAGCATGTAGAGATTGAACAGAAGAGGTCCCAGGATCGACCCCTGTGGTACTCCACAGGTCAGGGCCATATGATCTGAGACACAGTTTCCAATCTCCACAAAGTATTTCCTGTCTTCAAGGTAAGACCTAAACCAACTTAGGGCGGTGCCAGCGACGCCAACCCAGTCCTCTAGTCTCTGTAAGAGGATCTCATGGTCGACGGTGTCAAAGGCAGCACTTAGATCTAACAGGATTAGGATTGAGACTTTGCCTGCGTCAGTGTTCACCCGGATATCGTTTGTAACCTTGACGAGAGCAGTCTCAGTGCTGTGGTGGGGTCTAAAGCCGGACTGAAACATATCAAATGAGTTGTTGATTATAAGAAATCTATTTAGCTGTTGGTAGACAACTTTTTCAAGGACTTTCCCCATAAATGGCAGATTTGAGATGGGACGATAGTTGTTAAGTACCGTAGCATCCAGACTGCTCTTTTTTAGCAGGGGCCTGATGACTGCAGTTTTCAGGGCCTTTGGGAATATTCCAGAATTAAGGGACATGTTTACTATCTGTGTGAGTGAAGGTAACAGACTGCTCAGAACAGACTTTAGAAATCTAGTGGGTAGTACATCCAGGCTGCATGTGGAGGAGCTCAAACTGGAGATGATCTCTTGGACAGTTTGATCATTTACAGGTGCAAAGTAAGTTAGCTCAAAGAGCCTTTCTGGCTGTTGGATGGTTATCTGTGGATTGGAGACAATGGCGTTTTTGAAGCCTTGAACCTTGTCATTGAAAAAATGTGCAAACTTATTACATTTACGTTTGGAAGTTAGCTCTAATGGCATTTGAACAGGGGGGTTTGTTAATCTATTAACTGTTGAAAACAGAACACGCAGATTGTTGCTGCAGCCTTCAATCATTTCAGAAAAATACCTTTCTCTCGTACTACGTAGCACCTGGTTAAACTCGCACAACTTATCTTTGAAGATCTCGTAATCAACCTGGAGGTTGGACTTGCGCCACTTCCGCTCGGCCCTCCGGCACTTTCTCTTTTGTGCCCTGACCGAGTCTGCTTTAGCCCACGGCACCTTCTGCTTATTTTTCACTATTTTAACCTTCACAGGAGCGATGGTGTCCAGAACATTCAAAACACTAGAGGTGACAGAGTTAAACAGTTCATCTACAGTAGAATACGATGCATTCTCAAAGTTTATCATTCCCATAAATAGTTCACCCGTATTTTCATTTATGTGTCTTCTTTGTACAGTTGCAGAGTCCACTGGTGGTTTGTTAGTGAAACACATGTCAAAAAATACACAAAAATGATCCGAAAGCGCAATATCGACCACGTTTACATTAGAAATGTTCACCCCCTTTGTAACTAACAGGTCTAGAGTGTGCCCTCTGCTGTGGGTGGGGCCACTCACGTGCTGAGTGAGATCAAAAGATTCAAGAACAGAACTCAGCTCTTTTGCATTTCTGTCAATAACATTATCCACATGAATATTAAAATCCCCTGTAATAACTAAGCTATCAAAATCTGTGCATACAACTGAAAGCAACAAATTATCAATAAAAATGTGACATGACTGCGGTGACTTGTATAGGACAACAAAAAGTATCGGAGGAGATTGTTTTTGTTGTATTTTAAAAGACACATATTCAAAAGACGGAAGCTTCCCAAGAGGTTTTCTATGGGAGACAAAGTGGTCTCTGAAAATGGCAGCTAAGCCTCCTCCATCACCACTGTCCCTGAACCCTCCTGCATCAGCAAGGAAAAACTCTAAAAACCCAGTGGGAGAAAATGAGAAACCTCTGGTAGACCCACATTGAGGATCCTCTCCCACGGACAGACAGTCTCTCGATCCAGGACTCAGG
This sequence comes from Knipowitschia caucasica, assembly GCA_964034765.1. Lineage (NCBI taxonomy): Eukaryota > Metazoa > Chordata > Actinopteri > Gobiiformes > Gobiidae > Knipowitschia > Knipowitschia caucasica. The sequence continues at coordinate 8,593,029 of OZ035832.1, forward strand.
CTGTAGAACGAGGACCGAGGTGTTTGGCATCAGCAGTCGTTTTCTAAATGAAATGAGTAAGAGACTGAAAGGCCAGACATAGTCAACAGGGAGGCTAGTGAGGAGAGGAAATAAAAACATAAAAATTGAATCATCCCAGACTTCAATTGAATAACCTTTCCCTTTGGTACATTGCCAAAAACACTTCATTGTTTGGGTTCTTGTGCCTGTCCATTGCCCCATCTGTCACGGAGTGTAAACAGCAGGACAGCACCTCTCCCTCTGCTCTGCTCACCTCATAACTGTGTCATTGACGCTAAAGCCGTTGGTCGGACTGAAAATGGTCTGGCCAGAACCTGTTACCAAAAGGAACAGCACAAAGTGTGAAAAGACACAAGGGAGCATAAATCATCGGAGCGCTTTGGAATACAGCCAAGATGGTGCCCTCTTTTTCATAAAACATTCAAGCGCTCTTGAATGAGTGAGTTTGCTGCACTGAAAGTAAAGGGGCCGAATAATATTGCACGCCCCACTTTTCAGTTTTTTATTTGTTAAAAAAGTTTAAATTATCCAACAAATGTCATTCCACTTCACGATTGTGTCCCACTTGTTGTTGATTCATGACAAAAAATTTAATTTGTATATCTTTATGTTTGAAGACTGAAATATGGCGAAATGTTGAAAGGTTCAAGGGGGCCGAATACTTTCGCAAGGCACTGTATATAAATCAACCTTTTCAGTAAAAAGAGGACCACCTTCACTCAGCCAATCAGATCTTAGTATGTAAAGATATCAGGTTTTCTAATGAGATGCAGCATGAAGTCGTCTAAATAGTTACTTGGGACAAATGAAATGTATTTATGAAACAAAATTAGTAAATTGTCCAAAGAACTAACAGAAGCTTTTTCTGACATTTTGTTGAATTTTACATGCCAAGGTTTCACATTATTTCAACAAAGCATTTCAAAAGCCCCCCTCCTCTCCCTAGCACGGTATAATTGTTCATTAGAAAGGAAAATAGAGAATGAATGAGAGGCGGACCGCTGACATTCGTTGACTTTTAAACGTCTGAAACGAGTGGTAGAAGCAGGGGATGGATTCAAAGTCATTAGTCGGGTCAAAAACGTATAAAAATATCAGCGGTTGACAGTTTGGAGGTGAACTTGTCACGTAGGTGAACAACAAGGAGACCCAAAAATGCAAAAAATAATGGATTTAATAAAAAGATCAAACAAATCCAAAACTCAGGGAACGAGGACAGAACTAAAACAGACGAGGGATGACAATGACGGAACAGGGAGTGAAGGAACACACAGGGCTAAATACAAGACTAACAAGACACAGGTGAGACAGATGAGGGCAGGGCAGGTAATCAGACAACAGGAAGTACTACCAAAGAGGATACAGGGATAACACATTTCAAAATAAAACAGGAAATAAACTTAAACCATGACAGAACTACACATAATTAGAGAGAAATTTGAATCCTCTATTTGTTGTGACCCATTTTAAAAGAATTGATGAACAAATATTAGCAAATAAATACTGTATGTTGTGTCAAGAATCATTGAGGTTGTGTTTTTCTTTCTGGTCAAGGCTGAAAGATCAAGGCACGTCTTATGTCGTTCTACTCCGTCTTTCAGTGTATTTCAGAATACAGCAGCGAGCCCCTTGCCTCCCTCTCATTCTCATTACTAGTCATTTGAAACACAATTACATGTTATAATCGCTGACATTGGTGCTTAAGGCTCGCTCACTCAGCAGCTTTATAACTACATCACAGCAGCATCAGCCCATGGATTGTAAGCCACAGGAGTAACCAAAAAATGCCGCAAATGAAATCAACCTTTGTTTACATAGAGTTACATCAGCTGTGACACACAAATAAAACTAATGCAATACAACTTGCACTATCTCCATGGGATGGGGATGGAGATGGTCGAGGGCCATCTGACTTCATCAATGTCATCCAGGTTTGGCCTGAATTGCCGATTAGGCTTGAGCCATTCTCAACAGGTGGGTGGTGGGATCATTTCTCGTGGGTCGCATGCCTTCCCTGGGTCATTTTTGTTTTAATATGAATTTCTATATCTTCTGCACTGAATTTTTTTTTTTTAGATAGATAACGGTTTTTTCTAGATTAAAGAAAGTATAATTTAGAAATGTGTTCATATTGCAACTTATTACACTGAAATTAAATTAAAACATATTTTTTTATTGACTCACCTCATTGGTTGATTTCTTGAAATCAAGTTAATTCAAGGGAAATAAGGACACTTTTTATTTATCAATTTTGGCCTATTTGGCCTTGTTCTGACCCAGTGGGTGTATGAGTGGGGAGCATGGTGGCTTAACTTTGATCATGGTTGTGTCTACAGAGCTCCAGGATCAGTTGTTGTGTAGGTTTTCTGCTGCGGGGGTGCTTCAGCAGAGAAAACTCTCCAAACAATTGATCCTACAACATCCTCTATAAATATATTTTGATGTATATCTATATAAACATTTAGTTGATTACTGAATCTGCTTGCTCATGGTTTTAGATTTATAGTTGTATTCAACAATCATTTGTGGAAAACATACAGTATTTGATATCATTTATTCACTAAAATCAGTTGTTTGGTCTTTGATGGTGGTACAACTGCTGTATGGAGCTTTAGATTACATTCATTTGCTTCACAATATCCACTTCTTTTCTTGTCTGTGTCATTACAGCCTCATTGCCCATATTTGGCTTTCATGGACCCGCAAGAGTAGAAAATTGTTGAACCAGTGAAGCAGGTTATTAAAGAGCAAGTACAAAAAGTGAGGAAAGACATTGTGTCTGTCAGGGTCAGGGATCTCTACAGAGGACACTTACAGTTGGTGCATTATAGTGTGTTTTCAGTGGAAACACACTATAAACACTGGAGACATGGGCCATAGAGCACACCTACCTCCAGAAAGAAGCTATCACATCTATTGGGTTAAAGGGAGAGAATTACAAACACTGGGATACACATTCATAATGACAATAATTATTATTTATCATTATTAATATTATTATAATGCCTCAGTTTTTATAGTGCTTTTCAGGACACTCATAGATGTTTGACATGTCATTATTCTTTCACTCCATACATGGTGTTGTTAAAATACTACTGTAGCCACAGCTGCCCTGGGGCACTGACAGAAGTGAGACAATCAATATGTGCCATCGGCCCCTCCAACCACCACCAGCCATTCACTCACATACACACCATACTCATTAATGTGGGTAAAGTGTCTTGCCTAAGGACACAACAACAGTTTGGCACTTTACAGCCGCAGCCGCTCCGCTGTGGCATCTGGAGGCATTCCCGAAGGTCTTCCATCAAAGTTCTAACCAGGCCCTGCCCTGCTTAGCTTCAGAGGTTTGACATGATCTGGCTTTCACATGCAAGAAAGGCCACAATTGGTCTTAAGATGGATTAAAGCTGGGGTACCTAACTTTGAAACCACAAAAATACAACCATGTAAATGTTAGTTCTCACACTCAAAACTGATATCAACATTCAATAAAATGTAATGTATTCTTGTATAGCTCTAAATCAGGACAGTTTTGTCAGAGGACTTCACAAACCCGTTGAAATCGGCAGCACAAATCAGAGGATCTAAAAGTTCAATTACAAAGAACATATAACACATACCGTATAGGTTTTGGTCCATTTAGTCCATAAGTGTTGATAAAACTCTGAAACCTGCAGTGTGAAAAAGTGAAAAACCTTGGGAGGTTCACATTGAGAGAGGGATCCACTCGACCTGCAGTGACGTGCTGTAGATCCAGGACCTAAGCTACAGAACGAGGACCAAGGCCACACGGTACAGGACTCAGGCAGCAGAACGAGGACAGGTGCAATGCAGAAGGGAAGCAGCTCTCAGGCGGGAACGGGTGCAGCCCACGAGTCGGGCCGGACAGGGCAGTCTGCAGGTGCACATACATTTTGCAATTGCACACATTTTTGGCATCCATCACATCCACTCTACCACATCTACCATCTCTGCCAGCTAATATGCTCTCAGTATGTATTGGATAAAACAAACAAATTCATCTTTAATGTAGATTTCAATTGGAGGACAAAACCTTCTGTAAATATCTTTAGTGCAATCCTCCTTAAAAGACCTTATGCAAGGTTTGATTGATTTAGAAATACAGTTTTAATACCATTTTATATTAGAAGAGAACTACTAAAGGTTTCAAAATCAGTAGTTTTTTTTTTTTGTCTGATCCCCCAAAATCAAGATAAGACCATAGCAACGGCCTTAGAGACGGAAAAAATTCACAGCCTCTTCTCCCTTGGTGACGTCAGAGCGAGTACGTTTCAACCGGCTGTGAGTTGTTTACAATTTGTTATTTGGTCTTTTTTTGCGGATATTCAAGATGACAAGGCGGTGTACAGCCAATATGACACTACTACCAGTGTGTAGACCCTCATTGGTGCTGTGATAGTCCAGTCAATGCGCTAGCATACCAGCAACTGAGTTTCAAATCGCACCTCAGTCACATTTTCACTCTCAAAACGGCAATATTTGTGTAAATTGTAAATTGTGCAATTGACACCTGTAGAGTGCAGTATTGTGTCGGACATCAGGGGAGAGAAGAGAGAATAGGAGTATCTGTGGCATAGATCCATGGCTTTCAATGTATGGGCGTTATCGTCTGGTGCACACTGGGGTAGTCTTGCACAGTTTTTCCTATGTGGTTTTACTGCAAATGGCAAATAAATGAATCTGAATCTGAATCTGAAAAAAAAACCTGCATAAGTTTCGGTTTGTTACAAAAATTAAGATTACAGAGAGATACACAATTAAAAGATAAGTTACATACAAGAAATTCTGAAAGTCATAAACACTAATAAATTTTTTTAAATGTGCTTTCTTATTTTCCAAACTTCCAGTTTTGTCTTTCTTACGTTAGTGTAATATTAAAGAAAATCTATATTTTAGCATTTTATCATAGTCCCTGTCCCAAAGAAGACCAGGATAAATGGACTTAATGACTACAGACCTGTGGCACTGACATCTGTAGTCATGAAGTCATTTGAGCGCCTGGTCCTCTCTCATCTCAAGTCCTTCACCTCCCCCCTCCTGGACCCCCTGCAGTTCGCCTACAGAGCCAACAGATCTGTAGAGGACGCCATAAACCTGGCCCTCCACCACATCCTACAGCACCTGGACTCCCCGGGGACCTACGCCAGGGTCCTGTTCGTGGACTTCAGCTCTGCTTTCAACACCAACCTGTTCACTGACAGGAAGCAGCGAGTGCGTCTGTGGAAGAATGTATCGGACTCAAGGATTATAAATACAGGAGCCCCACAGGGCTGTGTTCTTTCTCCCCTGCTCGGTGAAGCTGATCAAGTTCGCGGACGACACCACCCTCATTGGACTTATCTCCAACAATGATGAGTCCGCCTACAGGAGGGAGGTGGACCGGCTGGTGTCCTGGTGCAGTGGTAACTACCTGGAGCTGAACGCCCAGAAGACAGTGGAAATTATTGTGGACTTCAGGAAGAGCACTGTCCCCCCGCCCCGCCCTCCCTGATGGACTCCCCCATCACCTCTGTGGAGTTCCTGGGCACCACCATCACCCAGGACCTCAAGTGGGAGCCGACCATCAGCTCCCTCATCAAGAAGGCCCAGCAGAGGATGTACTTCCTGCGGCAGCTCAGGAAAGCCAAGCTGCCTGCACAGATGTTGGTGCAGTTCTACACGGCCATCATCGAGTCCATCCTCACCTCCTCCATCACCGTGTGGTTTGCTGGAGCCACAGTCAGGGACAAACAGAGACTACAGCGCATTGTGCGCTCTGCAGAGAAGGTGATCGGCCGCAGCCTCCCATCGCTGCAGGACCTCTACGTCGCCCGAGCTCGAGGCCGGGCTGGTCGTATCTCTGCTGGCCTGACACACTGTATTACAGACTATATCCTCTTCTGCATGGATAACACTGTACCGACTAGGAAGGTACGATGCTTCTTCAACAACCACCCATGGGTGACCCCTGAGCTTAAAGCCCTACTGAACCTCAAGAAAAGGGCTTTAATCTCAGAGGACAAAAAGGAGCAGAAGAGGATCCAGCACGAGCTTCAGTGGAGGATCAGGAGGGCCAAGAAGGAATACGGGAAAAAGCTGGAGCAGAAGCTGGCCCAGGGAAAGGCCCGTGACGTGTGGAGAGGACTAAAGAACATCTCCGGCTTTGGACAGAGTGCCAGAGGGACAGCGGATGGAGACCAGCACCGGGCGGATTAATTTAACCAATATTTCAACCGGTTTGATCCTCCCCCCTCTCCATCTGCCCCCCCTCCCGCCTTCACCTCTTCACATGTCCCCAGCCCAGTGGACACCGCCCAGTGGACACCGCCCAGTGGACACTGCCTTCGGCTGCCCCGGGCTCTCCTGCCCCCCACATCCCCTGCCCCCACCTCTGACAGTACACCCTCTCCATCACACCGGACCAGGTGAGGAGTCAGCTCCAGCGTCTGAAGCAGAGGAAATCCGCAGGACCGACTTCTCCAGTGCTTTCAACACCATCAGGGGTAAGATGGAGGACGCGGGAGTGGACAGCAGCCTCACTGCATGGACCATCAACTACCTCTCAAACAGACCACAGTACGTGCGGCTGCGCAGCTGTGAGTCTGAGGTGGTAGTCTGCAGCACTGGGGCCACTCAGGGCACTGTCCTCTCACCGTTTCTCTTCACCATCTACACTTCAAACTTCACACATGACACACACAGCTGTCACCTGCAGAAGTTCTCCGACGACTCCGCCATCGTGGGCTGTGTGTCTGAGGGGAACGATCTGGAATATCGGTCGGTTATCTAGGACTTTGTTGACTGGTGTGAGAGCAACCACTTGTGCTTGAACACCAGTAAGACCAAGGAGAAGGTCATCGATTTCAGGAGAAAACACTTTCCCCACACGCTGCTGAACATCCAGGGGGAGGACATTGAGCTGGTGGACAGCTTCAAGTACCCGGGTGTTCACATTAACAATAACTGGACTGGTCCCATAATACAAACGCCCTGCACAAGAAGGGCCAAAGTCGCCTCTTCCTTCTGAGGAGGCTGAGGTCCTTCGGAGTGAGCAGGCCTCTGCTCAGGACTTTTTATGACTCTGTGGTAGCTTCTGCCATTTACTACGCTGCCGTGTGTTGGGCCCGGCACCACAGAGCGGACAGAAACAGACTGAACAGCTGGTCAGGAGGAGGTGAGGGACAGGAGGCCCCTGGACTCTGTGGAGGAGGTGAGGGACAGGAGGGTGCTAGCCAAAGCCACCTCCATCATGAACAATACCTCCCTCCACTGCACAGGACTGTAGAGGAGCTGAGGAGCTCCTTCAGTGGAAGACTGAGACACCCTCAGTGTAGGAAGGAGCGCTACCGCAGGGCCTTTATCCCCACCGCTGTCAGACTGTACAATAAGTCACTTTAAGTCACTGTATAAGATGCACTAATACTGATTCTATTTCTGATTGCCACTTTTATACTGCCACTTTTTTATGTACATAATATATCCTGCATTTAACATGTTTGCACATTTCCTCCCTTTTTTGCACAATCTGAGTGTTTCAATCCATGCCAAATGTGACATGCAAATTTCTCCTCCTTGTGAGATAAATAAAGAATATCTTATCCGACCCCTCTCACCCTGCACATGGACTATTCCAACCAATCCCCTCAGGCACAAGGCTGCGGTCCATCAGGACTAGAACCTCCCGCCACTAGAACAGTTTCTTCCCCTCTGCTGTTGGACATATAATCCACCTCTGACCTCTAACCTTATGACCGTCACTTTATGCTACTGTCACTTTACTCCACCGAGAGCCAAAGCAATTTCCTAGTTTGTGACTTCCTGTTTCTCACATGGCAATAAAAAGGATTCTGATTCTGATTAACTTGACAAAATTAAATAAAATCCATATTTCATATGGGCTTTAACCTATGTTTGTTGTATGTTGATATCAAATAAACAACAAAAGTAAACAGACAAAAAGACATGAAAAAAAATGATTCACTTAATAATATACTTTCCAATTTCCTTGAGCACTCGCTGTACTCCTGTGCTGCAGTTCTCCCGGGAGCCGACACTGAAGAACGAAGACAATACTGTGACATTTCACTGATCATCATCTCTTGTTGGCCCAGTCTTTGACTCATGAACTTAAAGTTCAGTTTCCTAAATATAAAACATATAATTATTTCCAAAGCATCAGCTTTAGGTATAACCTGTCTCTCTTTTTTTTCAAACGATTTTCTTTCAGACTTTATCTTCTTTCCCACAGTTTGTATAAATTATTCTTTTACAGTACAGGACATATCACTCATAGGAGTGTCATTGGATATCACTCTAATCTAGTAATGACAGATAATGAAGAAATAACAGGGAGAAAAAGAAATAACAATAGGTTATTAACATATGAAGAAAAACAAATTCTTAAAATCAGAGTCAGTGCCGTCAAAATGGAAAAAACCTTTCTCAATCGCTTTGGCTCATTTGCATTCATTTGGTGCTTTTTCCAAAAAATGTCACCTGGATGGTTTTGCACAACGCCGTGGAGCTCTTCCCAAAACATGTGTGTCAAAGAACAGTTTCTCACAATCAACAGTGCCCAAAATGCTTAGATGGTAGGTCTAAAAGTCTTAAAAATATAAATTAAGGTTCATTGTGCATGCTGCACACCACTGAGACATTTGAGACATGTACTAAGACCATTATGAAATAATTGAGACATGCCATTGCGTTCTGTGCAATTGCAAGGTGCTCTGGATATTTTTTGTGTTATTTCTCTTTCAAGAAAAACTGTAATAGCAGAGAAGCTAAGCGTCAGGATCCGAGTGTCAATATAATATAATTCTTACAATAATTAGCTCCTCTACAGTTGTTAGGAATAATAGTTACTGAGAGCGAGGGGGGTTAATTTTCAGAATCTCAGACACAACACTGCACTCAACATGAGGACAAGGGAATGAGAAGAGGCCTTTTTACTGCAAATGCCGTCATTTATGTGTGCTAGGAAGATACATACTGTGGGTTGCTTTCTCTCAAGCCTACACTGTAAAAAAAGACTGTAAAATTTACAGAAAAACTCTGTGAAATCCCTACAGTTTTGTATGGTAAAACAAAAAACAAAGGAATTTTGTTGAAATCACATACATTATTTGTAAACAATGTAACAAATAATAAATGTAGTGTTTACAGGAACGAGATGCCATTTTAATCAAATATATTTGTAAAAAATACATCTTACGGTAATTAAAACGGTTAAATATTGTAACACCAAAAACGAAATTATTATGTTGACATTACATTAAAGGCACACCGCGGACTTTGTGACCTAAAGAGTTGACACATATGAGTTATTTTATATGAATACTTGGGCCAATATACAGCGCTTGACACTTGCAATGCTCCGAGCGGGGCTGCCCTCTTGAAATACCGCCCATGTAACTTTCGAGCAGACGGACCGTCTGCCACCAGGTCACGTGACTTGGAAGAAACACTTGCTTTACGGCTACAGGCGCTGATATACTCATGGAGCTAAGGCTTTTGCTACTCATTTTTCACCTGCTCGACTCCTGGTCATGGCTGAGGCAAGGAAAAATTTTAAACCTTCGGAGGAGGCTAAAAAGAGGAAACGCGAAAGGGATCGTGCTGTAAGCTGCATGTCTGTATGAGCGCTGCTCTTCACCTGGTTCCTGGATGTCATCGACTGCAAAGATGTCATTCCACGCAGCACGAGCTAGACGCAGAACTCCCTCATCCAGGATATAGAAGTCCATGTGTGGTAGATTACTAATGCAGCGGTCTGGAGGCTGACCACAGCAGAGTCTCTCAATATCTGTAGGCATGTCTCTACAGTTTGAACACACACACCAGTGCATGCTGTCTGAATACACACTCAAAAGACACCGGCTGACTGTTTGTTGACTTTTGCGACAGTGCTGAGTTGCTTGTGGCCACTAGGGGCGCTAAACGTGAAAGTTGCAGGTCTAGCGCCCCTAGTGGCCAAGAGTTACACGGTGTGCCTTTAAACATTTGTAAGAAAATACATTTTTGCCAGTTATTTCAAAAGCATTCCAGAATGTAAGTGACTTTACATTTTTGGTTGATACTTTCAACATGTTTGTTAAACAGTGAACATTGAGATCAAATGTTTTTCATCACGGTTTTTGTTATAATTTTAAATGCAGCATTTTGGAAGTGTATCACTTAGAATACAGAAGTTACTTCTCTAATTATGATGGAACAAAAGACCTCGTACAAAACCTCCTGTATATGTTTTAATAACAGAAATAATATGTTTTATGCTTTATGATTTATCACAGGTTGAATAACTAACAAGGACGAATGCTATACCTCAATGTGCACTTTTGAAATTTGTATTCTTTGTCCACTATAAAATTAAAACCACATGTATTGTTGTTTTATGAAGAGAAAATAATAATTATTATTATTTTATTTAATGTATCTTTACACGTGTATCCATCATGATCTAACCCTTTACTCAACGATATGATAGTTTGTGAAAATGTTGTATTTCAAAATTCAAAGTCCGCAGATCGTTTTTGATTGGATAACGACTGTGGGCGGAAGCAGCAGCAGAAGCACGCGCTGCGCGCGCTCCCCATTCGAGCTCCACGTCCTCGCACTGACTCTGACAACGCTACAACGAGCCCACGGACTACCAGAGAACAAAGTGCCGAGCTTTTCGCTGTCAGCCTGCTTTATTTAGTTGGATACCTTTCCATAGTCTTTTTGACCCGTGTTTGTTGCAGAAATTTGAGAGTTTGACCGGTAAGCATTTACATTTGTTTTAGCACATGGTGTAAGGTGGTGTAAGCTAGCGCGGTGGAGGCTAGCACCTTCAGTCGCAGTTTATAACCAGTTTATAAATTACTTTGAGCTCATGTGAGAAATTAAACATCATTTTCGCAATTATCACGTGCTTCTTTTGTAGAAAGACTTTTGCCTCGTCTAAAGGCTATGTCCTACATTGTAGAGTACACAGAAATGAACCTCGTTGTGTGTTTAAATGTGTTGAGTCCAATTGTATTCAAACATTTACAACGTACTCTGCTTTTAGGGGACACTTTTATCGCCTTCACAATGTACATTTTTACATCACGTCCCAAGCGGTACTTGGCTTTTTAAAATGCGCGGTTCCCTTGTGTGGCCGCCATTTTGACACTGTAAAAGAGATTGTGTGCCATTTAAAAGATCACTTTGGAGAGGGCAAGTCTGTGTCTTGTCCAGTGAAAGGCTGCAACCATGCTTTCACAAAAAAAATCAACATTTACTTCTCATGAGTAGAAAGCATACTGCGTGTTCCCCTGATGGTATTGGTGACATGTATAGATAAGATGTGCTTTATTTATCTCACATAGAAGAAATTTACATGTCACATTTGGCATGGATAGAGACACTCAGATTGTGCAAAAGGAGAAAATGTGCAAACATGTTACATACTGGATATATATGTATATATCCAGTATATATGTGTAAAACGAGAGCCTGTGCGTAGCACTTAGGCTTTTTCCATTCTTCTCTTCTTACAACGTGTATCTGTAACAGATTGTTCTGTTACAGATACAAATGACAAATTACACACACACAAATCTGGGTACAGACACACACAGTCCAAGTTACACTTGCGAATCTGCCAAGGCAAAAATATATATATTTTTTTCACACACACACACACACAAATATTATTGAAACAATACTAGCTCTATAGTTTTCACTCTGTAAATAGTACCTGTTCATTAATGTATTTTACCTTCTCCCTTAGTAAATAATGAGTGACTTTCTGGATCAAGCCATCTTTGAGGTCCTACCAGATCTTCCTGCTGTGATAAAAGACATTCTTGTTGAACAACTGCAGGCCATTGGAGTAAATACTTATGATGATCCCCGCTTCATAAAGGATGAAGATTTGACAGCATTAAGACCTGTACAAGCGAGGCGACTCCTTTCTTTTTGGAAACAGAAATGTAAGTAATTGAATCATTTCAAAAATTTTATGACCGCAGTTCAGGACATACTTTGTTTAGATTTCCTAAGTGATTTATTTGTATTTTTTTATAGATCAAACACCTGAGAACAGTTCATCATCTGTGGAAGTCTCACCTGCAAGATCTTTATCATTCCTCTCTGTTTCACCTCAAAGTTCATCGTCAACCTCCTCCAGCAGCTCAGGAATCACCACGCAGTGTGGAGACTTTGAAATTCCATGGCAAAAATTCCCTGATGATTTGGTTCAATGTTTAGAAAGGGGAAAACGATTGAATCCAAAACTTAGACGGAAGATGATCCGGATTGTTGTGACAGAGATGGTGGAAAAAGGTCCACGTATTGGAAAAAAGCAAGCAGTAGATGTGGTAAAATATCAAAAAATATCAAAGATATTATAGAGAGGAATTTCGTTGGGACTGGTTACTACTCTCTGGTTAAACAATTGCAGAACAGAATCGAAAATGTGCAGCGTAGCTCAACACCCAAAATAAGAAAAAGAAAACGTCAAGCTGATGATTCTGACCACACTGATGAAATTCCAATCGAAGAGACTGCATCAATGCAGGATACCTATGGCTGCATTAAGTGGAATGTTAACTCTTTCAGTGCCAATGACGCATATTACGTCAATTCAAGATCTATGCTTGTGTGCCATTGACGCATTTTATGCAATTGACGTGTTTTGGTGTATTCAGATCCAGACGCATCCATTCTATCATATATCTCTGATCGGGACTGTTTGACAGTATTTTATTCGGCCAGCAGATGTCAGTAGCCTCCTTTAGCTCTTCGATCAGGCATAAAAGGAACCGGAAGCCCAGATCTCATTGTGGGAGTAGGTTGGTTAGAGTGAGCACAAGAGAGTAATCGGGAGAGCGAATATGAGCAGAAAGCGGCAGCTAACGATGGAGGAGGCGTTTGGTGCTGGTGGTACCATCAGAAGGTCGGTGGGTGATGGCCATGAGGAAGGTGGAGGTGATCTGCCTCGGCCTTCAGTTGGCAAAAAGCCTGAGGCTACGGCTAAAGCTAAGTCTAAACATCTGGCCGTTGGCGGGAGTCCTTGCCGCGCACGTCGCTCCAGAGCCGCCGCACGCAGTTCCAGTGGTCCACGTCGGTCCAGAGAAAGTTCCTCGTCGGATACAGGCTCTTCAGAGCTATGGGAACCTGAAGCTGACCCAAACAGCAGTGACTCATCCCCCGATTCCCCCAGAGCAACCGGCAGAGCAGGTAATGCATACATTATACATATGCATTTAGCAATGAAATAAAAGTATTCTTGTATAATTCTCATGATTGTATTTGTGTGTATTTCTAGTAAGCAGAGTGCTGGGCCAATCCAGGAGTACTAATGCTGGTAAAAGGAGGCCTACAGGTAAATAAAATACTCATATATGTATGTATATATGCATGTGTGTGTATATGTATGTGTATAATATGTATGTAGTGTGTAGTGTGTGTGTGTGCGTGTGTCTCTGTGCGTGTGTCTCTGTGCATGTGTGTCTGTGTGTCTTTGGATATGTGCGTCTGTAGATGTATATGTATTTGGATATGTGTGTATATGGATAGATGAGTTATTGTACAATTCTATACAGGCGCTACATTGAGCAGAGGCGCTGCCAGCGTGAGTGCTGCAAATACAGGTGTGAAGAAAAGAGGTAGGAATATCTTTCTCTACATCACATCAAAACAATAAAACGAGCTCTATTTGATTCCTATTTATTGTATACATTTCCATAATTTATTACAGTTGCAAAGGGTAAAGGCGGCACCTGGCGGAAATCCGGATGGAAACCCACTGTGTTCCCCTTCACTGCAACGCCTGGTCCCCTGAACGCGGCAGCAGAGCTGGAGTCCACCTCGCCTGCTGACTTCCTGGAGCTGTTCCTCACGGACGAGCTGCTCCAGCACATCACAGAGCAGACCAACCTCTATGCTCAACAGCATTTCCTGGCAAACCCAGAGATTCCGCAACACAGCAGAAAGCATGCATGGAGACCAGTGACCATTCCAGAGATAAAAAAGTTCTTTGCATTATCTTTCCTCACTGGTGTTATCCACAAGCCAACCCTGGCAATGTATTGGAACGTGGATGAGATGTTTGTGACCCCGTTCTTCACTAAAATAATGTCCAGGAACCGGTTCCAACTCATATGGAGGTTCCTCCATTACAATGACAACTCTGCAATTGATGTAACTGTCTCCCAGGTGCCGGCCACACTCTGTTTATGGACAACTATTACAATTCTGTGGCATTGTCTGAGCAATTGATGGCAGTAAAAACAAATGTGTGTGGGACGCTAAGGAAGAACCGGGGAGAGCCTGAGAGCATTAGGGACGTGACCAAGACTGAGCTGAGTGTGGGGGGGAGAGTCGCGGTGAACAATGGGAAGGTCATGGTTCTGGCGTGGCGGGACAAACGGATTGTCAAGATGTTGACAACATGTCACCATGACAATATGACGAGTGTCGACGTTAGGCAGCGAGGACAGAGGGAGAAGGTGTCTGTCCTAAAACCGGAGTGTGTCGATGCCTATAACTCCTCCATGAATGGCGTGGATCGATTGGATCAGAACATAAAATATTACCCGTTCGTCCGGAAGTCTCTGAACTGGACCAAAAAATGTGTAGCTTACCTGTTCCAAATCGCAATGTACAATGCCTACACTCTCTACAGAGCCAGGAACGGGAACCGGGAATACAAAACCCTCTTGGAATTCATGCAGGGGGTCATGAGGTCCTGGACATTGAAGGTCCAGGAGGAGGACATCGAGGACGAGGACGAGGAGGACATCGAGGACGAGGAGGACATCGAGGACGAGGAGGACATCGAGGACGAGGAGGACATCGAGGACGAGGCGGACATCGAGGACGAGGAGGACATTGAGGACGAGGAGGACCACAACGAGGAGAACGAGTCAATCGTTGCATGTGTGGAGGAAGGAGCACCACGAAACCCCAGGGCTCCATATAACACTGATCCAGAGAGCAGGCTCGATGAGGGTGCCAGGCACAAAGTGGAGTACCTGCTGTCCTCCGGCTCGAAGACCAGACCCTCGAGGAGATGCAGGGTCTGCATGCCCAAAGGCCTGCGCAGTGAGACCAGGATGTGGTGCAAGGCATGTGGTGTCCCCTTACACAAAGGAGAGTGCTTCACAAAATATCATACACAACAAGATTACACTATATAGACAGAGACACATGCACGCACACATGCACGCACACACGCACACTCTCAGCCAATCAGCACTTTATGTATATAGTTATTTGTTTGTAATTTATGTTTGTACATTTCTTATTCTGTGTTGAGTATTATTCTGTGTTCTGAGTATTATTTTGCTATCAAAAGCACTTTATTTTGAGTCATTTCCCTTATTTTATACATGGGAAGAATGTTCTGTTGTGTGAGAAATGACTAAAGTAAAAAAAAAACTTTTCAAAGTCACTTTTCTGCATTGTTTGCTTATTTTCACAAACACCTCATTTTCTCAGCTTTATGTCGGAAACTGATGATTTCTGTGAAAAGTTTACCTTACTCCAATGGTGATTACAGAAGAACTAAAGCCGATAGAAACACACTTATTTTTTCTGAGTAAACTAGAGGGTTCAATCTTTCAGAATATGGTCTCAGATTTAAGCTAGTCATAGCAGAACATATTCTATGGGTCTTTAAAAGTCGGTGAAAATCAGCAAAACGGCTGGCACTGGAGGAGTGATGTTCTGAAAATGTCTGGCACTGAAAGAGTTAAATGTATGCCTCTTGAGGAAACAAAAGAAAGCCAGCAGCAAAAGATTGAAAAACTCAAGACGATGAAAAACAGTTCAAATGTTAATCCAGAGGAGGTAAAGTGCCTAATAAAGTCCACCTATTACACACAGCGCCTCCATGTCAACCAGGGAAAAAGTATAAGACACCTGTGTGATGAGTGGCCATTTTTGTTTAATGAACTTGGCATGTCCGTCCACTACAAAGAGCTAACTGGTTTAGATCTTCAAGAGACATTCACACGAAATTTGGATTTGAAGGGGCAAAGGCTTCTCAACTACATGACCACTGTTTGTGTGAAAAAAAGTGACAAATTCCTCCAAGAATATGCAAGGCTTCAGAGGCTGCGAGGACAACAGACGTGCTGTTCAGACATGAAAGAGATGATCCTGCTTCTGCTCAATTATTTTGATGAGAAGGAGGAGTCTATGTTCAATTATGTAGACGATACACGTCTGGCTGAAGTCCAGCTGGAACAACTGCCATTGACACCAGCCGTTGTTGTCTGTGGTAAGTATGCTTCATTTTGGCTTTACGCGTTATGTACTTATGAATAATAATTCCAATATTTTGTTCACAGGGCAGTCCTGCTATTCAGCCACTAGGTACATGCTGAGTGTAGACCGGGAGATCACAAATGGAACCATCTCTTCATTCATATCTGCTCTGTGCCTCATGTTTGGGAGCTTCTACTGCTTCAATATACACTATCCGTCTGGACTGGGTTCCACTCTTGAGTTTCTTCAAAGGTGAGCAAGCAATCATCTGCTTCAAACTATCTCTCTCTCTATCCATTTATCTCTATTTTTCTATATCTCTGTCTCTATCTATATCTATCCATATTTCTATCTCTATCAAAATCTCTCTATACCTCTATCCATCTCTATCTCTCTCTTTCTTTCTTTCTCTCTCTCACTATCTCTCTATCCATCTCTCTCTCTATCATCTATATCTCTCTCTCTCTATCCATCTATCTCTTATCCATCTATATCTCTCTCTCACTCTCTATCCATCTATCTCTCCCTCTATCTCTCTCTATCCATCTCTCTCACTCTCTCTCCCTCTATCTCTATCCATCTATATCCCTCTCTCTATTTATATCTCTCCCTCTCTCTCTCTCCATATCTCTCTCTATCCATCTCCCTCTATCCATCTCCCTATCTCTATCCATCTCTCTATCTCTGTCTCTATCTCTATCAATATCTCTCTAAATCTCTCCTCTCTATCTATCCTTTCTCTATCTCTATCCATATCTCTCTAAAATCTCTCCTCTATCCATCTCTCTCTCCATCTAACCATCTCTCTATCTCTGTGTACCAAGAAATATGCAAATGTATTTATTTATAATATATTTGTTATTATATATTATTATTTTAAATACATACTTTCTTTTACCAATGCATTTCAAATGCTTATTTGGTTCAATGTATTTTACAGATGCTTCTTCTCCATAAATCCTGAAAAAGGAACCAAAGTGGGGAATAACAAGAGACATCTCAACATGAACCCCCGAGTACTCCCCCTTATACAGGAACTTTCTGACCATGAGTGGCGTTAAGCAGATGTGGACTTTTGGCTGTTCTTTGATGCACTTTTGTTAAAGCAATTGTTTGTTTGTATAATTGATTGACTGCGGAACCTTCCGCAGTCAACCATTGGTTTTGTATTTCTTTATTCCGTCATTTTTTTTGACACGTTTCACAGCTTTCACATTTTCAACAATTTCCACAAGTTATACATCAAAACGTTCCACATGTTTGGGAGATTATTGCTATTACTTTTGGGACTTCAGCGATTTCCGGTTTTTCCGCAATCGGACAAAAATCTGCATTGAGAATTCTGCAATGCATTTTAATAGGCCCATGCATTTTAATAGGACTTCAGCTCTTTTCAGACATTTCTACAGTTTCAATGATTCAACAGTTTCAAGGATTCAACAGTTTCAAGGATTTCAGCAGTTTCAAGATTTCAAGAGTTTCAAGGACTTCAACAGTTTCAAGGACTTCAGGACTTCAGCAGTTTCAAGGACTTCAGCAGTTTCAAGGACTTCAGTGTAATTATGCAACCTAATAGGGATTTTTCCATGTAAACCAGTATAATGCAACTTAATAGGGATTTTTCCATGTAAACCAGTATAATGCAACTTAATAGGGTTTTTTCATGTAAACCAGTATAATGCAACTTAATAGGTTTTTTTTCATGTAAACCAGTATAATGCAACTTAATGGGGATTTTTCCATGTAAACCAGTATAATGCAACTTAATAGGGTTTTTACATGTAAACCAGTATAATGCAACTTAATAGGGTTTTTTCCATGTAAACCAGTATAATGCAACTTAATAGGGATTTTTCCATGTAAACCAGTATAAATGCAACTTAATGGGGATTTTTCCATGTAAACCAGTATAATGCAACTTAATGGGGATTTTTCCATGTAAACCAGTATAATGCAACTTAATAGGGGTTTTTACATGTAAACCAGTATAATGCAACTTAATAGGGTTTTTTCCATGTAAACCAGTATAATGCAACTTAATAGGGATTTTTCCATGTAAACCAGTATAATGCAACTTAATAGGGTTTTTTCCCATGCAGTATAATGCAACTTAATAGGGTTTTTTTCATGTAAACCAGTATAATGCCACTTAATAGGGTTTTTTTTTCATGTAAACCAGTATAATGCAACTTAATGGGGATTTTTCCATGTAAACCAGTATAATGCAACTTAATATGGGTTTTTACATGTAAACCAGTATAATGCAACTTAATAGGGTTTTTTTTTTTTACATGTAAACCAGTATAATGGAACTTAATAGGGTTTTTTTTACATGTAAACCAGTATAATGGAACTTAATAGGGGTTTTTTACATGTAAACCAGTATAATGGAACTTAATAGGGGTTTTTACATGTAAACCAGTATAATGCAACTTAATAGGGATTTTTACATGTAAACCAGTATAATGCAACTTAATAGGGATTTTTCCATGTAAACCAGTATAATGCAACTTAATAGGGTTTTTTACATGTAAACCAGTATAATGCAACTTAATGGTGATTTTTCCATGTAAACCAGTATAATGCAACTTAATAGGGGTTTTTACATGTAAACCAGTATAATGCAACTTAATAGGGTTTTTTTCCATGTAAACCAGTATAATGCAACTTAATAGGGATTTTTCCATGTAAACCAGTATAATGCAACTTAATAGGGATTTTTCCATGTAAACCAGTATAATGCAACTTAATAGGGTTTTTTTCATGTAAACCAGTATAATGCCACTTAATAGGGTTTTTTTTCATGTAAACCAGTATAATGCAACTTAATGGGGATTTTTCCATGTAAACCAGTATAATGCAACTTAATAGGGTTTTTACATGTAAACCAGTATAATGCAACTTAATTAGGGTTTTTTTCATGTAAACCAGTATAATGGAACTTAATAGGGTTTTTTACATGTAAACCAGTATAATGGAACTTAATAGGGGTTTTTACATGTAAACCAGTATAATGGAACTTAATAGGGGTTTTTACATGTAAACCAGTATAATGCAACTTAATAGGGATTTTTACATGTAAACCAGTATAATGCAACTTAATAGGGATTTTTCCATGTAAACCAGTATAATGCAACTTAATAGGGATTTTTCCATGTAAACCAGTATAATGCAACTTAATAGGGATTTTTCCATGTAAACCAGTATAATGCAACTTAATAGGGATTTTTACATGTAAACCAGTATAATGCAACTTAATAGGGATTTTTCCATGTAAACCAGTATAATGCAACTTAATAGGGATTTTTCCATGTAAACCAGTATAATGCAACTTAATAGGGATTTTTCCATGTAAACCAGTATAATGCAACTTAATAGGGTTTTTTTCATGTAAACCAGTATAATGCCACTTAATAGGGTTTTTTTCATGTAAACCAGTATAATGCAACTTAATGGGGATTTTTCCATGTAAACCAGTATAATGCAACTTAATACATGTAAACCAGTATAATGGAACTTAATAGGGGTTTTTTTTTACATGTAACCAGTATAATGCAACTTAATGGAACTTAATAGGGATTTTTACATGTAAACCAGTATAATGCAACTTAATAGGGGTTTTTACATGTAAACCAGTATAATGCAACTTAATAGGGTTTTTTACATGTAAACCAGTATAATGCAACTTAATGGGGATTTTTCCATGTAAACCAGTATAATGCAACTTAATAGGGGTTTTTACATGTAAACCAGTATAAAGGATAACAGTTTAAAGGATATCAGGAGCTTCAAATACTTCAGGAGTTTCAAAGATGTTTAAAGTATTTTAACAGTTTCAAGGATTTCAAGGATTTTTCAGCTAAATTCCACATTAGATCTGTTCCGCAGTCAATCGCAATGGCTTCAGCCATTGCAAGTTTCTAGTTGCATCCTGCTGATGTGCATGTTGTTGTTCAAGAGTCATATTTGCATAGGCCTTTAGTCTATGGGTATTGTGTTCTAAACCAGTTGTCTGAATTTATGTCCAAAATAGACAAAAATGAGAATTTGAAAAGGTATTTAGTTCTGTACTGAAAACAGACTAGACTAGTTTACCGATAAAACCTAGTTCACTGATACCTGGCTCTGTCATTAGTTTTCATACATGTTTGACAAGTTTGTCTGTCACATTTTAAGAAGGGCTTTTTCAGAGAGAAGAGTGAAAAAGAGGACCACCCTCACTCCAACAGCACTCAGCAAAGGGATCTTTCTTGCAAGTCTGTAAAGCCTAGTATGTTTTCCAATTAGATGAGTAGGATGTTGTGGTTTTTTTTATCCCAAACATAATTCTTCTTGATTGATGCAAAAAATGTTTACAATGCTGGCTGCTAAATAAATGTGATACTTTACATTTATGTGGTATTTTTTTGGGTTGGTAGATTCTTTTCAGTGTATAATTTGCTTAATAGAACATGGAAACATTGTATATTATTCAAGGATTTTATGTATTAAATGCAGAACATCACATTACAAAAAACTTACTTTTACTGTAATTCTACCAGTTAAGTCCCTGTAAATTTAACAGGTGTTTGATGCACAATAAGCACATATTTTCTGTATAATACACAGGAAACTGTTAGTCTAAACACAATACAATTATGCTATTATAACGTTCTTTAATTGACAACTTAACAGATTTTTAATGTGGTTCCGCTTGACATTTAATCACTGTAAATTGATTTACAGTTCTGTATGTAAACCTATTTACTGTGCAACTGTATTTTTTACAGGAATTTCCTGGTGACTCCAGCTGCCAGCGATTTCCTGTAAAAAACACATTTTTTTTTTTACAGTGTACTCCCAATTTATTGAACATTTGTTGGTAATAATTTTCAGATAAAGACAGAAGTTTACAATGTACTGACAGGGAAGATGTAACTTATGTAACTTAAGGTCTTTATGTCTTCTTTTATGTTTAAGGCTTGGAAAATTCTTCGATTAAAAGTATAAAGAAGCTTGTGCTGCTGAAGCACTTGACGTAAATTGAGTATGTATGTCACTCAGGTAACACAAACGTTGCAATTGATCATTGTTTTTCACTGCCTGGGGAGAGATAAGAGAACCACCACAGAAAGAGCGGACTGACTCAGCTCAGAAAATACCCCGGAGTCCACCTAAGGTCACTTGGTTCACACCAGCTCCACTAGAAAACAATGGAGTCAGGACAACCAGTAGCAGGAAGGGGTTTGTTTGAATCAGAATTATTTTTAGTGTAAATGTAGTCAGCACTGATCAACATCTTCAGATCACTGGCCCTCAGTCTTCAGCCTCTCCTCAGTCCAGATGTGTATTCCATTCTTTTCATTGTTTTGCCTCACTTCTCTTCCCCAGGATCATCTGCTGTTTCATCTAATCTACATGGTCCAATCATACGTCTTCTGCATCTCCTTTATTTCCAGGTTTAATCAATTTGATATAATATAATTTCCTACCTTTTTACTAAGTAAATATTGGGAGTCTAATATGTATTCATGTTTTTTCACAGTATAGAAACTGTGGGTTGGAAAAGCTACACAAAAAATTGACAATTGAGTTAAGACATTAATCCCTCTCGTTGAACAAAAAAAAAACACTAGAGCGGGACATGAGTTGAAGATAAGGTCTGATCTCTCAACTGCACGTCTGTCTGTGTTCCTGCAGCAGGACACAGAGATGCATCTTAAGCACGAGAATCTGGCCCCAGAACCCACGCTGCACAGAATATTTTGTATACACTTTACAAAATTCTGCCTTAACCCTTAATAAAACTAAATTCATTCTTTTGCAAAATAACAATGGTTGACCCAGCTTTAAAAAAGGTGTTTTCAGTAGGAAGAGTTATTAAATGTAAAGCACAGATAAAGTGTTACAGGAAACAAGAACTGTAGTTAACCAATAAAGAAAAAACGTCTGCAGTTGCCTTTTATTGAGCACTATCTAACCAGGTTATGTGCACTTTACTGTGTCACTTACTAACCTTTCTTTCTATTTATATGTGTTGGCTAGAAATCCAAATGGACCATGAAGGAATGTGACTTTGTATACAATGTATATGTAATGTTGTATATTTTCAACATCAAATTAAAAATAGCTTTTCGATACACACATATACAAAAATAAGCAAGTCTCAGCATTATGATAAACGTATTAAGTTTCCTGAGTCAGAGAAGTAACTGAGTCAATAGAATTTAAATAAGACTATCTCATTACCTCTACTCTAATACGAACAATGTGCGCTTTGTGATGACGGCCTTTCGTTCCTTAAATCAAAACTTGTCTTTAGCCACATGGACCCACACTGCCTCCTAGTGGCAATAAAGAATGATGATAAGACTGAGAAAATGATAAAAGGATAGATTGTATGCCAAATATTCGCAAAACGTTGTTTTGGATTTTTACTGTTGTCTGGTTGTACAAAAGATGAGAAAATATGAATAATGAATGAGGAACAACACAAATGCTTAAATCCTATTTGCAATGACAGAAGATGAAGTCCAGATCGCAGCGACATGAAACAGGGCTGTTTTGGAGAGAGGGACATCTTTGACAGAGAATTCAGAATACAACATGCGCACAATGGCGTCTTTATTAATGTTCTGTTTTGGAGCTGTCGTCAAAGAGCTTCAATGATTCATAAACAGATCATGCCATGTTACAGTATCTGCTGAAACCACTACGCCTTATTTGATAATGGTCATTTATGATATGCATTTAGTGTAAGGCCCATAGGCAGTAAAATAGCAAAATTTGATTATTGTGCTATCGTATTTCACTCTGTTGGGGAAATGATGTGAATTGAAATCAGACATGTGATTTATTCCCTCCCAGATTTACATTTGTCTCAGCTCTGTTTTTCTGAACATTACCACATAAAAGTAAGTATGTGATGTGGTTCGCCTTAACTTCCAAAAAAGTCATAAGGTGCATACAGGTTAACATTAATTCCACAATATTGCAAAATACAAGGAGACATATCACCATTTACATTTGAAGTGGAAACACGGGATCATGAATATGTTTAAATAAATCTGAGACCAGGGAATGGGACAATACATGATAGCTGCTGGCGTGTTGCTTTTGTTCCCGTCTTCAACAGGCATCTGTTCAATTGTTGCATCATTATGTGGCTGCGTGTGACCTTGGACATGTCCATGGCCTCACGCATTAAGCTCCAGGCTGAACGCTTTCCGCGCGTAAACAGAGCTCTCCACAACTCTCGCCTTTACCGGCGTGGGGCCGCCTGGAGCCGCACGGAACCGCAGCAGTACTGGGACAGTGGGTTCGGGATGCATAGGCATGCTGTTCCGGACAGCTTCATGGTATGGTCCAAACCCCGGTGTATCTGTCCATTACAATAATCCAGTCTGTTCACAGAGTAGAAAAAGTATGACTGATCTCAAAAGGAGGAGCGCGCAGCGGTGATGGGTGAGAGCGGGTATGGTGTGAGTTGTACATACATAGACAATTATTTTACAACCTAAATTCATATACATTATATAGTAACATGTGAAACCAGAGAAGGGGGACCCCTGTCCACTATATGCTTACAGCTGGGGGAGCCGGCGCATCTGCATCGCGGTGAAGTTAGTTTGAAGTTGGATATCCGACAGACATTCAACGGTCATTCCCTCTCGGTACACCTCTCCTTCTCTCTGAACTCGAAAGCCGCTCCAACATTTTAGTGCACCCCTACTACACACAGTACGGTAAACACGCGAAGACATGTACGCTGGTCTAATATTTACATATAAAAAATCATTAAAAATACTTACAACATTTTAATGATAAAATAAGAGGTGTACCCCCTGCAGCTAGTGGAGGACTATGATCCTGACCTGATTTGGAGTCAATAGGTCACATGACCTGGAAGCTATTGAGCTAAAATGCTAATATTTGCCTTTAAAAATTCATTAAAAATTCTTTAAAAAACTTAAATGACAAAAAAGAGGTGTACCCCCTGCAGCTAGTGGAGGACTATGATCCTGACCTGATTTGGAGTCAATAGGTCACATGACCTGGAAGCTATTGAGCTAAAATGCTAATATTTGCCTTTAAAAATGCATTAAAAATACTTAAATGACAAAAAAGAGGTGTACCCCCTGCAGCTAATGGAGGACTATGATCCTGACCTGATTTGGAGTCAATAGATCACATGACCTAGAAGCTATTGAGCTAAAATGCTATTTTATTACATATAAAAATTCATTAAAAATACTTAAAAAAAACTTAAATGACAAAAAAGAGGTGTACCCTTTGCAGCTAGGGGAGGACTATGATCCTGACATGATTTGGAGTCAATTGATCACATGACCTGGAAGCTATTGAGCTAAAATGCTAATATTAGCCTTTAAAAATTCATTAAAAATACTTAAAAATACTTAAACGACAAAAAAAGAGGTGTACCCCTTGCAGCTAGTGGAGGATTATGATCCTAAACTGATTTGGAGTCAATAGATCACTTGACTTGGAAATATTTACATGTTAAATAAATATTTAGAGATTGAAAATGAAAAAAGTACTTGTACTATGCAGCTAGTGGAGTAACATGATGCAACACTAGTAGGGCTACCATGAGATGACTTTATTTTTTCATCATGAAAATATATTGAACATAGCCCTGTCCCTTGTTTCTCTTCTTCACTGGCATAACACACATGCCCAGCTCTTTTCCATTGCATCCTCCAAGTCCTTGCTTTCCAACGATACACAAGAATCTTGGAACCACCTGTCACAGTCATCACACTGTATCTGTTCAATTGAAAACAAAAATAGTTAGTTTTTTCAGTTGTCATAAAAGAAATCTTATTGTACAAACTGAAGGGTCAAAATTTTAAGGCTATGAGAGTAAGTCAGATATTTTTTTCAAAATCATTTGATTAATCTCAAATATTATGTGGTCCGGTTCGGAGAAAATGGTTCTGGTTAGGAGGCCACAGCCAGGGACCGAAGGGGTCTGGTTTGGGGACCACAGGATTTCATCTCTGCTGTTTGCGGACAATGTTAAGTAAGTAAAATAAGTAAGTAATCTTTATTTATATACCGCCTTTCACAGACCAGAGTCAAAAAGCGGTTTACAAACATGTTGTCTCTGTTGGCTTCAACAAACCAGGACGTGCAACATGCACAGGGACGGTTTGCAACCAAGTGTGAAGCGGCTGGGATGAGAATCAGCACCTCAAAATCTGAGGCCATGGTGCTCGACCGGAAAAAGGTGTATTGCCCTCTCCAGGTGGGTGGGGAGGTCCTTCATTTTGTTTGTTTTTAAAGCTTTGAATGGACTGGCCCCTCCTTACATCTCGGACCTCATCCAAATTCACCACCCGCCCCGCGCGCTGAGGTCCGAGGGCCGGCTTCAGCTCGTGGTACCTAAGACCAGACTTAAAACCCCGGGGGACAGGGCCTTCTCTGTGGCTGGACCAAAGCTGTGGAACGCCCTGCCCCCCCCCACGTCAAAACAGCTCCCTCGTTGGAATGTCTGATGAAGGGGAAGAAAATTGATGGATGGATAATGTCAAATTTTTATGAGATCCATTTCGAAATATTATGAGTGCCTGGGCCCCATAAGAGACCTGCTTGCGACCCTGGGGAGAGACTTGCGGAGCGCAGGAGAGAACTGCAGACAGAGCAGGTCCAGCCTCTGAGCACCTTGGTACTCGTAATGTTTTTAGCCAATTGCTTCAGTATGTTTTTATTTAAAAAAACATATATTATTCTACATTTACCTGTTTATTGAGGAGCAGAAGAGGATCCAGCACAAGGTCCAGTGGAGTATCAGGAGGGCCAAGAAGGACTTTGGGAAAAAGCTGGAGCAGAAGCTGGCTCAGTGGAGAGGACTGTGGAGAGGACTAAAGAACATCTCCGGCTTTGGGCAGAGTGCCAGTGGGACAGCGGATGGAGACCAGCACCGGGCGGATGAATTTAACCAATATTTCAACCAGTTTGATTCTTCCCCCCTCCCCATCTCCCCCCCCTCCCTCCCCCACCTCTTCACACGTGCCCAGCCCGGTGGACACTGCCTTCGGCTGCCCCGGGCCGTCCGGGCAGCACAGAACGGGACAGCCCCCTGGACTCTGGAGGAGGTGAGGGACAGGAGGGTGCTAGTCAAGCTCCTCCAGCAGACTGTTCCAGAGACGGGGCCGTAGTGATGGACGTAAAGCGCTTTGGGTGACCTTGGTCTGTAAAATGCGCTATATAAATAAACATTACTTACTCACTTACATATGCCTCAGCTTGAGTGTGTGTCCTGGCTTTGGTAATGGAGGAGTCTGCTGCAAGAACCGGGATGGTTCTTTGGATAAAAGCAGTTATGAGTAATAAGAAGGCCCAAGACCATGAAGACATGAAAAAAACCAGTGAAAGAACCTAAAAATTGATCCTGAAACACACGGGAAGCCAATGCAACAAATTTAAAACCGATGTAATAAAACTGTACTGTATTAAAAGTCAGGATCATATTCCTCCCCTAGCTGTAGGGGGTACACCTCTTCTTTTGTCATTTAAGTTTTTAAAAAGTATTTTTAATGAATTTTTACATGTAAATATTAGCATTTTAGCTCAATAGCTTGTAGGTCATGTGACCTATTGACTCCAAATCAGGTCAGGATCATAGTCCTCCACTAGCTGCAGGAGGTACACCTCTTCTATTATCATTAAAATGTTTTAAGTATTTTTAATGAATTTTTAAAGGCAAATATTAGCATTTTAGCTCAATAGCTTCCAGGTCATGTGACCTATTGACTCCAAATCAGGTCAGGATCATAGTCCTCCACTAGCTGCAGGGGGTACACCTCTTTTTTGTCATTTAAGTTTTAAGAATTTTTTATGAATTTTTAAAGGCAAATATCAATCAATCAATCAATCAATCTTTATTTATAGGGCGCTTTTCCTGCACAGGGCAACACAAAGCGCCTCACAGTCCACACCACACAATGCACAAATCATCACCATTAAAATACAATTAAAAACACATATGTAATTAAAAAGCATTAAAATCACATAAGTAATTTAAAAACATAAGAATCACACAAGTAATTAAAAACAATAAAATAGTTAAAAACACAAAAAGTTACAACAATAAATAACAAGGTGTGTTAAAAAGATAAAATTCTCTAGTTGTATGCACAGGAAAAAAGAAAAGTCTTTAACATGGATTTGAACATTGACAGAGAGGCAGCCAGTCTCACATCCTCAGGAAGACTGTTCCAGACTTTAGCTGCATAAATCTGAAAAGCAGCCTCCCCCTGTCTAGTCCTGACTCTGGGCACTAACAGGAGTCCCGTCCCTGCGCTCCTCAGAGTCCGGGCTGGTTCATATGGGACTAGCATATCATGGATGTACTTTGGTGCAAGGCCATGGAGAGACTTGTACACCAGGAGAGCTGCTTTAAAGTCTATCCTCTGGGCCACGGGAAGCCAGTGCAGAGACCTGAGGACCGGACTAATGTGGTCGTACTTCCTGGTTCTAGTCAGGACTCGGGCTGCAGCATTTTGAATATGCTGCAGCTGTTTTACTGCATGTTTGGAGATACCTGTGAGCAGGCCATTGCAGTAATCCAGCCTACTGGAAACAAAAGAATGGATAAGAATCTCCAAGTCTGCCCTGGACACAATATTTTTAATTTTGGCAATATTTTTCAGATGATAAAAAGCTGCTGATGTTACCGATCCAATGTGGCTATTGAAGTTTAAGTCAGAGTCCATTATTACTCCCAGATTTCTGACCTTATTTAAAGGCCCCAGGGAGAGAGACTGAAGGTGACAAATGACGGTCTCTCTTTGTTTCTCGGGACCAAAGACAATCATTTCGGTCTTGTCTGCATTTAGCTGGAGAAAATTTCATTGCATCCACTCACTGATCCGCTGGATACAGCGAAGGAGTGAGTCCACTGGTCCATGCTCTCCTGCAGTCAGTGAGACATAGATCTGAGTGTCATCAGCGTAATTGTGGTAGGACACTTTCATACTTTGAATTAACTGACCTAATGGCAGCATGTAAATATTGAACAGGAGAGGTCCCAGAATCGACCCCTGTGGCACTCCGCAGGTCAGGGCCATATTATCTGAGACATAGTCTCCAATCTCCACACAATACTTCCTTTCTTCTAGATAGGACCTAAACCAGCTTAGGGCGGTACCAGCAACACCAACCCAGTCCTCCAGTCTCTGCATGAGAATCTCATGGTCAACGGTGTCGAAAGCGGCACTCAGATGTAACATGACTAAAACAGAGACTTTTCCTGCATCAGTGTTAAGCCGAATATCATTTGTTACCTTGACTAGAGCGGTCTCAGTACTGTGGTGTGGTCTAAAGCCAGACTGGAACATGTCAAATGAGTCATTAGATATTAAAAATTCAGTAAGTTGTTGGTAGGCAACTTTTTCAAGAATTTTTCCCATGAAAGGCAGATTTGAGATGGGACGGTAATTTTCAAGTACCGTAGCATCCAAACTGCTCTTTTTTAGGAGGGGCCTGATGACTGCCTTTTTCAGGGCCATTGGAAATGTTCCAGATAAAAAAGACATGTTTACTATTTGTGTCAATGAGGGTAATAGACCACACATAACAGACTTCAGAAATATAGGAGGTAGTACATCCAGACTGCAGGTAGAGGAACTAAGACCTGTGATTATCTTTTTAACAGTTTCATCATTGACAGGTGCAAATTGAGCTAGCTCACAAAGCCTCACTGGATGTTGCATTGTTACTTGTGTTGTAGAGGTGATGGCATTTCTGATACCCTGAACCTTGTCTCTGAAGAACTGTGCAAACTCATTACACCTGGATTTGGAGTAGTGTTCTAATGGCAACTCAACAGGGGGGTTCGTTAATCTATTGATTGTTGAAAATAGAACACGCAGATTGTTGCTGCAGCCTTCAATAGTTTCAGAAAAGTATAATTCTCTTGTTCTACGTAGTACTCTGTTAAACTCACACAACTTCTCTTTTAAGAGTTTATAATCACCCTGGAGGTTGGACTTTCTCCACTTTCTCTCTGCTCTCCGGCACTCTTGCTTCTGTGCCCTGACCGGGCCTGCTTTTATCCATGGGGCTTTTTGCTTATTTGTGACCATTTTTACCTTCACAGTCCAGAACATTCAACACACTAGAGGTGACAGAGTTAAGCAGTTCATCTACAGTAGAACATGATGTGTTCTCAAAATGGATCATTCCCATAAATAGTTCACCCGTGTTTTCATTTAAGTGTCTACTTCTAACAATTTCATATTTAGCGGGTGGTCTGGTAGCAAAACACATGTTAAAAAATACACAGAAATGATCCGACAGAGCAACATCAACTACATTAACTTTTGAAATATTCACCCCTTTCGTGATAAGCAGGTCCAAGGTGTGTCCTCTGCTATGGGTGGGGCCACTCACATGCTGAGTGAGGCCAAAGGATTCAAGTATGGAACTCAGCTCTTTTGCGTATCTGTCATTAACATTATCCACATGAATATTAAAATCGCCTATAATGACTAAACCATCAAAATCTGTGCACACAACTGAAAGCAACTCAGTGAAATGATCAGTGAAACTATGGCATGACTGTGGCGGCTTGTACACAACAATAATAAGAATGGAAGAAGATTTCTTTTGTTCTATTTTAAAAGAAACATACTCAAATGATGAAAATTTCCCAAGAGACACCCTATGGGAGACAATACGATCTTTAAAAACTGCTGCTATGCCCCCCCCCCTTTTATTTTCTCGTGTTTCATATTCAAATTTGAAATTTGGTGGTGAGGCTTCTATTAAAACTGCATCTCCTGTATTATGGTCAAGCCATGTTTCAGTCATAAACATAAAATCAAGATCATACGAACAGATAAAATTATTAATTAAAAATGATTTGTTGCATAGTGATCTGACATTAAGTAGAGCAAGGTTAAAATTAATATCAGTGTCAGTGGGTTTAGTTGATTGATTACAAAGAACTGGAATTAGATTTCCAGAGTTGGACCGTCTAACTGCTGTCCTTCTTTTAAATTTGTGTTTATTCAAGTTAAAACACATTTCTGAGCTGGTGCGAGGAACACACACAGTCTCTATTGGTTTAAAAAGTGAACTCTGTTGTACTTTGTTAAGTTCCAGATGCATAACTGAGTCAGCACAGTTCAGTGGCAGGACTGTCGTTACACTGCCAGACGGACAGGGGTCAGTGTTTGCACCACAGTACTCATGGGGAAGAAAGTGTTAACAAGTCTGTAACTTCACACATGTACCATATTTGTACTTAGTCTGGTAAACACATGTGCAAACCATGTAAACTCACCCACTCCAATATCAAAGATGGATCTCACGCATGTGACTTTACAGAAAAGGGTGGACGGCCGTCACACTCTGTGCCTGTGTGGTCACTGCAGTGGCATTTATTGACAGACAATTGGAGAAAAGTTGCCATCTGCAGCAGGTTTGTTGTATGCTATGCATGCCTGCTGGTTTACAAGGTCACTTTCAACAACCACTCCATATGGTTTTGGGAAAATGGGAATGGTGGCTGCTGCCTCTTCTTCAAGATCTGCTTTTTGACATTCCTCAACACAGTCAGCATTGTGTAATATAGATTCTTCCAGCCCAATGCAAGGAAGTTTGTCGACCATATCCTGCGATGCACCGCTATTTTACAAGACAAATGAAATTTATGCTATCAGTGAGTGAAAAGTAAGAGATAAGAAAATAAAAAAAATGTACATACTGTAATGAGATTGGCACATAATCTGAATCATACGGGTCTGAAACTTCCCCTTCACACTCTATTCTGGAATTTAAAAAAGAACAGTCCAATATGTAAATTATGTACCAACATATACACATTGAATTACATAGAGAATAACGTACAACTTACACACTGTTTTCAAGATTATTGGCTTGCTCCCCATCTAAAGCGTCATTATTCAGCTCCATTGATTTGCTGCTTCAACTCCTGTTGTTGACGGTGGATGAGTGGTAACCTGAAAACAGAAGTTGCATTTGGCAAACTTACCAATCAGATTCTGGGGGGATCTGGGGCCCCAGCAACAGCTTGGACCATGGGGTGTGGACGTGAGTGGTCCCTTTGATAGTGTGCCTCTCAAAACTAGAACAATAGAGCCGCTGTTACTGCTAACGATGGCAATATCAAGTATTGCAATGAGGCAATTACAATAACACATGTTTAGAAAAGTCAACACGCTCTACATCTAACTAGTTACTATTGCCATTGCCAACGGGATTATATATTATTATATATATATATATATTATATATATTATAACGGGAACATGTTCGTAACCCTCTCATTCTTAGCTAAACAACGAGACCTTTGCTAAAGCTGTAGGTGGTTTAGTTCTAAAAAAAAAAGAAGCCCTGTTTGTAAACAAACTTAGCCTTGCCAGCTAATGCTAGCTAGTGTGTTAGTTTCACGCAGAGATCTTGCTAGAACTGTGTATTACAGATAGTATTTTGAAAAGGACCCATCATTGTCTCGCTCTGAGCACTTTCCACAAAAATAAAAACTTAGTTGCAGACAAAAATAGTATTTCTCTAAGTAGCTCAAAAACAACTCCAATGTTTACCCTCGTTTGTTACCCTACGGCGGTCAGACTCGAGTTCCGCCCTTTTTTGGTCGCACTAGAAACAATTCTATGTTTCTTTGCTTTAGTTTGGGTCTTTGCAGCAGTTTCGGGGCTGCTTGAAGCCGGTCTCTTGTTGTTCTTCGCTGTATCCATCCTCCCACAGTCACCTCTCGCTCTGCAGCTTCACTAATGGCTGCTACAGCTAAGCGCGGCTACAGCTAGCGCGGCTACAGCTAGCGCGGCTACAGCTTAGCGTGAACGCGCATGACGTCATTACGCATTACGCTGCCCCTGGATGGTTTGACCCGAATATATAGCCTCTTTGAGGCTATATGGAAGTTTGACCACTTATAAAACTATACAGAATTAAAATGTCTTCCACATACATTCTCCAGCAATGCCTTGGTTTGTAGAATGAGCCCTGGAAAAAATTAACCAACAATACTTACCTGGACCGACACTCACTAATCCAACCCTATCCTGACCCCCAACCCCAAACTTAACCCATTTATCTAACAACCTAAACCTAACCTAATTATTTAATGACCTAAACTTTACCCATTTATTTTATGACCTAAACTTAACCCATTTTTTCAAGGACCTAAGCCTGGACCACCCTAACCCACTTACCTGGAATTACTGGGAAACGACCTGCAATATTAACCAAAAATTAACCAACAATACTTACCTGGACTTACACTCACTAATCACTTATCCCAACCTTATCCTGACCCCTTACCCTAAACTTAACCCATTTATCTAACCACCTAAACTTAACCCATTTATTTAATGACCTAAACTCAACCCATTTATTTAATGACCTAAACTTAACCCATGTATTTAATGACCCAATCCCAACCCTGGACCACCCTAACCCACTTACCTGGAATTACTGGGAACGACCTGCAAAACTAATAAAAAATTAACCAACAATACTTACCTGGACCTACACTCACTTATCCAACCCCATCCTGACCCCCAACCCTAAACGTAACCCATTTATTCAACTGACCTAGACCTACCCATTCTTTTAACCATCTTGACCCCTGACCACCATGACAATCTATGTCCACAATTTATGTTTTATTATTTTAGTTTTTATTATTTAATCCCGCATTAGCATTAAATTCAATCTATTTGTTTCGTATCAAGGTCCACCCTGATCCCTCCCAAAGGTTAACCCACATTCACACCCATGGCTCACATTCCCTGTCCACCATTGCACATCCATAAAATTATTCATCCTCCCTTCCTCCATCACCAGCTGTTCCACAACAGAAGACAGGTGTATCTCTCCCACACAGGTGGAGACCAGCCCCAATCATCCTACCAACCAATCCTGTAAAAAAAAATAAAAAACAACAAAATACCAGAGTATAACTGGACTCCAACACTCAGACCCATACGATACTCACCATACGCCTGCAATGGTCCACAGGGGACCCACTTGCACTATGGTCTGTCCACACGGGACCATAGAGCCCACAGCCGCAGTCCCCCCTGGGCCTGCGAGAGAGAGTGAGTCACTGGAGAGAGCCCACCTACCACCTATACTACACCTGGAACTCCAACCACACCGCCCAGCACGGATGGAGAAATAAGGCCCGTACACTTCCCGACTCCACAAGTTGGAGGAGGGATCCCATACATTTACCTAACCTCCCCAACCGTGCGCTATCGAGGCGGCCCACGCTCCTACGCAGACGTGATGAGGGAAGTTCCCCGTAGATCCCCACCCAGACCGATGTGATTTCTGCCCAGTGCTCTGAATGTCAAAGTGAAGAAATTCAATGAAGCGCGGGTAAACGGCGGGAGTAACTATGACTCTCTTAAGAAAGTGTACGCAGACGGAGTCAGTGGACAGTGTTGCCAATCACTGTTCATGTCATCCCTGGTCCAATAAGCTGCCCCCCCACTCTTGGAGGGGGGCTACAATGGCGTGAAGTGTGACTGATCCACAGCAGTCAAATAAATAAATAAACTCTTGATCCGTCTCGTGTCTTCTTCTCCTCGCCCCGGTCCTCCGGGGCAGGAGGTAACTTACCAGTGAGTTATCTCGAAATAGTCGCTCCCTAACCCGAGTGTATGCATGTCGTAGACCGGAACCTAACCATCTAACCAACTCTTTCTCCTCTAACCCTAACAATTCCTTTTTGAATAGATGGATCCACGGCCATCTGAGAGCGATGACATCCAGTTCATCATGTAACGTCTCATCTCCTTTCAGACTTCTGAACGGAGTGGGTCGTCTCCAGTACAGAGAGTCCGTTCCCTGAAGCCAGTGTGCCTTCACTAAGTTTGTCACAGACTTGCACAAGAGTCTTCGATGACATTTAGCCTTTTGACACGCTACGAAAAGAATGTAGAATAACCGACAGCGTGACTGTTGGAAATGTGCTCATATATATTCCACGTTAAAAGCACCATTGAATACCAGGTGTGGATAGTCCTTCCTCAAGTGGAGGAGTTCAAATATCTTGGAGTCTTGTTCACGAGTCACGAAAGATGAGATGAGATTGACAGGCGGGTCGGTGCAGCGTGTGCATGATGTGGTCGCTGTATCAGACCCGATGTGGTGAAGAGGGAGCTGAAGCTTAACCCTCCCTTCACCAAGGGTGATAAGCTTTGAGTAATACAAGGGTAGAACTGAGTTTCTTCCAAAGAGGCAGGAGCTCCCGAGAAGATGAGGAAAGACTCAGTCTCATGGGAAAAGGAAGGGCTCTGGAGTAGGGCCACTGCTTCTCTATTGGAGAAGAGCAAGCGAGGTGGCTCCGCAATCTGCTTCAGATGCTTCCTGAAGTCCTCTGAGAGGTTTCTCCAGTACATATTCCCCAATGGAGGTGATCCCAGGATGGACACTGTCTCTCAGCTGGTCGGGAAACCTCAGGTTCCCTGGATGTCCTGACAACAAATACGTAAGAAGAAAATAATGGATCGATGGATGGATGGATGGATGGATAGTCCATTTATAACAATTCATTATACCAGACTAGTATAGATATCAATTAACATACAAATACAGAAGGAGAAAATGCTGAGAAAGCCTTTCATGGTCCACTGATATTTAGGCGAGCAGCAACCAACCACGCTAGAAGATGACCAAGCACTAAGACGTGAGACGAGACCAGCTGGAAGGCCAACAGGTAAAGATGCTATTCTGGGAGCTTTGGAGGCCACTCTCCGGAGATCTGACCCATCCACGACAGCCCTGGGCGGGTGGTAACACCCACATCTGCCCTCAACACCGACGAGCCCTGGGGGAAGGCACAGCGGATTCCAAGGAAGGAGGAGTAAAAAAAAACAGGAAAAGGAAGCGCAAAAACGGGGAATGTACCAAAGAGTGGGAGCATTTTGGTTCAGGAGAAGGAAATAATAAAACACTTAAATTAGTGAAAAATGTAAAAGAATTTTTGTCAGATTGTTTGTTATTGGATTCACATATTATGTAAAGCCTACACTGCGGATTTTTGTATTCAGGATACATTGTTTTACAGACGCTGTATAGGCTGCAACCCGTTGACACCAGTACATATCAAAAATCCTTAATATTGCTATCAATTGTTGGTTTCATCAGCGCAAATGCCTGTGCAAAGATCAAATACATAATATTCTGCAATTATAGATGCCTCAATGAAGTCACAAAAGAAAAATACCTCTGGCATACTGCACTAGACTGGAGGATAATCACGACGCTGTTACAACTGCAGTGTTGTGAGGACGCTAGCAAGGGTGCCGTGACCCCAGTAAAGCCTGACCTCCTCATGGTCCCAGGCGCGCTGAAGTGCTGAGAGTCCAGTCCTGCTTCTCCTTCACAGAACACACAGCTCAGAGTCACAGACATGGCTGTCTGTCTTTGCACATTACAACTGTCAGACGAAGGCCGTTCACTTCCCTGCACAACCTAACACAACGCAATGTTCACAACACTGTTTTACCTCAATAATAACAGTTTATTGTGATATTACTCGATAGAACAAATTAACATAAATGGGCTGATTTGACAAGTAATAAGCAAAACCAAGGAGCCCTCGAGTACAAACATGCTGCTGTTCTGGCAAATCTAACAACGACTGTATAGTCTGCTGTGATCTGCACAACAATGATGGATTGGAGACATTTTGATATGACAATTAACACATGCAACAAGATTAATTAAATAATACACTCTGTAATGTTGCAAATTCAGCACCAGAGTAATATATACAGTCTTTGTTTCTTAGTCAGATTCCTCTCCTCTTCTTGACTGATAGTGATGTAACAACAAAAAGAGTATTGTTTGATAGTTGACAGAACAGAGGCTTTCTCCTGAATTTAATGGTCTAAATCACAGTAATTGAAAGTCTTACGTAGCAGCACCCCAAAAAAACCTCCACGTTCTTCCTTCTTTTGGCTTCAACACATGAATTCCACCCGACAAAAGCTTGAATGTCCTCAGATGGCGAAAAGACACAGAAAGACAGGTGCAATTACTAAAGCAAAGTACAGAAATAATACAATAACTGAAGAATCGAACCCATGTGAGGCAGTTTTGTCTGCACTGGTTACAGACGCTCGAGCGCTCACAGCTCTCTTGTTCAAAACTCCTTTGAAGTGAACTGGCTCCAAATCTGCAAAAAATAATCAAAATAATAAAATATAAACAAGGAGAAGTGGAATGCTTTGAAACTGAAAGCATACTGAATCTTGAAACTTCTATGCAATTTTGACCATGATCTTGTTTAGAATAAAAACAAGGTATGTACGACCTCTCAGCAGGGTCTGCTGTGGTTTGATGCCGATGTTAAAGAAAACCGCTGCGTATGAATCAGACCGTCCTTCTCTCACTCCTGTGGCAGCGCGAGAATGTTTTTTCTGGCGGCAACGGGACATTCACCACCAAACTGTCCCCCTGAAAAAAAAATTAGACCATTTTTGAATTGTTTGCTACACACATTTCTTATATGTGCACACAGCACAGTTTAAAGAGTATTACATCAGATTACAGCTAACATGATTTTACACAACTTATTTATTTCTTCTCACCATGTCCCGGTCAGAGTTGTAGAAGTCCCTCTGATTGGCCGCTTTTCCCTTCAATCCAAACAAATGCAACCTTTTGATTCAGCCACGCCACTCCAGTCCTCGAGCATGCTAGTTCATCTCCTTGTCAAAACATTTTTTATTGATAGTTGAGCAGTAGGCAGCCAGCATAATAGTATAGTAGTAGTAGTATAGTACCAAAGTGCTGAGTAGAACCCTCAGAACTGAGCCAGGATCCCCACAGTGTGAAGCTGTTGCAGGAAGTCGGCGTCCTCTAAACCGTGTAGAGTCAAAACAAAGGTATTGTGACCGCAGTGATCTACAGAAACAAGAACCAACATTAATGTAAGATCACTGTCTAAAGAGAAAAGGTGCCCCCCGAAACTCAGACCTGAAGCAACGTATTAATTGTATCGACTGCTGTCTGTTCTTTGAAGGTAACCATTTTGCCTTCAGCTATTTTGTATAATTTTGGCTTTTAAGCATGTGTTTCATGATGTACTCAAAATGGAAATGTTTGCAAACAAAGGCTGAACTACCATCTAGAAGATGGTTGCTACTAGAATGGAAGCCCCCATCACGACCATTTACCTGTCTCACCACAATTGTGTTTATGCACATTCCTTTGATCACCAACATGCATACACGGTGCTACGAGGGTTTGCTTTATGTTGATTAAGGTTTGTTTAGTTTGGTTCTGTGATTAGTAAGGGAATCCTCACTCTCACTGTATCTTCTGGACTCGCTATTTGTGTATTTTATATAAAAATAATGGTAAAAAAACTTTCACCGCGTGACTGAAACGGGCGTGTCGTCTCCTGGACCAGGGTCCTGAGCAGAGCCCTGTTCCACTGTGTCCGCCGTGCCCCCGGAGGATCACATAGGTCATTGCAGCGCTTTGCTTTGGACACTGCCTCACGCACGGCAGTCACGCCAGCGTCACACAAGAGCGAGCAACCTTTCCTGCCACGACCACCAGCGGATGAAGGAGAGGAGGTTTCGTCTGTGGAAAAAACGTTTCATAAACGATAATGAAAACATGGCTTCATATTAAATGTATATATTCTGTATAATTACAATCTCGAATATAAACCCGTAATATAATGTAATCCTGCACTTTTCTGTTTGCGGCCCCATCATATCATTCTGTGTTCACTATAATACAGTACTTACAACTGACCATAACAAGTTCTGGCTATTTTATGTGATGTGTGTAACAAAGTCAGTGTGCACAAACTGCTGCGTTGTGAGGGCTTGTGTCCGGGGAGCTGCTGGTTTTGACTCTGCTGTTTTGCTTTTTCAGCCGATCGACCACGCAATTGATTGCAGTTTCAGCTTTTAACCAACGTTTCGCCCACACCGTGGTCCTGCACAAAATCAACAAGACCCCCATTATAAAAGAGAGTTCCTGATGTTTGATTTTATAGGACGATTACTTGTTTATACTGGCTTTTCACAGTTCAAAGTGTCCATAGTGACTTACGGTGATAAACATTATACCAACATTAAGGGTCCGTGGTACCTAATGCATTTTTATTTTTGAAGGAAAAAAGGAAAATCAAAAAAAGCTATTTTGCAGTTTCAGGCACACAGCAGATAACAAAAATTACCATTTTTGTGTTGTTGTTGTTGCTTATATACAATATATAATACTATATATATATATAGATATATATTATAATAACCAGGATTTGGGAACTAAAAAATGCAATAAATTAACCTTTTTAATGTGTATTTAAACTTTTCGGCGTCATCGATTACCCAAGTGAAACAATTTGTTTACTTCAGCTATTCGCTGTAATTTAGTATACATTTTAATACAAAAATAGACCTCCTGTAGTTGTCCACAACACAAACATTCTGAGAAAACTAATCCCAGGAAATCCTGCATGTCCAGTGATTGGGATCGCGATTGCCCCTTCAGCTTTATAATTTCTGCTTTGTTTTGTGTCATGAGCAGAGGAATGAACACCTGCAGAGTCGCGGATCGCTGCAGTCTCTGTGAGGTCCATGGAGAATACAGAGGACAGTGTAATGTGTTCACTGACACTAAATAATATAAACATTATAGACAATAATCGGGCCTGAGAACTGTAGAAGCGTAAAATGTTTGTCCTCCATGGTCTTTTGCGCAGCTGTGTCCATAGACTGTATAACTTTGTCAGACCGACTCAACTGGACTGCTGAGCGAGAGACACCCGCGCACGTCCCCGCCGTTATGTCAGATTCAGTGAAAAATAGTATTTTATCCAGATCCCATTTAGCAGTGTAAATGAGCTTCCAAGAGTGCCGTTTATGATCATTTATATTCTGCAACATTATCCTAAAAGGAAAGAGTCTATTATTTCCTCTGTTTACCTTATCACTTCATACTTCGCCTTAATGTCTCCAGCCAGACATACATTTATTCATGAAATGCGCTGGAGAGACACATTGCCTTCTTTTGTTCTTTTATTTGTTATCATTTTTTGTTATCTATTTTTCTACAACAGAACACTAATGAAACGCACACACTCAAACGCCACACAAGCACGCCCATTCACACACGCACGCCCATTCACACACGCACGCCCATTCACAAACACACGCAAGCCCCGGGGGATTTCATCTCATAATCCTATACCCATTACCCTGAAATCATTATGCAGAGCTCTGCCGGGGTCTAAGCGCCAAATCTTAAACACATTTCATGCATGCAATTAATGTATTCTTGCATACATTTACTTCAGAGTTGTATGCACTAGTTCATGTAATGTCAGACTATTGCCAAATAGACAATTCTAATATAACTCTCCAGATCGAAATTCTTATTGATTAAATTGCATACTCCATCACCAAACATGTCTCCAAGGGAATTTACATTGCACCTGTGTAACAGATTTAATGATAAGAATGCCAGTCAATAAGGGATGTGCTATTGTCTCATCTAAAAATAAAACGCTATAATTGTATGAAAGCCCCGTGATAAAAACAATTTGGAATTGACAGTCTACCTGCAGCTCTGTTTGAGACTTTTGACATGCAGTGACTTTATCTTAATAATAAGCTCGTTCTCCAAAATACAAAATAAGTGACAAGGAAGTAACATTACTAATACTTTTGGCCGTGGCCGGTCACCCACAGATGTGTGCCTGATGTGCAGCAGGAGGTGGAGTGCACACAGAGTTATGTTTGCGTGGATCACTCCACAGGGGTGCGACGGGGAGAGCTCGTCAGACATCCACTCACCTTTACTAAATATGTGATGGCAGAACAAGGAGCACCCAGCAGGGCCTTCTACTGGTTCTGATGCAGAGTGCGACTGTGATAATGAGACTCCCACAGCGGCGCACACTGTGAAGCAGCGGACAGTGCACACTAAATTCCACATTTTTTTTAAAGGCAAAAAAAAGTTAATATATCTTGTTTTCTTTTTATTGTGTTGTTAATTGAGAAGAATTGAAGAATTTTACCTCACAGTAATTGTAAATCGAATAATTATAATTGTTTCATCCCTTGTAAATGAATAAAGAATAAATCCACCTTTGACCTTTGTCATAGAAGGCCAAATATGATTTGTAAATAACGGGTCCGAAGACACAGAAACAATATGTTACAAATATCAGCTATAGCCTGGATCAGGCAAGGCGGGAATGCTTGGGGCTGCCTAATGCCTTTTTTCATTTTTCCGCAAGCTCCGGAGGCTCTTTGGATTTTTTCACAGATTAACTGCAAGAGCTGATGCTCCTCAAACATGCTGGATGTGACCACTTTCTGTTATTCTTATCCTGTTTGTGCTTAGGGATAGAGGAAAAGTCTCACAGCACTCACAATAGAGAAAGGGCATATAATTTGTTTTAATGTCAGTATTTCAGAAAAGGTCTGTCCTTTTTGCGTAAATGAAACAATGTAGCCCTGAATTTGCTAACTGGCCAAAGTTAAAAGGCCGAAGTCCTAAAAGGTCCTAATGAGAATGGTTTTGTTAGGTAAAACTCTGTATCTCTCTTTATCTCTTGTCTGCAGGGGAGATGCCTCTGACTGGTTCAAATGTTGGTGTGCCTGCTCTTGTGGGGCTGGAGTATCCGGACCCGGGAGGTTCAGGCCTCAGCGTGCCTGTTCTGGGCTGTGAATGCATGCCCTTCTCTAGGAAAAGACGTCCGTTGGCTGGAACCATGATTAACCCTGATGGAAAGGGTGAAAAACAATAATGTTGGAATTAGTTAATCATCCAGATGCTTGATACTTTCTGATTGTAGGTGTTGAAGCGATCCGATATGGCAGTCGGACCATAGATCCAGCCACAGGGATTGTGGCACCGGTGGTTGGAGCCAGATTGGATATTAGCAGGAAGTCTGTGGTCCCGCTTACTGCCCCCCTCTGGCTCTCAATATCAGAGAAAACTGATAGTATTGCAGTAAGTATCACACTTGATAGTCTGGCTCTTTTTAACTAGACTAAGCCTTGTTCACACGGGACAAGAATGCTTCATTTCTGAATGAAAAAAAACATTAAACAAATGAGTCCACTACTCACCTAAGTCAG
Organism: Knipowitschia caucasica; assembly: GCA_964034765.1. Taxonomy (NCBI): domain Eukaryota; kingdom Metazoa; phylum Chordata; class Actinopteri; order Gobiiformes; family Gobiidae; genus Knipowitschia; species Knipowitschia caucasica. Next base: position 8,634,404 of record OZ035832.1, read on the forward strand.
TTTACATAATTTGAAACAGATCTGTGAAGCATTTTTACCCCAAATGAACCAGACATGGTCCAGTTGAACCAGACCAACTAATGTTTATGCGCCCTAAACGATGGCGCTACATGACGTTGTATGATCCACTAAGTGATGTATCTCTTGCTTTTTAGATGGAGGGATTGCAGAAGGAGGTCTGTGCTCGAAACACTTTCTGGCAGCAGCAGAAGTTAAAGGAGGAGGACGTTCTCTCTGATCTGGACTCATCACTTTCCCTCTGCGTTTCAAACACACAGTCTTATCAGGTCAATGGCAAGGAGCTTGGAAATTGAATTTTTGTTGTTTAAAAACAAACGTCTGGACTCTGTAAAGCTGCCATCTTGTACTTTTGCCCTTTGCGTAAGATATGATATAATTAATAAGTTTCAAAAAGCACTGCACAGCAATATAAACAAACAAAACATCCAGGAACCCAGATATAAAGTGGGAAGAACGTGGCATAATTTCTCTGGGGGAAAGAGATTTGTAGACACATTACAGCAAGAAGCTTTAACCATGTAAAGTAAAAACTAAATACATTTGAAAATCTAAAAAACTGATCTTATTTGAGCTTTATTTGTAAATGTGTATGTAAGTTGTAATTCAACTGTATTTGGTAAAATATTGGGTACATCAATTTCAAACCAACAAAATGGAACTATGTAATAAAAGCTAACAAGTTCTTGCATCTAAAACAGAGGCAAAAATGCATTAAGGCAGAACAATTCATTCATACACAAGGCAACTCAAAGTGCTGAACAAAACAAGAGAAAAAATAATCACTGTACATTAAAAATAATACATCTTTAGCTTTTTCTGACGGGAAAATGAAAAACGAGGACCACCCACCTGCAGCCAATCAGCTTTCAGCCCAAAGCCTCAAATAGCTCTCAGGGCTCTTACTCATAAAAGTATGCAAAATATAACATGATTTAGAAAATGTATATTCAAAAAAACCAGTAGTCTGATTTTTTTTTACCTAATCTTACTTTTATCCAAGGTTCTTTCTGTGAGGACAAACAACATAATTGCTGAGGGAATAAAGTGAGATATTCCAGCTTTCAGTTCACAAAAGAAACCAGTATAGACTGGTTTGTTGGAACTCAGGCTACATGGGGAACTCGCTCAAACATTATGCATAAGAAAAATGAAGTTTATATTCTCTATACAGTCACGAAACGTGTGTTTTCTACATGCAGTGGTCAGTGAGGCCGCTGAGGGAGGCCGCTGAGGAGCTGCAGGAGTCTTCACAGGCCGAAGCCCAGAGGAGAGCAGCGGTGTGCAGTCACTTGGCCCTGATCTTGCCACAACATGTGCATTACACCCTCATAAAAGGTTAGAAGAAGCACTAAGTAAAACATGTCAAAACGCCTGCTAAGTAAGTAAGTAAGTAATCTTCTTTTACATAGTGCCTTTCACAGACCAGAGTCACAAAGAGTCACAAAGAGTCACAGAATGGGCATTATCAGAATCAGAATTATGTTTATTGCCATGTAAATAACAGGAAGTCACAGACCAGGAAATTGCTTTCATTGCTTTCATGCTTGTGCAAACAAGTCAAGAGTAGAGACGGAATAAGGTATTTCTAAAGTATACAATATAGAACCACATATGTCCACTTTTGCTTTACCAAGTCACTGTTACTTGCACTAGAATACACAAAACTTTATACTTGCTTCTTATTATGCTAAAGGTTGAGATTCTATACTTCTTTATTAAGCTAAAGTCAGAGTTTTTGAGCTCATTATGATAAAGATAGACATTTTGTACTTGTTTCTTCTTCATGCTAGAGTTAGAAGTTTTTTATTTTGTTATTGTTCGTTCCCACTGTTCTAAAACTGGTGATGCAACACTGAAATTTCCCCACTGTGGGACGAAAAAAGGGTCTCTTAATCTGCTCTCATCAACTTTATACCATGGTTTTATGTGCTCAGGTGACGAGGAGGAATGGCTTGTTCACTGCGCTTGGCAATCGGCGCTTGAGTCTGCCTTCGACAAGCTTGAAGTGTGTTTAGAACAATTACAACAAGAACAAGAACGATACACAGCAAATGAAAATGAATGGACCATGTCTCACGCTTCACTGGTCAGAACGCTGATTTAACAGATCCCTTATGTAGTCATTTTGCTTCGTATTCTTCTAGCACATCAATGCACTCTAGCATTGACCCGTACTGTGTGAATCTTATTATCTACATGTGTTATATCACAAGGCTTTTCCTGTTCTTTCTCACAGGACAGAGAGAGACTGCGAGAGGTGTGGGAGCAGTGCTGTGCCAAACAAGCGGAGTTGGACTCTGCTGTTAATGCGGTGCACGTTGCCAGGTCCCTATCTAAGCTCCGTGCAGACACAGCTCAGGTCTGCACCACACAAATCATTATTTATCAGAAGCAACAGCATAAGACACTTGGAGCTGGCTTGTTAAAACACATTAACTCAACTAACTGGTTGTATTGCTTGCACGATCACCGGAACCTATGATTTTTGTTTCTAGGCTGTGCTCGCTGGGCATTTTTGGTATAAGGAATATGGTCTGGTGCAGTTTGATGGACACAGAGGAGCAATAAATGTCATGTCTATGGTCAGGGAGAAATCGCTTCCTTTGCTGGAGAGGCTCAGCCAGCTTCTGCAAGATAAACATTACACAGGCTTATCTCAGAACCCATGCAATAACAAACTGTCTGGTATGATACACCAGCTACATCGAATATCTATAAGGAATATTTATATTTTCTTGGTGAGAGCACTGAAATCACTATATCATGAATGACTTTTTTCATTATTTAGATTTGCAAACAAAACAAAGCTATGGGATGGAAATAGCATCAAGAGTTTGGACCGAATCTGTCCCTGCGGTTGTGCAAGGTTTGTGGATTTGAACTATATATTACAATATGCTTAAACATGTATGTTTACTATAATCATGATAATATGAGATAGTAATATACAATCCTGGCTTTTTTGAGAGAGACCTTCACAAACAATGCATTCTGGGATGGACTCAAACATGGACTTTCTGCATGATTATATTTCAATTGCAAAATCTGTGGCTGTGTTTCAAATGTATTTCCTTATCTGCTTCTTTCCTTGTCTAACCTTTTCCCCTACACAATTTGGTTAAGGTTAGGGCTTTGAAAATGTTATGCTAATCTGGGCCTAGCAGAAAGGAGATAGGACAGGATCAAGGCTTTCTCCTCTCCTTCTCTGAGTCCTCCCACATATCCTGTTGAGAAATGGCAGAATTGGGGATGAAGGAAGAGTAATGGAAGCCCAATGACACCTGTGTATTTTACAGAACAATACTGGACAAACATGCTATGTTTAAGTATGTTCAATTCATTCAGTAGATGAATACATTCAAATTATTATTCATCCCAGTAGGAAATTCCTCCCAATCTCAGAGAGAACGTGTCAAAGCTCAATCCCAAGACACTGGTTTGGAGATGAGTTCTGGTCCAAGCCGCCCTTCTCAAAGACACACACTATCTTCTGGGCTTCAGTCGCTAGGTAAGACTTTTGTGAGTGAAAAAAACTCCTATGACATTTAAGAGTGTTTTGAGCCTGTGGGCAAGACACTTCCCCCGCACGGCTGTGTAATACTGTACTAGCATAAAGACATACTTACATGCAAAAACCAGATCCCGTCAGACCCTTGAAGCTGCACAGGACAGGGCCTGGTTAGTAGTGTGATGGGAGACCTCTGGGGACACCAGGTGCCACTGTGGGGTAGCTGTGGTTGTAAAGTGCCAAACTATTGTTGTGGCCTTTGGGCAAGACACTACACCCACATTGCCTAGAATGAGTCTGGTGTGTGAGTGAATGGTTGGTGGTGGTCTAAGGGACAGATGGCACAGGTAATGGTTTCCTCACTTCTGTCAGTGTGCCCCAGGGCAGCTGTGGCAATGACACGTCTTTGAGTCTCCTGAAATCACTCTATAAAATCAATGTTTTATTATTTATATTATATAAAATAATTCAATTTCCTTTTTTGTAGAGAGCCAAACAAAGAAAGAGCAAGATATCTCTGTTCCGTTCATTTCAGGTAATTTGAAATAAATTTGTGCCACATCCTCTAGGCAGGGCTGACTTTTCCATTTCTTTCCTTTTCCCTTGTGGCCCAGGGGAAGCGTGGGGCAGGCTGTTGGAGCAGTCACCCCTGTTTCACTTGCTGAAGGAGGTGGAGCTCCAGATGAAGACGTGGGCCTGTGGGACAGGTCTTGTAAGAGGAGATCATCTCGGTGGGCTGGTCATTGTTATCTAATTATATATTTAATTTTCTGCATACCAATGTTCTTCCTCCCAACACTAACAACACTCAAATGTTTCTTTTGTCAAACATTCAGCAGAACGCGTCAAAGTTAACATTCTCTCTAAAACTTTCACACACATAAAGATTTTGTTTACTACTGTTACTTGACTCTTTCTAACTTTAAAGACGTTAACGAAGTCCATGTGGTTGCCATTCTGAGTTCATTTAAATGACTTTCAGATGCCCAGCCGGAATCTGGAAGTCTTACACTTACAAAACCTACAGTACAACATGATTTTCTTTATTTCTTTGATTTTGTTTACAGAACAGGGAAAGCCCTTTGTGGATGTCCTGGATGCCCAATGGGAATGTGAAGGGGAGCTGATCCCTATTTGGGCCTCAAGCCTAAATCCCAGAGAATATTTGGTCTATCAGCATGGCCTTTTTCTCATGCAGACCTTGAACAGTCAACAACTGGTTAGTGTCACTTTTGTTTTTCAATTTTGCATGTATTGTTTGGTAAATTACATGCAAAAAGGCATGCAATGCAATGGTCTAATAATAAAGTATAATTGGGGCATCAGCCCTAATTTTATGTTATGTAGGAATGTCATGAATGCTGTGGACAAACCTATGTACACTGATAAATTGTACCAATTCTTAAAAATGATATTTTACTGAGTAATATTTTACAGCAAATATTAAACACCTATTGGTTTTCACAGACCCCTGTTGTTACCCTGGAAATAACAAGCAGTCTTCCTGCCAACAACTACGTCGACAATGCTTTCCGAAACTCCTTCTTTTACCAGGTATTTTCATTATACTCAAAATACAACACAACATATTGTAATAAATGAGACATTGCAAAAAGTTTGAAAACTTTCGTCTCCTCTCTCTGCATGTTTTGAGATTCTGACATCTGTTATTGTTTATGATCAAAGCCAACTCGAGTTGTGCAACTCTTCCACTGCTGTTGCACATATGGTCACTCACTGTTCAAAATTCTCTTTTTATTTAAGTGTTTTCATTTTAGATGTAATCATGTTGAACATGTAATAAGAGCCGCTTGAATATTGTCAAAAAAAAGCACAACATACAAAAACACACAAGTTAAGATTCAGTAAATGAACCTTGCCCAAGGAAACAATGGTATTATATATACTGTGGGGTAAAGGCATCTGAGCTGGTGACATGTCGGTACTTGGTATAAACAGTTGGAAACCTCATCTCATGAACATTTTATCAACATGTTCTCATGGGAGGAAGCAGAGGAGACACTCTTTGTCCGTCGCCAGAGGTTACAATCTGTGGGTGGGTTTTCTCTACTGCTGCTCCACTGTCTCTGCCACATCAGCCTCAGCGACATGTCCTCAGATGGCAGCCCAGCCTTCCAAAGGCTTTTCTTTAAGGTACATTTCAGCACAAGTGCATCTTTGCTTAGTGTAATGATATTGCTGTTCTGTGTAGGTCCTTCAGGCGGCCCTTGGAGAGCTGTTTCAGGCCCGTCTGAATGCGCGCCCCTTAGGGCTGGACAAAGGGGCCCATTCAAGGGATATTAAGGGAACTCTGTGGAAATCTCCAGCTGACTCTCTGCAGCACAGTCCAGGCAGAAGCCTGTTATCACAAGATGTAAGTTATGAAGGCTTTCTTCTGTGTGTCTCTCATTGGCCTACATTTGTGTCTCTCATTGGCCTACATGCGTTTTCTTTGTGCTTGAATTATTCTGTTGTTTGTGGTGTTTGACAGGTCAGGGAACTCCTGAGGAAGCATTATGAGACGTCAGTCTTCACGCAGGTTGAGGAGCAGCTAAAGCACCAAATACCACTTTCCAAAGACTGATGTTTTTGTTCACTCTACAGGTATTCAGTGTCTAATTTTTGTCTGTCTGCGTATTATATGACTAAATCAATGTAACAGTAAATCAATGTTGATTTGGTTAAAAAAAAGATATTTATTAAACCAATACATGATAATGTGATCATCTTTAACAAGTAACAATAAATGGGCAAAAACAATACAAATGTTAGTGCTGTTGAAGTATACGTATACAAGGAACATGTGGCGGCAGTCTGTGGCTGGGGGGTCGTCTGCGGTGGAAAAAGAGGAAAACTTTGCCACATTCCTCAAACGCCAATGTCCCTTCCTCATTTGTGTCCCACTCCACTGGCCCACAAGGCAATGAGGATGACCAAGAAGACCATTCCACACACAAGGCCAATCACATTCAGAATTTTTGCTGTCCTTGAGGCATCTTTTGCCATGATTTGATCTCCTTCAGAATTTGCATTCTGTGCCTAGAACATGATTAAAAAGCATTGATCCAAGAGTGAAAAAAGAACGATTACACTCTATTTTATTATTATTTACACACGCACTCATACACACACCTACACACACACACCCCACACACACTACTAAAAGCAATGGCTCACAAAGGCTTACCCTGCAGGAGCAAACGATGGCTGCAATCCCTAAAGGTAAACAACAACATAAGGTGCTGAAAATTGACCATCCGAGGTAGGTCGGGATGACTCTGCGAGTTTGGCCTGCTTCCATGGTGGATGTAATGATCTGATAACGGGATTTGCGGGGCTGTCAAGCTTTGGTAACATGAGTGAAAAACTTTAGTGGATGGCCATTCCCTTATGAGTGTAAGGGGCGTGTCTGGTTCAAGCCCTACTCCTCCCAAGTTGGGATGATCAAGACAGTGGAACCAAAAAGCATCAATGCAGTAGTTTGTCTTTGCACAACAGAGCCAAGTGGTGTTGGCTGAGACAGGAAAAGGACATCAAGCACATTCCACTCGTCTGGTCTTCAGATTTAGGTTGTAACCTAAATCTGTACAAATGGTTGTAGCAGATGCGACCGCGGTGAAGTTAGTTTGAAGTTGGATATCCGACAGACATTCGCCGCAACATTTAAGTGCACCCGTACTACACACAGTACGGTAAACACGCGGAGACATGTACGCTGGTCTAATATTTACATATAAAAAATAATTAAAAATACTTACAACATTTTAATGATAAAATAAGAGGTGTACCCCCTGTATCTAGTGGATGACTATGATCCTAAACTGATTTGGAGTCAATAGATCACATGACCTGGAAGCTATTGAACTAAAATGCTAATATTTGCCTTTACAAATTCATTAAAAATACTTTAAAAAACTTAAATGACAAAAGAAGAGGTGTACCCCCTACAGCTAGGGAGGACTATGATCCTGACCTGATTTGGAGTCAATTGATCACATGACCTGGAAGCTATTGAGCTAAAATGCTAAATTTGCCTTTATAAAATCATTAAAAATACTTACAAAAACTTAAATGAGAAAAGAAGAGGTGTACCCCTGCAGCTAGTGGAGGCTATGATCCTGACGATTTGGAGTCAATAGGTCACATGACCTGGAAGCTATTGAGCTAAAATGCTAATATTTACATATAAAAATTCATTAAAAATACTTAAAAAAATTAAATGACAAAATAAGAGGTGTACCCTTTGCAGCTAGGGCAGGACTATGATCCTGACCTGATTTGGAGTCAATAGGTCACATGACCTGGAAGCTATTGAGCTAAAATGCTAATATTTGCCTTTAAAAATTCATTAAAAATACTTAAATGACAAAAAAGAGGTGTACCCCCTGCAGCTAGTGGAGGACTATGATCCTGACCTGATTTGGAGTCAATAGGTCACATGACCTGGAAGCTATTGAGCTAAAATGCTAATATCTGTGAAGGTAAAAATGGTCACAAATAAGCAAAAAGCCCCATGGATAAAAGCAGGCCCGGTCAGGGCACAGAAGCAAGAGTGCCGGAGAGCAGAGAGAAAGTGGAGAAAGTCCAACCTCCAGGGTGATTATAAACTCTTAAAAGAGAAGTTGTGTGAGTTTAACAGAGTACTACGTAGAACAAGAGAATTATACTTTTCTGAAACTATTGAAGGCTGCAGCAACAATCTGCGTGTTCTATTTTCAACAATCAATAGATTAACGAACCCCCCTGTTGAGTTGCCATTAGAACACTACTCCAAATCCAGGTGTAATGAGTTTGCACAGTTCTTCAGAGACAAGGTTCAGGGTATCAGAAATGCCATCACCTCTACAACACAAGTAACAATGCAACATCCAGTGAGGCTTTGTGAGCTAGCTCAATTTGCACCTGTCAATGATGAAACTGTTAAAAAGATAATCACAGGTCTTAGTTCCTCTACCTGCAGTCTGGATGTACTACCTCCTATATTTCTGAAGTCTGTTATGTGTGGTCTATTACCCTCATTGACACAAATAGTAAACATGTCTTTTTTATCTGGAACATTTCCAATGGCCCTGAAAAAGGCAGTCATCAGGCCCCTCCTAAAAAAGAGCAGTTTGGATGCTACGGTACTTGAAAATTACCGTCCCATCTCAAATCTGCCTTTCATGGGAAAAATTCTTGAAAAAGTTGCCTACCAACAACTTACTGAATTTTTAATATCTAATGACTCATTTGACATGTTCCAGTCTGGCTTTAGACCACACCACAGTACTGAGACCGCTCTAGTCAAGGTAACAAATGATATTCGGCTTAACACTGATGCAGGAAAAGTCTCTGTTTTAGTCATGTTACATCTGAGTGCCGCTTTCGACACCGTTGACCATGAGATTCTCATGCAGAGACTGGAGGACTGGTTGGTGGTGTTGCTGGTACCGCCCTAAGCTGGTTTAGGTCCTATCTAGAAGAAAGGAAGTATTGTGTGGAGATTGGAGACTATGTCTCAGATAATATGGCCCTGACCTGCGGAGTGCCACAGGGGTCGATTCTGGGACCTCTCCTGTTCAATATTTACATGCTGCCATTAGGTCAGTTAATTCAAAGTATGAAAGTGTCCTACCACAATTACGCTGATGACACTCAGATCTATGTCTCACTGACTGCAGGAGAGCATGGACCAGTGGACTCACTCCTTCGCTGTATCCAGCGGATCAGTGAGTGGATGCAATGAAATTTTCTCCAGCTAAATGCAGACAAGACCGAAATGATTGTCTTTGGTCCCGAGAAACAAAGAGAGACCGTCATTTGTCACCTTCAGTCTCTCTCCCTGGGGCCTTTAAATAAGGTCAGAAATCTGGGAGTAATAATGGACTCTGACTTAAACTTCAATAGCCACATTGGATCGGTAACATCAGCAGCTTTTTATCATCTGAAAAATATTGCCAAAATTAAAAATATTGTGTCCAGGGCAGACTTGGAGATTCTTATCCATTCTTTTGTTTCCAGTAGGCTGGATTACTGCAATGGCCTGCTCACAGGTATCTCCAAACATGCAGTAAAACAGCTGCAGCATATTCAAAATGCTGCAGCCCGAGTCCTGACTAGAACCAGGAAGTACGACCACATTAGTCCGGTCCTCAGGTCTCTGCACTGGCTTCCCGTGGCCCAGAGGATAGACTTTAAAGCAGCTCTCCTGGTGTACAAGTCTCTCCATGGCCTTGCACCAAAGTACATCCATGATATGCTAGTCCCATATGAACCAGCCCGGACTCTGAGGAGCGCAGGGACGGGACTCCTGTTAGTGCCCAGAGTCAGGACTAGACAGGGGGAGGCTGCTTTTCAGATTTATGCAGCTAAAGTCTGGAACAGTCTTCCTGAGGATGTGAGACTGGCTGCCTCTCTGTCAATGTTCAAATCCATGTTAAAGACTTTTCTTTTTTCCTGTGCATACAACTAGAGAATTTTATCTTTTTAACACACCTTGTTATTTATTGTTGTAACTTTTTGTGTTTTTAACTATTTTATTGTTTTTAATTACTTGTGTGATTCTTATGTTTTTAAATTACTTATGTGATTTTAATGCTTTTTAATTACATATGTGTTTTTAATTGTATTTTAATGGTGATGATTTGTGCATTGTGTGGTGTGGACTGTGAGGCGCTTTGTGTTGCCCTGTGCAGGAAAAGCGCCCTATAAATAAAATTGATTGATTGATTGATTGATGCTGAGTAAGACAGGTGGGACAGTATGGAGAAAAGCACCCAGCACAAGATAAATTAATGATAATCAATATAAAATAAAATAAAATTTACATAAATAAATCTAATAGAACAACAAATCACTAACTCTAGCCATATAAAATCAGTGAAAATCTCTATATTTAGGCTTAAAATGATAAAGAATCTGAAATCTCTAAGCATATGGAGAACAAGACTTAACTAGGTTATTGAGAGTCAAAGTGTTGTTTGTTTTGGACCAAAATCTCAGCAGCACAGTCTTCCAGCCCCTGTTTGTCCATCTGTCTTTTCAAACCATCCTTCATACATGTATTTATAGGAAGGGCCTGCATGCTGAGGCCTCGGTGCGAGAGTGCAGGAGGCTGTCGAGTCAAGCCACGTGAAGTCAGACGGTGAATTGACAATTGCTTGCTGTACGGCTGCCCGGTCGCCCTGGTGGAGTCCTCTGAGAGTGGGGGTTGCATCATGATCTCTCAGACATCTGACGATCGTGAAGTCGAGAGCAAACTTTCACCATTGGGCTGCAAACGTGACTCATCGCAGAATTTTGTTTTCTTATGTCCAAACAAAAAGGCACAAAGGCAAAGCTCTCTGAATTCCTCCACTCAGGACTGGGCTTTTTTCTGGTTATTCTCTTTCTAGTTTCCTCCCTGGTCACCTCTCCTGGGTCTCTCTCTGGTCACTCTGCTCTGGTCTCTCTATGATCTGTCCCCTGGTCAATCTCTCTGTTTGCTATGGTCCTCTCTATGTTCTCTCTGGTCCTGTCTCGATCTCTCTCTGGTCTCACTCTGGTCCCTCTCTCTAGTCCTCTCTCTAGTCACTCTCTCGGCTCTCGTCTGTCTCGCTATGGTTTCTCTATGGTAGCTCTCGGAGCTACAGGATTTAATTTTTACATAAAGAGTCAATAGGAGGCAGAGTTAAAACTTCTCTATTGGGGGCTCATAGAGGTAGTAGGTTAGCATCGTCCGCTGTATGCGAGTCTATGGTCCTTTCACTGTTTACACCCCTGGCTCACAGGTGCAACAGAAGGACAACAGAACAGCGTAATCGGCCCCCCTTGAACTTTTCAACATTACCCACATTTCAGGCTTCAAACATAAAGAATATAAAAATATTTTTTTTTTGTCAAGAATCACACAAGTGGGACACCATCGTGAAGTAGAAAACGAAATGAATTGGATACATTTAAACTTTTTTAACAAATAAAAAACTGAAAAAGTGGTGTGCAATATTATTCGGCCCCCTTGCGCTAATACTATGTAGCGCCACCTTTTGCTGCAATTACTGCAGCAAGTCGCTTGGGGTATGTCTCTATCAGTTTAGCACATTGAAGAGACTGAATTCTTTCCATTCTTCCTTGCAATACAGCTCAAGCGCATTGAGGTTGGATGAGACGTATTGTGAACACATGTTCAGCTCTTATCCACAGATCCTCGATTGGATTCAGGTCTGGAACTTTGACTAGGCCATTCTAACACCTGGACGTCTATTTGGGAAATCTTTGAATTTAGATTTGGGCTTTATGTTTTGGATCATTTGTCCCTGTTGGAAGATAAATCCCGACCAAGTCTTAGGTCTTTTTGCAGACGCCAACAGTTTTTCTTCAGAATGGTCCCTGTATTAGGCCTCCATCTACTCTTCCCTGTCCCTGCGAAGAAAAGCAGGCCCCAAACCATAAGCTGCCACCACCATGTTTGACATGGGGATGGTGTGTTCAGGGTGATGAGCTGTGTTGCTTTTTATCGCCAAACATATCGTTTTGCATTGTGGCCAAAAAGTTTGATTCTTCCACATGTTTGGTGTGTCTCCCAGGTGGCTTGTGGCAACTTTTAACAAGACTATTTATGGATCATCTTTGAGAAATGGCTTTCTTCTGCCACTCTTCCATAAAGGCCAGATTTGTGCAGTGCACACTGATTGTTGTCCTATGGACAGACTCTCCCCACCATCAGCTGTAGTTATCGAAGTTCATCCAGAAAATGATCATTGGCCTCTTGCTCCATCTCTGATCCGTTCTTCCTCCTTGTTTGAGATAAAGTTTGGAGGGACAGCCGGGCTTGGTAGAATTTACAGTGGTCTGATACTCCTCCATTTCAATATAATTGCTTGCACAATGCGCCTTGAGATGTTTAACTTGGGAAATCTTTTTGTCTCAAAATCCGGCTTAAACTTCCCACAACAGTATCTCGGACCTGCCTGGTGTGTTTCCTTTTTCTTCATGGTCTCTCTGCGCTTTAAACAGAACACCTAGACGATCAAGGAGCAGGGTGCAATTATACGGAGACTTTTTTACACACAGTACACAACTATTTATTCATCATCAGGCATTTATGACAACATTGGATCATTCAAAGATCCTCACTGAACTTCTGACTGAGATTTGCTGCACTGAAAGTAAGGAGGGCCGAAATAATATTGCACGCCCAACTTTTTTAGTTTTTTATTTGTTATAAAAGTTTAAATTATCCAATACATTTCGTTCCACTTCACGATCGTGTCCCCTTGTGTGTTGATTCATGACAAAAAATTACAGAATTAAATTAAATCTGAATTAAAATAAATTCAGAGGACTGAACAAAACCATTGAAAACTCCAACACAGGTCAAGAAACACAGTTAAAACACATTAAAGAATATAGTCAACAATGTTGATAAATGTCCATACATGTTTAGAATGTAAAAGTGTCCTGGATTATCACCACAGTCCCGTCTTGTTGGACACTAACTGTATCAACACCCTCCATGCATCGGCAAGGAAAAACTCAAAACCAGTAGTAAGTCATTTTATTTATATAACTCATTTCACAGACCAGAGTACATAAAGCGCTTTACACTTGTGGACATTATCTCTCATCTCCACAGAGATGGGAGCGGTATCAGGAGAGCGCATGCCCTGCTATTGTTCAATTTTTAGTGGTAGGGGAACCCGGGAGCACCCGGAGGAAACCGACGCAGACACGGGGAGAAACATGTAAACCTGCTCTGGGAAATGTATAGTTTGAGAATTCTAGAAGGTTAAAGTCCCCCCCTACATTTTGACAAAAAATGCTGTTGTTGCCTCATGTTTGCCAATTCCTCTATAAAAGTTAAAATCATTACCGGTCCACGTCGCCCTCACCCCTCTTAACGCCCCCACCCCCTCCCCCCACTCTGAGCTCGGCAATTATATGTAAAAGCGCTCTTTGTGCCCGCTGCCTCTGTCTGATGTGGAAACGTTTGAAGCGTGTGTAAAGGACCTCCTTTCTGAGCGCTTCACAAGGAGAGCAGCCCCGACTCCAGGTCAAGGCCGCTGCCAGCCGGGGGCCCCCTCAATCACCTCAGACAGATGCAGGGGCCCCGGGAGCTGGTGCTGAAAGCCTCTTCACGCGCAACACGAGGCCCAAAGGCAATGACGAAAGTAAACAAAAGCACATTATGTCTCACACTTTCACTCTGGGCCAAACACTGAGGCCGTTCATGGCGCCATCACACGGGGCACTGTGGTTTCAAAGGAGCTTTCTACTTATGGCAAATTTCCTCCGCGTCCTGACAGCGTCCCCGTTAGAAACACTGAAGCATCAGGACATTTGGTTTAGTTAAGTTCCAGGCCTGAAAACCGTTCTTGGTTAGCTGGGCATATGACCAACTGTTTTACCATTATTATTATTATTTGATTTCACATTGTGTGCTATAAGGGTTTTGTTTTAGGATCCATCATTACACCATAAACAGACAAGGGAGAGCGGTGTATAGCAATGAACAGACTCAGTTGAAGTCCAATTGGCAACATACAAACACACACAATAAACATTTCTTTCTTCAATTTAAGGACTATAAGAAAAAACCACGTCTGTGAACCTTTCATTGAAATCTCTGTCTGACAGGATACTATATAAGTACTATATAACTGTACTTGTATTCCGGTAAATAATGACATTTCTGGGTGGGTAAAGCTGGAGTGGAATCTCTTTAAGGTGCAATAAGGATGTGCCAAAAGCTGTGAAAAGTACAGTTATGTTTTCCATATTGCAGTCCAGGTCCCAACTCCCACTTTTATTGAAAGACAAGACATGGTAAGAACGTTTTTTTTTCCGTCACACACAGTTCTACCGAGCGAATGTCGCAGTTTAGCACGTTTCCAACCAAAATCAAAACACCCGAATCTTGCTTCACCCTCGTCGTGATCCGTGAACCTGTTCCGTGAAGAAAGTTGTCTCTCACTTCCTCAAAACTTTTTCTTACACATTTTTAGCTCGCCATGCAGCCCAGATTTGAAGCCTGATTGCACCATCCTCTTTCCCACTAAAACTCATTTCTCAGTAATATTACTCAACAACTTCTTTCGTTGACCTTGTTTTCCCACATTTTTCACCACTAAAATCTCTTGTCCTCCCATTGAACGTGTTCTGTAGCATTGCCCCGTTTGACCTGTGCTGAAAGAGTTCCATAGTCAGCAGTTGAATGCGTGTTTGAACATCCCTCGTCCGAATTCGCAGAGGCAGTGAGTGAAAGCATGATGGCTTGACCCCCTTTCCATTATAGATAACATTATAAGTTAACCATGGAAACGTCACAATCTTCAATGCGGCATTCGGGTCCTAGCGTTGACAACCTCGCATTGAGAATGGGTTTTGCCGTTGCAAGTGAAAGTTATTTGTAAGTTATTGTTGAGATTAAGTAAGTAAATAAGTGGCAGCACAGTGGCTGAGTGGATGACACGCTCGCTTCTCCAGCAAGAAGGTCCTGGGTTCGAATCCCCTCGAACAGGGCCTTCTAAATGTGAGTTTGCATGTGGAGTTTGCATGTTCTGTCTGCTAGGTTTCCTCCGGGAACTCCGGTTTCCCTCCTCTAAAAACCTGTAAAATAGTTCTGCATGCCCTCCTGTTTGGCGACCTCGCTCCCATCTCTGTGTGGATGAGAGGGACAAGTGCCCATAATAACAATGTAAACCGCTTTGAGACTCCTTCTGTGAAAGGCAGTATATAAATAAAGATCACATTACTTTACTTACTTTAAGTAGAATTCATCTTTATTCATATAGCGCCTTTCACAGATCAGAGTCACAAAGCGCTTTACAATTGTTGTGGGCATTTTTCCTTTCGCTCCACACAGAGATGGGATGCAGGGTCGCCAAACGGGAGCGCATCCAGACATGGATTGTACATGTTTTTAATTTAGGTGGTAGGGGAAACCGGATGCCACCTGGATGAAACCTACGCAGACCACGGGGAGAACATTCAAACTCCACACAGAAAGCCTGAGTGGAATTACATGCTACATCTTTTTGTGGAAGGGGGGAAACTGGTGACGAACAAAGTTAGAAACTATTCACCCGCTGTCACGATGTCTGTTCTCGTGGCGTGATGATGGGAACCCTGAACCTGCTCCTGTGATCTGGTCTTCCTGCAATCCTGCACCAGTCCACCCAGCAAGACCCAGAGAGAGACCTGGCAGACACAGAAGTAGAGACCAGACAGACCAGAGAGAGACGCAACAAGCTGACTATAGAGAGACCCAGGCAGACCATAAGAGAGACTGAGACAGCCAGAGGAGACCAGGCAGAACAGAGAAGACCAGACAGACCAGAGACAGACCACAGACCAGAGAGAAAACCAGACAGACCAGAGACAGACCCAGGCAGACCAGAGGAGACCAGGACAGACCGGAGAGAGACCAGCAGACCATGAGAGAGACCAGGGCAGACCAGAGAGACACTAGACAGGAACCAGAGACCAGACCAAGAGAGAGACCGGACAAATAGAAAGAGACCAGACAAACCAGAATCAAGCAGACTAAGAGAGACCAACCAGACTAGAGAGAGACCAGGCAGACCAGAGGATAGCAGACAGTCCAAGAGAGACCCAACAAACCAAGAGAGACCATATAAACAGAGTAAAAAAAAGCAAAAAAAACAAGCACATTTATTTTTCTTCAGTTATATATTTTTTGATCTTTTGAACAATAATTGAAACTCAACAGACAGATAACAGAATCAAATCATCCACTCTTCTACTGTGTCCTTCACCTGTGATCACAAGCTGCTGTCAGAAGTTGAGAAAAGCTCACAATGCATTTATCCACTGGCGAACTATGGTGCCATATTGAACTTTGCCTTTCAGGGGTTTCTGTGCGCGGCCTGGCTGGTCTGGGTGGGCCCTCCGGCAATGTTGTTGCGGTAGATTTGCGGCTCGTTTGACTCGGGCAGCGAGGCCGTTGTTAGCCGACTCCACCAGAACCCAGCTCCTTGGGTCATGCGCTGATCGAGGCATTTGTGCCCAAAGAGGGACACTGACAACCCCATAAAAAAGGAATCGATCGAAAAGTGCTGTTTAGGACAATTTGCCTTCGTAAAAGCATATAATACGGTGTCAACCTCCCAAGTAGATGTAAAAACTATTAAAGTCATATTCCCTCAAAGGGGATATCTGCAACTGAAAAGGCCGAAGTGGACGATGCCAAACCCCTTTAGTTATTCGCTTCATTTGGACTCTACATCAAGCAAGCGGGTTAGCATAAACCATCTGTATACTGTCTAAGTTAGCGTTGTCCATCTGTAATAACATACAGTCCAAATGGCTTTACCTGAGCCCACTCTTTGTTCTCTCTGCTTCGGCGCCAGAGATCGAAGGCCACAGAGGTGACACCAAGGCTTTTAGTCCCGGGCCCGAGTCTGTGAGGGATGAGATGATGAGAGAAAACTGTCAATCAGAAGATCAATACAATACTATACAATATATTCTTGTATAGCCCTAAATCACAACAGTAGTCCATCTCAGAGGACATAACAAAACCATTGACAATCATCTATACACATCAGAGAAATCAACAGATACAAAAAAAAATATAGAGACATCCAACCAACTCCATTTTTCTGTCCCCTTAATCCATTCCTGGGTCGGGTGAGGTGGCAGTCTAGAGATGCACCCAGTACACGGAGCACCATCCAAAATCCTACAATGCCAGACAAATTAAGGAGAACACCTACAGGAAAATGCAACAGCACACAGTTTCTTCTGACTATTAAAGCCACCCTGTGTATTGTTTACAGTTGCGCATATGAAAAAACATTAACTACGAAAAAATGGTGACCTTTTTATTTGAATATTGCCTCCACCAATGTTTATGTAATTGGTTTTCATAAGCCAGTAGAGCGGAGTCCTCCTCGTGTCAATGTACATCTTGAAATGCCGTGGAGGATAGGGACAAAAAAGGATGCGAGAACACACAATTTTTTGTTTACTACAGCTAGCTGAATTGTTGCTTTCCAACGTCCTTCACAAGTTGGAAGAAGGAACCAAAGATGAGTCATACAGCAAAAATGACAACATCAGCCAACCACACGCAAGAAGACAAGTAAACACAACAGGAGGCACAATGTGAATGTTAGTACAACTTACACTGAACAATACGAAAACTTTTTCCACACTGACAAACTGAGAACAGGTAAAGAACTCCAACAACACAGCCTCAGGAAAAGTTTGTGTAAGCCCTCAGTCGCACAGGGATTAGTCAATGCAAAGGAAGGTTTCTCACCCATCAACTGTAGAATGAATCTTCATACAGTAGCAGGCTGACTGTGCCAACGGCGTACCGGGCAATGCCCGAAGGGCCGATGCCCATATTTGGGCGTCTGTCTGCCACATACAAACAACATGTGTTTTGTAGAAAAGTGTAAATCCCGTTGAGAAATGTTGAGGAGCGCGAGTGTCCCGCGGGGCACTGCTGTATTACTCGAAGACGGGATTCCACCACCTCAGCCCGCAGGGTTTCCGCATCCAGACGGCTCTGAGTCTTGACGCGGGAAACCCGCTTCACCGGGACCGCTCACCAACACAACGGCGAGGCGTAGCCGCACGTGACCATTTACCCAAGACCCATAAACGCGCACAGAACCAGCGTTGTCTTTTCGTAATTTGTGCACCAATCAACCACACCCGCTGCAGATAAACAGTCCGCGTCTCCCTCTCCTCGTAAAAAAAAGCCATTCCATTGCATTAAAAAGTCTCATCTTTGAGCCCCAAAATAAAATGGGGTGTGATCAGCATTAAACGATTTAGAGCCACCAATGCTGACAATATGCATTTCAGAATTTTTTATTTACCAATTCTCATCCCTGTAAACAAACAATATTGTCTGTGCCCACTCCTCCCTCTGAGCATGTTATTACTACTCTGTTTAATGTAGACTATTGAACTATTGTACCTGATCCTCTAACAGTATTTGCTTACCACATACTGTATAACCAGGTCGGCAAACCTTTAGTTCCCTATTGTGGCTCCTGGACCCTTTTCAAAAATGTCTGAAAATGGAGTGTGAGGCTATATTTTATTTCTAGTTTTCAATGTGGTTTCTGTAGGGGGAAAAACATTCTTTAACGTTTTTCAATGCTGCAAAAAAAAAACTTGTAATAGTAATAGTCAATTTTAATAACTGTGTGTGCGCATGGATCCCAAAGATAAAGAGAGTCGATAAGACTGACTAAGAATGAAATGAACATTTGCTTTCAGTCAATGAGGAAGGACTAGCTTCATGTTTGCGTGTAATGAAAAGATTTGTTGCAACAGGAGGAACACATGAAGCTTTAAACACGTTTCACTGAAGGATTAATTCATCAAGAAAGTCAGAGCACCTATTTTCAGACTTCAAAAACCTTCGCAAAGACGGTGAAAGAAAAGGCCATAAAAGGAATTCAGCTCCAGCAAACTTCAGCCTGTGATGGATAAGAACAGACTTGATGCAGGTGAACTCTGACAAAAAAAAACGATTTATTTACTGGTATTATTGGTACAATTGCAGAAAAAAACCAGGAAATATAATGATGAATTAACAGAAAAAAAAAAAACAAGGGTCAAAAAAAGTCTAAAACAGACCAAGAAAGAAGTTAAACTTAAAGCAGAGTTGTCACGTGGGTGCTCATTCTCTCCAGGACACGCCTGCAATGAAAAATACACATTTGATAATCATGAATGGTTTTTTATTGTTTTAGCCTTTACTTTGTCATTTTAGATATTAGTCCTAATATAGCTAATATAGCTTATTATAGACTAAAGTAGTAATACAGCTTCCAGCCCCTGTACCTTCATATAAGCTTATACAACGCTGTTGGTTTTTTCTTTTTGGTTTTTTTTGTCAAATAGGGCTCCTTGAAACCTTTTGAGTCGAATTGCCTGGCTGCTAAAAGATAAAATGCCCGGGCCGTTTTTTGTTTCCCGAGTCCAGCCCTGTACAGTAGTAAAACTTATCCCAAAAGTTTAAGCCAAAACATTAGAAACAGGCCAGTTATGGCAAGAAAAATACAACAAAACTACTGGTCCTGAAGATTCTCAATTTAAGAATTCGAACGATTTAACATAGAGATCTATAAACCTAAAAGACAGATAGATGCCTTAAGCACAAACTGGAATTGGCAGTCTAAAGGCCTAAATTTTGCAATAACCCCAAAAGATATTCCTACAATTGAATACATCACAGCAGCGGAAGCAGCCATTAGAAACAACAAACTAACTGAGAGTGAGGCAGGGGCCCTCAGACTGAGAGTCTCTGCCACACTCAAAAGTGCGAAGCCCCCACAATCCAATGTCTCATTAGATGAGCAAAAAGCATTATTGGCAATTACAAAAGGATGAGAATATAACTATTTTACCAGCTGACAAAGGCAGATGCACAGTTATCCTCAACAGCTCAGACTATGAGGCCAAAGTTAATCAGTTACTCTTGGACACCAACACGTACCAGCCATTGAAGAGGGACCCTACCAGTGGGTTTAGGAAAAAGATTATAGACTTCCTTCAGAACTTAATGAAAGAGGGCATTATTGAAAAACCACTATATTACAAACTTTACCCAGGAGACACCATCCCCAGTATTTATGGCCTCCCAAAAATACACAAACAAAACTTTCCACTTCGGCCTATTGTATGTAGCATAGACTCTATCACCTACAACCTGGCTAAACACCTCAAAACCATTCTGGCTCCTTTGGTGGGTAACACCCACCATCACATAGAAAACACAAAAGAATTTGTAAATAAAATCAAACACCTCCAGTTTGACACAGATGAGACAATGGTCTCGTTTGATGTGACATCGCTTTTTACGTCGGTCCCTATTACAGAGGCGGTGGAGGCTGTAAGAGAAAGCCTACAGAAAGACGCCACACTAGGGGAGAGAACGAAACTAACAGCTGACCACATCTGTGAAATACTTGAAATGTGTCTTAACACCACGTATTTCCAATTTAGAGGCACCTTCTTTAGACAGATTCATGGCTGTGCGATGGGCTCCCCAGTCTCTCCGATAGTGGCCAATCTGTATATGGAGAAACTGGAGGAACAAGCCCTGGGCTCTTACCAAGGGACAGCGCCAAGCCAAGCCATTGGTTTCGATATGTAGACGATACATGGGTTAAGTTAAAGAAACAGGAAGTGGAACCATTTTCAGCACACATTAACTCGGTGGACCCTTTTATAAATTTCACTCGCGAGGATGCTAAGGAGAGTGAACTCGCCTTTCTAGATTGTAAGGTCATCATACTGGAGAACGGACAATTAGAGACTGAGGTCTTCAGAAAGTCCACTCACACTGACCAGTACCTGGCCTTTGATTCGAATCATCCGCTACAACACAAACTCGGGGTCATTAGAACGCTTCAACACCGAGCCCACCAGGTCCCCACTAGCTCGGAGGGAAAGAACAGAGAAACCAAACATGTTCAGAGAGCACTTTCCAGATGTGGCTACCCCAAGTGGTCTTTTACTAAAGCCCAAAGGACGAGAAAGGCCAGAGACACAGTCCAACAGACAGAAGAAGGTAGAAGAAGAGGGGTGTCCTTACCTTAGCTGGCGGGAGTTTCAGAGAAACTACAAAGAATCTTTAGGCAACACAAAATCCCTGTGTATTTCAAACCTTTCAACACGTTAAGACAGAAATTATTACATCCCAAAGACAAAACACCCAGACACAAACAGAGCAATGTGGTGTATTCAATTAAATGTAGTGAAGAGGAGTGCACTGACCACTATATTGGAGAAACCAAACAAACTCTACAGAAACGACTTTACCAACATCGTAGAGAAAACTCTAGTGGGCCACAGTCGGCTGTTCATCTCCACCTCAAGGCCTCCAACCACACGCTGGATGACACAGAGGTTAAAATTCTGGCTCGGGAGAAGAATTGGTTTGAGAGAGGGGTGAAAGAAGCCATTTTTGTGAGGAAACACAAACCTTCTCTTAACAGAGGAGGAGGGTTAAGATTTGTTTTGCCTCGCAACTATGACGACATCCTAAAAAACAACGCCCTAACTTGGGACAAGGTCAGTGACATGCTAATGAGTTAGGAGGGGTGAGACCTGCACTCCACTTGAGCATCCCAGCAGACAATAGGTCTGTGACATGCTAAGGAGTTAGGGTCGTTAGCCTCAGCAGGGTCGTTAGACCTGCTCCCCTTCTACATCAAGCAGACCTGAGATTGTTTACGAGTTAGTATCAGGATTAGGGTGTGGCTTACCACACCCATAGGTTATAAATCTCCAACGCGCGGTCCGAGAATTCATTCCCTGAAGAAGTCCCCAGGTTGAGGACGAAACGTCGGGAAAACTTGCTAAGAAGTACAGATGATGGGTGAGAAACCTTCCTTTGCTTTGACTAATCCCTGTACGACTGAGGGCTTACACAAACTTTAGTTGTAAATATATTGAAATTAAGCAAGTTATACTGACATCCAATGAAGTATTTTGGATACAGTTATTCAAACTTACTGTTCTGAATACACAATCTTGGTACATGGATTCAACTTTTTCCCAACACTTTGCCCTATATGTTCAACTCAGGACTTGTATTGGATTGATACTACATGTGAAAAAGTTATATAATTTCTTTACCAATAAAAAAAATACACTAATTACATGCAAAGTGACATGTGCCAAGCCTTTGTTCGTTTTAAACACATGTTATATTCACATGTTTTATTTGGGGTTTTTACAAGGCAAGGCAAGGAAAGGCAAGTTTATTTGTATTGCACAATTCATACACAAGGCAACTCAAAGTGCTGAACAAAACAAGATAGAAACAGTCACACAAGGCCTTACAATCATACATAATATAAAAAGATAAAATCCCCACAAGCTTTGAGGCAATTATCTACATCAGAACACATAAAGAATTGATATTTGTCACTTCTCCTGTAATGAGTCAAGTTTCACATTGTAAGTAAATGGACTGTGGAATGATAATCTAATTCACCGAGTGTCACCTGTTTATGAAAGACAGCTGAGGTGATTTCCCCGCTGCTGATTATTTACTGCACATGACACACGACACAGTCTTTTCAGGTGTAATTGGTTTTGTGGACATGATGCCCGGGGTCACTTCCACTCTCTTACATAAGTGGTAAAGGTCAAAGCAGCGGATCAACAAACTCCGGAGGACGAGGGCACACAACAACGTTACAATACATTGGGTTTATATGGTTGATGTTTTGTGTTTCCTGGTGACTTTTCAGGCAACCTTTCAGACAAACAAGTGGCTGTATGCGTGAGGTATTGTAAAAAATATATATATAAAAATTGTAAAAATACACCCTTGTGGATTTACCGTTTGGGGCGGAGCTCAGTGTCATTCTTGCGTGTTGATTTCTGTGTGTTTTCCTGAATGATATCACCCTGGAGCCCTTGGATGCATAGTCGTCCATATTGTATGCCAAATGCAACAAGCGATAGTGCACTTTTATGGACTTTTTCTCAGGCCATCCATATTCACGGAAAAGGATCTGAACACAACAAGATTAGACAAGTTAAAAAAACGTCTGATGTGTGTACAACATGCAATATCGTATCGTATGGCGTAACTATGCTTGTCACTAACCAAGAGAGTCACACATAAGCCCAGAATAATCACCGCTCCAAACACCAGTCCACCAGTCACAAACCAGTCAGGCTTCAATAACAGCCTGCGCCGCTGGGTGATTCCCACTCTGTTTAAATATCGGGAAATTGAAGAAAAGAATGGCCCTGGTTCATAGCACTGACTGTCTGCTGGCATCACACGCACAAACTAAAGGGGAGAAAATAACAATATAATTGTAATTACTTTAGGCCGGTTTATAAGGTTTTCATTTCAATTGAACGGAAGCACACCAGACTCCACCTATATCCTCGAGTCTACATGCTCAGACTGGACTGATGAAATATGGGTGCTCCTGCTTAGTTAGAATGAAAACCTGCAGCCACTCGGCCTCTTGTGGACCGAGTTGAAAACCCGTGCTAGAGTGACTCATCATACTTACCATGTGTCTATGTTCATGGCTGCTAAGTTTAAATGCATAAACTCCAGGCTGGTTGAAGACAAATGAAAAGAGGTTGGGAGGGGTCCAAGACAAGGAGAGCTCCTCTTTCAGTTGTCGGAAAGCACCCCAATCAAAAGCTGGATTTGTGTTGTATAAGTTATCACTAAAACAAAGTGTGTGACATGAGCAGAACATGGTGGTGTATTCAAGTTCAACATATGATTTCACTCATAATAAAAGACTTACATGTCATACTCAGGGTAGTAATTTGGAGACACTGTGAATAAGATTACATCCCCAAGCTGAAGACACGTTGTTGGGTTTAAAATTCCCTTCGGTCTCCTGTCTATTTCTTTAAATTGACTCCAGTTCCCCCTGCTGCTGGCCACATTCATTTCACCTTCTGTGTGACTAATATTTCCTGTTTGAGAGGCCTCCCACAGAACACTTTCTAGGAGGGCGATCGCAACAGTCATTACACATTTATGTCCATGTAAATTATGCATGTGAGGCCTCGCAGTGTGACAAACCCAGGAAGCGCTCCGTCTCTTGTTGTGTCGTAATGGGAAATAGGTGGTTCAGTTCTTCTGGAAGGCCGCTAAGGAGACCAAAGAATCCTTCCTCTGTAATCACAAAGGATGTCACAAATGTTCCAAACAATGTTCAACAGTGAAAGCAAACACAGAAACAGAAACAAGCCAGCCCTTGTTAGTGTAGTGAAAGTGTGCAGACCTGTTGTCCGAACAATGTAGACTGGACGTGAGATGTTGAGCTTCCGGCTGCACTGAAGAGTCTCCAGGGGATCCCAGCGTAAGAACAGTGTCTGCAGCACTCTGCCGGAGATGGACGACACCTGAACACAATGAGACAGCTTACCTTTAATAGGTCACTGCAACAGTCCAGACACATGTGCTCAGCTCCCACTGTTGGTGCAATAAAAGCTGTATCGTGAAGCTTTTGTTTTTCAGGATGACGTGGCAGGGACAATGCACCATGGTCACATTCATAAATGTATTACTTTTCCAAAAAATAAACTATGTCATGGGCCAGGTTTCCACTCGTAGTCCACAGGTTGATGATTAATGTACAATAAAACAATTGTACGCACGCACACACACACACAGACACACATATATACACACCTACACACACTCATACATACTCACACAGGTTGATCTAAGTGTGGTGGTAGGCCCCTTGAGCCGCTGGTAGCCTATCGCGTACCGCCTCACCCTTTAATAGGTAGTTAGCGCACCTGCGCTCCCTCTTGCCTCTGACGTCACCCACTGCCTGGGAGCTTGCAGCAGCATGAGCTGGAGCCTCGCCAGATCTGTATTTCACAATTGAATCCAGCATCACTTGCTCTTCAGTGAGTATTTGCGTTTATTCAATAAAGTGGTGTTACTGTGGTGGACTAAAATGCTCCATTTCCCTAGTTCGCATTACACAGTGCAACGTATGGCTTGGCTCTAATCTCGTGGCTCATGCTGCAGGCCACTCCACCAAACAGCCCCGGTAAGCTGCCCTGTGTGCACAATATCAACTTGAGTCCTTTCTAACTTGCGCTGGTTACAGTGCGCAGCGTCAGGCAAGTGCTTACGCACAACAGGTGCACCAGCCTGTGGCACTGTGGCTGTGCTCAACTCCGGTAAGGCCTTCCTCTGTTAATTATTTCATCGGATTTATTTAATTAGTTACCCTATTTATTACTCTTTAGTTTGGCTTCGGGTCAAACCATTCCAATGGTCTGTAAGTTGCAGCACGGTGCCACTGAAGCATTTTAATTTGGGTAAGTGCCTGGGAAATATGTTTTCTTGGAATGCTGCATGTTTCCACCCCAATGCAGGATTTAATCACCGAAATTTCTAACTTTTAGGACCGTATTCCAAGCGGGTCTCTCCTTCACCCTCTTCATCCGCTCCTCTCCTCTCCCATTTGAGCCAGCGGCTGGTACTGGCCAGAGTGCACCCAGTCCGCGGGCCCCTGTCCTCTCAACGGTTGACTTGACTCGGACTGGACTAGGACTCGGACGGGACTGGGACTCGGACGGACCGGACAGCTGCCGAGTTATACCAGCGTGCGCGCTGACGCGCGCACCAGGCCAGTCACTGTGCGGACCAGCGCGAGCCTCCGGTAGGACAGTAGATGGTGGGAGTTTGCATTTGGGGATGATGTTTTGAATGTTATGTATTTTGGGATAATGTGATAACGTTTTGGGAGAATGTTTTAATCTTGGACTAATGTTATTAATTAAATAATTGTGTAGAGCTCATTTTAAAAGAACCAAAACCTTTTTCGTAAAAGTGTATCTCCAACGTTATTGTGAATAAATTGAATCATTTTCTTATCTGCGTCTCTTGGTCCACTCAATCACGGACGTGTGCGTCCTTGTGAGTTTCCCTATTAAAATATAGGGTGGCGTTGCTATTTTTCAAGAATCAGTGGTTAAAATCATTAGTTGGAGGTATTAACTGTAACCCGGCCATTACATAAGGAAAACCATTGCTTTGGTCAGTAAGGGTGTGAGGCATTCGTCAACATTAAAAAAACATATTGATATTTTTGAAATAGCTACATTATTATTATTTTATCTTGTATCACTCTCCTTTGACTGTGGACTGTGGAATGAATACTTATTATTATGAATTGTTTTGTGTCACCTGGTTCTCATGTCTCCAGACCAGTTCAAGTTCCCCGTTGGATTTACAGTCGAGGTTCAGTTCTTCTGTGACTCTGCGCCGACACAGAGGTCCACATGAGGCTCTCTCACTGAGCTCTTTGCATAAACAAAGGCCCAGCTCACGGTCCACGCCCCCAAAGGCTTCTGCTGACGGACATACCTGCACAATATCAGCAAATATCATTTATTATATGTAAATATCGGCAATAAAAAGCTAAATAAACTGTTTTCTTTACATGTTATATAATACTATGTATTTTTTATGAATACCCTTAAATTCAATACATGGTTGAGGCTAATCTGACAATAATTGTTCTCTTCTACTATCATAATCTTAAACATTAAGAGCGACAGCCAGTAGATGCCTAGACTTATTATTGTAGAGTTCATGGAAAAGGGCAAAGACAGCTGGGTTGTTCTCATTACTCTTGTGTCATTGCAGTGTTTACAGCAGGTACACAACCGATTTTCCACAAAATGATCCAGCCCATTTAAACTTTTCAGGACACACCAATAAAACATTTTAATATAAAGGATAAAGATTGGTTTTGTACCGGCGATTTCAATAAAACATTTAAATTACTGTGTGAATGATTCCAGCATCAGGGTCAGAGCGTGAACCTTTCACCCGGTTTAAATTAGGCCATTACATCACATCTTACCTGGCGCTCACAGTGGACAGACCACTGATGCCGGTCCAGACACTGTCCATGCTGTGTACGGCTCTTCCCATGGTGACAAAGATCATACACTTTCAGAGCACACACGTTGTCATTGGAGGGCTGATAGCCCAGAGAGCAAAGGCACTGCGCATCACTGGCCTGGAACAAGTTCATAAGTTATATAACTTTATGACAAGACACAGTAAAACTATAAATCATGGTAGATAATGTTTATTTGTCCACAAAAGTACTATGCAAAAAAGTTAGAATCTAAATTCTATGTAGTCAACAATTGAGAATCTAAATGAATTTGTATCTTTTGATGAGGGAGAAACCCCGGATGAGTGAGGACAGGAAACAGGACTCTGCTGTGTCACTCAATACCCGCACTTTCAACTTGCAGCTACAGATTGTTTCAGGTCGGGTTTCAGATAAACGTGATGCGAAAGCAAGTCTCCGGAATGCAAACACACTCACACATCTCCAGGCTTAAGACACATAACATTCTTTCATATTTGGGGCTTATATTGTACACAGCATAAAAAGAGCAAAGGACAAATGTTTGTCATTGTGAACCAAGATGATAGGTCTGCACAGAAACACACAGCAATGTATTGGGGTAGGTTAAGCCCTCAAACACAGGGGTAGTTAGAAACATAAATGTAAACATGCCAGATTATAGTCAAAGGCTGATTTCCATCTGTAGTCCCATCGGGTTAGGGTCACTTGGGTAAATCAGTAACATCAACAAAATCAAATGAAAAAACAGCTTGTTTTCGTACAAAGGCCACTGTCCACATAGTAATAGTCCACCAAGATCCACAATGTTAGAGTCCACATCATTGCACACATCCCACACATGCTCACATCA
Source organism: Knipowitschia caucasica (assembly GCA_964034765.1). Classification (NCBI taxonomy): domain Eukaryota; kingdom Metazoa; phylum Chordata; class Actinopteri; order Gobiiformes; family Gobiidae; genus Knipowitschia; species Knipowitschia caucasica. The sequence goes on from OZ035832.1 coordinate 8,662,137, forward strand.
AATTATTGCACACATACAATCATTACAAACATCTCGTTTTTGCACTCACAGCTGGAAGCATTTAGTCACCTGGAAGTGTTGGCCCTCCCCTAGGCACACACAGGTGTCTTGACCTGAGAGAGGCTGCTGAGCAGCTGGACCACAAGGCAGAGGCAGAGCCAGGGCTGCTCTGGGACAGTAGTGATGTGGGGGACAAGCCAAACATGTATTTGAGAACACAACACCAGGGTTAGGCCCATATGTTCCCACTGGACATGGGATGGGAATGAGGGTCTTTGGTGAGCAGTAGAAACCTGAAATAAAAACTTTCACATTTATTATATTTTCATTGTGCTTGGGCGGAAAAGGTGCCTTGCCCTCTCCAGGTGGGAGAGACGTCCTTCCTCAAGTGGAGAAGTCACACAAGAAAAGCTCAGAATAAAGCTGCTGCTCCTCCACTTAGAGGGGATCCGGTTGAGGTTGCTTGAGCACATGTCTGGGATCTGGACGCCTTCATAGGGGGTGATCAGGGCCTGTCCCTCTCGCACTATGTCTGAGCTGGAGGAAGTATGTTTGAAGAGGACAGTCTGGCCGTTTCTGCTTAAACTGCTGCATCCTCGACCGAACGAATAAATCAGAAGGATGATTGTTGCCTTTTAGTCTTTTTTGGTGAAATCATCACATAGTGATAACTGGAGTGGTAGGTATTTTTAGACAATGACTGTAAAATCTGATCTTTCTGATGACTATTTACCACTTCAGTGGAAGGTAAAGAAATTGGGGCAAATGGGTAGTGATAAGACCTATATCATTATGGCTAAAACAGAATAAAACATGGGCCAATTAAAACGTTCCAGGTCAGGTCCAGGCAGAGCTATGTTTAAAAATAATAAAACACACACAAACATACTGTATACCTTCATAGTTGCACTAAAATCAAACAGGCATCACAACGTCCGTACATGTTGCATCACAAGAGCTATTTCAGAAACATTCACTTGCTTGTTGCTTACCTGCTTGGCAGACTGGTTTCTTGTTGAACTCTTCACTTTCTTCATTATTTCCTTCAGTTAGAATGAAGCAGGCAAAAGTTAGTATCAAACTTGAAGCTACCACTGTCTCATGTGCAAAAAGATACATTCTAAATAAATGGGTGGCCTGAGTCTCTAGCCAACCTGTTAAAATAGTGAATATATCACATAATGGAGGTAATGGCAGACGGAGCGGACCACAGGCTGCATCACTTTCACTGTTGAATAATTGATCATTACCACGAGTTAAGGTGACACCGATAGTGAAGGAATAATGAACCTATAATCTAATATAACAAGGGGGATCATTTTCAGGATGTCAGATTTTGTACTAATTGGACTCTAACAATGTGTCTCTGCACATTTTCTGCATTCAAGTGGTATCACTACAGAGGTCATGGGTTCCTGTTTGCTGTTGACAGTGTTTGTCTGATAACATGCTTCACCTTTGCTCCAAATTTCAATAAATTGTTACTAATAGGAGATTTGAAAGCATTTTTTCAACAAGCGAATTACCATGCATGCATATTTGATATCTTTAATATCTTATGAAGGCAAGATTTATATGAAGTACTACTGTACTCCAATTAAGTCCCCTATGGCCTACATATCAAGTAACCTCGGACTATGACCCATCAGTGACGTTTTTTCTTATCTAACCACCACGCTCTTCAACTTTCACCCATAATAAGTGGTTTTCTCACATGTGACATACACTGCATAGGCATAATTACATTGCATAGATATTATACAGGGAATGTACGTCCCAGCCAAAGTTTTGCTTTAGCCTGTGAATGAATTACATGATTTCCAAAACAAGGTTGCAGTCAATCTATTGAGGTTATGCGGTTCATTCACATTAAAGCTGTATCATGTCATTTGTTTGACTTGTCTTCTAACTTAAGTGTGTACTGTGTACTTAAGTTATAGGTAAAACAAACTAAATACAATCCATACATTTTATTTAAATAACATAAATAAAAATAAAAAGATAAGAATATATTTTCACCAAACATTCTCTGTGTTTTGCTGAGTAGAGAATAAAAAAGTGAAGGTGACGTTGTATGTTACGGTTAAAGGTCTGAGGTTTTATTTCAATGATTGCGAGTCACTGTTGTGCTTGCTTGTATGTGTTTTGTCATCCGTGACCCTCCACGTGTTGCCTGTTGACATAAGCAGGGTTTGGGAAGCAGCTCTGATAACACTGCTTATAAGAGTGCAGAGAGGAGAGAGAGCTTCATTAGATCCCAGTCATAGACCACACAGCTTACAGATCCAGAATTCATTTTATTTAATTCATTTCTTCATTCAGAAAGAACATGCTTTTTAGATGTATGCTATGTGCACTTTCAATCTGGCTTGTCTCAGGTATACATAGTGTGTGCGTGTGATTTGGTTTCCTCCATTTAAATTACCTACCTTTCTAAAAAAAACCTCTTTTTTTTTTAGCCAACCCACTCCATCGTTTCTCCAGAGAAGCTCCATGGGCAGAATCCAGATCAAATCAGGCCCATGTTAAAACAGAAGCGTCCAAGAGCATGGAGTAAGTGGATACATTAAATGAAATACACAATACTAGATCACCCCTTAACTTACACAAGGGTGAATTTGTCTTTCAGTTCGAGTTACAAAAGCCACATCGACAGCAGCAGCCTTTACATCCAGGAGGCCAAGCACCAGGTGGCTGCAGAGGTCCAGCACAAGCTGAGCTTGGAATCAGAGCGCCTGAGAGTCCGCCTTCACCAGGAGCTGGCGGAGCTCAGGGAGAAGCTGTCACCGCCTCCATCCCACATCAGCTCTTCTGTGAGGGACCTAAGGGAGCGTCTTGCCCCTCTTGTGATGCAGCTCCAGACCTCCCTGACCTCCAACACACAGGAGCTGTGTGTCCAGGTGCGTCTGTACCTCCAGAGCATAGAAGCTGCTGCCCCTTCAGCTCCGGATGGACAAACGCTTCAGCAGAAGATCTTACAGAGAATAGGCTTGACCCTGGACCTCAGCAGCTCCAAGATGGCAGACATCATTCAAGACTTTGACAGTGAAGCCAGCAAGGTGATGGGAAACTTTAAAGATTTAGAGCCAGCCCGTTCAGAGGTGTGGCAGAAGTTTAGCTCCAGACTATCACAAGAAGTAGGCTCTCTGCAGATGGAAGCACAAAGCAGAGTGGAGATGCTTCTGGAGGAGCTGTCTTCTCTGCAGACGTCTTCACAAGGGTTTGAAGACGGAATGAGCCCAAAGATGGAGCGGTTCTGTCTCAATGCTGTTCTTCAGAACCAGCTGTTTTCGGCAATAATGGAGAGACTGTTTGTGGATCTAGGAGAGCAGTTAGCGGCCACAGAATCTGCTCAGACTCCAGCCTCTTCCTCTCCACACGGTGGATCACTGCAGGGCGACTTCTCTCACGAACTGTCTTCCCTCCTTCAGGACATTGTGCATTCTGTGCAGTGAGTTCCACTAAACTATTCAGATCTTTTTACCATCAATCCATCCATAATTTTTTTCTGCTTTATACGTTGGCCGGGTTGCAGAGGCAGCAGTCTTCATGAGACTTCATACTTCCCTATCCATGAACACCTAAAAACAAAACTAAAGATTTGTTGTACATTATTTTTCATGTGTGTGTATATACAGTTGTGTTTTAAAAAAAATATTTAAACGTTTTGAGTTTGATTTATTCATTCTTTGTTCTGTGAATTGTTGTGCATTGTCGCATACATAGGGTGTTGATTATCTCACACACTGGTTAAAACTTGGATGGGAGACATTTCAGCCATATTAACAGTGTGGTGTCTGTGTGAATGATTGTGGTGGTCAGAGGGGAAATGGTGTGGAACAGGGCCGTAGGGTAGACAGCAGTAAGGTGACAGAAGCGAGGCTGGCTCCTGTTAGTCTTCCCTAGGGCAGCTGGGACTGGAGCAGACGTTTGTTAGTGAATGGAGGATTTTGTAAAGTCCTCTACAACAAATGCTATTATGAATTATGGCTATACATATTCAACTGAAAATCATTTACCCTCAAATGAGACCAATATGTTTGCTTATTATGTTAGCCATGAAAGTTAAAATGGAATGACATTTAAACTGTAACAATAATATCAACTGTATAAACTGCTCATGGGTTAGATTTGAATGTAGCTAATGAAGGAGGACGGAAAGAAAGGAAAAAGGTAAAGACAGAGTTGTAGAAGGAGGTGGGGCCAGACGTTTTTGTACTTTTTCCCACTCCTATTAAACATGCACTTGCTCATTATTTCTATCTGTGCCTTAGCATAATGGTTGTCCAAATAAATACATTGATTCATTAATTCACAGTGTACAGTGAAAATGAACAATCCAATTAAACGTGTGTTTGAGGTAACAACAGTATTTTTATTATAGTTATGAATGGTCGGCATCATCTTTAACAAGAGCTTCTTTTCTTGGAAATAAAAGTGCGAGCCGTGACATAAACACTCAAAGGTCATTTAGATAATGCATTAAGATCATTTTTATCTCACTTTCAGTCGTTCAAGTTTACAATAACACACATGTTTTAATCTAAAGAGTTATGCATATTATTATCATCATTATTTCTTTGTGTCACTCAAAGGAGCTCCAGCGAAACCTTTTGAGAGCAAACCACCCAGATAGCACCAGCAGCAGAGCCACAGCAGACCCCAACACCACGCCCACAATCAGCCCAGTCTCATTCAGACCACTTTGGCCTGCAGGACCTGAGCACCAAAAGAAATACAATTAAATCCTATACAACAACAACGCTAAACTTAGACGATAAAACAAACTGTGACTCACTGGTTTGTGCCTTTGGTTGTTCTGTAATTGTTCAGAAGTGTCACTTTTTTGAGTGTTTTTAAGGAGTAATTGTGTTTCTTACCCTCTGTAGCTGTATAGATAGGTCCAGCAGAAACGGTGGCTGAATCTCTGCTCTCTTGTCCGAAGGGAGTCGCTGATCTTTTCCTCTTACGGTTGCATCCCTGATGAAAATGTTAGAATCCACACAATAAAATGTATATATGCCATACATTATTTAAAACCCTTACAACAAGGATGTCCTGGCACTTATTGGGTTCACACAGTCTGAGTATACAGTGCAGGTAAATGCTGGACTGCGACTGAGCTCGGTGCTGAAGAAAACGGAACGCCTCAAAGTCAAATCGGGCCACTTTAGACATTCCATTGATAGTAATGGTTGCTTTGTCATCATTTGAGCAGCTGGGGAAAACACACTGAATCACATGAACAATCCAAACATGCTGCATTTGACCTATATTTTGAGAACATACCCAATAAAAAAGTTGTGCTGTTCACTGTGCGTCAAATTGTATGCCGTCGGAGTGGCGAAGCAGTGATCTAGAAGGACATTAAAACTGGAAGGAGGGAGTAGGGAGCCATTTTATTCATGCAAAAAAATCCTATTGTAACGTTAACATTTTTAATTTTATATAAACATACTTTCCAGTCAGATTTACTGCTTTGACTTCTACATAGACTCTGTCTCGCAACTGCAGTCCTGTAGGTGGCACTATCAGAGGATATTGGTAGGAAGAGTCCTGTGAATATTAACAAATGTAAATGTACAAACGTCAAACCCCTTAGCCATAAAGTGAATCTTATCTCATATAGGCAAAACTCAGAAAATGCAATAATGTTCAATAGTTCTTATTTTTCTCATACCTCAATTTCAAACCGTAAATTAGAAGTGGACTGATCGAGTGCTGACGTCACCCATAGTGTTAGCTTTAATGTGGAGGGCCGGTTTAAACATAAGCTAGCTGGACCATCAAACAGAACCAGGCATATTACCAGGAAAGTTGCTGAGGCAAGCTGGAGTCAACCCCTAAAATAGAGGCATCTGATTGGTCAATCCAATGCATTTACAAATCCAATGACACAATCTATGCCCCAGGGTCATAGAGAGCACTAAACCACTTTCCAATGTAAGTCAATAGGAGCCAGAGTGAGGTGGAGTAAATCTTTGTCCATGAGCACTTCCCTACTGGGCTTCATTGAGCTAGTGGGTTAGCATTGCCCATCTAAAGTCTAGGAATTCCACTTAAATTGTGAAACCAATGTATGGTATAGAATTATTACATGCAACGTGACATATTTTTTTAATCAATGTTAGTGATTAAGAATGACCGTCCATTTTCAAAACATTCTAATATTCCGAGTTTTACCTTGAGTGCTGGGAGAGTGAATGCAAATGCACAGTTTATACTTACATTGTGTACAGTCATCCTTAGTGTGTTGACAAAAGTTCCATTGTTGTCTTTTGTGGCCACAGAGACAGACGAGCTAGATAATCGTATGATAATTGAAGTGTTAGTCAAGTCAATGGTGAAAGCCTTTTGGTGGATGAAGAGGAAGAGGAGGAGGAAGAGGGGCTTACGCTGTGATTTGCATGTTGTTGATGAGGTATTCCAGAGGGTAGCGGCAGGAGAAGTGGTAGTACAGGTCTGTGGAGTAGCTGATCGTGCCTTGGCCTGTACGGGGGGTTTCTATGTAGCTGGTGATGATAACTGACTGTACACTGGAGTAGGAGCTGAAGGGCCCTGAGGGGTCTGGAGCCTCATCCACAATCTGAAATATTACATACTGTACGTGCATCAAGTACACACACACATGTGACAGTCATCAAATTAGAATATCCTTAAAAAGTCCATTTACTTCTGTACTTCAATTTACAATGTGGGATTAAAATAATAGATTAATTGATCTAGATTGATCAAGACATTTTTATAAGGTTGGTAATTGGCCACAATTTAAACCAAATAAAATATCTTGAAAATGGAGTTAGCCATACTCATTGCTGCAATAATTGTGTTTGTCCAATAGAAAGAGTCTGGTTAAACTTCAGAACACAATAAGTCATCTTTATTTCTTTAGAACATTTACATACTGACAGCTGATTGACTGAGAGGGGGTGGTCTTCTCTTAAAAACTGATAAAAACTGGTCTAAAGTTGTGACAGAGGCCAACAATACACGCATGTGAAACAGCGAGCAAGAAACTAGTGACTCAGATTGTAATACATCATTCATTTGTTCAGAGTTTGGTTCTCCAGCTTTAAAAGAGCTCCAACTGAGTCCATGTCAGATTTAACTAAAGACTCACAATCTTCTTATCCCCAGAAATGTGTTCTTGAGATCTGTGTGTTTTATATTTTTATGGACTGTTCAAAGCTTCGATGGGGTTGCATGTAATTGTATGAAATATGCTAAAATATAAATGCATTGAACTGATTATAGATCTTCTGACTGCTCAGTGGGGGCAGAAATGCACTCTTAATATTGTTGTTATTTGACCCTGCATGCCTACTGTAATAGGACTGATCCAAGTGCTAAACTGTGTGTTAGGTGGTTTAGTTACGTGCACATGCATACAAATCAGTTTGATAATCATTCTAATAGTAGAAATAGATGTCATAGTCGCCAGAGGTGGAGTAACAGAAAGAAGACTATAAACAAGTAGACTATAAATGTTATTGCAGACGTTATAGAGCTGTTGTTGACAATAAGAACAGTGTAAATGAGTGTAGTACAATACATCTACTTTCTTTCCTGTTATACCAACAAAGACATTTTACTGGTGTCACCTGCAGAGACTGGCGGCAGGGGTTGTCCAGGCTGTGGTTGATGGGCAGATGGTAGCGCATCACTGGAGGGCTCACACTGGTATCAGTCGTGCCCAGACACTCCTGCTTATTGTGGTTTCCATTTAAGGCCAGGTCTGTGGTGTTGAAGCCTGCCCACTGCGCTGTGCACAGGTTAATCTCCAGAGTGATGATTATGGTTCCGCAGTCTACTGTCAAGTCTGAATTATCTAATGAGGAAAAGAGCCAAGAGTTAAACAAGAAGTTGTGACCGTTTGTACAGGTGAAAATCGGTTTAGAATATTGTTCAAAAGTCTACTTCTGTAATCTGGGTTACAATGTGAAACTAAGATATGTCTAATTTGTTAATGTGTTGATAATTTTGGACCACAGATTTTAAAAACTCCAAATTAAATATCTCAAATATTTAGAATAGTTTGAAAAAGGACTGTAAGCTATAAATATCAAAATTATACAAACCTAATATTAAGTGGAAATACAGAAATGTGTTACCTTTCCGAATTATCCAAATAAATGAATCCTATTCTCTGATAATAATCCCGTTGATATTGCTACTAACACAATATTGTATGTTTATGCTTTAACAATAACCATTGCATTAACATACCTGGAGTCCTGTTATATTCAGTAGAGCAGTTGTATGTAGCGCTGGCAAGCTGCACCAAAACAGCCAGCAGAGGGAGCCATACACACATTCTGCAATTGGTATGACTGCTGAAGACTATGTTAGATTAGAACACAACATTGTTAGAACTATATCATACAATTATAATAATATCATGTTAAATGCACTATATCAGAGAGCAAGAGCGTCTTACCTATAACTAGTGTCTTCACAAGTGGGTAACGCTATTCTGCCAGAAGAGCTTTTATAATGTTAGACACCTAAAACCATAGAGGTGTGACCAAGAAGTCCTCCCATCAACCAGCCAAATATGGACCAAATACACCAATAACCAATAAAGGGGCATATATTATATATAATGAGGGACAGTAGCTCAGTTGGTAGAGCATTGGCCTTTGGGCCTGGAGGTCGTGAATTCGAGCCCACCATGGGACCTACTCCAACTGATCCCACTGATGTCTACTGTCGTTGTGTCCCTGGGCAAGACACAACCTTGTTGCCTGAAGCCCCCGCTGAAAGACCAAGGCTGTTTCACCACTGGCCGAGTAGCCATCTTCCTGTAGACTCACCACCTAAAGAGGATCAGCGAGGGACTGGTGCTATGAGCATTGGGGGGCAGCTCTCATTGCCACCCTCCTGACCCAGAAATGGACTAATAAAGGGGTTGAAAATGAATGAATACAATGAGGTATACCAGTGGTGACAAGGCGATTACATTCAAATGGACACTAATCAGAGCTGAGAAAATTGTTTCGTTTGGTGAGAATGCACTAATTTAAGTGAAAAAAATCCATCACTTTCAACCCACACAAATTATATACTATAGTCTGTGACTGTACTCATAGACAACAGTCTATGAGTAGAACCCATTATCGTGACTTTCTCATTTGTATCAAAAATGTTAAATCATTAAACCAATTTAATCTAGGTAGTAATCTATTGATGAAATATTTTTGTACAGACGTTTGGAACTCACAAAAGGAGGTTGTGATATGTTATAGTTCACAGACGCCATATTTGAGGGAGATATAAGTCTTGAATAGAGGAAACCTGATCGGTTTTGCCATCGGCAATGGGGGACACAGCCAATCCTAAGAAACCTTTGTTAATTTTGTCTGGCATGACAAACCTGGACTGTATTGTCTGCACACTGCTGTCATGCAGATACTATATTCTACAGTGTGTAGCTATGGGCCACAACTACTGCACTTTGTCATAAGAAGCCTATTGTCCCACACAAACGCACCATGATAACAATAGACTGTTTGCCCATGGTGAGAGTCGATACTATATCTCTAGACTTTGTCAAACAAGTTACTACTCTCAGTGGGTAGTGAATGTTTGGCTCTTGTAGTTAGTTTTTAATGTTTGGTGTAAGTAATCAGCCATATTTACATTTGTTGAATTATACTATAAATAAACTAAAAAACCTTAGAAAAAGATTTCACTGCACACTTGTTGCACACTGTGATGCCCTTTACTATTGTGCAAAGTGACATTCACTTTTACTGTGCAAATTCCACGAAAATGGTGGTCAAACTGTGCAATATTGATCCAAAATGCACAATTTTGAATATGATTTTTTTTTTTTACTAAAAAAACTTAGAAAACCACACTGCTCCTCCTGAATCCGAGATTTGACCATCGGCCGTAGCCTCCTCTCCAGTACCTTGGAGTAGACCTTACCGGGGAGGCTGAGGAGTATGATCCCACGATAATTGGAACACACCCTCCGATCCCCCTTCTTGTAGAGAGGGACCATTGGCACCGCCCCCGATCGCCACGCGATGTTGCAGAGACGTGTCAGCCAAGACAGTCCAACAACATCCGGAGACTTAATATAGTCAGGACGGATCTCATAAACTCCCGGCGCCTTGCCACCATGGAGGCTGCCAACCACCTTGGTGACCACAGCCATGGAGATGGAAGTATCCGCCCCAACATCCTCAGCCTGACGGGGGGATTGAGGAGAACCTCAAAGTATTCCTTCCACCGCCCGACAATATCCCCAGTTGAGGTCAGCTCTCCACCCGCACCGTACAAGGTGTTGGCAAAGAACTGCTTCCCCCTCCTGAGGCGCCGGACGGTTTGCCAGAATCTCTTCGAGGCTGACCGATAGTCATGCTCCATGGACTCTCCGAATTCCTCCCAGTCCCGGGTTTTTGCCTCTGCAACAGCCCGGGCCGCGGCACGCTTGGCCTGCCGGTACTGGACAGCTGCCTCAGGAGTCCCCCGAACCATCATGGCTCGATAGGACTCCTTCTTCAGCCTGACAGCATCCCTTATTCTGATCATTTCACTGCTTCACTCTCAATGTCAGAAAACGCATAATTACACAACTGGTTCTCCCCATCATCCATTACGCTGACGTCATTTATCAAAACACATTTCCCTCCCATCTCAAACCACTCAATACACTTTTTAACTGTCTCTGTAGACTCATTCTCAAATGTCCATATCGCACACATCACTGCACTCTATACAAGAACCTTCACTGGCTTCAGCCTTACAACAGACGTCACCTTCACTTATTATTTAAATGTATTCACTTTAGTTGTCCACAATATTTAAAACAGTTTTTTGTCCGTCTTTACACCTTTTTCACTCCGAAGCTCTGATTATTTCACCTTTTCTGTTCCAAGAGTTTTTAAAGAAGTTGGACGCAGATCATTTCAGTACAAGGCTCTATCAGACTGGAATAAACTCCCCACATCCATACGGTCCATTCTGTCTTTTGGTTTATTTAAGTTTGAATTATTTAGGTTCCTTGAAACTCCTTGTTTATGTCACTAATGTTCTGTATTCTGTATGTCATTATTGTTAACAGTTTTACTTTGTCCTTTTATAAATGTTTAATTTTAGCAGAAGGGAGGAGTGGGGTGCGAAGAAGCATTGGTTTCATTTTTGGTTTTGGTTTTTTTGGTTTTTAGGCCCGAGCCCCGAACGGGGAAAGGGCCTATTGTTTTTGCTCGAGAGATGTCAAATTCGGGCGTTCTGCTCTCCCAAAATTCCATCCACTGAGCGGCGCTGTGATCAAAAAATGACACCGTTTGTTGCCCAGTTCACTTCCGGTTGATTTCATACAATGGCGAATATGGCTCACGAAAACAACAAGCAATTGACAGTGCCTGAATTGCGTGAAAGGTTGAAGCGAAAGGGTATTTGCAGTGTGGGAAAACGAAAGGAGGAATTGTTGTTGCTAGTTCAACGAGCGGATGGTGTTTATGAAGATTTAGAAGAAGATGACAGCGAGCAGAGTGAACGAAAACGGCTGTGTGTGCGAGTGACAGATGGTAACAATGAGAATGAAGTTCAGCTAAGAGGGAAGAATGTGAATTGGACGGATGATTTGCGCGATATGCCACTAGTTAGAGACGGGAATGTATTTGCATAATGTAAAATGACGAAAACACTCAACCATTTAGAGAAAATGCGCCGGGCAGAGAGAACCGGAAGTTGCGAAGGCAAGTGTTACCCATAATGCAACGCAAAATTCAGTCGCTCCCCCGCCCATCGGATGGAATTTTGGGAGAGCAGAACGCCCGAATTCTGCACTTTGAGCCTTAATTTCACCCCCTGAACATGCATGAAAAGCTGTAACATTTTGCCCAAACATCAGACCTGGTGAAAAATGTGATATTTGGGTGTTTATTTTTATGAGACTCAAAAAATGTCAGAACAGCGCCACCTACAACAGCCAATGGGAGTTTCAGAGGTCAAGTTTGTCGTAGAGCCATGAAATTCGGTGCACATGTTCCTCAAGTCAAGACATAAAAAACCTTTTATTGTGGCCACGCCCTTTGACAAACAGGAAGCCCATAAATTTCACTGCAAAATGGAAAAATGATCCGCAATCATTTTCATACATGTCGGTTGGAAAGCGACTCCTCCTCGGCCGTTTCACCGATTTGCCTCAAAATTGCTCCACATCATCTCAACACATTTACCTTCAAAATGACCAAAGGGATTTTTGATCAGTGAAAAGTTGTTTGAGCAGCGGAGCGGGCGGGAAAATGTGAGTGTTTTTTGGCCGTTTTTGACAACATTAATTTTGCTCCCGTTTGCACAAACAAAGTCTGATTTGTACAAAACTTGAATCCAATGTTCAACTCCAGGGTTTAGGTCAGGTGAAAGTGAAATATTTGAAATTGGCCCATTAGCGCCCCCTACAGATTGAGGCAAAGTTTTACAAGGGGTGCCAAACAGCTCTAATCATCATATTCATTACAATTTGACTAACAATCTTCTATGGCTACAGCAATAAATCATCACACGGCGGCCCCACCTCCTTTGCACAGTGCTGCGTGGTACGGTGTGGTGCGGCGTAGTGCGGGGCGTTGTGGAGCGGCGCGTTGCGGCTTGGTGCAGATCTGCTTGGTGCGGGGCGGCGTGGCGCGGGGCGGCGTGGCGCGGTGCAGATCCGCGCGGTGCGGGGCGGCGTGGTGCGGGGCGGCGTGGTGCGGGGCGGCGTGGTGCGGGGCGGCTTGATGTGAGGCGGCTTGGTGCGGAGCGGCTTGATGCGGGGCGGCTTGGTGTGGGGTGGTGCACGCAGTGCGGGGTGTTGCTCGCGGTGCGGGGTGGTGCGCGCGTTGCGGCGAGGGCCGTTAGACGCCGCTAGCTTTAATTATCTTTCTTTTTAATGTTCTGTGATTATTTATGATTTTAATGCTTTCATATTTTGTTCAGCACTTTGAGTTGCCTTGTGTATGAATTGTGCTATAAACTTGCCTTGCCTAATTTGCACCAAAGTGACAAAATTATGACCAGGATATGTAGAGAACACTATTGGACACTCATTTACTGTATACTGTTTATCAGCAAAAATTTGAGGGTGAGTTGTCCTTTAAAGCCACCCTGATTGGAGCCACTGGATCCCTCAAAATGACCGCCTTATGGCTCCACCCACTCTCTCCTAGCCAATTACCTTCCTTTTTTGGTTGATTCATACCCTCTTTTTAATTAAATAAACCCTCCAAAAGTATATTGGCTTTTTCTCTTCCTTTATGTTTCACTTCATGAGCCTGGGTGTCACAGCAGCACACCAAAAATAAACCAAGCTCAGTGCGCAGGACTTGTGTATCAGCACCAGATAGAAGTGCAAAAACAGAGATGCACAGTATTTCCTTTTCAAAATAATGAAAAGATCAAAACATGTGATACAAGCACCTTATTTGTGAGGGGGATGGCGGCAGATGACTATTTAGCACATGATTCCTCTCTGCATGGCTTTGAGAGGACACATGCTTTTAAGCTAAGAACATGTTCTGTACTATTAAGTGCGTATTATGTATTATTTCTGACACTTGTAAGTTCAGATATAAGCAACTGAAGGGGAAGATGATATGTATAGCCCAAAGTGTTTTCCCTCTTCTTCTCCTCATGATCAGGCTTTGACCACATACTCCTATGCAAAGGTTTGGGCACCCTCTTATTTAATAATTCTAACAAACTTTCTGTATACCACTGTACATTCTCATGTTTCTGTATCTCTCTCTCTGCGTTCCAATGAATAAATACGTTTACAGTCTATAATAAATACACACGCAATGCATTATTCTGTGTTCATCTATAAAGCATGAGACGTGTAAAGGGAAAAAGGACACTTTGTGCTTATAGCCTGATTATATTATGTTGGAATGGAATCATCTGAAGTAACACTGACACCGCACGACCTACACTGTAGGAGCGTGGAAATAAAAGAAGCGAATGGCTTTTTTTTATTGATTGACTGCGGAACCTTCCGCAGTCAACCATTGGTTTTGTATTTCTTTATTCCGTCATTTTTTTTGACACGTTTCACAGCTTTCACATTTTCAACAATTTCCACAAGTTATACATCAAAACGTTCCACATGTTTGGGAGATTATTGCTATTACTTTTGGGACTTCAGCGATTTCCGGTTTTTCCGCAATCGGACAAAAATCTGCATTGAGAATTCTGCAATGCATTTTAATAGGCCCATGCATTTTAATAGGACTTCAGCTCTTTCAGACATTTCTACAGTTTCAATGATTCAACAGTTTCAAGGATTCAACAGTTTCAAGGATTTCAGCAGTTTCAAGATTTCAAGAGTTTCAAGGACTTCAACAGTTTCAAGGACTTCAGCAGTTTCAAGGACTTCAGCAGTTTCAAGGACTTCAGTGTAATCATGCAACCTAATAGGGATTTTTCCATGTAAACCAGTATAATGCAACTTAATAGGGATTTTTCCATGTAAACCAGTATAATGCAACTTAATAGGGATTTTTCATGTAAACCAGTATAATGCAACTTAATAGGGTTTTTTTCCATGTAAACCAGTATAATGCAACTTAATGGGGATTTTTCCATGTAAACCAGTATAATGCAACTTAATAGGGGTTTTTACATGTAAACCAGTATAATGCAACTTAATAGGGATTTTTCCATGTAAACCAGTATAATGCAACTTAATAGGGATTTTTCCATGTAAACCAGTATAATGCAACTTAATAGGGATTTTTCCATGTAAACCAGTATAATGCAACTTAATAGGGGTTTTTACATGTAAACCAGTATAATGCAACTTAATAGGGTTTTTTACATGTAAACCAGTATTATGCAACTTAATAGGGATTTTTCCATGTAAACCAGTATAATGCAACTTAATAGGGTTTTTTTTTCATGTAAACCAGTATAATGCAACTTAATGGGGATTTTTCCATGTAAACCAGTATAATGGAACTTAATAGGGGTTTCAAGGATTTCAGGAGTTTCAATGTTTCAACAGTTTCAAGGATTTCAGGAGTTTAAAGGTTTCAACAATTTCAAGGACTTCAGGAGTTTCAAATATCTATCAAGTATTTTAACAGTTTCAAGGCCTTTTAAAGGATTTCAAGGATTTTTTTTAGCAGATTTCCACATTAGATCTGTTCCGCAGTCAATCGCAATGGCTTCAGCCATTGCAAGTTTCTAGTTTCTTATTGGTAATAATAGAGTTCCTGTCTGTTTTTCTCTTCGCAGACAGACGCCATATGCATGAGGGGCATACAACCCCTCAGCCGTCTGTCTCCGTCATTCCTCTCTGTTTAGCCTCTGTTTAGCCTCTGTTTAGCCTCTGTTTAGCCTCTGTTTAGCCTCTGTTTAGCCTCTGCTTTAGCTGGACAGTAAGATTAGCTGTAACTTTGGTTCTTTGTGAAACTCGGGATGTTCCGTTCGGCTGCTTTTTCCCGTCATAAGCCGTGAACATGTTGAAATGGATTTTATTAGACTCTTGGGCGCCGTGATTGCCGTTATTCTCTCCCAACTTGGATCTGGCTCCAAAAGTAATGGTAAGATATTTTCAGAAACACGATTTATTCTCAACTCCAAAACAAACTTTTCGTCTTGATCACATGAGCGAAGGCTGTAGGACAAAGAGTTGTTTGAGTGCGTAAAACTTCTCTGAGTCTATGTGCTGGCGACACGCAGTCACTAATACAATAAACAAAGACAGTTTTCATTCAGGGTTTAGAACACTTCCAAATAAACATGACCGACTCATGTAAAGTTGTACCTAAGTGCACATAGGCTATCGGCTTGCACCGTTATTATCATAGATCATTGATAGCACTTACCAAAAATACACTATTACATAACTTGTCAACTCTAGAGGGCTAATAATAAGAATAAGGACACAATATGATACAGTTCATAGGTAAAAGAATATATGCAATACATAGAGTATATTGCTTAAAGAAAAATAAAGACGATTACAGCTGCTGTACATTATGAAGGCGTGACCTCCAGTAATGCTATAATTTGGAAGTAAACAGGAGTGAGCAGAACTCTGGGCTGACCAGAGTTTGAACAATTGCAATTTTAATAACGACAACAAAAGATTTTGTGTTAATATGATGCAATGTGTTGTATACTGAAGATTGGTTTGATGATTTTATTTTATAAAATATATTTTTCATAAACGTACTGCATCTGTCCAGCTCAGAGAATCTGCCGGCGTGGGACTGAGCTTCCCTGCTACAGAGTTTGCTACATCCAGGACTGGAGAAGGAGGCTGAGCTTTGCAGATGCCAGTCGGGCCTGTCAGTCTGATGGAGGGGAGCTGCTGAGCATTGAGACAGAAGGAGAGCAGCGGCTCATAGAGAGATTCATCACAGAGCTGCAGGTGGGGGATGGAGACTTTTGGATAGGACTGAGGCGAAGCCTACAGCGTTTCCGGGCACAAACCACTTCCACAGTCTGCCCCTCCCAGTACTACTGGCTCGATGGCAGCAAAGCCAAGTTCAGGTCCTCTATTTTTGGGGAAATATACAAGAAAATGAAGAGTGTATGAGATACACACTGTATTAAACCTATGATGTTATCATATTTTAAAGGAACTGGCATTGGGATGAGCCCTCATGTGGCACAGAAATGTGTGTGGCTCTGTACCACCAGCCCTCAGCACCTCCTGACGAGGAGGGACATTATCTGTTCCAATGGAATGACGACAACTGCAACTCCAAGAACAACTATGTCTGCAAATACACTGAAAGTGAGCCAAGTACTTAAAGAGTTATGTGACAAATTATTCAAATCTCTTTATTTTTGCAGAAAAAGCCTTGACAACTTCAAAACGAAATACAGTGGGTAAGTAAATGCTTTGGTCTCTTTAACTGAGAGCTCAATCCTTCCTTAGTAAATGGATGCACTTTCTTTTCATGAAAAAATATCAAATATCAAATTCATCAAAATTTATATAAAATTGAAAATGATAGAACAATGTAATAATGTCATCCATATCAATGAAATGTGTGTGTATTCACGCCAGCACCAACCTCAAAGTCAAAGATTGTATCCACAACAGATTCTGTGGATAAACTGCATACTAGATTACCAGAGTCATCAGGTATGCGTATTTTTACTATAAACATGTCGATTAGCACTTTCTTCTAGAAATAACTTCTTTGTTTGTAGTATCTCTTTCAGACAATATCTTATTCTTTCTTTATGCCACTATTCCGGCTCTACTGCTGCTGCTGCTGCTGGTCAGCACAGCAGGCTTTTTCTGCTACAGACATCATCTCAACAGGTACATTTGCAATATTATTTTTACTGTATGTAAAGTGTAAATAATTGTCATACTCTTCACCAGACAAAAGACTGAACTGGAAACTGGGCAACATCAGCAGTGGACTACGGCTGATTCACCTTGCCCAGTACAAGGACCGTATGCTCTGAGTGACGTCACCAAACTCCCTCCCACTGCTTTGGACTGCAGCCTGACAGCGAGACCCTCGTGCGGACCACCCTTTACCTTTCAGTTCGGTGACTATGATGATGTGCCAAGCACAGACACGCGCACAGGCTTTGTGACCAATGACATATATGAGATGTGCCAACCAAGTCACCACCGCCTTGGTCACACTGGATGGGTGGAAAACGAAATATATGGTTGACTAGGAATTATTGTATAATTTTGGCCCATTTACAAGTAATTATGCCAATCTCTGCTTTTCAACATAATTTTGATAATCGTCTCCATGCTAATGATAACAGTGTGTTTCTCTAAATAAATCTAGAATGGTTTCCAAAATGTTTTTTTCTGGTTTGTCAAGTGGAAGTGAATGTTGCCAGTAAACACAAGGGACCCAAGGATTTGAGAATTACCACAACACTGTAAAAACTAAAAAGTTAGTTCAACTCAAAATTTCAAGGTAACTGGCTGCACAAGACTTATGAGTTGAAGGCTCAAATTAATTCTTTACATTTTGAAGAACTACAATCATTAAGTTTTGTCAGCTAAGTGTTTCTAGTTCTGCCAACTACGTTTTTGTAATTCAAGTAACTGGAACTTTCAAGTCTGTAAAAACTATTTTAAGTTCAGATTACAGTCCCCTGCAATAATTTACTATTTTGAGTTTAAATTTCCCCCCACATTTAATCATCCCGCTTCATCCTCATGTGCATTTATATAGCAATTTTACAGATCAAAGTCACTTTGGTAGGGGAAACCAGAGCACCTCTATGCAGACACAGAGAACATACAAATTCCATTCAGAGAGGCCCTGTTTTGACCAGGA
This sequence comes from Knipowitschia caucasica, assembly GCA_964034765.1. NCBI lineage: Eukaryota > Metazoa > Chordata > Actinopteri > Gobiiformes > Gobiidae > Knipowitschia > Knipowitschia caucasica. Next base: position 8,680,400 of record OZ035832.1, read on the forward strand.
TTCGAACCCAGGACCTTCTTGCCAAGAAGCGAGAGTGCTATCCACTCAGCCACCGTGCCACACACACTGTAATGTTTCTTAAGGAAAGTCCTTTCCTCAATAAAGATTAGTTTTGTGAATGCCATAAACATAACAATATAAGTTCATTAAACACAGTCTTATTAACATTCATCAGCTCACTAACTTACACATTGTTTGTACTAATCCGTTTTAGTTTTATAAATGCCATGAATTTAAGAATATAATCTCACTTAATTAACATTTATATTAGTCTTAGTCCTGAACTCTACAACTCTCAGATTGAGAAGCAATAATGCTACAATTTAATTAGAGCTTAGTGTCTGTAAAGTACTGCATTCAGGCGCAGTTACCTTTGATTATATTCAGAACATTTTTGAAAGTATGACCCAGGGAATATATAGGGCTACTTTGGCTTGGCCCTACGGAGCCCTGCAAGGGCCAGGGGTAAAAAATAAAATAAACTGTGAGCACAGATTATTAAACTGTGCGCACAGAGTGTTAAACTGTGAGCACAGATTGTTGAACCGTGCTATTTTGGACCCAAATGGCTACTTTAACTCCATATTTCTCCAAATTTCTACAGTAAAAGTTTCTGGTCTTTGGTACAGTGGTAGAGGGCAATAATAAGGTCATGAGTCAAGTGAAATTAGTCGCACACCTTATTCCAGTAAATAGTTACAATACTTGAAAATTGCACTAGCGGACCAAATTGTGTACTTTATATATGTAAACCAGCCATTCCCAAACTCAGTAACACCGAGGCCCCCTTAAAAATCTGACGGGTCTGCGTGGCCCCCCAAAATAATAACCAAGAAGACAACATTAAGAATAGGCTCTTCTGGTTATTTTATTTTGAGGAAATAGCCTCTGCTACAAACATTGTAATACAAAAATGATTACAGTGGATTATTCAAGTCAAATAATGAACACAAATATTTTAATATTACAAACAAAACATTATAAATTTAACATTAAATAATTCTTTTTTTTTTTTTTTTTTTTATGACCTCCCGCGGACCCCCTGCAGTACCCTCGCGGCCCACCAGGGGGCCGCGGACCCCACTTTGGGAGACACTGATGTAAACAATAGAGTGGCTATCCTCCTGAGGACTCACAATCTGCAGGAGGAATCGTAGGGGGCTGGTGCTATGTGTACCGGGTGGCATCTCTATAAGGTTTTAATCACAAAAATGTGTCTCCCAGACCCCAGCGCGCTTTCTGTTCGATAAAAATGGGTGACTCCGAAAGGATGTTCCGCTGTTACCGTAAGTTCTCAAAGAAACGCGCACCGTATTTTCCCCGATGCGGGGAGAAGGGTCTGTCTGCGGCTTGCAGTAAGGAGGCGTGTCGGGTAGTGACGTCACTACCCGACACGCCTACTACCCGACACGCCTACTACACGAATTTTGAATCCACGTGAACTTCTGCAAGTGTATCCGTTGAAGAGAAGACATGGCAGACCGTACGCAAACAGTAAGTGACAACCAACAACGTGTTTTATTTATTTTTAGGCCGTCCCACAAGTTACAGTGTATTAATGAATAAATGCACATCACCCTGACTAGAAATGTGAAGCGAACTAATACATTGTAGAGAACTAATACATTGCAGAGATAGCAATTCGTATGGGTTTCTTCTAAGAGTCCATGTGTACGGAAGCTTGTTAGGTTCACTTGTGAGTGTGTTGTTTTTTTCCCGCTGGTATCATGTTATTTCATGATACACAACTATCATGTTATTTCATGATACCAATTTATCATGAAATAACATGATAGTTGTGTTTCATGAAATAACATGATAGTTGTGTATCATGAAATAACATGATAGTTGTGTATCATGAAATAACATGATAGTTGTGTATCATGAAATAACATGATAGTTGTGTATCATGAAATAACATGATAGTTGTATATCATGAAATAACATGATAGTTGTGTTTCATGAAATAACATGATACCAGCGGAAAAAAACACACTCACAAGTGAACCTAACAAGCTTCCGTAATTATGCAATGTAGCTGTCAGGGATGAAGCAGACAGAGACGGATCGTAGACCTCCAACCTCAGACCATGTCGATCCTCCTGGACAATAGGGGACCACCCAGAGCAACAACAACTGGTATATTATTCACAGCAGTTGTTCAGATAGATTGGTTGTCTCGCACATGTATAATTACTGTAAATTTTAGAGGTAAGAAAAATAAAGCGACTCATGTTTTTTGTTATAGCTGGGATACATTCTAGATGATAAGCATCCAGAAAATGAAATAATAATCAAAGACTGCAACACTTGCCTGACGAGGGGAAATTTCCAGACTTTGGGGCTTCGAAAGGACATGGATTCCGAGGTACCCAAGTTCAGAATTGTGGCTCACTGATTGGAAGAAATTTAGAAAATGTCATTTCAATGTGCCCACTCTAAAGTGGAAGACCAAGCTGTAGGTTGCATGCGGTTATTTCTGGAATTATAAGCCTTGATATTTCAAACTTTAATACTTGAAGTACATATATTCACAGATGGGAAATGCTTGTCTGCGCCTCGTGCAGGAAATCCTTCAGATACAGGTACAGCTTTTACAGTGGACAAAGAACGGTGCCTATTATCAACCCTAATTGTTTACTCATGTCAATCTATGACAGTTTATCATTGGGCCCAGGAGCTTATTCACTTTGTCAATTCTGTCTTTGGATCACATATTTTTTGTGTTAAGAATGTTTATTCTTGTTCAGGGAAAATCAATTCATGTTGTTGACCTGTATATACCCCCAACATGGCTGCCAACTTCTAATTGCAACCCTGCTGAAGGCTTGCCAGTAAGTATATTTCGTCCCAAGACAAAACACAACAGAATTGACACGTAATTGTACTTTTTGTTTAGGTAAACTCACAAAACATGGATGCTATCGTCATTCCTCTTTGGGTCCCCGGTCATTTCATGTTGTGTGTAAGTTGAAAAACTGTCATCCGCAGGCTCACTCACAACTTTGTTTTTTGCTTTCTGGCATATTCTGTTGTGTTACATTGTGGGATTGAAATATTATTACTGAAACCTCACCTGATTATAGAATTCAGACACATGTTTTGCTGTTACTTTTTCTTCCGCTTCAAGTCTTAACCTTTATCTCACCCTCTATGTTCTTATCTTCATAGACCCATTACAGTTTGGGTCAATATGTTGTATTTTATTCTATATTAAACCCCTCATAAATCTCTGTCCTCCAGGTTATGAAGCCAATGCAGAAAGAGATTCTGTTCATTGACTCTCAGTATCACATGAGAAAGCAGGGCTTTGGGCATGACGGTTATCGTACTTGCATCAGGCAAAATATATGCAGTTTACTTATACCTAGTCAAGACGTTCCCTTGACTAAGGTTTGTGATTTTACAACTGAGATTTATTTACATTATTTAATTAAAAATACAGAAACCAATTATCTAGTGCTACTGTACTTTCAGTTGTAAAATCTCAGGAAAACCTTTCTGCATGTTTTATCTCCATTTATTTTGTTTTGAAGAAGGCAGTCATGTTCTGACTTGCCAAGTTTGACTTGATTTGTTGTTGAAAGTCACGTTCACTTGACTTCTTTACAATTGCTGACAGCACACACTGTAGGAGACAGATCAGGGTTCACTGGGTGGGTGGGTGTGTGTGTGTGTGTGTGTGTGTGTGTGGCTGCACAGCAGGGGGCGGGGCTCACGGGGCAGGTGCGCGTGCACGAGCAGGGGTAAAAGTGTGCGTGTATCTGTCAGGCGAGTGATGAGTCAGGGCTGAGTGGGTAGCCGTATTTTTTGTTGACCGTTTGTTCGTTTTGTTCGTTTGTTTGCCTTATACCTCTTCTTTTGCTCACATCAGGTTCTATGTTACAGTTCAGCAGTTTATCATTTTTTCCATACTTTGTTTGCTGCACCTTTTTAAGTCAATAAATCACTTTAAAACGCAATACCAGGATCAAGGATTTATTAGCATAGGCTTCAATACGCGTCATCACATTACAGGACCCACTCTGACCGGCTCAGCGGCTCAGGTCTACCGCGGTAAAGTGGCCCTGCATTTCGTCGCGAGCGGTAAAGAGGTCCGCACTTTGAAAGCGGTTGGCTCTTTTATGCTGTTACTTACGGTAAATGTGGAAAGGGAAGCCGTGACGACGAGAAAGCAAAATGCTATATCTTTTAAAAAATCATTAAAAAAGAACAAAAAGAGGTTTGACAATACTTTCACTGCACACTTCTTCAATGAGATGCTCTTTACCACTGTGTAAAATATCATTCATGTTTACTCTAGAAATTCTGAGAAAATGGGGGTCAAAATGTGCCATTTTGGTCCCAAAAGCACTTTTTAAAATTCATTTTTAAAAAATCGAAAAAAGTTCCCTGACTGCTTTCACTGCACACTTGTTCACCAGGATGCCCTCTACCACTGTGTAAAATATCATTCACTTTTACTGTAGAAATACAGAGAAAATGGGGGTCAAAGTGTGCACAAGTGGTCCCAAAAGCACTTTTTAAAAATCATTTTAAAAAAATCTAAAAAAGTTCCCAGACTACTTTCACTGCACACTTGTTCACTGGGATGCCCTCTACCACTGTGTACAATATCATTTACTTTTACTGTAGAAATCCAGAGAAAATGGGGGTCAAAGTGTGCACAAGTGGTCCCAAAAGCACTTTTTAAAATTAATTTTTTAAAAATCTAAAAAAGTTCCCTCACTACTTTCACTGCACACTTGTTCACTGGGATGCCCTTTACCACTGTGTAAAATTTTATTCGCTTTTACTGTAGAAATCCAGAGAAAATGGGGGTCAAAGTATGCACAAGTGGTCCCAAAAGCACTTTTTAAAATTCATTTTAAAAAAATATAAAAAAGTTCCCTGACTGATTTCACTGCACACTTGTTCAACAGGATGCCCTCTACCACTGTGTAAAATATCATTCACTTTTACTGTAGAAATCCAGAGAAAATGGGGGCCAAAGTGTGCACAAGTGGTCCCAAAAGCACTTTTTAAAATTCATTTTAAAAAAATATAAAAAAGTTCCCTGACTGATTTCACTGCACACTTGTTCAACAGGATGCCCTGTACCACTGTGTAAAATATCATTCACTTTTACTGTAGAAATCCAGAGAAAATGGGGGACAAAGTGTGCACAAGTGGTCCCAAAAGCACTTTTTAAAATTAATTTTAAAAAAATCTAAAAAAGTTCCCTGACTACTTTCACTGCACACTTGTTCACTGGGATGCCCTTTACCACTGTGTAAAATATCATTCACTTTTACTGTAGAAATCCAGAGAAAATGGGGGTCAAAGTGTGCACAAGTGGTCCCAAAAGCACTTTTTAAAATTCATTTTAAAAAAATCTAAAAAAGTTCCCTGACTGATTTCACTGCACACTTGTTCAACAGGATGCCCTCTACCACTGTGTAAAATATCATTCACTTTTACTGTAGAAATCCAGAGAAAATGGGGGTCAAAGTGTGCCATTTTGGTCCCAAAAGCACTTTTTAAAAAAATCTAAAAAAGTTCCCTCACTACTTTCACTGCATACTTGTTCACTGGGATGCCCTCTACCACTGTGTAAAATATCATTCACTTTTACTGTAGAAATCCAGAGAAAATGGGGGTCAAAGTGTGCCATTTTGGTCCCAAAAGCACTTTTTAAAATTCATTTTAAAAAAATATAAAAAAGTTCCCTGACTGATTTCACTGCACACTTGTTCAACAAGATGCCCTCTACCACTGTGTAAAATATCATTCACCTTTACTGTAGAAATCCAGAGAAAATGGGGGTCAAAGTATTCACAAGTGGTCCCAAAAGCACTTTTTAAAATTCATTTTAAAAAAATCTAAAAAAGTTCCCTGACTGATTTCACTGCACACTTGTTCAACAGGATGCCTTCTACCACTGTGTAAAATATCATTCACTTTTACTGTGGAAATCCAGAGAAAATGGGGGTCAAAGTGTGCACAAGTGGTCCCAAAAGCACTTTTTAAAAATCATTTAAAAAAAAACTAAAAAAGTTCCCTGACTACTTTCACTGCACATTTGTTCACTGGGATGCCCTTTACCACTCTGTAAAATATCATTCACTTTTACTGTAGAAATCCAGAGAAAATGGGGGTCAAAGTGTGCCATTTTGGTCCCAAAAGCACTTTTTAAAAATCATTTTAAAAAAATCTAAAAAAGTTCCCTGACTGATTTCACTGCAAACTTGTTCACTGGGATGCCCTCTACCACTGTGTAAAATATCATTCACTTTTACTGTAGAAATCCAGAGAAAATGGGGGTCAAAGTGTGCCATTTTGGTCCCAAAAGCACTTTTTAAAATTAATTTTAAAAAAATCTAAAAAAGTTCCCTCACTACTTTCACTGCACACTTGTTCACTGGGATGCCCTTTACCACTGTGTAAAATGTCATTCACTTTTACTGTAGAAATCCAGAGAAAATGGGGGTCAAAGTGTGCCATTTTGGTCCCAAAAGCACTTTTTAAAATTCATTTAAAAAAAAACTAAAAAAGTTCCCTCACTACTTTCACTGCACACTTGTTCACCAGGATGCCCTCTACCACTGTGTAAAATATCATTCACTTTTACTGTAGAAATCTAGAGAAAATGGGGGTCAAAGTGTGCCATTTTGGTCCCAAAAGCACTTTTTAAAATTCATTAAAAAAAAATCTAAAACAGTTCCCAGACTATTTTCACTGCACACTTGTTCACCAGGATGCCCTCTACCACTGTGTAAAATATCATTCACTTTTACTGTAGAAATCCAGAGAAAATGGGGGTCAAAGTGTGCCATTTTGGTCCCAAAAGCACTTTTTAAAAATCATTTTTAAAAAATCTAAAAAAGTTTCCTCACTACTTTCACTGCCTACTTGTTCACTGGGATGCCCTCTACCACTGTGTAAAATATCATTCACTTTTACTGTAGAAATCCAGAGAAAATGGGGGTCAAAGTGTGCACAAGTGGTCCCAAAAGCACTTTTTAAAATTCATTTAAAAAAAATCTAAAACAGTTCCCAGACTACTTTCACTGCACACTTGTTCACCAGGATGCCCTCTACCACTGTGTAAAATATCATTCACTTTTACTGTAGAAATCCAGAGAAAATGGGGGTCAAAGTGTGCCATTTTGGTCCCAAAAGCACATTTTTAAAAATCATTTTTAAAAAAATCTAAAAAAGTTCCCTCACTACTTTCACTGCCTACTTGTTCACTGGGATGCCCTCTACCACTGTGTAAAATATCATTCACTTTTACTGTAGAAATCCAGAGAAAATGGGGGTCAAAGTGTGCACAAGTGGTCCCAAAAGCACTTTTTAAAATTCATTTTTAAAAAATCTAAAAAAGTTCCCTGACTGATTTCACTGCACACTTGTTCAACAGGATGCCATCTACCACTGTGTAAAATATCATTCACTTTTACTGTAGAAATCCAGAGAAAATGGGGGTCAAAGTGTGCACAAGTGGTCCCAAAAGCACTTTTTAAAATTCATTTTAAAAAAATCTAAAAAAGTTCCCAGACTACTTTCACTGCACACTTGTTCACCAGGATGCCCTCTACCACTGTGTAAAATATCATTCACTTTTACTGTAGAAATCCAGAGAAAATGGGGGTCAAAGTGTGCACAAGTGGTCCCAAAAGCACTTTTTAAAATTCATTTTAAAAAAATCTAAAAAAGTTCCCTGACTGATTTCACTGCACACTTGTTCACCAGGATACCCTCTACCACTCTGTAAAATATCTTTCACTTTTACTGTAGAAATCCAGAGAAAATGGGGGACAAAGTGTTCACAAGTGGTCCCAAAAGCACTTTTTAAAATTCATTTAAAAAAAAACTACAAAAGTTCCCAGACTACTTTCACTGCACACTTGTTCACTGGGGGGGCCTCTACCACTGTGTAAAATATCATTCACTTTTACTGTAGAAATCCAGAGAAAATGGGGGTCAAAGTGTGCCATTTTGGTCCCAAAAGCACTTTTTAAAAATCATTTTAAAAAAATCTAAAAAAGTTCCCTCACTAGTTTCACTGCATACTTGTTCACTGGGATGCCCTCTACCACTGTGTAAAATATCATTCACTTTTACTGTAGAAATCTAGAGAAATTTGGGGTCAAAGTGTGCACAAGTGGTCCCAAAAGCACTTTTTAAAATTCATTTTAAAAAAATCTAAAAAAGTTCCCTCACTACTTTCACTGCACACTTGTTCACTGGGATGCCATCTACCAGTGTGTAAAATATCATTCACTTTTACTGTAGACATTCAGAGAAAATTGGAGTCAAAGTGTGCCATTTTGTTCCTAAAAGCCCTTTTTAAATTCATTTTTAAAAAATCTAAAAAAGTTCCCTGACTACTTTCACTGCACACTTGTTCACTAAGATGCCCTCTACTACTGTGTAAAATATCATTCACTTTTACTGTAGAAATTAGGAGAAAATTTGGGTCAAATTGTGCAAAATTGGTCCTAAAAGCACTTTTTAAAAATCATTTTAAAAAAATCTAAAAAAGTTCCCTGACTGATTTCAGTGCAAACTTGTTCACTGGGATGCCCTCTACCACTGTGTAAAATATCATTCACTTTTACTGTGGAAATCCAGAGAAAATGGGGGTCAAAGTGTGCACAAGTGGTCCCAAAAGCACTTTTTAAAATTCATTTTAAAAAAATCTAAAAAAGTTCCCTGACTACTTTCACTTCACACTTGTTCACTGGGATGCCCTTTACCACTGTGTAAAATATCATTCACTTTTACTGTAGAAATCCAGAGAAAATGGGGGTCAAATTGTGCACAAGTGGTCCCAAAAGCACTTTTTAAAATTCATTTTAAAAAAATCTAAAAAAGTTCCCTCACTACTTTCACTGCACACTTGTTCAATGGGATGCCCTTTACCACTGTGTAAATATCATTCACTTTTACTGTAGAAATCCAGAGATAATGGGGGTCAAAGTGTGTTCAAGTGGTCCCAAAAGCACTTTTTAAAATTCATTAAAAAAAAAACTAAAAAAGTTCCCTCACTACTTTCACTGCACACTTGTTCAACAGGATGCCCTCTACCACTGTGTAAAATATCATTCACTTTTACTGTAGAAATCCAGAGAAAATGGGGGTCAAAGTGTGTTCAAGTGGTCCCAAAAGCACTTTTTAAAAATCATTTTAAAAAAATCTAAAAAAGTTCCCTGACTGATTTCACTGCACACTTGTTCAACAGGATGCCCTCTACCACTGTGTAAAATATCATTCACTTTTACTGTAGAAATCCAGAGAAAATGGGGGTCAAAGTGTGCACAAGTGGTCCCAAAAGCACTTTTTAAAATTCATTTTTAAAAAATCTAAAAAAGTTCCCAGACTACTTTCACTGCACACTTGTTCACCAGGATGCCCTCTACCACTGTGTAAAATATCATTCACTTTTACTGTAGAAATCCAGAGAAAATGGGGGTCAAAGTGTGCAGAAGTGGTCCCAAAAGCACTTTTTAAAATTCATTTTAAAAAAATCTAAAAAAGTTCCCTGACTGATTTCACTGCACACTTGTTCAACAGGATGCCCTCTACCACTGTGTAAAATATCATTCACTTTTACTGTAGAAATCCAGAGAAAATGGGGGTCAAAGTGTGCCATTTTGGTCCCAAAAGCACTTTTTAAAATTCATTTTAAAAAAATCTAAAAAAGTTCCCTGACTGATTTCACTGCACACTTGTTCACCAGGATACCCTCTACCACTGTGTAAAATATCTTTCACTTTTACTGTAGAAATCCAGAGAAAATGGGCGACAAAGTGTTCACAAGTGGTACCAAAAGCACTTTTTAAAATTCATTTTTAAAAAAACTAAAAAAGTTCCCAGACTACTTTCACTGCACACTTGTTCACTGGGGGGCCCTCTACCACTGTGTAAAATATCATTCACTTTTACTGTAGAAATCCAGAGAAAATGGGGGTCAAAGTGTGCCATTTTGGTCCCAAAAGCACTTTTTAAAAATCATTTTAAAAAAATCTAAAAAAGTTCCCTCACTACTTTCACTGCATACTTGTTCACTGGGATGCCCTCTACCACTGTGTAAAATATCATTCACTTTTACTGTAGAAATCCAGAGAAAATGGGGGTCAAAGTGTGCCATTTTGGTCCCAAAAGCACTTTTTAAAAATCATTTTAAAAAAATCTAAAAAAGTTCCCTCACTACTTTCACTGCACACTTGTTCACTGTGATGCCATCTACCAGTGTGTAAAAAAATATCATTCACTTTTACTGTAGACATTCAGAGAAAATTGGAGTCAAAGTGTGCCATTTTGTTCCTAAAAGCCCTTTTTAAATTCATTTTTAAAAAATCTAAAAAAGTTCCGTACACTTTCACTGAACAATTGTTCAACTGATGTATGCCCATACCATCTGTGTAAAATATAATTCACTTTTCATCGTATAACATTTCATAGAAAATAGGGGTCCAAGTGTGCCATTTTGGTCCCAAAAAGCACTGTTTGAAATTTCTTTTTTAAAAAATCTAAAAATGTCCCACGGACATTCTATTCACTGCAACTTGTTCACATGTGATGCCCTCTTACACACTGTGTAAATTATTCATTAACTTTTACGTCGAAATTCATAGAAATTGGTGGTCAACGTGTGGCCCTTTTGGTCCCAAAAGCACTTTTTTTAAATCATTTTTTTTTAACGTCATAAAAAAGATTCTGATACTTTCACTTGTCCACTTGTTCATATAGAGGACCCCTACCCTGTGTACAATATAAATTCACTTTTCATGTAGAAATTCAAGAAAATTGGGGTCCAAAGTGTAAGGAATTAGGGCCCCACAGGCACTTTTTAATAAATTAATTTATTTAAAATGAAGTCTAAAAAAGTTCCCTGACTACTTTTAGCTGACACTTGCTACACTGTGATGCACTCTACCAATGTGTTAAATCTCAATCTCATCCATCCCGTTATTCTTCCGACTATTATCCGTTTCAGGGTGCGCGGGGGGGCGCAGTATAGAGCAGAGAAGACCAGGAACTTTCCCTATACCATCAACATTCTCAAGCTCGTCCGGGTGGGACCCCAGGCGTTCCCATGGCCAGCTTGGGAGACACAAGTCTCCCCAGGTGTCTCGGATATTTCCCCGGGGCCTCTACCGGCTGGGACGTGCCCGGAACACCTCCAGGGAGGCGTTCAGAGAGGCATCGGGAAAAAGGATGCCCGAGCCAACCTCAATGGTTCCTTTCCCTCGCGTGGAGAATAGCAGCGGCTCTACTCCGAGTCCTCAACCCTCTCTCCTAAGGGAGATTCGGCGCCCAGCCACTCCTTGTGAGGAAGTATAACTTTCGAAATCCGCATTGTATCCGCGATTCGTTCCACTTGGTCATTACCGCTCCATTTAGACCATCGGTGAGTGGACTGGGAACGAAAGATTGACGGTAAGTAAGAGTGCTTTGCCTTTCGTGATCAGGCTCCCTCTTTAGCCCACAAACGGTCCGATTTACAGCGACGCTCACTGCGTCCTGCTGCACGATTGACTTGTCAACTCTCAGATCCATTTTCCCTCACTCGTACAACATGACCCGAGATTACTTGCACACTCCTTCACTTGAGGGAAGGACCTCTCCAACCACCTGTAGAGGGCAAGGCACATTTTTACGGTCGAGCACCATGGCTTCGGATTTAGGAGACGTAGCTGAGTCTCATCCCAGCCCTTCACACTCCGGGTGCAAACCGCCCAGTGCTTTGCTTGCAGTATCTGGTATTGTTGGAGCCAACAGGCACAACCTGGTCTGCAAACCGCAGCGATCCATCTCTGCTGTTTTGCCAGACCAGTGTGGTCCTCGAAACGGGCCCCTCTGACCCTGGCTGTGGCCTCGAAATTCTTGTCCATCAACACAGTGAACAGAACCGGTGACATAAAAGGGCAGCCCTGATGGCGGCCAATTCACCGGGAACAGGTCTGATCTTAACTCCGGGGGACTATGTCGATATACGCTCTGGCTTCCGGTCATAACAGGGATCGGAGGGCCCTCAGCAGCGGCCCCCGGGACCGGACCCCGTTACCTCACGGATAACCCCCAAAGGGACACCCGGGGAAACACAGTTCGAACGCCTTCTCCAAAATCCACAAAGGTCATGTGGACAGGTTTGGGCGGCAAACTCCATGTAGAACACATGAGTTTCCGTTGGAGAGTATAGATGCTGGGTCAGTGTTTCCGCAAACGGGCACGAAAACCACACTGATCCTCCTGAATCGAGATTATCGACATCGGCAGTAGGCACTCCCTTCCAGTCCTTGGAGTAGACTTACCGGGGAGGCTGAGGAGTGTGATCACACGATATTGGTACACACACTCCTAGGTCCCATTCTGTGTAGAGAGGGACCACCACCCGGTATGCCATCATTGTCACGCCCCGTTATGTTTTTTCTCCGTAATACCCATTTTAACGATGCAAATGACTTGGGCTATATTATATAGTATAGATTATACTATGTACCTATTATTTACTATGTACCTGACCTGTCGATGGCACATGGGACTTCTTAGAAGAACCTACAAAATTGCTTTCTCTGAAATGTATTTAGTTCACTTCTTAGAAAAACCTTTCTAGTCAGGGTGATGTGCATTTTTATTCATTAATACACTGTAACTGGAGTGCCGGCTAAAAATTAATAAAACCACGTTGTTGGTTGACACTTACTGTTTTGCGTACGCGTCTGCCATGGTCTTCTCTTCATCGGATATAATGTGCAGAAGTTCAAGTGTATTCAAAAATTCATGTAGTAGGCGTGTCGGGTAGTGGACGTCTCTACCCGACACGCCTACTTCTCGGACACGCTCCGTACTGCCAAAGCCGCAGACAGACCCTTCTCGTTTCCTCGCAGCGCCCAGAGGCCTCCTCAGTAGTGGAGCATGGAGGTATTTGGCAGGCCCGTTCCAAGGGGGGTGCGAGGCCCTGTGCGAACTCGAAACGCGAGGCCCTTGCCCTGACACTTTTTTCCCCGATCTGAGGGAAAGTTTTCTGTTATAATCTTTGCATGAATTCAGCACCACCCTCGCGCGGTGCTTGACGAGATTCAGCACGCGCGTAACGAGTGTCCTTCGCTCTATGCAGGCGTTTGGCGCGCGCAGGTACACACGCACACACACTCTAGCTGTATTGGTCGCGGTCTTTTTTAGCGAACATGTCTCTTTCGTCCTTTGGCAAAATGGTAGAGACTCAAAAGGATGAACCTAAAAGGTGTTCCATTTTTCTTTAATTGTTTAGATTGGGGCAAAATGGCCAAATGGCTATGAGGCGGAGTCAATATTATTATTTTCTCATCAAATAACCGTTTTTCCATGGCCTCCACACCTTGACAACATACACTCCTCCTCCTCCACATGGACAACTACAAAATACTCTTCTCCTCCTCCTCCACACACTCTGAACCACAACAAAAACGACTCCAGCTAGCTAAAGCTAGACCCCATTAACCAGTGTGTTTGCTAATGCTTTTAAAAATATGTTTGTGATGTGGATAGTAGGACTAAACATGGCAATTAGCAGCGCCTCACACACTGTCACACCGTGAATACTCCTCTCCTCCTCTGCTACACATAGGGTCTGCTCCTCTGCTCACACCTGTATCAACTGCTCCTCCTCTCCTCTTCCTTCATCCTCCTCTGCTACACAAAGAGGGGTCTGCTTCCTCTGCTTCACACCTGTATACACTGCTCTCCTCCTCTCGCCTCTCCTCCTCTGCTCACAACAAAGGGGGGTCTGCTCTACTGCTCACACTGTCTCACTGCTCCTCCTCCGCGAGTATCATCTCCCTACACTGCGATCATTCCGTTACTTTCTTTGTATCTCACTTCAGGGACCATGCTAAAGTTATCTGACAGTTTTTTCGGGAGGACCGTTGCATACATAGCTGCGCGCGACGCTGCACTGTTTACAAATCGTTTTGGTGAAAATTTGACTTTATTGTTAAAAAAGTTCTTTTGATCATAACGCGAAATCAAAGAGGTCCCAGGAAAGGGTTTGGGTTCCAAATTTGAGTTGCTGTCTGCCCTTTTTTGGGGACCCTTGACTAGGGTATTTATAAAATAAAATAAAAGAAGGAAGTTGCGAGGCCCCTGTGTGGCTGCGAGGCCCCTGTGCGCGGCACAGGTCGACAAGCCCTTAGGCGGGCTGATTTTGGGGAGGGGTTTAATCAAGAGAGGCCTTATTTTTTTCTAACTTCAACAAAAAATGATAAAAGAACTGTAATCATTGGTGCCAAAAGGCATGGGAGTATAACACTCCGATTTCAGTAGGGTGCGGATACGGCAATATTGGATTCTTAGCCCGCATTAAAGAAACAGAAGCAGCTCATCAGTCTGCGCATGCGCCTCGTCAGTCTTTGTCTAGCGTCTTGAGGAGGTGGGTCACGTTTTTACACTTACCTGATTTCGGTTTTATATTAGAAAACTTTGAATATCAAATTAAATGCTTATTTAGTTGTTACAAATGCAAATGTACAAAGTCCGGCCTTTAGAATCCATGTTTTAAGTCGGTAGTTTTACAGTGATGGGAAGTCGGAATGTTTAAGTGTGCGGCCTAGCCTAGTGTTTCTACTGTAGGTTTATGTGATAGTGTTGTATCTACCTCTGTCTTTAAATCCTGACCATAGTTTTATGGATTCATTATTTTATAAGTTCATTTCAACTGTGATGCGGTGATAAAAGACACAGTTTTGTTGGTAAAACATTAGTTATTATTAAAACAGTTTTCAAGCACAAACAGCAAAACATTACATGTAGCTGATAATACAATACGAGTGTATATATGTTAGATATAAGTTATATATATGTTAGTATAAGTTCTATATAAAGTTAGATAGTCCACAGTCTCCTGTAGTATCAGGCTCTGAGCCCAAAATGCTTTTCCTTCGAAGCACAAAGCTCTCTGCTCCATAGCGCTCGTCATGCTCCTGCTGCAGCGCTCCGTGCTTCCTTCCATACACACACACGGACCATTCACAGCGGAGCTTCCTTGCGGCGACCCTTAATGGTAGCAATATGTAAAAAATCTGGCAAATGGTGGTACTGCAGTTCACATAATATTTTGTAGTCCTCTCTTCACTATCCCTGACTCCAGTTTGCCAGATTCACAACCAAATATCCAGCAGCAAACACAGAATTATTTTATCAGTTGTTTGTCTCGTCTCCATTCACATTGCCATGGACAGGCCGTTGCTATGCTGAATGAATGTTTGATAATGTTTTTTTAATTATTATTATTTGGACATTTGAGATAAAAAACAAACAAAATAAAGCATGTAATTACACATAGTTTATGCAAAATAAATAAGCAATCGATGTTCTAAATAGGTAGTGGGAAGAATGGATGTTGGAGTATTTCTTAGCGTTATCACATTCAGGGGTTTGCTCAAGGAGGATATCACCTTTACATTTTATTTATCTCCCTAACAGGTAAAAGTCCACTTCAAAAAGTGACTAACATAATTTTAATTGGGGGGTACATGATGGTCTTAAATGATTATTTTTACAATTTAAGCTAAACAATCTGCAAAAAAAACCGTCTTGGACCTTCATTTTTACCGTTTTTAGAGCAATCTGTCATAGAATGTGAAACATGCCAATAAATACAAAAAGACATAGCCGGTGATCGAACCCGGGGTTCCTGCATCGGTAGCGCACAGTTTAGACATAGAGTTAGTTGGTCCCAAAGTGTGGGTCCTGACCCCCGGGGGGGTCGCGGGGAACCACCTGGGGGGTCGCTAAGTGCTGATTTCCACACAAAAAGGGTACTATAATTATTTTAATCTCGTTAGTAATTTAGTCCCAGTATTGCGTGCGTCAATCAAAATCATCCGTACCACAGTCACTATGCGCAGCGACAGAAGGTGTGTGCCTGTGTTGTTGGCTAAAAACTAACGGTGTTTGAGGCTAACAAATAAATAATACCTGCTTTAAAATGAAACGTGGTTATATTACAACAGAAAAACCCGGAGGGGAGTAACGTCCACTTGTATCAGGGGCTGATGGTGCGAATGAGAGGGAGGAGGGCAGAGGAGGGAGAGAGGGCTGAGGAGGGAGAGAGGAGGCAGAGGAGGGAGGGCAGAGGAGGGAGAGAGGGGCAGAGGATGGAGGGAGGGAGGAGTGCAGAGGGGGAGAGAAGGGCCAGGGGACGGGGAGGGAGGACAGAGGAAGGAGGGAGGGAGAGAGGGCAGCGGAGGGAGGGCAGCGGGAGGGAGGGAGGGCAGCCAGAGGAGGGAGAAGAGAGGGCAGCGGCGCGGAGAGGGCCAGCGGAGGGAGAGGAGGGCAGAGGAGGGGCAGATGGTAGAGAGGGAGGACAGAGTGAGGGTGGAGGAGGCAGAGGAGGGAGAGAGAGGCAGCGGGGTAGAACAGCGGTTAAAAGAGGGCCCGGCTTTTCGGAGTCAAAGGGTAAAGAGGTCGCACTTTAAACAGCGGCGTGGCCGGTTTATTGCCTTTCTGTCTGTAACTTTGGAAAGGAAAGCCTGCGGGGATGGAACCGCCATAAAAGTATACAGCGAAAGCGGGCCACCCGCTTTTAATGATGCGGACCTCTTTACCGCTGACTCCCGGAAAGCGGGCCTCTTTAACGCGTGTTCTACCGCTGCCTCTCTCCCTCCTCTGCCCTCTCTCCCTTCTTGTCCTCCCTCTCCCTCCCTCTGCCCTCTCTCCCTCCCGCTGCCCTCTCTCCCTTCCGCTGCCTCTCTCCACGCCTTCTGCCCTCCCTCCCTCCGCTGCCCCTCCTCCGGCTGCCCTCTCTCCCTCCCTCCTTTCCTCTGTCATCCCTCCTCCTCTGCCCTCTCTCCATTCCTCTGCCTCCTCCTCGCCATCCCTCTCTGCCCCTCTCTCCCTCCTCTGCCCTCCCTCCTCTGCCTCTTCCCTCCTCTGCCCTCTCTCCCTCCCTTGCCCTCTCTCCCTCTCCCCCCTTCGCACCATCAGCCCCGATACAAGTGACTTTTCTCCACCCTCGGGTTTTTCTGTTGTAGATATTAAACCACGTTTCATTTTAAAGCAGGTATATTTATTTGTAGCCTCCCCAAAACACCTTGTTTTAGCAAAACAACAGCAGGACACGCTTGTCGATGCGCCATTGTGGCTGTGTTAGTGATGATTTTGATTGTACGCTGCAATGACTGGGGACAAAATTACTACCGTTATTAAAATTTATTATAGTCTTTTTTGTGTGGAAAATCATCTTGCGACCCCCCAGGTGGTTCCCGCGACCCCGGGGGGTCAGGACCCCCAATTGGGAAACCCACTAGCTCAGTGGTCTAAACTGTGCGCATACGATGCAGGAACCCGGGTTCGATCCGGGCTAATGTCTTTTTGTAATTTATTGCTTGGTTATCACCAATCTATGATCAGGATTGTCTAAAAACCGGTAAATGATGAAGGTCAAGACGTTTTTTTGCAGCATTATAGCTTAATGTAAAAATAATCATGTAAGACCACAGGTACCCAATTAAAATAATGTTAGTCTCCTTTTTGTTGTGGGACTTTTACATGTTAGGGATTAAATTAAATTGTAAAGGTGATATCCTCTTGAGCAAAACCCGGATGTTGATACCTGAAGAAAATACGTTCCAACATCATTCTTCCAACTACCTATTTTGTAACATCAATTGCTTATTTATTTTGCATAAACTATGTATAATCATTGCTTTTTATTTTGTTTTTGTTTTTTATCTCCAATGTCCAATATATAATATTAAAAAAAAAACATTAATCAAACATTTATTCAGCATTAGCACGGCTGTCATGGCAATGTGAATGGAGCCGGACAAAAACTGATAAAAATAATTCCACTGTGTTTGCTGTGGAGTTGGTGTGAATCTGGAACTGGAGTCCATGGCTGAGTGGAGGAGAGGACTACAAAATATTGACTGTGACAGCGAGTACCACCTTTGGCCAGATTCTTTACATATTGCTCCTTTAAGGGTCGCGCAAAGGAGCTCCGCGGTGATGGTCCGTGTGTGTGTGATTGGAAGGAAGCACGGAGCGCGCTGCAGCAGGAGCATGGACGAGGCACTATGGAGCAGAGAGCTTTGTGCTTCGAAGGAAAAGCAGTTGGGGATCAGAGCCTGATATACAGGAGGATGTGGATATCTAACATCTATCTAACTTATATCTCACATATATATAACTTTATCTAACACTATATACATGCGTATTGTATTTCCAACTATTATTTGTTTTGCTGTTTGTGCTTGAAAACTGTTTTCATAATACTATGTTTCCAACAGAAACTGTGTCTTTATTCACCGCATCCCAGTTGAATATGACTTTAAAATAATGAATCCATAAAACTGTTGTAGGATGTTGCAGGGAACAGTAGTAATACTAACACTATCTAAATAAACCTACAGTAGGAAAACACTTGGCTTAAGGCCTGCACACTTAACATTCCGTCTTCCCATCACTGTAAACTACCGACTATAAATCATGGATTTCAAAAGGCTCTGACGTGTACATTTGAATTTGTAACAACATAATAACATTTTAATTCTGGATATTCAAAGTTTTCTATTTTATTTAAACCGAAAATCATGTAGAGTGTAAAATCGTGACCCACTCCTCAGACGCTAGACCCCAGATGAGCGACGGCGCAATGCGCAGACTGATGGAGGATGCTTCTGTTTCTTTAATGGCGGGCTAAAATCAATATTGCCGTATACTTGCCCACCTACTGGAATCGGAGTGTTATATCCATGCCTTTGGACCAAATGTTACAGTCTATTTATCAATTTTGGTGAAGTTAGAAAATAAAATTAATGCCCTTCTTGATTAAACCCCTCTCCCAAAATCAGGCCCGTCCTAAGGGCTGTGCGACCTGTGCCGTCGCACAGGGGCCTCGCACCACACAGGGGCCTCGCAATCTTCCTTCCTTTTATTTTATTTTAGAAATAACTAGGTTCTGGGTCCCCAAAGGGCAGACTGCACTCCAATTGGAACCCTAACACCCTTCTCTGGACCTCTTTGATTTCGTTTGATCAAAAGAACATTTTTTACAAGTTAAAGTCAAATTTTCACCAAAAGCGATTTGTTAACAGGAGGCGCTGACGGGCCAGCTTGTATGCCACGGGGTCCTCTCGACAAAAAAACTGTCAGATAACTTTAGCAGTGTCTGAGTGAGATACAAGAAAGTAAACGGGTTATGATCGCAGTGTGAGGAGAGATGGATTTTACTCGCGGAGGTAGGTAGCAGTGGCCGAAGTAGTGTGAGCAGAGGAGCAGACCTTTTGTGTGTGCAGAGGAGGGGAGGAGGAGGCGAGGAGGAGGAGCAGTGTTACAGGAGGTGTGAGCAGAGAGCAGACCCCTTTGTGTGAGCAGAGGGAGGAGGAGGGAGAGGGGAGGAGGCAGCAGTGATACAGGTGTGAGAGGGAGCAGACCCCCTTTGTGTGAGCAGCGGAGGAGGAGGCAGGATCAGCGGTGTGTTGTTCGCCTTTGTGTGGGGTGTGACAGGTGTTTGTGAGCGCTGCTATTGCCAATGTTTAGTGCGAATATCCACCATCAAAATCATATTTTTTAATAGATTCTAGCAAACACACTGTAGTGTCTAGCTTTAGCTAGTTGGAGTGGTTTTTGTTGTGGGCAGAGTGTGTGGAGGAGGAGGTGAAGAGTATTTTGTTGGTTGTAGTGTGGAGGAGGAGGAGTTGTATGTTGTCAGAGTGTGGGGGAGGCATGGCCAAAAACGTTATTTGTCTGAGAAAATAATAATATTGACTCCGCCTATAGCCATTTTGGGCGCATTTTTGCCAATCTAATATATTAGAAGAAAAGACTCCTTTTGGTTCAATTTTTGAGTTGCGTCTACACATTATGCCACAGGACGAAAGAGACATTGTCAGCTAAAAAAGACCGCGGACCTAATATTGACGTAGAGAGTTGTGCGTGTGTACGTGCGCGCGCTCCAAACGCTGCATAGGAGCGAAGACACTCGGTACGCGCCGTGATGATATCGTTCAAGCACGCGCGAGGGTGGTGCTGAATTCATCGTTCAAGAGTTATAACAGGAAAAACTTTCCTCAGATTCTGGGAAAAATGTGGTCAGGGCAGGGCCTCGCGTTCGAGTTCCCAACAGGGCCCTGCACCCCCTTGGGACGGGCCTGCCCAAAATACCCTCCTTGCTCACTACTGAGGAAGGCTTGGGGCGCAGCGGAGCGAAAACGAGAAGAGGGTCTGTCTGCGGCTTGCAGTACGGAGGCGTGTCGGAGTAGTAGGGTGTCGGGTAGTGACCGTCTCTACCCGTCACGCCTCTACTACATGAATTTTGAATCACTTGAAACTTCTAGCAAAGTATATCCGTTGAAGGAAGACATGGCAGACCGTACGCAAACATAAGTTGATCAACACCAACAAAGTGTTTTATTTATTCTTAGGCGTCCCTTCCAGGTTACAGTGTATTAATGGAATAAATTGAACATACCTGAACTCAGAATTGTTTTTTAAGAAGTGAACTAATACATGCAGGAGAAAGCCAATTTGTATGGGTTTTCTTCTCAGAGTCCATGTGCCCACCGACAAGTCAGGTACATAGTATAATAGTTACATAGTATAATATATACAATAATAATATTGCCCAAGTCATTTGGCATCGTTATAAATTTGGTAATAAGCGAGAAAAACATAAAACTCTTTACATTGTTTTCCAAGAACAGTGTGAGAATTAGTAGGCAATTATGTGATGTAGCCTCACGATGTTTCCTATCACAGTTACAGAAGTCACTTGGACCAATTAGTTTTTAAAATATGGATGGATGTTCAAGTTATTTGTGTTTTGAGTGTGCAACAATGGATGTTTTTGTCTTGCTTTTCAGTTGCATCGACCTATTGTCAGTGCTGGGAATCATGCTCAGTGCTGAAGCAGCGGGAACACGCTCTCGTGTGTAACCTGTATTAAACATGCGGAGACAGCACAAATGCTCACACACGTGCAAACCCAATGTAAGGGCATCTGTTTGTCATGGTGCTATGTTTTAACTTCGAATTCCAGGTGTAGTGCAATATTGGTCCATTGTTCTTTTAAAGTGGCATTGTCTAGAGTTTGTCAGAAAGAGAGAACAGAGAGGTAACTTGATTTGAAAAAAAAAACAACCCTGCTCCCTCCCCCTTCCTTTCTGATTGGTCTACACGCTCTTACGGAAGTATAGCTTGATTTATATAAAGTTTGTTTTACATAGCTAGGCCACCGAGCGCCACCAGGCTGGCACAGGGATATTGTAATGAAAGTGTGCTTAAAACACTGAACCCCCTCAATCATAAAACATGATCATGGTACATGTTTCCTGGTTAACTGTACTAAAAAACTTTGCATTGACCATTGTTATGTACAGAGACCATAAAAGTCTAAGTGCAAGTCACTGTAATATATTAAAACCGGTACACAACACCTTATAGTGCTGCATTTGGTTTTGTGAACTGTTGTGGTGAATGTAACACGTTTTATCCGTATCTAGGGGTGACATGTCACACTGCTGGGCCGAGGCATTTCTACCTGCCTCAGCAGAGGCAAGGTAAAGTCATAAAGGGGGCCAAAGTTATGACCCATTGGCAAGATTAGTTAAATATTGATGGACATATTTCACTGTGCACTGCACAATCTAATCTCGTGATTGTTCTTTATGGACAGTGGAGTTTAAATGATTGCAATGATCTGGTGCAGGATTTACAGAGGAGGGCAGCAGGAGGCTGAAAGTTTCCAATGAGAGATGAGATTGGCGCTCTCCTCTGAAGCCTCTTCTTCCATGATATAATAAAAGAGAATTTGTTTTGTGGTGTTGAAACTTATTCAGTGTCTACATTTCAGAGCCATTCAGATTAACACAAAATTTCATAAAAAAAAGCATGTACATCAAAATGACAGAAGAACAATTTGTTCCTTTTTGTTTAATTCCTCGTTCTACATACAAATTTGACAAACACAATAGTCAATGGAATGTTGCTTGTCCCAAAAAGGCCAAAGTTGAGGCACAAAATTGTTATGGCATGTTCATCTTTATGTCAGTAATGTGGAGGACCATGGGTGTAGGTGTGTGTGTGGTGGTCGGTGGTGTAATATATCTTTAACTTTGTAATGTACTTTTCAATCCTGTGTTGACAAGTTTCTCAAAACGCCACACTACTTTATTCATTTATTCCACCGTGTGTTCTCACAGCTGGTTGGAGGATTGCCGGCTACTAATCGGTGCTATTGGAACCACAAGCATCTCTCACTGTTCCCACATGTGGGTGAGTGCATTGTCAAGAACATACCAGACTTGCACTTGGGGAAGCCAGGATTTGATGCCACCACCACTAGGCCCCTTTTATAAATGAAAAGTACAATTAGACATATGCACTGGGCATTATTTGACTCATTAACTTTTGTCCTGAGCTGCTTCAATCCCCTATTGATTTGATAGTCTAAGTATCTGGCAGCTTTTGTAGGCAAATTACTACCTTCTTGATATTTACTAAATTCGTCCATTTTCCCCAATAAATAATACTGACAGATGACATTGGCCATAAACAATTAATTTATTGCGCATAAATTCATTGGGCATAGAATAGTACTCACTACTACTATACCGTAATTTATTAAAAAAATAGATCATGCTCATACACGCGGGGAGTGGGGTGTCGAGTAGTGACGTCATTACCCGACAGCCCACTACTCGACACGCCTCCGTACTGCAGGCCTCAGAAGATCCACTTGAAAAGTCTTAAAACTCTTCTATCGATCTAATTCCCAAATTACGGACACATAGTTTTGCTAATTCAGCATTTTTATACTATTTTCTCAATCACTTTTCACTCTATGTTTCTGCTCTGGCCCTCACAGAACGCTCCGGGTCGAATCTCTCCTATCTGTGACATCATAGCTAGACCCCGCCCCCTTGTCATATCAGCACAAACCACAAAACAACCCAATATTATTTAAAAATTGATTTTATGCCAAGTGAGAATACGGACTTTGTGGACAATTCGTACAGCGCCTATGCCGTACAGAGAAAAACGTCAATAAATGATCTTTAGAAAGAAAACACCAATCCTCGAAGAAGAACACAACCCACGGATCCTGTCGCAACAAACCAACATCGAGAACAAGGCCTTTCCTGGTTTTCAGCCAGAACATGGAGTAAACATATAAATTCAAAAACTACCAGACATTCCCTTAACTGCATCGTAGAGAGGGGAGGAGGAGACTTGTTTTTAAAATGAGTATATCAAAAGTGGTACCATGGAAAACGGTGTGAGATCCTGTCCAGTCAGTCGTCAAAAAAACAGCATATAAAAATATACAGCATTGCAGAGGTCTTGAACCGGGCCACGCGGGAAAAGGTGAGATTTAGAGCCTTTGAAGTGAAAGTAAAAGTATTAACCCGGCTCAGTCTTTTGTACCTGTGCTAAATGTTTATTTTCATTACAATTTATACAAAATAAAAACTGAAATGTTAAATGAGATTCGAAACTGAACTCATTTGAAACTATATCTGATATTTGATGTTTTTTTATGTTAGATGTTGTTTAGGTGAGAATCTACTATTTTCACTGTTTAGGACCAGAGAGAGACCAGAGAGACCAGAGAGGAGACCCAGAGAGAGAGACCAGAGTGAGAGACCAGAGAGAGACCAGCGAGAGACAGAGAGAGGCCGTGAGAGCACAGAGAGGGCCAGAGAGAGAGGCCAGAGAGAGACAGAGAGAGTCCAGAGAGAGACCAGAGAGTGAGACCAGAGAGGAGAGACCCAGAGAGAGACCAGAGAGTAGACCAGAGAGAGGCCAGAGAGAGAGGCCATAGAGAGACCGAGAGAGAACAGAGTGAGAGGACGAGAGAGTCTCCAGAGGAGGAGAGTGGCCAGAGAGACCAGAGAGAGACGAGGTGAGGCCAGAGGAGAGAGACCAGAGAGACACCAGAGGGAAGAATAAGAGAGCGAGCCCAGAGAGACCTGAGAGAGACCAGAGAGAGACCAGAGCAGCCAGAGAGAGAGAAACTCAGAGAGACACCAGAGAGACACCAGAGAGAGGAGACCAGAGAGGAGAGGACCAGGAGATGCCTGAGAGAGACCAGAGAGAGACCAGAGAGAGACTCCGAGAGCAGACGAGAGAGAGACAGAGAGAGGAGACCAGAGAGAGACCAGAGAGTGGACCAGAGAGAGTCCGACGAGAGACCAGAGAGAGACCAGAAAGAGAACGAGAGAGACCAGAAGAGAGACCAGAGAAGAGCACGCACTGTGTCTGTTTGATTTTCTATCGTGTCGACGATTCGACAACATCTGGTAAAGTCTTTGACGAGGCTAAAACCCATTGAATAGAATTGTTGTGATGAAAAACAGTTAAACATTATTTATTAGAAAACTTAAAGCTGCTGAACTAAGTTTTGTTTCGAGACTGAATTGTTGATTGTCGCGATAGAAAAAGTGTTGAGAATGTGTTTATTGTCGATAAATCCGACGTCATCTACCCAGGTCATTGTGCTGAGTGATCCAACAGTCCCTGTGAGTCACTATGTGACCATTTGGGCTCAGACAGAATAAGTATCTAGATTGTTACATTGAGCTTTGAACAGAGAGACACTGCTTTAAGTCTCGCACCTAATGTTATATGCTATAAGAACCACGTGGAACTCTGAGGAGCTCAGGGACTGGCCTCCTGCTTTGTAGCCTTGTGGAGCACAGGGACTGGCCTCTGCTGGGACTCTGAGGAGCACAGGGACTGCCACCTGCTGGGGGACTCTGAGGAGCACAGGGACTGGGCCTCCCTGCTAAGATCTGAGGATGCCAGGGGACTGGCCCTCCGGGGGACTGAGGGCACAGGGATGGCCTCCTGCTAAGACTCTGAGGAGGCACAGGGACTGGCCTCCCTGCTAAGACTCTGGGAGCACAGGGAACTGGACTCCTGCTGGGGACTATGAGGAGCAAGGGACTGGCCTTCCTGCTAAGACTGAGGAGCACAGGGACTGCCTCCTTGCTGGGACTTGATGAGCACAGGGATGGCCTTCCTTGCTGGGACTGGCGAGCACACGGGACTGGTCTCCTGCCTGGGATCTGAGGAAGCATCAGGGACTGGTCTCCTGCTGGACCTCTGAGGAGCACCGGGACTGGCTCTGCTAAGATCTGTGGAGCACAGGGTTGGCCTCCTGCTGGACTCTGAGGAGCACAGGGACTCGGCTCCTGCGGGATGAGGAGCACTGGGGACCTGGCCTCCTGCTGGGACTTGAGGAGCACAGGGACTGGCCCTCATGCTGGGGACTGAGAGCACAGGGACTGGTCTCCTGCTGGGACTGAGGTGGGGAAAAAGGGGGCACAGGGGATCTGGTCTACTGCTGGGACTCTGAGGAGACAGGACTTGGCCCCTCTGCGGGGACCTGAGGAGGCACAGGGACTGCCTCCTGCTGGGACTCTGAGGAGCAAATGGGGACTGGCCTCCTGCTGGGACCTCTGAGGAGCACAGGGACTGGCCTCCTGCTGGACTTCTGAGGAGCACAGGGGGCTGGTCTCTGCTGGTCCCAGTGTCCAGGACTAAACATGGGGAGGCAGTGTTTCAGATTTATGCAGCTTAAATCAGTCTTCCAGAAACCGTGAACGGGCAATATTCAAATCCAGGTTAAAAACAGATCTATTTCTGACTTTCTGATTTAAAGGCTTGTCTTGGGAGTTGCCGTGTGTGGACTGTGCTATACCACTAACCTTGCCTAATGCTAAAGGGTTTGAAAACATCATGACATCAGTGATTTTCCGCGTGGACTCGCACCAGCATTTTTGTGTTAAATTTGAGTAAACTTCTGAACCCATCCAACCGACAGAGATAAAAAAACTTATGTACATGTAGATACGGATACAGGTGTAATAAAATAAAAGAATACAGAATACATCAAGGGTGAACAGAACGTTGAACAGAACCTCATGAACAGAACCGATGAAACGAGAACAATGAACACGCCAGAGCATGAGAGTCATTCTGTGTCCGTCCTAAAAAACAAAACAAAGTTCACAATCTGGTCCAAAGAGTTCATCACATGGACGGCGTGCTCCCGTGTCTGGCCGTGGGATCTGCCTTCCTCTGATTGGCTGGTCCGTCCTGAGAAGGTACTTGTAGAAAGAAGAAAGCAGTTTGTTGCTGGGGGACTGTTGACTGCTTCTCGGCGCACAAGAGCCATTTTTGGTCACGAATCCACAGTTGCCTTCTTTTTGTTTTCCCCTCCGGTTTGGCTTGAATGGTTAGACAGGGGAGAGACAGTGGAGAGACCAGGTGAAGAGACCAGGTGAGAGACCAGGGGAGAGACCAAGGGGAGAGTTCAGGGGAGGAGACCAGGGGAGAGACCTGGTTGTGGCACTTTGTTGTTTTTAGGAGGACACAGAATGACTCCTCTGCTGTGACGTGTTATGGTTCTGTTCATGGTTCGGTTCATGGTTCTGTTCATGGTTCTGTTCACCTGTATGTATTCTGTATATCTTTGATTTTTAACCTGTATCAGTATCTTCATGTACATATGTTATTTATATTCTGTCGTTTGATGGTTCAGAAGTTTACTCAAATTGTAACACAAAATGCTGGGCGAGGCCACGCGGAAAAGTCCTGATGTCATTGGTTCATAACCCTTTAGCATTAGGCAAGGTTATTGGTATAGCCCTGTCTACACACGGCCAATCACAAGAAAAGGCTTAAATAGAAACGTCAGGATTAAAATCTGTTTTTAACCTGGATTCTGAATATTGCCCGTCTCACGTTTTAGGAAGACTGTTTTAGCTGCATAAAATCTGAAACACTGCTTCCCACTGTTTAGTCCTGGACTCTGGACCAGCAGGAGGACCAGTCCCTGTGCTCCTCAGCGTCCCAGATGAGGGCAGTCTGTGCTCCTCAGAGTCCCATCGAGGAGGCATCCTGTGCTCCTCAGAGTCCCAGCAGGAGGCCAGTCTGTGTCCTCAGTCCCAGACCAGGCGGCCAGTCCCTGGGCTCCTCAGAGTCCAGAGGAGAACCAGTCCCTGTGCTCCTCCAGTCCCAGCAGGAGACCAGTCCTGTGCTCCTCAGTCCCAGCAGGAGGACTGTCCCTGTGCTCTCTGAGTTCCCCAGCAGGAGGCCAGTCCCTGTGCTCCTCAGTCCCAGCAGGAGGGCCAGTACCTGTGTCCTCAGAGTCCAGCAGGAGGCCATCCCTGTGCTCCCTCAGAAGTCTTAGCAGGGAGGCCAGTCCCTGTGTCCTCAGAGTTCCCAGCAGGCGACCAAGTCCCTGTGCTCCTCAGTCCAGCATGGAGACCAGTCACTGTGGCCCTCAGTCACAGCAAGGATGCCCAGTCCCTTGGGCTCATCGAGTCCCGCAGGAGGCCTGTCCCTGAGCTCCTCTAGTCTTAGCAGGAGGCCAGTCCCTGTGCTCCTCAGAGTCCAGCAGGAGGCCAGTCCCTGTGCTCCTGCAGAGTCTTAGCAGGAGGCCAGTCCCTGTGCTCCTCAGAGTCTTAGCAGGTGGCGTACCCTGTGTCCTCAGTCCCAGCAGGAGGCCAGTCCCTGTGTCCTCAGTCGTAGCTGGAGGCCAGTCCCTGTGCTCCTCAGAGGTCCAGCAGGAGGCCAGTCCCTGTGCTCTCAGAGTCCCAGCAGGAGGGCCAGTCCCTGTGCTCCTCAGAGTCACAGAAGGAGGCCAGTCCCTTGCTCCACAGAGTTCCCACGTGGGTCTATAGCATTAACATGTGGGTGCGAGATTAGAGCTGGGGTCTTCAATTTCAAAGCTCATGTTAAAATCTATTTACTTATATCTGTCGGAGCCCAATGGGTCAAATAGTGACTACAGGGCCTGTTGGATACCGTCAAGCCAATGACTGGGGAGAGGCCGTCGGATTTATCCACAATAAACACATTTCTCACACTTTTTCAATCGCGCAAAAATCATAAGTCTCGACAACAAAACTTTAGGTTCAGCAGCTTTACAGATTTCTAATAACTAAGGTTTAAACTGTTTTTCAATCACCAACAATTCTATTCTTGGTTTTTAGCCTCGTCA
The DNA here is from genome assembly GCA_964034765.1 of Knipowitschia caucasica. Taxonomy (NCBI): domain Eukaryota; kingdom Metazoa; phylum Chordata; class Actinopteri; order Gobiiformes; family Gobiidae; genus Knipowitschia; species Knipowitschia caucasica. Next base: position 8,708,379 of record OZ035832.1, read on the forward strand.
ATGGACTTTACCAAGTTGGCGATTCGTCGACACGGATCAGAAAATCAAACCAGACACGTTGGTCTCTCTCTGGTCTCTCTTCTGGTCTCTCTCTGTTCTTTCTGGTCTCTCTCTGGTCTCTCTCTGGTCTTCTCTGGTCTTCTCTTGGTCTCTCTCGTCGCTCTTCTCTGGTCTCTCTCTCTGGTCTTCTCTGGTCTCTCTCTGGTCTCTCTTGGTCTCTCTCCTGGTCTCTCCTCTTGGTCTCTCTTTGGTGTCTCTCCTGGTGTCTCTCTGTCTCTCTCTCTGGTCTCTCGGGTCTCTCTCTGTGTCTCTCTTCTGGTCTCTCTGGCTCTCTCTCTGATCGTCTCTCTGGTGTCTCTATGGTCTCTCTCTCTGGCTCTCTTGGTCTCTCTCTGGTCTCTTGGCCTCTCTCTCTGGTCTCTTCTCCTGGTCTCTCTCTGGTCCTCTCTCTGGTCTCGCTCTGGCCTCTCTCTCTGGCCTCTCCTCTTGGTCTCTCTTGGTCTCTCTCCTGGTTCTCTCTCTCTGGTCTCACTCTCTGGTCTCTCTCTGGTCTCTCTCTGGTCTCTCTCTGGCCTCTCCTCTCTGGCTCTCTCTGCCTCTCTCAGGCCTCTCTCTGGTCTCTCTCTGGTCTCTCTCTGGTCTCTCTCTTCTGGTCGCTCTCTTGGTCTTCTCTCTGGTCTCTTCTGGTTTCTCTTGGCGTAAAACTAGTGAAATAGTAATTCTCACCTAACAACATTTTTAACCTAAAAACATCAAATATCTAATATAGTTTCAAATGAGTTCCGTTCGAATTCATTAACATTTCAGTTTTTTATTTTGTATAAATTTGTATGAAATAAACTTTTAGCACAGGTACCAAAAAGCACGGAGCCGTGTTATACTTTTACTTTCACTTTCAAGGCTCATATTCTCACCTTTTCCCGCGTGGCCCGGTTCAAACCACTGCAATCTGCTGTATATATTTATATGCTGTTTTTGTCGATACTGAATGAAGGATCTTCACCGTTTCATGGTTACCACTTTGAATATACGTATTTAAAACAAAGTCTCTCCTCCCTCTCTACGATGCAGATTAAAGGGAAATGTCTGGGAGTTTTTGATATTATTTTTCCTCCTTTTCTGGCTGAATAAACCAGGGAAAGCCTTGTTCTCATGTTGGGTTTGTGCGACAGATCTTGGGGATGTGTTTTCTTCTAGGGATTGTGTTTCTTCTAAAGGATCATTATTTGAAACGGTTCTCTGTACGGCTGCGCTGTTCGGAATGTGAGTCCACAACAGTCGTATTCTCACTTGATAAAGTCATTTTTTAAATAATATTGGGTTGGTTTTGTGGTTTGTTTGTGATTGACAAGGGGGCGGGGTCTAGCGATGAGGTCCAAGATTCGGAGAGACTTGACCGAGCGTTCTGTGAGGGCCAGAGGCAGAACCATAGAGTGATACAGTGATGAAGAAAATAGTCTAAAAAATGCTGAAATTAGGCAAAACATGTGTCTTAATTTGGGGATTAGATCGATTTAAGAGTTTTAAAGACTTTTTCAAGTGTATCTGTCTGCGGCCGTGCAGTACGGCGGCGTGTCGAGTAGAGGGCGTGTCGGGTAGTGTCGTCACTATCGTCACCGCCCACTCCCGCGTGGTATGAGCATGGATCTATTATAATACGGGTAGGTAGTAGTGAGTACTATCTATGCCCAATGAATTTATGCGCAATAATGAATTTTATGGCGCATGTCATTGTCAATATTATTTATTCGGGGGAAAATGGACGAATGTTGTAAATATCAGTAGTAAATTTGCTCTACAAAAGCTGCCATTACTTCAGACTATCAATCAATAGGGATTTGAAGCAGCTCACGCGACCAAAAGTTTAATGGTCAAATAATGCCAGTGCTTATGTCTATGTGTACAATCATTATAAAAGGGGCCTATGGTTGGTGGCTCAAATCTGGCTGCCCCAAGTGCAGTCTGGTATGTTCTTGAGCAATGACACTTCACCCACATGTGTGGACATAGTGAGAGACTGCCTGGTGGTGGCAATAGTCACAGATTAGTAGCCGGCATCTCCAACCCAGCTGTGACACCACTGTGTGGATTAACATGACTAAAAAGTAGTGTGGCGTTTTGAGAAACTTGTCAACACAGGATTGAAAAGTACATTACAAGTTAAAGATATTATTACACCACCACGCACACACACACTCCTACACCCATGGTCTCCACATTACTGATCATAAAGAGAACATGCCATAAAACATTTTGTGCCGAACTTTGGCCTTTTGGGACAAGCAGACAATTTCTTACTATCTGTGTTTTGTCAAATTTGTATGTAGAAGAGGGAGATTAAACAAAAAAAGACAAATGTTTTCTGGCATAATATGTACATTGCTTTTTTATGAATTTGTGTTATCTGATTGGCTCTGAAAATGTAGACACTGAATAAGTTCAACACAAAACAAATTCTCTTATTATAATCATGGAGAAAAGCTTCAGAGGATGAGCGCCAATTCCATCTCTCTGGAAAAGCCTTTTCAGCCTCCTGCTGCCTCCTCTGTAAATGCCTCACAGATCATTTGCAATCATTTTAAACTCACTGTCCATAAAGACAATCCACAGATTAGATTGTGCCGTGGCATCAGTGAAATATGTCCATCAATATTTAATAATTTACCATGTTCATACTTTGGCCCCTTTATGAATTTTTCAAGTTGCCTTTGATGAGGCAGGTGAAAATGCTCGGCCAGAGTGTGACTGTACACGGATAAGAGTAAAATGTGGTACATTCAACAACAACAGTTCACAAAACCAAAGCAGCCCTAAAAGGGTTGTGTCGGTTTAATATATTGTCAGTGACTTGCACTTATGACTTTTTGGTCTCTGTACATCAAAACCAATGTTGCAATGCAGGAGTTTTTAGTACAGTGTAGTCCCAGGAATCATGTACCATGACATGATTCTGCTTTCGAGGGGGTTTCAGTGTTTTTGCACAACTTTCATTACAATAGGTCCCTGTTGCCAGCCTGGTGGCGCTCGGGCCTACTAATGTAAAACAACATTTATGAAATCATGCTTATATTCGGTAAGAGAGTGTAGACCAATCTGAAAGGAAGGGGGAGGGAGCTTGGGTTGTTTTTTTTTCAAAATCAAGTAACTCTCTGTCTCTCTTTCTGACAAACTCTAGACAATCACTTTTAAAGGAAACAAATTGTACAATATTGCACACACACTCGGATGCGAAGTTAAAACATAGCGCCATGACAAACAGATGCCCTTTCATGGGTTTGCACGTGTGGGTGAGCATTTGTGCTCTCCGCCATGTTTATAAACAGGTTACACACCGTGAGCGTGTTCCCCTGCTTCAGCACTGGAGATGATTTCCCATCACTGACAATAGTCGGATGCAACTGAAAGCAGACATATAACATCCATTTGTGCACACTCAGAACTCATATATCTTGGAACATCATCAATATAATATGGAGTCAGTGACTTCTGTAACTGTGATAGGCAACATCGTGAGTACATCACATAATTGCCTACTAATTCTCCACTGTTCTTGGCAAACAGGTAAGAGTTATGTTTTTTCCTTATTACCATTTTAACCGATGCAAAATGACTTGGGCAATATTATATTGTTATTGATACTATGTACCTATTATACTATGTACCTGACATGTCGATGGCACATGTTTAGACTTCTAGAAGAAAACCCATACCAAATTGCTTCTCTGCAATGGTCATTAGTTCATTCTTAAAAAACATTTCTAGTCAGGGTGATGTGCTTTTATTCATTAATACACTGTAATGGCGGGACGGCCTAAAAATAAATTAAAAAACCGTTGTTGGTGACACTTACTGTTTGCGTACGGTCTCGCCATGTCTTCTCTTCAAGGAATATATTGCAGAAGGTCAAGTGGATTCAAAATTCATGTAGTAGGCGTGTCGGGTAGAGTGACGTCCACTACCCGACACGCCTACTACTCGACAGGCCTCCGAACTGCAAGCCGCAGGACAGACTTCTCGTTTCTTCGCTGCGCCCCAGAGCCTTCTCAGTAGTGGAGCATGGAGGGTATTTTGGGCAGGCCCGTCCCAAGGGGGGGTGCGAGGCCCTGTGCGAATCGAAACGCGAGGCCCTGCCTGTCACTTTTTTCCACAGATCTGAGAAAAGTTGGTCCTGTTATAATCTTTGACATGAATCAGCACACCTCGCGCGGTGCTTGACGAGAATCAGCACGCGCGTAACCGAGTGTCTCTCGTCCTATGCAGCGTTTTGGCGCGCGCAAGTACACACGCACACACACTCTACGTGGCAAATATTGGTCGCCGGTCTTATTAGTCTGACACTGTCTCTTTCGTCCTGTGGCGAAAATGGTAGAGTATACTAAAAAGATTGAAACCAAAAGTAGTCTTTTTTTTCTAATAGTTCGATTTGGGCACAATGCGCCAAATGGCTATGAGCGGAGTCAATAATATTATTTTCTCATCAAATAACGTTTTTGCCATGCCTACACACACTCTGACAACATACAACTCTCCTCCTCCCACACTGACAACAACAAAATACTCTTCACCTTCCTCATCACACACTCTGACACAACAAATACACTCCAACTAGCTATAAGCGAGACATACAGTGTGTTTGCTAATGCTTTTAAAAATATGTTTTGATGTGGATATTCGGACTAAAAACATTGCAATAGCAGCGCTCACACACCTGTCACACCGATGATCCTCCTCTCCTCCTCTGTCACACAAAGGGGTCTGCTCTTGCTCACACCAGTATCACTGCTCTCCTCCTCCTCCTCCATCTCCTCCTCTGCTCACACAAGGGGTTGCTCCTCTGCTCACACACCTGATATCACTGCTCCTCCTTCCTCCTCCTCCTCCCTCCTCCTCTGCTCACACAAAGGGGTCTGCTCCTCTGCTCACACCTGTCTCAAACTGCTCCTCCTCCAGAGTATCCCATATTCCTACACTGCGATCCTTCCCGTGACTTTCTTTGTATCTCACTCAGACATGCTAAAGTTATCTAGACATGTTTTTTCGGAGGACCGTTGCATACATAGCTGCCCGCGCGCCTGCCTGTTTACAAATCGCTTTTGGTGAAAATTGACATTACTTGTAAAAATGTTCTTTTGATCAACCGAATCAAAGAGGTCCAGAGAAAGGTTTGGGTTTCCAAATTTTGGAGTGCAGTCTGCCCTTTGGGACCACTTGAACTAGGTGTATTTATAAATAAAATAAAAGGAATGGAAGATTGCGAGGCCCTGAGTGGTGGCGAGGCCCTGGTGCGACGGCACAGGTCGCACAGCCCTTAGGACGGCCTGATTTTGGGGAGGGGATAATCAAGAGAGGGCATTATTTTATTTTAAACTTAACAAAATGATAAATAGACTGTAAACATTGGTCCCAAAGGCATGGAGTATACCACTCCGATTCAGTAGGTGGCAGTATACGCAATATTCCATTCTTAGCCCGCCATTAAAGCAAACAGAAGCAGCCTTCCATCAGTCTGCGCCATGCGCCTCGCTCAGTCTTTGTCTAGCGTCTGAGGAGGTGGGTCACGTTTTTACCCTATTACATGATTTCGGTTTAATATTAGAAAAATTTGAATATCAAATTAAAATGTTTTTTAATGTTGTTAAAATGCCAAATGTCAAGTCAGAGCCTTTTGAATCCATGTTTTAAGTCTGTAGTTTACAGTGATGGAAGACGGAATGTTTTATGTGTGCAGGCCTTTAAGCCTAGTGTTTCTACTGTAGGTTTTATGTGTTAGTGTTAGTATTACTCTGTATGCATAAATCCTGACAATGTTTTATGGATTCATGATTTTATAAAGTCATTTCAACTGTGATGTGTGAATAAACGCACAGTTCTTGGTTGGAAACATAGTTATTATTAAACAGTTATCTAGCACAAACCGCAAACCAATAATTAGTGGGTAATACAATACGAGTGTATATATGTTAGATATAAAGTTTTATCTATGTTAGATTAAGTTATATCTATGTTAGATAGTCCACAGTCTCCAGTATATCTAGGCTCTGAGCCAAATGCTTTTCCTTCGAGCACAAAGCTCTCTGCTCCATAGTGCCTCGTCCATGCACCTGCTGCAGGCCGCTCCGTGTTCCTTCAATACCACACACACGGGACATCACAGCGGAGCTGACTTGCGGCGACCCTTAAAGGAGCAATATTTAAAAATCTGGCCAAAAGGCTGGTACTGCAGTCACAGTCAATATTTTGTAAGTCCTCTCTCATCTCCTGACTCAGGTTGCCAGATTCACCACCAATCCAGCAGCAAACACAGGGAATTATTTTCCAGGTTGTTTGTCCGTCTCTTCACATTGCAATGACAGCCGTGTAAGGTGACTGAATGTTTTGTTAATGTTTTTTTATATTATTCTTGGAACATTTTGATATAAAAAACCAAAAACAAATAAAAGCAATGTAATTATACATAGTTTATGCATAAGTTAAATAAGCAATTGATTGTTCAAAATTAGGTGTGGGTAGAATGGATGTTGGAACGTATTTCTCAGCGTTATCAACATCAGGGTTGGCTCAAGGGATATCACCTTTACTTTTATTTATTCCTCTAACATGTTAAAAGTCCCCCACATCAAAAGAGCTAACATTATTTTAATGGGGTACGTGTTGGTCTTAAATGATTCATTTTTACACATTAAGCTAAAATCTGCAAAAAAACGTCTGACCTTTCATCTTTTACCGTTTTTTCTTGGAGCAATCTGTCATAGAATGTGATAACATGCAATAAATACAAAAGACATAGCCCGGGGATCGAACCCGGGGTTCCTGCATCGTAAGCGCACAGTTTTAGACACCTAGAGTATAGTGGTTACCCAAAGTTGGGGGGGTCCTGGACCCCCGGGGGGTCGGCCGGGAACCCCTGGGGGGGTCGCCAAGATGATTTACCACACAAAAAGATATAATATATTTTAATATCGTTAGTAATTTTGCCCCAGTCATTGCAGCGTTCAATCAAAAATTCATCACGTAACACGAGCTCACTTGCGCAGCGACAAAGCGTTTCGTCCTGCTGTTGTTTGCTAAAACTAAAGGTGTTTGGAGGCCTTACAATATAAAAAAATACCTGCTTTAAATGAAACGCTGGTTAATATCTACAAAACAGAAAACCCGGAGGGGGAGAAAAAGTCACTTGTATCAGGGGCTGATGGTGCGAATGAGAGGGAGACGAGGGCAGTGGAGGGAGAGGAGGGCACAGGAGGGAGAGAGGGCAGAGGAGGGAGGGCAGAGGAGGAGAGAGGGCCCGAGGAGGGGGGTGAGGGAGGGAGGGCAGAGAGGAGGGAGAGAGGCAGAGGAGGGAGGGAGGACAGAGGAAGGAGGGGAGGGAGAGAGGGAGCCAGCGGGAGGGGGGCAGCGGAGGGAGGGAGGGCAGAGGAGGGGACAAAGGAGATGAGGGCAGCGGAGGGGAGAGAGGGCAGCGGAGGGAGATGAGGGCAGAGGAGGGAGAGGGAGGACAGAGGAGGGAGATGAGGCAGAGGAGGGAGATGAGGGCAGCGGGTGTAGACGTTCCCTAGGAACAGCGCGTTAAAGAGGCCCGGGCTTTTCGGAGTCAAAGTAAAGAGGTCGCACAATTAAAAGGGGTGGGCGGTTTATGCCTTTACTGACAGTAACTTTGGAAAGAGAAGGCCGCGGGGGATGAACCGCATAAAGTAACAGCAGAAAGCGGCCACCCGCTTTTAATGTGGGACCTCGCTTTACCGCTGAGCTCCGGGAAAGCAGCGGCCTCTTAACGCGCGCTGTATTACCGCTGCCCTCTCTCCCTCCTCTGCCTCCTCTCTCCCTCCTCGGTCCTCCCTCTCCCTCCTCTGCCCTCTCTCCTCGCTGCCCTCTCTCCCTACGCTTCGCCCCTCTCTCCCTCCTTGCCCTCCCTCCCTTCCGCTGCCCTCCCTCCGCTGCCCTCTTCCCTACTCTTCTCTCTGTCCTTCCTCCCTCCTATTCTGCCCTCGCTCCCTCCTCTGCCCCTCCCTCCCTCCTCCTCCCTCCTTCTGCCCCCTCTCTGCCCTCTCCTGCCTCCCTCCTCCTGCCTCTCTCCCTCCTCTGCCCTTCCTCTCCCTCCTCTGCCCTCTTCCCTCTCTTCGCACCATCAGCCACTGATACAGTGACTTTTCTCCCCCTCCGGGCGGTTTTTCTGTTGTTAGATATTAACACGTTTCAGTTTAAAGCAGGTCATTATTTATTTGTAGCCTCCAAACACTTTAGTTGTTAGCAAACAACAGCAGGACACGCTTTGTCGCTGGCATTGAGCTGTGTTCGTGATGATTTGATGACGCTGCAATGGATGGGACAAAATACTAACGTTATTAAAACATAATTTTATAGTCTTTTTTTGTGTGGAATTCATCTTGCGACCCCCCCAGGGTTCCGCGACCCACGGGGGGTCAGGACCCCCACTTTGGGAACCACAAGACTCTAGTGCGTCTAAAACTGTGCGCGCTTACGATGCCAGGAACCCTGGGTGCGATCCCGGGCTATGTCATTTTGTTATTTATCTGCATGTTATCACATTCTATGACAGATTGCTCTAAAAACGGTAAAAGATGATGGTCAGAGTCGTTTTTTTTTTGCAGATTATAGCTTAATTGTAAAACTAATCATTTAAGACCACATGTACCCCAATTAATATAATGTTAGTCTCTTTTTGATGTCGGGGACTTTTACGAATGTTAGGAATAAATAAAATGTAAGTTGATATTCCTCTTGAGCAAACCCTCGATCGTTGATACGCTGAAGAAATACGTTCCAACATCCATTCTTCCCACTCCTATTTTTGAACATCAATTGCTTATTTATTTTGCCATAAACTATGTATAATTACATTGCGTTTATTTTGTTTTTGGTTTTTTACTCTCAAATGTCAATAATAATATAAAAAAACATTAATCAAAACATTCATTAAGGCAATTAGCACGGCTGTCATGGCCATGTGAATGGAGCGGACAAACAACTGATAAAAATAAATTCCCTGTTGTTTGCTGCTGGTATTTGTTGTGAATCTGGCATCCTGAGTCAGGGAGAGTGGAGGAGCTAAAATTATGACTGGTGCGACGTGCAGTTCCACCTTTGCCCCTGATTTTTACATATTGCTCTTTTAAGGTTTCGCAGCAAGGAGCTCGCTGTGATTGGTCCGTGGTTTGTGTGTATTGGAGGAGAGCACGGAGCGGCCTGCAGACAGGAGCATGGACGAGGCATATGGAGCAGAGGGCTTTGTGCTTCGAAGGAAAAGCTAGTTTGGGCTCGAGCCTGAATATACAGGAGACTGTGGTCTATCTAAATATAGTAGAACTTTTATATAAACATATATATAACTTATATCTAAATATATACATCGTATTGTATTCCCACTATTATTGTTTGTCTTTTGTGCTGAAAACTGTTTAATATATAACTATGTTTTCAACAAGAACTGTGTCTTTATTCACGATCACTGTTGAATGACTTATAGAAAAATAATGAATCATAAAAAACTAATTGTCAGGATTTATAGCAGACAGAGTTAATACTATCACTCATCACATAAACCTACAGTAGAAAACTCAGGGTTAAGGCCTGCACACTTAAACATTCCGTTTTCCCATCATGTAAATACAGACTTTATAAACATGATTCAAAGCTTCTGGACTTGTACATTTGCCATTTGTAACAACATAAAATACATTTTATTTTGGATCATTCAATGTTTTCTAATTATTAAAACCGAAAATCATTGTAGAGTGTAAAAACGTGACCCCCTCCTCAGACGCTAGGACCCAAAAGATGAGCGAGCGCATGCGCAGGACTGATGGGGCTGCTTCTGTTTCTTTAAAGGCGGGCTAAAGAATCAATATTTGCGCCGATATCTGCCCTACTGAATCGGAGAGTTTAACTCCAGCCTTTGGACCCAATGTTACCAGTCTATATCTCTTTTTGTTGAATTTAGAAAATAAAATAATGCCCTCTCTGATTACAAAACCCCTCTCCCAAAATCAGGCCCGTCCTAAGGGCTGTGCGACCTGTGCCCGTCGCACAGGGCCTCGCCACCACACAGTCGGGGCCTCGCAATCTTCCTTCCTTTATTTTATTTTATAAATACACTGTTCAAGGGTCCCAAAGGCAGGACGCACTCCAAATTGGACCCTAACCCCTTTCTTGGACCTCTTTGATTTCGTTTGATCAAAAGACATTTTACAAGTAAAGTCAAATTTTCACCAAAAGGATTGTAAACAGCAGGGCGCTAGCTGGGCAGTATGGTGTATGCAACGGGTCTCCGAATAAATCTGTCAGATAACTTTAGCAGTGTTCTGGTGGATACAAAGAAAGTAAACGGGAATGATCGCTGTGTAGGAGAGATGGGATACTCGCGGCCAGGAGGAGGCAGTGAGACAGGAGTGAGCAGAGGAGCGACCCCTTTGTGGTGTGAGAGGAGGAGGAGGAGGAGGAGGAGGAGGAGCAGTGATACAGGTTTGTGTGCAGAGGAGCAGACCCTTTGTGTGAGCAGAGCGAGGACGGAGGAGGAGAGGAGGACGGAGCAGTGATACTAGGTGTGAGCAGAGGAGCAAGACCCCTTTGTGTGGAGCAGAGGAGGAGGAGGGAGGATAGCGGTGTGACAGGTGTGGTGGCGCTGCTATTGCCATGTTTAGTCGAATATCCACATCAAAACATATTTTTAAAAGCATTAGGCAAACAACTGTATGTCTAGCTTTTGCTCTAGCTGGAGAGTTTTTGTTGTGGTCAGAGTTCTGTCGTGGAGGAGGAGGTGAAGAGTTTTTTGTGTTGTCAGGTGGAGGAGGAGGAGTGTATGTTGTCAGAGTGTCGTGGAGGCATGGCAAAAATCGTTATTGATAGGAAATAATAATATTGACTCGCCTCATAGCCCATGTTGGCGCATTTTGCCCCATATCTAAACTATTAGAAGAAAAGACTCTTTTGGTTCCAATCTTTTGAGTTGCTCTACCATTTTGCCACAGGACGGAAAGCGACATGTCAGCTAAAAAGACCGCGGCCCAATATTGCACGTAGGTTAGAGTGTGTGTGGCGTGGTGGAGTGCGCGCGCCCAACCCGCTGGCATAGGAGCGACGACACGCGGTTACGCGCGTGTGATCTCTTCATAGCACCGCGCGAGGTGGTGCTGGAATTATGTCAAAGATTGATAACAGGAAAAAACTTTCCTCTAGAATCTGGGGAAAAAAGTGTCAGGCAGGGCCCTCGCGTTTCGAGTTTCGCACAGGGGCCTCGCACCACCCCTTGGGACGGCCTGCCCAAAAAATACCCTCTCATGGCTCCACTACTGAGGAAGGCTCTGGGGCGCTGCGAAAAGGAAACGAGATGGGTCTGTCTGAGGCTTGCAGTACGGAGGCGCGTGTCGATTAGTAGGCGTGTTCGGGTACGTGACGTCACTACCCGACACGCTACACATGAATTTTGAATCCACTTGAGCTTCTGCAAGTATATCCGTTGAGGAAAGGACATGGCAGGACCGTACGCAAACCAGTAAGTGTCAACCAAACAAACGTGTTTTATGTATTTTTTAGGCCGTCCCTCCAGTTACAGTGTATTATGAATAAATGCACTATCACCCTGACTAGAAATGTTTTTTAAGAAGTGAACTAATACATTGGCAGAGAAAGCAATTGTATGGGTTTCTCTAAGAGTCCATGTGCCATCGACATGTCAGGTACATAGTATAATAGGTAATAGTATAATATATACAAATATAATATTGCCCAAGTCATTTTTGCATCGTTAAAAAGTGGTAATAAGGAGAAAAACATAACTCTTTACTGTTTTCCAAGAACAGTGGAGAATTTAGTTAGGCAATTATGTGATGTAGCTCACGATGTTTCCTATCACAGTTACATGAAGTCACTGCCTTAGTTATTGGGATTGTGTTCCAAGATATTTGTGTTTCTGAGTGTGCACAAATGGCTGCTTTTATGTCTGCTTTCGTTGCATCGCTATTTGTCTGTGATGGGAATTCAGGATCCAGTGCTGAAGCCGGGGAGGAAACACGCTCCGTCGTGGAACTGTTTTAAACATGGCGGAGAAGCACAAATGTCACACAAGTGCAAACCATGAGAGGGCATCTGGTTGTCATGGAGCTATGTTTTACTTCGATCCAGGTGTTGTGCAATATTGTACACTTTGTTCTTTAAAAGTGATTGTCTAGTGTTTGTCAGAAAGAGAGGACAGAGAGGTACTTGATTTGAAAAAAAAAACAACCCTAAGCTCCCTCCCCCTTCCTTTCTGATTGGTCTCACGCTCTTACGGGAAGTATAGCATGATTTATATAATGTTTGTTTTTACTTTAGTAGGCCGAGCGCACCAGGCTGGCACAGGGACTTTTGTAATGAAAGTGTGCTAAAACACTGAACCCCCCTCAAACATAACCATGTCATGGTACTTGTTTCATGGGGGGGGGAACGTTACTGTACTAAAACTCTGCATTGCAACATGGTTGACTGTACAGAGACCATAAAGTTCATTAAGTGGCAAGTCCACTGCATATATTAAACCAGGACACAACACCTGTTAGGGCTTGCATGTGGTTTTGTGAACTGTTGTTGTTGAATGTAACACATTTTTCTCGTATCTTTGGTGACAGTTCCACACTATGGCCCGGGCATTCACCGCCTCAGCAAGAGGCAATTGAAACATTCATTAAAGGGGCCACAAGTTATGAACCATGGTAAGATGCTTAAATATTGAATGGACATATTTCACTGTGCACTGCACAATTAATCTGTGATTGTTGCTTTATGGACAGTGAGTTTAAAATGATTGCAAATGATCTGGTGAGGCATTTACAGAGGAGGCAGCTAGGGAGGCTGAAAGCTTTCCAAGAGAGATGGAGATTGGCGCTCTCCTCCTGGACTGCCTTCTCTCATGATTAAATAAAGAGAATTGTTTGTGTTGAACTTATTCAGTGTCTACATTTCAGAGCCATTCAGATAACACAAATTTCATAAAAAGCATTGTACATAAATTGCCAGAAAACAATTTGTTCTTTTTGTTTAATCTCCCTCTTCTACATTACAAATTGACATAAACACAAATAGTAATGAAGGTCTGCTTGTCCCAAAAGGCCAAAGTTTGGGCACAAAAATGTTATGGCCATGTTCTCTTTATGATCAGTAATGTGGAGACTATGGGTGTAGGGTGTGTGGTGGTGGTGGTGGTGTAATATATCTTTTAACTTGTAATGTACTTTTCAATTCCTGGTTTGACAAGTTTCTCAAACCGCCACACTACTTTATTCATTTATTCCACACAGTGTGTCACAGCTGTGTTGGAGGATGCCAGGCTACTATCTGTGCTATTGGCCACACCAAGGCAGTCTCTCACTATGTGCCACACATGTGGGTGAAGAGCATTGCTCAAGAATACTGGATGCACTTGGGGCAGCCCGGATTTGAGCCACAACCATAGGCCCCTTTTATAATGAATGTACACATTAACATAATGCATGGCAGTATTTGACTCATTAACTTTTGTCCTGAGCTGCTTCAACTCCCTATTGATTGATAGTCTGAAAGTAATGGCAGCTTTTGTAGGCAAATTTACTACTTTGATCTTTACAAAATTCCGTCCATTTTCCCCAATAAATAATATTGACACTGACAGGCGCCATTAAAATTCATTATTGCGATAAATTCATTGGCATAGATAGTACTCATACTACTCTACCGATATTATAATAGATCCATGCTCATACACGCGGGACCTGTGGGCGCTGTCGAGTAGTGACGTCCACTACCCGACACGCCCACTACTCGACAAGCCTCCGACTGCAGGCCGGACAGATACACTTGAAAAAGTCTTTAAAACTCTTAAAACGATCTATCCCTCAATTTAAGACAAATGTTTTGCCTAATTTCCAGCATTTTTACGGGCTTATCTTTCTCATCACTTTTCACCTTATGTTTGTCTCTGGCCCCTCTCAGAACGCTACGGGGTCGAATCTTCCGATCTGAGACATCTAGCTAGACCCCGCCCCCCCTTGTCAATCAGCACAAACCACAAAAACAACCCAATATTATTTATAAATGACTTTATGCCAAGTGAGAATCGGACTTTGTGGACACATTACTAACAGCGCTAGCCGTACAGAGAACCGTCAATAATGATCTTTAGAAAGAAAAACACAATCCTAGAAGAAGAAACAACACCCAAGGATCCTTGGCGCACAAACCCCAACATGGAGAAACAAGGCTTTCCTGGTTATCAGCAGAAAATGGAGTAAAATATATATCAAAACTCCCAGACATTTTTTTCCCCCTTTAATCTGCATCGTAGAGAGGGGAGGAGGAGGGACTTCTGTTTTAAAAATGACGTATATTCAAAGTGGTAACCATAGGCAACGGTGGATCCTTCCATTCAGTCGTCAAAAAACGCATATAAAAATATTTTTTTTTAAACCCCAGGGCCAATGCAGGGTTTGAACGGGCACGCGGGAAAGGTGAGATTTATGAGCCTTTGAAAGTGAAAGTAAAGTAATTAACACGCTCATGCTTTTGTAACTGTGCTAAAAGTTTGATTTCATACAATTTATACAAAATAAAAAACTGAAAAGTTAATGAGATTCGAACTTGAACCTCATTGAAACTAATATCTGATATTTGATGTTTTTTATGTTAAGATGTTGTTTTAGGTGAGAATTACTATTTTCATGTTTAGTCCGAGAGAGACCAGAGAGACCAGAGAGGAGCCCAGAGAGAGAGACAGAGAGAGACCAGAGAGAGACCAGAGAGAGACCAGAGAGAGGCAGAGAGAGAGAGGCCAGAGGAGAGGCAGAGAGAGAGGCCAGAGAGAGACCAGAGAGGAGGACCAGAGAGAGACCAGGAGTGAGACCAGATGAGAGAGACCAGAGCCAGAGACCAGACGAGAGACCAGAGAGAGGCCAGAGAGAGAGGCGAGAGAGGACCAGAGAGAGGCAGAGAGGAGACCAGAGGAGACCAGAGGAGAGAGGCCAGAGAGACCAGAGAGAGACCAGAGAGAGGCCTGAGAGATGAGACCAGAGATACACCAGGGTTGTCATCAGAGAGAGAGGCCCCGAGGAGACCAGTGAGAGACCAGAGAGAGCCAGTGCGGACCGAGAGAGAGCCCAGAGAGACACAGAGAGACACCGAGTGAGAGACCAGTGAGATGTAGGACTAGGGAGAGAGACCAGAGAGAGACCAGAGATGAGACCGAGACGAGGACCAGAGAGAGAGACCAGAGAGAGGAAGAGACCAGAGAGAGACCAGAGGAGAGACCAGAGAAGACCAGAGAGAGAACCAGAGAGAGACCAGAAAGAGACCAGAGAGAGACCAGAGAGAGACAGCGAGAGACCACTGTGTCCTGTTTGATTTTCTGATCCCGTGTCGACGAATCGTCAACTTGGGTAAAGTCTTTGACGAGGCTAAAAAAACTAGAATAGACTTGTTGTGATGAAAAACAGTTAAACCATTATTTTAGTAGAAACTTAAGCTGCTGAACCTACGTTTTGTTTCGAGCTGAAAATGTTGTTTGGTCCGCGATAGAAAAAGTTGTGAGGAAATGTGTTTATTGTGGATAAATCCGAGTCATCTCCCCAGGTCATGTGCTTGACGTGATCCAACAGTCCCTGTGAGTCACTATTTGACCTTTGGGCTCAGACAGAAAATAAGTATTAGTTTTTTACATGAGCTTTGAAAATAGAGGACACAGCCATGCTTTAAGTCTCGCACCAAATGTTACTGCTATAAAGGAACCACGTGGAATACTCTGAGGAGCACTGGGACTGGCCCTCCTGCTGTCGACTCTAGGAGCACAGGGACTGGCCTCCTGCGGGACTCTGAGGAGGCACAGGGAATGGCCTCATGCTGGGACTTGAGGAGCACAGGGGTACTGGCCTCATGCTAGACTGAGGAGCACAGGGACTGGGACTCCCTGCTTGGGACATAGGGCACAGGGATGGCCTCCTTTGCTAAGACTCTGAGGAGCACAGGGACTGGCCTCTGCTAAGACTCTGAGGAGCACAGGGACTGGACTCATGCTGGGACTCTGAGGAGCACGGGATGGCCTCTCCTGCTCAGACTGAGGAGCAACAGCGGACTGGCCTCCTGCTTGGACTCTGTTGAGCACAGGGACTGGCCCTCCTGTGGGTAGGATCTGAGGAAGACAGGGATGGTCTCCTGCTGGACTGAGGAGCACAGGGCCTGGTCATCTGCTGGGACTTGAGGAGCACAGGGACAGGCCTCTGCTAAGACTTGAGGAGCACAGGGATGGCCTCTGCTGGGACTCTTGAGGAGCACCAGGGATGGGCTTCCTGTGGGGGACTGAGGAGCCACAGGGACTGGCCTCCTGCTGGGGACGTGAGGGCACAGGACTGGCTCCTGCTGGGACTGAGAGCACAGGGATTCTGGTCTCCTGCTGGGACTGAGGAGCACTGGGGACTGGTCTCCTGCTGGGATTGAGGTGCACAGGGGATGGCCTCTGCTCGGGGACCGTGGACGCACCAGGGACCTGGCCTCCTGATGGGACTATGAGGAGCACAGGGACTGGCCTCCTGCTGGGACTTCTGAGGAGCACCAGGGGACTGGCCTCTGCTGGGGACTCTGAGGAGCACATGGGGTCTGGTCTCCTGCTGGTCCCAGAGTGGAATAAACATGGGGATAGGCAGTGTTTCAGATTTATGCAGCTATCAAAAACAGTCCTTCCTGAAAACGTGAGACGGGCAATATTCAAATCCAGGTTTAAAAACAGATTTAATCCTGACTTTCTGATTTTAAAGGCCTAGTTCTTGTGAGTTGCCGTGGTGGACCCGGGGTGTGCTATACCCATAACCTTGCTAATGCTAAAGGGTTATGAACATATGACATCAGTGACTTTTCGCGTGGCCTGCACCAGCATTTTGGTGTTACAATTTGAGTAACTTCTGAACCATCAAACGCAGATAAAAATTAATATGTACATGTAGATACGGATTACAGGTGTAAAAAAATAACAAGAATACAGATTACATACAGGTGAACAGAACATGAAAGAACCATATGAACAGAACCATGAAACAGAACATGAACACGCTCAGAGCAGAGGAGTCATTTTCTGTGTCGTTCCTAAAAACACATAGTTCACTCATCTGGTCCACAAAGCAGTGCCATCACCACCTGGACGGCGTTGCTCCGGTGTCCTGGCCGTGACTGCCCTTCCTCTGATTGCTGCACGTCACGTTCCTGAGGAAAAAGGTACTTGTAGAAGAAGAAAGCAGTTTGTGTTGTGGGGACGTGAATGCTTCTCGGCAAATGACGCCTTTTTGTGTTCCACGGAAATCACAGTTGCATCTTTTTGTTTTTCCCCCGTTCGGAGTTTGAATGGTATAGACCAGGGGAGAGAACCAGGGGGAGACCAGTGAGAGACCAGTGACAGAGACAGGGGAGAGGACCAGGGAGAGATCGGGGAGACGAGAACAGGGGAGAGACCAGGTTGATGAACTTTGTTTGTTGTCTAGGACGACACAGAAATGATCCTCTGCTCTGAGCGTGTTCATGGTTCTGATCATGGTTCTGTTCTATGGTTTGTTCATGGTTTGTTCACCCTGTATGTAATCTGTATTCTTTTATTTTTTCACCTGTATCCGTATTTCTACATGTACATATGTTATTTTTTATTCTGTCGTTTGACGTTCAGAAGTTTACTCAAATTGTAACACAAAAAAATGCTGGTGCGAGGCCACGCGGAAAAAGTCACTGATGTCATTTGTTCATAACCCTTTAGCATTAGGCAAGGTTATTTGGTTATAGCACAGTCACACACCGGCAATCTCACAAGACAGGCTTTAACTCAGAAAGTAGGATTAAACTCTGTTTTTTAACCTGGATTTGAATATTGCCAGACTCACGTTTTCTGGAAGGACTGTTTTTAGCTGCTAAATCTGAAACCCACCTGCCTCCCCTTGTTTAGTCCTGACTCTGGGGACCAGCAGGGGTAGACCAGTCCCTGGTGTCCTCAGAGCCCAGCAGGAGGCCCGTCCCTGTGCTCTCGAGTCCAGCAGGAGGCCAGTCCTGTGCTCTCAGAGTCCCAGCAGGAGGCAGTCCTGTGCTCCTCAGTACCAGAGGAGGCCAGTCCCTGTGCTCCTCAGGTCCCAGCAGGAGACCAGTCCTGTGCTCCTCGTCCAGCAGGAGACCGTCCTGTGTCTTTTTGTCTTTTTTTTCCTTTTTTTACTCCAGTCCCAGCAGGAGGCCAGTCCCTGTGCTCTCAGAGTCCAGCAGGAGGCCTGTCCCTGTGCTCCTCAGTCCCAGCAGGAGGGCCCAGTCCCTGTGCTCCTTCAGAGTCCCAGCAGGAGTCCATCCCTGGCTCCTCAGAGTCTTAGCAGGCGGCCAGTCCCTGTGCTCCTCAGGTCCCAGCAGGAGACAGTCCCTGTGCCTCCTCCATCCCAGCAGGAGACCAGTCCCTGTGCTCCTCAGGTCCCCAGCAGGAGGCAGTCCCTGTGCTCATCAGAGTCCCAGCAGGAGGCCAGTCCCTGTGCTCCTCAGTCTTAGCAGGAGGCCAGTCCCTGTGCTCCTCAGCGTTCCCAGCCGGAGGCCAGTCCCTGTGCTCCTCAGAGTCTTAGCAGGAGGCCAGTTCCCTGTGTTTTTACTCCTCAGGCTTAGCAGGAGGCCAGTCCCATCGTGATCCTCCAGTCCCGCAGGAGGGCCAGTCCTGTGCTCCTCAGTCTTAGCAGGAGGCCAGTCCCCTGTGATCTCCTCAGAGTCCAGCAGGAGGGCCAGTCCCTGTGCTCCTCAGAGTCCCAGCAGGAGGCCAGTCCCTGTGCTCCTCAGGTCACGCAGGAGGCAAGTCCCTGTGCTCATCAGGAGTTCCCCGTGGTTCTTAGAGCATTAACATTTGGTGCGAGACATAAAGCTGTGGTCTCTATTCAAAAGTCATGTAAACATCTTATACATATTTCTGTCTGAGCCCAATAAGGGTCAATAGTGACTCACAGGGACTGGTGGTTCACGTCAGCACAATGACCTGGGGAGATGACGTCGGATTTATCCACAATAAACACATTTTCTCACACTTTTTCTATCGCGACAAACACATTTCAGTCTCGAAACAAAAACTTTAGGTTTCAGCAGTTTAAGTTTTATAAATAGATGTTTAACTGTTTTCATCACACAATTCTATTCTATGTTTTAGCCTCGTCAAAGGACTTTTTACCAAGTTGTCGGATCTTCGACACGGATACAGAAATCAAACAGACACAGTGGTCTCTCTCTGGTCTCTCTCCTGTCTCGCTCTGGTCTCTTTCTCGGTCTCTCTCTGGGTCCTCTCTCCTGGACTCTCTCTGGTCTCTCTCTCTGGTCCTCTCTCTGGTCTTTCTCTGGTCTCTATCTCTGGTCTCTCTCTGGTCTCTCTCTGGTCTCTCTCTGGGCTCTCTCCCTGGTCTCTCTCTCTGGTTCTCTCTTGTGTCTCTCTGGTGTCTCTCTGGTCTCTCTCTCTGGTCTTCTCTGGTCTCTCTTGGTCTCTCTCTGGCTTCTCTGGGCTCTCTCTCTGTTGTCTCTCTGGTGTCTCTCTGGCCACTCTCTCTCTGGCACTCTCTGGTCTCTCTCTGGTCTCTCTGGCCTCTCTCGCTGGTCTCTCTCTGGTCTCTTCTGGTCTCTCTCTGGTCTTCTCTGGCCTCTCTCTCTGGCCTCTCTCTGGTCTCTCTCTGTCTTCATCTGGTTCCTCTCTCTAGGTCTCACTCTCTGGTCTCTCTTGGTCATCTCTTGGTCTCTCTTGGCCTCTCTCTCTGGCCTCTCTCTGGCCTCTCTCTGGCTCTCTCTGGTTCTCCTCTGGTCTCTCTTGGTCTCTCTCTGTCTCTCTCTTGGCTCTCTCTCTGGTCTCTTGGTCTCTCTCTTGTTAAACAGTGAAAATAGTCAATTCTCACTAATACAAATCTTAACATAAAAAAACATCAAATATCAGCTATAGTTTTCAAATGAGTTCAGTTCGAATCTCATTTAACATTTCAGGTTTTATTTTGGTATAATTTGTATGAAATAAAATTTTAGCACCAGGTACAAAAGCACTGAGCCGTGTTAACTTTACTTTCACTTTCTAAGGCTCATATTCACCTTTTCCCGCGTGGCCCGGTTCAAACCTCTGCATTGCGGTATATTTTTATATTGCTGTTTTTTGACGGAGCTGAATGGAAGGTTCTCACCGTTTCCTGGTTACTCACTTTGAATATACGTCATTTTAAAACAAAAGTCACCTCCCCCTCTCTCGATGCAGAGTTAAAGGGGATTGTCTGGGTGTTTTTAGATAAATATTTTTACTCCCATTTTCTGGCTGATAACCAGGAAAGCCTTTTGGGCTCTCAGTGTTGGGTTTGTGCGACCGGATCCTTGGGTTGTGTTATTATTAGGATTGTTGTTCTTTCTAAGCGATCATATTGACGGTTTCTGTTACGGCTGCGCTGTTCGAATCGTGTCCACAAAGTCGTATTCTCACTTGGCATAAAGTCATTTTTTAATTAATATTGGGTTGTTTTGTGCGTTGTGCTGATTGAAAGGCCACGTGCGGGGTCTAGCTTTGATGTCACAGATTCGGAGGGCTTCGACCCGGAGCGTTTCTGTGTGGGCAGAGCAGACAAAGAGTGAAAAGTGATGAGAAAATAGTCTAAAAATGCTGAAATTAGGCAAAACATTGTGTCTTAATTGGGATTAGATCGATTTCGTGTTTTTTAAGACTTTTTCAAGTGTATCTGTCTGCGCCTGCAGTACGGAGGCGTGTCGAGTAGTGGGCTGTGTCGGGTAGTGGACGTCACATACTCGACACGCCACTCCGCGTGTATGAGCATGGATTATTATAATACGAGTTGATGAGTAGTAGTGAGTATATCTTATGCCCAATGAATTTATGGCGCAATAATGAATTTTATGGGCGCATGTCATTGTCAATATTATTTATTGGGGGTAAATGGACGAATTTTGTAAATATTCAAAGTGTTCAAATTTGCCTACAAAAGCTGCCATTACTTCAGACTATCAATCAATAGGATTTGAAGCAGTAGGACAAACAGGGTTTATGAGTCAAATAATGCCAGTGCTTATGTCTAATGTGTACTTTCATTTATAAAAGGGGCCTTATGGTGGTGGCTCACAAATCTGGCTGCCCATGTGCAGTCTTGGTATGTTCTTAGCAATGCACTTCACCAACCTGGTGGACCATGTGGAGACTGCTTGGTGGTGGGCCAATTGCACAGAATAGTAGCTGGCATCCTCCAACCCAGCTGTGCACACTGTGTGGAATAATGAATAAAGTTAGGAGGCGTTTTGAGAAACTTGTCAACACAGGATGAAAAGTACATTACAAGGTTAAGATATTATTCACCACCACCACCACCACACACTCCTACACCCTTGTCTCCCCACATTACTGATCATCAAGAAGAATGCCATACATTATTGTGCCCAACTCTTGGCCTTTGGACAAGCAGACTTCATTACATTGTGTTTTTGTAAAATTTGTATGTAGAAGAGGGTGATTAAACAAAAAGAAACAACTTGTTTTCTGGATTTTCTGACATGCTTTTTATGAATTTGTGTTATCTGAAATGGGACCTTGAAAAGTAGACACTGAATAAGTTCAACACCAAAACAATTCTCTTTTATTATAATCATGAGGAAAGGCTTCAGAGGTCGGAGCGCAGATCTCCTCTCTCTTTGGAAAGCTTTCAGCCTCCCTGCATGCCTCCTCTGTAAATTCCTCACCAGATCAATTTGCAATATTTTAAAACTCCATGTCCATTATAAGAACAATCACAGATTTGTTGTGCAGGGCACAGTGTAATATGTCCATCTAATTATCTTAAAATATCTTACCATGGTTCATACTTTGGCCCCTTTTATGAATTTTCAATTGCCTCTTGCTGAGGCAGGTGAAATGCCCTCGGCCAGAGTGGTGAACTGTCACCTAGATAAGAGTAAAATGATGTTAATTCATCAACAACAGTTCCACAAAACCAAATGCAGCCCTAAAAGGTGTTGTGCTTCCCGGTTTAATATATTGTCAGTGACTTGCACTTAAGACTTTATGGTCTCTGTACATCAAAATGTTGCATGCAGAGTTTGTAGTACGTGTACTCGTCCAGGAAACAGGTACCATGACCATGTTTATGTTTGAGGGGGTATCAGTGTTTTATGCACACTTTCATACAATAGTCCCTGTGCAGCATCGGTGGCGCTCGGGCCTACTAATGTAAAACAAACAATATCATAAATCATGCTATACTCGGTAGAGTTGTAGCGGGACCCAATCGAATGGAAGGGGGAGGGAGCTTGGGTTGTTTTTTTTTTTCAAATCAAGTACCTCTCTCGTCTCTTTCTGACAAACTCTAGACAATCACTTAATGAAACAAAGGTACAATATTGCACAACACCCTGGATTCGAGAGTTAAAAATTGCTCCTTGGACAAAACAGTAGTGCATTGCCATGGGTTTTGCACGATGTGTGTGCCATTTTGTGTTCTCCGCCATGTTTTAAAAACAGGTTACAGTGGCGTGTTCCACTGCTTCAGCACTGGAGCATGATTCCCATCACTGACAATAGTCGGATGAATGAAAGAGACATAAACATCCATTTGTGCACACTCAGGAAACACAAATATCTTGGAACATCAATCCAAATACTATGGTCAGTGTCTTCTGTAAATGTGATAGGAACATCGTGTGGAACATCACATAATTGCCTAAACTAATTCTCCACTGTTCTTGGTAAAAACATGTCAATTGTTATGTTTTTCTCTATTACCATTTTAACGATGCAAATACTTGCGGAATATTTATATTGTATATATTTATACTATGTACCTGATTATTAATATGTACCTGATGTCGATGGCACATGGATTTAGAAGAACCCAAACAAATTGCTTTCTCTGCACTTGTATTAGTTCACTTCTTTAAAAAACATTTCTATCAGGGTGATGTGCAGAGTTATTCATTATACACTGTAACTGGAGGGACCGGCCTAAAAATAAATATAACACGTTGTTGGGTTGACACTTATGTTTGCGTACGGTCTGCATGTCTTCTCTTCAAGTATCTACTTGCAGAAGTTCAAGTGGATTCAAAATTCATGTAGTCAGGCGTGTCGGTAGTGACGTCACTACCCGACACGCTACTACTCGGACACGCCTCCGTACTGCAAGCCGCAGACAGACCTTTCGTTTCCTTCGCTGGCCCCAGAGCCTTCCTCATGTAGTGGAGCAATGGAGGCGTATTTTGGGCAGGCCCGTGCCAGGGGGGTGCGAGGGCCTGTGCGAACTCGAAACGCGAGGCCCTGCACTGACACTTTTTTCCCCAGATCTGAGGAAAGTTTGTCCTGTTCTAATCTTTGACATGAATTCAGCACCACCTCGCGCGGTGCTTGACGAGTTCAGCACGCGCGTAACCCGAGTTGTCTTCGCTCCTTATGCAGCGTTTGGCGCGACGCACGGTACACACGCACACACACGCTACTGCAATATTGGTCGCGGTCTTTTTTAGCTGACCTGTCTCTTTCGTCCTGTGGCAAAATGGTAGCGCAAACTCAAAAGATTGAACCAAAAGGAGTCCTTTTTCTTCTAATAGTTTAGATTGGGCAATTGCGCCAACTGGCTATGGGCGGAGTCAATATTATTATTTTCTCATCAATTAACGTTTTGCACATGCCCTCCACCACTTGACAACATACACTCCTCCTCCTTCCACACTGACAACAACAAAATACTCTTCACCTCCTCCCTCCACAACTCTGACCACAACAAAAACACTCCAGCTAGCTAAGCCTAGACATACAGTTGTTTGCTAATGCTTTAAAATTTGTTTGTGATGTGGTTATTCTGGACTAAACATTGGCAATAGCAGCGCCTCACACACCTTCCCACCGCTGATCCTCTCTCCTCCTCGGCTCACACAAAGGGGTCTGCTCCTTGCTCACACCATGTATCACTGTCCTCCTCCTCCTCTCCTCCTCCTCCTCTGTCATCACAAGGGTATGCTCCTCTGCTCACACCTGTATCACTGCTCTCCTCCTCCTCCTCCCTCCTCCTCCTCTGCTCACACACAAAGGGGTCTGCTCCTCTGCTCCACACCTGTCTCACTGTCCTCCGCGCGAGTATCCCATCTCTCCTACACTGCGCTCATTCACCGTACTTTCTTTGTATCTCACTTCAGACACTGCTAAAAGATATCGCCAGTTTTTTCGGCAGGACCCGTTGCAATACATAGCTGCCCGCGCGCTGCTGTTTACAAATCGCTTTGGTGGAAATTTGACCTTTACTTGTAATAATGTTCTTTTGATCAAACGAAATCAAAGAGGTCCAGAGAAAGGGGTTTAGGGTTCAAATTTGGAGTGCTGTCTGCCTTTGGGGACCTTGAACTAGTGTATTTATAAAATAAAATAAAAGGAAGCAAGATTGCCGAGGCCCTGTGTGGTGCGAGGCCCTGTGCGGACGGCACAGGTCGCAACAGCCCCTTAGGACGGGCCTGATTTTGGGAGAGGGTTAATCAGAGAGGGGCATTATTTTTATTTTCTAACTTCAAAAAAAAATGATAATAGACTGTAAATTGGATCCAAAGGCATGGATATAACACTCCGAGGGTTTCAGTAGGTGGCAGTAATACGGCAATATTGATTCTTAGCCGACATTAAAGAAACAAGAGCGCCTCCATCAGGTCTGCGCATTGACGCCTCGCTCCAGTCCTTTGTCTCGCGTTGAGGAGGTGGGTCACGTTTTTACACTTACATGATTTCGTTTTTAATTAATTAGAAACTTTGAATATCAAATTAATGATATTTATGTTGTTACAAATGCAAATGTAAAGTCTGGAGCCTTTTGAATCCATGTTTTAAGTCTGTAGTTTAAGTGATGGGAAGACGGATGTTTAGTGTGCAGCTTAAGCCTAGTGTTTCAACTGTAGGTTTAGGTGATTTAAGTGTTATGTATTACTCTGTCTGCTAAATCCTGACAATAGTTTTATGGATTCATTATTTTACTAAGTCATTTCAACTGTGATGCGGTGATAAAGACACAGTCTTGTTGGAAAACATAGTTATTATTAAACAGTTTTCAGCACAAACAGCAAAACCATAATAGTGGTAATACAATACGAGTGTATTATATGTTAGATATAAGTTATATATATGTTAGATATAAGTTTTATATTATATGTTAGATAGTCCACAGTCTCCTGTATATCAGGCCTCTGAGCCCAAAAACTGCTTTTCCTTCGAAAGCACAAGCTCTCTGCTTCCATAGTGCCTTCGTCCATGATCCGCTGCAGCCGCTCCTTGCTCCTTCCAATACACACCACACGGACCAATCACAGCGGAGCTTCCTTAGCGGACGAC
This sequence comes from Knipowitschia caucasica, assembly GCA_964034765.1. NCBI lineage: Eukaryota > Metazoa > Chordata > Actinopteri > Gobiiformes > Gobiidae > Knipowitschia > Knipowitschia caucasica. The sequence goes on from OZ035832.1 coordinate 8,733,715, forward strand.
CCCTTAAAGGAGAATATGTAAAAATCTGGCACCAAAGGTGGTACTGCAGTCACAGTCAAGATTTTGTAGTCACTCTCTCACTCTCCTGGACTCAGGTTGCCAGGATCACACCAAATCAGCAGCAAAACCAGCGAATTATTTCTATCAGTTGGTTTGTCCTGTCTCCATTTCACATTGCATGATCAGCCGTGTAATGCATGAATGCATGTTTTGATTAATGTTTTTGTGATTATTATTATTTGACATTTGAGGATAAACAAACAAAAAACAAAAATAAAAGCAATGTACTTATACATAGTTTATGCAAAATAAAATAAGCATTGGATGTTCAAAATAGGAGTGGGAAGAATGGATGTTGGAACGTATTTCTTCGCGTATCAAACATCAGGGTTTCGGCTCAACGAGGATATCACCTTACATTTTATTTATTCACTAACATGTAAAAGTCCCACATCAAAAAGAGACTACTATTATTTTACTTGGGTACATGTTAGTCTTAAATGATAATTTTACAAATTATGCAATAATCTGCAAAAAAACGTCTTGACTTCATCTGTTTACCGTTTTTAGAGTACCAAATCTGTCATAGGAATGTGATAAACATGCAAATAATACAAAAGACATTAGCCCGGGATTCGAACCCGGGTTCCCTGCATCGTAAGCGCACAGTTTAGCACCACTAGAGTCTAGTGGTTCCCAAAGTGGGGGTCCTGACCCCCCGGCGGGGTCGCGGGAACCCCTGGGGGGGTCGCAAGATGATTTCACACAAAAAGACTATAATATCTTTAATAACGTTAGTAATTTTGTCCGAGTTCATTGCAGCGTCAATCAAAATCATCAGTAAACCACAGCTCACCATGCGCAGCGGACAAAGCGTGTGTCCTGCTGTTGTTTTGCTAAAAACTAAAGGTGTTTGGAGGCTACAAATATAATAATACCTGCATTTAAATGAAAACGTGGTTAATATCTACAACAGAAAACCCGTGAGGGGGAGAGAAACGTCACTTGTAATCAGGGGCTGATGGTGCGAAGAGAGGTGAGTGAGGGCAGAGGAGGGAGAGAGGGCAGAGGAGGGAGAGAGGGCAGGGAGGGAGGGCAGAGAGGGCAGAGGAGGGCAGAGGAGGGAGGAGAGGGAGGGAGCAGGAGGAGGGAAGAGAGGGCAGTGGAGGGGAGGGAGGGTCCTGAGGAAAGGAAGGGAGGAGACGAGGGCAGCGGAGGGAGGGCAGGCCGGAGGAGGGGAGGGCAGAGGCGGGGAGAGTGAGGGCAGCGGAGGAGAAGGCAGCGGAGGGAGAGAGGGCAGGAGGATGGGAGAGGCGGAGACAGAGGAGGGAAGGAGAGGGCAGAGGAGGGAGAGAGGGCAGCGGGGCGTAGAACAGCGGCGTTAAAGAGGCCCGGCTGTTTCGGGAGTCAAAGGTAAGAGGTTCGCCACATTAAAAGCGGTCGTGGTCAGGTTTATGCCTTTATGACAGTAACTTTGGAAAGAGGAAGCCGCGGGGATGAACCGCATAACGTAACAGCAGAAAGCGGCCCATCCCGATTTTAATGTGCGGATCCCTTTACCGCTGACTCGGAAAAGCCGGGGCCTCTTTAAACGCGCTGTTCTACGCTCCCCTCTCTCCCTTCCTCTGCCTCTCTCCCTCCCCTCCGGTCTCCCTGCTCCCTCCTCTGCCCTCTCTCTCCCTCCGCTGGCCCTCTCTCCCTTCGACGCTGCCCTCTCTCCCGCCTCTGCCTCCCTCCCTCCCGCTGCCCTCCCTCCGCTGCCATCTCTCCCTCCCTCCTTCCTCTGTCCTCCCTCCCTCTCCTGCCCTCTCTCCCTCCTCTTGCCCTCCTCCCTCCCTCCCTCCTTTCTGCCCTCTCTCCCCTCCTACTGCCCTCCCTCCTCTCTCCCGGCCCTCTCTCCCCTCTCTGCCCTCTCTCCTTCCCTGCCCTCTCTCCTCTCTTCGCACCATCAGCCCCTGCTACAAGTGACTTTTCTCCCCCTCGGAGTTTTTCTGTTGTTAGATATTAACCACGTTTCATTTTTAAAGCAGGTATTATTTATTTGTAGCCTCAAACACCTTTAGTGTTTAGCAGAACACAGCAGGACAACGCTTTGGTCGCTGCGCAATGTGAGTGTGTACGCGATGATTTTGATTGACGCTGCAATGACTCGGGGACAAAATTACTAACTGTTATTAAACATATATTATAGTCTTTTTTGTGTGGATATTCATCTTGCGACCCCCCCAGGGGTTCCCGGCGGACCCCCGGGGGGTCAGGGGGAAACCCCCCCCACTTTGGGAACCACTAGACGCTAGTGGGTCTATAACTGTGCGCTTACGATGCAGGAACCGGGGTGTCGATCCGGGCTATGTCTTTTTGTATTTATGCATGTATCATTCTATGACAGATTGCTCTAATAAAACAACGGTTAAAAGATGAAGGTCAAGACGTTTTTTTCTTTGCAGATTATGCGTAATTGTTAAAAATAATCATTTAAGACCACAATGGACCCCAATTAAAATAATGTTAGTCTTTTGTGAATGTGGGACCTTTTACATGTGTAGGGAAATAACTAAATGTAAAGGTGAATCCTCTTGAGCAAACCTGTATGTTGATACGCTGAGAAATAGGTCCAACAATCCATTTTCCCACTCTATTTTGAACTCAATTGCTTTTTATTTTTGCATAAAACTATGTTTACTACATTGCTTATATTTTGTTTTTTGTTTTTTTATCAATGTCCAATAATAATATAAAAAAAAACATTAATCAAACACAATTCATTCAGCTTTAGCACGGCTCTGTATGGCAATGTGAATGTGACGACAAAACAACTGATAAAATAATTCCCTGTGTTTGCTGATGGATTGGTGTGAAATATGCAAACCTGAGTCAGGGAGAGTGAGGACGAGGACTACAAATATTGACTGTGACTTGCAGTACACCTTTTGGCACTGATTTTTACATATTCTACTTTTAAGGTCGCGCAAGGAAGCTCCGCTGTGATTGGTTTCTCCGTGTGTGTTGTATGGAGGATGCACGGAGCGGCTGCAGCAGGCGAGCATGGACGACGGAACTATGGTGCAGATGAGCTTTGTGCTTCGAGGACAAGCAGTTTGGGCTCAGAGCTGATATACAGGAGGATGTGGACTATCTAAATTATATAACTTATATCTAAATCAATATATATAATCTTTGATCTAAACATTATACACTCGTATTGTATTACACTTTTATTTGTTTTGGTGTTTGTGCTGGAAAACTGTTTAATAATAACTATGTTTTCTACAAGAAACTGTGTCTATATTCACCGCATCAAAGTTGAAAAGACTTATAAAATAATGTAAGCCCATAAAACTATTGTCAGGATTTAGCAGACTGCAGTAATACTAACACTTATCAATTAAACTACAGTAGAAACACTTAGGCTTAAGGGCCTGCACCACTTAAAACAGTCCGTACCAGACTACATCACTGTAAAACTACAGACTTAAAAATGGATTCAAAGCTCTGACTTGTACATTTGCATTTGTAAACACATAAATAGCATTTTAATTTTGGAGATTCAAAGTTTTCTAATTATTAAAACCGAAATCATGTGTAGAGGTAAATTACGTGACCCCCTCCTCAGCGTAGACAAAGATGAGCGAGGCGCGATGCGCAGTCTGATGGAGGTGCTTCTGTTTCTTTATTGGCGGGATAAGACTCAAGTTATTGCACGTATACTGCCACCTACTGAATCGGCGTGTTATTACTCCATGCCTTTGACCAATGTTACAGTCGATTTATCATTTTGTTGGAAGTTAGAAAATAAAATTAATGTCCCCTCTCATGATTAAACCTCTCCCAAATTCAGGCCGTCCTTAAGGGCTGTGCGACCTGTGCCGTCGCAAGGGCCTCAGCACACAGAGGGGCTCGCAATCTTCCTTCCTTTATTTTATTTTTATTAAATACACTAGTTCAAGGGTCCCAAAGGGCAGACTGCCCTCCAAATTTGGTAACCCTAAACCCCTTTTCTGGACCTCCTTTGATTTCGTTTGCATCAAAAGAACATTTTTACGTAAAAGTCAAATTTTCACCAAAAGCGATTTGTATAAACAGGCAGATGCGCGCGGCAGTTTGGTATGACGGGCTCTCGAAAAAAACTGTCCGTATAAACTTTAGCAGTGTCTGAGTGAGATAAAGAAGTAACGGAATGAATCGCAGTGTAGGAGAGATGGTTCTCGCGGAGGAGGAGCAGGTGAGACAGGTGTGGCAGAGGGAGCAGACCCCTTTGTGTGACCGCAGAGGAAGGAGGAGGAGGATGGAGGAGGGGAGCGGAGTGTGGATACAAGGTGTGAGCAGAGGAGCAGACCCCTTTGTGTGAGCAGAGGGGGAGGAGGAGGAGGTGGAGGAGGAGCAGTGATACAGGTGTGAGCAGAGGAGCTAGACCTCCTTTCGTCGTGGCAGAGGAGGGAGGCAGGAGGAATTCAGCAGGTGTGATGACAGGTGTGTGAGCGCTTGCTATTGCCAATGTTTAGTCCGAATATCCACCATCAAAAACAATATTTTTAAAGCGATTAGAAAATTAATTTTTTTTTTTTTTTAGCAAACACCATGTATGTCTAGCTTAGCTAGCTGGAGTGTTTTTTGTTGTGGTCAGAGTGTGTGGAGGAGGAGGTGAAGATATTTGTTGTGTCAGTGTGGAGGAGAGGTGTGTATGTGTCAGAGTGTTGTGGAAGGCATGGCAAAAACGTTATTTGATGAGAAAATAATTTTATTCGGACTCCGACTCATAGCCATTTTGGCGCATTTTGCCCCAAATCTAACTATTAGAAGAAAATAGACTCCTTTTGGGTTCAATCTTTTGAGTTGCTCTACATTTTGACACAGACGGCGAAAGAGACATGTCAGCTAAAAGGACCGCGGACCAGATAGTAGCACGTAGAGTGTGTGTGCGTGTGTCACCGTGGACGCGCGCAAACAGCTGCATAGGAGCGAAGACACTCGGTTACGCGCGTGCTAGATCTCGTCTAGCACCGCGCGAGTTGGTGCTGAATTCATGTTCACATGATTATAACAGGAAAAACTTCTCCTCAGATCTGGGAAAAAAGTTGTCAGGGCAGGGCCTCGCAAGATCTCGAGTTGCGCACTGGGCCTCGCACCCCCCTTGGGACGGCCTGCCAAAATTACCCTCCATGCTCCACTACTGAGGAAGGCTCTGGGGCGCAGCGAAGGAAACGAGAAGGGTCTGTCTGCGGCGTGCAGGACGGAGGCGTGTCGTAGTAGTAGGCGTGTTCGGGTAGTGACGTCACTACCCGACCACGCCTACTACATGAAATTTGCTTCCACTTGAACTTCTGCAAGTATATCCGTTGAAGAGAAGACATGGCAGACCGTACGCAAACCACGTAAGTGTCAACCAACAAAGTGTTTTATTTATTTTTAGGCTCGTCCCTCCTGTTACAGTTGTTTTAATGAATAATGCACATCACCGCTGACTAGAAATGTTTTTTAAGAAGTGAAACCTATACATTGCAGAGGAATGCTATTTGTATGGGTTTCTTCTAAGAGTCCATTGCCATCGACCTGTCAGGTACATAGTTTAATAGGGTACAAAGTATAATTTATTACAATTATATATTGCCCAAGTCATTGTGAATCGTATAAAATGGTAATAAGGAGAAAAAAAACATAAACTCATTACATGTTTTCCAAGAACAGTGGAGAATTAGTTAGTCAATTATGTGATGTAGCTTCACGATGTTTCCTTATCTACAGTTACAGGAAGTCACGGTGCCATAGTTATTGGATGATGTTCCAAGATATTTCGTGTTTCTTGAGTGTGCACAAATGGTTGTTATGTCTGCTTTCAGTAGGCATACGACTATGTAAGTGATGGAATCATGACTCCAGTGCTGACGCAGAAAGGAACACGCTTCACGTGTGTAACTGTTTTAAACCATGGCGGAAGAAGCACAAATGCTAAACACGTGCAAACCCATGATAAAGGGCATCTGTTTGTCCCTTGGAGCTATGTTTAACTTCGAATCCAGGGTTGTGCTATATTTACATTTGTTCTTTAAGTGATGTCTGGAGTTTGTCAGAATCGAGAGACAGAGAGGTACTTGATTTGAAAAAAAAAAAACAAACCCAAGGCTCCCTCCCCCCTTCTTTCTGATTGGTTACACGCTCTTACCGGACGTATAGCCTGATTTATATAACTGTTTGTTTTACATTAGTAGGCGGTTCCCGAGCGCCACCAGGCGGCACAGGGGACTATTGTATATGAAAGTGGTGCATAAATCCACTGAACCCCCCCACCAAACAATTAAACATGTCATGGTAATGTTTCCTGGACGTACACTGTAATAAAAACTCTGATCTGGACAACATTGTTGATGTTACTGAGACTCATAAAGGTCATAAGTGCAAGTTCACTGACAAATATTAAACCGGACAACAACACCTTTTAGGGCTGCATTTGGTTGTGTGAACTGTTGTTGTTGATGTAACACATTTTTACTCTTATCTAGGTGACAGTTCACACTCTGGCCGTGGCATTTCAATCCTGCCTTCAGCAAAGAGGCAATTGAAAAATTCATATAAAGGGGCCAAAGTATGTACCATCGTAAGATTATTTAATCTTGATGGACATTATTTCCATTGTGCACTGCCACAATCTAACTGTGATTGTTCTTTATTGGACAGTGAGTTTAAATTGATTGCAAATGATCTGGTGAGGCCTTTACAGAGAGGCAGCAGGGGGGCTGAAAGCTTCCAAGAGAGAGGGAGATTGGCGCTCTCCTCTGATGCCTTTCTCTCATGCTTATAATAAAAGAGAATTTGTTTTGTGTTGAACTTATTCAGTGTGCTACATTTCAGTGACTTTCAGATAACCACAAATTCATAAAAAAGCTTGTACATAAATGCCAGAAACAATTTGTTCTTTTTTGTTTAATCTCCCTCTTCTACTACAAATTTGACTAAACACTAATAGATAAAGTATGGTCTGCTTGCCCAAAAGGCCAAAGTTGGGCACAAAAATGTTATGGCATGTTTCTTATGATCAGTAATGTGGAGCCCCATGGGTGTAGGAGTGTGTGGTGGTGGTGGTGGTTCTGTACTAATATCTTTAACTAGTAATGTACTTTTCAATCCTGTGTGACAAGTTTCTCAAAACGCCACACTACTTTATTCATATCTTCCACACAGTGTGTCACAGCTGGGTTTGGAGGATGCCAGGCTACTAATCTGTGCTATTGGCCACCACAAGCAGTCTCTCACTATGTCCACACATGTGGGGTGAACGTGCATTGCTCACGAACATACCAGACTGCACTTGGGGCAGCCAGGTATCTGAGCACCAACCATAGGCCCCTTTATACAATGACTATGTAACATTAGAACATAAGCACTTGGCATTATTCGACTCATTAACTTTTGTCCTGAGCTGCTTCAATTCCCTATTGATTGATTGTCTGAAGTAATGGCAAGCTTTTGTAGCAAAATTTACACTTTGATATTTACAAAATTCGTCCATTTTACCCCAATAAAATAATATTGACAAGACCCATTTTCGCCATAAAATTCATTATTGCGCTAAATTCATTGGGCATAAGATAGTACTCACTACTACTCATACCTGGTATTATAAATAGGATCCTTGCTCATACACGCGGGAGTTGTGGGGGCGTGTCGAGTAGTGACGTTCACTACCCGACACGCCACTACTGAACGCCTCCGTTACTGCAGGCCGCAGACAAGATAACTTGAAAAAGTCTCTTCTTAAAAACTCTTAAATCGATCTTCTAATCCCACATTTAAGACACATGTTTTGCCTAATTTCAGCATTGAGATATTTTCTCATCACTTTTCACTCTATGTTCTGCTTCTGGCCTCACAGAACGCTCGGGTCGAATCTCTCCGCTCTGTTGACATTCATAGCTAGACCCCGCCCCCTTGTCAATTCAGCACCAAACACAAAAAACAAAACCATATTATTTTAAAAAATGACCCTTATGCCAAGTGAGCATAGGACTTAGTGGACACATTCTAACAGGCGCCGTACAGAGAACCCGTCAATAATGATCTTTAGAAAGAAACACAATCCTAGAAGAAGAACACAACCCAGGATTCTGTCGCACAAACCCAAAATCCGAGAACAGAGGCTTTCCTGGTTATCAGCCAGAAAATGGTAGTAAAAAATATATATCCCAAAAACGTCCCAGACATTTCCCTTTAATCTGCATCGTAGAGAGGAGGGCAGGTAGGGAGACCTTTGTTTTAAAATGGTACGTATATTCAAAGTGGTAACCATGGAAACGGTGAGATCCTTCCATTCAGTCGGCAAAAAACAGCAATAAAAATATACGCAAGGCAGAGGTTTGAATCCGGCCCACGCGGGAAAGGTGAGATTATGAGCCTTTGAAATTGAAAGTAAAAGCCTATAAAAACGGCTCAGTGCTTTTGACCTGTGCTAAAAGTTTATTTCATACAATTTATACAAAATAAAACCGAAATGTTAAATGAGATTCCGAACTGACCTATTGAATCTTTATCTGATATTTGATGTTTTTTATGTCTAAGATGTTGTTTAGGTGGAGATTTACTATTTTCCACTGTTAAGACCAGAGAGAGACAGAGGCACCAGAGAGAGGAACCATGAGAGAGAGACCAGAGAGAGACCAGAGAGAGACCATGAGAGAGACCAGAGAGAGGCAGTGAGTGGCCAGACGAGAGGCCAGAGAGAGAGGCCAGAGAGAGACCAGAGAGAGACCAGAGAGAGGACAGAGTGTGAGGACCAGAGAGGAGACCAGCGAGAGGACCAGAGAGAGACCAGAAGAGGCCAGAAGGAGGAAGAGGCCAGGAGAAGAGACCAGAGAGAGTACCAGAGGAGAGGACCAGACGAGGACCAGAGAGAGAGGCCTGAGAGAGGACCAGAGAGGACCTGGAGAGAGGCCAGAGAGAGGAGACCAGACGAGGACCCCAGATGAGACATCAGAGAGAGAGCCCCAGAGAGGGGGGGACCAGAGAGAGACCAGAGAGAGACCAGAGAGACCACGCGAGACGAGACCAGAGAGACACCGAGAGACACTCCTGAGAGGAGAGACCAGGAGAGAGAGGACCAGGGAGAGAGACCAGAGAGAGCTGCCAGAGAGAGCCCAGAGATTCAGAGAGGAGACCGGAGTAGAGCGACCAGAAGAGAGACAGAGAGTGACCAGAGTGGAGAGACCAGAGAGAGACCAGAGAGAGACCAGAGAGAGACCAGATAAGAGACACAGTGAGAGACCAGAGAGAGACAGAGAGAGACACTGTGTCTGTTGATTTTTCTGATCCGTTTGTGTCGACGAATCGACCAACTTGGTAAAGGTCCTTCTGACGAGGCTAAAAAACCATAGATAGAATTGTGGTGATGAAAAACAGTTAAAAACCTTATTTATTAGAACTTAAAGCTGCTGAAACCTAAAGTTTTGTTTTTCGAGGACTGAAATGTTGTTTGTCGCGATAGAAAAAGTAGTGAGAAATGTGTTTATTGTGGATAAATCCGACGTCATCTCCAGGTCATTGCTGCTGAAGTGATCCAAACAGTTTTACCTGTGAGTCACTATTTGACCTTTGGGCTCAGACAGGAAAATAGGTATTGATTTTTACATGAGCTTTGAAAATAGAGACCACAGCTTTAAGTCTCGCACCAACTGTTTATGCTAATATAGGAACCCGTTGGGAACTACTGAGGTGCACAGGACTGGCCTACTGCTGTGATCTGAGGAGCACACGGGACTGGCTCTGCTGGGCTCTGAGGTGCACAGGGACTGGCCTCCTGATGGGCCTCTGTGGAGCACAGGGACTGGCCTCCTGCTAAGATGCTGGGTGCACAGGGACTGGCTCCTGCTGGGATGATGAGCACAGGGACTGGCTCTCTGCTAAGACTCTGAGGAGCACAGGGATGGCCTCCTGCCTAAGACTTCTGAGGAGCACAGGGTGGCCTCCAGTGGACTCTGAGGAGCACTAGGATGGCCTCTGCTAAGATGAGGGCCACAGGACTGGCCTCCTGTGGGACTCTGATGAGACTGGGACTGGCCTCCTGCTGGGGGATGAGGAGCACAGGACTGGTCTCCTGCTGGGACTGAGGAGCACAGGGACTGGTCTAATGATGGGACTTGGGAGCACAGGGTCTGGCCTCCTGCTAAGACTCTGAGGAGCACCAGGGATGGCCTCTGTAGGGGACTCTGAGGAGCCACAGGGACTGGCTCCTGCTGGGGACTGAGGAGCACAGGACTGGCCTCCTGCTGGGACTCTGAGGGCACTGGGGTCTGTGCCTCCGGCTGGGACTTGAGGAGCACCAGGGACTGGTCTCCTGCTGGGACTGAGGGAGCACAGGGTATCTGGTCTCCTGCTGGGGACTCTGAGGAGCACAGGGAGTCTGCCCTCCTGTGGGACTCTGAGGAGCACAGGGACTGGCCTCTGCTGGGAACTCTGCAGGAGCACAGGGACTGGCCTCCTGCTGGATTGAGTGAGCAAGGGGGGAAAAAACTTTTTGGGCCCTCTGCCTGGGAACTTGAGGAGCACAGGGACTGGTCTCCCTGCTGGTCCCGAGTTCAGCGACTAAACATGGGGAGCAGTGTTTCAGATTTTATGCAAGCTAAAAACAGTCTTCCAAAAACGTGTGACGGGCATATTCAAATCCAGGTAAAAACAGATTTAATCCTGACTTTCTGATTTAAAGCCTTGTCTTGTGCAGTTGCCGTTGCGTTGTGTGTGGACTGTGCTATACCCAATACCTGTGCCTAATGCTAAAGGGTTACGAACATATGTCATCATTGACTTTTCCGCGTGGCCTCGCACCAGCATTTTTTGTGGTACAATTTGAGGTACACTTCTGAACCAATCAAACGACAGAATAAAATATAAACTATGTACATGTAGATACGGTAGGTGTAAAAATAAAAGAATACAGAATACATACAGTGTGAACAGAACCATGAACAGAACCATGAACAGAACATGAAAGAACCATGAACACGCTCAGAGCAGAGGAGTCATTCTGTGTCCGTCCTAAAAAACAACAAAGTTCACAATCTGGCCCAAAGAGTTCCATCCACATGGACGGCGTGCTCCAGGTGTCTGGACGTGACTGCTTCCTCTGATTGGCTGCGTCCGTCCTGAGAAAGTGGTGCTTGTAGAAGAAGAAAGCAGGTTTGTTGTACTAGGGGACGTGAATGCTTCTCGGGCACCAGACGCCAATTTAGTTGTCCACGGAAATCACAGTTGCATCTTTTTGTTTTCCTCCCCGTTTGGATTGAATGGTTTAGACCATGGGGATGAGACAGGGGAGAGGACCACTTGGTGAGAGACCGGTGTGAGACCAGGGGAGAGGACCAGGGGGGTTCAGGGGAAGGACAGGGGAGACCAGGTTGTGAACTTTTGTTGTTTTTAGGGACGGACACAGAAGGACTCCTCTGCTCGAGCGTGTTATGGTTCTGTTCATGGTTCTGTTCATGGTTCTGTTCATGGGTTCTGTTACCTGTCTGTATTCTGCTATTCTTTTATTTTTCTACCCTGTATCCGTTATTCTACCTCTGTACCATATGTTATTTTTATTCTGTCGTTTTGATGGTTCAGAAGTTTACTCAAATTGTACCCACAAAAAATGCTGGTGCGAGGCCACGCCGGAAAAGTCCCACAGATGTCATAAGTTCATAAACCCTTTAGCAGTAGGCAAGGTTATTGGTATTGCACAGTCCACACACGGAATCACCAAGGGACAAGGCTTTAAATCGAAAGTCAGGATTAAATCCTGTTTTTAAACTGGATTAGAATATTGCCCGTTACACGTATTCTGGAAGACTGTTTTTAGCCTGCATAAAATCTGAAAACACAGCCTCCCCCATGTTTAGTCCTGACTCTGGGACCAGCGGAGACCAGTCCCTGTGCTCCTCAGAGTCCAGCTGGAGGCCAGTCCCTGTGTCCTCAGAGTCAGCAGGAGGCCAGTCCTGTGCTCCTCAGAGTCCCGCAGGGGCCGTCCCTGTGCTCCTCAGTCCTTTCCCGAGCAGGAGGCTCAGTCCCTGTGGCCTTCCTCAGGAGTCCCAGCAGGAGGACCTGTCCCTGTGCTCCTCAGTCCCAGCAGGAGGACCAGTCCCTGTGCTCCTCAGTCCCAGCAGGAGGCCAGTCCCTGTGCTCCTCAGAGTCCCAGCAGGAGGCCAGTCCCTGTGCTCCTCAGTCCCAGCAGGAGGCCCAGTCCCTTGCTCCTCAGAGTCCCAGGCAGGCAGGCCATCCGGTGCTCCTCAGGTCTTAGCAGGAGGCCCAGTCCCTGTGCTCCTCAGAGTCCCAGCAGGAGGACAGTCCCTGTGCTCCTCAGTCCCAGCAGGAGGACCCGTCCTGTGCTCCTCGAGTTCCAGCAGGGAGGCCAGTCCCTGTGCACATCAGTGTTCCAGCAGGAGGCCTAGTCCCTGTGCTCCTCAGTTTAGCAGGAGGCAGTCCCTGTGCTCCTCAGAGTCCCAGGCAGGAGGCCCAGTCCCTGTGCTCCTCGAGTCTTAGCAGGAGGCCCAGGTCCCTGTGCTCCTCAGAGTCGTAGCAGGAGGCCCTGTCCCTGTGCTCCTCAGTCCCAGCAGGAGGGCCAGTCCCTGTGCTCCTCAGTCTTAGCAGGAGGCCAGTCCTGTGCTCCTCAGAGTCCCAGCAGGAGGCCAGTCCCTGTGCTCTCAAGAGTCCCTGCAGGAGGCCAGTCCCTGTGCTCCTCAGCGTCACAGCAGAGGCCAGTCCCTGTGCTCCTCAGAGTTCCACGTGGTTATTATAGCATTAACATTTGTTCGAGATCTTAAAGCTGGGTCTCTATTTTCAAAGCTCCTGTAAAAATCTAATACTTATTTCTATGTCTGAGCCAAAGGGTCAAATAGTGACTCACAGGGGACGGATTGGATCCGTCAGCACAATGACCTGGGGGAGATACGTCGGATTTATCCACTAATAGAAAACACCATTTCTCACACTTTTTCTATCGCGACAAACAACAGTTCAGTCTCGAAACAAAACTATAGGTTCAGCAGACTTTAAGTTTCTAATAAATAATGTTTACCTGTTTTTCATCACACAATTCTTTCTATGTTTTTAGCCTTCGTCAAAGGACTTTACCAAGTTGTGATGTCGTCGACACTGGAATAGAAAATCGAATCAGACTCAGTGGTCTCTCTTGGTCTCTCTCTGGTCTCTCTCTGGTCTCTTTTGGTCTCTCTCTGGTATCTCTCTGGTTCTCTCTGGTCTCTCTCTATGGTCTCTCTTGGTTCTCACTCTGTCTCTCTCTCTGGTTCTCTCTCAGGGTCTCTCTCTGGTCTCTCGCTGGTCTCTCTCCGGTCTCTCTCTCTGGTCTCTGCTCTCTGGTGTCTCTCTGGTGTCTTCTGGTTCTCTCTCTCTGGTCTCTCTGGTCTCTCTCTGGTCTCTCTCTGGTCTCTCTGGGCTCTCTCTCTGATGTACTCTCTGGTTGTTCTCTGGTCGCTCTCTTGGCATCTCTCTGGTCTCTCTCGGTCTCTCTGGCTCTCTCTCTGTCTCTTCTGGTCTCTCTTGGTCTCTCTCTGGTCTCTCTCTGGCCTCTCCTCTTGGCCTCTCTCCGGTCTCTCTCTGGTCTCTCTCTGGTCTCTCTCTCTGGTCTCACTCTCTGGTCTCTCTCTGGTCTCTCTCTGCGTCTCTCCTTCTGGCCTCTCTCTATGGCCTCTCTCTGGCCTCTCTCTGGCCTCTCTTGGTCTCTTCTCTGGTCTCTCTCTGGTCTCTCTTGGTCTCTCTCTCTGGTCTCTCTTCTGGTCTCTAGGGTCTCTCTCTGTCTAAACAGTGAAAATAGTAATTCTCACCTAAACACATCTTAACATAAAAAACATCAAATATCAGGATATCGTTTAAATGAGTTCAGTTCGAATCTAATCTTAACATTTCAGTTTTATTTTGTATAAAATTGTATGAAATAAACTTTTAGCCACAGGCCCCCCCCCCCCCCCCCCCCCCCCCCCCCCCCCCCCCCCCCCCCCCGCCGGAGATACAAAGCACTGATGCCGTGTTTTATACATTTTTACTTTAACTTTCAAAGGCTTTTACATAATCTCACCTTTTCCCGCGTTGGCCCGGTTCAAACCTCTGCATTGCTGTTATATTTGTATATGCTTGTTTTTAGACGACTGAATGGAAGATCTCCACCGTTTCCATGGTTACCACTTTGTATATACGTCATTTAAACAAGTCTCTCCTCCCTCTCTACGCTGCAGATGAAACGGGAAATCTGTCTGGGAGTTTTGGAGATATATTTTTTACTCCATTTTCTGGCTGATAACCAGGAAAGCTTGTTCTCATGTTGGGTTTGTGCGACAGGATTCCTTGGGTTGTGTCTTCTTCTAGGATCTGGGTTTCTTTTAAAGTCATTAGATGACGGTTCTCTTGTACGGCTCGCCTGTTACGAATGTGTCCACAAGTCGTATTCTTCAACTTGCATAAAAGTCATTTTTAAATAATATTGGGTTGTTTTTGTGGTTTGTGCTGATGACAAGGGGCGGGGTTTAGTATGATGTCCACAGATCGGAGAGATTGACCCGGAGCGTTCTGTGAGGGCCAGAGCAGAACATGAGTGAAAATGATGAGAAAAATAGTCTAAAACTGCTGAAATTAGGCAAAATCATGTGTCTTATTTGGGATTAGATCGATGTAAGAGTTTTAAGACTTTTTAAGTGTATATGTTGCGGCCCTGCAGTACGGAGGCGTGTCGAGTTGTGGGGTGTCGGGTAGTGACGTCATACGCGACACCGCCCATCCGCGTGATGTGCATGGATCTATTATAATACGGGTATGCAGTAGTAGTGAGTAATATCTATGCCCAATGAATTTAAGCGGCATTAAGTATTTATGGCGCTGTCATTGTCAATATTCTGTAGTGGGGGAAAATGGACGACATTTTGTCAATATTCAAGTAGTAATTTGGCTACAAAAGATGCCATTACCTTCAGACTATTCATTCAATAGGGATTTGAAGCAGCTCAGGACAAAAGTTAATGAGTTCAACTAATGCCAGTGCTTATGTATAATGTGTACATTCATTTATTAAAGGGCCTATGGTTGGTGGCTCAAATCCTGGCAGCCCCAAGTGCAGTCTGGTTTGTTCTTGAGCAATGCACTTCACCCACATGTGTGGACATAGTGAGAGAACGGCTTGGTGGTGGCCAAATAGCACAGTTTAGTAGACTGGCATCCTCCAACCCAGTGTGGACACACTGTGTGGAATAAATGAATAAAGTAGTGTGGCGTTGTTGAGAATTGTCAACACAGGATTGAAATAGTACATTACTAGTTAAAGATATATTATTACACCACCACCACCACCACACACTCTACCCCCATGGTCTCCACATACTGATTCATAAAGAGAAAAGCCATAACATTTTTGTGCCCAACTTTGGCCTTTTGGGACAAGCAGACACTCATTACCTATTGTGTTTGTCAAATTTGTATGTAGAAGAGTGAGATTAAACAAAAGAACAAATTGTATTTCTGGCATTTTATGTACATGCTTTTTTATGAATTTGTGTTATCTGAATGGCTCTGAAATGTAGACACTGAATAAGTTCAACACAAAACAAATTCTCTTTTATTATTATCATGAGAGAAAGGCTTCAGAGGAGAGCGCCAATCTCCATCTCTTGGAATGCCTTTCAGCCTCCTGCTGCTCCTCTGTAAATGCTCACTGAACATTTGCAATCATTTTAAACTCACTGTCAATAAAGAACAAATCACAGGATTAGATTGTGCATGTGCACGTGAAATATGTCCATCAATATTTAAATAATCTTACCTTGGTCATACTTTGGCACCTTTATGAATTTTTCGAATTCGCCTCTTGCTGAGGCAGGTGAAATGCCTCGGCCCAGGTTGTGAACTGTCACCTAGTAAGGAGTAAAATGTGTTACATTAACAAAACCGTTCACAAAAAACCAAATGCAGCCCTAAAAGGTGTTGTTTGTCCGGTATATTAATTGTCAGTGACTTGCACTTTTGATTTATGGTCTCTGTACATCAACAATGTTGCAATGCAGAGTTTTTAGTACGTGTAAGTCCAGGAAACATGTACCATGACTTGTGTATGTTTGAGGGGGGTTCAGTGTTTATGCACACTTTTCATTACATAGTCCTGTGCCAGCCTGGTGGCGCTCGGGCCCTACTAATGTAAAACAACTTTATATATAATATTGCTATTACTTCCGGTAAGAGCGTGCTAGACAATCTGATAAGGAAGGGGAGTGAAGCTTGGGTTGTTTTTTTTTCAAATCAAGTACCTCTCTGTCTCTTCTTTCTGCAAACTCTAGACCAATCACTTTAAAGAACAAATGTTACAATATTGCAAACACCTGGATTCGAGTTAAAAAACATAGCTCCATGACAAAACAAGATGCCCTTTCATGGGTTTGTCGTGGGTGAGATTTGTGCTTCTCCGCCTGTTTAAACCGGTTACACACGTGAGCGTGTTCCCCTGCTTCAGCACTGGAGCCTGATTCCACTCACTGAAATCAGCTCGGAATGCAACTGAATAGCAGACATAAAACATGTCCATTTGTGCACACTCAGAAACACAAAATATCTTGGAACATGCATCCAATACCCTATGGTCAGTTGACTTTGTAATGTGATAGGAATACATCGGGGGGGGGGGGGGCGAGCTAATCACTTAATTGTAACTAATTCTCATGTTCTTGGAAAACATGTAAAGAGTTATGTTTTTTTCTCTTATTACCATTTTAACGATTCAAAATTGACTTGGGCAATATTATCTTGTATTATTATACTTGTACCTATTATACTATGTACCTGAATGTCGATGGCACATGGACTCTTAGAAGAAACCCATACCAAAATTGCTTTCTCTGCAATGTATTAGTTCACTTCTAAAAAACTTTCTAGTCAGGGTGATGTGCATTTATTCATTGAATACACTGTAATGGAGAGACGGCTAAAAATAAATAAAACCGTGTTGGTTGACACTTACTGTTTGCGTCGGTCTGCCAGTCTTCTTCACGGAGATACTTGCATGAAGTTCAGAGGGATTCAAATTCTGTTGTCGGCGTGTCGGGTAGTGACGTCACTACCGACCCGCCTACTACTCGACCGCCTCCGTACTGCAAAGCCGCAGACAGACCCTTCTCGTCTTTCCTTCGCTGCGCCCCAGAGCATCCTCAGTAGTGGAGCAGGGAAGGGTATTCTGGGCAGGGCTCGTCCCAAGGGGGGGGCGAGGCCTGTGCGAACTCGAAACGCGGAGGCCATGCCCTGACACTTTTTTCCCAGGATCTGAGAAAGTTTTTTCCGGTTATAATCTTTGACATTTACATTCAGCACCACCTCGCGCGGTGCTTGACGTGATCCAGCACGCGCTTAACCGAGTGTTTCGCTTCCTATGCCAAGCGTTTGGCGCGCGCACGTTACACACGCACACACTCTCTACGGGTGCAATATGGTCGCGGTCTTTTTAGCTGACATGTCCTCTTACGTCTGTGGCCAAAATGGTCGAGCAACTCAAAAGATTGAACCAAAAGGGAGTCTTTTTCTTCTAATAGTTAGATTTGGGCAAATTGCGCAAAATGGCTATGAGGCGGAGTCAATATTATTTTTTTCTCATCAAATAACGTTTTTGCCATGCCTCACACACTTGGACAACATACACTCCTCCTCCTCCACATGACAACAACAAAATACTCTTACACCTCCATCTCCACACATCTGACCACACAAAAACACTCCAGCTAGCTAAAGCTAGGACATACAGTGAGTTTGCTAGGCTTTTAAAAAATATGTTTTTGATTGTGGATATTCGGACTAAACATTGGCAATAGGCAGCGCTCACACACCCTGTCACACGCTGATCCTCACCTCTCTTGCTCAACACATGGGGTCTGCCTCTTGCTCACACCTGTATCACTGTCCTCCTCCTCCTCCTCCTCCTCCTCCTCGGCCACACAACAGGGTCTGCTTCCTCTGCTCACACCTGTATCACTGCTCCTCCTCCTCCTCCTCCTCCTCCTCCTCAGCTCAACAAAAGGGGTCTGCTCCTATGCCACACCTGTCTCACTGCTCCTCCTCCGCGAGTATCCATCTCTCCTACACTGCGATCATTCCGTTATTTCTTTGTATCTCACTCAGACACTGCTAAAGTTATCTGACAGTTTTTTCGGAGGACCCGTTGCATACATAGCTGCCCGCGCGCCTGCTGTTTACAAATCGCTTTGGTGAAAATTTGACGTTACTTGTAAAAAATGTTCTTGTGATCAAACGAAATCAAGAGGGTCCAGAGAAGGGGTTAGGGTTCCAAATTTGGGGAGTGCAGTCTCCTTTGGGGACCCTTGAACTGTGTTTTATAATCATAATAAAAGGAAGGAGATTTGCGAGGCCCCTGTGTGGTGCGAGGCCCTGTGCGCGGCACATGTCGCACAGCCTTGGCGGGGGCCTGATTTTGGGAGAGGGGTTTAAGTCAAGAGAGGGCATTATTTTATTTTCTAATTCATACAAAAATGATAAATAGACTGTAAAAGTGGTCCAAAAGGCCATGGAGTATAAGCACTCCGTTCAGTAGGTGGCTGTATACGGGCAATATTGATCTTAGCCGCCATTAAAGAACAGAAGCAGCCTCCATCAGTCTGCGGCATGCGCCTCGCCTCAGTCTTTGTCTAGCGTCTGAGGAGGTGGGTCACGTTTTTACACTCTAACATGATTTCGGTGTTTATAATTAGAAAAAACTTTGAATATCCAAAGTTAAATTGTTATTTATGTTGTTACAATTGCAAATGTACAAAGTCAGAGCCTTTTGAATCCCATGTTTTAAGTCTGTAGTTTACCCAGTGTATGGAGACGGAATGAATAATATTTAAGTGTGCAGGCCTTAAGCCTAGTGTTTCTACTGTCGGTTTATGTGGATAGTGTTAGTTTCTACTCTGTTGCTAATTCCTGACAATAGTTTTATGGATTCATTATTTTATAAGTCTATTTCAACCTGTGATGCGGTGAATAAAGACACAGTTCTTGTTGGAAATAGTTTATTATTAAACAGTTTTCAGCACTCCAAAAACAGCAAAACAATAATAGTGTATACATTACGGTGTATTATATGTTAGATCTAAGTTATATATATGTTAGATATAAGTTAATTATATTGTTAGATTGTCCAACAGTCTCCTGTATATCAGGCTCCTGAGCCCCAAACTGCTTTTCCTTCGAAGCCCAATAGCTCTAAGCTCCATAGTGCCTCGTCCATGCTCCTGCTGCAGCCGCTCCGTGCTTCCTTCCAATACACACACACGGACAATCACAGCGAGCTTCCTTGCGCGGACCCTTAAAGGGGAGCAATTATGTAAAATCTGGCCAAAGGTGGTACTGCAGTACAGTCAATATTTTGTAGTCCATCACTCACTCTCCCTGACTCAGGTTGCCGATTCTCACCAAATCCAGCTGCCAAACACAGGGCATTAATTTATTCAGTTGTTTGTCCGTCTCCATTCACATTTCCATGACCGCCGTGTAAGTGCTGAGATGGATGTTTTGATTAATGTTTTTTTTATTATTATTATTTGGCATTTGAGGATAAAAAACAAAAACAAAATAAAAGCACTTAATTCTACATAGTTATGCAAATAAAATAAAGCAATTGCAGTTCCAAAATATGAGTGGGAAGAATGGATGTGGAACGTATTTCTTCAGCGTATCAACATCGGGTTTGCTCCAGAGGTATCACTTTTTACCATTTTATTTTTTCCCTAACATGTAAAGTCCCACATCAAAAAGAGACTAACATTATTTTAATTTGGGGGTACATGTGGTCTTAAAAGATTATTTTTACAATTAAAGCTATAATCTCAAAAAAACGTCTTGACCTTCATCTTTTACCGTTTTTAGAGCAATCTGTCATAGAATGTGATAACATGCAATAATTACACTAAGACATAGCCCTGGATCGAACCCGGGTTCCTGCATCGTAAGCGCACAGTTTAGACCATAGGAGTCTAGTGGTTCCCAAATGTGGGGGTCCTGACCCCCCGGGGGTCGCGGGAACCCTGGGGGGTCGCAAGATGATTTCCACACAAAAGGACTATAAATATTTTTAATAACGTTAGTAATTTGTCCCCCCCCAAAGCTTAATGCAGCGTCAATCATAAATCCTCACGTTAACACAGCCACAATGCCGCAGTCGACAAAGGTGTCCTGCCTGTTGGGTTGTAAAACTAAAGGTGTTTGGAGGTACAAAATAAATAATACTGCTTTAAAATGAAAACGTGGTTAATATCTACAACAGAAAAACCGGACGGGGGAGGAAAAAGTCTCTTGTATCAGGGGCTGATGGTGCGAAGAGAGGGAGAGAGGGCAGAGGACGGGAGGAGGGAGAGGAGGGAGAGAGGGCCAGAGAGGGAGGGCAGGGAGGAGCCGTGGGCAGAGGAGGGAGGGAGGGAGGGAGGGCAGAGGAGGGAGAGAGGGCCAGAGGAGGGAGGGAGGACAGAGGAAGGAGGGAGGGAGAGCGGGAGAGGGCTGCGGAGGGGAGGGCAGCGGAGGGAGGGAGGGCCAGAGAGGGTGGAGGGCAGCGGAGGGACTGAGAGGCAGCGGAGGGAGAGAGGCAGAGGAGGGCGAGAGGAGGACAGAGGAGGGGAGAGGGCAGAGGCGGGAGAGGAGGGCAGCCGGTTGTAGAACAGGCGTTAAAGAGGCCCTGGCTTTTCGGAGTCAAGGTAAAGAGGTCCGCACCATTAAAAGCCGGGTGGTCCGGTTTTGCCTTAATGACAGTAACTTTGGAAGAGACGCCGCGGGGATTGAACGATAAAGTACACAGCAGAATGCGGCCACCCGCTTTTAATGTGCGGAACCTCTTTACCGCTGACTCCGGAAAAGCCGGGCTCTGTAAAGCGCTGTTCTACGCTGCCTCTCTCCCTCCTCTGCCCTCTCTCCCTCCTCTCGTCCTCCCTCTCCCTCCTCTGCCCTCTCTCCCTTCCGCTGCCCTCTCTCCCATCCGCTGCCTCTTCCCTCCTCTGCCCTCCTTTCCCTCCGTCCGCATGACCCTCTGCCCGCTGCCCCCTCTCTACCTCCCTCCGTACTCTGTCTCCCTCCCTTCTGCCCTCTCTCCCTCCTCTGCCCCTCCCTTCCCTCCATCCCCTCCTCTGCCCCTCTCGCCTCCTTGCCTCTCCCTCCTCTGCCCTCTCTCCCTCCCTCTGCCCTCTCTCCCTCCCTCTGCCCTCTCTCCCTCTCTTCGCACCATCAGCCCTCTGATACAAGTGACTTTTCTCCCTCGGGTTTTCTGTTGTAGATATTAAAAACCACGTTTATTTAAAGCAGGCTATTATTTATTTGTAGACCTCCCAAAACCTTTAGTTTTAGCAAACACAGCAGGGGACACGCTTTGTCGCTTTTGCGCTGTGAGCTCGGTGTTACTGTGATGATTTTGCTTGACGCTGCAATGATGGGGACAAAATTACTAAAGTTATTAAAATATAATTATAGTCTTTTTTGTGTGGAAGGAAATCATTTGCGAACCCCCCAGGGGTTCCCGCGACCCCCCGGGGGGGTCAGGACCCCACTTTGGGAACCTCTAGACTCTAGTGGTTCTAAACTGTTTTGCGCTTTACGTTGCAGGGAACCCGGGTATCGATCCAGGGCTATGTCTTTTTGTATTGATTTAATGCATTGTTATCACATTCTACTGACAGATTGCTCTAAAAACGGTAAAAGATGCAAGGTCAAGAGTTTTTTGCAGATTATATGCTTAATTGTAAAAAATAAATCATTTAAGACCAACATGTACCCCAATTAAAATATTGTTAGGTCTCTCTTTGTGACTGTGGGACTTTTACATGTTAGGGAATACAATAAAATGTAAGGTGTGATATCCTCTTGAGCAAACCCTGATGTTGATTACGGTGAAGAAATACGTTCAACATCCATTTCTTCCCACTCCTATTTTGACATCAATTGCTTATTTCTTTTTGCAATAAACTAATGTTATATTACATTAAGCTTTTATTTTGTTTTTGTTTTTATCTCAAATGTCCAATAATAATATAAAAAAAAATTAATCAAAACATTCATTCGCATTAGCACGGCTGTCATGGCATGTTGAATGGAGCGGACAACCAACTGTAAATAATTCCCTGAGTTTGCTGCTGGATTTGGTGTGAATCTGGCAAACTGAGTCAGGGAGAGTGAGAGAGGACTACAAAATATTTGACCTGTGACTGCGAGTACCCACCTTTGGCCAGATTTTTACATATTGCTCCTTTAATGGGTCGCGCAAGGAAGCTCCCTGTGATTGTCCGTGTGTGTTGTGTATTGAGAAGAGAGCACGGAGCGGCTGTGCAGCAGGAGCTATGGACGAGGGCGACTATGGAGCAGAGAGCTTGTGCTTCGAAGGAAAAATTGCAGTTTGGCTCAGAGACTGATATACAGGAGACTGTGGACTATCGTAAAATATATACTACTTATATCTAACATATATATAACTTAATCTAAACGATAGTATACACTCGTATTGTATTACCACTATTATTGTTTTGCTGTTTGTGCTCTGAAAAGCTGTTTAATAATAACTATGTTTCGACAAGAACTGTGTTCTTTATTTACCCCCCCGCATCCAGTGAAATGACTTATAAAATAATGAATCCATAAAACTATTGTCCAGGATTTAGCAGACAGAGTAATACTAACACTATCCACATCAAACCTACAGTAGAATAACATTAGGCTTAAGGCCTGACACACTTAAACATTTCCGTCTTCCCAATCACTGTAAACTTCAGGACTTAAAAATGGATTCAAAAGGCTCTGACTTGTACATTTCGCTTTGTAAAACATAAATAACATTTTATGTTTTGGATATTCAAAGTTTCTAATTTATTAAACCGAAAATCATGTAGAGTGATAAAAACGTGATCCCACTCCTCAGAGCGAGACAAAGAGCTGAGCGAGGCGCCATGCGCAGGACTGATGGAGGCTGCTTCGGTTTCTTTAATGGCGGGCTTAAGATCATATTCTGCCGTATACTGCCACCTACTGAATGGAAGTGTTATATCCATGCCTTTGGACCAATGTTACAGGTCCTCTTTATCATTTTTGTTGAAGGTAGAAAATTAAAATAATGCCACTCTCTTGGATTAAACCCTCTCCAAAATCAGGCCCGTCCTAAGCGGCTGTCGACTGTGCCGTCGCCACCGGGCCCGCACCACCCCCCCCCAAAAAAAAAAAAAAAATAACAGGGGGTCCTCGCAATCTTCCTTCCTTTTATTTTATTTTATAAATACACTAGTTCACGGGTCCCAAAGGGCAGACTGCACTCCAAATTTTGGAACCCTAAACCCCTTTCTCTGGACACTCTTTGATTTCGTTGATCAAAAGAAACTTTTTTTACAAGTAAAGTCAAATATTTTCACAAAGCGATTTGTAACTGGCACGGCGCGCGGGCAGTATGTATGAACGGGTTCCTCCGAAAAAACTGTTCAGATAATTTAGCAGGTGGTCTGAGTGAGATACAAAGAAAGTAACGGGAATGATCGCAGTGTAGGAGAGTGGCATTATCGCGGAGGTGGGAGCAGTGGAGGACAGTGTGAGCAGAGGAAGCAGACCCCTTTGTGTGTGAAGCAGAGGAGGAGGAGGAGGAGGAGGAGGAGGGAGCAGTGATACAGGTTGTGAGCAGAGGCAGCAGACCCCTTTGTGTGAGCAGAGGAGGGGGAGGAGAGGAGGAGGCAGAGGAGCAGTGATACAGGTGTGAGCAGTGGAGCAGACCCTTTGTGTGTGCAGAGGAGGTGGAGGAGGATCAGCGGTGTGACAGGTGTCGTGAGCGCTGCTATTGCCAATGGTTTTGTCCGAATATCACATCAAAAAAACAATATTTTTAAAAGCTTAGCAAACACACTGTTGTCTAGCTTTAGCTAGCTGGAGTGTTTTTGTTGTGGTCAGAGTGTGTGGAGGAGGAGGTGAAGAGTATTTTGTTGTTGTAGTGTGGAGGAGAGGAGTGTTTTGTTGTCAGAGTGTGTGGAGGCATGGCAAAAACGTTTATTTGATGAGAAAATAATAATTATTGACTCCGCCTCAATAGCTTTTGGCGCATTTTGCCCCAAATTAACTATTAGAGAAAAATAGACTCCTTTTGGTTCACTCTTTTGAGTTGCTCTACTATTTTGCACAGGACCGGAAGAGACATGTCAGCTAAATAGACCGCGACAATATTGCAGTTAGAGTGTGTGTGACGTGTGTTCGTGCGCGCGCCAAAACGCTGCATAGGAGCGAAGAACTCGGTTACGAGCGTGCGGATTCGTCAAGCACGCGCCGACGGTGGTGCTGAATTCATGTGTCAAAGATTATAACGGAAAAACTTTCCTCAGGGATCTGGAAAAAAGTGTTCAGGGCAGGGCCTCGCGGTTTCGTTGTTCGCACAGGCCTCGCACCCCCTTGGGACGGGCCTGCCCAAATTACCCTCCATGCTCACTTATGAGGGAAGGCTCTGGGGGCGCAGCGAGAAGGAACGAGAGGGTCTGTCTGCGGCTTGCACGTACGGGAGGCGTGTCGTAGTGTAGGGTGTCGGTAGTTGACGTTCACTACCCGGACACGCCTACTACATGAATTTTTGAATCCACTTGAACTTCTGCAAGTATATCCGTTGAAGAGAAGCCATGGCGACCGTAGCAACCAGTAAGTGTCAACCAACTACGTGTTTTATTTTTTTTACGGCCCGTCCCTCCAGGTTACAGTGTATAATGAAATAAGCTTTGCACATCACCCTGACTAGAAATGTTTTTTACGAAGTGACACGATACATTGCAGAGGTAAAGCAATTTGTATGGGTTCCTTCTACGACGTCCCCTGTGCCATCGACATGTCAGGTACATTAGTCATAATAGGTACATAGTATATTATAAACAATATAATATGCCCAAGTCATTTTGCATTCGTTTAAAATTGGGAATAAGGAGAGAAAAACCATAACTCTCTTACATGTTTTCCAAGAACTGTGGAGAATTAGTTAGGCATTTATGTGATGTAAGCTCACCGATGTTTCCTATTCACAGTTTCAGAGTCGATCCTGACCATAGTTATTGGTATGATGTTCCAAGATCATTTGTGTTTCAGAGTGTGCAACAAATGGATGTTTATGTCTGCCTTTCAGGTTGCATCCGAATATTGTCAGTGATGGGAATCATGCTCCAGTGCTGAAGAAGGGGAAACGCTTCACGTGTGTAACCTGTTTTCAACATGGCGGGAGAATGCACAATTGCTCTCACACGTTGCAAACCCATGAAAGGGGCATCTGTTTGTCAGGGTGCCTATGTTTTAACTTCGATCCAGGTGTTGTGCAATATTTTAACATGTGTCTTTAAAGTGATTGTCTAGAGTTGTCAGAAGAGAGGACAGAGAGGTACTTGATTTGAAAAAAAAAAACAACCCAAGCATCCTCCCCCTTCCTTTCTGATTGGTCTACACGCTCTCTTACGGAAGTATTAGCATGATTTATATAAGGTTTGTTTTACATTAGTAGGCCCCGGCGCCACCAGTTGGCACAGGGACTATTGTAATGAAATTGTGCATAAAAACCCACTGAACCCCCTCAAACATAAACATGTCATGGTACCAAGTTTCCTGGACGTACACTGTACTAAAAACTCTGCATTGCAACATTGTGGATGTACAGTGACCATAAGTCATAAGTGCAAAGTCACTGACAATTT
This sequence comes from Knipowitschia caucasica, assembly GCA_964034765.1. Taxonomy (NCBI): domain Eukaryota; kingdom Metazoa; phylum Chordata; class Actinopteri; order Gobiiformes; family Gobiidae; genus Knipowitschia; species Knipowitschia caucasica. Next base: position 8,759,382 of record OZ035832.1, read on the forward strand.
ATTAAACCGGACACAACACTTTAGGGCCTGCATTTGGTTTTGGTGAACTGTGTTGCTTGAATGATGTAACACATGTACTCTTATCTAGGGTGACAGTTCCCACTCTGGCCGAGGCATTTACCTGCCTCAGCAAGAGCAATTGAAAACTTCATAAAGGGGCAGTATGAACCATGGTAAGATATTTTAAATATAAAAAATTACAAAAAAAATTTAAATTTTTTGATGGACATATTTCACTGTGCACTGCACAATCTAATTGTGATTGTTCTTTTCATGGGACAGTGAGTCTTTAAAATGATTGCAATGATTGGTGAGGCCATTTACAGAGGACGTAGGGCAGCAGGGAGGCTGAAAGCACTTTCCAGAGAGATGGAGATGGGGCTCTCCTCTGAAAGCTTTCTCTCATGATTATATAAAAGAGAATTTGTTTTGTGTTGAACTTATCATGTGTTACATTTCAGAGCTCATTCAGATAACACAAATGTCCTAAAAAGCATGTACATAAAATGCCAGAAAACCATTTGTTCTTTTGTTTAATCTCCCTCTTCTACATACAAATTTGACAAAACACAATAGTAATGAATGTCTGCTTGTGCCCAAAAGGCCAAAGTTGGGCACAAAAATGTTATGGCATGTTCTCTTTATGATCAGTAATGTGTGACCATGGGTGTAGGAGTGTGTGGTTTCGGTGGTGGTGGTGTAATAATATCTTTAACTTGTAATGTACTTTTCAATCCTGTGTTGACAGTTTCTAAAACGCCACATACTTTATTCTTTATTCCACACAGGGTGCTGTCACAGCTGGTTGGAGGTGCCAGGACTACTAATCTGTGATTTGGCCACCATCAAGCAGTCTTCACTATGTCCCACATGTGGGTGAAGTGCATTGCTCAAGTACTTACCTGGACTGCACTTGGGGCAGCCAGGATTGATCCCACCAACCAGAGCCTCTTTTATAAATGAATGTTCACATTAGACGATATGCACTGCTTTTTTTTGAATCAATAACTTTTGTCCTGATCTGCTTCAAATCCCTATTGTTTGATAGTCTGAAGTAATGGCGCTTATGTAGGCAAAATACTACATTTGATATTTCAAAATTCGTCCATGTTCCCCAATAAATAATATTGACCAATGACATGCGCCATAAAAAGTCTTTATTGCGCATAAAATTCATTGGGCATAGAGTTAGTTATCTCCATACTACTCATATACCCGTATTATAATAGATCCATGCTCTACACGCGGATCGTGGGCTCACGCGTGTCGAGTAGTGACGTTCACTACCCGACACGCCCACTACTCGACACGCCCTCCGTACTGCAGGCGCAGACAGATACACTTGTAAAAAGTTTATAACTCTTAAATCGATCCTAATCCCAAATTAAGACACTGTTTTGCCTAATTTTCAGCATTTTAGATATTTTTCATAACTTTTCACTCTCTGTTTGCTTGGCCCGCACAGAACGCTCCGGGTCGAATCTCTCCGATTCCTGTGGACATCATAGCTAGACCCCGCCCCCTTGTCAATCAGCACAACACAAAAAACAACCCAATATTATTTAAAAAATTGGAACTTTATGCCAGTGGAATACGGACTTTGTGGACACATTCGATAACAGCGCAGCCGTACAGAGAACCGTCAATATGATCTTTAGAAAGAAACACAATCCTAGAAGAAGAACAACACAACCAAGGCTCTGTCGCACAACACCCCAACATGAGAACAAGGCTTTCCTGGTTACAGCAGAAATATGTGAGAGTAAAAATATATATCAAAAACTCCCAGACATTTCTCACTTTAATCTGCATCGTAGAGAGGCTGGAGGAGGAGGCTCTTTTGTTTTAACATGCGTATATTCAAGTGGTAACCATGGAAACGGTTGAGATCCCTTCCATTCAGTCGTCAAAAAACGCATATAGAAAATATACAGGCAATGTTTTTACAGAGGTTTGAACCGGGCCACGCTTGGGAAAAGGATGGATATGGCCTTTGAAGTGAAAGTAAAAGTATAACACGGCTCAGTGCTTTGTTACCTGTGGCTAAGTTTATTTCATTACCAATATATACAAAAAACAAAATGAAAAGTTAAATGACGATATCGAACTGAACTCATTTGAACTATATCTGATATTTGTTGTTTTTTCTGTTAAGATGTATGTTTAGGTGAGAGAATTACTATTTCACTGTTTAGACCAGAGAGAGACCAGAGAGACCAGAGAGAGACCAGAGAGAGTAGACCAGAGGAGAGACCAGAGAGAGAGACCGAGAGAGACAGAAGAGGCCAGAGAGAGGCCAGAGAGAGGCCAGAGAGAGAGGCCAGAGAGAGACAGAGAGGAGACAGAGATTGAGAACCGAGAGTGAGACCAGAGAGAGAGACCAGAGAGAGACAGAGAGAGACCAGAGAGAGGCCAGAGAGAGAGGGCCAGAGGAGAGACCAGAGTGAGGACCAGAGAGAGAACAGAGAGAGACCAGAGAGAGAGGCCAGAGAGACCAGAGAGAGACCCAGAGAGAGAGGCCCAGAGAGAGGAGACCTGAGGGAGACACCAGAGAGACATCCAGAGAGAGAGCCCAGAGAGACCAGAGAGAGACCTGAGCAGAGACCAGAGAGACCAGAGAGAGAGAAACCTGAGAGGACACAGAGAGACACCAGAGAGAGAGACCAGAGAGAGAGACCAGGGAGATGAGACCAGAGAGAGACCAGAGAGAGCCCAGAGAGAGGACTCAGAGAGAGAGACCAGAGAGAGAGTCCAGAGTGGAGACCCGAGAGAGAGACCAGAGAGAGACCTCATGAGAGAGACCCAGAGAGAGACCAGAAAGAGCCCAGAGAGAGCCAGGAGAGAGTACCAGAGATGAGACCACAGGTCTGTTAGCATTTTCTGATCCGTCGTCGACCGAATCGACAACTTGGTAAAGTCCTTTGACGAGGCTAAAAAACATAGAATAGAATTGTTGTGATGAAAAAAAAGTTAAACAGTATTTATTAGAAACTTAAAGCTGCTGAAACCTTAAAAGTTTTGTTTCGAGACTGAAATGTTGTTTGTCGCGATAGAAAAAGTGTGAGAAATGTGTTTATTGTGGATAACAATCCGAGTCATCTCCCAGGGCATTGTGCTGACGTTAGATCCAACAGTCCCTGTGAGTCACTATTGAATCCTTTGGGCTCAGACAGAATTAAGTATAGATTTTTACATGAGCTTTGAAAATAGAGACACAGCTTTTAAGTCTCGCACCAAATGTTAATGCTATAAGAACCACGTGGACACTATGAGGAGCACAGGGGACTGGCTCTCTCTGCTGTGGACTCTGAGGAGAACGGGACTGGCCTCCTGCTGGGACTTGAGGCGCACAGGGGAGCTGGCCTTCCTGCTGGGACTTGAGGGAGCACAGGGACTGGCTCGCTGCTAAGATGTGGAGCACAGGGATCTGGCCTCCTGCTGGGCCTGAGGAGCACAGGGAATGGCCTCCTGCCTAAGATTGAGGAGCAACATGGGCTGGCCTCTGCTAAAGACTTGAGGAAGCACAGGGACTGGCCTCCTGTGGGGACTCTGAGGAGCACCAGGGACTGGCCTCCTGCTAAGACTGTAGGAGCACAGGGACTGCCTCCTGCTGGGACTCTGATGGCACGGGGTTGCTCCTGCTGGGACTGAGGAGCACAGGGACTGGTCTCTGCTGGGACTGAGGAGCACAGGGAATGTGGTCTCCTGCTGGGGACTCTGAGGAGCAACACAGGGATGGCTCTGCTAAGATCTGGAGGAGCCACAGGGTTGGCCTCCTGCTGGGACTCTGAGGAGCACAGGGACTGGCTCCTGCTGGGGACTGAGGAGCACAGGACTGGCCCTCTCCAGATGGGACTTTTTCTTTGGGGAAGTGGAGCACTGGGACCTGGCCTCCTGCTGGGACCTGAGGAGCACAGGGGAAGGTCTCCTGGCTGGATGAGGAGACAGGGACTGGTCTCCTGCGGGGACATCTGTGGAGAACAGGGAATGGCCTCCTGCTGGACTGGGAGCACAGGACTGCCTCTGCTGGGACTCTGAGGAGCACAGGGACTGGCCTCCTGCTGGGACTCTGAGGAGCACAGGGATGCCCTCCTGCTGGGGACCCTCTGCGAGACAGGGACTGGTCTCACTGCTGGTCCAGAGTCAGGACTAAACATGGGAGGCAGTGTTTCAGATTTTAGGCGCTAAAAACAGTCTTCCAGAAAAACGTGAGACGGGCCAATTTCAATCAGGTTAAAAACAGGATTTATTCCTGTACTTTCTGATTTAAAGCTTGTCTAGTGAGTTGCCGTGTGGGGACTGTGCTTATACCAATAACCTTGCCTAATGCTAAAGGGTTATGAACATCATGGACATCAGTGACTTTTCGCGTGCCGCGCACCAGCACTTTTTGTGTTACAATTATGAGCTAAACTTCTGAACCATCAAAACGGACTGAATAAATAATAACTTTGTACATGTAGATACGGATACAGGTGGGTAAAAAAAATAAGAGAATACAGTAATACATAAAGGTGTACAGAACCATGAACAGACCATGACAGAACCCATGAACAGAACCATGAACACGCTCAGAGCATGAGGCAGTCATTCTGTGTCCGTCCTAAAGAACAACAATGTCACATTGGTCCCCATAAGTGTTCCATCCACATGGGACGGCGTGCTCCGGTGTCTGGCCGTGACTGCCTTCTCTGATTGGCTGCGTTCTTAGTCCGTCCTGAGAACGAGGTACTTGTAGACAGAAGAAGCAGTTTGTTGGCTGGGGGACGTGAATGCTTCTCGGGCACTATGACGCCATTTTGTGTCCTCGGAATTCCACAGTTGCATCTTTGTGTTTTCCCCCGTTTGGATGATGGTTTATAGACAGGGGAGAGACCAGGGAGAGACCAGGTGATGATGACCTGGAGTGATGAGACCAGGGGCAGAGACCAGGGGAGAGATCAGGGGAGGGAGACCAGGGGGAGAGATCCGGTTCGTGAACTTTGTTGGTTTTTAGGACGGACACAGAATGGACTCCTCTGCTCGGCGTGTTCATGGTTCTTGTTCATGGTTCTGTTCATGGTTCTGTTCATGGTTCTGTTCACCTGTCTGTCTGTCTGTATTCTTTTATTTTTTACACCTGTATCCGTATCTTACATGTACATATGTTATTTTTATTTGTCGTTTGATGGTTCAGAAGTTTACTTCAAATTGTCACACAAAAAATGCTGGTGCGGAGTCGCACGCGGAAAAGTCATGAGGTCATATGTTCATAACCCTTTAGCATAGGCAAGGTTTTTGATATAGCAACAGTCCACACACTGGCACTCACGAGACAAGGCTTTAAATCAGAAAGTCAGGATTAAATCTGTTTTGTAACCTCGGATTTGATATTGCCCGTCTACGTTTTCTGGAAGACTGTTTTTAGCCTGCATAAATCTGAAACACTGCCTCCCCATGTTTAGTCCTGACTCTGGGACCAGCTGGAGCCCAGTCCCAGTGCTCTCAGAGTCCCAGCAGGAGGCAGTCCCTGTGCTCCTCAGAGTCCCAGCAGGAGGCCAGTCCTGTGCTCCTCAGAGTCCCAGCCAGGAGGCCCAGCCCCTGTGCTCCTCTAGTTTTCCCCGCAGGAGCCAGTCCCTGTGCTCCTCAGAGCCAGCAGGAGACCTGTCCCTGTGCTCCTCAGTCCCAGCAGGAGACCAGTCCCTGTGCTACCTCCAGTCCCAGCAGGAGGCCAGTCCTGTGTCCTCAGAGTCCAGCAGGAGGCCAGTCCCTGTGCTCCTCAGTCCAGCAGGAGGCCAGTCCTGTGTCCTCAGAGTCCCAGCAGGAGCCATCCTGTTGCTACCTCAGAGTCTTAGCAGGAGGCCAGTCCCTGTGCTCCTCAGAGTCCCCGCAGGAGACCCAGTCTGTTGATCTCAGTACCAGCAGGAGACGGTCCCTGTGCTCCTCAGTCCCAGCAGGTGAGGGCCAGTCCCTGTGCTCAGCAGAGTCCAGCAGGAGGCAGTCTGTGCTCCTCAGTCTTAGCAGGAGGCCAGTCCCTGTGCTCCTCAGAGTCCCAGCAGGAGCTCGTCCCTGTGCTCCTCAGAGTTCTTAGCAGGAGGCCAGTCCCTTGCTCTCTCAGAGTCTTAGCAGGAGGCCAGTCCCTGTGCTCCTCAGTCAGCAGGGAGGGCCAGTCCTGTGTCCTCAGTCTTAGCAGCCGAGGCCAGTCCACTGTGCCTCCTCAGAGTCCCAGCAGGAGGCCAGTCTCCCTGTGCCCTCAGAGTCCAGCAGGAGGCCAGTCCCTGTGCTCCTCAGGTCACAGCAGGGAGGCCAGTTCCCTGTGCTCCTCAGAGTTCCACGTGGTTCTTGTAGCCATTAACATTTGGTGCGAGACTTTAAGAGTGTGGTCTTCTATTTTCAAAGCTCAAGTAAAAATCTAAGATTATTTTGTCTGAGCCCAAAGGGTCAAATAGTGGGACTCACAGGGACTGTTGGATCACGTCAGCACAATGACTGGGGAGATGACGTCGGATTCTATCCACAATAAAACACAATTTCTCACACACTTTTTCTATCGCGTACAAAAACAAAATTTTCAGTCTCGAAACAAAACTTTTAGGTTCAGCAGCTTAAGTTTCTAATAAATAATGTGTAACTGTTTTTCTCACAACCATTCTATTCTGTGTTTAGCTCTTCAAAGGACTTACAAAGTGGTCGATTCGTCGACACGATCAGAAATCAAAAAGGACACAGTGGTCTTTCTCTATGGTCTCTCTCTGGTCTCTCTTGAGTCTCTTTTAGGTCTCCTCTCTGGTCTATCTCTGGTCTCCTCTCTGGTCCTCCTCTCTATGGTCTCTCTCTGGTCTCTCTCTCTGCGTCTTCTCTCTCTGGTCTCATCTCTGGTCTCTCTCTGGTCTCGTCTATGGTCTCTCTCCCTGGTCTCTCTCTCTGCGTTCTCTCTCTCTGGTGTCTCTCTGGTGGTCTCTCTGGTCTCTTCCTCTGGTCTTCTGGCTCTCTCTGGTCTCTTCCCCACACCCTGGTCTCTCTGGGCTCTCTCTCTGATTGTCTCTCTGGTTGTCTCTCTGGCTCTCTCTCTGGCCTCTCTCTGGTCTCTCTCTGGTCTCTCTGGCCTCTCTCTCTGGTCTCTCTCTGGGTCTCTCTTCTGGTCTCTCTCTGGTCTCTCTCTGGCCTCTATTCTCTGGCCATCTCTCTGGAGTCTCTCTCTGGTATCTCTTGGTCTCTCTCTTGGTCTCACTCTCTGGTCTCTCTCTGGTCTCTCTCTGGTCTCTCTCTGGCCTCTCTCACTGGCCTCCCTATGCCTTCTTGGCCTCTCTTAGGTCTCTCTCTGGTCTCTTCTGGTCTCTCTATGGTCTCTCTCTCTGGTTTCTCTCTGGTCTCTCTGGTCTCTCTTGGTCTAACAGTGAAAAATAGTAATTCTCACTAAACCAAACATCTTAACATAAAAAACATCCTATATCAGATATAGTTTCAAATGAGTTCAGTTCGAATCTCATTACATTTCAGTTATTTATTTTGTATAAATTGTATGAAATAAACTTTTAGCACAGGTACAAAGCACTGAGCCGTGTTAAACTTTTACTTTCACTTTCAAAGGCTCATAATCTCCTTTGCCCGCGTGGCCCGGTCAAACCTTGGCAATTGCTGTATATTTTTATATTTAAAAAATTTTGCTGTTTTTTGCCGACTGAATGAAGGATCTCACCGTTTCCATGATTACCACTTTGAATATACGTTCATTTTAAACCAGTCTCCTCCTCCCCTCCTTACGATGCAGATTAAAGGGAAATGTCTGGGAGTTTTTGATATATATTTTTCTCCCATTTTCTGGATGAAAACCAGGAAAGCCTTGTGTCTCATGTTGGGGTTTGTGTGCCAGGATCCTGGTTGCTGTTTCTTCTTCTTGGATTGATGTTTTCTTTCTAACGATTCATTATTGGTCGGTTCTTGTACGGCTGCGCTGTACGAATGTGTCCACAAAGTCCGTTTCTCACTTGGCATAAAGTCATTTTTTAAATTAATATTGGGTTGTTTTTGTGGTTTGTGCTGATTGACAAGGGGGCGGGGGTCTAGCTATGATGCCACAGATCGGAGAGATTGACCCGGAGCGTTCTGTGAGGGTCCTGAGCAGAAAATTAGAGTGAAAAGTGATGAGAAAAATAGTCTAAAAAATGCTGAAATTAGGCAAAACATGTGTCTTAATTTGGGATTAGATCGATTTAAGAGTTTTTTAAAGACTTTTTCAAGTGTATCTGTCTGCGGCTGCAGTGACGGAGGCGTGTCGAGTAGTGGGCGTGTCGGTAGATGACGTCACTACTCGACACGCCCAACTCCGCGTGTATGAGCATGGATCGATTATATTACGGGTATGAGTGAGTAGTGAGTACTATCTATGCCCAATGAATTTATGCGCAATAATGAATTTTATGGCGCCCTGTCATTGTCAATATTATTTATTTGGGGGAAATGGACGAATTTTGTAAAGATCAAAGTCGTTAATGTGCCTACAAAAGCTTGCATTACTTCAGACTATCAATCAATAGGGATTTGAAGCAGCTCAGGACAAACGTTATGAGTCAAATATTCAAGTGCTTATTTCTTATATGTGTACAGTCATTTATAACAGGGGCCTATGGTTGGTGGCTCAAATCCTGGCTGCCCCCAAGTGCAGTCTGGTATGTTCTTGAGCAATGCACTTCTCCACATGTGGTGGACATAGTGAGAGACTGCTTGGTGTGTGGGCCAATCAGCACAGATAGTAGCCTGGCATCTCCAACCCAGCTGTGACACACTGTGTGGAATAAATGAATAAAGTAGTGTGGGTTTTGAGAAATCTTGTCAACACAGGATTGAAAAGTACATTACAAGTTTAAGATTTTATTATCCACCACCACACCACCACACACTCCTACACCATGGTCTCCACATTACTGATCATAAAGAGAACATGCCATAACATTTTTGTGCCCAACCTTTGGCTTTTGGGACAAGCAGCATTCCATTACTATTGGGTTTTGTAAATTTGTATGTAGAAGAGGGACGATTAAACAAAAAGAACAAATTGTTTTTGTGAATTTTATGTACATGCTTTTTTATGAATTTGTGTTCTCTGAATGGGCTCTGAAAGGTAGACACTGTATAAAGTTCACACAAACCAAATTCTCTTTTATTATATTCAGAGAGAAGGCATCAGTGGAGAGCGCCAAATACTCATCTCTCTTGGGAAGCTTTCAGCCTCCCTGCTGGGCATCCTCTGAAATGCCTCACCAGATCATTTGCCATTCATTTTAATACTCACTGTCCATAATAGAACATCTCAAGATTAGATTGTGCAGTGCACAGTGAAATTGTCCATCAATATTTAATTTAATCTGTACCCATGGTTCATATTTGGGCCCTTTATGAATTTTTCAATTGCCTCTTGCGGAGGCAGTGAAAATGCCTCGGCAGAGAAATATGTGAACTGTACCTAGATAAGAGTAACACATGGTGTTACAGTCAACACCAACAGTTACCAAAACAAATGCAGCCCTAAACGGTGTTGTGTCCGGTTTAATATATTGTCAGTTGACTTGCACTTATGACTTTATGGTGCTGTACATCAACAATGTTGCACTGCGAGTTTTTAGTTACAGTGTACCGCAAGGGGGGGGGGAAAAACAGTTCCATGACAATGTTTATGTTTGAGGGGGTTCAGTGTTTTATGCACTACTTTCATTACATAGTCCTGTGCCAGCCTGGAGGCGCTGGCTACTATGTAAAACAAACATTATTTAAATCAGGCTATACTTCGGTAAGAGCGTTGTAGACCAATCAGAAAGGAAGGGGAGGGGAGACTTGGGATGTATTTTTTTCAAATCCAAGTACCTCTCTGTCTACTCTTTCTGACAAACCTCTAGACCCCCCCCCCATCACTTAAAGAACAAATGACAATATTGCACAACACTTGGATTCGAAGTTAAAAACATTAGCTCCATGACAAAAAACAGATGCCCTTTCATGGGTTTGCACGTGTTGTGAGCATTTGTGCATCTCGCCATGTTTAAAACAGGTTAACAGTGAGGCGTTTTCCCCCTGCTTAGCTACTGGAGCATGATTCCCTTCACTGTCATTGTCGGATGCAAACTGAAAGCAGACTTATAACGCATCCATTTGTGACACTCTAGAATAACACAAATATCTTTGATCTTCATCCAATAACTATGGTCAGTGACTTCTGTAACTCGTGATAGGAAAACATCGTGAGCTACATCACATAATCAGCCTAAACAAATTATTCTCCACTGTTCTTGGAAAACATGTAAAGAGTGTATGTTTTTCTCCTATTACATTTTAACGATGCAAAATGACATTGGGGCATATTATATTGTATATATTATACTATGTACCTATTATACTATGTACCGGACAGTCGTGCGGCACATGGACTCTTAGAAGAAACCCATACAAATTGCTTTCTCTTGCAATGTATTTGTTCACATCTAAAAAAACATTTCTAGTCAGGGTGATGTGCATTTATTCATTAATACACTGTAATGGTGGGACGGCCTAAAATAAATAAATAACACGTTGTTGGTTGACACTTACTGTTTGCGTACGGTCTGCCTTGTCTTCTCGTTCAAACGGATATACTTGCAGAAGTTCAAGTGGATTCAAAATTCATGTAGTAGGCGTGTCGGCGTAGTGACGTCACTACCCGACACGCCTACTACTCGACACGCTCCGTACTGAAAGCCGCAGACAGACCCTTCTCGTTTCCTTCGCTGCGGCACCAGAGCCTTCCTCAGTAGTGGAAGCCTGGAGGTATTTTGGGCAGGCCGTCCAGACAGGGGGGTGCGAGGCCCTGTGCGAACTCGAAACGCGAGGCCCTGCCCTGACACTTTTTTCCCAGATCTGAGGAAATGTTTTTTCTGTTTTAACTCTGTGACATGAAGTTCAGCACCACCTCGCGCCGTGCTTGACGCGATCAGCACGCGCGTAAACGAGTGTCTTCGCTTCCTATGCGCGTTTGGCGCGCGCAGTACACCGCACACACACTCTACGTGCAATATTGGTCGCGGTCTTTTTAGCTGACATGTCTCTTTCGTCCTGTGGCAAAATGGTTAGAGAACTCAAAAGATTGAACCAAAGGAGTCTTTTTCTTCTATAGTTAGATTGGGCAAAATGCGCCAAAATGGCTATGAGGCGGAGTCAATATTATTATTTTTCATCAAATACACTTTTTGCCCATGCCTCCACACACTCTGACAAACTCACCACATCCTCCTCCTCCAACTGGAACAACAACAAAATACTCTTCACCTCCTCCTCCACACACTCTGCCCCCCCCCCCCCCCAAACAAAAACACTCCAGCTAGCTAAAGTAGTCATACAGTGTGTTTGCTAATGGCTTTTAAACAATATGTTTTTGATGTGGATTTCGGACTAAACCTTGGCAATAGCAGCGCTCACACACCTGTCCCACACGCTGATCCTCCTCCTCCTCCTCTGCTACACATAAAGGGTCTGACTCTCTGCTCACACCTGTATCATGCTCCTCTCACTCCTTTCCTACTCCTCTCTGCTCACTCTAAGGGGTCTGCTCCTCTGTCCACCTGTATCACTGGCTCCTCCTCCTCTCCTCATCCTCCTCCTCTGATCACACAAGGGGTCTGTCCTCTGCTTCACACCTGTCTTCATCGCTCCTCATCCGCGGAGCTACTGCATTCTCCTACTCTGCGATCATTCCCGTTACTTTTTTGTATTCTCACTCCAGGACTGCTCTAAGTTAGCTGAAGTTTTTGGCGGTGGGACCCCGTTGATAAATAGCTGCCCGCGGCCGCGCCTGCCTGTTTACTAATCAGCTTTTGGTTGAAAATTTGACTTACTTGTAAAAAATGTTCTTTTGATCAAAGCGAAAATCAAAGAGGGTCTCAAGAGAAAGGGGTTTAGGGTTCCAAATTTGGAGTGCAGTCTGCCCTTTGGGGACCCTTGAACTAGTGTTGTATTTATAATAATTAAAATAAACGGAAGGAAGATTGCGGGCCCCTGTGTGAGTGCAGAGGCCCTGTGGCCGGCAACCCACAGTCGCGCACAGCCCTTAGGACGGGCTGATTTGGGAGAGGGTTTAATCAAGAGAGGGCATTATTTTATTTTACTAACTTCAACAAAAATGATAAATAGACTGTATCATTGGACCAAAGGCATGGAGTATAAACCCCTCCGATTCAGTAGGTTGGCAGTATACGGCAATATTGATTCTTACCCGCCATTAAAGAAACAGAAGCAGCTCCATCAGTCTGCGCGATGCGCCTCGCTCAGTCTTTGTCATAGCGTTGAGGAGGTGGTACACGTTTTTTACACTCTACATGATTTCGGTTTTAATAATTAGAAAACTGTTGACATATCCAAATTAAAATGTTATTTATGTGGTTACAATATGCAATGTACAAGTCAGAGCCTTTTGAATCCATGTTTTAAGTCTGTTAGTTTACAGGGATGGGAAGACGGAATGTTTAAGTGAGTGTGCAGGCCTTAAGCCTAGTGTGTCTACTGTAGGTTTATTTGATAGTGTTAGTATTACTCTGTCTGCTAAATCCTGACCATAGTTTTATGGCTTCATTATTTTATAAGTCATTTCAAACCTGTGAGCGTTGAATAAAGACACAGTTCTTGTTGGAATCATAGTTTATTATTTTAAACTGTTTTTCAGCACAAACAGCAAAACAATCATAGTGGAAATACAATACGGAGTGTATATATGTGTAGATATAAGTTATATATATGGTAGATATAAGTTATATATATGTTAGATAGTCCACAGTTCCTGTATTCAGGCTCTCGAGCTCCAAACTGCTATTCTTCGAAGCACAAAGCTCTTGCTCCATTAGTGCCTCGTCCATGCTCCTGCTGCAGCCGCTCCTGTGCTTTCTTCAATACACACACACGGGACCATCACTGCGGAGCTTCCTTGCGGCGGACCCTTAATAGGAAGCAATATGTAAAAATCTGGCCAAAGGTGGTTCTTGCAGTCAAAGTACAATATTTTGTAGTCCTCCTCACTCTCCACCCTGACTCAGGTTGCTGATCTCACACCAAATCCAGCAGCAACACAGGGAAATTATTTTATCAGTTGTGTGTCCGTCTCCATTCACATAGCCATGACAGCGGGTCGTGCTAATGCTGAATGAATGTTTTGATTATGTTTTTGTATTATTAATATTTGGACATTTGAGTAAAAACAACACAAAATAAAAAGCAATGTAACTTTACATAGTTTATGCAAAATAAATAAGCAATTGATGTTTCAAAATAGGTGTGGGAAGAATGGATGTTGGACCGTATTTCTTAAGCGTATCAACATACAGGTTGCTCAAGAGGATATCACCTTTCATTTTATTATTCCCTAAAATGTAAAAAAGTCCCCATCAACAAAGAGACTAAACATTATTTTAATTGGGTCATTGTCTTAAACTGATTATTTTTACAATTAAGTCATAATCTGGCAAAAACGTCTCTTGACCTTCATCTTTTACCGTTTTTTAGAGCAATCTGTCATAGAATGGTGATAGACATGCAATAAATACAAAAAGACTAGCCGGATCGAACGGGGTTCCCTCATCGTAAGCGCACAGTTTAGACCACCTAGAGTCTAGTGGTTCCAAAGTGGGGGTCATGACCCCCACGGGGGGTCGCGGGAACCCCTGGGGGGGTCGCAAGATGATTTCCACACAAAAAAGACTAGAATATATTTTAATAACGTTTAGTAAATTTTGTCCGAGTCATTGCGAGCGTCATCAAAATCATCACGTAACACAGCTCACATGCGCAGCGACAAAGCGGTCCTGCTGTTGTTTGCTAAAACTAAAGGTGTTTGGAGGCTACAAATAAATACATACTGCTTTAAATGAAACGTGGTTATTATAATCTACAACAGGAAAAACCCGGTGGGGGAGAAAAGTCAATTGTATTCAGGGGCTGTAGCGTGCCGAAGGAGGGAGTGGGAGCGGCGAGGAGGGAGAGAGGGCAAGGAGGAGGGAGATGTAGGGCGAGGAGGGAGGCATGAGGACTGGGAGAGAGGGCAGAGGAGGGAGGGAGGAGGGAGGGAGGGCAGAGGAGGGAGAGAGGGCAGAGGATGGGGGGAGGACAGAGGAAGGAGGGAGGGAGAGGAGGGCAGCGGAGGGCGTGGTGCAGCGGAGGGAGGAGGGCAGAGGAGGGAGAGAGGGAGCGGAGGGAGAGAGGGCAGCGGAGGGAGAGAGGGCTGAGGAGGGGGGGCGAGGACGAGGGGGAGAAGAGGGCAGATGGAGGGAGAGAGGGCAGCGGTTTGTTAGAACAGCGCGTTTAAAAGAGGCCGCTTTTCGGAGTCAAAGTAAAAGAGAGGTCCGCAACATTAAAAGCCGGGTGGCCGGTTTATGCCTTTACTGACAGTAACTTTGGAAAGAGAAGCCGCGGGGATGAAACCGCATAATGTAACAGCAGAAAGCGGCCACCCGCTTTAATGTGCGGGACCTCTTTACCGCCTGGAATCCGGAAAGCCGGGGCCTCTTTAACGCCGCTGTTCTACCGCTGCCCTCTCTCCCTCCGCTGCCCTCTCTCCCTCCTCTGTCCTCCTCTCCCTCCTCTGCCCTCTCTCCCTCCGCTCTGCCCCTCTCCCTCCCGCTGCCCTCTCTCCCGCCCCTCTGCTCCCTCCCTTCCCACCGCTTGCCCTCCTCCGCTGGCCTCTCTACTCCCCTCCCTCCTTGCCTGCTGTCCGCCCTCCCTCCTCTGCCTCTCTCCCTCCTTGCCCTCCCTCCCGTCCCTCCCTCCTCTGCCCTCTCGTCCCTCCTTCTGCCTCCCTCCTCTGCCCTCTCGCCCTCCTCTGCCCTTCTCCTCCTCTGCCCTCTCTCCTCTCTTCGCAACCATCAGCCCTGATACATGTGACTTTTCACCCCATCCGGGTTTTTCTGTTGTAGATATTAACCACGTTTCATTTTAAAGGCAGGTAAATATTTATTTGTAGCCTCAAACACCTTTAGGTTTTAGCAAACAACTAGGCAGGACACGCTTTGTCGCTGGATCGTGAGCTGTGTTACGTGTGATTTTGATTGACGCTGCAATGACTGGACAAAATACTAACGTTGATTTAAAATATATTATAGACTGTTTTGTGTGGAAATCATCTTTGCCGACCCCCCAGGGGTTCCGCGACCCCCCGGGGGGTCAGGACCCCCACTTTGTGGAACCACTAGACTCTAGTGGT
The DNA here is from genome assembly GCA_964034765.1 of Knipowitschia caucasica. Classification (NCBI taxonomy): domain Eukaryota; kingdom Metazoa; phylum Chordata; class Actinopteri; order Gobiiformes; family Gobiidae; genus Knipowitschia; species Knipowitschia caucasica. The sequence continues at coordinate 8,774,572 of OZ035832.1, forward strand.
CTAATGGTGCGCTTAGAGTGCAGGAACCCGGGTTCGTTCCGGGCTATGTCTTTTTGTATTTTATTGATGTTATCACATTTCTATGACTGATGCTCTAAAAACGGTAAAAGATGAAGGGTCAAGACGTGTTTTTTTTTTGCAGATTATAGGTAATTGTAAAAATAATCATTTAAGACCCATGTACCCCAATAAACTAATGGTTAGTCTCTTTTTGATTGGGACTTTTACATGTTAGGGAATTAAAATAAAATGTAAAGGTGATATCACTCTTGAGCAAACCCTGATGTTTGATACGTCTGAAGAAATACGTTCCAACATCCATTTCTTCCCACCTCTATCTTGGAACATCAATTGCTAATTTATTTTGCATAAAATGTATAATTTACATTGCTTTTATTTTGTTTTGGTATTTATCTCAAATGTCCAAATAATAATAATAAAAAAAACATTAATCAAAAACAGTCATTCCAGCATTAGACGGCTTGTCATGGCAATGTGAATGGAGACGGACAAACAACTGATAAAATAATTCCCTGTGTTTGCTGCTGGATTGGTGTGAATTTCAGGCAACTGAGTCAGGGAGAGTGAGAGAGGACTACAAAATATCTGACTGTGTCTTGCAGTACCACTTTGGCCAGATTTTTACATATTGCTCCTTAAGGGTACGCCGCAAGGAAGCACCGCTGTGATTGGTCCGTGTGTGTGTATTCGGAAGGAAGCACGGAGCGGCACTGCTGAGGAGCTATGGACGAGGGCCTATGGAAGCAGAGAGCTTTGTGCTTCGGAAGGAAAAGCAGTTTGGGCTCAGAGCTGAATACAGGAGGACTGTGGGACTAGTCTAAACATATATATAACATATAATCTAACATATATATAACTTATATCTAACATATATACACTCGTATTGTTATTACACTTATTATTGTTTTGCTGTTTGTGCCTGAAAACTGTTAATAATAACTATGATTTCCAACAAGAACTGTGTCTTTATTCACCGCATCACAGTTTGAAATGTACTTATAAAAAAAAGAATCCCATAAAACTATTGTCAGGATTTAGCAGGACAGAGTAATACTAACACTATCTCATAAAACCTACAGTAGAAACTCTAAGGTTAAAGGCCTGCCACACTTAAACTTCCGGCTTCCCATCACTGTAATACTACAGACTTAAAACATGGATTCAAAGGCTCTGACTTGTACATTTGGATTTGTAACAACATAAAATAACATTTTAATTTGGATATTCAAAGTTTTCTAATTATTAAATAACCGAAATCATGTTGAGTGTAAAAAAAACGTGACCCACCTCCTCAGGACGCTAGCAAAGATCTGAGCGAGGCGCAAGCGCAGACTGATGGAGGCTGCTTGTGTTTCTTTAATGGGGGCTAAGAATCAATCTAAGCCGTATTATGCCAACTACCTGAATCGGAGTGTTATACTCCATGCCTTTGACCAATGTACAGTTATTTATCATTTTTGTTGAAGTTACGAAATAAATAATGCCCTCTCTTGTTATAACCCCTTCCCAAAATCAGGCCCGTCCTAAGGGCTTGTGCGACCTGTGCCGTCGCACAGGCCTCGCACCACACAGGGGCCTCGCCAAATCTCCGTTCCTTTTATTTTTATTTTTATAAAAACACTAGTTCAAGGGTAACCCAAAGGGCAGACTGCACTCCAAAATTTGGGAACCCTAAACCCTTTCTCTGGACTCTTTGATTTCGTTTTGATCAAAGAACATTTTTAAGTAAAGCAAATTTTCACCAAATGCGACTTTGTAAACAGGCAGGCCGCCGCGCGGGGGCAGCTATGTGATGCAAACGGTGTCCTTCCGAAAAAAACTGTCAGATAATTTTAGCAGGGTCTGAGTTTTGAGATACAAGAAGTAAACGGGACCAGGATCGCCAGTGTAGGGAGAGACTGGATACTCGCGGAGGAGGAGCAGTTGAGACAGGTGTGAGAGAGAGCAGACCCCTTTGTGTGAGCTGGGGAGGAGGAGGAGGGAGGAGGGGAGGAGCAGTGATACAGTGTTGTGAGCAGAGGAGCAGACCCTTTGTGGTGAGCAGAGGAGGAGGAGGAGGAGGAGGAGGAGGAGCGTGATAACAGGTGTGAGCAGAGGAGCAGTCCTTTGGGTGAGCAGAGGAGGGAGGAGGAGGATCAGCGGAGGGGTGGTTGTCGCGGTTTTATCTTTTTTTTTGTTCTGTGACAGGTGTGTGAGCGTGCTATTTGCCTATGTTTTAGTCGAATATCCACATCCAAAAACATATTTTTAAAAGCATTAGCAAACACAGTGTCATGTCTAGCTTTAGCTAGCTGAGTGTTTTTGTTGTGGTCAGAGTGTGTGGAGGAGGAGGTGAAGAGCTATTTTGTTGTTTGTCGTGTGGGAGGCGGACGGAGTGTATGTTGTCAGGTGTGTGGAGGCATGGCAAAAACGTATTTGATGAGAAAAATAGATAATATTGACTAACGCATCTTAGCCATTTTCGGCCGCATTTTGCCCAAATCTAACTATTAGAAGAAAGACTCCTTTTGGTTCAACTCTTTTGAGTTTGCTCTCTACATTTTGCCACGGACGAAGAGTCAGGTCAGCTCCAAAAAGACCGCGACCAATATTGCAAACGTAGAGTGTGTGTGCGTTGTCGGTGTGTACGTGCAGCGCGCCAAACGCTGCTAGGAGCGAAGACACTCGGTTACCGCGCGTGCTGAATCTCGTCAAGCACCGCGCGGGTGGTTGCTGGATTCTGTCAAAGATTATAACAGGGAAAAACTTTCCTCAGATTGGAAAAAGGTGGTCAGGGCGAGGGGCCTCGCGTTTCGAGGTTCGCACAGGGCCTCGCCACCCCCTTGGGACGGGCCTGCCCAAAATACCCTCCATGCTCACTACTGTGGAAGGCTCTGGGCGCAGCGAAGAAACTCGAGAAGGGTCTGTCTGCGGCTTGCCAGTACGGGGCGTGTCGAGTAGTAGGCGTGTCGGGTAGTGGACGTCACTACCGACACGCTATACATGAATTTTTGAATCCACTTGAACTTAGCAAGTATATCCGTTGAAGATAAGACCTGGCCAGACGTACGCAAACAAGTAAGTGTTCCAACCAACAAGTGTTTTATTTTATTTTTAGGCCGTCCCTCCAGTTACAGTGTATTAATGAATTAAATGCACATCCTACCCTGATAGAAATGTTTTTTAAGAAGTGCACTAATACATTGCAGTGAAAGCAATTTGTATGGGTTTTTCTAAGAGTCCATGTATGCCATGACATGTCAGGTACATAGTATAATAGGTACATAGTCTAAGTATATACAATATTAATATTGCCATGTATTTTGCCATCGTTTTTAAAATGGTAATAGGATGAAAAAATACTCCCTTAAGGTTTTTCCAAGACAGTTGGGAATTAGTTAGGCATTTTGTGATGTAGCTCACGATGTTTCCTATAACTAGTTACATGAAGTTCACTGACCATAGTTATGGATGACATGTTCCAAAAGATATTTGTGTTTCTGAGTGTGCATCAAATGGATGTTTACGTCTGCTTTTCAGTTGCATCGACTCATTGTCAGTGATGGGAATAATGCTCCAGTGCTGAAGCAGGGGAACACGCTCACGTGTGTACCTGTTTTAAAACATTGGCGGAGAGCACAAATGCTCACACTGTGCAAAACCCTTGAAAGGGCATCCTGTTTGTCACGGAGCTTATGTTTTAACTTCCGAATCCAGGGAGTTGTGCAATATTGTACATTTGTTCTTTAAAGTGATTGTCTAGAGTTTGTCAGGAAAGATGAGACAGAGAGGTACTTGATTTGAAAAAAAAAAACAAACCCAAGCTCCCTCCCCTTCCCTTTCTGGTATTGGTCTACACGCTTCTTACCGGAAGTATAGCCATGAAACATTTTTTTTTAAAGTTTGATTTTTTTTTAAATTGTTTGTTTTACATTAGTTAGGCCCGAGCGCCACCAGGCTGGCCACTGGGACTATTGTAATGGAAAGTGTGCATAAAACACTGAAACCCCTCAAACATAATCATGTCATGGTACATGATTCCTGGACGTACACTGTACTAAAACTCTGCATTGAAACATTGTTGATGTACAGAGGACCATAAAGTCATCAAGCTGCAAGTCACTGACATTATATTAAACGGACACAAACACCTTTTAGGGCTGCATTTGGTTTTGTGAACTGTTGTTGTGAATGTAAACACATTTTACTCTTATCTAGGTGACAGTTCACACTCTGGCCGAGGCATTTCACCTGCCCTCTGCAAGAGGGCCAATTAAAATTCATAAAGGGGCCAAAGTCGAGTGAACCATGGTAAGATTATTTAAATATTGATAGGCAGTATTTCACTGTGCCACTGCACAATCTAATCTGTGCTTGTTCATTTCATGGACAGTGAGTTTCAAATGATTGCAAATGATATGGTGAGGCATTTTACAGAGGAGGCAGCCAGGAGGCTGAAAGCTTTCAAGAGAATGGAGATTGGCGCTTCTCTTCCTCTGAGCTTTTCTCTCATGATTATAATAAAAGAGATTTTGTTTTGTGTTGAATATCCTATTCAGTGGTTACATTTCAGAGCCATTCAGATAACACAAATCGATAAAAATAAGCCATTGTACATAAAATGCCAGAAACACATTTTGTGCTTTTTGTTTAATCTCCCTCTTCTACATACAAATTTGGACACAAACACAATTGTAATGACTGTCTGCTTGTCCCAAAGGCCAAAGTTGGGCACAAAAATGTTATGATGTATCTTCTTTATGCATCAGTAATGTGGCGACTCCATGGGATTGTAGGAGTGTGTGGTGGTGGGTGGTGGTGTAATAATATCTTTTAACTTGTATTGTACTTTTCAATCCTGGTGGGTTGTGCCTCATGTGTGACAAGTTCTCAAAACGCCACACTACTTTCTTCATTTATTTCCACACGTGTGTCACAGTGGGTTGGAGGATGCCAGGCTACTAATCTGTGCTATTGGCCACCACCATGCAGTCTCTCACTATGTCACACATGTGGGTGAAGTGCAGATTGCTCAAGAACATACCTAGACTGCACTTGGGGCAGCCAGGATTTTGAGCCACCAACCATAGGCCCCTTTTATAAATGAATGTACCACATTAGACATACAGCACTGGCATTATTTGACTCTATTAAACGTTTGTCCTGAGCTGCTTCAAATCCCTATTGATTTTGATGTCTGAAGTAATGGCAGGCTTTTGTAGGCAAAATTATACTTGATATTTACAAAATCGTCCATTTCCCCATTAGAATAATATTGACAGATGACATGCGCCATAAAAATTCATTTATTGCGCATAATTCATTGGGCATAGATTGTACTCACTACTACTCATACCCGTATTATAATAGATCCCATGCTCATTACACGAGAGTGGGCGTGGCGAGTAGTTGACGTCACTACGACAGACCACTACTCGAACACGCCTCCGTTATCGCAGGCGCCGACAGATACACTTGAAAAGTCTTAAAACTTTAAATCGATCTAATCCCAAATTATTAAGACAATGTTTTGCCTAATTTCAGCAGTTTTAGACGATTTTCTCATCAACTTTTCACTCTATGGTCGGCTTTATGGCCCTCACAGAACGTCCGTTGGTCGGAATCTTCCGATCTGTGACATCATAGCTAGACCCCGCCCCCTTGTCAATCAGCTACAAACCACAAAAACAACCACTAGTTTATTTAAAAAATGCTTTATGCCAAGTGAGAATACGGACTTGTGGAACGTTGTAACAGCGCTGCCGTACAGAGAGAACGTCAATAATGATCTTTGAAAGAAACACAATCTAGAGAAGAAACACAACCAAGGATCCTGTCGCACAACCCAACATGAGAACAAGGCTTTCCTGGATAGTCAGCCAGAAATGGAGTAAAAATTATATCAAAAGAATCACAGACATTTCTTTAATCCTGCATCGTAGAGTGGAGGAGGAGACTTTGTTTAAAATGTACGTTATTCAAAGTGGTAACCATGGAAACGTTTGAATCCTTCATTCAGTCGTCAAAAAACAGCATATTAAAATTACAGCAAGCAGAGGTTTGAAAACCGGGCCACGCGGGGAAAAGGTGCGATTATGAGCCTTTGAAAGTGAAAGAAAGCTATACACGCTCTGGCTTTTTTGTACCTGTGCTAAAAGTTTATTTCATACAATTTATACAAATAAAAACTGAATGTTAAATGAGATTCGAATGAACTCATTTGAAATCGATATTGATATTTGATGTTTTTTATGTTAAGATGTTGTCTTAGGTGAGAACTTACTATTTTCACTGTTTTAGGACAGAGACGAGCCAGAGAGACCAGAGAGAGACCAGAGAGAGAGACACGGAGAGAGACCAGAGAGAGACCAGAGAGGAGACCAGAGAAGGAGGCCAGAGCGAGGCCAGAGACGAGGCCAGAGAGAGAGGCAGAGAGAGACCAGAGAGAGACCAGAGAGAGACCAGAGAGTGAGACCAGAGAGAGAGGAACACAGAGAGAGACCAGAGAGAGCGTACAGAGAGAGGCCAGAGAGAGCGGCCAGAGAGAGACAGAAGAGAGACCAGAGAGAGACAGAGAGAGACCAGAGGGAGAGGCCACGAGAGACCAGAGAGAGGAACCAGAGAGAGGCCAGAGAGAGAGACCAGAGAGCCACCAGAGAGCGCATTCAGAGAGAGAGCCCAGGAGAGGACCGAGACGAGACCAGAGAGAGGACCAGAGGATGACCAGAGAGAGAGACCAGAGAGACACCAGAGAGACACAGATGAGAGAGACCAGAGAGCGAGACCAGGAGAGAGACCAGAGTGAGTCCAGAGGAGAGACCAGAGAGAGACCAGAGAGAGAGACAGAGAGAGAGACCCGAGAGAGCACCAGGAGAGAGACCATGAGAGAGACCAGAGAGAGGACCAGAGAGAGACCAGAAACGAGCCAGAGGAGAGACCAGAGAGGAGACCAGAGAGAGACCACTCGTGTCTGTTTTGATTTTTGTCCGGTGCTCTGGTCGACGAATCGACAACTTGGTAATGCCGTATGACGAGGCTTAAAAAAAAAATAAAAAAAAAAAGAAAAAAAAAAAAATAAAAAAAAAAAAAAAAAAAAAAAAAAAAAAACAAAAAAAAAAAAAAAAAAAAAAAAAAAAAAAATCATAGTGAATAGAATTGTTGTGATGAAAAAAGTTAAACATTATTTATTTGAAACTTAATAGCGGGAACTAAGTTTTGTTTCGAGATGAAATGTTGTTGTCGCGATTAGAAAAAGTGTCGAGAATGTGGTTTATTGTGGATAAATCGACGTCATCTCCCGCAGGTCATTGTGTGACGGGATCCAACAGTCCTGTGAGTCATATTTGACCTTTGGGCTCAGACAGAAATAAGTCTTAGATTTTTACATGAGCTTTGAAAATAGACGACCACAGCTTTAAGTCTCGCACCAAATGTTAATGCATAAGAACCCAGTGGAACTCTGAAGGAGCACCAGGGACTGGCCTCCTGCTGTGGACTCTGAGGAGACAGAGGACGGGCCTCTGCTGGGACTCTGAGGGCACCAGGGATGGCTCCTGTGGGGACTATGAGCCGAGCCACCAGGGACTGGCCTCCTGCTAAGGACTGAGGAGCACAGGGGGACTGGCCTCCTGTGGGACTGAGGAGCACAGGGACTGGCCTCCTGCAAAGACTCTGAGGAGCACAGGGACTGGCTCCTGCTAAGATCTCTGAGGAGCACAGGGATGGTCTCTCCTGCTGGGACTCTGAGGCGCACAGGATGGCCTCCTGCTATAGACTGAGGAGCACAGGACTGGCCTCCTGCTGGGGACTTGATGGCACAGGGATGGCCTCCTGCTTGGGACTGAGGAGCCACAGGGGATCTGGTCTCCTGCTGGGACTGAGGTCAGCACAGGGACTGGGTGTCTCTGCTGGACTTGAGGAGCACAGGGACTGGCCTCCTGCTAAGACTCCTGAGGACACAGGGATGGCCTCTGCCTGGACTCTGAGGAGGCACAGGGATGGCCTTCCTGCTGGACTGAGGGAGCCACAGGGACTGGCCTCCTGCTGGGACTTCGGAGGAGCACAGGGACCTGGCCTCCTGCTGATGGGACCTGTGTGAGCACAGGGGACTGGTTCTCCTGCTGGACTGAGGAGAACAGGGAAGGTCTCCTGCTGGGACTCTGAGGGAGCACAGGGACTGTGCTCTGATGGGGCTGAGGGCCAGGGACTGGACTCCTGCTGGGACTCTGAGGAGCACAGGGACTGGCCTCCTGCTGGGACCCTTGAGGAGCACAGGACTGGCCTCCTGCTGGGGACTCTGTAGGTAGTTAGAAGCACAGGACCTGGTCTCCTGTGGTCCAGGTCAGGACTAAACATGGGGAGGCAGTGTTTCAGTTTATGCAGCTAAAACAAACAGTTCTTCCAGAAAACGTTGAGCAGGGGGCAATATGCAATTCCAGGTTAAAAATCAGATTTAATCTGAATTTCTGAGTTAAAGCCTGTCTTGTGAGTTGCCGTGTGTGGACTGTGCTATACCAATAACCTTGGCCTAATGCTAAGGGTTATGAACCATATGACCTCAGTGGACTTTTTCCGCGTGGCTCGCACAGCATCTTTAGTGTTACAATTTGAGGTAAACTTCTGAACATCAAACGACCAGAATAAAGAATAAATATGTACATGTAGATGACGGTATACAGGTGAGTAAAAAATAAACAAGAATACCGGAATACATACAGGTGATACAGAACCATGAACAGAACCATGAACAGAACGATGAACAGAACCATTGAACTCGCTCAGGCAGAGGAAGTATTCTGTGTCCGTCCTAAAAACATACAAAGTTCACAATCTGGTCCCAAAGAGTTCCAGTCCACATGGACGGCAGCTGCTCCGGTGTCTGGCCGTGACTGCCCTTCACTCTGATTGGCTGCGTCCCGTCCTGAGAAAAGGTTACTTGGTTGAAGAAGAAAGCCAGTTTGTTGCTGGGGGACGTGGAATGCTTCTCGTGGCACAAGACGCCATTTACTGTCGTCCCACAGGAAATCACGTTGCATCTTTTGTTTTCCCCCCCGTTTGGATTGATATGGTATAGACCAGGGGAGAGACCAGGGGAGAGACCAGGGTGAGAGAACCAGGTGGAGGAGACCAGGGGAGAGACCAGGGAGGAGATCAGGGCTGAGAGACCAGGGGAGAGACCAGGTTAGTGAACTTTGTTGTTTTTAGACGGACAACAGAATGACTCCTCTGCTTGAGCGTGTTCATGGTTCTGTTCATGGGTTCTGTTCAGGTTCTGTTCATGGTTCTTTTCACCTGTATGTTATTCTGTATCTTTTATTTTTTACACCTGTATCCGTATCTACAGGTACATATGTTATTTATATTCTGTCGGTATGTTGGTTCAGAGAGTTTACTCAAATTGTAACACAAAAATGCTGGTGCGAGGCCACGCGGAAAGTCCACTTATGTCATAGGTTCATAACCCTTTAGCACTTAGGCAAGGTTATTGGTATACGCACAGTCCACACACGGCAAAACTCACAAGACAAGGCTTTAATCAGAAAGTCAAGCGATTAAATCTGTTTTAACATGGATTGTTGAATATTGCCGTCTCCGTTTTCTGGAAGACTGTTTTTAGCTGCATAATCTGAAACACTGCCTCCATGTTTTTAGTCCTGACTCTGGGACCTGCAGGAGGACCAGTCCCTGTGCTCCTCAGAGTCCCAGCAGGAGGCCAGTCCCTGTGCTCCCAGCGTCCAGCAGGAGGCCAGTCCCTGTGCTCCTCAGTGTCCCAGCAGGAGGCCAGTCCTGTGCTCCTCAGTCACAGCAGGAGGCCAGTCCCTGTGTCCTTCAGAGTCCGCGCGGAGGACCAGTCCCTGTATGCTCCTCAGTCCTGCAGGAGACCAGATCCCTGTGCTCTCAGTCCCAGCAGGAGGCCTAGTCCCTTGTGCTCTCAGAGTGCCCAGCAGGAGGCCAGTACATGTTGCTCCTCAGTCCCTGCAGGGAGGCCAGTCCCGGTGCTCCACAGGGAGTCCCAGCAGGAGGCCCATCCTGTGCTCCTCAGAGTCTTAGCAGGAGGCCAGTCCCTGTGCTCCTCAAGTCCCAGAGGAGACCAGTCCCTGTGCTCACTCAGTCCCAGCAGGAGACCAGTCCCTGTGCCTCCTCAGTCCCAGAGGCAGGCCGTCCCTGTGCCTCATCAGAGGTCCCAGCAGGTACCGGAGGCAGTCCTGTTGCTCCTCAGTCTTAGCAGGAGGCCAGTCCCTTGCTCATCAGCAGTCCAGCAGGAGGCCAGTCCCTGTGCTCCTCAGAGTCTTAGCCAGGAGGCAAGTCCCTGTGCTCTCAGAGTCATTAGCAAGGGAGGCCAGGTCCCTGTGCTCCTCAGTCCAGCAGGAGGCCAGATCCCTGTGCTCCTCGTCTTAGCAGGAGGCCAGTCCCTGTGCTCCTCAGAGTCCCAGCAGGAGGCCAGTAACCTGGGCTCCTCAGAGTCCCAGCACGGACGGCCAGCTCCCTGTGCTCCTCAGATGTCCACAGCAAGGAGGCCAGTCCCTGTGCTCCTCAGAGTTCCACGTGGTTCTTATAGCTATTGAACATTTGGTGCGAGACTTAAAGCTGTGGTCTCTATTTCAAAAGCTCATGTAAAATCTAATGACTTATTCTGTCTGAGCCCATAAGGGTCAAATAGTGACCTCACAGGGACTTTGGATCACGTCAGCACAATGACTGGGGAGATGACGTGGATTTATCCACAATAAACACATTTCTCACACTTTTTCTATCGCGACAAAAAACATTTCAGTCTCGAAACAAAACTTTAGGTTCAGCAGCTTTAAGTTTCTAATAAATTATGTTTAACTGTTTTTATCACAACACTTCTATTCTATGTTTTTAGGCCTCGTCAAAGGAACATTACATAGTTGTCGATTCGTCGAACGGATCAGACAATCAAACAGCACAGTGGTTCTTCTTGGTCTCTCTCTGTCTCTCTCTGGTCTCTTTCTGGTCTCTCTCTGGTCTCCTACTCTGTCTCTCTCTGGTATCTCTCTCTGGTCTCTCTCTGGTCTCTCTCTCTGGTCTCCTCTCTGGTCTCTCTCTGGTTTCCCCCCTCCCCCCCTCGGTTCGCCCCCTCCTCTGGTCTCTCTCTGGTCTCTCTCCTGGTCATCGCTCTGGTCTCTCTCTCCTTGGTGTCTCTCTGAGTGTCTCTCTGGTCTCTCTCTCTGGTTCCTCTCTGGTCTCTTCTGGTCTCTCTCTGGTCATCTCTGGGCTCCTCTCTCTGATGTCTTCGTGGTGTCCTCTCTGGTCTCCTCCTCCCCCCCCCCCCCCTGCTCTCTGGCCTCTCTCTGGTCCTCTCTCTGGTCTCTCTGGCCTCTCTCTCTGGTCTCTCTCTGCGTCTCTCTCTGGTCTCTCTTGGTCTCTCTCTGGCCTCTCTCTCTGGCCTCTATCTGGTCTCTCTCTGGTCTCTCTCTGGCCTCTCTCAGCTGGTCTCACTCTCTGGTCTCTTCTGTCTCTCTCTGGTCTCTCTTGGCTCTCTCTCTGGCCTCTCTCTGGCCTCTCTCTGCGCTCTCTCTGGTCTCTCTCTGGTCTCTCTCTGGTCTCTCTCTGGTCTCTCTCTCTGGTCTCCTCTTGCGTCTTCTGGTCTCTCTTGGTCTAAACAGATGAAATAGTAATTCTCATCCTAAACAACATCCTACATAAAAAATCAAATACAGATTAGTTTCAAATTGAGTTCAGTTCGAATCTCATTTATCATTTCCAGTTTTTATTTTGTCTAAATTGTATGAATAAATTTTAGACAGGTTACATAAGCACTGAGCCGTGTTATACTTTTACTTTCCTTTCAAAGGCTCATAATCTCACCTTTTCCGCGCTGGCCCGGTTCAAACCTCTGCATTGCTGTATATTGTTATATGCTGTTTTTGACGGACTGAATGGCAGGATCTTCACGGTTCCATGGTTACCACTTTGAATATACGTCATTTTAACAAAAGTCTCCTCCTCCCTTCTACGATGCAGATTAAAGGGTAAATGTCTGGGAGTTTTTGATAATATATTTGACTCATTTTTTGTGATAACCAGGAAAGCCTTGCTCTCATGTGGGGGTTTGGGCGCAGGAATCTGGTTGTGTTCTTCTTCTTGGATTGTGTTTCTTTCTAAAGATCATTATTGCCGGTTCTCTGTACGGCTGCGCTGTTACGAATGTGTCACAATGTCCGTATTCTCACTTGGCATAAAGTCATTTTTTTAAACATAATATTGGGTTGTTTTTGTGGTTTGTGTGATTGACAAGGGGAGGGGTCTAGCTATGATGTCACAGATCGGAGAGTTCCGACCCGGGAGCGTTCTGTGAGGGCAGTGCAGAAACATAGAGTGAAAAGTGATGAGAAAATAGTCTAAAAATGCTGTAATGTAGGCAAAACATGTGTCTCCCCCCTAATTTGGGATTAGATCGATTTACGAGGTTTTAAGACTTTTTCAAGTGTATCTGTCTGCGGCTGCAGTACGGAGGCGTGTCGAGTAGTGGGGTGTCGGGATAGTGACGTCACTACTCGACACGCGCCACTCCGCGTGTATGCGCATGGATCTATTTATAATAGGGTATGAGTAGTAGTGAGTACTATCTATGCCCAATGAATTATGCGCAAATAATGAAGTTTATGGCGCATTGTTAATTGTCAATATTATTTATTTGGGGGAAAAATGGACGATATTTGTAAATATCAAAGTAGATCAAATTTGCCTTACAAGCTGCCATTACTTAGAACTATCAATCAATAGGGATTTGAAGCAGCTCAGGACAAAAGTTATGGTCAAATATGCCAGTGTTATGTCATAATGTGTTTTATACATTCAATTTATAGAAGGGCCATGGTTGGTGGCCTCAAATCCTTGGTCTGCCCCAGTGCCCCAGTCTGGTATGTTCTTGAGCAATGCACTTCACCCACAGTGTGGACATAGTGAGAGACTGCTTGGTGGTGGCCAATAGCACAGATTAGTAGCCTGCATCCGCCACCCAGCTGTGACACACTGTGTGGAATCAATGAATAAAGTAGTGTGGCCCGTTTTGAGAAACTTGTCAACACAGGTTTGAAAAGTACATTACAAGTTAAAGATATTATTACACCACCACACCACCACACACTCCTACACCATAGGTCTCCACATTCTGATCATAAAGAGAACATGCCATAACATTTTTGTGCCCAACATTGGCCTTTTGGCGGACACAGCAGACATTCATTACTATTGTGTTTTGTCAATTTGTATGTAGGAAGAGGGGAGATTAAAAAAAAGAACAAATGTTTTTCTGGCATTTTTTGTACATGCTTTTTATGAATTTGTGTTATCTGAAGGTCTCTGAAATGTAGACACTGATAATTCAACACAAAACAATTTCTCTTTTATTATAATCTGAGAGGCAAAGGCTTCAGAGGTGAGCGCCAATCTCCACATCTCTCTGGAAAGCTTTCAGCTCCCTGATGCCTCCTTGTAAATGCCTCACCAGATCTCATTTGCAATCATTTTTATAAAAACTCACTGTCCTTAAAGAACAATCAAGATTGATTGTGCCGTGCACAGTGAAATATGTCCATCAATATTTCAAATTAATCTTACCATGGTCATACTTTGGCCCTCTTTATGAATTTTTTCAATTGCTCTTTGCTGGGCGGTGAAATGCTCGGCCAGAGTGTGAACTGTCACCTAGATAAGAGTAAATGTGTTTACATTCAACAACAACAGCTTCACAAAACCACAGGCAGCCCTAAAAGGGATTGTGTCCGGGTTTAAGTATCTTGTTCAGTGACTGCACTTATGGACTTCATGGTCTCTGTACATCAAACAATGTTGCAAGCAGAGTTTTTAGTACAGTGTACGTCCAGGAAACATGTACCATGAAATGTTTATGTTTTGAGGGGGGATTCAGTGTTTTATGCACACTTTCAATACAATAGTCCGTGCCAGCCTGGTGGCGCTTCGGGCCTAACTAATGTAAAACAAAAATTATATAAATCATGCTATACTTCGGTAAGGAGCGTTGTTGACAATCCGAAAGGAAGGGGGAGGCGCTTGGGTTGTTTTTTTTTTAATTCAAGTTACCTCTCTGTCTCTCTTTCTGACAAACTCTAGACAATACTTTTAAGAACAAATGTACAATATTGCACAACACCTGGATTCGTAAGTTTTAAAAACATAGCTCCATGACAAACAGATGCCCTTTCAAGGGTTTGAGTGTGTGAGCATTTGTGCTTCTCCGCCATGTTTTAAACAGGTTACACTCGTGAGCGTGTTCCCCTGCTACAGCACTTGGGGCATGATTCCCGATCATGACAATAGTCGGATGCACTGAAAGCAGGACATAAACCATCCATATGTGCACATCAGGAAACACAAATTCTTGGAACATCATCCAATAACTATGGTCAGTGACTTCTGTAACTGGTGAATAGGAAACATCGTGAGCTACATCACATAATTGCATAACTAATTTCTCCACTGTTCTTGGAAAACCATGTAAAGAGTTATGTTTTTCTCTTATTACCATTTTAACGATGCAAATGACTTGGGCAATATTATATTGTTATATTATACTATGTACCCTTTTTATATGTACTGACATGTCGATGCACATGGACTCTTAGAAGAAAAACCCATACAAATTGCTTTCTCTGCTATGATTAGACTTCACTTCTAAAAAACATTTCTAGTCAGGTTGATGTGCATTTATCATTCATACACTGGTAACTGGAGGGGAACGGCCTAAAATAAATAAAACGTTGTTGGTTGACATTACTGTTTGCGTACGGTCTGCCATGTCTTCTCATCAACGATTTACTTGCAGAAGTTCAAGTGGATTCAAAATTCATGTAGGAGGCGGGTTCGGGTAGTGAGTCACTACCCGACCGCTACCTACTCGACACGCCTCCGTACTGCAAGCCGCAGACAGGGGACCCTTCTCGTTCCTTCGCTGCGCCCCTGAGCCTTCCTCTAGTGTGCATGGAGGGTATTATTGGGCAGGCCGTTTCCAAGGGGGGGTGCGAGGCCTGATGCGAACTCGATACGCGAGGCCCTGCCCTGACACTTTTTTCCCAGATTCTGAGAAAGTTTTTCCTGTTATAATCTTTGACATGAATTCAGCACACTCGCGCCGGTGCTTGACGAGATCAGCACGCGCGTAACCGAGTGTCTTCGTCTATGCAGCGTTTGGCGCGCGCACGTACACACGCACTACACTCTAGTGCCAATATTGGCGCGGTCTTTTTAGCTGAATGTCTCTTTCGTCCCTGTGGCAAATGGTAGAGCAACTCCAAAAAGATTGAACCAAGGAGTCTTTTTCTTCTAATATGTTAGGATTTGGGCCAAATAGAGCCAAAATGGCTATGTGGCGGAAGTCAATTTATTATTTTCTCATCAAATAACGTTTTTGGCCATGCCTCCACACCTCTGACAACTTACACTCCTCCTCCTCACACTGACAACAACAAATACTCTTACCTCCTCCGCCACACACTCTGCACCACAACAAGAAACACTCCAGCTAGCTAAAGCTAGGACATACAGTGTGTTTTCTAATGCTTTTAAAAATATGTTGTTTGATTGCGGATATTCGGATAAACATTGCGCAATAGCAGCGCTCACACACCTGTCACCACCGCTGATCCTCCTCCTCCTCCTCTGCTCCACACAAAGGGTCTGCTCCTCAGCTCACACCTGTATCATGTCTCCTCATCCTCCTCCTCCTCCTCCTCTGTCACACAAAGGGGTCGGCTCCTCTGCTAACACCTGTAGCACTTGCTCTCCTTCCTCTCCTCCTCCTCCTCCTCTGGCTCACACAAAGGGGGTCTGCTCCTCTGCTACACCTGTCTCACTGGCTCCTCTCCGCGAGTTGATCCCTCCTCTCCTACACTGCGATCATTCCCGTTACTTTCTTCTGTATCTCACTCAGACACTGCTCAAGTTATTGACAGTTTTTTCGGAGGACGTTGCATACATAGCTGCGCCGCGCGCCTGCCTGTTTACAAATCGCGTTTGGTGAAAATTTGACTTTACTTGTAAAATGTTCTTTTGATCAAAACGAAATATAGAGGTCCAGAGAAAGGGGTTTTGGGTTCCAAATTTTGAGTGCAGTCCTTGCCCGTTTGGGGACCCTTGAACAGTGTATTTATAAATAAATAAAGAAGGTAGAATTGCGCGGCCCTGAGGGGTGCGAGGCCCTGTGCGCGGCACAGGGTCGCACAGCCCCTTAGGACGGCCCCTGATTTTGGGAGAGGTGTTTAATCAAGAGAGGGCATTATTTTTTTTCTAACTTCAACAAAAATGATAAATAGAATGTAACATTGGGCCAAGGCATGGAGTATAACACTCCGATTAGTAGGTGGCAGTATACGGCAATATTGATTTCTTAGCCCGCCATTAAAGAAACAGAAGGCAGCTCCACATCAGTCTGCGCATGTGCCTCGCTCAGTCTTTGTCGAGCGTTGAGGGTGGGTCACGTTTTTACACTCTACTTGATTTCGGTTTTTATAATAGAAAACCTTTGATATCCACATTAAAATGTTATTTATGTTGTTACAAATGCAAATGTACAAGTCAGAGCCTTTTGAATCATGTTTTAAGTCTGTAGTTTACAGTGATGGGAAGACGAATGTTTAAGTGTGCAGGCCTTAAGCCTAGTGGTTTCTACTGTAGGTTTAAGGTGATAGTGTTTGTATTACTCAGTCTGCTAAATCCTGGACAATAGTTTTTATGGATTCTTATTTTTATAAAAGTCATTTCAACTGTGATTGCGGTGAATAAAGACACAGTTTTGTTGGTACATAGTTATTATTAAAACCAGTTTTCAGCACAGACAGCAATACAATAATAGTGGTAATACAATAGAGTGGATATATGTTTGATATTAAGTTTTATATATGTTAGATATAAGTATTTATATATATGTTGTGATAGTCCACAGTCTCCTGTATATCAGGCTCTGAGCCCAAATGCTTTTCCTTCGAAGCACCCAAAGCTCTCTGCCTCCATAGTGCCTCGTCCTTTGCTCCTGCTGCAGGCCGTCGTGCTCCTTCCAATAACAACACACGGACCAATCACAGCGGATTCTTGCGGCGACCTAAAAGGTGCAAATATGTAAAATCTGGCAAGGTGTACTGCAGTCACAGTCAATATTTTGTAGTCCTCTCTCACTCTCCCTGACTCAGGTTGCCAGATTCACACCTCAAATCCAGCAGCAAAAACACAGGAATGATTTTATCAGTTGTTTGTCGTCTCCATTCACATTGTCCATGACAAGCCGTGCTAATTGCTGAATGAATGTTTTGATTAATGTTTTTTTATTATTATCTATTTTGGAATTTGAGAATAAAAAACTCAAAAAACAAATAAAAGAATGTAATTATACATAGTTTATGCCAAATAAATAAGCAATTGATGTTCAAAAATAGGAGTGGAAGAATGGATGTTGGAACGTATTTTCTTCAGCGTTTCAACATCAGGGTTGGCTAAAGAGGATCTCACTTTACATTTTATTTATTCCCTAACATGTAAAAAGTCCCAATCAAAAGAGGACTACACATTATTTTAATTGGGGTTACATGTGGTCTTAAATGATTATTTTACAATTAAGCTATAATCTGCAAAAAAACGTCTAGACCCTTCATCTTTTAGTTTTTAGAGCAATCTGTCATAGAATGGGTATAACATGCAATAAATACAAAAGACTTAGCCCGGATCGAAACCCGGGCTTCCTGCATCGTAACGCGCACAGTTTAGACACTAGAGTCTAGTGGTTCCAAAAGTGGGGGTTCTTGGACCCACCCGGGGGGTCGCGGGAACCCCTGGGGGTCGCAGATATTTCCACACAAAAAAGACTATAAAATATTGTTAGAACGTTAGTAATTATTCTCCCGAGTCATTGGCAGCGTCAATCAAAAATTTCATCACGTAAACCACGCTACTTGCGCAGCGACAAAGCGTTATCAGTCCCTGCTGTTGTTTGCTAAAACTAAGAGGTGTTTGGAGGCGTACAATAAATAATACCTGCTTTAAAATGAAACGTGGTTAATATCTACAACAAAAAACCGGACGAGGGGGGAGGGAAAAGTCACTTGTATCAGGTGGGGGCTGATGGTGCGAAGTGAGGAGAGAGGGCAGAGGACGGAGAGAGGGCACGAGCGAGGGAGAGAGGCGAGGAGGGTGGCAGAGGAGGGATGAGAGGGCAGAGAGGAGGGAGGAGGAGGGGAGGGCAGAGGAGGGAGAGATGGGCAGAGGAGGGAGGGAGGAAAGAGGAAGGATGGGAGGGAGAGAGGGCAGCGGAGGGAGGGCAGCGGAGGGAGGAGGGCAGAGGAGGGAGAGAGGGCAGCCGGAGGGAGAGAGGGCAGCGGAGGGAGAGAGGGCAGAGGAGGGATTGAGGGAGGACAGTGGAGGGAGAGAGGGCAGAGAGGGAGAGAGGGCAGCCCGGAGAACAGCGCGGTTAAAGAGGTCCGGCTTTTCGGAGTCAAAGGTAAAGAGGTGACGCAAGTAAAAGCGGTCACTCGCTGGCCCAGTTTATGCCCTTTACAGACAGTAACTTTGGAAAGGAGAAGCCGCGGGTTGAACCGCATAAAGTAACGCAGAAAGCGGCCACCCGCTTTAATGTGCGGGGACCTTTTACCGCTGACTCCGGAAAGCCGGGCCTCTTTAACGCGCTGTTCTACGCTGCCCTCTCTCCCTCCTCTTCGCCCTCTCTCCTCCTCTGTCCTCCCTCTCCTCCTCTGCCCTCTCCTCCCTCCGCTGCCCTCTCTCCTCCGCTTCCCTCTCTGCCCTCCTGCCCTGGCCCTCCCTCCCTCCGCTCGCCCTCCCCGCGGCCCTCTCTCCCTCCCTCCCTTCCTCTGTCTCCCTCCCTCCTCTGCCCTCTTCCTTCCTCTGGCCCTCCACTCCTCCCTTCCCTCTCTGCCTCTTCTTCCTCTGCCCTCCCTCCTCTGCCCTCTCTCCTCCTCTGCCCTCTTCTCCCTCCTCTGCACCTCTCTCCCTCTCTTCGCACTATCAGCCCCGATACAAGTGCTTATTCTCCCCCTCCGGGTTTTTCTGTTGTAGATATTAAACCACGTGTCATTTTTCATGCAGGTATTATTTATTTTGTAGCCTCCAAACACCTTTAGTTTTAGCGAACAACAGCAGGACACGCTTTGTCGCTGCGCATGTGGAGTGTTGTTACTGTGATGATTTGATTGACGCTGCAATGACTGGGACCAAAAATTACTAACGTTATTAAAATTAATATTATAGTCTTTTTTGTGTGGAAATCATCTTGCGACCCCCCCCAGGGGTCTCCCGCGGACCCCCCGGAGGGGTCAGGACCCCCACTTTGGGAACCACTAGACCTCTAGTGGTCTCAACCTGGCGCTTACGATGCAGGAACCCGGGTTCGATCCCGGGCTCTGTCTTTTTGTTATTTTTGCATGTTATCACATCTGATGACAGATTGCTCTATTAAAAGTTAAAAGATGACAGGTCAAGACGTTTTTTGCGATTATAGCTTAATTGTAAAAATAATATTTAAGACCACATGTACCCCATTAAAATAATGTTAGTCTCTTTTTGATGTGGGCTTTTACATGTTAGGGAAAATAAATAAAATGTAAATGTGATATCCTCTTGAGCAAACCCTGATGTTGATTACGCTTGAAGAAATCGTTCCAACATCCATTCTTCCCCAATCCTACTTTTGAACATCAATTGCTTAGTTATTTTGCATAAAACTATGTATAATTACATTGCTTTTATTTTGTTTTTTTTGTTTTTTATCTCAAATGCCACACTTCCCCCAACTATAATAATATAACATTAATCAAAACATTCATGTCAGCATTAGCACGGCTGTCTGGCAATGTGAATGGAGAGGACAAACCACAATGATAAATTAATTCCTGTGTTTGCTGCGGGTAATTTGGTGTGAATCTGGCACCTGAGTCAGGGAGAGTGAGAGAGGACTACAAAATATTGACTGTGACTGCGTACACCGATGGCCAGATTTTTACATATTGCTCCTTTAAGGGTCGCCGCAAGGAAGTCACGCTGTGATTGGTCCGTGTGTGTGTATTGGAAGGGAAGCACGCGAGCGGCTGCAGCAGGAGTATGGACGAGGCACTATGGGAGCAGAGAGCTTTGTGCTTCGAAGGACAAAAGGCAGTTTGGGCTCAGAGCCTGATTTACAGGAGACTGTGGACTATCTAACTTATGATAACTTATATCTAACATATATATAACTTATATCTAACATATATAACTCTTATTGTATTACCCATATTTTTGTTTTGCTGTTTGTGCTGAAAAATTGTGTGTTAAAATAAACTATGTTTCCAAAAGAAACTGTGTACTTTTAATTCACCGCCATCACAGTTGAAATGACTTATAAAATGAATCCATATAAACTCTTGTCAGGTTTTAGCAGAAGAGTATATACTAAACACCTATCACATAAACCCTACAGTAGAAGAAACACTAGGCTTAAGGCCTGCACACTTAACCATTCCGTCTTCCCTCACTGTAAACTACAGACTTAAAACATGGATTCCAAAAGGCTACTGACTTGTTACATTTGCATTGTAAACAACATATATAACATTTTAATTTGGTTATTCACAGTTTTCTAATTATTAAAACGAATTCATGTAGAGTGTAAAAACGTGACCACCTCCTCAGGACGTAGGACAAAGACTGAGCGAGGCGCATGCGCAGATGATGGAGGCTGCTTCTGTTTCTTTAATGGCGGGCTAAGAATCAATATTGCCGTATACCTGCCACCTACCTGAATCGGGGAGTGTTATACTCCATGCCTCTTGGACATTAGTTCAGTCTATTTATCATTTTTGTTTGAAGTTAGAAAATAATATACTGCCCTCTCTTGATTAAACCCCTCTCCCAAAAATCAGGCCTCGTCCTAAAAGGGCTGTTGCGACTGTGCACGTCGCACAGGGCTCGCACCACTCAGGGGCCCTAGCAATCTTCCTTCCTTTTAATTTTATTTTATAAATACACTAGTCAGGCGTCCCCACAGGGCCAGACTGCACTCCAAAATTTGGAACCTAAAACCCCTTCTCTGGACCTCTTTGATTTCGTTTGATTCAAAAGAACATTTTTACAAGTAAAGTCAAATTTTCACCAAAAGCGATTTGTAAAACAGGCAGCGCGCGGGCAGCGTGGTATGCGACGGGTTTCCTCCGAAAAAACTGTCAGATAACTTTAGCAGTGTCTGATGTGAGATACAAAGAAGTAGGGAATGATCCGCAGTGTAGGAGAGATAGATACTCGCGAGGAGTTGAGGAGCAGTGAGACAGAGTAGTGGCAGAGGAGCAGACCCCTTTGTGGTGTCGGGATTGTTTTGTTTTATGATGTGTCCCCGCCGCTGAGCGATGGAGGAGGCGGCGGAGGAGGAGGAGGAGCAGTGATACAGGTGTGAGCAGCGGAGCAGACCCCTTTGTGTGAGCAGAGGAGAGGAGAGGAGGAAGGAAGGAGGAAGCAGTGATTCAGTGTTTGTGAGCAGAGGAGCAGACCCACTTTGTGTTTGTGAGCAGAGGAGGTGGGAGGGGATCAGCGGTTCTGCGTTGTGACAGGTGTGTAATGTGAGCGCGCTATTGCCAATGTTTACGTCCGAATATCCACATCAAAAACATATTTTTATAAAGCATTAGCAAACACACTGTATGTCTAGTTTAGCTAGCTGGAGTGTTTTTTTGTTATTGTGGTTTCAGAGGTGTGGAGGAGGAGGTTGAGAGTATTTTGTTGTTGTCAGTGTGGAGGAGGAGGCGTGTATGTGTGTCAGAGTGGTGGAGGCATGGCAAAAAACGTTTTATTTGATGAGAAAATAATAATATTGGACTTCCGCCTCATATGCCATTTTGGCGCATTTTGCCCAAATCTAAGACTATTGAAGATAAAGACTCCTTTGGTAATCTTTTGTGTTGCTCCTACATTTTGCAACAGGACGAAAGAGACAAGTCAGCTACCAAAAATACGCGACCAATATTGCACGTAGAGTGTGTGTGCGTGTGTACGTGCGCGCGCCAAACGCTGCATAGGAGCGAAGACACTCGGTTACCGCGCGTGCTGATCTCGTCAAGCACCGGCGCGAGGTGGTGCTGATTAATGTCAAGATTATAAACAGGAAAAAACTTTCTCAGATCTGGGAAAAAGTTTGCTTGTGTTTGGTGAAAAAATGTGTCAGGGCGGGCGCCTCGCGTTTCGAGTTCGACAGGGGCCCTCGCACCCCCCTTGGGACGGGCCTGCAAATTACCTCCATGTCCATACTGAGGAAAGGCTCTGGGGCGCAGCGAAGGGAACCGAGAAGGGTATGTCTGCGGCTTGCAGTACGAGGCCTTGTGTCGTGTCCGGTAGTAGGCGTGTCAGGGTAGTGACGTCTCTACCCGGTCACGCCTCACTACATGAATTTGGAATCCACTTGAATTCTGCAAAGTATATCCGTTGTAAGAAGAAGAGCCATGGCAGACCGTGACGCAAAAGTAAGTGTCAACCAACAACGTGTATTTATTTATTTTAGGCTCGTCCCTCCAGTTACAGTGTATTAATGAATAAATGCACATCACCCTGACTAGAATGTTTTTTTAGAAGGTGAACTAATACTTTCGCATGAGAAAGCAATTTGTTGGGTTTCTTCTAAGAGTCCAGTTGCCATCGACATGTCAGCGTACATAGTATAATACGGCTACATGTTTAATATATACAATATAATATTGCCCAAGTCATTTTGCATCGGTAAAATGGTAATAAGGAGAAAACATAACCTCTTTACATGTTTTCAAGAACAGTGGAGAATTAGTTAGGCAATTATGTGATGTAGCTCACGATGTTTCCTATCACAGTTACAGAAGTCCACTGACCATAGTTATTTGGATGATGTTCAAAGATATTTGTGTTTCTGAGTGTTGCACATATGGTGTTTCTATGTTGCTTCAGTTGGCATCCGACTTATTGTCAGTGATGGGGAATCATGCTCCAGTGCTGAAGCAGGGGAACTCGCTCACGTGTGGTAAACCTGTTTTAAAACATGGCGGAGATGCACAAATGTCACACACGCTTGCCAAACCCTTGATAGGCATCTGTTTGTCATGGAGCTGATGTTTTACTTCCGAAATTCCTGGTGTTGTGCACTATTGTAACATTTGTTCTTTAAAGTGATTGTCTAGAGTTTGTCAGGAAAGAGAGGACAGCGACGGTACTGATTTGAAAAAAAAAAACAACCCAAGCTCCCTCCCCTTCCTTTCTGATTGGTTCTACACGCTCTTACCGGAAAAGTATAGCATCGCTTTATATAAATGTCTTGTTTTACATTAGTCGGCCCGAGGCCACCAGGCGGCACAGGGGGACGTATTGTAATGAAAGTGATGGCATAAAACACTGAACCCCCCCTCAAACATAAACATGTCATGGTCATGTTTCTCTGGACGTACCCTGTACTAAAAAACTCCTGCATTGCAACATTGTTGATGTCAGAGACATAAAGTCATAAGTGACAAGTCACTGACAATTATGTTACCCGGACACAAACCTTTTGGGCAGTTGCTTTGGTTTTGTGAACTGTTGTTGTTGAATGTAACACATTGTTTACTCTTATCTAGGTTGACAGTTCACACTCTGGCGAGGCCATTTCACCTGCTCCTCAGAGAGGACAATTGGAAAAATTCATAAAGGGGCCAAAGTATGCTATGAACCATGGTATGATTAAATTTATATATTGATGGAATATTTCACTGTGGCACTGCACCAATCTAATCTGTGATTGTTCTTTATGGACTGTGAGTTTAAATGATTGCAAATGATCTGGTGAGCATTTACAGAGGAGGCAGCAGGAGGAGGCTGAAAGCTTTCCTAGAGAGATGGAGCTTGGCGCCTGCTCCTCTGAAGCCTTTCTCCTCATGATTATAATAAAGAGAATTTGTTTTGGGTTGAACTTATTCAGTGTCTACATTTCTGAGCATTCAGAATAACACAAATTCATAAAAAAGCATGTACATAAATGCCCAGAAACAATTTGTTCTTTTTGTTTAATCTCCCTCTTTTACATACAAATTTGACAAAACACAATAGTAATGAATGTCGGCTTGTGCCCAAAAGGGGCCACAGTTGGGCACCAAAAAATGTTTATGGCCATGTTCTCTTTATGATCAGTAATTTTTTTGGGTTGGGAGACCATGGGTTGTAGGAGTGGTGTGGTGGTTAGGTGGTGGGGTAATAATATACTTTAACATTGTAATGTACTTTTCACTCTGTGTGACAAGTTTCTCAAATCGCCACCTCTTCTTTACTTCGTTTATTCACACAGTGTGTCACAAGCAGGGTTGGAGGATGCCAGGCTACTAATCTGTGCTATTGGCCACCCCCAAGGCAGTCTCTCACTATGTCCACTGTGGGGTGAAGGGCATTGCTCAAGAAGCAGACCCAGACTGCAATTGGGGCAGCCAGGATTTGAGCCACCAACCCATTGGCCCATTTTATAAATGAATGTACTAATGATAGACATAAGCACTGGCAGTATTTGATCTCATTAACTTTTGTCCTGAGCTGCTTCAAATCCCTATTGATTGAAGTCTGAAGTAATGGCAGCTTTTGTAGGCAAATTTACTACTTGATATTTACAAAATTCGTCCATTTTCCCCCAATAAATAATATAGACAATGCATGCGCCATTAAAATTCATTATTGCGCATAAATTCATTGGCATAGATAGTATCTCATCTACTATACTCATACCCGTATTATAATTGATCCATGTCATACACGCGGAGATCGTTGGCGGTGTCGAGTAGTGACGTCACTAACCCGACACGCCCACTCCTCGACAGCATTAGTACTGCAGGCGCAGACAGATACACTTGAAAAAGTCTTAAAACTCTTACAATCGATCTAATCCCAAAGTAAGACACATGTTTTGCTAATTCAGCATTTTTAGACTATTTCTCATCCTTTTCACTCTATGTTCTGCTCTGGCCATCACAGAACGCTCGGTCGAATCTCTTCCGATCTGTGACATCATAGCTAGACCCGCCCCTTGACACGTCAGCACAGAAACCACAAAAACAACCATCTTATTTAAAAAATGACTTTATGCAAGTGAGATACGGACTTTGTGGACACTTCGAATAACACGCGCCAGCCGCCGTTCAGAGAAACCGTCACTAATGATCTCTTAGAAAGAAAACACAATCTTAGGAGAAGACACAACCCAAGGATCCTGTCGCACAAAAAACCCAACATGAGAACAAGGCTTTCTGGTTATCAGCAGAAAATGGTAGTAAAAATGATATATCAAAAACTCCCAGACATTTCCCTTTAATCTGCATCGGAGAGAGGGAGGAGGAGACTTTGTTTTAAATGACGTTTATTCAAGTCGGTAACCATGGAGAAACGGTGAGATTCCTTCCATTCAGTCGTCAAAAAACAGCATATAAAAATAATACTAGCAAAGCAGAAGGTTTGAAAACCGGGCCACGCGGGAAAAGGTGAGATTATGAGCCTTTGAAAGTGAAAGTAAAAGGTATAACACGGCTCAGAGTTTTTGTTACCTGTGACTAAAAGTTTATTTCATACAATTCTATACAAATAAAAACTGAAATGTTAAAGAGATTCGAACTGAACTTCATTTGAAACTATATCTGATATTTGATGTTTTTCATGTTAAGATGGTTGTTGAGGTGAGAATTACATTTTGCATGTTTAGACCAGAGGAGACCAGAGAGGACCAGAGAGAGGACCAGAGACGAGAGTCCAGAGATGGAGACCGAGAGAGGGTGGGGGGGGGGAACCACGAGAGAAGACAGAGAGAGGCCAGAGAGAGGCAGAGGATGAGGCCCGAGAGAGAGAGCCAGAGAGAGACCAGAGAGAGACCAGAGAGAGACCAGAGAGTGAGACCAGAGAGAGAGACAGTGAGGAGACCCGAGAAGAGACAGAGAGAGGCAGAGAGAGGAGGCCTCAAGAGGAGGACCAGTTGAGAGAGACCAGAGAGAGGACCAGAGAGGACCAGAGCGAGAGGCCAGAGAGACAAGGAGAGAGACCTGAGAGAGGCCAGAGAGAGTGACCAGAGGAGACACCAGGAGAGACATCAGAGAGAGAGCCCAGAGAGACCAGAGAGAGACCAGAGAGAGACAGAGAGACCATGAGGGAGAGACCAGAGAGGACACGCAGAGAGACACAGAGAGAGAGACCAGAGAGAGAGACCAGGGAGAGAGACCAGAGAGAGACCAGAGAGAGTACCAGAGAGAGACCACGAGAGAGAAGAGACAGAAGAGAGAGACCAGAGAGAGACCGACGAGGAGGACCAGAGAGAGACCAGCGACGAGACCAGAGAGAGACCAGAATAGAGACCAGCGAGAGAACCAGACGAGAGACCAGAGAGAGACCACTGTGTCAGTTTGATTTTCTGATCCGTGTCGACGTATCGACAACTTGGTAAAGTCCTTTGAGAGGCTAAATAACCATAGAATTAGGACGTGTTGGTGATGCAAAAACAGTTTTAAACATTATTTCTTAGAACTTAAAGCTGCTGAACCTAAAAGTTTTGTTTCGAGACTGAAATGTTTTTTGTCGCCGATAGAAAAAGTGTGAGAAATGTGTTTATTGGGATAAATCCCGACGTCATCTCCCAGGTCATTGTGTGACGTGATTCCACCAGTCCCTGTGAGTCACTATTTGACCTTTGGGCTCAGACAGAAAAAGTATTAGATTTTTACATGAGCTTTGAAAAAAGAGACCACAGACTTGAAGGGTCCTCGCACCAAATGTTAATGCTTATAAGAACCACTTGGGAATCTGAGGAGCACAGGGACTGGCCTCCTGCTGTGACTCTGAGGAGCACAGGGGACTGGCATCCTGCTGGGACTCTGAGGAGCACAGGGACTGGCTCCCTGCTGGGACTCTGAGGAGCACAGGGGATGGCCTCCTGCTAAGGACTGAGGAGCACAGGCGAACTGGCTCCTGCTGGGACCTGAGGAGCCACAGGGACTGGCCTCCAGCTAAGACTCTGAGGAGCACAGGGACTGGCCCCCTCCTGCTAAGACTCTGAGGAGCACGGGGACTGGCGTCCTGATGGCTCTGAGGAGCACGGGACTGGCCTCTGCTAAGACTGAGGTAGCACAGGGACGGGCCTCCTGCTGGGACTCTTGATGAGCACAGGGACGGGCGCCTCCTGCTGGGACTGAGGTGCAACAGGGACTGGTCTCTGACTGGGATGAGGAGCACAGGGAGCTGGTCTCCTTGATGGGACTCTGAGGACGGCACAGGGGACTGGCCTCTGCTAAGACTCTGAGGAAGCAAGGGATGGCTGCCTGCTGGGACTCTGAGGAGCACAGGGACCTGGCCTCCCTGTGGGACTGAGGAGCACAGGGGACTGGGCACTCATGCTGGGACTCTGAGGAGCACAGGGACTGGCCTTCTGCTGGGATGAGGAGAACAGGGGACTGGTCTCCTGCTGCGGACTGGGAGCACAGGGACTGGTTACTGCTGGGACTCTGGGAGCACAGAGGATGGCTCTGCAGGGACTTGAGGAGCACGGGAACTGGGCCTCCTTGCTGGGGGACGCTGAGAGCACAGGGACCTGGCTACTGTGGGACTCTGAGGCGCACAGGGACGGGCCTTCTGCTGGGACCTTGCGGAGCACAGCCCCCCCCCCCCCCCCCCCACCCCCCCCCCCCGGGCTGGTCTCCCTGCTGGTCCCAGTGTCATGACTAAACATGGGGAGGCAAGTGTTTAGATTTATGCAGCTAAAAACAGTTTCCGAAAACGTGAGCACGGCAATATCAAATCCTGGTTAAAAACAGATTTAATCTGAACTCTTCTGATTTAAAGCCTTGTCTTGTGAGTTGCGTGTTGTGGACTGTGCTATACAATAAACCTTGACTAATGCTAATGGGTTATGAATTATGACATCAGTGATCTTTTCCGCGTGGCCTTCGCACAGCATTTTTGGTCATGTTACAATTTGAGTTAACTTGAACCATCAAACGACAGGAATAAAAATAACATAGGTGTACATGTCGATACGGATACAGGTTGTACAAATAAAAGGAATACAGAATACATACAGTTAGTGAACAGACCGTTGAAACAGAACCATGAACAGAACATGAACAGAACCATGAACGACGCTCAGAGCAGAGGAGTATTCTGTGACCGTCCTAAAAACATACAAGTCACAATCTGGTCCCAACGAGTTCATCCCACTATGGACGGCGTCTCCGGTGTTCTGGCCGTGTGATGCCTTCCTCTTGATTGGCTGCGTCGTCCTGAGAAAAGGTACTTGTAGAAAGACAAGAAAGCAGTTTGTTGTGCGCGGGGACGGTGATGCTTCTCGGGCACAAGAACGCCATTTGTGTCCACGGAATCACAGTTGCATCCTTTTGTTTTCCCCCGTTTGGATTGATATGGTATAGACAGGGAGGACCAGGGTGAGACCAGGTGGAGACCAGGTGAGAGACCAGGGAGAGAGACCAGGGGATGAGATCAGGGGCAGAGACCAGGGGAGAGACAGGTTGTGAACTTTGTTGTTTTTAGGACGGATCACAGAAATGTGACTCCTTGCTCTGTGCGTGTTCATTGTTCTGTTTCATGGTTTGTTCATGGTTCTGTTCATGGTTCTGTTCACCTGTATGTATTTTCTGTATCTTTTATTTTTTTACTCTGTATCCGTATCTACATGTACATATGTTATTTTTGATTCGGTCGTTTGATGGTTCGAAGTTATACTCAAATTGTAACACAAAATATGCTGGTGCGAGGCCACGCGGAAACGTCACTGATTTCATATGTTCATAACCCTTTAGCATTAGGCAAGGTTATTGGTATGCACAGTCCACACTCGGCAACTCACTAAGGAACAAAGGCTTTACATCAGAAAAGTCAGGATTAAATCTGTTTTTAACATTGGATTTGATATTGCCGGTCTCCGTTTTCTGGAAGACTGTTTTTAGCTTGCATAAATATGAAAACACTGGCCTCCCATGTTTAGTCCTGACTCTGGGACCTAGCAGGAGACCAGTACCTGTGCTCCTCAGTGTCCCCTAGCAGGAGGCAGTCCTGTGCTCACTCAGCGAGTCCAGCGGAGGCCAGTCCCTGTGCTTCCCTCCGAGTCCCAGCAGGAGGCCAGTCCCTGTGCTCCTCAGTCAGCAGGAGGCCAGTCCTGTGCTCCTCAGAGTCCCAGAGGAGACAGTCCCTGCTGCTCCTCAGTTCCCGCAGGAGACCAGTCCCTGTGCTCCTCAGTCCCCAGCAGGAGGCCGAGTCCCTGTGCTCCTCAGAGTCCCAGCAGGAGGCCAGTCCTGTGCTCCTCCCAGTCCAAGCAGGAGGGCCAGTCCCTGTGCTCCTCAGAGTCCTCCAGCGGAGGCCATCCCTGTGCTCCTCCAGAGTCTTGCAGGAGGCCAGTCCCTGTGTTCCTCGATCCAGCAGGTTGACCAGTCCCTGTGCTCCTCTAGTCCCAGCAGGGTGACAGTCCCGTGCTCCTCAGTCCCAGCAGGAGGCCAGTCCCGGTGACCTCATCTCAGAGTCCCGCAGGAGGCCTAGTTCCCTGTGCTCCTCAGTCTTAGCAGGAGCCAGTCCCTGTGCCCTCAGCAAGTCCCAGCAGGAGGGGCCAGTCCCTGTGCTCTCAGAGAGTCTTAGCAGGAGGCCAGGCCCTGTGCTCCTCAGAGTCTTAGCAGGAGGCCCTAGGTCCTGTGCTCCTCAGTCCAGCAGGAGGCAGTCCCTGTGCTCCTCAGTCTTTGCAGGAGGCCAGTCCCTGTGCTCCTCAGTGTCCCCAGCAGGAGGCCAGTCCCCTGTGTCCTCAGAGTCCCGGCAGGAGGGCCAGTCCCTGGAGATTCCTCAGAGGCACAGCAGGATGGCCAGTCCTGTGCTTCAGTGTTCCAGTGGTTCTTATAGCATTAACATGTGGGGCGAGACTTAAAGCTGTGGTCTCTATTTTCAAAGCTCATGTAAACATCATAATACTTATTTCTGTCTGAGACCCAAGGGTAAATTGTGACTCACAGGGACTGTTGGATCACGTCAGCACAAATGACCTGGGGCTGATGACGTCGGATTTATCCACAATAAAAACACATTTCTCACACTTTTTCTATCGCGAAAAACGACATTTCAGTCTCGAAACAAACTTTCGGTTCATGCAGCTTGAAGTTTCTAATAAATAAATGTTGAACTGTTTTTCCTCACAACATTCTATTCTATGTTTTTTGAGCCTCGTTCATAGGACTTTACCAAGTTTCGATTCTCGACACGGATCAGAAAAATAAACAGACACAGTGGTCTTCTCTCTGTCTCATCTCTGGTCTCTCTCTGGTCTACTTTATGGTCTCTTTCTCTGGGCTCTCTCTTGGTCTCTCTCTGGTCTCCTCTCTGGTCTCTCTCTGGTCTCTCTCTCTGGTCCTCTCTCTCTGGTCTCTCTCTGGTCTCTCTCTGGTCTCTCTTGGTCTCTTTCTCCTGGCTTACTCTCTCTGGTCTCTCTCTCTGGTCTCTCTTGGTCTCTCTCCTGGTCTCTCTCTCTGGTCTCTCTGGTCTCTCTCTGGTTCTCGTCTCTGGTCTCTCTCTGGCTCTCTCTCTGAGTCTCTCTGGTCTCTCTATGGTCTCTCTCTCTGGCCTCTTTGGTCTCTCTCTGGTCGCTCTGGCCTCTCTCTGGTCTCTCTATGGTCTCTCTCTGGGTCTCTCTTGGTCTCTCTCTGGCCCTCTCTCTCTGGACTCTCTCTGTCTCTCTCTGGTCTCTCTCTGGTCTCTCTCTCTGGTCATCACTCTTCTGTCTCTCTCTGGTCTCTCTCTTGGTCTCTCCTGGTCTCTCTCTCTGGTTCTCTCTCTCTGGCCTCTCTTCTGCTCTCTATGGTTCTCTCTGGTCTCTCTCTCTGGTCTCGCTCTGGTCTCTCTCTGGTCTCTCTCTCTGGTCTCTCTGGTTCTCTCTGGTCCTAAACAGTGAAAATAGTAAATTCTCACCTAAAACAACATCTTAACATCAAAAACATCAAATATCAGATTTAGTTTCAAATGAGTTCAGTTCGAATTCTCATTTAACATTTCGCGTTTTTATTTTGTATAAAATTGGTATGAATAAAACTTTTGCACAGGTACAAAAGCACTGAGCCGTGTTATACTTTTACTTCACTTTCAAAGGCTCATAATCTCACCTTTTCCCGCATGGCCCGGTTCAAACCTCTGCATTGCTGTATATTTTTATATGCTGTTTTTTGACGAGCTGAATGGAAGGTCTACCGTTTCCATGGTTACCACTTTGACTATTACGTCATTTTAAAACAACAGTCTCCTCCTCCCTCTCTACGATGCAGATTAAAAGGGAAATGTCTGAGGAGTTTTGATATATATTTTTACTCCATTTTCTGGCAGATATCCAGGAAAGGCCTTGTTCTCTTGTTGGTTTGTGCGGACAGGATCCTTGGTTTGTGTTCTTCTTTAGGATTGTGTTTTCGTTTCTCAAGATCATTACTTGACGGTTCTATGTACGGCTGCGCTGTTAACGTATGTGTCCACAAAGTCCGTATTTCACGTGGCATAAGTCATTTTTTAAAATAATATGGGTTGTTTTTGTGGTTTGTGCTGAATTGACAAGGGGGCGGGGTCTAGCTATCATGTCACAGATCGGAGAGATCGACCCGGAGCGTTCTGTGAGGGCCAGAGCAGAACATAGAGTGAAAAGTGAAGAGAAAATAGTCTAAAAATGCTGAAATTAGGCAAAAATGGTGTCTTAATTTGGGATTAGATCGATTTAAGAGTTTTAAGATCTTTTCAAGGGTATTGTCTGCGCCTGCAGTACGGAGGCGTGTCGAGTAGTGGGCGTGACGGTAGTGACGTCATACTCGACACGCCCACTCCGCGTGTATGGAGCATGATTCTATTATATTAATCTTATTTTAAAACACAAAAACACAAAACATACAGGGTATGAGTAGTAGTGAGTACTATCTATGCCCAATGAATTTTTGCGCAATAATGAATTTTTTATGGCGAGGTCATGGTCAATATTATTTATTGGGGGAAATGGACGACATTTTGTAAATATCAAAGTAGTAAATTTGCCTACAAAAGCTGCCATTACTTAGACTATCAATCAAAGGATTTGAAGCAGCTCAGGACAAAAGTTAATGAGTCAAATAAGTGCCAGTGCTTATGTTTATGTGTACAGTCATTTATAAAAGGGGGCCTATGGTTGGTGGCTTCACAATCACTGGCTGCCCCAAGTGCAGTATGGTTATGTTCTGGGAGCAATGCACTTCACCCACAGGTGTGGGACATAGTGAGGAGGACTGCTTGGTGGCTGGGGTGCCGAATAGCACAGATTAGTAGCTGGCATCTCCAACCCGCTGTGACACACCAATGTGTGGAATACATGATAAAGTAGTGTGCGTTTTGAGAAACTTGTTCAACACAGGATTGGACAAAGTACATTACAAGTTAAAAGATATTATTAACCACCCCCCCACCACACACTCCTACACCATGGGCTCCCACTTTACTGATCATAAGAGAACATGCCATAACATTTTTGTGCCCAATCTTTGGCCTTTTGGGACAAGCAGACATTCCGATTACTATTGTGTTTTGTCAAATTTGTATGTAGAAGAGGGAGATTAAACAAAAAGAACACAATTGTTTTCTGGCATTTTATTGTACATGCTTTTTTATGAATTTGTGTTATCTGAAGGCTCTGTAAGGTGACACTGAATTAAGTTCAACACAAAACAAATTCTCTTTATTAATAATCATGAGAGAAAGGCTTCAGAGCGAGAGCGCCAATCTCATCTCTCTTGGAAAGACTTTCGCCTCCCTGCTGCCTCCTCTGTAAATGCCTCACCAGATCTTTTGCAATCATTAAACTCACTTGTCCATAAAGAACAATCACAGAATTGATTGTGCAGTGCACAGTGAAATATGTCCATCAATATTTAAATAATCTTTACCAGGTTCATACTTTGGCCCTTTATGAATTTTTTCATTGCCTCTTGTGGGCAGGTGAAATGCCTGGGCCAGAGTGTGATACTGTCACCTAGATAGAGTAAAAATGTGTTACTTCAACAACACGTTCACAAAACCAATGCAGCCCTAAAACGGGGTTGTGTCGCGTTTAATATATTGTCAGTGACGTGCACTTATCGGGACTTTATGGTCTCTGTACATCAACCATGTTGAATGCATAGTTTTTAGTAAGTGTACGTCAGGAACATGTTACCATGAATGTTTATGTTTGAGGGGGTTCAGTGTTTTATGCACACTTTCATTCAATAGTCCCTGTGCCAGCCTGGTGGCGCATCGGGCCTACTAATGTCAAACAAACATTATATAAATCATGCTTATACTTCGGTAAGTGCGTGTAGACCAATCAGAAAGGAAGGGGGAGGGAGCTTGGGTTGTTTTTGTTTTCAAAATCAAGTACCCTCTCTGTCTCTCTTTCTGACGAACTCTAGAGACAATCACTTTAAAGAACAAATGTTACAATATTGCAAAACACCTGGATTCGAAGTTAAAAATAGCTCCATGACAAACAGATGCCTTTCATGGTTTGGCACGGTGTGTGAGCATTTGTGCTTCTCCGCCATGTTTTTAAAACAGGTTACACTCACGGTGGAGAGTGTTCCCCTGCTTCAGCACTGAGCATGATTTCCCATCACTGGACAATAGTCGGATGCAATGAAAGCAGTATAAACATCCATTTTGTGCCACACTCCAGATTACCACAAATATCTTGGAACATCATCCATATAACTCTGTCAGTGCTTTCTGTAACTGTGATAGGAAACATCGTGAGCTACATCACATAAGTGCCTAACTAATTCTCCACTGTTCTTGGAAACAGTTAAAGAGTTATGTTTTTCTCCTGTATTTCCTTTTTAACGATGCAAAAGACTTGGGCAATTTTTATTGTATATATTCTTCTTATGTACCTATTTATACTAAGTACCGACATGTCGATGGCACATGGACTCTTAGAAGAAACCCATACAAATTGCTTTTCCTCTGCAATGTATTAGTTCACATTCTTAAAAAACATTTTCTGTCAGGGTGATGTGCATTTATTCATTAATACACTGTAACTGGAGGGACGGCCTAAATATCCCCCAATAAAACACGTTGGTAGGTTGCACTTACTGTTTGCGTACGGTCTGCCATGTTCTCTTCAACGGATATATTGCTAGAAGTTCATAGTGGATTCAAAATTCATGTAGTAGGCGTGTAGGTAGTGACGTCACCTACCCGACACGGCCTACTACTCGAACGCCTCGTATGCAAGCCGAGACTAGACCCTTCTCGTTTCTTCGCTGCGCCCCAGAGCCTTCCTCAGTAGTGGAGCTATGGAGAGGTATTTTGGGCAGGCCCGTCCCAGGGGTGCGAGGCCCTGTGCGAACTCGAAACGCGAGGCCCTGCCTGACACTTTTTCCCAGATCTGGAGAAAGTTTTTCTGTTATAATCTTTGAAATGAAGTCTGCATCCTACCTAGCGCGGTGCTTGACGTGATCAGCACGCGCGTAACCGAGTGTCCCTCGCTCCTATGCAGCGTTTGGCGCGCGCACTGTACTCACGGCACACACACTCTACGTGCAATATTGGTCGCGGTTTTTTACGCTGACCATTGTCTCTTTCGTCCTGTGGCCAAATGGTTAGAGCAACTCAAAGGATTGGAACCAAAAGGAGTCTTTTTTTCTAGTAGGTTAGAGTTTGGGCATAATGCGCCAAAATGGGCTATGAGGCGGAAGTTCAATATTATTATTTTCTCATCAAAATCTAACGTTTTTGCCAATGGCCTCCACACACTCTGACAACATACACTCCTCCTCCTCCACACTGACAACAACAAACAATACTCTCACCTCCTCCCACACACTCGGACCACAACAAAAACACTCCAGCTAGCTATATGCTAGACATACAGTGTGTTTGCTAATGGCTTTTAAAAATATGTTTTTGATGTGGATATTCGCGACTAATACCCATTGGCAATCAAGCAGCGCCTCACACACCTGCACACGCTGATCCTCCTCCTCCTCTTGTCACACATAGGGGTCTGCTTCCTCGCCACACACCTGTATCAACTGCTCCTCTCCTCCTCCTCTCCTCCTCCTCTGCTCACACAAAGGGGTTCTGTCCTATGCTCAGACACCATGTATCACTGCTCCTCCTCCTCCTCCTCGTCCTCCTTCTTGCTCACACAAAGGGGTCTGCTCCTCTGCTCCACACCTGTCTTCACTGCTCCTCTCCGGAGTATCCCATCTCTCCTACACTGCGATCATTACCGTTATTTCTTTGTATCTCACTCAGGACACTGCTATGGTATCTGACCGTTTTTATCGGAGGACCCGTTGCTACAATAGCTGCCCGGCGCGCCTGCCTGTTTACAAATCGCTTTGGTGAAATTTGAATTTACTTGTAAAAATGTTCTTTTGATCAAACGAAATCAAAAGATGGTCAAGAGAAAGGGATTTAGGGTTTCCAAATTGGAGTGCAGTCTGCATTTCGGGGACCCCCCTGAACTAGTTGTATTTATAAAATAAAATAAAAGGAAGGAAGATTGCGAGGCCTCCTGTGTGGTGCGAGGCCCTGTGGCGACGCACAGGTCGCATCTGCCTAAGGACGGGCTTGATTTTGGGGGAGGGGTTTAATCAAGAGAGGGCATTATTTTTATTTTTAACTTCATCACAAAATGATAAATAGACTGTAACATTGGTCCAAATGCATGGCGTTATAACACTCCGATTCCCAAGGTTTTTAGGGTGGCAGTATACGGCAATATTGATTCTTAGCCCGCCATTAAGAAACAGAAGCAGCCTCCACAGTCAGCGCATGCGCCTCGCTCAGTCTTTGTTAGCGTCTGAGGAGGTGCGGTCACGGTTTTTACACTCTACATGATTTCGGTTTTAATATTAGAAAACTTTGAATATCCAATTAAATGATATTTATGTTGTTAAAATGCAAATGTTACAAGTCAGAGCCTTTTGAATCCCATGTTTTAAGTCTGTAGATTACAGTGTATGGGGAAGACGGAAATGTTTAAGGGTGCAGGCCTTACGCTAGTGTTTCTACTGTTAGGTTTATGTGATAGTGTTTAGTATTACTCTGTCGCTAAATCCTGGCAATAGTTTTATGGAGTCATTATTTTATTAAGTCATTTCAACTGTGATGCCAGTGAATAAAGCACAGTCTTGTTGGAAAACATAGTTATTATAAACAGTTTTCGCACAATCAGCAATACAATAATAGTGTAAATCAATACGAGTGTATATATTGTTAGATATATAGTGTATATATATGTTAGATATAAGTTATAATATATGTTTAGATAGTCCACAGTCTTCTGATACAGCTCTGAGCCCAATGCTTTTCCTTCAAGACAAAGCTTCATGCTCTCATAGTGCCTCCGTCCATGCCCGCTGCAGCGCTCGTGCTTCCTTCCAATAACACCACACACGGGACCAATCACAGCGGAGCTTTCCTTGCGGCGACCCTTAAAGGAGCAATATGTAGAAATCGGCCAAAGGTGGTACGCAGTCACAGTCAAATATTTTGTAGTCGCTCTCTCAACTTTTCTCCCTGGCTCAGGTTTGCCAGTTCACACAAATCCTTAGCCAGCAAACACAGGGAATTATTTTATCTGTTGTTTGTCCGTCTCCATTCATTGCCATGACAGCCGTGCTCAATGCTGAATGAATGTTGTGATTAATGTTTTTTTTATTATAATTATTTGGACATTTGAGATAAAAAACAAAAACAAAATAAAAGCAATGTAATTATACATAGTTTATGCAAAATAAATAAGCAATTGGTTGTTCAAAATAAATAGGAGTGGGAAGATGGATGTTGGAACGTATTCTTCAGCGTTTCAACATAAGGGTTTGTCAAGAGGATATCACCTTTTATTTTATGTATCCCTAACATGTAAAAGTTTCCCAATCCAAAAAGAGGGACTAACATTATTTTTAATTGGGGTACATGTGGTCTTATATGATTATTTTTACAATTAAGCTATAATCTGCAAAAAAACGTCTTGACCTTCATCTTTTTACCGTTTTTAGAGCATCTGTCATAGAATGTGATAACAGGCAATTAATACAAAAAGGACATAGCCCGGGACGAACCCGGGATTCCTGCATCGTAAGCGCACAGTTTAGGACCACTAGAGTCTAGTGGTTCCCTAAGTGGGGGTCCTGACCCCCGGGGGGTCTCGCGGGAACCCCTGGGGGGGTCGCAGATGATTTCCACACAAAATGATATAATATATTTTAATAACGTTAGTAATTTTGTCCCAGTCATTGCAACGTTCAATCAAAATCATCACGTAACACGTCACATGCGCAGCGACAACGCGTGTCCTGCTGTTGTTTGCTAAAAATAAAGTGTTTGGAGGCTACAAATTACAATTAAATACCTGCTTTTTAAAATGAAACGTTGGATAATATCTTACAACAGGAAAAACCCGGAGGGGGCAGAAACAGTCAACTTGTACAGGGGCTGATGGTGCGAAGAGAGGGAGACGAGGGCAGGAGGAGGGAGAGAGGGCAGAGGAGGGAGCAAAGAGAGGGGCAGAGGTAGGGAGGGCAGAGGAGGGAGAGGGGCAGGGAGGGAGGGAGGAGGGAGGGCAGAGGAGGAGAGAGGCAGAGGAGGGAGGGTGGACAGAGGAGGAGGGAGGGAGATGAGGGCAGCGGAGGAGGGCGAGCGGAGGGAGGGCGGGCAGAGGGGGAAGAGTGGGCCGCGGAGGGAGAGAGGCAGCGGAAGGGAGATGAGGGCAGAGGAGGGAGAGGGAGGACAGAGGAGGGAGAGAGGGCAGAGGAGGGAGAGAGGGGCAGCGGTGTAGAACAGATGGCGTTAAAGGAGGCCCGGCCCTTTTCCGGAGTCAAAGGTAAAGATGGGTCCTGCTCATTTAAAAGCGGGGGTGGCCGGTTAAAGCCCTTTACTGACAGTCAATTTGGAAAGAGAAGCCCGCGGGGAATGAACGCATAAAGTAACAGCAGAAAGCGGCCACCCGCTTTTTAATTGTGCGGACCTCTTTACCGCTGACTCCGGAAAGCCGGGCCTCTTTAACGCGCTGTTCTACCGCTGCCTCTCTCCCTCCCTCTGCCCTTCTTCCCTTCCTCCTGTCCTTCCTCTCCCGTTCCACTTGCCTCTCTCCCTCGTGCCCTCTCTCCCTCCCCGCTGCCCTATCTCTCCCTCTGCCCTCCCTCCCTCCCGCTTGCCTCCCTCCGCTGCCTCTCTCCGCTCCTCCTTCCTCTGTCTCCCTCCCTCTCTGCCCTCTTCCTCCTCTGCCCTCCCTCGCCTCCCTCCCTCCTCTGCCCTCTCTCCCTCCTCTGCCCTCCCCTCCCTTCTGCCCTCTCTCCCTCCCTCTACCCTCTCTCCCTCGCTCTCTGCCCCTCTCTCCTCTCTTCCTCCCCCACACCATCAGCCCCTGATACAAGAGACTGTTTCTCCCCTCCGGGTTTTTCTTGTGGTAGATATTAACCACGTTTCAATTTTAAAGCAGAGGGTATTATTTATTTGTCAGCCTCCAAAAAACTTAGTTTTAGCAAACAAACAGCAGACACGTGTGTCGCTGCGCATGTGAGCTGTGTTATCGTTGATTGATTTGATTGACGCTGCAATGACTGGACAAAAATACTAACGTTTATTAAAAAATATATTATAGTCTTTTTTTGTGTGGAAATCATCTTGCGGACCCCCACCAGGGGTTTTCCCGCGACCCCCGGGGGTCAGACCCCCACTTTGGGAAACCACTATGACTCTTGTAGAGTGGTCTAAAACTGTGGGCGCTTACGATGCTGGAACCCGGGTTCGATCCCGGGCTTATGTCTTTTTGTTATTTATTGCATGTTATCACATTCTATGACAGATTGCTCTAAAACGGTCAAAGAGAAGGTCAAGGACGGTTTTTTTTTGCGCTTATAGCTTTAATTGTAAAAAAATCATTTAAGACCGCATGTACACAATTAAATATTGTTAGTCTCTTTTTGATGTGGGACTTTTACATGTTAGGGAATAAATAAAATGTAAGGTGATATCCTCTTGAGCAAACCTGATGTTGATACGTGAAGAAATAGTTCCAAATCCATTCTTCCACTCCTATTTTGAACATCATTGCTTATTTATTTTGCATAACTAAGATAATTACATTGCTTTTATTTTGTTTTTGTTTTTTATCTCAAATGTCCAAATAATAATAATAAAAAAACATATCAAAACATTCAATCAGCATTAGCACGGCTTTGTCACGCAATGAGAATTGGAGACGAACAAACAACTGATAAAAAAATTCCTGTGTTTTGCTGCTGGATTTGGTGTGATCTGGCAACCTGAGGTAGGTGAGAGGTGAGAGAGGGACTACAAATATTGACTGTGACTGCGAGTACCACCTTTGGCCAGATTTTTACATATTGACTCCTTTAAGGGTCGCCGCAAGGAAGCTCCGCTGTGATTGGTCCGTGGCTGTGTGTATTGGAAGGAAGCACGGAAGGCGGCGGCAGCAGGAGCATGGACGAGGCACTATGGAAGCAGAGAGCTTTGTGCTTCGAAAGGGAACAAGCTAGTTTGGGCTCAGAGCGCTGATATTCAGGAGACTGTGGACTATCGCTAACATATATATAATCTTATATCTAACATTATATATAACTTATATCTAAATTATACACTCGTATTGGTATTACCACTTATTATAGTTTTGCTGTTTGTGCGGAAAACTGTTTTATAATAACGATGTTTTCCAACAACGAACTGTGGTCTTTATTCACCGCATCACAGTATTTGAAATGATTATAAAATAATGAATCCATAAAACTATTGTCAAGGATTTAGAGACTGAGTAATACTAACACTATTCACATAAACCTACAGTAGACAACACTAGGCTTAAGCGCCTGCACACTCTTAAACATTCCGTCTTACCCATCACTGTAAACTACAGACTTAAAACATGGATTCAAAAGGCTGCTGACTTCTTGTACATTTGCATTTGTAACAATCATAAATAACATTTAATTTGGATATCAAAGTTTTCTATTATATTAAAACCGAAATCATGTAGAGTGTTAAAATACTGACCCCACCTCCTCAGAAGTAGACGAAAGACTGAGCGAGGCGCATGCGCAGACTGATGGAGGGCTGCTTCTGTTTTTAATTGGAGGGCCTAAGAGATCAAATTTTGCCGTATACTGCACCGACTGAATCGGGTGTTATTCTCCATGCTTGTGGACCAATGTTACAGTCTATTTTATTCATTTTTGTGAAGTTAGAAAAATGAAAATAATGCCCTATCTTGAATTAACCCATCTCCCAAAATCAGGCCGTCCTAAGGGCTGTTCGACCTGTGCCGTCCGAACAGGGCCTGGCAACAACAGCCCCTCGCAATCTTCCTTCCTTTTATTTTATTTTTAAAATACACTAGTTCAAGGCGTCCCCAAAGGGCAGACTGCACTCCAAATTTGGAACCCTAAAACCCTTTCTCTGGGACCTCTTTGATTTCGTTTGATCCAAAGAACATTTTTACAAGTTAAAGTAAATTTTCACAAAAGCCGATTTGTAAACAGGCAGGCGCTTGGCGGGCAGCTATGTAGCAAGGGTCCTCCGAAAAAACTGTCAGATAAAACTTTAGCAGTGTCGCGTGAGATAAAAGAAAAGTAACGGGATGATCGCAGTGTAGGGAGATGGATACGCGCGGAGGAGGAGCAGTGAGACAGGTGTGAAGCCAGAGGAGCAGGACCCCTTTGTGTGAGCAGAGGAGGAGGAGGAGGCAGGAGGAGGAGGCACGCAGCGATAAGGTGTGAGCAGAGGAGCAGACCCCTTTGTGTGAGCAGAGGAGGAGGAGGAGGAGGAGGTGGAGGAGAGTGATGCAGGGGTTGTGAGCAGAGAGCAGACCCTTTTGGTGAGCCAGAGGAGTAGGAGGAGGATCAGCGGGTGTGACGGTGTGTGAGCGCTGCTATTGCCAATGTTTAGTCGAAGATCCACATCAAAAACATATTTTTTAAAGCATAGCAAACACACTGTATGTCTAGCTTTAGCTAGCTGGACGTGTTTTTGTTGTGGTCAGAGTGTGTGGAGGAGGAGGTGAAGAGTATTTTGTTGTTGTCAGTGTGGTAGGAGGGGAGTTTTTCGTAGGTGTTATGTTGTCAGAGTGTTGTGGAGGCATGGCAAAAAACG
Organism: Knipowitschia caucasica; assembly: GCA_964034765.1. Lineage (NCBI taxonomy): Eukaryota > Metazoa > Chordata > Actinopteri > Gobiiformes > Gobiidae > Knipowitschia > Knipowitschia caucasica. Next base: position 8,815,687 of record OZ035832.1, read on the forward strand.
TTATTTATGAGGAATTTAATATTATTGACTCCGCCTCATAGCCATTTTGGAGCATTTTGCCCAAATCCTAACTAATTAGAGAAAAGATCCTTTTGGTTCAATCTTTTGAGTTGCTCAACCATTTTGCACGGACGAAGAGACTTGTCAGCTAAAAAGACCGCGACCAATATTTGCATCGTAGGACATGTGTGTGCGTGGTGTACGTGCGGCGCGCCAAATAACCGCTGCATAGGAGCGAAGCCACGTCGGTTACGGCGCGTGATGATCTCGTCAAGCCACCGCGCGGAGGGTGGTGCTGATTCATGTCAAGATTATAACAGAAAAACTTTCCTAGATCTGGGAAAAAGTGTCAGGGCAGGGCCTCGCGTTTCGCGTTCGCACAGGGCTCGCACCCCCCTTGGGACGGGCCTGCAAAAATACCCTCCATGTCCATTATGAGGAAGGATCTGGGGCGCACGCGAAGGGAAACGAGAAGGGTCTGTCTGCGGCTTGCAGTACGGAGGCGTGTCGACGTAGTAGGCGTGTCGGGTGTGACGTCCTACCCGACACGCTATACATGAATTTTGAATCACTTGAACTTCTGCAAGATATCCGTTGAAGAGAAGGACCTGGCAGACCGTACGCAAACAGTAAGTGTCAACCAACACGTGTTTTATTTATTTTTTAGGCCGTTCCCTCCAGATTACAGTGTATTAATGAATAATTGCACATCACCCCTGACCTAGAAATGTTTTTAAGAAGTGAACTAATACATTGCAGAGAAAGCATTTTGTATGGGTTTTTCTTAAGAGTCATGTGCCCATCGACATGTCAGGTACATAGTATAATAGGTAATAGGTATAATATTTACTATCTAATATTGCCCAAGTCATTTTGCATCGTTTAAAATGTAATAAGGAGAAAAACATAACTCTTTACATGTTTTCAAGGAACGTGGAGAAATTAGTTAGGCAATTATGTGATGTAGTCACGATGTTTCCTGATTCACAGTTACAGAAGTCACTGACATATAGTCTATGGGATGATGTTCCAAGATATTTGTGTTTCTGAGTGTGCACAAATGAGATGTTTATGTCTGCTTTCAGTTGCATCTCCGACTATTGTCTAAGTGATGGGAATCATGCTCCAGTGGCTGAAGCAGGGGAAAACACGCTCAAGTGGGTAACCTGTTTTAAACATGCGGAGAAGCACAATTGCTCACACACGTGCAAAACCCATGGAAAGGGCGATCTCTTTGTCATGGCGCTATGTTTTAACTTCGAATCCAGGTGGTCTTTGCGCTGTGCATTATTGTACATTTGTTCTTTAATGTGATTGGTCTAGGTTTGTCAGAAGAGCGACAGAGAGGTACTTTGATTTGAAAAAAAAAAAGAACCTCCAGCTCCTCCCCCTTCCTTTCTGATTGGTCTACACGCTCTTACCTGAAGTATAGCTTGAGTTTATAAATGTTTGTGTTTACATTAGTAGGACCGAGCGCCACCAGGTTCTGCAACGGGGACTATTGTAATGAAGTGTGCATTAAAACCACTGAACCCCCCTCAAACATAAAATGTCATGGTACATGTTGCCTGGACGTTTACACTGTACTAAAACTCTGCCATTGCAACATTGTTGAGTACAGATGAACATAAAGTCATAAGTGAAGTCACTGACCATTTATTAAACCGGACACAACACCTTTTAGGGCTTGCATTTGGGTTTTTTGTGAACATGTTGTTGTTGAATGTAACACATTTTACTCTTATCTAGGTGACAGTTCTCACTCTGGCCGAGGCTTTTCACCTGCCTAGCGAAGAGGCAATTGAAAAATTCATAAAGGGGCCAAAGTATGAAACCATTGTAGATTATTTTAAAATATTGGATGGACATATTTCCACTGTGCACTGCACAATCGTAAGCTGTGATTGTTCTTTATGGACAGTGAGTTTAAAAATGATGCAAATGATCTGGTGAGGCATTTTATCAGAGGACGGCGCAGGGAGGCTGAAAGCTTTCCAAGGAGTAGATGGAGCTTGGCGCTCTCCTTCTGATGCCTTTTCTCATGATTTATTAAAGTGAATTTGTTTTGTGTTGACTTTTTCAGTTTTCTTACTTTTCAGAGCCATTCAGATAACAACAAATTCATAAAAAAGCATGTACATAAAAGGCCAGGAAAACAATTTGTTACTTTTTGTTTATCTCCCTCTCTCTCATTACAAATTTGACAAAACACAATAGATAATGAAGTCTGCTTGTCCAAAAGGCCAAAGTGGGGCACAAAATTTATGGCCATGTTCACTTTATGGATCAGTAATGTGGAGACCATGGGTGTAGGAGTGTTTCGGTGGTGTGGTGGGGTAATAATATCTTTATTGTAATGTACTTTTCAATACTGTAGTTGACAAGTTTCGCAAAAACGCCACATACTTTATTCATTTATTCCACAACAGTGTGTCACAGCTGGGTTGGCGGATGCCAGGGCTATAATCTGTGCTATCTGGCCACCACAAGCAGTCTCTCACTATGTCCACACATGTGGGGTGAAGTGCATTGCTCAAGAACATACCAGACTGCACTTGGGGGCAGCCAGGATTTTGAGCCACCAACCATTAGGCCCTTTTATAATTGAATGTACACATTAGAATATGCACTGGCATTATTTGACTCATTCAACTTTTGTCCTTGAGCTGCTTCCAAAATCCCTTTTGATGAGTAGTCGGAAGTAATGGCAGCTTTTTAGGCAAATGTACTACTTTGATATTTACAAAAATTCGTCATTTTCCCCAAATAAATAATATTGGACAATGACTTGCGCCATATAAAATTCCATTACTCTGCCGCCATAAATTCACTTGGGCATAGATAGTACTCACTACTACTCACTACCGTATTATAATAGATCCATGCTATACACTGCGGACGGTGGGCGTGTCGAGTAGTGACGTCACTACCCGACACGCCCACTACTCGACACGCCTTCCGTACTGCAGGCCGCAGCAGATACAATTGACAAAAGTCTTTAAAACTTTAAATCGATCTAATCCAAATTAAGACACATTGTTTTGCTAATTTCAGCATTTTTAGACTATTTTCTCATACTGTTCATCTTTTGTTTGCTATGGCCCTAACAGAACGCTCCGCGGTCGAATCTCTCCGATCGGTGACACTCATAGTAGACCGCCACCTTGTCAATCAGCACAAACACAAAAACAACCCAATATTAATTTAAAAAATGACTTTTGCCAAGTGTAGAATACGGACTTTGTGGACAACATTGTAACAGCGCAGCCAGTACAGAGATGTGCACCTTTTTAGTAAACTTTTAACAACTTTTTAGCGCGTTTTTATTGTTCAGTTTTTTAATATATCTGAGTGTTTTATGTTATTAATTCAGTGGTTTCAGCAAATAGCGCTTAGTCCCGACTGAAACCCACTAGTAGCACAGAGGCTAACACAAGCTAACGAGGACATGGAAAGTGACAATGAAATTGGCTCAAACATGCACAATATTAGTCGCCTCACCTTGGAGCTCCGTGAGAGCGACCGTGCCACCATTGCAGAACTACGAAAAGAAGTCCTTCGTCTCACCGCAGAGTTGAATGAGAAACAATCTCTAGTGTCCAAACTTTTTGAAGTCGCTGGTGGGCAGCATTCACGGCTTATGTCACTGAGTGCTGCATATTGTGACACTGTCGTGTGGGAGAGATCCGTCAGCTCCGGACCCTCCTGTTCTACACCTAAGCGCCCGGTTCCGAACAACGAGCCCGCGGATTCCGAGGAGCCATCCTGCGCCGTGGCCCATGTCCTTAGTCTGGCAAACCGCTATGCAGCCCTCTCCACTGACATCCCGGCCCCCTCAGCAGAATCCCTGGACACTGCAGCGTACTCTACTGCTCGAGGATCCAAGTCCACTGCGAGGAAAACGCTCCTAAAGGAAGCAGTCCTCAGGCGAAAGAGCGGTCCACCAGCCATGTTGGCCTGTTCCCCTTCTTTGACCCCAGTGCAGCAGCCTCAGACTGGGGTAGCGAGCCATCATTACCATCGCTCACCTCCACCGGGTCAGCAGCAGCGCCCAGAGCCAGCCCCTCTCACCGCTCCAGCGTCCCCGAGCACACAGCGTGGGTCGCCTGTAGCTGAGAGTCAGCACCCCCGCTCCTCCTCTCCATGTGTTCAGCGGCGCTCAGGCTCGGGTCTGCTTCGGGTAAACCCGCTGGTTCCGTCCACCGAGCTCCTTCTCCGAGGCCGCGTCCACGTCCACTCTTCGCCCCGACCACTCTGATTATTGGAGATTCCATCGTGAGACACGTCCGCTTCTTTAACGCGGTCACTCGCTGTATTCCCGGAGCTACTGTACCAGACCTGCTCATCCGTCTCCCTCCTCTGCTTCAGTCCCTGCCTGATACCGTTTCCAAGGTAGTCGTTGCATGTGGGAATTAACGACATGAAACTTCAGCAGTCAGAAGTCACTAAGAAACATTTTATGGATCTGTTCCACCTCCTTCAATCCACGGGATTATCTGTTTTTATCTCTGGTCCAATCCCGACTGTAAACAGAGGTGACTGCCTCTACAGTCGTGTTGTGGCGCTGCATATGTGGCTCCAGGCTACATGCAGCTCTTTTAACTTTGTCTTTGTGAATAACTTTGCCCTTTTCTGGAAACGTTACGAAGCCTATCGTCCAGACGGATTACACCCAAACAGATACGGTAGCAGCCTGTTGATGGACTACATACGTTATGTTGTTCAGTGCTCCCCGAGGGGGGCGTGACTGTTTACATCTGAGCCCCCTCGGACCCCACCGCACTCCCCCGCCTCCTGCTCACCAGCACCGGGTGAGTACAACGGTGCAAACACTGCTCCCTGTCCGTCTGGCAGTGTATTACCAGTCCAAACACTGAACTGTGCTGACTCCCTTCTGACTCTGGGAGCTAAAGAACAACAAGGGTTTTCACATTTTAGTCCAATTGAGACTGTGTGTGTTCCTCGCACCAGCTCAAAAATGTTTTTAAATTCTAAAAAACGAAATCAAAACAGGACAGCAGTTAGACGGTCCAACTCTGCAAATCTAATTTCTGTTCCCTGTAGAAATCAATCAACCACATTAATCGACTCTGACGTTATTTTTAAACTTGCTATGCTTAATGTCAGATCTCTATGTAACAAATCATTTTTAATTAATAATTTTATCACTTCTTATGATCTTGATTTTATGCTTATGGCTGAAACATGGCTGGACCAAAATACAGGAAATGCAGTTCTAATAGAAGCAACACCACCCAATTTTAAATTCGAATCCGAAGTACGAGAAAACAAAAGGGGGGGAGGCATAGCTGCAGTTTTTAGAGAGCACTTTGTCTCCCATAGAATGCCCCTTGGAAATTTTTCATCGTTTGAGTATATTTCTTTTAAAATGGAACAAAAGCAATCTTCTACTCTTTTCATTGTCCTGTACAGGCCACCACAGTCATGTTGCGATTTTATTGACCATTTTACTGAACTACTTTCATTCGTGTGCACAGATTTTGATAGTTTAGTTATTACAGGTGATTTTAATGTACATGTTGATAATGTTGATGACAGAAATGCAAAGGAGCTGGCTTCTGTACTTGAGACCTTTGGTTTCATTCAGCACGTGAGTGGCCCCACCCACAGCAGGGGGCACACTCTTGACCTGCTAATTACAAAGGGGGTTAATGTATCAAATGTTAATGTAGTTGATGTTGCTTTGTCAGATCATTTCTGTGTATTTTTTGACATGTGTTTTGCTAGCAAACCACCAGCTGAATTTACAATTGTTAGAAGAAGACACATACATGAAAACACAGGTGAACTGTTCATGGGAATGCTAAATTTTGAGAAAACTCCATGCTCTACTGTTGATGAATTGTATAACTCTGTCACCACCAGTGTTCTGACTGTTCTGGACGCCATTGCTCCTGTGACGGTTAAAATAGTTACCAGTAAGAAAAAGGCCCCATGGACTACTCGACTCGGTCAGGGCACAGAAGCAAGAGTGCCGGAGGGCCGAACGGAAGTGGCGAAAGTCCAATTTCCAGGGCGATTATGAAATCTTTAAAGATGAGTTGGGTGAATTTAACCGGGTTCTACGAAGAACAAGAGAAATGTATTTTTCTGACATTATTGGAGGTTGCAGTAACAATTTTCGTGTTATGTTTTCAACAGTTGGTAGATTAACGAACCCCCCTGTAAAGTTGCCCCTAGAATTTTCCTCTAAATCTAGGTGTAATGAGTTCGCACAGTTTTTCGATGACAAAGTACAAGGAATTAAAAACACTATCACCTCCACAGCACGTATAACAATGCAACAGCCAGAGAAGCTTTTTGAGCTAACTCACTTTGCACCTGTGGATACTGAAACTGTCAAAAAGATAATCATGAGTCTGAGCTCCTCCACATGTAGCCTGGATATATTGCCCTCTAAATTTCTGAAGTCCGTCCTGAGCAGTTTGTTACCTTCACTGACACAAATAGTAAACTTGTCTCTGTCGTCAGGAACATTTCCTATGGCCCTAAAAACAGCAGTCATAAGACCTCTCCTAAAAAAGAGCAGTCTGGATCCTGCGGGACTTCAAAATTATCGCCCCATATCGAATCTGCCATTCATTGGAAAAATTCTTGAAAAAGTGGCCTCCCAACAACTTACTGAATTTTCAACAATGAATAATTCTTTTGATATGTTCCAGTCTGGGTTTAGACCCCACCACAGCACTGAGACCGCTCTAGTGAAGGTAACAAACGACATTCGACTTCACACTGATGCAGGTAAAGTCACAGTTTTGGTCATGTTAGATCTTAGTGCCGCGTTCGACACTGTCGACCATGGGATCCTCGTGCAGAGACTGGAGGACTGGGTTGGTGTCACTGGCACAGCCCTAGACTGGTTTAGGTCTTACCTGGAGGATAGGAAGTACTTTGTGGAGATTGGAGACTGCGTCTCGGATCATGTGGCCCTGACCTGTGGAGTGCCACAGGGGTCGATCCTGGGACCTCTCCTGTTTAATCTCTACATGCTGCCGTTGGGTCAGTTAATACAAAGAAACAAAGTGTCCTACCACAATTACGCCGACGACACTCAGATCTATGTCTCACTGACTGCAGGAGAACATGGACCACTGGATTTGCTCCTTCACTGTATCCAGCGGATCAGTGAGTGGATGCAGAATAATTTCCTCCAGCTAAATGCAGACAAAACCGAAATCATTGTCTTTGGTCCCCAGAAACAAAGAGAGGGCGTCATCTGTCAACTTCAGTCTCTCTCCCTACTTCCTTCAGACAAGGTCAGAAATTTGGGGGTAATACTGGACTCAGACCTAAATTTCAATAGCCACATAAAATCAATAACATCAACAGCTTTTTACCATCTGAAGAACATTGCCAAAGTCAGAAATATAGTGTCCAGGGCAGACTTGGAGATTCTTGTCCACGCATTTGTCTCCAGCAGGCTAGACTACTGCAATGGCCTGCTTACAGGTCTGTCCAAACAGACCTGTAAGCAGCTGCAGTACATCCAAAATGCAGCAGCTAGAGTCCTGACAGGAACCAGGAAGTATGACCATATTAGTCCGGTCCTCAGGTCTCTGCACTGGCTTCCTGTGGCTCAAAGAATAGATTTTAAAACAGCTCTGCTTGTGTACAAGTCTCTCCATGGCCTTGCACCAGAATACATTAGTGACATGTTGGTGTCATATGAACCAGCCCGGACTCTGAGGAGCACAGGGACTGGCCTCCTGCTGGTGCCCAGAGTGAGAACCAAACATGGGGAGGCTGCGTTTCAGATCTATGCAGCTAAGATCTGGAACAATCTCCCTGAAAATGTGAGGGAGGCGTCTACTCTGTCAATGTTCAAATCCAGGTTAAAGACTGTTCTGTTTGCCTGTGCATACAACTGAAGGATTTTATCTCCATTTGTAATGCACTGCTGTCATTTATTTATTTATTTTTTTTAAATTTCTTGTGTAACTTTGAAAGTGTTAATGGTTTTATTCTTTTGTGTGATTTTATTGTTTTTATTGTGTTTTAATCTTTTGTGTGATTTTAATGTTTTAATTGTGATTCTGGTGTTTGTTTTATGTGATGATTTGTGATGTGGACTGTGAAGCGCTTTGTGTTGCCCTGTGCATGAAAGGCGCTCTACAAATAAACTTTGATTGATTGATTGATTGATTAATAGTCAAATAAGCATGCTTTCTATTCTCAATAGCATGCATTTCCCCTTCAACATCTATGTCAGCGTTGAGTCTTTAGTGGTAGTAGTTTGAGGTCTTTTCACCTCTCTGATGGTAGCTGGCCATTCGAGCATTTGAAATATTGAGCTCAATGATTATGTGACAATAAATGGCTTCACACTCCACTGACCATGAGAACGGAAAAAAGTGGTTGTGTCATTCATAATATACAAATTTGGCCAAAACAATGGACACACACAATTGTTGCAAAAACACAACTGTACATCGCCAAATTCTCCTGGTTTTGAAAAGACAATAGGGTGGGCATAGGTTCCATGTTTTTACCTTCTGTCATGAAGTAGGGGATTCGAAACCTCCCTTCAAGGACTCGTTGTCGAAGAACAGGCAGAGTTGGTCCATCAAAAGGCAAGGCACCACAAACCAGGACATATAGCACTACCCCCATGCTCTGAAAAAATTCAAACAGAACAACAAAAACCTTGTTATTATGTTTATGTAAGTGCGGATAGTTCACAATTAGATACAGACTTTGAGGCATTTCAAAGTGACAATATGTATGTTTTAAGCAGATGTTAGGTGGAACTGTTTTATTCTTTCTGCTTGGACTCGTACCCAGATGTCGAGCTGTGGGCCCTCATACTGCAGACCTTCAAACACCTCCGGAGCAGCGTACGGAGGACTGCCGCACCATGTGGTCAGTGGCTCGCCTGGCTGGAAGAAGTTCCCAAACCCAAAATCTAAACAAAAAAGAAAAGATCAATTATTAGGAGGACTCTCAAATGCCACATTTTGAGACATTGTGCTGATGTAATGCAAACCAGAATGATCTGAAACCATAACATGCACAATGAGGATGATAAATCCTCAACCGAGGACAGAGAAGCATGTGGTATGAGCCTTGTGATCAGGAATGTTTCCATGAGGTTTACAGATTTGAACATTATGGAGGTTGTATAAAGACCGTCTCTTCCCCCAGGACTGAGATGCAGATCAGACGTCAGCAACAATTGAATAAACATAACGTTAGAGAAATAAGAAGAATTATCACACAGCAAAACATTTCAATTTTCAATTGAATTAAATGTATTCTTGCATAGCCCTTAATCACAACAGTAGTTATCTTTGAGGTCTTAACAAAACCATTGAATTTTCCAAACACAGATCAGAGAATCATCAAGAATGTTGCATTTAACACTCTCCTGGTCTTGGGACAAAATTTAACAATTCTATGAGGCTACAACTTATTTATTGCCACATTTAATTTCAAGTCTGGGCAATAGTAAACACAGAAAGTATTGAAGATGCTTGTAAATATTTGTCAAGCCCATCAGATAAGATTCTTCATTCATTCATTCATTACATCCTTATTTCCATTCTGGTCAGGGGTGGCATCAGACTGCACCCATTCACACAGCACCTCCCTTGCGACTCGCAGTGTGGTCCCGGAAGATGCTGCTCTTCGACAGATGCAGCTTGGTCTTCAGATGCAGCTTGTCTTCATAGAGTCTTGGTCTTCAGTAAGATCTATCCATTTAATCCGGCACTTCATATCTTTGCTCCACGTGTTGTCATAGGACTCCAACCCCATTCCAAAAAATTGGATACACTTATGTAAACAGAAAAAAGCACAATACCATGTATTCTGTTAGTTAAACAGAAACATTACAAAACCAAGAAGACAAAAATAGCCCATCAACCTCTGCCTTTTCATAATCATCATCTAATAAAACAAAAGAAACAATCAGGACGAGACAACATTCGAAAAATATGAACCTAAAAATACATGGCTGCATTTGTAACTTCGCTATTCAAATGTGGCAGGAGTGTGCTATACATATAAAAGCTGCACTTCGGGGCTCGTCACTGTTGTCGACCGTCTGAAGCTGAGGTGAGACAGACGCAGTGGAGAGGAGCGGCTGCGTCTCCCACCGAAGCTGTGACCCAATTCACGGAGCTGAATTCTGAGCAGAGGCTGACGTCAAAGTCTCCGCCACGCTGCAGGCAACTAACAGCTCTTAAAGTGCAACAAGAAGCAGCGGGTGTGGGTGAGGTTCCACACATTAGCATAAGATTCACCTAAAGATGCCACACTGGGATGGCATATGATACACCGCTCATAGTGGAGTCAATAAAAGAGAGGATTTAATCATGTGAAATGACCTAAAGATGTTTGACCGGTTATTTCTTCATATCCATTTTCTGTACTGCGCTTGAGCTATTAAATAACAGTTTCTTTTGCCTTTTTCATCCAAATATTCAAATTGTGGTTTTTTGCATGGGTTTAGGTCTGACTTGAGAAGTTATTCATCTTAAATTAATTTGTATTCAACTTTTTCAAATGGGAAATATTGCTCTCAGTGATTTACAACTATATTTGAATCAGATTATGGCAAACTCTAACACAAAAAAAGAATACATGTTGCTCCTTAGACTCCAACTAAATTAATGGTTCTCTTCAGGCTCGATCCCCAACTGGGCGTAGGGCCTATTGCTTTCTCAATGAGGAATGCATCTGAGTGTGCATCAGTGCCTGTCAATCACCAAGAACGCAACGGTTGCGTCCGTCTGCTCGAATACTTTAAAATGTGTTGCCAAGGAAACCTATTTATGTACCTGCTCAAGCATCTAAAGGTTTTTAATTTATTTTCTTTTTTCATCCATGTTTCAAATACAACTGTACTAAATGATGTAGCACTTCAGAACAGCAGATCCATTTAAAACCTTGATGCTCTTTATTGGGAAACCAAAGGAAACATGAATTTGGCCTCAACAGCTCGTTCAGTGTGGAGGGGACAGCACAGAGAGTTTGAAGTGAAAGATGAAGGGCACCCCCTGCCACCTCTGCAGCCGCCACATGCACCTGACCTTTCTTTGACTGCACTGCTGCTGCTATACACTGACCAGCACTGGCCTTTAATCACAGTGTTCTTTTTCATCATACACACGTACAGAACTGCCAACCCACAACAAATGCAAATATGTGATAACATCTATCCATCCAACAGTTAGATTCTATCAATAGTTATTCCTCTCTGTCATATCTTTAGATCAAGATTCAGACTTTTAGAGACAAAAATGATGGACAAACAAAATATTTCGGAAAAAGGCAGACTTAAAATCCCAATAATGATACTTTGATTCATTGAATACATCTTCAGAGTACAGTACTTTAGAAGACATCCCCGCTTTGTTAGTAAACATCATCAGCTTTTCTGCGTACAGTAATCTTTGTTTTTATTGGCGGCGCCGGATCGAGCGCCAAAATATGTGTGCAAGCAAACGCGCATTCTCTCATTTAGTCTAGAGAACAGTCTGGGTGATGTGTATTTTAAGTTTTCTTAACCACATGTTCTCTGCTATCATGGTGTTTTAACTTTAATATGAACTTCCCTTTCTTTGATGCTTGACACCTGCAATGAGGGTTCGTATCGTGGTACTTCGATACCTAATGTGGATCTGTCAATGACTATTTGTTCAATAATAATGAAATACAAATTATGTGGATCTCAGCATGTGAAGCAGTGGAGTTAACCTACTTATTATTCATGTGCTAAAGACTGCACTGCTGAACATCTTTTAGCCTCAACAATCTGTGTTCATCAGTAGCCCTACATTTGTTATGCTCTAATATATCTTTTTGAAATTGTACCAAAAATATGACTTCAGCCTTGGATCATTTCTCAGCAATGTTTGAATAAGACAAGATTTCTGAAGCGCTGATGTTGTGACAGCCGCGGGATCACATGGTTCATACACATAGAAAAGCAGAAGTGACATGTTGCAGACCTGCTATTTTGATGTTCATGTGTCCATCGAGAAGCAGATTCTCCGCCTTCAGGTCGCGGTGGACGATGTTGCGATTGTGGCAATATTCCACAGCTGAAAGGATCTGCCAAAACTTCCTCCTGGCGTCGGACTCACTGAGACGGCCTTGCTTTGCCAAGTAGTCTGCAACAAGACAGACATAAAACAAGGATTTATGATGTGTCTTTGTTATTTGTTCATAAATAAAAGACCTACATTTTTCAACTTCAACTTGTACATTTGAAAATCATGAATGAAAACCAAAAACATTTAAAATACATTTTCTAAATGTTCACTATTGGGTAACAGTGTTTATATATTATATATATATATATATATATATATATATATATATATATAATATATATATTAGGGCTGTCAAAATTATCGCGTTAACGCATGTAGATGATTTTTTTTTCATTAATCGCTTTACTGGCACATACCCGAAGGGCCGATGCCCATATTTGGGCCAGTCTTTTTGCTTCATCAAATAAAACATTTGTGTGAACTGTGTAAATCCGTTGAGAAATGCTCGAGGGGAGCGGGCGTGACAGCAGGGCACTTGCAGTTGTTTGCTATGAACTCGAACGCATCCTTCGTGGCCGCAGCGTACCTTTCCATGAAGCTTAAGTTTTCCATTGGGGACAAAGGTACTGCACCTTTGGCCGCAGGTTATTGTGGCAGGGTTTAGAATATTAGAACTATATGATCCCACAACATATACTGTAGTTTATCTTGGTCTGGGTTCATAAATAAAATGTACAGACAAAACTGTTAAGCAAAGCACCGCAACATAAGGGGTTACTGTATGGGAATATGGGAAGGCTACATAAATAGCCACTCTTGTCAAAAGGTTCCATTCAGACAGGTTAGTATTTCGGGGTCCGGATCCCTACATGATTACTCTTCAAGACCTGTGACAAGCAGTTCGTACTTTTTAATCCACTCTTATCTATATCATTCAAAAACAGGCCCCATTCTGTGGCGGTCTGCTTGCAAGCCGAGCGCCGCTAGCTCTAGCGCCGCTAGCTCTAGCTCACGAGAGAATTGATAGAGCTGAGGGACGCTGTCTGCCTCCTCTCTCTCAACCTCCAGTGAGGACGGTGGAGAGAAGTCCTCCACCTTCCAAGGCCGCACACAAGCTGTAGAGTTGGCGTCGCTGTGATCACTCTTACTTACTTACTTACTTACTACTACTATCACTTACTTTTTTCATTAATCGAGTTAGAAAAATTAAAGCATTCACGCATGTATGGAATGACCCGCCCAAGCATCCCATAATAACACTCCACGGACATGTGCGTTTGTGAGATGGCGACAGAGCAGGTAGGCCCTCTGGGAAGTCAAGTTTAAAAAGAACGCATGTGACCGCGGGGCACTTGCTGTTGTTTGCTATGAACTCAGACGAGACTACGCATCCTCCGTGGCCGCAGCATTTTGACCCGGGGCAGCTGCGGCCTGTCTGGACAGTGGTTCCTACCTCCAGCAGCTGTCGCTTTGACAACAACACAGCAAACGGCGCTGCCGTAAAGCTACGCGCAGAGGACTATTCTCTGCTTGTTGTGTGCGTGTCTTTGTGTAACCTGTGCAGCAATAAATACACAGCTGAAACTGACTACGGAGCCTCAGTCTCCTCCGTGTCTTCTCCCGAAGCGCACTCGCTAAATTAAAGCTGGGCTACCTAATTTTTCCCTTCCAATACCAGTTCATGTTGGTTGTGCCCAAAAGTAAAATGTTGTGAGCAAATCCAACAGATTTAATGACATTCTGCATTTCAGACAGTTTTTTTATTTTATTTTGCTGATAGTTCGAAATGCGATTGATTACGATTAATACATTTTTAAGCTGTAATTAACTCGATAAAGATTTTAATCGTTTGACAACTCTGATTATATTATATATATATATTATATATTATATAATATATATATATCTATATAAGCAGGTTGTAAACTTTTGTCATTTTACATTCCACATTTATACAGTACTTAAACTTTGACATTCATTTTAACACACTTCAGTTGGATGAAGATGTAGGCATTAAATCACAATTTTTTCTCATTCAGTGCATCCCTAGTGCAGATTTAGTAGACCCTCACGAGAGGTGCTTGGACTGGATACTGGCTTTGATGAAGTGCAGGCCTCTGTCCAAAAGTTGATATGCGTGTTCTCTTTTTTGAAGATTTAGTGCACAATGCATTACATAACCATACGTTTCAAGTCCTCTGTAACCCAGGATGTGTAAATGTGAGTGTTTGGAGCGAAGCTTGACAGTGCAGAAGGTACCATGTTGTCATGTCAAAGAAAGGAGGAGGAGGGGGATATTTGTGCCAAGTGTCCCTCTGCTGCATACAGGGCAAGTTGGGGCAGGCAGTGGGGGTAGGGGTTGTTGGACGATAGAGGTCCAACACGACTACATTTGGTACAACGTAGTAGGTAACTCGAATCAGCCAAACAAACTAAATCTTCTGAAAATACCAGTATTTCCCAATATTGCTGTAACTAATGACATAATTATTATTTTGGTTAATTGATTAGTTGTTTAGAATGACCCAGATTAACCTGAAGTAATGCCAACTGTGGACTCCTTACTGACTTTTTCCAAAACAATTACCCATTTTTTATCATTAAAATGAGACATTTACTTACGGATAATTACTAATATTTTCATGCATCTACTTCTGTGTTTGTCCCTCAATAAATAAATGATGAAGTTTGCATAAAGCGCACTTACTGATGAAACGATTACTAAATTAGTTTGTTCAATGATCCATAACCATTAGCCTGACAGTTTCAGTCCAGCTATCTCTCAGACAACTTTCAGTCAACCGAGCATAGATAATGACCACCAACAAAAGCTGATGATGCTCAACACACCCAACAAACAAAAGCAGCAATAACTTTCCCAGTACAAAGCTTGTTTGCTGTGGCAACAACTGCCTGCAGCGCTTTGGGACCATGAGTTCAGAAAAATGCTGTTTTTCAGGTTGCTATAAGTCATTTCATCCACACAATTGGCAGGTCAGTTTCCATGCCAGACAACGGTCCAACGTCATGCGGCCTCTGCACTTGAGCTCACCTCCATCATGACAGAAATAGTAAAAAAATAATTTTAAAAAAGGCTTTAAATGAGGTATAACATGCCATGGTAGCACATGCTAATTAGAGACATTCAAATTCTTAGGAGTAACTGCGGCAAAATATGTATTGACACATTGACATAAAAATATTTTTTTTGCCTTTACAGTTGCTTGCCACTGTGTGCAAGTCTTTTACAAAATGTTAAGTGTAACAAGACAAAATGGGGAAAGGAAAACCATTTCAAGGTAATGCATACAAAAATAGTAAAGTGTGTTCAAATTGTGTGTTCAACATTCCTCCTCACAGTAACTCAAGACTCGGATATCTTGACATCCACATCTTGCTGAAAGAAGCAACTTGATTAGAAAGTCACTGCTAAATTCCAGTGATGAGTGATTGGACAGTGTTCGTGCATTGCTGCTAATCAAAACCACACTGGGAAGGGGAATGTGTCGTGGAGGTTCATGTTCAGACCTGTGAACAAAAGTAAAAATGTCTTGTATGGTCTAGTTTAAATAACAAAGCCTTTCAGGTGGTGACGAACTGTGGATCATAGAGTCTAATATTTTCAGATCCTGGACTCAAGCAAACACCTCCTCGTCTCAAAACTATAAAACAGACTTTATTTTCTCCAGGACACAAGCCTTTGAAGCCTCATCTTTAAAAGACTCAAGTGCACGTGGGCTATGAAGTCTCAGTAGGCAAATGAGTAACCCACAGGCATGGAAAAGGTCTTCACTGCTGCATTCTGGGAAGTCAAACA
Organism: Knipowitschia caucasica; assembly: GCA_964034765.1. Lineage (NCBI taxonomy): Eukaryota > Metazoa > Chordata > Actinopteri > Gobiiformes > Gobiidae > Knipowitschia > Knipowitschia caucasica. Next base: position 8,831,521 of record OZ035832.1, read on the forward strand.
CAACTGAATCATGTGGGTATTAGAAGTGCTACAGACACTGTTCACTGGTTCCGAGCCCAGACCAGAGCAAGTCTCCGACCAGAGCGAGTCTCCGAACAGATGCTCAGGTTTCGATGGAATCACTCTGGGGCAAGCAAAGGATCATGGGACAGGGTTGGACAAACATCAGACAAGACAGGGGGCTTGTGTGCGAAACCTCCACACCAAAGCAGACTGACACACACACACGACTCATTGGAATCCAAAAAATAAAAATGTTGATGTTGAAACACTATGGTAATACAAAATGACATATTTGTTTTTGCTCTGCTTTTTTTTCCAGATCCAGATTTTAATCCATTGCAGTTTTCATTCATACATGCATTGCCGACAAATTCAAACTCATGTCATTTCTTTGCCATATCTGCTCAATGCAACCCGCTTTATTTATGCTTGACCCAATTTCCAGGTTGGATCCAGGCACTGTGTTCAGGCAGAAGCTGCAGACTGACAGAAAGACTGGCACAACCACTGATCAGGGAGTTGGCATGAGTAATCCCCTGTGTCCATTGAACAATTCTGTTCTTCAACTTCAGCTTCCAGGGCCAAATGCATAACTACACTTTGTGTGCAGCTCAGGCACTAATACACTGTTAATTTGGCAAAGTGAGAGACACATATTCAACAAAATCAAAAATCAGCCCAGAAATCATTTTCATGCCCAATGGAATCCCAAATTGAATCCTGGTTGAGCTGTTTCGCTTCGTGAACAGAGACCCACCCGTCAGGGAGTGAGCTCTGGGTGCTGCAGCTGATGATGACATGCAAGTATCTTACATAACAATGATACATTGTGCAACAGGGCAATGGTGTCTAAATCAGGACAATGGTTTTATAATGCTCTCACATCAAATATGTCTCCCCAAAAGTGATAGACTTTGACCAGGGAGTGAGTTTAGTGCAATGCAAACTCGGCACAGTTAGCATCTTGGTTTTAGCACTCTGTGAATTCCCTCACTCTTTATGTTGCACTCTGGGTCACAGGAGCTTCTGCTGAGTCAACATCACAAGTGGGACAAAACACACACACACACACACACACACACACACACACACACTGCAAGGCTTACTGTAATCCTGTCCATCTCTGTTCTGTATACCGAGGGCAAACATTTACTGATTCCATAGAAATGATAACATTATATCATCATACAAGTATTCTATGTTCTGCCTGGTGTGTGTGGACCTCAACTAACACCAAGAGACACACACAATTTAATATAGACGTAATGAGGGAAGGAAATGGTTATACACTGCTCATTACAATGAAAAGCTATTCTGGGATCTAACCTACGTGAATATATAGATGAAAAGTGTAAATTGGGGGTGCATGCATGGCTTTGCCTGTATCTGATAGTATAAATGTACATGCGGGGCAATGTCTAATAAAGTCTTATCAAGGTGTACAATTCTTGCTGTGTTCTAATGTATTTGTCCCCAGTCAATGATCTTACTAACTTAGAGAAGCTATGATACATTGGTTTGGTGGCTGGTTTCTTTATGTTTTATGTTAACAAGAAGTGGATGTTGATGCCATGCCATTTTAGAATAAGGAGCATGATGGGATGGCCCTTGATATGACGTAAAATTATGCAATTCCCGACATTAAACTGTGACGTTATCAATTGCATCATATCATGTGACCTTTGTAATGAAGAGAAAAGTAAGAGACTTTGATACTTCTGTCGTCCAGAAAATATTTGTGGACTTACCAAAGATTTCCCCATTCTTGGCATATTCTGTCACCAAATAGAGCATATTTTTGGTCTCCATCACCTGTGGGGAAAAAGAGGAAAATAATGGTGTCAGTCAACTGACTTCTTTTGTAAGGGTGTTCTCTGCGGTCGTTCCTGAGCTGAACCAAATGAATGAATGGCTCTAAATCCGGCTGCAAGTGGGAGAATGGAGGTGTTAGAGGGCCCTTGTAGCATTTTTGGACACAGCGTGCTGCTGTGTTAAGTAGGAGGAGGACAAATTTAGAAGCAGGTCCGTTCAAGAGACAAACAAAATAAAATACAGAGGAGAGTGTGAGATGGAGAGCGGAGGATGAATCAGACACAGAGAGCCAGACATTCACACTACCAATCCCACGCTCATTGTTTATGATCAAGTTCCATCTGTTATTTGGACCCATTCACAGACTTAGGAGAGATAAGCCTGTTTGGTTGGTTGGTTCTGGCTGTATTAGGATTCACCACATCATTCACCCTTAGCTTGATCAGTGCTTCTCAATTATTTTCTACCAGGCCCCCCTTACGAAGAAGAACATATGTTGTTCCCCCCGCTTACATCTTTAGACTATTTAGAAAAATCTGCTCTCAGCCTAAAAAGTCAAATAGTGACTCACAATAGAGATTTGCAGTGTGCAAAATGTTTTTTTCATGTAATAAGATGAAGACGGCCTGTTGTGGTCTGATTTGTTCAGATACCCCATCTTTAATTAATTTAGTGGGTTTTAGTTGAGCTTTAGCAGGAGACACAAGGGAAGGCATGGAAACTTCCTGAGGTGTCCATAATCCAGGTTTTTTACTAGAAGAACAGACAAGGATTTTCTTCTTGTTGTCTTTCTCTTTTTGAGCGTTCTGAACTGTATTTTGCCCACTGTGGGACTAGTACAGGCGTTCATTCAACTGACGAGATCCCCCAGTGCAAACTTTCGTAGCCTGTCGCAGTGTCAGAGCTGAGCAGAGCGCACACGGGGGATGTGAACCCTCTGTGCACAGACTGAATGTGGAATCCCGTTCTAGTGCGTACAGTAAAAATAGCATATTTGTTATATTTTAACAAGAACATAAAAATGCAAGAATAGTATAAATGAGTCTTCAGTGAAGGAATGAATTGATGAATGATACCTTTATTACAACAAATACAAATATAATATAGTGGACAAAATAATCTCATAACTCAAAATATGAATATAGAAAAAAAGCACAGATACAAAAGATTTAAAAGATACAAAAAATAACATTGATTTTCATTTTCATGTTTAGCAGCCCCGACAAGAGACAGGATGTACTAGGGCTGCATGATATTGGAATCAAGAGCGATATTTTATATGGGTGTTTAGAATATCTATTACAATATTATAGCGACATTTTTGTCTTTCACTTAAAATGCTATCAGCATTTAACCGCAGGAGAAAAATTATTAAGTACATTCAAATGCAGAATGGCACACTTATTGAGATCAAATCTTACCAAAAGTTGCCAATTCCATACATACAGTGTTAACGGAGAGTGTGCACTTTGCTACATATCGCGTAATGGCTGCAGTAAAAGCTTTGTGTCGCCTCGAAGTTTCTCATAAAGAGCTACAGAAGCAAAACTGTCATTAATGCATGTTTGTGCATTTGCCTTTGGGTTGATGGGAGTAGGCTGTTTTAGATTGTAAATACACAGCATAAAGAACCTTGTGGTTGTGCTGGAGATGGCTTTGTAGATTTGTTGTGCTTCCCTTTGACATAGCAGCTACTTTTGACTTGAAAATAACTTGTTTCTGTTATATCAAAATTATTCTGCATATTTTTGATATGGAAATTGCAGGTATCAATACCACAATGGCAACATTTTTTCAATAAATCGTGCAACCCTAAAAGGTACAAGATTTAATAATAATGTACCCCAAAATAGAAACGATAAGATCAAACTTTATTGATCACACAATAGTGAAATTTACATATAAAAATAGGATCACTCACGATGTGCAAAAAGTTATATTTGTTATATTTGTGGAAAGTGTGTGACATTTGAAGCCAACAAATGTAATAAACTCCACATAAACATTCAATATTATTGTTTTTGTGTGTGATTATGTAATAATGTATGTGCTGGCCAAAGAGAGTGCCTAGAGATATTGCCATGTGTGCTTTTAAATAAATGGCCATAATGACATAGCAGATCAAACATGGATTTGAATATTTAACTATCGAGTTTTCTGGTGGACTGTAGAAACAAAACAAAGGGCAAAATAGTCACATAGAGCCAGAAAAAAATAGAATGGACAAGATAAATGTTAGTCAAGAATTCAAGAAATTATGAACTTTCTCACTAACAGAACCAGAAAGTGCTGACTGCTGTTTGACGTGACAAACTGCAGACAGCTACACAAACTTTAGACCTCACTGATAAGGTGCGCACAGAAACATCTCTGAGGCGAGGAGAGCAGGGAGTAGAGACTTGTAGAGGCTTGTTTGTGAACCTTTGAAACTATGAAGCGTTACTTTATTTATCACAACTAACCATTTATTTAATGCATCTGTGGACATGAACACTAAGAGTGTTTGAGGTCCAATCAGTGCGTGCCTCAGGGGAATGGCCGGTAAATTTAGAGATTATGAAACAGGCTCGAGATAGTCATCTGAACCTAGTTTATGTAATTGTAATTGAGTAATGTAGGACATTTTAACAGGCTGCTAATAATTTGTTATTACTTGCAATTACATATCTTTTTGCAACAGAAACAGAAAATCCACTTACGTTTTCAAAAACTTATTTGGCAAAACACCATTGGTGAGCCCCAGAACAGATTTCTAGATCAACATCAATGATCACCAATAATGTCAAGGATTTATTTTCATGAATATAAGGTTTTTGGCTATAAACTACTATACTGTATACTATACTGTATTCTATTGAATATTCTGTAGAATACAGGTATAGAGTGGAGCAGATGTCAAAGACAAACAGGACATTAAGACTATGGGTAGAGGGGCGAGGCCACAGCAGAGTTCTGCTTCCCCTTTGGGCCATAGGGACAGCTCCAGCTCCTTACTTTCCAGTGAGACTGGAAAGAAAATCACTAATTGAGCTGCATGATTGGATAGACGGCTCATTGGAAATAATGATACAGACTAAAATAACACCCGATGCTGGACTGACGCCACACTGTTGTGTAATGATAATGAACACTCAATTACTTCACAAAAATACACACTTATGTAATGTGCTGTTTGAGAGTCGACATTCACTGGGGCAAAAAAGTATTTAGTCAGCCACCAATTGCGCAAGTCCTCCCACTTAAAAAGGTGAGTGATGCCTGTAATTTTCGTCATAAGTTTACCTCAACTATGAGAGACAAAATGAGAAAAACTATCCGCATAATCACATAATCTTATTTCTAAAGAATTTATTTGCTGATTATGGTGGGAAAAAAAGTATTTATTCACCTTGTAACTTCTTTAGAGGCTTCTCTGTCCTACACCTGTATTAATTGCACTTTTTGAACTTGTCATCTGTACAAAAGACACCTGTCCACAACCTCAAACGATCATACTCCACTAAGGCCAAGTCAAAAGAGCTGTCAAAGGACACCAAAAATGTAGACCTGTACCTGGCTGGGAAGGCTTACCAAATTAAATGCATATTACTAAAGTAAAAAAAGAGACCAGTACATTTAACTGTCGTTTTTGCTCTTGCTGGTGTAAAGGGTTACTAACATCATCTAAACCTGTTTCCCTGCATGTTGAGATCATACATGTATCTGCTCTGGTTAAATATGTGCTGCAGAGGTTGATATTAAGGTTAAGTGATAAAACCAGAACTGGATTTTACCCACAAAGCTGGCAACCCAAATGAGAGACCATAGACTTATTTTAATGCTGTTGTCTATCATATTAAATAATGTGTGTGCAATCTGAGTGCTCTTATTTCCTTCTTTCTCTGCTCTGCTGGGACGAATAAAGGAAGATCTCATCTTATTTTACAGTTTTCTGAAAGGATAATGGTTCATATTGTTAATTGTTATTGTTTGAAAAAGTAATAATAGGTCAGCAAATGTTCTCCAGAAAGTCTGTATATTATGGTTGTAACAAAAAACAAACCTAATATAACTGTTTTATATTGTAGCTTTAAAAGAAATAATTCCTCTTTTGAATTTGCAGAGGTTGAGCAGACATATTGAGAAATATAACATTATGGCCACATATCATATTGCGATTCAAATATATTATATCTTATTATATACACTTTAATTTTGTATAAAAAAAGTAATTGTGTACAATGAACCCAAGACCCAATAGAACAATTTAAATGCATTAAAATAACCCTGAGACCCTGCTTATTTGTATAAAGCACACCAAGCTCCACCCTCTGCTGCAGACAACAGACACATGGTTCATGTATTCTGTGCTGATTGAAGAAGCACTCCGTGTACCACAACTCCGTGTAGTTGTAAGATAAATCTAATCTAACTTGTAAGAGCAGCAGCTCAGTGTCCATGTGTGCATGTGCGTTCACGCAGCTGATAAATATGTGAACACGCCTTTGAATGAGCAGTATGTAGTTTGGTGATGTGTACATCAGGTGACCAAGCAACCGAGCAAGTTATGGAAGGAGTTTTTACTATTTTACTGAATTAATTGCAAAACATTTTCTGATTATTTTGATCTTTTTATTTTATCGATAGAAGCAGCTGTTTGCTAAAGCATTAGAATATGAATGCTCTGCTGAAGGCTGTTAACACCCATGCACCCATGTTACAGCAGGGCTCAGCTAAATCTAGGCCCAACAGGAACCTGACATCCTACGTCATCCACAGCCCACAAAGAAACCCACAAAGGGAACACGAATGCTTACTTGATACAGCTTGATGATGTGTGGATGGTCCAGCATCTTCATAATCTGTACCTCTCTGTAGATTTTCTCCAGGTTCACAGCATCCAACTGGGTCTTGTCAATGATCTTAATGGCGACCTGTGACGGGAGAGCGGCAACAACTGTAATTCATACTAATCTTAAAAACTTCTGGGGACTGACTGACTGGGCCATCACCAAAAATATTCTATTCAAAGTGGGAGCAATGTATAGAAAAAATATAATTTGGGATGTACACAATGTATTGTACACTCAATCTAACCATAATATGCTAAGATAAAAGGTCTTTGCTTGATCTTGAATAAACATACATTTATACATTTTACATTATTATAGTGAGACTCAGTACCACAACATCTTCATCTCATTATTGACCTGTGTTCAAATTCAGCATGGCACACAATATCCTGAAGAAATCTTCAAGAAAATGTTGAGGTAATAGGAGAACATATAAGCTTCTACCCAGTTATACTGAGGCCAGCCTACATTCTCCATAACAAAGCCCAAAGTTTACGCAATCCAAGCAATGACACAGGATAGATATTATGGTAATTGTACTAAACATTCCCTATTCGTATTGAAATATCAAAAGATGAAACTTAGGAATTATTGGAGGTAACCAAAACTAATAAAACCCTACAGTTATTGACAAAAATAACAACATATTAATTTGAACGACCTTGGTAACTATATTCTATTGATCTTTTGTAAAATGATTTGGTTAAGATGACAGTATTGCAAGTGACTAAAACAAACCAATGTTTGTTATATAGCTTATAAATAGGAATATGGAAAGTTAGGGAACTTTAGGCTAAATGTTAAATATAAATAAACAAAAATTGTAACGTTGCATTTATTTGTGTATATTACCTACCTCTAATAGCAAATGCACTGGATGAATTGCTTTGACTCAAGCAACTCGGTTATTACTTATACCTAGTCTGGTTTGCCATTTTAGTCTCATCATAATCACTTAAGAATGAGACCATGTGAACTATATAATAAATTGGCATGATCCAAAATATCACAAAAAACAAGCAATAAATACGTTTTTATATTAAAATGTATGCCATATTCAGGATTTGAGAAGTCCAATAAGCAGATATTTGAATAAACATGGATAAAAAATTATCACAGTAACAACATTAGTCTATTCTAGGCTAGAATTGGAAAACAATGAGTTAAATAGACTTAGACTAGTTTATTTGTTGTATATATTAAATACATATAATTAGTCTACAGCAGGATTTCTGACATGAGTTCAACTGACTGAATACAAGTTAAAGCAATGATAAGTTCAAACATCACAACTCATAAAACTATTATCTTTAAATCTGGGCTCTAATAGATAAAGTAGAGGTTGATTTATGGAAAAACTTGAAATTAAATTGCTGGTATTGTTTACTGAATGTGGTCCAAAACTTCAATGATAAAAAGAAAAGGGCATTGAAAATTGCACTAAAAAGCAAAGACCAACTTGTGGGTAATGAATGAACAGATAAAAAGGGTGTGGTCACAATGGATGGAATGCCTAGTACCCAGATTCACTGCATAATCCATTCACTACTCAGTTTGCATGTTACTCCTCATCTCTGGGTGGGTTCCAGATAAAAAAAATAGCAAATAATTATTACATTCTAATTTATTCCATTTGAAGAATGGGTCAAATGCAGATTCAGAAAATAGAGAGATGACAAAGTGCAGCTTGCCATAACTGGCAGTGTGATGTGCATGCACCGGAAGAATGATAGAAAATACTCCATTGCTTCTCTCATTATTAAACAGCTGCCTGGGCAGGTGCAACATACTACGAAATCTGAAATCTGAGGAGAATTACCAAAAATGTAATGTAGACATTGTAGGAAGCATAACGTGTATAGACAGTAACCTCTGGGACACGACTGTCCTCAATTCAGCAGCACACCTTCACTCTATTAAATCATGCTATAGATACATACTATAATGTTGTTATTAAGTTGTGGAGTACCCGGGGAGGCAAGCTTTGCTGACCAAATAAAATAAATCAAGATTCTTGTGCCAATGAGTCCTTATGTATTTATTAAACATAAAGCTACAAACAGCCCATGCGAATCATTTTCGCCCCAGACCGGCATCAGGAGTGCTCAGGTTCAACACAAAGCCTTTTTTGGAAATCAAACAAGCTGTGGCAGTATGCATTACCATTAATACTTGAGCCCCACACAATAGAGCTCAATAGTAGACAGACACACCGCAGCTTGGTGTCACTACTAAAACAGCGCTTAACGTGTGCTGCTTTTACAAGGAGAACCCCTAACAATAGGAGTGAGGATTTATCCTTCGAACGAGACAATTGGCAGAGAGGAGAAAAATGTATTCACTTTAGTAATCACACAAAGGTACCAACGATCTCTATGGCTTGATCCAGACAGTGTCTGCAGTAGGGGCGTTTTGTGCAGTAGAGAAGTGCACATGTGTAGACTGCATGCACCTAGCAGTTCCCAGCAGCCAGCTGACCAGAGCAGTCCTTCCTTCCTGGCAGTGCAATGCAATGTTGACTCGGAGAAACGTGTACTATCCACTGTGCCAGTCTCTGTCTTCGACTTGCTGGATTTACGCAGTTTCTTGCACACAAGTTAACAGTATTTATCATACTGTGACAAATGCAGCGCCGATGCAAGACAGTCTGTGTATAAAAGTTATATAACTGTATGGAGAGTAGCATATGTTAGCTTCCAGGCTAACGAGTTGACAGACAGCCCAAATTTGTCACTCACCTCTGTCTTGGTAATGCGGTGTCTGGCCAGCTTGACCACAGCGAAATTCCCCTTTCCTAAAGTGCGCTCAATGTCATAGAAGCCCACTCGGACCGGACCCCGAATCTGCGGCTTTGGACCACTGTCAGCCATGACCATGCTGTTCTTAGTGGAGCAGCAAGTGAAAGAGTGAGGTAGCCAGGCGCAAAGGGACACACACGAGAGGCTGCGAGGAGCTACTCTTCCAGACCAAATAAAAACAAAGCGGCCACTGCCGCCGCCGCCACTGCTGCAGTTCTGTGCGTGTCCATTAAAAAAGTTGATTCCTGTCGCCCTGCCAGCTTAATGCCAATGTGGCCACTCTTTCCGTCAGTCCGGAGAGACAGAGCAGGCCATTTGCTGAACTTGTGTCTGTCACAATCTGTTGTAGTCACACAACACAATAAAGAGATTTGATATTTCAAGTTGAGCTGCCTCTATCAGCTCCAGAGCACACGAGTTCACTTGCAAAGAGGCATCATGTTCTCGTGTTGACGTGCATTGACGTCAAAGCCATAGGGGTATTTGTACAGGGGGCGGGGCCGCAGGCCGCTCCACACTTCACTGCCAATTGGTTACCCAGACAACCAGACCCACCTCTTACGTCAACCGGTAAAATTGCTATTCTGAAAACTGTTTGTTTGCCGTCTTGATTGCATGCATAACTTGTGCATGGGTAACTCCATGGGCTAGCAAGATAGGCGGTCAGTGTACGGAAAACGCGTTTACATTATTGGATATCCTAGTACTATGCTAATCAACCCACGTTGCACGAATAACGTGTTTTCCGTAAACTGCACAAGTTATTCATGCAATCAAGGCGGCAAACAAGCATATAATACAATATACTTTATTATAACCGGTTGCAGATGTGATGAATCAGGTGCCAGCTTAATGCCACCTGAAAACTTCACAAATTATCATTTTACGGCTAGACCACTATGAGTAACAATACAGCAGCGCCATCTGTTGGTAAAAGTATCGAATTGATAAGCTTCTACTCTTTCACCTCTCCAGGATGGTGTAGTATTCGCTATTGGCCAACTGTCTATTACCTCTATGCTGCTAATACAAACACAGTCGTATAATAATAAAATGCTGTAATAGTCGGTTTTATTTTCTTGATTTCTGTGGGACAAAATGCTTTCTCTCGTCTTTCTACCGTTTAAAACTGAATAAGACCAACCATATGGCCCTTTTTGCAATATAGTATTATAAGGACCGGGCATGATAGAACTATAAGCTGCATGAAGTAGCCCTGCATACCAAATGACTTGCCTGTCATGCAAAGACTTCCTGAATGTAAGAGTTCCAGATGTGCTTTAGGCATTTCCTGTTCTTCTACAAGACAACCCTCTGTTTTCCTTATTCTATCCCCAGTTTCATTACATTATGTCCACTATGGACTGTTTCAAGCGACGAACATTGTGTAAAAACCTCTTTGGAAATTGCATTGTCAAACAACTTTTGTTTCACAAGCATGCTCTGTCATAACCAGAAAAGCTGTTCCCTGAATCCCAACTGGAAGTTGTCAAAACAAAGCCACACATTGTTGGATGCATTAATGAACTGTAGATCAGCGTTACCAAGTTCACTGTAAAAACGACAACTCCAAATTTTTCATTTTTGCATTCACTGACAATGCAATTTCAAGTTGGAATTTGAACTGTCTGTTGTGAGCCACTTGAACTCACTTTCAGAAGTTTCTGATGAAAAGTTCACCTTATTTGATCAATTAAGTTTTACTTTAAGTTGTAGTTAAAGTAAAATCAACTTAATCAACTTCTGAAAGTGAGTTCAAGTGGCTCACAACAGACAGTTCAAGTTCCAACTTGAAATGTTATTGTCAGTGAATGCAAACATCTTAGTAAGGTGAACAATTTTGAGTTGTCGTTTTTACAGTGCACCTATGGCCCAGTCCCAATACCCACACTGCACCAAATAGATCCATGACTGCACCCTACACACCTCTACAAAGTGTGCATTTGTTCGAAGTGCACACCAGGGTTGGAGTGCGCAGGTTACAAGCGTGCAAAAAAGGCGGAATGGGGACAGTGCACACTGAGAGCAGGATACGTCATCGACTCGTCAAGAGATGGTCATTTTCAGACCTAAACTTTATAAAAATTAAAGGTAATTTTGTCTGACCCTTTGGGAAACAAAATGAATTGCTTCACACACGTTAAAATACATGTATATTAGTTGTTTTTAATTAGAGATAGCTGTGTTATTTTAAGTTAAATGTGGGTAACTAACTATCTGGTCAGTTTTTATACATTCTAGACTCTACAAGATTATTGTACTAAGTGTAAAGTTTAAATTGAATGTTATATAAACGCTTGCTTTAAAAAGTTATTAAATTGTTAAAACACAATGTCCGTAATTCTTCATCAGACGTTTATGCTTCTTTCCAAGTAACAGCAAAACTTATTTACACACATACTGCATATATATTTCAAAATGTATATTTAAATGCATTTTCCCGACGTTTTGGTGTGTACCGCAAAGAATTATGGGCAATATCCTTCGCCAGAGTGCGCCATGGATCTATTATGGAGTGCGCATAGATGCAGGCTACGGCGAAGTGTGGATCAGGGGCGCAAAGGGGGCGGGGTCAAAGACCTCCCTGGAGAATTGGGACACCCTACCATGGATGTATTATAATAACTGGATAGGGTATTGCTAGCTTGTAGCTGAATAACTCATGTGCTCGGGGGATTCTCGCGGTACTGCAGACTGAACCAGACTAAATTCACGTGGGCTACCCAGAAATTTTCCCCATAGAACTCAATGCATATTAAAACAGCTCAACCTCAGCTGACAGAGAACCTACAGCTTTAATAAAGATCAGATTTTGTGGGGATTTTAGTGTCCCTTGTCATCCTGAACTTTTTTTCTTCTTAAATCCTTCGGTTTTGTTTAAATCCACACTTTAGTGCCACAAACTCTGCTCGTCTGGCTCTCGCTCTAACTCCCGCTCTGATGAACTGCTCTGATTGGTCAGAGCGCGGCCGAGCCCCTCTGTGCACGTGCGTGAGACCCGGTGTAAGACCCACACACGCGTGTTTGGCGCAACGCATTATGGGAGATCATCCACTGCGCAGAACCGGGAGGACCAGACGATGCCCAAATACAGGCGAGTTTCCCATAGATCTTTGCGAGTTTCAGGCGACTTCCGCTAATCTTTCAGCCCCCATGCTGTCACAAAGCGCCACTGAGCACAACCATTCATTTGAATGGGGGCGCCATCTTGGATCGCCGGGGCTTGCACCCTACGCACTCGGGAACGCGCAAATGAGGGGCGCGAGGGTGGAAGTGCGAGTATTGGGACGGGGCCAAGGGCTCGACACACGGGAGGCGACAAATGAGAGCGATCAGCAAAACTCAACGCTGTCGCTCAGATAACATGACAGACGGGGCGCGATGCGGCTTGACGACAGCGTCGAAAAGTTGAGCCGATTTCAACTTTCTGGGATCGCGTCGCTGACCTGCGCGTGCACGATACATGCACGAGCGGGAGGATTTCACACGCACGTTTTTCGCCCGTCGCTGAGCAGGAGGCTCGCTAGCGATTGACGCTATGTCGCGCACGTCCCATTGAAAATGAATGGAGGCGATGCGATGTCGAGCCCATGGTCGAGCCCTTTAGTGAGGTCGACTTATCTGCGCATGCTCATTTCAAATTTGTCATGGCAACCGGCTGCATTCAACATTTTGAATAAACTAATTTGACCAAATAAATCATTGTGTTTATTTTTACCAACCGTAATGGACAGGGCCATACGGAGCCCTGCAAGGGCCAGGGGTAAAAAAATAAATAAACTGTGCGCACAGATTGTTAAACTGTGCGCACAGATTGTTGAACCGTGCCCACAAATGCGTCAGATGAGATGTCACTTCCGGCGCCGCGTCATACCCGGTCTACTACTACCGTTAATATAATAGATCCATGACTACTACTGATTACAGAGACTATTTTTGTTGTATCGTGTTTTTAGTGTGAGATGACGTCGAAAGTTTCAACGTTTACTTTTCAACGGAGACAGGACAGTACGTCTGGTTATCACTGCTGTGTTCCACGATGCTCAAATTCGGCCAGATTTAACTCTGCTTTAAGTTTTTTCACATTCCCTGGAGATTCTTTACTGCGAAAAAAGTGGATCGTGAAAATAAGAAGCGACCAGTTTAAGGTTACGTCAAACACACGGGTCTGTTCTCGCCACTTTGAGGCTGAAGATATGATCCAGCCCACCACCCCACAAGACCGCGGTAAAGTGGCCCGCATCTTTCAGCTCTATGAACAAGCGGCCCGCATCCAAGTGTATCTGTCTGCGGCCTGCAGTAAGGAGGCGTGTCGGGTAGTAGGCGTGTCGGGTAGTGACGTCACTACCCGACACGCCTACTCCACGTTCTACCCGACACGCCCACTCCACGTTTCTTAAAGGGGTATGAGCACGGATCTATTATAATACGGGTAGAGTACTATTTATGCCCAATAATGAATTTATGCGCCACAATTAATGTTATGGTGCATGTCATTGTCATCATTATTTATTGGGGGAAAATGGACGAATTTTGTAAATATCAAAGTAGTACTTCAGACTACTTCAGACAATCAATAGGGATTTGAAGCGGCTCAGGACAAAAGTTAATGAGTCAAATAATGCCAGTGCTTATGTCTAATGTGTAGCTTCATTTATAAAAGGGGCCTATGGTTGGTGGCTCAAATCCTGGCTGCCCCAAGTGCAGTCTGGTATGTTCTTGAGCAATGCACTTCACCCACATGTGTGGACATAGTGAGAGACTGCTTGCACAGATTAGCTGCCTGGCATCCATTACTGCAACCCAGCTGTGGCACACTGTGTGGACTAAATGAATAAAGACCACAGTGTGGCGTTTTGAGAAACTTGTCAACACAGGATTGAAAAGCACATTAAGCAGACATTCATTATTATTGTGTTTCGTCAAATATGTATGTGGGAGAGGGAGATTAAACAAAAAGAACAAATTGTTATCTGGCATTTTATATACATGCTTTTTCATGAATTTGTGTTCTGTGAATGGCTCTGAAATGTAGAAACTGAAAAAGTTCAACACAAAACAAATATTGCAACACATTCTTTTATTAAAACTGTGAGAGAAAGGCTTCAGAGGAGGCATTCGTGATTCTATAACATCATCAATAACATTAAAATCATTACATGTGCACTTTATGTAATGTCTTATAATGGTAGTCACTTACCAACTGCGTTAGCTGGACAATTTCAGTTGTTTTTGCCTGGTTAGTCATTGTCCAAGGGCGCTGCTGAAAAAGGATGCAAGTTGCTAATGTGTTAGTTCAAGGCCACTATGAATATCACTCAGTAATGATTGTGATGTCACATTTTTTTTACATTTGTCACTTCAGTACACGGTCTCTTCCTCTTCAGTCTGAAGATGGGTGAAAGGCACCCATTGACCATTTGCTTGCCCTCTTTAGTGAAATGAGCAAATCGTCTTCCATGCCTGAAGAAACAAATTATATACTCCAGAAAAGCTGTAAAACTGAAACAACTATATTTTGTCAAACTATTTCACAGGCTTTGGAATAAGCAACAAAAACCATGTAATTGTCTGGTAGCAGTGTTGTTAAGATATATTTCCACAATAAATCAAATCAACAAACCAAACAAAGGGTAAATCAATCATACCCTTCCAGGTGTAGGTTTTCCACTAGCACTACACACCACCATCTTCGCAGTACTGGCATATCGTCCTTAAAAATGAAGAGCACATCCACACAACCCACAATGATTAACTTGACATAATTTTTTTTTCAATGTTGCAACATGCCCTTCTCAATCCAAAATGAATGTTAAACAGGAATTAAATGGCCCTAAATGGAAAATGGTCACATTTACATAGTGCCTTTCTACCTGCTTTAGGCACTCAAAGCGCTTTACATCAAGGAACCACTCACCCATTTACACTCTTATTTATACAGTTTATGCAGACGCAGGAATTGACCATTTTACATATGTATTTGTAATTCAATGAAGAAATTATTTGATGAACTTACGACAGTGAAGTCAAATGGTGCACCAAGGATTAGGTACCAAGTATACTGAAACAAAAAACATTACTGTGCCGATAATATGTTCAACCAATTGTAAGCGTATGTAATTCTAATCTTACCATTATCATAAAAATGCCACAGTCATTGGCATGTGTCTGTTGGGGAAGTCCCTAAACATGAGTAACACAAATGTTAAATTATATAAAATACAATGTATTATTGAAACAGATTCTAATGCTTTGAACAGATTGTGTGTACTAATAAAAAAAACAAGTTTGTTACTGTAGTAGCAAAAATCTTCTGCATTGAAGCACATCATAATCACCCAGCAAGTACATTTACTGTAGCCATGCAGGCAACCTGCTTACTGGTGCCACATAAATACAGTGACCCCAGTGGACTGCCTTGAAAGCAGTAATTTGTCCATATTGCAATCTTAGATCCAGTTACCTCTATGTCTTTCCCTGTTTTTTCAATCCAGGGACCTGGAGCCAGTTTCTGCGCAAGAGCACTGTTGAAAAAAAATAACAGTAAGACACTGATAGTGTGAGCCTTCTCAGTAGTGGAGCATGGAGGGTATTTTGGGCAGGCCCGTCCCAAGGGGGGGTGCGAGGCCCTGTGCGAATCGAAACGCGAGGCCCTGCCTGTCACTTTTTTCCACAGATCTGAGAAAAGTTGGTCCTGTTATAATCTTTGACATGAATCAGCACACCTCGCGCGGTGCTTGACGAGAATCAGCACGCGCGTAACCGAGTGTCTCTCGTCCTATGCAGCGTTTTGGCGCGCG
Organism: Knipowitschia caucasica; assembly: GCA_964034765.1. NCBI lineage: Eukaryota > Metazoa > Chordata > Actinopteri > Gobiiformes > Gobiidae > Knipowitschia > Knipowitschia caucasica. The sequence goes on from OZ035832.1 coordinate 8,847,766, forward strand.
CAAGTACACACGCACACACACTCTACGTGGCAAATATTGGTCGCCGGTCTTATTAGTCTGACACTGTCTCTTTCGTCCTGTGGCGAAAATGGTAGAGTATACTAAAAAGATTGAAACCAAAAGTAGTCTTTTTTTTCTAATAGTTCGATTTGGGCACAATGCGCCAAATGGCTATGAGCGGAGTCAATAATATTATTTTCTCATCAAATAACGTTTTTGCCATGCCTACACACACTCTGACAACATACAACTCTCCTCCTCCCACACTGACAACAACAAAATACTCTTCACCTTCCTCATCACACACTCTGACACAACAAATACACTCCAACTAGCTATAAGCGAGACATACAGTGTGTTTGCTAATGCTTTTAAAAATATGTTTTGATGTGGATATTCGGACTAAAAACATTGCAATAGCAGCGCTCACACACCTGTCACACCGATGATCCTCCTCTCCTCCTCTGTCACACAAAGGGGTCTGCTCTTGCTCACACCAGTATCACTGCTCTCCTCCTCCTCCTCCATCTCCTCCTCTGCTCACACAAGGGGTTGCTCCTCTGCTCACACACCTGATATCACTGCTCCTCCTTCCTCCTCCTCCTCCCTCCTCCTCTGCTCACACAAAGGGGTCTGCTCCTCTGCTCACACCTGTCTCAAACTGCTCCTCCTCCAGAGTATCCCATATTCCTACACTGCGATCCTTCCCGTGACTTTCTTTGTATCTCACTCAGACATGCTAAAGTTATCTAGACATGTTTTTTCGGAGGACCGTTGCATACATAGCTGCCCGCGCGCCTGCCTGTTTACAAATCGCTTTTGGTGAAAATTGACATTACTTGTAAAAATGTTCTTTTGATCAACCGAATCAAAGAGGTCCAGAGAAAGGTTTGGGTTTCCAAATTTTGGAGTGCAGTCTGCCCTTTGGGACCACTTGAACTAGGTGTATTTATAAATAAAATAAAAGGAATGGAAGATTGCGAGGCCCTGAGTGGTGGCGAGGCCCTGGTGCGACGGCACAGGTCGCACAGCCCTTAGGACGGCCTGATTTTGGGGAGGGGATAATCAAGAGAGGGCATTATTTTATTTTAAACTTAACAAAATGATAAATAGACTGTAAACATTGGTCCCAAAGGCATGGAGTATACCACTCCGATTCAGTAGGTGGCAGTATACGCAATATTCCATTCTTAGCCCGCCATTAAAGCAAACAGAAGCAGCCTTCCATCAGTCTGCGCCATGCGCCTCGCTCAGTCTTTGTCTAGCGTCTGAGGAGGTGGGTCACGTTTTTACCCTATTACATGATTTCGGTTTAATATTAGAAAAATTTGAATATCAAATTAAAATGTTTTTTAATGTTGTTAAAATGCCAAATGTCAAGTCAGAGCCTTTTGAATCCATGTTTTAAGTCTGTAGTTTACAGTGATGGAAGACGGAATGTTTTATGTGTGCAGGCCTTTAAGCCTAGTGTTTCTACTGTAGGTTTTATGTGTTAGTGTTAGTATTACTCTGTATGCATAAATCCTGACAATGTTTTATGGATTCATGATTTTATAAAGTCATTTCAACTGTGATGTGTGAATAAACGCACAGTTCTTGGTTGGAAACATAGTTATTATTAAACAGTTATCTAGCACAAACCGCAAACCAATAATTAGTGGGTAATACAATACGAGTGTATATATGTTAGATATAAAGTTTTATCTATGTTAGATTAAGTTATATCTATGTTAGATAGTCCACAGTCTCCAGTATATCTAGGCTCTGAGCCAAATGCTTTTCCTTCGAGCACAAAGCTCTCTGCTCCATAGTGCCTCGTCCATGCACCTGCTGCAGGCCGCTCCGTGTTCCTTCAATACCACACACACGGGACATCACAGCGGAGCTGACTTGCGGCGACCCTTAAAGGAGCAATATTTAAAAATCTGGCCAAAAGGCTGGTACTGCAGTCACAGTCAATATTTTGTAAGTCCTCTCTCATCTCCTGACTCAGGTTGCCAGATTCACCACCAATCCAGCAGCAAACACAGGGAATTATTTTCCAGGTTGTTTGTCCGTCTCTTCACATTGCAATGACAGCCGTGTAAGGTGACTGAATGTTTTGTTAATGTTTTTTTATATTATTCTTGGAACATTTTGATATAAAAAACCAAAAACAAATAAAAGCAATGTAATTATACATAGTTTATGCATAAGTTAAATAAGCAATTGATTGTTCAAAATTAGGTGTGGGTAGAATGGATGTTGGAACGTATTTCTCAGCGTTATCAACATCAGGGTTGGCTCAAGGGATATCACCTTTACTTTTATTTATTCCTCTAACATGTTAAAAGTCCCCCACATCAAAAGAGCTAACATTATTTTAATGGGGTACGTGTTGGTCTTAAATGATTCATTTTTACACATTAAGCTAAAATCTGCAAAAAAACGTCTGACCTTTCATCTTTTACCGTTTTTTCTTGGAGCAATCTGTCATAGAATGTGATAACATGCAATAAATACAAAAGACATAGCCCGGGGATCGAACCCGGGGTTCCTGCATCGTAAGCGCACAGTTTTAGACACCTAGAGTATAGTGGTTACCCAAAGTTGGGGGGGTCCTGGACCCCCGGGGGGTCGGCCGGGAACCCCTGGGGGGGTCGCCAAGATGATTTACCACACAAAAAGATATAATATATTTTAATATCGTTAGTAATTTTGCCCCAGTCATTGCAGCGTTCAATCAAAAATTCATCACGTAACACGAGCTCACTTGCGCAGCGACAAAGCGTTTCGTCCTGCTGTTGTTTGCTAAAACTAAAGGTGTTTGGAGGCCTTACAATATAAAAAAATACCTGCTTTAAATGAAACGCTGGTTAATATCTACAAAACAGAAAACCCGGAGGGGGAGAAAAAGTCACTTGTATCAGGGGCTGATGGTGCGAATGAGAGGGAGACGAGGGCAGTGGAGGGAGAGGAGGGCACAGGAGGGAGAGAGGGCAGAGGAGGGAGGGCAGAGGAGGAGAGAGGGCCCGAGGAGGGGGGTGAGGGAGGGAGGGCAGAGAGGAGGGAGAGAGGCAGAGGAGGGAGGGAGGACAGAGGAAGGAGGGGAGGGAGAGAGGGAGCCAGCGGGAGGGGGGCAGCGGAGGGAGGGAGGGCAGAGGAGGGGACAAAGGAGATGAGGGCAGCGGAGGGGAGAGAGGGCAGCGGAGGGAGATGAGGGCAGAGGAGGGAGAGGGAGGACAGAGGAGGGAGATGAGGCAGAGGAGGGAGATGAGGGCAGCGGGTGTAGACGTTCCCTAGGAACAGCGCGTTAAAGAGGCCCGGGCTTTTCGGAGTCAAAGTAAAGAGGTCGCACAATTAAAAGGGGTGGGCGGTTTATGCCTTTACTGACAGTAACTTTGGAAAGAGAAGGCCGCGGGGGATGAACCGCATAAAGTAACAGCAGAAAGCGGCCACCCGCTTTTAATGTGGGACCTCGCTTTACCGCTGAGCTCCGGGAAAGCAGCGGCCTCTTAACGCGCGCTGTATTACCGCTGCCCTCTCTCCCTCCTCTGCCTCCTCTCTCCCTCCTCGGTCCTCCCTCTCCCTCCTCTGCCCTCTCTCCTCGCTGCCCTCTCTCCCTACGCTTCGCCCCTCTCTCCCTCCTTGCCCTCCCTCCCTTCCGCTGCCCTCCCTCCGCTGCCCTCTTCCCTACTCTTCTCTCTGTCCTTCCTCCCTCCTATTCTGCCCTCGCTCCCTCCTCTGCCCCTCCCTCCCTCCTCCTCCCTCCTTCTGCCCCCTCTCTGCCCTCTCCTGCCTCCCTCCTCCTGCCTCTCTCCCTCCTCTGCCCTTCCTCTCCCTCCTCTGCCCTCTTCCCTCTCTTCGCACCATCAGCCACTGATACAGTGACTTTTCTCCCCCTCCGGGCGGTTTTTCTGTTGTTAGATATTAACACGTTTCAGTTTAAAGCAGGTCATTATTTATTTGTAGCCTCCAAACACTTTAGTTGTTAGCAAACAACAGCAGGACACGCTTTGTCGCTGGCATTGAGCTGTGTTCGTGATGATTTGATGACGCTGCAATGGATGGGACAAAATACTAACGTTATTAAAACATAATTTTATAGTCTTTTTTTGTGTGGAATTCATCTTGCGACCCCCCCAGGGTTCCGCGACCCACGGGGGGTCAGGACCCCCACTTTGGGAACCACAAGACTCTAGTGCGTCTAAAACTGTGCGCGCTTACGATGCCAGGAACCCTGGGTGCGATCCCGGGCTATGTCATTTTGTTATTTATCTGCATGTTATCACATTCTATGACAGATTGCTCTAAAAACGGTAAAAGATGATGGTCAGAGTCGTTTTTTTTTTGCAGATTATAGCTTAATTGTAAAACTAATCATTTAAGACCACATGTACCCCAATTAATATAATGTTAGTCTCTTTTTGATGTCGGGGACTTTTACGAATGTTAGGAATAAATAAAATGTAAGTTGATATTCCTCTTGAGCAAACCCTCGATCGTTGATACGCTGAAGAAATACGTTCCAACATCCATTCTTCCCACTCCTATTTTTGAACATCAATTGCTTATTTATTTTGCCATAAACTATGTATAATTACATTGCGTTTATTTTGTTTTTGGTTTTTTACTCTCAAATGTCAATAATAATATAAAAAAACATTAATCAAAACATTCATTAAGGCAATTAGCACGGCTGTCATGGCCATGTGAATGGAGCGGACAAACAACTGATAAAAATAAATTCCCTGTTGTTTGCTGCTGGTATTTGTTGTGAATCTGGCATCCTGAGTCAGGGAGAGTGGAGGAGCTAAAATTATGACTGGTGCGACGTGCAGTTCCACCTTTGCCCCTGATTTTTACATATTGCTCTTTTAAGGTTTCGCAGCAAGGAGCTCGCTGTGATTGGTCCGTGGTTTGTGTGTATTGGAGGAGAGCACGGAGCGGCCTGCAGACAGGAGCATGGACGAGGCATATGGAGCAGAGGGCTTTGTGCTTCGAAGGAAAAGCTAGTTTGGGCTCGAGCCTGAATATACAGGAGACTGTGGTCTATCTAAATATAGTAGAACTTTTATATAAACATATATATAACTTATATCTAAATATATACATCGTATTGTATTCCCACTATTATTGTTTGTCTTTTGTGCTGAAAACTGTTTAATATATAACTATGTTTTCAACAAGAACTGTGTCTTTATTCACGATCACTGTTGAATGACTTATAGAAAAATAATGAATCATAAAAAACTAATTGTCAGGATTTATAGCAGACAGAGTTAATACTATCACTCATCACATAAACCTACAGTAGAAAACTCAGGGTTAAGGCCTGCACACTTAAACATTCCGTTTTCCCATCATGTAAATACAGACTTTATAAACATGATTCAAAGCTTCTGGACTTGTACATTTGCCATTTGTAACAACATAAAATACATTTTATTTTGGATCATTCAATGTTTTCTAATTATTAAAACCGAAAATCATTGTAGAGTGTAAAAACGTGACCCCCTCCTCAGACGCTAGGACCCAAAAGATGAGCGAGCGCATGCGCAGGACTGATGGGGCTGCTTCTGTTTCTTTAAAGGCGGGCTAAAGAATCAATATTTGCGCCGATATCTGCCCTACTGAATCGGAGAGTTTAACTCCAGCCTTTGGACCCAATGTTACCAGTCTATATCTCTTTTTGTTGAATTTAGAAAATAAAATAATGCCCTCTCTGATTACAAAACCCCTCTCCCAAAATCAGGCCCGTCCTAAGGGCTGTGCGACCTGTGCCCGTCGCACAGGGCCTCGCCACCACACAGTCGGGGCCTCGCAATCTTCCTTCCTTTATTTTATTTTATAAATACACTGTTCAAGGGTCCCAAAGGCAGGACGCACTCCAAATTGGACCCTAACCCCTTTCTTGGACCTCTTTGATTTCGTTTGATCAAAAGACATTTTACAAGTAAAGTCAAATTTTCACCAAAAGGATTGTAAACAGCAGGGCGCTAGCTGGGCAGTATGGTGTATGCAACGGGTCTCCGAATAAATCTGTCAGATAACTTTAGCAGTGTTCTGGTGGATACAAAGAAAGTAAACGGGAATGATCGCTGTGTAGGAGAGATGGGATACTCGCGGCCAGGAGGAGGCAGTGAGACAGGAGTGAGCAGAGGAGCGACCCCTTTGTGGTGTGAGAGGAGGAGGAGGAGGAGGAGGAGGAGGAGCAGTGATACAGGTTTGTGTGCAGAGGAGCAGACCCTTTGTGTGAGCAGAGCGAGGACGGAGGAGGAGAGGAGGACGGAGCAGTGATACTAGGTGTGAGCAGAGGAGCAAGACCCCTTTGTGTGGAGCAGAGGAGGAGGAGGGAGGATAGCGGTGTGACAGGTGTGGTGGCGCTGCTATTGCCATGTTTAGTCGAATATCCACATCAAAACATATTTTTAAAAGCATTAGGCAAACAACTGTATGTCTAGCTTTTGCTCTAGCTGGAGAGTTTTTGTTGTGGTCAGAGTTCTGTCGTGGAGGAGGAGGTGAAGAGTTTTTTGTGTTGTCAGGTGGAGGAGGAGGAGTGTATGTTGTCAGAGTGTCGTGGAGGCATGGCAAAAATCGTTATTGATAGGAAATAATAATATTGACTCGCCTCATAGCCCATGTTGGCGCATTTTGCCCCATATCTAAACTATTAGAAGAAAAGACTCTTTTGGTTCCAATCTTTTGAGTTGCTCTACCATTTTGCCACAGGACGGAAAGCGACATGTCAGCTAAAAAGACCGCGGCCCAATATTGCACGTAGGTTAGAGTGTGTGTGGCGTGGTGGAGTGCGCGCGCCCAACCCGCTGGCATAGGAGCGACGACACGCGGTTACGCGCGTGTGATCTCTTCATAGCACCGCGCGAGGTGGTGCTGGAATTATGTCAAAGATTGATAACAGGAAAAAACTTTCCTCTAGAATCTGGGGAAAAAAGTGTCAGGCAGGGCCCTCGCGTTTCGAGTTTCGCACAGGGGCCTCGCACCACCCCTTGGGACGGCCTGCCCAAAAAATACCCTCTCATGGCTCCACTACTGAGGAAGGCTCTGGGGCGCTGCGAAAAGGAAACGAGATGGGTCTGTCTGAGGCTTGCAGTACGGAGGCGCGTGTCGATTAGTAGGCGTGTTCGGGTACGTGACGTCACTACCCGACACGCTACACATGAATTTTGAATCCACTTGAGCTTCTGCAAGTATATCCGTTGAGGAAAGGACATGGCAGGACCGTACGCAAACCAGTAAGTGTCAACCAAACAAACGTGTTTTATGTATTTTTTAGGCCGTCCCTCCAGTTACAGTGTATTATGAATAAATGCACTATCACCCTGACTAGAAATGTTTTTTAAGAAGTGAACTAATACATTGGCAGAGAAAGCAATTGTATGGGTTTCTCTAAGAGTCCATGTGCCATCGACATGTCAGGTACATAGTATAATAGGTAATAGTATAATATATACAAATATAATATTGCCCAAGTCATTTTTGCATCGTTAAAAAGTGGTAATAAGGAGAAAAACATAACTCTTTACTGTTTTCCAAGAACAGTGGAGAATTTAGTTAGGCAATTATGTGATGTAGCTCACGATGTTTCCTATCACAGTTACATGAAGTCACTGCCTTAGTTATTGGGATTGTGTTCCAAGATATTTGTGTTTCTGAGTGTGCACAAATGGCTGCTTTTATGTCTGCTTTCGTTGCATCGCTATTTGTCTGTGATGGGAATTCAGGATCCAGTGCTGAAGCCGGGGAGGAAACACGCTCCGTCGTGGAACTGTTTTAAACATGGCGGAGAAGCACAAATGTCACACAAGTGCAAACCATGAGAGGGCATCTGGTTGTCATGGAGCTATGTTTTACTTCGATCCAGGTGTTGTGCAATATTGTACACTTTGTTCTTTAAAAGTGATTGTCTAGTGTTTGTCAGAAAGAGAGGACAGAGAGGTACTTGATTTGAAAAAAAAAACAACCCTAAGCTCCCTCCCCCTTCCTTTCTGATTGGTCTCACGCTCTTACGGGAAGTATAGCATGATTTATATAATGTTTGTTTTTACTTTAGTAGGCCGAGCGCACCAGGCTGGCACAGGGACTTTTGTAATGAAAGTGTGCTAAAACACTGAACCCCCCTCAAACATAACCATGTCATGGTACTTGTTTCATGGGGGGGGGAACGTTACTGTACTAAAACTCTGCATTGCAACATGGTTGACTGTACAGAGACCATAAAGTTCATTAAGTGGCAAGTCCACTGCATATATTAAACCAGGACACAACACCTGTTAGGGCTTGCATGTGGTTTTGTGAACTGTTGTTGTTGAATGTAACACATTTTTCTCGTATCTTTGGTGACAGTTCCACACTATGGCCCGGGCATTCACCGCCTCAGCAAGAGGCAATTGAAACATTCATTAAAGGGGCCACAAGTTATGAACCATGGTAAGATGCTTAAATATTGAATGGACATATTTCACTGTGCACTGCACAATTAATCTGTGATTGTTGCTTTATGGACAGTGAGTTTAAAATGATTGCAAATGATCTGGTGAGGCATTTACAGAGGAGGCAGCTAGGGAGGCTGAAAGCTTTCCAAGAGAGATGGAGATTGGCGCTCTCCTCCTGGACTGCCTTCTCTCATGATTAAATAAAGAGAATTGTTTGTGTTGAACTTATTCAGTGTCTACATTTCAGAGCCATTCAGATAACACAAATTTCATAAAAAGCATTGTACATAAATTGCCAGAAAACAATTTGTTCTTTTTGTTTAATCTCCCTCTTCTACATTACAAATTGACATAAACACAAATAGTAATGAAGGTCTGCTTGTCCCAAAAGGCCAAAGTTTGGGCACAAAAATGTTATGGCCATGTTCTCTTTATGATCAGTAATGTGGAGACTATGGGTGTAGGGTGTGTGGTGGTGGTGGTGGTGTAATATATCTTTTAACTTGTAATGTACTTTTCAATTCCTGGTTTGACAAGTTTCTCAAACCGCCACACTACTTTATTCATTTATTCCACACAGTGTGTCACAGCTGTGTTGGAGGATGCCAGGCTACTATCTGTGCTATTGGCCACACCAAGGCAGTCTCTCACTATGTGCCACACATGTGGGTGAAGAGCATTGCTCAAGAATACTGGATGCACTTGGGGCAGCCCGGATTTGAGCCACAACCATAGGCCCCTTTTATAATGAATGTACACATTAACATAATGCATGGCAGTATTTGACTCATTAACTTTTGTCCTGAGCTGCTTCAACTCCCTATTGATTGATAGTCTGAAAGTAATGGCAGCTTTTGTAGGCAAATTTACTACTTTGATCTTTACAAAATTCCGTCCATTTTCCCCAATAAATAATATTGACACTGACAGGCGCCATTAAAATTCATTATTGCGATAAATTCATTGGCATAGATAGTACTCATACTACTCTACCGATATTATAATAGATCCATGCTCATACACGCGGGACCTGTGGGCGCTGTCGAGTAGTGACGTCCACTACCCGACACGCCCACTACTCGACAAGCCTCCGACTGCAGGCCGGACAGATACACTTGAAAAAGTCTTTAAAACTCTTAAAACGATCTATCCCTCAATTTAAGACAAATGTTTTGCCTAATTTCCAGCATTTTTACGGGCTTATCTTTCTCATCACTTTTCACCTTATGTTTGTCTCTGGCCCCTCTCAGAACGCTACGGGGTCGAATCTTCCGATCTGAGACATCTAGCTAGACCCCGCCCCCCCTTGTCAATCAGCACAAACCACAAAAACAACCCAATATTATTTATAAATGACTTTATGCCAAGTGAGAATCGGACTTTGTGGACACATTACTAACAGCGCTAGCCGTACAGAGAACCGTCAATAATGATCTTTAGAAAGAAAAACACAATCCTAGAAGAAGAAACAACACCCAAGGATCCTTGGCGCACAAACCCCAACATGGAGAAACAAGGCTTTCCTGGTTATCAGCAGAAAATGGAGTAAAATATATATCAAAACTCCCAGACATTTTTTTCCCCCTTTAATCTGCATCGTAGAGAGGGGAGGAGGAGGGACTTCTGTTTTAAAAATGACGTATATTCAAAGTGGTAACCATAGGCAACGGTGGATCCTTCCATTCAGTCGTCAAAAAACGCATATAAAAATATTTTTTTTTAAACCCCAGGGCCAATGCAGGGTTTGAACGGGCACGCGGGAAAGGTGAGATTTATGAGCCTTTGAAAGTGAAAGTAAAGTAATTAACACGCTCATGCTTTTGTAACTGTGCTAAAAGTTTGATTTCATACAATTTATACAAAATAAAAAACTGAAAAGTTAATGAGATTCGAACTTGAACCTCATTGAAACTAATATCTGATATTTGATGTTTTTTATGTTAAGATGTTGTTTTAGGTGAGAATTACTATTTTCATGTTTAGTCCGAGAGAGACCAGAGAGACCAGAGAGGAGCCCAGAGAGAGAGACAGAGAGAGACCAGAGAGAGACCAGAGAGAGACCAGAGAGAGGCAGAGAGAGAGAGGCCAGAGGAGAGGCAGAGAGAGAGGCCAGAGAGAGACCAGAGAGGAGGACCAGAGAGAGACCAGGAGTGAGACCAGATGAGAGAGACCAGAGCCAGAGACCAGACGAGAGACCAGAGAGAGGCCAGAGAGAGAGGCGAGAGAGGACCAGAGAGAGGCAGAGAGGAGACCAGAGGAGACCAGAGGAGAGAGGCCAGAGAGACCAGAGAGAGACCAGAGAGAGGCCTGAGAGATGAGACCAGAGATACACCAGGGTTGTCATCAGAGAGAGAGGCCCCGAGGAGACCAGTGAGAGACCAGAGAGAGCCAGTGCGGACCGAGAGAGAGCCCAGAGAGACACAGAGAGACACCGAGTGAGAGACCAGTGAGATGTAGGACTAGGGAGAGAGACCAGAGAGAGACCAGAGATGAGACCGAGACGAGGACCAGAGAGAGAGACCAGAGAGAGGAAGAGACCAGAGAGAGACCAGAGGAGAGACCAGAGAAGACCAGAGAGAGAACCAGAGAGAGACCAGAAAGAGACCAGAGAGAGACCAGAGAGAGACAGCGAGAGACCACTGTGTCCTGTTTGATTTTCTGATCCCGTGTCGACGAATCGTCAACTTGGGTAAAGTCTTTGACGAGGCTAAAAAAACTAGAATAGACTTGTTGTGATGAAAAACAGTTAAACCATTATTTTAGTAGAAACTTAAGCTGCTGAACCTACGTTTTGTTTCGAGCTGAAAATGTTGTTTGGTCCGCGATAGAAAAAGTTGTGAGGAAATGTGTTTATTGTGGATAAATCCGAGTCATCTCCCCAGGTCATGTGCTTGACGTGATCCAACAGTCCCTGTGAGTCACTATTTGACCTTTGGGCTCAGACAGAAAATAAGTATTAGTTTTTTACATGAGCTTTGAAAATAGAGGACACAGCCATGCTTTAAGTCTCGCACCAAATGTTACTGCTATAAAGGAACCACGTGGAATACTCTGAGGAGCACTGGGACTGGCCCTCCTGCTGTCGACTCTAGGAGCACAGGGACTGGCCTCCTGCGGGACTCTGAGGAGGCACAGGGAATGGCCTCATGCTGGGACTTGAGGAGCACAGGGGTACTGGCCTCATGCTAGACTGAGGAGCACAGGGACTGGGACTCCCTGCTTGGGACATAGGGCACAGGGATGGCCTCCTTTGCTAAGACTCTGAGGAGCACAGGGACTGGCCTCTGCTAAGACTCTGAGGAGCACAGGGACTGGACTCATGCTGGGACTCTGAGGAGCACGGGATGGCCTCTCCTGCTCAGACTGAGGAGCAACAGCGGACTGGCCTCCTGCTTGGACTCTGTTGAGCACAGGGACTGGCCCTCCTGTGGGTAGGATCTGAGGAAGACAGGGATGGTCTCCTGCTGGACTGAGGAGCACAGGGCCTGGTCATCTGCTGGGACTTGAGGAGCACAGGGACAGGCCTCTGCTAAGACTTGAGGAGCACAGGGATGGCCTCTGCTGGGACTCTTGAGGAGCACCAGGGATGGGCTTCCTGTGGGGGACTGAGGAGCCACAGGGACTGGCCTCCTGCTGGGGACGTGAGGGCACAGGACTGGCTCCTGCTGGGACTGAGAGCACAGGGATTCTGGTCTCCTGCTGGGACTGAGGAGCACTGGGGACTGGTCTCCTGCTGGGATTGAGGTGCACAGGGGATGGCCTCTGCTCGGGGACCGTGGACGCACCAGGGACCTGGCCTCCTGATGGGACTATGAGGAGCACAGGGACTGGCCTCCTGCTGGGACTTCTGAGGAGCACCAGGGGACTGGCCTCTGCTGGGGACTCTGAGGAGCACATGGGGTCTGGTCTCCTGCTGGTCCCAGAGTGGAATAAACATGGGGATAGGCAGTGTTTCAGATTTATGCAGCTATCAAAAACAGTCCTTCCTGAAAACGTGAGACGGGCAATATTCAAATCCAGGTTTAAAAACAGATTTAATCCTGACTTTCTGATTTTAAAGGCCTAGTTCTTGTGAGTTGCCGTGGTGGACCCGGGGTGTGCTATACCCATAACCTTGCTAATGCTAAAGGGTTATGAACATATGACATCAGTGACTTTTCGCGTGGCCTGCACCAGCATTTTGGTGTTACAATTTGAGTAACTTCTGAACCATCAAACGCAGATAAAAATTAATATGTACATGTAGATACGGATTACAGGTGTAAAAAAATAACAAGAATACAGATTACATACAGGTGAACAGAACATGAAAGAACCATATGAACAGAACCATGAAACAGAACATGAACACGCTCAGAGCAGAGGAGTCATTTTCTGTGTCGTTCCTAAAAACACATAGTTCACTCATCTGGTCCACAAAGCAGTGCCATCACCACCTGGACGGCGTTGCTCCGGTGTCCTGGCCGTGACTGCCCTTCCTCTGATTGCTGCACGTCACGTTCCTGAGGAAAAAGGTACTTGTAGAAGAAGAAAGCAGTTTGTGTTGTGGGGACGTGAATGCTTCTCGGCAAATGACGCCTTTTTGTGTTCCACGGAAATCACAGTTGCATCTTTTTGTTTTTCCCCCGTTCGGAGTTTGAATGGTATAGACCAGGGGAGAGAACCAGGGGGAGACCAGTGAGAGACCAGTGACAGAGACAGGGGAGAGGACCAGGGAGAGATCGGGGAGACGAGAACAGGGGAGAGACCAGGTTGATGAACTTTGTTTGTTGTCTAGGACGACACAGAAATGATCCTCTGCTCTGAGCGTGTTCATGGTTCTGATCATGGTTCTGTTCTATGGTTTGTTCATGGTTTGTTCACCCTGTATGTAATCTGTATTCTTTTATTTTTTCACCTGTATCCGTATTTCTACATGTACATATGTTATTTTTTATTCTGTCGTTTGACGTTCAGAAGTTTACTCAAATTGTAACACAAAAAAATGCTGGTGCGAGGCCACGCGGAAAAAGTCACTGATGTCATTTGTTCATAACCCTTTAGCATTAGGCAAGGTTATTTGGTTATAGCACAGTCACACACCGGCAATCTCACAAGACAGGCTTTAACTCAGAAAGTAGGATTAAACTCTGTTTTTTAACCTGGATTTGAATATTGCCAGACTCACGTTTTCTGGAAGGACTGTTTTTAGCTGCTAAATCTGAAACCCACCTGCCTCCCCTTGTTTAGTCCTGACTCTGGGGACCAGCAGGGGTAGACCAGTCCCTGGTGTCCTCAGAGCCCAGCAGGAGGCCCGTCCCTGTGCTCTCGAGTCCAGCAGGAGGCCAGTCCTGTGCTCTCAGAGTCCCAGCAGGAGGCAGTCCTGTGCTCCTCAGTACCAGAGGAGGCCAGTCCCTGTGCTCCTCAGGTCCCAGCAGGAGACCAGTCCTGTGCTCCTCGTCCAGCAGGAGACCGTCCTGTGTCTTTTTGTCTTTTTTTTCCTTTTTTTACTCCAGTCCCAGCAGGAGGCCAGTCCCTGTGCTCTCAGAGTCCAGCAGGAGGCCTGTCCCTGTGCTCCTCAGTCCCAGCAGGAGGGCCCAGTCCCTGTGCTCCTTCAGAGTCCCAGCAGGAGTCCATCCCTGGCTCCTCAGAGTCTTAGCAGGCGGCCAGTCCCTGTGCTCCTCAGGTCCCAGCAGGAGACAGTCCCTGTGCCTCCTCCATCCCAGCAGGAGACCAGTCCCTGTGCTCCTCAGGTCCCCAGCAGGAGGCAGTCCCTGTGCTCATCAGAGTCCCAGCAGGAGGCCAGTCCCTGTGCTCCTCAGTCTTAGCAGGAGGCCAGTCCCTGTGCTCCTCAGCGTTCCCAGCCGGAGGCCAGTCCCTGTGCTCCTCAGAGTCTTAGCAGGAGGCCAGTTCCCTGTGTTTTTACTCCTCAGGCTTAGCAGGAGGCCAGTCCCATCGTGATCCTCCAGTCCCGCAGGAGGGCCAGTCCTGTGCTCCTCAGTCTTAGCAGGAGGCCAGTCCCCTGTGATCTCCTCAGAGTCCAGCAGGAGGGCCAGTCCCTGTGCTCCTCAGAGTCCCAGCAGGAGGCCAGTCCCTGTGCTCCTCAGGTCACGCAGGAGGCAAGTCCCTGTGCTCATCAGGAGTTCCCCGTGGTTCTTAGAGCATTAACATTTGGTGCGAGACATAAAGCTGTGGTCTCTATTCAAAAGTCATGTAAACATCTTATACATATTTCTGTCTGAGCCCAATAAGGGTCAATAGTGACTCACAGGGACTGGTGGTTCACGTCAGCACAATGACCTGGGGAGATGACGTCGGATTTATCCACAATAAACACATTTTCTCACACTTTTTCTATCGCGACAAACACATTTCAGTCTCGAAACAAAAACTTTAGGTTTCAGCAGTTTAAGTTTTATAAATAGATGTTTAACTGTTTTCATCACACAATTCTATTCTATGTTTTAGCCTCGTCAAAGGACTTTTTACCAAGTTGTCGGATCTTCGACACGGATACAGAAATCAAACAGACACAGTGGTCTCTCTCTGGTCTCTCTCCTGTCTCGCTCTGGTCTCTTTCTCGGTCTCTCTCTGGGTCCTCTCTCCTGGACTCTCTCTGGTCTCTCTCTCTGGTCCTCTCTCTGGTCTTTCTCTGGTCTCTATCTCTGGTCTCTCTCTGGTCTCTCTCTGGTCTCTCTCTGGGCTCTCTCCCTGGTCTCTCTCTCTGGTTCTCTCTTGTGTCTCTCTGGTGTCTCTCTGGTCTCTCTCTCTGGTCTTCTCTGGTCTCTCTTGGTCTCTCTCTGGCTTCTCTGGGCTCTCTCTCTGTTGTCTCTCTGGTGTCTCTCTGGCCACTCTCTCTCTGGCACTCTCTGGTCTCTCTCTGGTCTCTCTGGCCTCTCTCGCTGGTCTCTCTCTGGTCTCTTCTGGTCTCTCTCTGGTCTTCTCTGGCCTCTCTCTCTGGCCTCTCTCTGGTCTCTCTCTGTCTTCATCTGGTTCCTCTCTCTAGGTCTCACTCTCTGGTCTCTCTTGGTCATCTCTTGGTCTCTCTTGGCCTCTCTCTCTGGCCTCTCTCTGGCCTCTCTCTGGCTCTCTCTGGTTCTCCTCTGGTCTCTCTTGGTCTCTCTCTGTCTCTCTCTTGGCTCTCTCTCTGGTCTCTTGGTCTCTCTCTTGTTAAACAGTGAAAATAGTCAATTCTCACTAATACAAATCTTAACATAAAAAAACATCAAATATCAGCTATAGTTTTCAAATGAGTTCAGTTCGAATCTCATTTAACATTTCAGGTTTTATTTTGGTATAATTTGTATGAAATAAAATTTTAGCACCAGGTACAAAAGCACTGAGCCGTGTTAACTTTACTTTCACTTTCTAAGGCTCATATTCACCTTTTCCCGCGTGGCCCGGTTCAAACCTCTGCATTGCGGTATATTTTTATATTGCTGTTTTTTGACGGAGCTGAATGGAAGGTTCTCACCGTTTCCTGGTTACTCACTTTGAATATACGTCATTTTAAAACAAAAGTCACCTCCCCCTCTCTCGATGCAGAGTTAAAGGGGATTGTCTGGGTGTTTTTAGATAAATATTTTTACTCCCATTTTCTGGCTGATAACCAGGAAAGCCTTTTGGGCTCTCAGTGTTGGGTTTGTGCGACCGGATCCTTGGGTTGTGTTATTATTAGGATTGTTGTTCTTTCTAAGCGATCATATTGACGGTTTCTGTTACGGCTGCGCTGTTCGAATCGTGTCCACAAAGTCGTATTCTCACTTGGCATAAAGTCATTTTTTAATTAATATTGGGTTGTTTTGTGCGTTGTGCTGATTGAAAGGCCACGTGCGGGGTCTAGCTTTGATGTCACAGATTCGGAGGGCTTCGACCCGGAGCGTTTCTGTGTGGGCAGAGCAGACAAAGAGTGAAAAGTGATGAGAAAATAGTCTAAAAATGCTGAAATTAGGCAAAACATTGTGTCTTAATTGGGATTAGATCGATTTCGTGTTTTTTAAGACTTTTTCAAGTGTATCTGTCTGCGCCTGCAGTACGGAGGCGTGTCGAGTAGTGGGCTGTGTCGGGTAGTGGACGTCACATACTCGACACGCCACTCCGCGTGTATGAGCATGGATTATTATAATACGAGTTGATGAGTAGTAGTGAGTATATCTTATGCCCAATGAATTTATGGCGCAATAATGAATTTTATGGGCGCATGTCATTGTCAATATTATTTATTGGGGGTAAATGGACGAATTTTGTAAATATTCAAAGTGTTCAAATTTGCCTACAAAAGCTGCCATTACTTCAGACTATCAATCAATAGGATTTGAAGCAGTAGGACAAACAGGGTTTATGAGTCAAATAATGCCAGTGCTTATGTCTAATGTGTACTTTCATTTATAAAAGGGGCCTTATGGTGGTGGCTCACAAATCTGGCTGCCCATGTGCAGTCTTGGTATGTTCTTAGCAATGCACTTCACCAACCTGGTGGACCATGTGGAGACTGCTTGGTGGTGGGCCAATTGCACAGAATAGTAGCTGGCATCCTCCAACCCAGCTGTGCACACTGTGTGGAATAATGAATAAAGTTAGGAGGCGTTTTGAGAAACTTGTCAACACAGGATGAAAAGTACATTACAAGGTTAAGATATTATTCACCACCACCACCACCACACACTCCTACACCCTTGTCTCCCCACATTACTGATCATCAAGAAGAATGCCATACATTATTGTGCCCAACTCTTGGCCTTTGGACAAGCAGACTTCATTACATTGTGTTTTTGTAAAATTTGTATGTAGAAGAGGGTGATTAAACAAAAAGAAACAACTTGTTTTCTGGATTTTCTGACATGCTTTTTATGAATTTGTGTTATCTGAAATGGGACCTTGAAAAGTAGACACTGAATAAGTTCAACACCAAAACAATTCTCTTTTATTATAATCATGAGGAAAGGCTTCAGAGGTCGGAGCGCAGATCTCCTCTCTCTTTGGAAAGCTTTCAGCCTCCCTGCATGCCTCCTCTGTAAATTCCTCACCAGATCAATTTGCAATATTTTAAAACTCCATGTCCATTATAAGAACAATCACAGATTTGTTGTGCAGGGCACAGTGTAATATGTCCATCTAATTATCTTAAAATATCTTACCATGGTTCATACTTTGGCCCCTTTTATGAATTTTCAATTGCCTCTTGCTGAGGCAGGTGAAATGCCCTCGGCCAGAGTGGTGAACTGTCACCTAGATAAGAGTAAAATGATGTTAATTCATCAACAACAGTTCCACAAAACCAAATGCAGCCCTAAAAGGTGTTGTGCTTCCCGGTTTAATATATTGTCAGTGACTTGCACTTAAGACTTTATGGTCTCTGTACATCAAAATGTTGCATGCAGAGTTTGTAGTACGTGTACTCGTCCAGGAAACAGGTACCATGACCATGTTTATGTTTGAGGGGGTATCAGTGTTTTATGCACACTTTCATACAATAGTCCCTGTGCAGCATCGGTGGCGCTCGGGCCTACTAATGTAAAACAAACAATATCATAAATCATGCTATACTCGGTAGAGTTGTAGCGGGACCCAATCGAATGGAAGGGGGAGGGAGCTTGGGTTGTTTTTTTTTTTCAAATCAAGTACCTCTCTCGTCTCTTTCTGACAAACTCTAGACAATCACTTAATGAAACAAAGGTACAATATTGCACAACACCCTGGATTCGAGAGTTAAAAATTGCTCCTTGGACAAAACAGTAGTGCATTGCCATGGGTTTTGCACGATGTGTGTGCCATTTTGTGTTCTCCGCCATGTTTTAAAAACAGGTTACAGTGGCGTGTTCCACTGCTTCAGCACTGGAGCATGATTCCCATCACTGACAATAGTCGGATGAATGAAAGAGACATAAACATCCATTTGTGCACACTCAGGAAACACAAATATCTTGGAACATCAATCCAAATACTATGGTCAGTGTCTTCTGTAAATGTGATAGGAACATCGTGTGGAACATCACATAATTGCCTAAACTAATTCTCCACTGTTCTTGGTAAAAACATGTCAATTGTTATGTTTTTCTCTATTACCATTTTAACGATGCAAATACTTGCGGAATATTTATATTGTATATATTTATACTATGTACCTGATTATTAATATGTACCTGATGTCGATGGCACATGGATTTAGAAGAACCCAAACAAATTGCTTTCTCTGCACTTGTATTAGTTCACTTCTTTAAAAAACATTTCTATCAGGGTGATGTGCAGAGTTATTCATTATACACTGTAACTGGAGGGACCGGCCTAAAAATAAATATAACACGTTGTTGGGTTGACACTTATGTTTGCGTACGGTCTGCATGTCTTCTCTTCAAGTATCTACTTGCAGAAGTTCAAGTGGATTCAAAATTCATGTAGTCAGGCGTGTCGGTAGTGACGTCACTACCCGACACGCTACTACTCGGACACGCCTCCGTACTGCAAGCCGCAGACAGACCTTTCGTTTCCTTCGCTGGCCCCAGAGCCTTCCTCATGTAGTGGAGCAATGGAGGCGTATTTTGGGCAGGCCCGTGCCAGGGGGGTGCGAGGGCCTGTGCGAACTCGAAACGCGAGGCCCTGCACTGACACTTTTTTCCCCAGATCTGAGGAAAGTTTGTCCTGTTCTAATCTTTGACATGAATTCAGCACCACCTCGCGCGGTGCTTGACGAGTTCAGCACGCGCGTAACCCGAGTTGTCTTCGCTCCTTATGCAGCGTTTGGCGCGACGCACGGTACACACGCACACACACGCTACTGCAATATTGGTCGCGGTCTTTTTTAGCTGACCTGTCTCTTTCGTCCTGTGGCAAAATGGTAGCGCAAACTCAAAAGATTGAACCAAAAGGAGTCCTTTTTCTTCTAATAGTTTAGATTGGGCAATTGCGCCAACTGGCTATGGGCGGAGTCAATATTATTATTTTCTCATCAATTAACGTTTTGCACATGCCCTCCACCACTTGACAACATACACTCCTCCTCCTTCCACACTGACAACAACAAAATACTCTTCACCTCCTCCCTCCACAACTCTGACCACAACAAAAACACTCCAGCTAGCTAAGCCTAGACATACAGTTGTTTGCTAATGCTTTAAAATTTGTTTGTGATGTGGTTATTCTGGACTAAACATTGGCAATAGCAGCGCCTCACACACCTTCCCACCGCTGATCCTCTCTCCTCCTCGGCTCACACAAAGGGGTCTGCTCCTTGCTCACACCATGTATCACTGTCCTCCTCCTCCTCTCCTCCTCCTCCTCTGTCATCACAAGGGTATGCTCCTCTGCTCACACCTGTATCACTGCTCTCCTCCTCCTCCTCCCTCCTCCTCCTCTGCTCACACACAAAGGGGTCTGCTCCTCTGCTCCACACCTGTCTCACTGTCCTCCGCGCGAGTATCCCATCTCTCCTACACTGCGCTCATTCACCGTACTTTCTTTGTATCTCACTTCAGACACTGCTAAAAGATATCGCCAGTTTTTTCGGCAGGACCCGTTGCAATACATAGCTGCCCGCGCGCTGCTGTTTACAAATCGCTTTGGTGGAAATTTGACCTTTACTTGTAATAATGTTCTTTTGATCAAACGAAATCAAAGAGGTCCAGAGAAAGGGGTTTAGGGTTCAAATTTGGAGTGCTGTCTGCCTTTGGGGACCTTGAACTAGTGTATTTATAAAATAAAATAAAAGGAAGCAAGATTGCCGAGGCCCTGTGTGGTGCGAGGCCCTGTGCGGACGGCACAGGTCGCAACAGCCCCTTAGGACGGGCCTGATTTTGGGAGAGGGTTAATCAGAGAGGGGCATTATTTTTATTTTCTAACTTCAAAAAAAAATGATAATAGACTGTAAATTGGATCCAAAGGCATGGATATAACACTCCGAGGGTTTCAGTAGGTGGCAGTAATACGGCAATATTGATTCTTAGCCGACATTAAAGAAACAAGAGCGCCTCCATCAGGTCTGCGCATTGACGCCTCGCTCCAGTCCTTTGTCTCGCGTTGAGGAGGTGGGTCACGTTTTTACACTTACATGATTTCGTTTTTAATTAATTAGAAACTTTGAATATCAAATTAATGATATTTATGTTGTTACAAATGCAAATGTAAAGTCTGGAGCCTTTTGAATCCATGTTTTAAGTCTGTAGTTTAAGTGATGGGAAGACGGATGTTTAGTGTGCAGCTTAAGCCTAGTGTTTCAACTGTAGGTTTAGGTGATTTAAGTGTTATGTATTACTCTGTCTGCTAAATCCTGACAATAGTTTTATGGATTCATTATTTTACTAAGTCATTTCAACTGTGATGCGGTGATAAAGACACAGTCTTGTTGGAAAACATAGTTATTATTAAACAGTTTTCAGCACAAACAGCAAAACCATAATAGTGGTAATACAATACGAGTGTATTATATGTTAGATATAAGTTATATATATGTTAGATATAAGTTTTATATTATATGTTAGATAGTCCACAGTCTCCTGTATATCAGGCCTCTGAGCCCAAAAACTGCTTTTCCTTCGAAAGCACAAGCTCTCTGCTTCCATAGTGCCTTCGTCCATGATCCGCTGCAGCCGCTCCTTGCTCCTTCCAATACACACCACACGGACCAATCACAGCGGAGCTTCCTTAGCGGACGACCCCTTAAAGGAGAATATGTAAAAATCTGGCACCAAAGGTGGTACTGCAGTCACAGTCAAGATTTTGTAGTCACTCTCTCACTCTCCTGGACTCAGGTTGCCAGGATCACACCAAATCAGCAGCAAAACCAGCGAATTATTTCTATCAGTTGGTTTGTCCTGTCTCCATTTCACATTGCATGATCAGCCGTGTAATGCATGAATGCATGTTTTGATTAATGTTTTTGTGATTATTATTATTTGACATTTGAGGATAAACAAACAAAAAACAAAAATAAAAGCAATGTACTTATACATAGTTTATGCAAAATAAAATAAGCATTGGATGTTCAAAATAGGAGTGGGAAGAATGGATGTTGGAACGTATTTCTTCGCGTATCAAACATCAGGGTTTCGGCTCAACGAGGATATCACCTTACATTTTATTTATTCACTAACATGTAAAAGTCCCACATCAAAAAGAGACTACTATTATTTTACTTGGGTACATGTTAGTCTTAAATGATAATTTTACAAATTATGCAATAATCTGCAAAAAAACGTCTTGACTTCATCTGTTTACCGTTTTTAGAGTACCAAATCTGTCATAGGAATGTGATAAACATGCAAATAATACAAAAGACATTAGCCCGGGATTCGAACCCGGGTTCCCTGCATCGTAAGCGCACAGTTTAGCACCACTAGAGTCTAGTGGTTCCCAAAGTGGGGGTCCTGACCCCCCGGCGGGGTCGCGGGAACCCCTGGGGGGGTCGCAAGATGATTTCACACAAAAAGACTATAATATCTTTAATAACGTTAGTAATTTTGTCCGAGTTCATTGCAGCGTCAATCAAAATCATCAGTAAACCACAGCTCACCATGCGCAGCGGACAAAGCGTGTGTCCTGCTGTTGTTTTGCTAAAAACTAAAGGTGTTTGGAGGCTACAAATATAATAATACCTGCATTTAAATGAAAACGTGGTTAATATCTACAACAGAAAACCCGTGAGGGGGAGAGAAACGTCACTTGTAATCAGGGGCTGATGGTGCGAAGAGAGGTGAGTGAGGGCAGAGGAGGGAGAGAGGGCAGAGGAGGGAGAGAGGGCAGGGAGGGAGGGCAGAGAGGGCAGAGGAGGGCAGAGGAGGGAGGAGAGGGAGGGAGCAGGAGGAGGGAAGAGAGGGCAGTGGAGGGGAGGGAGGGTCCTGAGGAAAGGAAGGGAGGAGACGAGGGCAGCGGAGGGAGGGCAGGCCGGAGGAGGGGAGGGCAGAGGCGGGGAGAGTGAGGGCAGCGGAGGAGAAGGCAGCGGAGGGAGAGAGGGCAGGAGGATGGGAGAGGCGGAGACAGAGGAGGGAAGGAGAGGGCAGAGGAGGGAGAGAGGGCAGCGGGGCGTAGAACAGCGGCGTTAAAGAGGCCCGGCTGTTTCGGGAGTCAAAGGTAAGAGGTTCGCCACATTAAAAGCGGTCGTGGTCAGGTTTATGCCTTTATGACAGTAACTTTGGAAAGAGGAAGCCGCGGGGATGAACCGCATAACGTAACAGCAGAAAGCGGCCCATCCCGATTTTAATGTGCGGATCCCTTTACCGCTGACTCGGAAAAGCCGGGGCCTCTTTAAACGCGCTGTTCTACGCTCCCCTCTCTCCCTTCCTCTGCCTCTCTCCCTCCCCTCCGGTCTCCCTGCTCCCTCCTCTGCCCTCTCTCTCCCTCCGCTGGCCCTCTCTCCCTTCGACGCTGCCCTCTCTCCCGCCTCTGCCTCCCTCCCTCCCGCTGCCCTCCCTCCGCTGCCATCTCTCCCTCCCTCCTTCCTCTGTCCTCCCTCCCTCTCCTGCCCTCTCTCCCTCCTCTTGCCCTCCTCCCTCCCTCCCTCCTTTCTGCCCTCTCTCCCCTCCTACTGCCCTCCCTCCTCTCTCCCGGCCCTCTCTCCCCTCTCTGCCCTCTCTCCTTCCCTGCCCTCTCTCCTCTCTTCGCACCATCAGCCCCTGCTACAAGTGACTTTTCTCCCCCTCGGAGTTTTTCTGTTGTTAGATATTAACCACGTTTCATTTTTAAAGCAGGTATTATTTATTTGTAGCCTCAAACACCTTTAGTGTTTAGCAGAACACAGCAGGACAACGCTTTGGTCGCTGCGCAATGTGAGTGTGTACGCGATGATTTTGATTGACGCTGCAATGACTCGGGGACAAAATTACTAACTGTTATTAAACATATATTATAGTCTTTTTTGTGTGGATATTCATCTTGCGACCCCCCCAGGGGTTCCCGGCGGACCCCCGGGGGGTCAGGGGGAAACCCCCCCCACTTTGGGAACCACTAGACGCTAGTGGGTCTATAACTGTGCGCTTACGATGCAGGAACCGGGGTGTCGATCCGGGCTATGTCTTTTTGTATTTATGCATGTATCATTCTATGACAGATTGCTCTAATAAAACAACGGTTAAAAGATGAAGGTCAAGACGTTTTTTTCTTTGCAGATTATGCGTAATTGTTAAAAATAATCATTTAAGACCACAATGGACCCCAATTAAAATAATGTTAGTCTTTTGTGAATGTGGGACCTTTTACATGTGTAGGGAAATAACTAAATGTAAAGGTGAATCCTCTTGAGCAAACCTGTATGTTGATACGCTGAGAAATAGGTCCAACAATCCATTTTCCCACTCTATTTTGAACTCAATTGCTTTTTATTTTTGCATAAAACTATGTTTACTACATTGCTTATATTTTGTTTTTTGTTTTTTTATCAATGTCCAATAATAATATAAAAAAAAACATTAATCAAACACAATTCATTCAGCTTTAGCACGGCTCTGTATGGCAATGTGAATGTGACGACAAAACAACTGATAAAATAATTCCCTGTGTTTGCTGATGGATTGGTGTGAAATATGCAAACCTGAGTCAGGGAGAGTGAGGACGAGGACTACAAATATTGACTGTGACTTGCAGTACACCTTTTGGCACTGATTTTTACATATTCTACTTTTAAGGTCGCGCAAGGAAGCTCCGCTGTGATTGGTTTCTCCGTGTGTGTTGTATGGAGGATGCACGGAGCGGCTGCAGCAGGCGAGCATGGACGACGGAACTATGGTGCAGATGAGCTTTGTGCTTCGAGGACAAGCAGTTTGGGCTCAGAGCTGATATACAGGAGGATGTGGACTATCTAAATTATATAACTTATATCTAAATCAATATATATAATCTTTGATCTAAACATTATACACTCGTATTGTATTACACTTTTATTTGTTTTGGTGTTTGTGCTGGAAAACTGTTTAATAATAACTATGTTTTCTACAAGAAACTGTGTCTATATTCACCGCATCAAAGTTGAAAAGACTTATAAAATAATGTAAGCCCATAAAACTATTGTCAGGATTTAGCAGACTGCAGTAATACTAACACTTATCAATTAAACTACAGTAGAAACACTTAGGCTTAAGGGCCTGCACCACTTAAAACAGTCCGTACCAGACTACATCACTGTAAAACTACAGACTTAAAAATGGATTCAAAGCTCTGACTTGTACATTTGCATTTGTAAACACATAAATAGCATTTTAATTTTGGAGATTCAAAGTTTTCTAATTATTAAAACCGAAATCATGTGTAGAGGTAAATTACGTGACCCCCTCCTCAGCGTAGACAAAGATGAGCGAGGCGCGATGCGCAGTCTGATGGAGGTGCTTCTGTTTCTTTATTGGCGGGATAAGACTCAAGTTATTGCACGTATACTGCCACCTACTGAATCGGCGTGTTATTACTCCATGCCTTTGACCAATGTTACAGTCGATTTATCATTTTGTTGGAAGTTAGAAAATAAAATTAATGTCCCCTCTCATGATTAAACCTCTCCCAAATTCAGGCCGTCCTTAAGGGCTGTGCGACCTGTGCCGTCGCAAGGGCCTCAGCACACAGAGGGGCTCGCAATCTTCCTTCCTTTATTTTATTTTTATTAAATACACTAGTTCAAGGGTCCCAAAGGGCAGACTGCCCTCCAAATTTGGTAACCCTAAACCCCTTTTCTGGACCTCCTTTGATTTCGTTTGCATCAAAAGAACATTTTTACGTAAAAGTCAAATTTTCACCAAAAGCGATTTGTATAAACAGGCAGATGCGCGCGGCAGTTTGGTATGACGGGCTCTCGAAAAAAACTGTCCGTATAAACTTTAGCAGTGTCTGAGTGAGATAAAGAAGTAACGGAATGAATCGCAGTGTAGGAGAGATGGTTCTCGCGGAGGAGGAGCAGGTGAGACAGGTGTGGCAGAGGGAGCAGACCCCTTTGTGTGACCGCAGAGGAAGGAGGAGGAGGATGGAGGAGGGGAGCGGAGTGTGGATACAAGGTGTGAGCAGAGGAGCAGACCCCTTTGTGTGAGCAGAGGGGGAGGAGGAGGAGGTGGAGGAGGAGCAGTGATACAGGTGTGAGCAGAGGAGCTAGACCTCCTTTCGTCGTGGCAGAGGAGGGAGGCAGGAGGAATTCAGCAGGTGTGATGACAGGTGTGTGAGCGCTTGCTATTGCCAATGTTTAGTCCGAATATCCACCATCAAAAACAATATTTTTAAAGCGATTAGAAAATTAATTTTTTTTTTTTTTTAGCAAACACCATGTATGTCTAGCTTAGCTAGCTGGAGTGTTTTTTGTTGTGGTCAGAGTGTGTGGAGGAGGAGGTGAAGATATTTGTTGTGTCAGTGTGGAGGAGAGGTGTGTATGTGTCAGAGTGTTGTGGAAGGCATGGCAAAAACGTTATTTGATGAGAAAATAATTTTATTCGGACTCCGACTCATAGCCATTTTGGCGCATTTTGCCCCAAATCTAACTATTAGAAGAAAATAGACTCCTTTTGGGTTCAATCTTTTGAGTTGCTCTACATTTTGACACAGACGGCGAAAGAGACATGTCAGCTAAAAGGACCGCGGACCAGATAGTAGCACGTAGAGTGTGTGTGCGTGTGTCACCGTGGACGCGCGCAAACAGCTGCATAGGAGCGAAGACACTCGGTTACGCGCGTGCTAGATCTCGTCTAGCACCGCGCGAGTTGGTGCTGAATTCATGTTCACATGATTATAACAGGAAAAACTTCTCCTCAGATCTGGGAAAAAAGTTGTCAGGGCAGGGCCTCGCAAGATCTCGAGTTGCGCACTGGGCCTCGCACCCCCCTTGGGACGGCCTGCCAAAATTACCCTCCATGCTCCACTACTGAGGAAGGCTCTGGGGCGCAGCGAAGGAAACGAGAAGGGTCTGTCTGCGGCGTGCAGGACGGAGGCGTGTCGTAGTAGTAGGCGTGTTCGGGTAGTGACGTCACTACCCGACCACGCCTACTACATGAAATTTGCTTCCACTTGAACTTCTGCAAGTATATCCGTTGAAGAGAAGACATGGCAGACCGTACGCAAACCACGTAAGTGTCAACCAACAAAGTGTTTTATTTATTTTTAGGCTCGTCCCTCCTGTTACAGTTGTTTTAATGAATAATGCACATCACCGCTGACTAGAAATGTTTTTTAAGAAGTGAAACCTATACATTGCAGAGGAATGCTATTTGTATGGGTTTCTTCTAAGAGTCCATTGCCATCGACCTGTCAGGTACATAGTTTAATAGGGTACAAAGTATAATTTATTACAATTATATATTGCCCAAGTCATTGTGAATCGTATAAAATGGTAATAAGGAGAAAAAAAACATAAACTCATTACATGTTTTCCAAGAACAGTGGAGAATTAGTTAGTCAATTATGTGATGTAGCTTCACGATGTTTCCTTATCTACAGTTACAGGAAGTCACGGTGCCATAGTTATTGGATGATGTTCCAAGATATTTCGTGTTTCTTGAGTGTGCACAAATGGTTGTTATGTCTGCTTTCAGTAGGCATACGACTATGTAAGTGATGGAATCATGACTCCAGTGCTGACGCAGAAAGGAACACGCTTCACGTGTGTAACTGTTTTAAACCATGGCGGAAGAAGCACAAATGCTAAACACGTGCAAACCCATGATAAAGGGCATCTGTTTGTCCCTTGGAGCTATGTTTAACTTCGAATCCAGGGTTGTGCTATATTTACATTTGTTCTTTAAGTGATGTCTGGAGTTTGTCAGAATCGAGAGACAGAGAGGTACTTGATTTGAAAAAAAAAAAACAAACCCAAGGCTCCCTCCCCCCTTCTTTCTGATTGGTTACACGCTCTTACCGGACGTATAGCCTGATTTATATAACTGTTTGTTTTACATTAGTAGGCGGTTCCCGAGCGCCACCAGGCGGCACAGGGGACTATTGTATATGAAAGTGGTGCATAAATCCACTGAACCCCCCCACCAAACAATTAAACATGTCATGGTAATGTTTCCTGGACGTACACTGTAATAAAAACTCTGATCTGGACAACATTGTTGATGTTACTGAGACTCATAAAGGTCATAAGTGCAAGTTCACTGACAAATATTAAACCGGACAACAACACCTTTTAGGGCTGCATTTGGTTGTGTGAACTGTTGTTGTTGATGTAACACATTTTTACTCTTATCTAGGTGACAGTTCACACTCTGGCCGTGGCATTTCAATCCTGCCTTCAGCAAAGAGGCAATTGAAAAATTCATATAAAGGGGCCAAAGTATGTACCATCGTAAGATTATTTAATCTTGATGGACATTATTTCCATTGTGCACTGCCACAATCTAACTGTGATTGTTCTTTATTGGACAGTGAGTTTAAATTGATTGCAAATGATCTGGTGAGGCCTTTACAGAGAGGCAGCAGGGGGGCTGAAAGCTTCCAAGAGAGAGGGAGATTGGCGCTCTCCTCTGATGCCTTTCTCTCATGCTTATAATAAAAGAGAATTTGTTTTGTGTTGAACTTATTCAGTGTGCTACATTTCAGTGACTTTCAGATAACCACAAATTCATAAAAAAGCTTGTACATAAATGCCAGAAACAATTTGTTCTTTTTTGTTTAATCTCCCTCTTCTACTACAAATTTGACTAAACACTAATAGATAAAGTATGGTCTGCTTGCCCAAAAGGCCAAAGTTGGGCACAAAAATGTTATGGCATGTTTCTTATGATCAGTAATGTGGAGCCCCATGGGTGTAGGAGTGTGTGGTGGTGGTGGTGGTTCTGTACTAATATCTTTAACTAGTAATGTACTTTTCAATCCTGTGTGACAAGTTTCTCAAAACGCCACACTACTTTATTCATATCTTCCACACAGTGTGTCACAGCTGGGTTTGGAGGATGCCAGGCTACTAATCTGTGCTATTGGCCACCACAAGCAGTCTCTCACTATGTCCACACATGTGGGGTGAACGTGCATTGCTCACGAACATACCAGACTGCACTTGGGGCAGCCAGGTATCTGAGCACCAACCATAGGCCCCTTTATACAATGACTATGTAACATTAGAACATAAGCACTTGGCATTATTCGACTCATTAACTTTTGTCCTGAGCTGCTTCAATTCCCTATTGATTGATTGTCTGAAGTAATGGCAAGCTTTTGTAGCAAAATTTACACTTTGATATTTACAAAATTCGTCCATTTTACCCCAATAAAATAATATTGACAAGACCCATTTTCGCCATAAAATTCATTATTGCGCTAAATTCATTGGGCATAAGATAGTACTCACTACTACTCATACCTGGTATTATAAATAGGATCCTTGCTCATACACGCGGGAGTTGTGGGGGCGTGTCGAGTAGTGACGTTCACTACCCGACACGCCACTACTGAACGCCTCCGTTACTGCAGGCCGCAGACAAGATAACTTGAAAAAGTCTCTTCTTAAAAACTCTTAAATCGATCTTCTAATCCCACATTTAAGACACATGTTTTGCCTAATTTCAGCATTGAGATATTTTCTCATCACTTTTCACTCTATGTTCTGCTTCTGGCCTCACAGAACGCTCGGGTCGAATCTCTCCGCTCTGTTGACATTCATAGCTAGACCCCGCCCCCTTGTCAATTCAGCACCAAACACAAAAAACAAAACCATATTATTTTAAAAAATGACCCTTATGCCAAGTGAGCATAGGACTTAGTGGACACATTCTAACAGGCGCCGTACAGAGAACCCGTCAATAATGATCTTTAGAAAGAAACACAATCCTAGAAGAAGAACACAACCCAGGATTCTGTCGCACAAACCCAAAATCCGAGAACAGAGGCTTTCCTGGTTATCAGCCAGAAAATGGTAGTAAAAAATATATATCCCAAAAACGTCCCAGACATTTCCCTTTAATCTGCATCGTAGAGAGGAGGGCAGGTAGGGAGACCTTTGTTTTAAAATGGTACGTATATTCAAAGTGGTAACCATGGAAACGGTGAGATCCTTCCATTCAGTCGGCAAAAAACAGCAATAAAAATATACGCAAGGCAGAGGTTTGAATCCGGCCCACGCGGGAAAGGTGAGATTATGAGCCTTTGAAATTGAAAGTAAAAGCCTATAAAAACGGCTCAGTGCTTTTGACCTGTGCTAAAAGTTTATTTCATACAATTTATACAAAATAAAACCGAAATGTTAAATGAGATTCCGAACTGACCTATTGAATCTTTATCTGATATTTGATGTTTTTTATGTCTAAGATGTTGTTTAGGTGGAGATTTACTATTTTCCACTGTTAAGACCAGAGAGAGACAGAGGCACCAGAGAGAGGAACCATGAGAGAGAGACCAGAGAGAGACCAGAGAGAGACCATGAGAGAGACCAGAGAGAGGCAGTGAGTGGCCAGACGAGAGGCCAGAGAGAGAGGCCAGAGAGAGACCAGAGAGAGACCAGAGAGAGGACAGAGTGTGAGGACCAGAGAGGAGACCAGCGAGAGGACCAGAGAGAGACCAGAAGAGGCCAGAAGGAGGAAGAGGCCAGGAGAAGAGACCAGAGAGAGTACCAGAGGAGAGGACCAGACGAGGACCAGAGAGAGAGGCCTGAGAGAGGACCAGAGAGGACCTGGAGAGAGGCCAGAGAGAGGAGACCAGACGAGGACCCCAGATGAGACATCAGAGAGAGAGCCCCAGAGAGGGGGGGACCAGAGAGAGACCAGAGAGAGACCAGAGAGACCACGCGAGACGAGACCAGAGAGACACCGAGAGACACTCCTGAGAGGAGAGACCAGGAGAGAGAGGACCAGGGAGAGAGACCAGAGAGAGCTGCCAGAGAGAGCCCAGAGATTCAGAGAGGAGACCGGAGTAGAGCGACCAGAAGAGAGACAGAGAGTGACCAGAGTGGAGAGACCAGAGAGAGACCAGAGAGAGACCAGAGAGAGACCAGATAAGAGACACAGTGAGAGACCAGAGAGAGACAGAGAGAGACACTGTGTCTGTTGATTTTTCTGATCCGTTTGTGTCGACGAATCGACCAACTTGGTAAAGGTCCTTCTGACGAGGCTAAAAAACCATAGATAGAATTGTGGTGATGAAAAACAGTTAAAAACCTTATTTATTAGAACTTAAAGCTGCTGAAACCTAAAGTTTTGTTTTTCGAGGACTGAAATGTTGTTTGTCGCGATAGAAAAAGTAGTGAGAAATGTGTTTATTGTGGATAAATCCGACGTCATCTCCAGGTCATTGCTGCTGAAGTGATCCAAACAGTTTTACCTGTGAGTCACTATTTGACCTTTGGGCTCAGACAGGAAAATAGGTATTGATTTTTACATGAGCTTTGAAAATAGAGACCACAGCTTTAAGTCTCGCACCAACTGTTTATGCTAATATAGGAACCCGTTGGGAACTACTGAGGTGCACAGGACTGGCCTACTGCTGTGATCTGAGGAGCACACGGGACTGGCTCTGCTGGGCTCTGAGGTGCACAGGGACTGGCCTCCTGATGGGCCTCTGTGGAGCACAGGGACTGGCCTCCTGCTAAGATGCTGGGTGCACAGGGACTGGCTCCTGCTGGGATGATGAGCACAGGGACTGGCTCTCTGCTAAGACTCTGAGGAGCACAGGGATGGCCTCCTGCCTAAGACTTCTGAGGAGCACAGGGTGGCCTCCAGTGGACTCTGAGGAGCACTAGGATGGCCTCTGCTAAGATGAGGGCCACAGGACTGGCCTCCTGTGGGACTCTGATGAGACTGGGACTGGCCTCCTGCTGGGGGATGAGGAGCACAGGACTGGTCTCCTGCTGGGACTGAGGAGCACAGGGACTGGTCTAATGATGGGACTTGGGAGCACAGGGTCTGGCCTCCTGCTAAGACTCTGAGGAGCACCAGGGATGGCCTCTGTAGGGGACTCTGAGGAGCCACAGGGACTGGCTCCTGCTGGGGACTGAGGAGCACAGGACTGGCCTCCTGCTGGGACTCTGAGGGCACTGGGGTCTGTGCCTCCGGCTGGGACTTGAGGAGCACCAGGGACTGGTCTCCTGCTGGGACTGAGGGAGCACAGGGTATCTGGTCTCCTGCTGGGGACTCTGAGGAGCACAGGGAGTCTGCCCTCCTGTGGGACTCTGAGGAGCACAGGGACTGGCCTCTGCTGGGAACTCTGCAGGAGCACAGGGACTGGCCTCCTGCTGGATTGAGTGAGCAAGGGGGGAAAAAACTTTTTGGGCCCTCTGCCTGGGAACTTGAGGAGCACAGGGACTGGTCTCCCTGCTGGTCCCGAGTTCAGCGACTAAACATGGGGAGCAGTGTTTCAGATTTTATGCAAGCTAAAAACAGTCTTCCAAAAACGTGTGACGGGCATATTCAAATCCAGGTAAAAACAGATTTAATCCTGACTTTCTGATTTAAAGCCTTGTCTTGTGCAGTTGCCGTTGCGTTGTGTGTGGACTGTGCTATACCCAATACCTGTGCCTAATGCTAAAGGGTTACGAACATATGTCATCATTGACTTTTCCGCGTGGCCTCGCACCAGCATTTTTTGTGGTACAATTTGAGGTACACTTCTGAACCAATCAAACGACAGAATAAAATATAAACTATGTACATGTAGATACGGTAGGTGTAAAAATAAAAGAATACAGAATACATACAGTGTGAACAGAACCATGAACAGAACCATGAACAGAACATGAAAGAACCATGAACACGCTCAGAGCAGAGGAGTCATTCTGTGTCCGTCCTAAAAAACAACAAAGTTCACAATCTGGCCCAAAGAGTTCCATCCACATGGACGGCGTGCTCCAGGTGTCTGGACGTGACTGCTTCCTCTGATTGGCTGCGTCCGTCCTGAGAAAGTGGTGCTTGTAGAAGAAGAAAGCAGGTTTGTTGTACTAGGGGACGTGAATGCTTCTCGGGCACCAGACGCCAATTTAGTTGTCCACGGAAATCACAGTTGCATCTTTTTGTTTTCCTCCCCGTTTGGATTGAATGGTTTAGACCATGGGGATGAGACAGGGGAGAGGACCACTTGGTGAGAGACCGGTGTGAGACCAGGGGAGAGGACCAGGGGGGTTCAGGGGAAGGACAGGGGAGACCAGGTTGTGAACTTTTGTTGTTTTTAGGGACGGACACAGAAGGACTCCTCTGCTCGAGCGTGTTATGGTTCTGTTCATGGTTCTGTTCATGGTTCTGTTCATGGGTTCTGTTACCTGTCTGTATTCTGCTATTCTTTTATTTTTCTACCCTGTATCCGTTATTCTACCTCTGTACCATATGTTATTTTTATTCTGTCGTTTTGATGGTTCAGAAGTTTACTCAAATTGTACCCACAAAAAATGCTGGTGCGAGGCCACGCCGGAAAAGTCCCACAGATGTCATAAGTTCATAAACCCTTTAGCAGTAGGCAAGGTTATTGGTATTGCACAGTCCACACACGGAATCACCAAGGGACAAGGCTTTAAATCGAAAGTCAGGATTAAATCCTGTTTTTAAACTGGATTAGAATATTGCCCGTTACACGTATTCTGGAAGACTGTTTTTAGCCTGCATAAAATCTGAAAACACAGCCTCCCCCATGTTTAGTCCTGACTCTGGGACCAGCGGAGACCAGTCCCTGTGCTCCTCAGAGTCCAGCTGGAGGCCAGTCCCTGTGTCCTCAGAGTCAGCAGGAGGCCAGTCCTGTGCTCCTCAGAGTCCCGCAGGGGCCGTCCCTGTGCTCCTCAGTCCTTTCCCGAGCAGGAGGCTCAGTCCCTGTGGCCTTCCTCAGGAGTCCCAGCAGGAGGACCTGTCCCTGTGCTCCTCAGTCCCAGCAGGAGGACCAGTCCCTGTGCTCCTCAGTCCCAGCAGGAGGCCAGTCCCTGTGCTCCTCAGAGTCCCAGCAGGAGGCCAGTCCCTGTGCTCCTCAGTCCCAGCAGGAGGCCCAGTCCCTTGCTCCTCAGAGTCCCAGGCAGGCAGGCCATCCGGTGCTCCTCAGGTCTTAGCAGGAGGCCCAGTCCCTGTGCTCCTCAGAGTCCCAGCAGGAGGACAGTCCCTGTGCTCCTCAGTCCCAGCAGGAGGACCCGTCCTGTGCTCCTCGAGTTCCAGCAGGGAGGCCAGTCCCTGTGCACATCAGTGTTCCAGCAGGAGGCCTAGTCCCTGTGCTCCTCAGTTTAGCAGGAGGCAGTCCCTGTGCTCCTCAGAGTCCCAGGCAGGAGGCCCAGTCCCTGTGCTCCTCGAGTCTTAGCAGGAGGCCCAGGTCCCTGTGCTCCTCAGAGTCGTAGCAGGAGGCCCTGTCCCTGTGCTCCTCAGTCCCAGCAGGAGGGCCAGTCCCTGTGCTCCTCAGTCTTAGCAGGAGGCCAGTCCTGTGCTCCTCAGAGTCCCAGCAGGAGGCCAGTCCCTGTGCTCTCAAGAGTCCCTGCAGGAGGCCAGTCCCTGTGCTCCTCAGCGTCACAGCAGAGGCCAGTCCCTGTGCTCCTCAGAGTTCCACGTGGTTATTATAGCATTAACATTTGTTCGAGATCTTAAAGCTGGGTCTCTATTTTCAAAGCTCCTGTAAAAATCTAATACTTATTTCTATGTCTGAGCCAAAGGGTCAAATAGTGACTCACAGGGGACGGATTGGATCCGTCAGCACAATGACCTGGGGGAGATACGTCGGATTTATCCACTAATAGAAAACACCATTTCTCACACTTTTTCTATCGCGACAAACAACAGTTCAGTCTCGAAACAAAACTATAGGTTCAGCAGACTTTAAGTTTCTAATAAATAATGTTTACCTGTTTTTCATCACACAATTCTTTCTATGTTTTTAGCCTTCGTCAAAGGACTTTACCAAGTTGTGATGTCGTCGACACTGGAATAGAAAATCGAATCAGACTCAGTGGTCTCTCTTGGTCTCTCTCTGGTCTCTCTCTGGTCTCTTTTGGTCTCTCTCTGGTATCTCTCTGGTTCTCTCTGGTCTCTCTCTATGGTCTCTCTTGGTTCTCACTCTGTCTCTCTCTCTGGTTCTCTCTCAGGGTCTCTCTCTGGTCTCTCGCTGGTCTCTCTCCGGTCTCTCTCTCTGGTCTCTGCTCTCTGGTGTCTCTCTGGTGTCTTCTGGTTCTCTCTCTCTGGTCTCTCTGGTCTCTCTCTGGTCTCTCTCTGGTCTCTCTGGGCTCTCTCTCTGATGTACTCTCTGGTTGTTCTCTGGTCGCTCTCTTGGCATCTCTCTGGTCTCTCTCGGTCTCTCTGGCTCTCTCTCTGTCTCTTCTGGTCTCTCTTGGTCTCTCTCTGGTCTCTCTCTGGCCTCTCCTCTTGGCCTCTCTCCGGTCTCTCTCTGGTCTCTCTCTGGTCTCTCTCTCTGGTCTCACTCTCTGGTCTCTCTCTGGTCTCTCTCTGCGTCTCTCCTTCTGGCCTCTCTCTATGGCCTCTCTCTGGCCTCTCTCTGGCCTCTCTTGGTCTCTTCTCTGGTCTCTCTCTGGTCTCTCTTGGTCTCTCTCTCTGGTCTCTCTTCTGGTCTCTAGGGTCTCTCTCTGTCTAAACAGTGAAAATAGTAATTCTCACCTAAACACATCTTAACATAAAAAACATCAAATATCAGGATATCGTTTAAATGAGTTCAGTTCGAATCTAATCTTAACATTTCAGTTTTATTTTGTATAAAATTGTATGAAATAAACTTTTAGCCACAGGCCCCCCCCCCCCCCCCCCCCCCCCCCCCCCCCCCCCCCCCCCCCCCGCCGGAGATACAAAGCACTGATGCCGTGTTTTATACATTTTTACTTTAACTTTCAAAGGCTTTTACATAATCTCACCTTTTCCCGCGTTGGCCCGGTTCAAACCTCTGCATTGCTGTTATATTTGTATATGCTTGTTTTTAGACGACTGAATGGAAGATCTCCACCGTTTCCATGGTTACCACTTTGTATATACGTCATTTAAACAAGTCTCTCCTCCCTCTCTACGCTGCAGATGAAACGGGAAATCTGTCTGGGAGTTTTGGAGATATATTTTTTACTCCATTTTCTGGCTGATAACCAGGAAAGCTTGTTCTCATGTTGGGTTTGTGCGACAGGATTCCTTGGGTTGTGTCTTCTTCTAGGATCTGGGTTTCTTTTAAAGTCATTAGATGACGGTTCTCTTGTACGGCTCGCCTGTTACGAATGTGTCCACAAGTCGTATTCTTCAACTTGCATAAAAGTCATTTTTAAATAATATTGGGTTGTTTTTGTGGTTTGTGCTGATGACAAGGGGCGGGGTTTAGTATGATGTCCACAGATCGGAGAGATTGACCCGGAGCGTTCTGTGAGGGCCAGAGCAGAACATGAGTGAAAATGATGAGAAAAATAGTCTAAAACTGCTGAAATTAGGCAAAATCATGTGTCTTATTTGGGATTAGATCGATGTAAGAGTTTTAAGACTTTTTAAGTGTATATGTTGCGGCCCTGCAGTACGGAGGCGTGTCGAGTTGTGGGGTGTCGGGTAGTGACGTCATACGCGACACCGCCCATCCGCGTGATGTGCATGGATCTATTATAATACGGGTATGCAGTAGTAGTGAGTAATATCTATGCCCAATGAATTTAAGCGGCATTAAGTATTTATGGCGCTGTCATTGTCAATATTCTGTAGTGGGGGAAAATGGACGACATTTTGTCAATATTCAAGTAGTAATTTGGCTACAAAAGATGCCATTACCTTCAGACTATTCATTCAATAGGGATTTGAAGCAGCTCAGGACAAAAGTTAATGAGTTCAACTAATGCCAGTGCTTATGTATAATGTGTACATTCATTTATTAAAGGGCCTATGGTTGGTGGCTCAAATCCTGGCAGCCCCAAGTGCAGTCTGGTTTGTTCTTGAGCAATGCACTTCACCCACATGTGTGGACATAGTGAGAGAACGGCTTGGTGGTGGCCAAATAGCACAGTTTAGTAGACTGGCATCCTCCAACCCAGTGTGGACACACTGTGTGGAATAAATGAATAAAGTAGTGTGGCGTTGTTGAGAATTGTCAACACAGGATTGAAATAGTACATTACTAGTTAAAGATATATTATTACACCACCACCACCACCACACACTCTACCCCCATGGTCTCCACATACTGATTCATAAAGAGAAAAGCCATAACATTTTTGTGCCCAACTTTGGCCTTTTGGGACAAGCAGACACTCATTACCTATTGTGTTTGTCAAATTTGTATGTAGAAGAGTGAGATTAAACAAAAGAACAAATTGTATTTCTGGCATTTTATGTACATGCTTTTTTATGAATTTGTGTTATCTGAATGGCTCTGAAATGTAGACACTGAATAAGTTCAACACAAAACAAATTCTCTTTTATTATTATCATGAGAGAAAGGCTTCAGAGGAGAGCGCCAATCTCCATCTCTTGGAATGCCTTTCAGCCTCCTGCTGCTCCTCTGTAAATGCTCACTGAACATTTGCAATCATTTTAAACTCACTGTCAATAAAGAACAAATCACAGGATTAGATTGTGCATGTGCACGTGAAATATGTCCATCAATATTTAAATAATCTTACCTTGGTCATACTTTGGCACCTTTATGAATTTTTCGAATTCGCCTCTTGCTGAGGCAGGTGAAATGCCTCGGCCCAGGTTGTGAACTGTCACCTAGTAAGGAGTAAAATGTGTTACATTAACAAAACCGTTCACAAAAAACCAAATGCAGCCCTAAAAGGTGTTGTTTGTCCGGTATATTAATTGTCAGTGACTTGCACTTTTGATTTATGGTCTCTGTACATCAACAATGTTGCAATGCAGAGTTTTTAGTACGTGTAAGTCCAGGAAACATGTACCATGACTTGTGTATGTTTGAGGGGGGTTCAGTGTTTATGCACACTTTTCATTACATAGTCCTGTGCCAGCCTGGTGGCGCTCGGGCCCTACTAATGTAAAACAACTTTATATATAATATTGCTATTACTTCCGGTAAGAGCGTGCTAGACAATCTGATAAGGAAGGGGAGTGAAGCTTGGGTTGTTTTTTTTTCAAATCAAGTACCTCTCTGTCTCTTCTTTCTGCAAACTCTAGACCAATCACTTTAAAGAACAAATGTTACAATATTGCAAACACCTGGATTCGAGTTAAAAAACATAGCTCCATGACAAAACAAGATGCCCTTTCATGGGTTTGTCGTGGGTGAGATTTGTGCTTCTCCGCCTGTTTAAACCGGTTACACACGTGAGCGTGTTCCCCTGCTTCAGCACTGGAGCCTGATTCCACTCACTGAAATCAGCTCGGAATGCAACTGAATAGCAGACATAAAACATGTCCATTTGTGCACACTCAGAAACACAAAATATCTTGGAACATGCATCCAATACCCTATGGTCAGTTGACTTTGTAATGTGATAGGAATACATCGGGGGGGGGGGGGGCGAGCTAATCACTTAATTGTAACTAATTCTCATGTTCTTGGAAAACATGTAAAGAGTTATGTTTTTTTCTCTTATTACCATTTTAACGATTCAAAATTGACTTGGGCAATATTATCTTGTATTATTATACTTGTACCTATTATACTATGTACCTGAATGTCGATGGCACATGGACTCTTAGAAGAAACCCATACCAAAATTGCTTTCTCTGCAATGTATTAGTTCACTTCTAAAAAACTTTCTAGTCAGGGTGATGTGCATTTATTCATTGAATACACTGTAATGGAGAGACGGCTAAAAATAAATAAAACCGTGTTGGTTGACACTTACTGTTTGCGTCGGTCTGCCAGTCTTCTTCACGGAGATACTTGCATGAAGTTCAGAGGGATTCAAATTCTGTTGTCGGCGTGTCGGGTAGTGACGTCACTACCGACCCGCCTACTACTCGACCGCCTCCGTACTGCAAAGCCGCAGACAGACCCTTCTCGTCTTTCCTTCGCTGCGCCCCAGAGCATCCTCAGTAGTGGAGCAGGGAAGGGTATTCTGGGCAGGGCTCGTCCCAAGGGGGGGGCGAGGCCTGTGCGAACTCGAAACGCGGAGGCCATGCCCTGACACTTTTTTCCCAGGATCTGAGAAAGTTTTTTCCGGTTATAATCTTTGACATTTACATTCAGCACCACCTCGCGCGGTGCTTGACGTGATCCAGCACGCGCTTAACCGAGTGTTTCGCTTCCTATGCCAAGCGTTTGGCGCGCGCACGTTACACACGCACACACTCTCTACGGGTGCAATATGGTCGCGGTCTTTTTAGCTGACATGTCCTCTTACGTCTGTGGCCAAAATGGTCGAGCAACTCAAAAGATTGAACCAAAAGGGAGTCTTTTTCTTCTAATAGTTAGATTTGGGCAAATTGCGCAAAATGGCTATGAGGCGGAGTCAATATTATTTTTTTCTCATCAAATAACGTTTTTGCCATGCCTCACACACTTGGACAACATACACTCCTCCTCCTCCACATGACAACAACAAAATACTCTTACACCTCCATCTCCACACATCTGACCACACAAAAACACTCCAGCTAGCTAAAGCTAGGACATACAGTGAGTTTGCTAGGCTTTTAAAAAATATGTTTTTGATTGTGGATATTCGGACTAAACATTGGCAATAGGCAGCGCTCACACACCCTGTCACACGCTGATCCTCACCTCTCTTGCTCAACACATGGGGTCTGCCTCTTGCTCACACCTGTATCACTGTCCTCCTCCTCCTCCTCCTCCTCCTCCTCGGCCACACAACAGGGTCTGCTTCCTCTGCTCACACCTGTATCACTGCTCCTCCTCCTCCTCCTCCTCCTCCTCCTCAGCTCAACAAAAGGGGTCTGCTCCTATGCCACACCTGTCTCACTGCTCCTCCTCCGCGAGTATCCATCTCTCCTACACTGCGATCATTCCGTTATTTCTTTGTATCTCACTCAGACACTGCTAAAGTTATCTGACAGTTTTTTCGGAGGACCCGTTGCATACATAGCTGCCCGCGCGCCTGCTGTTTACAAATCGCTTTGGTGAAAATTTGACGTTACTTGTAAAAAATGTTCTTGTGATCAAACGAAATCAAGAGGGTCCAGAGAAGGGGTTAGGGTTCCAAATTTGGGGAGTGCAGTCTCCTTTGGGGACCCTTGAACTGTGTTTTATAATCATAATAAAAGGAAGGAGATTTGCGAGGCCCCTGTGTGGTGCGAGGCCCTGTGCGCGGCACATGTCGCACAGCCTTGGCGGGGGCCTGATTTTGGGAGAGGGGTTTAAGTCAAGAGAGGGCATTATTTTATTTTCTAATTCATACAAAAATGATAAATAGACTGTAAAAGTGGTCCAAAAGGCCATGGAGTATAAGCACTCCGTTCAGTAGGTGGCTGTATACGGGCAATATTGATCTTAGCCGCCATTAAAGAACAGAAGCAGCCTCCATCAGTCTGCGGCATGCGCCTCGCCTCAGTCTTTGTCTAGCGTCTGAGGAGGTGGGTCACGTTTTTACACTCTAACATGATTTCGGTGTTTATAATTAGAAAAAACTTTGAATATCCAAAGTTAAATTGTTATTTATGTTGTTACAATTGCAAATGTACAAAGTCAGAGCCTTTTGAATCCCATGTTTTAAGTCTGTAGTTTACCCAGTGTATGGAGACGGAATGAATAATATTTAAGTGTGCAGGCCTTAAGCCTAGTGTTTCTACTGTCGGTTTATGTGGATAGTGTTAGTTTCTACTCTGTTGCTAATTCCTGACAATAGTTTTATGGATTCATTATTTTATAAGTCTATTTCAACCTGTGATGCGGTGAATAAAGACACAGTTCTTGTTGGAAATAGTTTATTATTAAACAGTTTTCAGCACTCCAAAAACAGCAAAACAATAATAGTGTATACATTACGGTGTATTATATGTTAGATCTAAGTTATATATATGTTAGATATAAGTTAATTATATTGTTAGATTGTCCAACAGTCTCCTGTATATCAGGCTCCTGAGCCCCAAACTGCTTTTCCTTCGAAGCCCAATAGCTCTAAGCTCCATAGTGCCTCGTCCATGCTCCTGCTGCAGCCGCTCCGTGCTTCCTTCCAATACACACACACGGACAATCACAGCGAGCTTCCTTGCGCGGACCCTTAAAGGGGAGCAATTATGTAAAATCTGGCCAAAGGTGGTACTGCAGTACAGTCAATATTTTGTAGTCCATCACTCACTCTCCCTGACTCAGGTTGCCGATTCTCACCAAATCCAGCTGCCAAACACAGGGCATTAATTTATTCAGTTGTTTGTCCGTCTCCATTCACATTTCCATGACCGCCGTGTAAGTGCTGAGATGGATGTTTTGATTAATGTTTTTTTTATTATTATTATTTGGCATTTGAGGATAAAAAACAAAAACAAAATAAAAGCACTTAATTCTACATAGTTATGCAAATAAAATAAAGCAATTGCAGTTCCAAAATATGAGTGGGAAGAATGGATGTGGAACGTATTTCTTCAGCGTATCAACATCGGGTTTGCTCCAGAGGTATCACTTTTTACCATTTTATTTTTTCCCTAACATGTAAAGTCCCACATCAAAAAGAGACTAACATTATTTTAATTTGGGGGTACATGTGGTCTTAAAAGATTATTTTTACAATTAAAGCTATAATCTCAAAAAAACGTCTTGACCTTCATCTTTTACCGTTTTTAGAGCAATCTGTCATAGAATGTGATAACATGCAATAATTACACTAAGACATAGCCCTGGATCGAACCCGGGTTCCTGCATCGTAAGCGCACAGTTTAGACCATAGGAGTCTAGTGGTTCCCAAATGTGGGGGTCCTGACCCCCCGGGGGTCGCGGGAACCCTGGGGGGTCGCAAGATGATTTCCACACAAAAGGACTATAAATATTTTTAATAACGTTAGTAATTTGTCCCCCCCCAAAGCTTAATGCAGCGTCAATCATAAATCCTCACGTTAACACAGCCACAATGCCGCAGTCGACAAAGGTGTCCTGCCTGTTGGGTTGTAAAACTAAAGGTGTTTGGAGGTACAAAATAAATAATACTGCTTTAAAATGAAAACGTGGTTAATAT
Source organism: Knipowitschia caucasica (assembly GCA_964034765.1). NCBI lineage: Eukaryota > Metazoa > Chordata > Actinopteri > Gobiiformes > Gobiidae > Knipowitschia > Knipowitschia caucasica. Next base: position 8,889,082 of record OZ035832.1, read on the forward strand.
CTACAACAGAAAAACCGGACGGGGGAGGAAAAAGTCTCTTGTATCAGGGGCTGATGGTGCGAAGAGAGGGAGAGAGGGCAGAGGACGGGAGGAGGGAGAGGAGGGAGAGAGGGCCAGAGAGGGAGGGCAGGGAGGAGCCGTGGGCAGAGGAGGGAGGGAGGGAGGGAGGGCAGAGGAGGGAGAGAGGGCCAGAGGAGGGAGGGAGGACAGAGGAAGGAGGGAGGGAGAGCGGGAGAGGGCTGCGGAGGGGAGGGCAGCGGAGGGAGGGAGGGCCAGAGAGGGTGGAGGGCAGCGGAGGGACTGAGAGGCAGCGGAGGGAGAGAGGCAGAGGAGGGCGAGAGGAGGACAGAGGAGGGGAGAGGGCAGAGGCGGGAGAGGAGGGCAGCCGGTTGTAGAACAGGCGTTAAAGAGGCCCTGGCTTTTCGGAGTCAAGGTAAAGAGGTCCGCACCATTAAAAGCCGGGTGGTCCGGTTTTGCCTTAATGACAGTAACTTTGGAAGAGACGCCGCGGGGATTGAACGATAAAGTACACAGCAGAATGCGGCCACCCGCTTTTAATGTGCGGAACCTCTTTACCGCTGACTCCGGAAAAGCCGGGCTCTGTAAAGCGCTGTTCTACGCTGCCTCTCTCCCTCCTCTGCCCTCTCTCCCTCCTCTCGTCCTCCCTCTCCCTCCTCTGCCCTCTCTCCCTTCCGCTGCCCTCTCTCCCATCCGCTGCCTCTTCCCTCCTCTGCCCTCCTTTCCCTCCGTCCGCATGACCCTCTGCCCGCTGCCCCCTCTCTACCTCCCTCCGTACTCTGTCTCCCTCCCTTCTGCCCTCTCTCCCTCCTCTGCCCCTCCCTTCCCTCCATCCCCTCCTCTGCCCCTCTCGCCTCCTTGCCTCTCCCTCCTCTGCCCTCTCTCCCTCCCTCTGCCCTCTCTCCCTCCCTCTGCCCTCTCTCCCTCTCTTCGCACCATCAGCCCTCTGATACAAGTGACTTTTCTCCCTCGGGTTTTCTGTTGTAGATATTAAAAACCACGTTTATTTAAAGCAGGCTATTATTTATTTGTAGACCTCCCAAAACCTTTAGTTTTAGCAAACACAGCAGGGGACACGCTTTGTCGCTTTTGCGCTGTGAGCTCGGTGTTACTGTGATGATTTTGCTTGACGCTGCAATGATGGGGACAAAATTACTAAAGTTATTAAAATATAATTATAGTCTTTTTTGTGTGGAAGGAAATCATTTGCGAACCCCCCAGGGGTTCCCGCGACCCCCCGGGGGGGTCAGGACCCCACTTTGGGAACCTCTAGACTCTAGTGGTTCTAAACTGTTTTGCGCTTTACGTTGCAGGGAACCCGGGTATCGATCCAGGGCTATGTCTTTTTGTATTGATTTAATGCATTGTTATCACATTCTACTGACAGATTGCTCTAAAAACGGTAAAAGATGCAAGGTCAAGAGTTTTTTGCAGATTATATGCTTAATTGTAAAAAATAAATCATTTAAGACCAACATGTACCCCAATTAAAATATTGTTAGGTCTCTCTTTGTGACTGTGGGACTTTTACATGTTAGGGAATACAATAAAATGTAAGGTGTGATATCCTCTTGAGCAAACCCTGATGTTGATTACGGTGAAGAAATACGTTCAACATCCATTTCTTCCCACTCCTATTTTGACATCAATTGCTTATTTCTTTTTGCAATAAACTAATGTTATATTACATTAAGCTTTTATTTTGTTTTTGTTTTTATCTCAAATGTCCAATAATAATATAAAAAAAAATTAATCAAAACATTCATTCGCATTAGCACGGCTGTCATGGCATGTTGAATGGAGCGGACAACCAACTGTAAATAATTCCCTGAGTTTGCTGCTGGATTTGGTGTGAATCTGGCAAACTGAGTCAGGGAGAGTGAGAGAGGACTACAAAATATTTGACCTGTGACTGCGAGTACCCACCTTTGGCCAGATTTTTACATATTGCTCCTTTAATGGGTCGCGCAAGGAAGCTCCCTGTGATTGTCCGTGTGTGTTGTGTATTGAGAAGAGAGCACGGAGCGGCTGTGCAGCAGGAGCTATGGACGAGGGCGACTATGGAGCAGAGAGCTTGTGCTTCGAAGGAAAAATTGCAGTTTGGCTCAGAGACTGATATACAGGAGACTGTGGACTATCGTAAAATATATACTACTTATATCTAACATATATATAACTTAATCTAAACGATAGTATACACTCGTATTGTATTACCACTATTATTGTTTTGCTGTTTGTGCTCTGAAAAGCTGTTTAATAATAACTATGTTTCGACAAGAACTGTGTTCTTTATTTACCCCCCCGCATCCAGTGAAATGACTTATAAAATAATGAATCCATAAAACTATTGTCCAGGATTTAGCAGACAGAGTAATACTAACACTATCCACATCAAACCTACAGTAGAATAACATTAGGCTTAAGGCCTGACACACTTAAACATTTCCGTCTTCCCAATCACTGTAAACTTCAGGACTTAAAAATGGATTCAAAAGGCTCTGACTTGTACATTTCGCTTTGTAAAACATAAATAACATTTTATGTTTTGGATATTCAAAGTTTCTAATTTATTAAACCGAAAATCATGTAGAGTGATAAAAACGTGATCCCACTCCTCAGAGCGAGACAAAGAGCTGAGCGAGGCGCCATGCGCAGGACTGATGGAGGCTGCTTCGGTTTCTTTAATGGCGGGCTTAAGATCATATTCTGCCGTATACTGCCACCTACTGAATGGAAGTGTTATATCCATGCCTTTGGACCAATGTTACAGGTCCTCTTTATCATTTTTGTTGAAGGTAGAAAATTAAAATAATGCCACTCTCTTGGATTAAACCCTCTCCAAAATCAGGCCCGTCCTAAGCGGCTGTCGACTGTGCCGTCGCCACCGGGCCCGCACCACCCCCCCCCAAAAAAAAAAAAAAAATAACAGGGGGTCCTCGCAATCTTCCTTCCTTTTATTTTATTTTATAAATACACTAGTTCACGGGTCCCAAAGGGCAGACTGCACTCCAAATTTTGGAACCCTAAACCCCTTTCTCTGGACACTCTTTGATTTCGTTGATCAAAAGAAACTTTTTTTACAAGTAAAGTCAAATATTTTCACAAAGCGATTTGTAACTGGCACGGCGCGCGGGCAGTATGTATGAACGGGTTCCTCCGAAAAAACTGTTCAGATAATTTAGCAGGTGGTCTGAGTGAGATACAAAGAAAGTAACGGGAATGATCGCAGTGTAGGAGAGTGGCATTATCGCGGAGGTGGGAGCAGTGGAGGACAGTGTGAGCAGAGGAAGCAGACCCCTTTGTGTGTGAAGCAGAGGAGGAGGAGGAGGAGGAGGAGGAGGGAGCAGTGATACAGGTTGTGAGCAGAGGCAGCAGACCCCTTTGTGTGAGCAGAGGAGGGGGAGGAGAGGAGGAGGCAGAGGAGCAGTGATACAGGTGTGAGCAGTGGAGCAGACCCTTTGTGTGTGCAGAGGAGGTGGAGGAGGATCAGCGGTGTGACAGGTGTCGTGAGCGCTGCTATTGCCAATGGTTTTGTCCGAATATCACATCAAAAAAACAATATTTTTAAAAGCTTAGCAAACACACTGTTGTCTAGCTTTAGCTAGCTGGAGTGTTTTTGTTGTGGTCAGAGTGTGTGGAGGAGGAGGTGAAGAGTATTTTGTTGTTGTAGTGTGGAGGAGAGGAGTGTTTTGTTGTCAGAGTGTGTGGAGGCATGGCAAAAACGTTTATTTGATGAGAAAATAATAATTATTGACTCCGCCTCAATAGCTTTTGGCGCATTTTGCCCCAAATTAACTATTAGAGAAAAATAGACTCCTTTTGGTTCACTCTTTTGAGTTGCTCTACTATTTTGCACAGGACCGGAAGAGACATGTCAGCTAAATAGACCGCGACAATATTGCAGTTAGAGTGTGTGTGACGTGTGTTCGTGCGCGCGCCAAAACGCTGCATAGGAGCGAAGAACTCGGTTACGAGCGTGCGGATTCGTCAAGCACGCGCCGACGGTGGTGCTGAATTCATGTGTCAAAGATTATAACGGAAAAACTTTCCTCAGGGATCTGGAAAAAAGTGTTCAGGGCAGGGCCTCGCGGTTTCGTTGTTCGCACAGGCCTCGCACCCCCTTGGGACGGGCCTGCCCAAATTACCCTCCATGCTCACTTATGAGGGAAGGCTCTGGGGGCGCAGCGAGAAGGAACGAGAGGGTCTGTCTGCGGCTTGCACGTACGGGAGGCGTGTCGTAGTGTAGGGTGTCGGTAGTTGACGTTCACTACCCGGACACGCCTACTACATGAATTTTTGAATCCACTTGAACTTCTGCAAGTATATCCGTTGAAGAGAAGCCATGGCGACCGTAGCAACCAGTAAGTGTCAACCAACTACGTGTTTTATTTTTTTTACGGCCCGTCCCTCCAGGTTACAGTGTATAATGAAATAAGCTTTGCACATCACCCTGACTAGAAATGTTTTTTACGAAGTGACACGATACATTGCAGAGGTAAAGCAATTTGTATGGGTTCCTTCTACGACGTCCCCTGTGCCATCGACATGTCAGGTACATTAGTCATAATAGGTACATAGTATATTATAAACAATATAATATGCCCAAGTCATTTTGCATTCGTTTAAAATTGGGAATAAGGAGAGAAAAACCATAACTCTCTTACATGTTTTCCAAGAACTGTGGAGAATTAGTTAGGCATTTATGTGATGTAAGCTCACCGATGTTTCCTATTCACAGTTTCAGAGTCGATCCTGACCATAGTTATTGGTATGATGTTCCAAGATCATTTGTGTTTCAGAGTGTGCAACAAATGGATGTTTATGTCTGCCTTTCAGGTTGCATCCGAATATTGTCAGTGATGGGAATCATGCTCCAGTGCTGAAGAAGGGGAAACGCTTCACGTGTGTAACCTGTTTTCAACATGGCGGGAGAATGCACAATTGCTCTCACACGTTGCAAACCCATGAAAGGGGCATCTGTTTGTCAGGGTGCCTATGTTTTAACTTCGATCCAGGTGTTGTGCAATATTTTAACATGTGTCTTTAAAGTGATTGTCTAGAGTTGTCAGAAGAGAGGACAGAGAGGTACTTGATTTGAAAAAAAAAAACAACCCAAGCATCCTCCCCCTTCCTTTCTGATTGGTCTACACGCTCTCTTACGGAAGTATTAGCATGATTTATATAAGGTTTGTTTTACATTAGTAGGCCCCGGCGCCACCAGTTGGCACAGGGACTATTGTAATGAAATTGTGCATAAAAACCCACTGAACCCCCTCAAACATAAACATGTCATGGTACCAAGTTTCCTGGACGTACACTGTACTAAAAACTCTGCATTGCAACATTGTGGATGTACAGTGACCATAAGTCATAAGTGCAAAGTCACTGACAATTTATTAAACCGGACACAACACTTTAGGGCCTGCATTTGGTTTTGGTGAACTGTGTTGCTTGAATGATGTAACACATGTACTCTTATCTAGGGTGACAGTTCCCACTCTGGCCGAGGCATTTACCTGCCTCAGCAAGAGCAATTGAAAACTTCATAAAGGGGCAGTATGAACCATGGTAAGATATTTTAAATATAAAAAATTACAAAAAAAATTTAAATTTTTTGATGGACATATTTCACTGTGCACTGCACAATCTAATTGTGATTGTTCTTTTCATGGGACAGTGAGTCTTTAAAATGATTGCAATGATTGGTGAGGCCATTTACAGAGGACGTAGGGCAGCAGGGAGGCTGAAAGCACTTTCCAGAGAGATGGAGATGGGGCTCTCCTCTGAAAGCTTTCTCTCATGATTATATAAAAGAGAATTTGTTTTGTGTTGAACTTATCATGTGTTACATTTCAGAGCTCATTCAGATAACACAAATGTCCTAAAAAGCATGTACATAAAATGCCAGAAAACCATTTGTTCTTTTGTTTAATCTCCCTCTTCTACATACAAATTTGACAAAACACAATAGTAATGAATGTCTGCTTGTGCCCAAAAGGCCAAAGTTGGGCACAAAAATGTTATGGCATGTTCTCTTTATGATCAGTAATGTGTGACCATGGGTGTAGGAGTGTGTGGTTTCGGTGGTGGTGGTGTAATAATATCTTTAACTTGTAATGTACTTTTCAATCCTGTGTTGACAGTTTCTAAAACGCCACATACTTTATTCTTTATTCCACACAGGGTGCTGTCACAGCTGGTTGGAGGTGCCAGGACTACTAATCTGTGATTTGGCCACCATCAAGCAGTCTTCACTATGTCCCACATGTGGGTGAAGTGCATTGCTCAAGTACTTACCTGGACTGCACTTGGGGCAGCCAGGATTGATCCCACCAACCAGAGCCTCTTTTATAAATGAATGTTCACATTAGACGATATGCACTGCTTTTTTTTGAATCAATAACTTTTGTCCTGATCTGCTTCAAATCCCTATTGTTTGATAGTCTGAAGTAATGGCGCTTATGTAGGCAAAATACTACATTTGATATTTCAAAATTCGTCCATGTTCCCCAATAAATAATATTGACCAATGACATGCGCCATAAAAAGTCTTTATTGCGCATAAAATTCATTGGGCATAGAGTTAGTTATCTCCATACTACTCATATACCCGTATTATAATAGATCCATGCTCTACACGCGGATCGTGGGCTCACGCGTGTCGAGTAGTGACGTTCACTACCCGACACGCCCACTACTCGACACGCCCTCCGTACTGCAGGCGCAGACAGATACACTTGTAAAAAGTTTATAACTCTTAAATCGATCCTAATCCCAAATTAAGACACTGTTTTGCCTAATTTTCAGCATTTTAGATATTTTTCATAACTTTTCACTCTCTGTTTGCTTGGCCCGCACAGAACGCTCCGGGTCGAATCTCTCCGATTCCTGTGGACATCATAGCTAGACCCCGCCCCCTTGTCAATCAGCACAACACAAAAAACAACCCAATATTATTTAAAAAATTGGAACTTTATGCCAGTGGAATACGGACTTTGTGGACACATTCGATAACAGCGCAGCCGTACAGAGAACCGTCAATATGATCTTTAGAAAGAAACACAATCCTAGAAGAAGAACAACACAACCAAGGCTCTGTCGCACAACACCCCAACATGAGAACAAGGCTTTCCTGGTTACAGCAGAAATATGTGAGAGTAAAAATATATATCAAAAACTCCCAGACATTTCTCACTTTAATCTGCATCGTAGAGAGGCTGGAGGAGGAGGCTCTTTTGTTTTAACATGCGTATATTCAAGTGGTAACCATGGAAACGGTTGAGATCCCTTCCATTCAGTCGTCAAAAAACGCATATAGAAAATATACAGGCAATGTTTTTACAGAGGTTTGAACCGGGCCACGCTTGGGAAAAGGATGGATATGGCCTTTGAAGTGAAAGTAAAAGTATAACACGGCTCAGTGCTTTGTTACCTGTGGCTAAGTTTATTTCATTACCAATATATACAAAAAACAAAATGAAAAGTTAAATGACGATATCGAACTGAACTCATTTGAACTATATCTGATATTTGTTGTTTTTTCTGTTAAGATGTATGTTTAGGTGAGAGAATTACTATTTCACTGTTTAGACCAGAGAGAGACCAGAGAGACCAGAGAGAGACCAGAGAGAGTAGACCAGAGGAGAGACCAGAGAGAGAGACCGAGAGAGACAGAAGAGGCCAGAGAGAGGCCAGAGAGAGGCCAGAGAGAGAGGCCAGAGAGAGACAGAGAGGAGACAGAGATTGAGAACCGAGAGTGAGACCAGAGAGAGAGACCAGAGAGAGACAGAGAGAGACCAGAGAGAGGCCAGAGAGAGAGGGCCAGAGGAGAGACCAGAGTGAGGACCAGAGAGAGAACAGAGAGAGACCAGAGAGAGAGGCCAGAGAGACCAGAGAGAGACCCAGAGAGAGAGGCCCAGAGAGAGGAGACCTGAGGGAGACACCAGAGAGACATCCAGAGAGAGAGCCCAGAGAGACCAGAGAGAGACCTGAGCAGAGACCAGAGAGACCAGAGAGAGAGAAACCTGAGAGGACACAGAGAGACACCAGAGAGAGAGACCAGAGAGAGAGACCAGGGAGATGAGACCAGAGAGAGACCAGAGAGAGCCCAGAGAGAGGACTCAGAGAGAGAGACCAGAGAGAGAGTCCAGAGTGGAGACCCGAGAGAGAGACCAGAGAGAGACCTCATGAGAGAGACCCAGAGAGAGACCAGAAAGAGCCCAGAGAGAGCCAGGAGAGAGTACCAGAGATGAGACCACAGGTCTGTTAGCATTTTCTGATCCGTCGTCGACCGAATCGACAACTTGGTAAAGTCCTTTGACGAGGCTAAAAAACATAGAATAGAATTGTTGTGATGAAAAAAAAGTTAAACAGTATTTATTAGAAACTTAAAGCTGCTGAAACCTTAAAAGTTTTGTTTCGAGACTGAAATGTTGTTTGTCGCGATAGAAAAAGTGTGAGAAATGTGTTTATTGTGGATAACAATCCGAGTCATCTCCCAGGGCATTGTGCTGACGTTAGATCCAACAGTCCCTGTGAGTCACTATTGAATCCTTTGGGCTCAGACAGAATTAAGTATAGATTTTTACATGAGCTTTGAAAATAGAGACACAGCTTTTAAGTCTCGCACCAAATGTTAATGCTATAAGAACCACGTGGACACTATGAGGAGCACAGGGGACTGGCTCTCTCTGCTGTGGACTCTGAGGAGAACGGGACTGGCCTCCTGCTGGGACTTGAGGCGCACAGGGGAGCTGGCCTTCCTGCTGGGACTTGAGGGAGCACAGGGACTGGCTCGCTGCTAAGATGTGGAGCACAGGGATCTGGCCTCCTGCTGGGCCTGAGGAGCACAGGGAATGGCCTCCTGCCTAAGATTGAGGAGCAACATGGGCTGGCCTCTGCTAAAGACTTGAGGAAGCACAGGGACTGGCCTCCTGTGGGGACTCTGAGGAGCACCAGGGACTGGCCTCCTGCTAAGACTGTAGGAGCACAGGGACTGCCTCCTGCTGGGACTCTGATGGCACGGGGTTGCTCCTGCTGGGACTGAGGAGCACAGGGACTGGTCTCTGCTGGGACTGAGGAGCACAGGGAATGTGGTCTCCTGCTGGGGACTCTGAGGAGCAACACAGGGATGGCTCTGCTAAGATCTGGAGGAGCCACAGGGTTGGCCTCCTGCTGGGACTCTGAGGAGCACAGGGACTGGCTCCTGCTGGGGACTGAGGAGCACAGGACTGGCCCTCTCCAGATGGGACTTTTTCTTTGGGGAAGTGGAGCACTGGGACCTGGCCTCCTGCTGGGACCTGAGGAGCACAGGGGAAGGTCTCCTGGCTGGATGAGGAGACAGGGACTGGTCTCCTGCGGGGACATCTGTGGAGAACAGGGAATGGCCTCCTGCTGGACTGGGAGCACAGGACTGCCTCTGCTGGGACTCTGAGGAGCACAGGGACTGGCCTCCTGCTGGGACTCTGAGGAGCACAGGGATGCCCTCCTGCTGGGGACCCTCTGCGAGACAGGGACTGGTCTCACTGCTGGTCCAGAGTCAGGACTAAACATGGGAGGCAGTGTTTCAGATTTTAGGCGCTAAAAACAGTCTTCCAGAAAAACGTGAGACGGGCCAATTTCAATCAGGTTAAAAACAGGATTTATTCCTGTACTTTCTGATTTAAAGCTTGTCTAGTGAGTTGCCGTGTGGGGACTGTGCTTATACCAATAACCTTGCCTAATGCTAAAGGGTTATGAACATCATGGACATCAGTGACTTTTCGCGTGCCGCGCACCAGCACTTTTTGTGTTACAATTATGAGCTAAACTTCTGAACCATCAAAACGGACTGAATAAATAATAACTTTGTACATGTAGATACGGATACAGGTGGGTAAAAAAAATAAGAGAATACAGTAATACATAAAGGTGTACAGAACCATGAACAGACCATGACAGAACCCATGAACAGAACCATGAACACGCTCAGAGCATGAGGCAGTCATTCTGTGTCCGTCCTAAAGAACAACAATGTCACATTGGTCCCCATAAGTGTTCCATCCACATGGGACGGCGTGCTCCGGTGTCTGGCCGTGACTGCCTTCTCTGATTGGCTGCGTTCTTAGTCCGTCCTGAGAACGAGGTACTTGTAGACAGAAGAAGCAGTTTGTTGGCTGGGGGACGTGAATGCTTCTCGGGCACTATGACGCCATTTTGTGTCCTCGGAATTCCACAGTTGCATCTTTGTGTTTTCCCCCGTTTGGATGATGGTTTATAGACAGGGGAGAGACCAGGGAGAGACCAGGTGATGATGACCTGGAGTGATGAGACCAGGGGCAGAGACCAGGGGAGAGATCAGGGGAGGGAGACCAGGGGGAGAGATCCGGTTCGTGAACTTTGTTGGTTTTTAGGACGGACACAGAATGGACTCCTCTGCTCGGCGTGTTCATGGTTCTTGTTCATGGTTCTGTTCATGGTTCTGTTCATGGTTCTGTTCACCTGTCTGTCTGTCTGTATTCTTTTATTTTTTACACCTGTATCCGTATCTTACATGTACATATGTTATTTTTATTTGTCGTTTGATGGTTCAGAAGTTTACTTCAAATTGTCACACAAAAAATGCTGGTGCGGAGTCGCACGCGGAAAAGTCATGAGGTCATATGTTCATAACCCTTTAGCATAGGCAAGGTTTTTGATATAGCAACAGTCCACACACTGGCACTCACGAGACAAGGCTTTAAATCAGAAAGTCAGGATTAAATCTGTTTTGTAACCTCGGATTTGATATTGCCCGTCTACGTTTTCTGGAAGACTGTTTTTAGCCTGCATAAATCTGAAACACTGCCTCCCCATGTTTAGTCCTGACTCTGGGACCAGCTGGAGCCCAGTCCCAGTGCTCTCAGAGTCCCAGCAGGAGGCAGTCCCTGTGCTCCTCAGAGTCCCAGCAGGAGGCCAGTCCTGTGCTCCTCAGAGTCCCAGCCAGGAGGCCCAGCCCCTGTGCTCCTCTAGTTTTCCCCGCAGGAGCCAGTCCCTGTGCTCCTCAGAGCCAGCAGGAGACCTGTCCCTGTGCTCCTCAGTCCCAGCAGGAGACCAGTCCCTGTGCTACCTCCAGTCCCAGCAGGAGGCCAGTCCTGTGTCCTCAGAGTCCAGCAGGAGGCCAGTCCCTGTGCTCCTCAGTCCAGCAGGAGGCCAGTCCTGTGTCCTCAGAGTCCCAGCAGGAGCCATCCTGTTGCTACCTCAGAGTCTTAGCAGGAGGCCAGTCCCTGTGCTCCTCAGAGTCCCCGCAGGAGACCCAGTCTGTTGATCTCAGTACCAGCAGGAGACGGTCCCTGTGCTCCTCAGTCCCAGCAGGTGAGGGCCAGTCCCTGTGCTCAGCAGAGTCCAGCAGGAGGCAGTCTGTGCTCCTCAGTCTTAGCAGGAGGCCAGTCCCTGTGCTCCTCAGAGTCCCAGCAGGAGCTCGTCCCTGTGCTCCTCAGAGTTCTTAGCAGGAGGCCAGTCCCTTGCTCTCTCAGAGTCTTAGCAGGAGGCCAGTCCCTGTGCTCCTCAGTCAGCAGGGAGGGCCAGTCCTGTGTCCTCAGTCTTAGCAGCCGAGGCCAGTCCACTGTGCCTCCTCAGAGTCCCAGCAGGAGGCCAGTCTCCCTGTGCCCTCAGAGTCCAGCAGGAGGCCAGTCCCTGTGCTCCTCAGGTCACAGCAGGGAGGCCAGTTCCCTGTGCTCCTCAGAGTTCCACGTGGTTCTTGTAGCCATTAACATTTGGTGCGAGACTTTAAGAGTGTGGTCTTCTATTTTCAAAGCTCAAGTAAAAATCTAAGATTATTTTGTCTGAGCCCAAAGGGTCAAATAGTGGGACTCACAGGGACTGTTGGATCACGTCAGCACAATGACTGGGGAGATGACGTCGGATTCTATCCACAATAAAACACAATTTCTCACACACTTTTTCTATCGCGTACAAAAACAAAATTTTCAGTCTCGAAACAAAACTTTTAGGTTCAGCAGCTTAAGTTTCTAATAAATAATGTGTAACTGTTTTTCTCACAACCATTCTATTCTGTGTTTAGCTCTTCAAAGGACTTACAAAGTGGTCGATTCGTCGACACGATCAGAAATCAAAAAGGACACAGTGGTCTTTCTCTATGGTCTCTCTCTGGTCTCTCTTGAGTCTCTTTTAGGTCTCCTCTCTGGTCTATCTCTGGTCTCCTCTCTGGTCCTCCTCTCTATGGTCTCTCTCTGGTCTCTCTCTCTGCGTCTTCTCTCTCTGGTCTCATCTCTGGTCTCTCTCTGGTCTCGTCTATGGTCTCTCTCCCTGGTCTCTCTCTCTGCGTTCTCTCTCTCTGGTGTCTCTCTGGTGGTCTCTCTGGTCTCTTCCTCTGGTCTTCTGGCTCTCTCTGGTCTCTTCCCCACACCCTGGTCTCTCTGGGCTCTCTCTCTGATTGTCTCTCTGGTTGTCTCTCTGGCTCTCTCTCTGGCCTCTCTCTGGTCTCTCTCTGGTCTCTCTGGCCTCTCTCTCTGGTCTCTCTCTGGGTCTCTCTTCTGGTCTCTCTCTGGTCTCTCTCTGGCCTCTATTCTCTGGCCATCTCTCTGGAGTCTCTCTCTGGTATCTCTTGGTCTCTCTCTTGGTCTCACTCTCTGGTCTCTCTCTGGTCTCTCTCTGGTCTCTCTCTGGCCTCTCTCACTGGCCTCCCTATGCCTTCTTGGCCTCTCTTAGGTCTCTCTCTGGTCTCTTCTGGTCTCTCTATGGTCTCTCTCTCTGGTTTCTCTCTGGTCTCTCTGGTCTCTCTTGGTCTAACAGTGAAAAATAGTAATTCTCACTAAACCAAACATCTTAACATAAAAAACATCCTATATCAGATATAGTTTCAAATGAGTTCAGTTCGAATCTCATTACATTTCAGTTATTTATTTTGTATAAATTGTATGAAATAAACTTTTAGCACAGGTACAAAGCACTGAGCCGTGTTAAACTTTTACTTTCACTTTCAAAGGCTCATAATCTCCTTTGCCCGCGTGGCCCGGTCAAACCTTGGCAATTGCTGTATATTTTTATATTTAAAAAATTTTGCTGTTTTTTGCCGACTGAATGAAGGATCTCACCGTTTCCATGATTACCACTTTGAATATACGTTCATTTTAAACCAGTCTCCTCCTCCCCTCCTTACGATGCAGATTAAAGGGAAATGTCTGGGAGTTTTTGATATATATTTTTCTCCCATTTTCTGGATGAAAACCAGGAAAGCCTTGTGTCTCATGTTGGGGTTTGTGTGCCAGGATCCTGGTTGCTGTTTCTTCTTCTTGGATTGATGTTTTCTTTCTAACGATTCATTATTGGTCGGTTCTTGTACGGCTGCGCTGTACGAATGTGTCCACAAAGTCCGTTTCTCACTTGGCATAAAGTCATTTTTTAAATTAATATTGGGTTGTTTTTGTGGTTTGTGCTGATTGACAAGGGGGCGGGGGTCTAGCTATGATGCCACAGATCGGAGAGATTGACCCGGAGCGTTCTGTGAGGGTCCTGAGCAGAAAATTAGAGTGAAAAGTGATGAGAAAAATAGTCTAAAAAATGCTGAAATTAGGCAAAACATGTGTCTTAATTTGGGATTAGATCGATTTAAGAGTTTTTTAAAGACTTTTTCAAGTGTATCTGTCTGCGGCTGCAGTGACGGAGGCGTGTCGAGTAGTGGGCGTGTCGGTAGATGACGTCACTACTCGACACGCCCAACTCCGCGTGTATGAGCATGGATCGATTATATTACGGGTATGAGTGAGTAGTGAGTACTATCTATGCCCAATGAATTTATGCGCAATAATGAATTTTATGGCGCCCTGTCATTGTCAATATTATTTATTTGGGGGAAATGGACGAATTTTGTAAAGATCAAAGTCGTTAATGTGCCTACAAAAGCTTGCATTACTTCAGACTATCAATCAATAGGGATTTGAAGCAGCTCAGGACAAACGTTATGAGTCAAATATTCAAGTGCTTATTTCTTATATGTGTACAGTCATTTATAACAGGGGCCTATGGTTGGTGGCTCAAATCCTGGCTGCCCCCAAGTGCAGTCTGGTATGTTCTTGAGCAATGCACTTCTCCACATGTGGTGGACATAGTGAGAGACTGCTTGGTGTGTGGGCCAATCAGCACAGATAGTAGCCTGGCATCTCCAACCCAGCTGTGACACACTGTGTGGAATAAATGAATAAAGTAGTGTGGGTTTTGAGAAATCTTGTCAACACAGGATTGAAAAGTACATTACAAGTTTAAGATTTTATTATCCACCACCACACCACCACACACTCCTACACCATGGTCTCCACATTACTGATCATAAAGAGAACATGCCATAACATTTTTGTGCCCAACCTTTGGCTTTTGGGACAAGCAGCATTCCATTACTATTGGGTTTTGTAAATTTGTATGTAGAAGAGGGACGATTAAACAAAAAGAACAAATTGTTTTTGTGAATTTTATGTACATGCTTTTTTATGAATTTGTGTTCTCTGAATGGGCTCTGAAAGGTAGACACTGTATAAAGTTCACACAAACCAAATTCTCTTTTATTATATTCAGAGAGAAGGCATCAGTGGAGAGCGCCAAATACTCATCTCTCTTGGGAAGCTTTCAGCCTCCCTGCTGGGCATCCTCTGAAATGCCTCACCAGATCATTTGCCATTCATTTTAATACTCACTGTCCATAATAGAACATCTCAAGATTAGATTGTGCAGTGCACAGTGAAATTGTCCATCAATATTTAATTTAATCTGTACCCATGGTTCATATTTGGGCCCTTTATGAATTTTTCAATTGCCTCTTGCGGAGGCAGTGAAAATGCCTCGGCAGAGAAATATGTGAACTGTACCTAGATAAGAGTAACACATGGTGTTACAGTCAACACCAACAGTTACCAAAACAAATGCAGCCCTAAACGGTGTTGTGTCCGGTTTAATATATTGTCAGTTGACTTGCACTTATGACTTTATGGTGCTGTACATCAACAATGTTGCACTGCGAGTTTTTAGTTACAGTGTACCGCAAGGGGGGGGGGAAAAACAGTTCCATGACAATGTTTATGTTTGAGGGGGTTCAGTGTTTTATGCACTACTTTCATTACATAGTCCTGTGCCAGCCTGGAGGCGCTGGCTACTATGTAAAACAAACATTATTTAAATCAGGCTATACTTCGGTAAGAGCGTTGTAGACCAATCAGAAAGGAAGGGGAGGGGAGACTTGGGATGTATTTTTTTCAAATCCAAGTACCTCTCTGTCTACTCTTTCTGACAAACCTCTAGACCCCCCCCCCATCACTTAAAGAACAAATGACAATATTGCACAACACTTGGATTCGAAGTTAAAAACATTAGCTCCATGACAAAAAACAGATGCCCTTTCATGGGTTTGCACGTGTTGTGAGCATTTGTGCATCTCGCCATGTTTAAAACAGGTTAACAGTGAGGCGTTTTCCCCCTGCTTAGCTACTGGAGCATGATTCCCTTCACTGTCATTGTCGGATGCAAACTGAAAGCAGACTTATAACGCATCCATTTGTGACACTCTAGAATAACACAAATATCTTTGATCTTCATCCAATAACTATGGTCAGTGACTTCTGTAACTCGTGATAGGAAAACATCGTGAGCTACATCACATAATCAGCCTAAACAAATTATTCTCCACTGTTCTTGGAAAACATGTAAAGAGTGTATGTTTTTCTCCTATTACATTTTAACGATGCAAAATGACATTGGGGCATATTATATTGTATATATTATACTATGTACCTATTATACTATGTACCGGACAGTCGTGCGGCACATGGACTCTTAGAAGAAACCCATACAAATTGCTTTCTCTTGCAATGTATTTGTTCACATCTAAAAAAACATTTCTAGTCAGGGTGATGTGCATTTATTCATTAATACACTGTAATGGTGGGACGGCCTAAAATAAATAAATAACACGTTGTTGGTTGACACTTACTGTTTGCGTACGGTCTGCCTTGTCTTCTCGTTCAAACGGATATACTTGCAGAAGTTCAAGTGGATTCAAAATTCATGTAGTAGGCGTGTCGGCGTAGTGACGTCACTACCCGACACGCCTACTACTCGACACGCTCCGTACTGAAAGCCGCAGACAGACCCTTCTCGTTTCCTTCGCTGCGGCACCAGAGCCTTCCTCAGTAGTGGAAGCCTGGAGGTATTTTGGGCAGGCCGTCCAGACAGGGGGGTGCGAGGCCCTGTGCGAACTCGAAACGCGAGGCCCTGCCCTGACACTTTTTTCCCAGATCTGAGGAAATGTTTTTTCTGTTTTAACTCTGTGACATGAAGTTCAGCACCACCTCGCGCCGTGCTTGACGCGATCAGCACGCGCGTAAACGAGTGTCTTCGCTTCCTATGCGCGTTTGGCGCGCGCAGTACACCGCACACACACTCTACGTGCAATATTGGTCGCGGTCTTTTTAGCTGACATGTCTCTTTCGTCCTGTGGCAAAATGGTTAGAGAACTCAAAAGATTGAACCAAAGGAGTCTTTTTCTTCTATAGTTAGATTGGGCAAAATGCGCCAAAATGGCTATGAGGCGGAGTCAATATTATTATTTTTCATCAAATACACTTTTTGCCCATGCCTCCACACACTCTGACAAACTCACCACATCCTCCTCCTCCAACTGGAACAACAACAAAATACTCTTCACCTCCTCCTCCACACACTCTGCCCCCCCCCCCCCCCAAACAAAAACACTCCAGCTAGCTAAAGTAGTCATACAGTGTGTTTGCTAATGGCTTTTAAACAATATGTTTTTGATGTGGATTTCGGACTAAACCTTGGCAATAGCAGCGCTCACACACCTGTCCCACACGCTGATCCTCCTCCTCCTCCTCTGCTACACATAAAGGGTCTGACTCTCTGCTCACACCTGTATCATGCTCCTCTCACTCCTTTCCTACTCCTCTCTGCTCACTCTAAGGGGTCTGCTCCTCTGTCCACCTGTATCACTGGCTCCTCCTCCTCTCCTCATCCTCCTCCTCTGATCACACAAGGGGTCTGTCCTCTGCTTCACACCTGTCTTCATCGCTCCTCATCCGCGGAGCTACTGCATTCTCCTACTCTGCGATCATTCCCGTTACTTTTTTGTATTCTCACTCCAGGACTGCTCTAAGTTAGCTGAAGTTTTTGGCGGTGGGACCCCGTTGATAAATAGCTGCCCGCGGCCGCGCCTGCCTGTTTACTAATCAGCTTTTGGTTGAAAATTTGACTTACTTGTAAAAAATGTTCTTTTGATCAAAGCGAAAATCAAAGAGGGTCTCAAGAGAAAGGGGTTTAGGGTTCCAAATTTGGAGTGCAGTCTGCCCTTTGGGGACCCTTGAACTAGTGTTGTATTTATAATAATTAAAATAAACGGAAGGAAGATTGCGGGCCCCTGTGTGAGTGCAGAGGCCCTGTGGCCGGCAACCCACAGTCGCGCACAGCCCTTAGGACGGGCTGATTTGGGAGAGGGTTTAATCAAGAGAGGGCATTATTTTATTTTACTAACTTCAACAAAAATGATAAATAGACTGTATCATTGGACCAAAGGCATGGAGTATAAACCCCTCCGATTCAGTAGGTTGGCAGTATACGGCAATATTGATTCTTACCCGCCATTAAAGAAACAGAAGCAGCTCCATCAGTCTGCGCGATGCGCCTCGCTCAGTCTTTGTCATAGCGTTGAGGAGGTGGTACACGTTTTTTACACTCTACATGATTTCGGTTTTAATAATTAGAAAACTGTTGACATATCCAAATTAAAATGTTATTTATGTGGTTACAATATGCAATGTACAAGTCAGAGCCTTTTGAATCCATGTTTTAAGTCTGTTAGTTTACAGGGATGGGAAGACGGAATGTTTAAGTGAGTGTGCAGGCCTTAAGCCTAGTGTGTCTACTGTAGGTTTATTTGATAGTGTTAGTATTACTCTGTCTGCTAAATCCTGACCATAGTTTTATGGCTTCATTATTTTATAAGTCATTTCAAACCTGTGAGCGTTGAATAAAGACACAGTTCTTGTTGGAATCATAGTTTATTATTTTAAACTGTTTTTCAGCACAAACAGCAAAACAATCATAGTGGAAATACAATACGGAGTGTATATATGTGTAGATATAAGTTATATATATGGTAGATATAAGTTATATATATGTTAGATAGTCCACAGTTCCTGTATTCAGGCTCTCGAGCTCCAAACTGCTATTCTTCGAAGCACAAAGCTCTTGCTCCATTAGTGCCTCGTCCATGCTCCTGCTGCAGCCGCTCCTGTGCTTTCTTCAATACACACACACGGGACCATCACTGCGGAGCTTCCTTGCGGCGGACCCTTAATAGGAAGCAATATGTAAAAATCTGGCCAAAGGTGGTTCTTGCAGTCAAAGTACAATATTTTGTAGTCCTCCTCACTCTCCACCCTGACTCAGGTTGCTGATCTCACACCAAATCCAGCAGCAACACAGGGAAATTATTTTATCAGTTGTGTGTCCGTCTCCATTCACATAGCCATGACAGCGGGTCGTGCTAATGCTGAATGAATGTTTTGATTATGTTTTTGTATTATTAATATTTGGACATTTGAGTAAAAACAACACAAAATAAAAAGCAATGTAACTTTACATAGTTTATGCAAAATAAATAAGCAATTGATGTTTCAAAATAGGTGTGGGAAGAATGGATGTTGGACCGTATTTCTTAAGCGTATCAACATACAGGTTGCTCAAGAGGATATCACCTTTCATTTTATTATTCCCTAAAATGTAAAAAAGTCCCCATCAACAAAGAGACTAAACATTATTTTAATTGGGTCATTGTCTTAAACTGATTATTTTTACAATTAAGTCATAATCTGGCAAAAACGTCTCTTGACCTTCATCTTTTACCGTTTTTTAGAGCAATCTGTCATAGAATGGTGATAGACATGCAATAAATACAAAAAGACTAGCCGGATCGAACGGGGTTCCCTCATCGTAAGCGCACAGTTTAGACCACCTAGAGTCTAGTGGTTCCAAAGTGGGGGTCATGACCCCCACGGGGGGTCGCGGGAACCCCTGGGGGGGTCGCAAGATGATTTCCACACAAAAAAGACTAGAATATATTTTAATAACGTTTAGTAAATTTTGTCCGAGTCATTGCGAGCGTCATCAAAATCATCACGTAACACAGCTCACATGCGCAGCGACAAAGCGGTCCTGCTGTTGTTTGCTAAAACTAAAGGTGTTTGGAGGCTACAAATAAATACATACTGCTTTAAATGAAACGTGGTTATTATAATCTACAACAGGAAAAACCCGGTGGGGGAGAAAAGTCAATTGTATTCAGGGGCTGTAGCGTGCCGAAGGAGGGAGTGGGAGCGGCGAGGAGGGAGAGAGGGCAAGGAGGAGGGAGATGTAGGGCGAGGAGGGAGGCATGAGGACTGGGAGAGAGGGCAGAGGAGGGAGGGAGGAGGGAGGGAGGGCAGAGGAGGGAGAGAGGGCAGAGGATGGGGGGAGGACAGAGGAAGGAGGGAGGGAGAGGAGGGCAGCGGAGGGCGTGGTGCAGCGGAGGGAGGAGGGCAGAGGAGGGAGAGAGGGAGCGGAGGGAGAGAGGGCAGCGGAGGGAGAGAGGGCTGAGGAGGGGGGGCGAGGACGAGGGGGAGAAGAGGGCAGATGGAGGGAGAGAGGGCAGCGGTTTGTTAGAACAGCGCGTTTAAAAGAGGCCGCTTTTCGGAGTCAAAGTAAAAGAGAGGTCCGCAACATTAAAAGCCGGGTGGCCGGTTTATGCCTTTACTGACAGTAACTTTGGAAAGAGAAGCCGCGGGGATGAAACCGCATAATGTAACAGCAGAAAGCGGCCACCCGCTTTAATGTGCGGGACCTCTTTACCGCCTGGAATCCGGAAAGCCGGGGCCTCTTTAACGCCGCTGTTCTACCGCTGCCCTCTCTCCCTCCGCTGCCCTCTCTCCCTCCTCTGTCCTCCTCTCCCTCCTCTGCCCTCTCTCCCTCCGCTCTGCCCCTCTCCCTCCCGCTGCCCTCTCTCCCGCCCCTCTGCTCCCTCCCTTCCCACCGCTTGCCCTCCTCCGCTGGCCTCTCTACTCCCCTCCCTCCTTGCCTGCTGTCCGCCCTCCCTCCTCTGCCTCTCTCCCTCCTTGCCCTCCCTCCCGTCCCTCCCTCCTCTGCCCTCTCGTCCCTCCTTCTGCCTCCCTCCTCTGCCCTCTCGCCCTCCTCTGCCCTTCTCCTCCTCTGCCCTCTCTCCTCTCTTCGCAACCATCAGCCCTGATACATGTGACTTTTCACCCCATCCGGGTTTTTCTGTTGTAGATATTAACCACGTTTCATTTTAAAGGCAGGTAAATATTTATTTGTAGCCTCAAACACCTTTAGGTTTTAGCAAACAACTAGGCAGGACACGCTTTGTCGCTGGATCGTGAGCTGTGTTACGTGTGATTTTGATTGACGCTGCAATGACTGGACAAAATACTAACGTTGATTTAAAATATATTATAGACTGTTTTGTGTGGAAATCATCTTTGCCGACCCCCCAGGGGTTCCGCGACCCCCCGGGGGGTCAGGACCCCCACTTTGTGGAACCACTAGACTCTAGTGGTCTAATGGTGCGCTTAGAGTGCAGGAACCCGGGTTCGTTCCGGGCTATGTCTTTTTGTATTTTATTGATGTTATCACATTTCTATGACTGATGCTCTAAAAACGGTAAAAGATGAAGGGTCAAGACGTGTTTTTTTTTTGCAGATTATAGGTAATTGTAAAAATAATCATTTAAGACCCATGTACCCCAATAAACTAATGGTTAGTCTCTTTTTGATTGGGACTTTTACATGTTAGGGAATTAAAATAAAATGTAAAGGTGATATCACTCTTGAGCAAACCCTGATGTTTGATACGTCTGAAGAAATACGTTCCAACATCCATTTCTTCCCACCTCTATCTTGGAACATCAATTGCTAATTTATTTTGCATAAAATGTATAATTTACATTGCTTTTATTTTGTTTTGGTATTTATCTCAAATGTCCAAATAATAATAATAAAAAAAACATTAATCAAAAACAGTCATTCCAGCATTAGACGGCTTGTCATGGCAATGTGAATGGAGACGGACAAACAACTGATAAAATAATTCCCTGTGTTTGCTGCTGGATTGGTGTGAATTTCAGGCAACTGAGTCAGGGAGAGTGAGAGAGGACTACAAAATATCTGACTGTGTCTTGCAGTACCACTTTGGCCAGATTTTTACATATTGCTCCTTAAGGGTACGCCGCAAGGAAGCACCGCTGTGATTGGTCCGTGTGTGTGTATTCGGAAGGAAGCACGGAGCGGCACTGCTGAGGAGCTATGGACGAGGGCCTATGGAAGCAGAGAGCTTTGTGCTTCGGAAGGAAAAGCAGTTTGGGCTCAGAGCTGAATACAGGAGGACTGTGGGACTAGTCTAAACATATATATAACATATAATCTAACATATATATAACTTATATCTAACATATATACACTCGTATTGTTATTACACTTATTATTGTTTTGCTGTTTGTGCCTGAAAACTGTTAATAATAACTATGATTTCCAACAAGAACTGTGTCTTTATTCACCGCATCACAGTTTGAAATGTACTTATAAAAAAAAGAATCCCATAAAACTATTGTCAGGATTTAGCAGGACAGAGTAATACTAACACTATCTCATAAAACCTACAGTAGAAACTCTAAGGTTAAAGGCCTGCCACACTTAAACTTCCGGCTTCCCATCACTGTAATACTACAGACTTAAAACATGGATTCAAAGGCTCTGACTTGTACATTTGGATTTGTAACAACATAAAATAACATTTTAATTTGGATATTCAAAGTTTTCTAATTATTAAATAACCGAAATCATGTTGAGTGTAAAAAAAACGTGACCCACCTCCTCAGGACGCTAGCAAAGATCTGAGCGAGGCGCAAGCGCAGACTGATGGAGGCTGCTTGTGTTTCTTTAATGGGGGCTAAGAATCAATCTAAGCCGTATTATGCCAACTACCTGAATCGGAGTGTTATACTCCATGCCTTTGACCAATGTACAGTTATTTATCATTTTTGTTGAAGTTACGAAATAAATAATGCCCTCTCTTGTTATAACCCCTTCCCAAAATCAGGCCCGTCCTAAGGGCTTGTGCGACCTGTGCCGTCGCACAGGCCTCGCACCACACAGGGGCCTCGCCAAATCTCCGTTCCTTTTATTTTTATTTTTATAAAAACACTAGTTCAAGGGTAACCCAAAGGGCAGACTGCACTCCAAAATTTGGGAACCCTAAACCCTTTCTCTGGACTCTTTGATTTCGTTTTGATCAAAGAACATTTTTAAGTAAAGCAAATTTTCACCAAATGCGACTTTGTAAACAGGCAGGCCGCCGCGCGGGGGCAGCTATGTGATGCAAACGGTGTCCTTCCGAAAAAAACTGTCAGATAATTTTAGCAGGGTCTGAGTTTTGAGATACAAGAAGTAAACGGGACCAGGATCGCCAGTGTAGGGAGAGACTGGATACTCGCGGAGGAGGAGCAGTTGAGACAGGTGTGAGAGAGAGCAGACCCCTTTGTGTGAGCTGGGGAGGAGGAGGAGGGAGGAGGGGAGGAGCAGTGATACAGTGTTGTGAGCAGAGGAGCAGACCCTTTGTGGTGAGCAGAGGAGGAGGAGGAGGAGGAGGAGGAGGAGCGTGATAACAGGTGTGAGCAGAGGAGCAGTCCTTTGGGTGAGCAGAGGAGGGAGGAGGAGGATCAGCGGAGGGGTGGTTGTCGCGGTTTTATCTTTTTTTTTGTTCTGTGACAGGTGTGTGAGCGTGCTATTTGCCTATGTTTTAGTCGAATATCCACATCCAAAAACATATTTTTAAAAGCATTAGCAAACACAGTGTCATGTCTAGCTTTAGCTAGCTGAGTGTTTTTGTTGTGGTCAGAGTGTGTGGAGGAGGAGGTGAAGAGCTATTTTGTTGTTTGTCGTGTGGGAGGCGGACGGAGTGTATGTTGTCAGGTGTGTGGAGGCATGGCAAAAACGTATTTGATGAGAAAAATAGATAATATTGACTAACGCATCTTAGCCATTTTCGGCCGCATTTTGCCCAAATCTAACTATTAGAAGAAAGACTCCTTTTGGTTCAACTCTTTTGAGTTTGCTCTCTACATTTTGCCACGGACGAAGAGTCAGGTCAGCTCCAAAAAGACCGCGACCAATATTGCAAACGTAGAGTGTGTGTGCGTTGTCGGTGTGTACGTGCAGCGCGCCAAACGCTGCTAGGAGCGAAGACACTCGGTTACCGCGCGTGCTGAATCTCGTCAAGCACCGCGCGGGTGG
This sequence comes from Knipowitschia caucasica, assembly GCA_964034765.1. Classification (NCBI taxonomy): domain Eukaryota; kingdom Metazoa; phylum Chordata; class Actinopteri; order Gobiiformes; family Gobiidae; genus Knipowitschia; species Knipowitschia caucasica. Next base: position 8,912,415 of record OZ035832.1, read on the forward strand.
TTGCTGGATTCTGTCAAAGATTATAACAGGGAAAAACTTTCCTCAGATTGGAAAAAGGTGGTCAGGGCGAGGGGCCTCGCGTTTCGAGGTTCGCACAGGGCCTCGCCACCCCCTTGGGACGGGCCTGCCCAAAATACCCTCCATGCTCACTACTGTGGAAGGCTCTGGGCGCAGCGAAGAAACTCGAGAAGGGTCTGTCTGCGGCTTGCCAGTACGGGGCGTGTCGAGTAGTAGGCGTGTCGGGTAGTGGACGTCACTACCGACACGCTATACATGAATTTTTGAATCCACTTGAACTTAGCAAGTATATCCGTTGAAGATAAGACCTGGCCAGACGTACGCAAACAAGTAAGTGTTCCAACCAACAAGTGTTTTATTTTATTTTTAGGCCGTCCCTCCAGTTACAGTGTATTAATGAATTAAATGCACATCCTACCCTGATAGAAATGTTTTTTAAGAAGTGCACTAATACATTGCAGTGAAAGCAATTTGTATGGGTTTTTCTAAGAGTCCATGTATGCCATGACATGTCAGGTACATAGTATAATAGGTACATAGTCTAAGTATATACAATATTAATATTGCCATGTATTTTGCCATCGTTTTTAAAATGGTAATAGGATGAAAAAATACTCCCTTAAGGTTTTTCCAAGACAGTTGGGAATTAGTTAGGCATTTTGTGATGTAGCTCACGATGTTTCCTATAACTAGTTACATGAAGTTCACTGACCATAGTTATGGATGACATGTTCCAAAAGATATTTGTGTTTCTGAGTGTGCATCAAATGGATGTTTACGTCTGCTTTTCAGTTGCATCGACTCATTGTCAGTGATGGGAATAATGCTCCAGTGCTGAAGCAGGGGAACACGCTCACGTGTGTACCTGTTTTAAAACATTGGCGGAGAGCACAAATGCTCACACTGTGCAAAACCCTTGAAAGGGCATCCTGTTTGTCACGGAGCTTATGTTTTAACTTCCGAATCCAGGGAGTTGTGCAATATTGTACATTTGTTCTTTAAAGTGATTGTCTAGAGTTTGTCAGGAAAGATGAGACAGAGAGGTACTTGATTTGAAAAAAAAAAACAAACCCAAGCTCCCTCCCCTTCCCTTTCTGGTATTGGTCTACACGCTTCTTACCGGAAGTATAGCCATGAAACATTTTTTTTTAAAGTTTGATTTTTTTTTAAATTGTTTGTTTTACATTAGTTAGGCCCGAGCGCCACCAGGCTGGCCACTGGGACTATTGTAATGGAAAGTGTGCATAAAACACTGAAACCCCTCAAACATAATCATGTCATGGTACATGATTCCTGGACGTACACTGTACTAAAACTCTGCATTGAAACATTGTTGATGTACAGAGGACCATAAAGTCATCAAGCTGCAAGTCACTGACATTATATTAAACGGACACAAACACCTTTTAGGGCTGCATTTGGTTTTGTGAACTGTTGTTGTGAATGTAAACACATTTTACTCTTATCTAGGTGACAGTTCACACTCTGGCCGAGGCATTTCACCTGCCCTCTGCAAGAGGGCCAATTAAAATTCATAAAGGGGCCAAAGTCGAGTGAACCATGGTAAGATTATTTAAATATTGATAGGCAGTATTTCACTGTGCCACTGCACAATCTAATCTGTGCTTGTTCATTTCATGGACAGTGAGTTTCAAATGATTGCAAATGATATGGTGAGGCATTTTACAGAGGAGGCAGCCAGGAGGCTGAAAGCTTTCAAGAGAATGGAGATTGGCGCTTCTCTTCCTCTGAGCTTTTCTCTCATGATTATAATAAAAGAGATTTTGTTTTGTGTTGAATATCCTATTCAGTGGTTACATTTCAGAGCCATTCAGATAACACAAATCGATAAAAATAAGCCATTGTACATAAAATGCCAGAAACACATTTTGTGCTTTTTGTTTAATCTCCCTCTTCTACATACAAATTTGGACACAAACACAATTGTAATGACTGTCTGCTTGTCCCAAAGGCCAAAGTTGGGCACAAAAATGTTATGATGTATCTTCTTTATGCATCAGTAATGTGGCGACTCCATGGGATTGTAGGAGTGTGTGGTGGTGGGTGGTGGTGTAATAATATCTTTTAACTTGTATTGTACTTTTCAATCCTGGTGGGTTGTGCCTCATGTGTGACAAGTTCTCAAAACGCCACACTACTTTCTTCATTTATTTCCACACGTGTGTCACAGTGGGTTGGAGGATGCCAGGCTACTAATCTGTGCTATTGGCCACCACCATGCAGTCTCTCACTATGTCACACATGTGGGTGAAGTGCAGATTGCTCAAGAACATACCTAGACTGCACTTGGGGCAGCCAGGATTTTGAGCCACCAACCATAGGCCCCTTTTATAAATGAATGTACCACATTAGACATACAGCACTGGCATTATTTGACTCTATTAAACGTTTGTCCTGAGCTGCTTCAAATCCCTATTGATTTTGATGTCTGAAGTAATGGCAGGCTTTTGTAGGCAAAATTATACTTGATATTTACAAAATCGTCCATTTCCCCATTAGAATAATATTGACAGATGACATGCGCCATAAAAATTCATTTATTGCGCATAATTCATTGGGCATAGATTGTACTCACTACTACTCATACCCGTATTATAATAGATCCCATGCTCATTACACGAGAGTGGGCGTGGCGAGTAGTTGACGTCACTACGACAGACCACTACTCGAACACGCCTCCGTTATCGCAGGCGCCGACAGATACACTTGAAAAGTCTTAAAACTTTAAATCGATCTAATCCCAAATTATTAAGACAATGTTTTGCCTAATTTCAGCAGTTTTAGACGATTTTCTCATCAACTTTTCACTCTATGGTCGGCTTTATGGCCCTCACAGAACGTCCGTTGGTCGGAATCTTCCGATCTGTGACATCATAGCTAGACCCCGCCCCCTTGTCAATCAGCTACAAACCACAAAAACAACCACTAGTTTATTTAAAAAATGCTTTATGCCAAGTGAGAATACGGACTTGTGGAACGTTGTAACAGCGCTGCCGTACAGAGAGAACGTCAATAATGATCTTTGAAAGAAACACAATCTAGAGAAGAAACACAACCAAGGATCCTGTCGCACAACCCAACATGAGAACAAGGCTTTCCTGGATAGTCAGCCAGAAATGGAGTAAAAATTATATCAAAAGAATCACAGACATTTCTTTAATCCTGCATCGTAGAGTGGAGGAGGAGACTTTGTTTAAAATGTACGTTATTCAAAGTGGTAACCATGGAAACGTTTGAATCCTTCATTCAGTCGTCAAAAAACAGCATATTAAAATTACAGCAAGCAGAGGTTTGAAAACCGGGCCACGCGGGGAAAAGGTGCGATTATGAGCCTTTGAAAGTGAAAGAAAGCTATACACGCTCTGGCTTTTTTGTACCTGTGCTAAAAGTTTATTTCATACAATTTATACAAATAAAAACTGAATGTTAAATGAGATTCGAATGAACTCATTTGAAATCGATATTGATATTTGATGTTTTTTATGTTAAGATGTTGTCTTAGGTGAGAACTTACTATTTTCACTGTTTTAGGACAGAGACGAGCCAGAGAGACCAGAGAGAGACCAGAGAGAGAGACACGGAGAGAGACCAGAGAGAGACCAGAGAGGAGACCAGAGAAGGAGGCCAGAGCGAGGCCAGAGACGAGGCCAGAGAGAGAGGCAGAGAGAGACCAGAGAGAGACCAGAGAGAGACCAGAGAGTGAGACCAGAGAGAGAGGAACACAGAGAGAGACCAGAGAGAGCGTACAGAGAGAGGCCAGAGAGAGCGGCCAGAGAGAGACAGAAGAGAGACCAGAGAGAGACAGAGAGAGACCAGAGGGAGAGGCCACGAGAGACCAGAGAGAGGAACCAGAGAGAGGCCAGAGAGAGAGACCAGAGAGCCACCAGAGAGCGCATTCAGAGAGAGAGCCCAGGAGAGGACCGAGACGAGACCAGAGAGAGGACCAGAGGATGACCAGAGAGAGAGACCAGAGAGACACCAGAGAGACACAGATGAGAGAGACCAGAGAGCGAGACCAGGAGAGAGACCAGAGTGAGTCCAGAGGAGAGACCAGAGAGAGACCAGAGAGAGAGACAGAGAGAGAGACCCGAGAGAGCACCAGGAGAGAGACCATGAGAGAGACCAGAGAGAGGACCAGAGAGAGACCAGAAACGAGCCAGAGGAGAGACCAGAGAGGAGACCAGAGAGAGACCACTCGTGTCTGTTTTGATTTTTGTCCGGTGCTCTGGTCGACGAATCGACAACTTGGTAATGCCGTATGACGAGGCTTAAAAAAAAAATAAAAAAAAAAAGAAAAAAAAAAAAATAAAAAAAAAAAAAAAAAAAAAAAAAAAAAAACAAAAAAAAAAAAAAAAAAAAAAAAAAAAAAAATCATAGTGAATAGAATTGTTGTGATGAAAAAAGTTAAACATTATTTATTTGAAACTTAATAGCGGGAACTAAGTTTTGTTTCGAGATGAAATGTTGTTGTCGCGATTAGAAAAAGTGTCGAGAATGTGGTTTATTGTGGATAAATCGACGTCATCTCCCGCAGGTCATTGTGTGACGGGATCCAACAGTCCTGTGAGTCATATTTGACCTTTGGGCTCAGACAGAAATAAGTCTTAGATTTTTACATGAGCTTTGAAAATAGACGACCACAGCTTTAAGTCTCGCACCAAATGTTAATGCATAAGAACCCAGTGGAACTCTGAAGGAGCACCAGGGACTGGCCTCCTGCTGTGGACTCTGAGGAGACAGAGGACGGGCCTCTGCTGGGACTCTGAGGGCACCAGGGATGGCTCCTGTGGGGACTATGAGCCGAGCCACCAGGGACTGGCCTCCTGCTAAGGACTGAGGAGCACAGGGGGACTGGCCTCCTGTGGGACTGAGGAGCACAGGGACTGGCCTCCTGCAAAGACTCTGAGGAGCACAGGGACTGGCTCCTGCTAAGATCTCTGAGGAGCACAGGGATGGTCTCTCCTGCTGGGACTCTGAGGCGCACAGGATGGCCTCCTGCTATAGACTGAGGAGCACAGGACTGGCCTCCTGCTGGGGACTTGATGGCACAGGGATGGCCTCCTGCTTGGGACTGAGGAGCCACAGGGGATCTGGTCTCCTGCTGGGACTGAGGTCAGCACAGGGACTGGGTGTCTCTGCTGGACTTGAGGAGCACAGGGACTGGCCTCCTGCTAAGACTCCTGAGGACACAGGGATGGCCTCTGCCTGGACTCTGAGGAGGCACAGGGATGGCCTTCCTGCTGGACTGAGGGAGCCACAGGGACTGGCCTCCTGCTGGGACTTCGGAGGAGCACAGGGACCTGGCCTCCTGCTGATGGGACCTGTGTGAGCACAGGGGACTGGTTCTCCTGCTGGACTGAGGAGAACAGGGAAGGTCTCCTGCTGGGACTCTGAGGGAGCACAGGGACTGTGCTCTGATGGGGCTGAGGGCCAGGGACTGGACTCCTGCTGGGACTCTGAGGAGCACAGGGACTGGCCTCCTGCTGGGACCCTTGAGGAGCACAGGACTGGCCTCCTGCTGGGGACTCTGTAGGTAGTTAGAAGCACAGGACCTGGTCTCCTGTGGTCCAGGTCAGGACTAAACATGGGGAGGCAGTGTTTCAGTTTATGCAGCTAAAACAAACAGTTCTTCCAGAAAACGTTGAGCAGGGGGCAATATGCAATTCCAGGTTAAAAATCAGATTTAATCTGAATTTCTGAGTTAAAGCCTGTCTTGTGAGTTGCCGTGTGTGGACTGTGCTATACCAATAACCTTGGCCTAATGCTAAGGGTTATGAACCATATGACCTCAGTGGACTTTTTCCGCGTGGCTCGCACAGCATCTTTAGTGTTACAATTTGAGGTAAACTTCTGAACATCAAACGACCAGAATAAAGAATAAATATGTACATGTAGATGACGGTATACAGGTGAGTAAAAAATAAACAAGAATACCGGAATACATACAGGTGATACAGAACCATGAACAGAACCATGAACAGAACGATGAACAGAACCATTGAACTCGCTCAGGCAGAGGAAGTATTCTGTGTCCGTCCTAAAAACATACAAAGTTCACAATCTGGTCCCAAAGAGTTCCAGTCCACATGGACGGCAGCTGCTCCGGTGTCTGGCCGTGACTGCCCTTCACTCTGATTGGCTGCGTCCCGTCCTGAGAAAAGGTTACTTGGTTGAAGAAGAAAGCCAGTTTGTTGCTGGGGGACGTGGAATGCTTCTCGTGGCACAAGACGCCATTTACTGTCGTCCCACAGGAAATCACGTTGCATCTTTTGTTTTCCCCCCCGTTTGGATTGATATGGTATAGACCAGGGGAGAGACCAGGGGAGAGACCAGGGTGAGAGAACCAGGTGGAGGAGACCAGGGGAGAGACCAGGGAGGAGATCAGGGCTGAGAGACCAGGGGAGAGACCAGGTTAGTGAACTTTGTTGTTTTTAGACGGACAACAGAATGACTCCTCTGCTTGAGCGTGTTCATGGTTCTGTTCATGGGTTCTGTTCAGGTTCTGTTCATGGTTCTTTTCACCTGTATGTTATTCTGTATCTTTTATTTTTTACACCTGTATCCGTATCTACAGGTACATATGTTATTTATATTCTGTCGGTATGTTGGTTCAGAGAGTTTACTCAAATTGTAACACAAAAATGCTGGTGCGAGGCCACGCGGAAAGTCCACTTATGTCATAGGTTCATAACCCTTTAGCACTTAGGCAAGGTTATTGGTATACGCACAGTCCACACACGGCAAAACTCACAAGACAAGGCTTTAATCAGAAAGTCAAGCGATTAAATCTGTTTTAACATGGATTGTTGAATATTGCCGTCTCCGTTTTCTGGAAGACTGTTTTTAGCTGCATAATCTGAAACACTGCCTCCATGTTTTTAGTCCTGACTCTGGGACCTGCAGGAGGACCAGTCCCTGTGCTCCTCAGAGTCCCAGCAGGAGGCCAGTCCCTGTGCTCCCAGCGTCCAGCAGGAGGCCAGTCCCTGTGCTCCTCAGTGTCCCAGCAGGAGGCCAGTCCTGTGCTCCTCAGTCACAGCAGGAGGCCAGTCCCTGTGTCCTTCAGAGTCCGCGCGGAGGACCAGTCCCTGTATGCTCCTCAGTCCTGCAGGAGACCAGATCCCTGTGCTCTCAGTCCCAGCAGGAGGCCTAGTCCCTTGTGCTCTCAGAGTGCCCAGCAGGAGGCCAGTACATGTTGCTCCTCAGTCCCTGCAGGGAGGCCAGTCCCGGTGCTCCACAGGGAGTCCCAGCAGGAGGCCCATCCTGTGCTCCTCAGAGTCTTAGCAGGAGGCCAGTCCCTGTGCTCCTCAAGTCCCAGAGGAGACCAGTCCCTGTGCTCACTCAGTCCCAGCAGGAGACCAGTCCCTGTGCCTCCTCAGTCCCAGAGGCAGGCCGTCCCTGTGCCTCATCAGAGGTCCCAGCAGGTACCGGAGGCAGTCCTGTTGCTCCTCAGTCTTAGCAGGAGGCCAGTCCCTTGCTCATCAGCAGTCCAGCAGGAGGCCAGTCCCTGTGCTCCTCAGAGTCTTAGCCAGGAGGCAAGTCCCTGTGCTCTCAGAGTCATTAGCAAGGGAGGCCAGGTCCCTGTGCTCCTCAGTCCAGCAGGAGGCCAGATCCCTGTGCTCCTCGTCTTAGCAGGAGGCCAGTCCCTGTGCTCCTCAGAGTCCCAGCAGGAGGCCAGTAACCTGGGCTCCTCAGAGTCCCAGCACGGACGGCCAGCTCCCTGTGCTCCTCAGATGTCCACAGCAAGGAGGCCAGTCCCTGTGCTCCTCAGAGTTCCACGTGGTTCTTATAGCTATTGAACATTTGGTGCGAGACTTAAAGCTGTGGTCTCTATTTCAAAAGCTCATGTAAAATCTAATGACTTATTCTGTCTGAGCCCATAAGGGTCAAATAGTGACCTCACAGGGACTTTGGATCACGTCAGCACAATGACTGGGGAGATGACGTGGATTTATCCACAATAAACACATTTCTCACACTTTTTCTATCGCGACAAAAAACATTTCAGTCTCGAAACAAAACTTTAGGTTCAGCAGCTTTAAGTTTCTAATAAATTATGTTTAACTGTTTTTATCACAACACTTCTATTCTATGTTTTTAGGCCTCGTCAAAGGAACATTACATAGTTGTCGATTCGTCGAACGGATCAGACAATCAAACAGCACAGTGGTTCTTCTTGGTCTCTCTCTGTCTCTCTCTGGTCTCTTTCTGGTCTCTCTCTGGTCTCCTACTCTGTCTCTCTCTGGTATCTCTCTCTGGTCTCTCTCTGGTCTCTCTCTCTGGTCTCCTCTCTGGTCTCTCTCTGGTTTCCCCCCTCCCCCCCTCGGTTCGCCCCCTCCTCTGGTCTCTCTCTGGTCTCTCTCCTGGTCATCGCTCTGGTCTCTCTCTCCTTGGTGTCTCTCTGAGTGTCTCTCTGGTCTCTCTCTCTGGTTCCTCTCTGGTCTCTTCTGGTCTCTCTCTGGTCATCTCTGGGCTCCTCTCTCTGATGTCTTCGTGGTGTCCTCTCTGGTCTCCTCCTCCCCCCCCCCCCCCTGCTCTCTGGCCTCTCTCTGGTCCTCTCTCTGGTCTCTCTGGCCTCTCTCTCTGGTCTCTCTCTGCGTCTCTCTCTGGTCTCTCTTGGTCTCTCTCTGGCCTCTCTCTCTGGCCTCTATCTGGTCTCTCTCTGGTCTCTCTCTGGCCTCTCTCAGCTGGTCTCACTCTCTGGTCTCTTCTGTCTCTCTCTGGTCTCTCTTGGCTCTCTCTCTGGCCTCTCTCTGGCCTCTCTCTGCGCTCTCTCTGGTCTCTCTCTGGTCTCTCTCTGGTCTCTCTCTGGTCTCTCTCTCTGGTCTCCTCTTGCGTCTTCTGGTCTCTCTTGGTCTAAACAGATGAAATAGTAATTCTCATCCTAAACAACATCCTACATAAAAAATCAAATACAGATTAGTTTCAAATTGAGTTCAGTTCGAATCTCATTTATCATTTCCAGTTTTTATTTTGTCTAAATTGTATGAATAAATTTTAGACAGGTTACATAAGCACTGAGCCGTGTTATACTTTTACTTTCCTTTCAAAGGCTCATAATCTCACCTTTTCCGCGCTGGCCCGGTTCAAACCTCTGCATTGCTGTATATTGTTATATGCTGTTTTTGACGGACTGAATGGCAGGATCTTCACGGTTCCATGGTTACCACTTTGAATATACGTCATTTTAACAAAAGTCTCCTCCTCCCTTCTACGATGCAGATTAAAGGGTAAATGTCTGGGAGTTTTTGATAATATATTTGACTCATTTTTTGTGATAACCAGGAAAGCCTTGCTCTCATGTGGGGGTTTGGGCGCAGGAATCTGGTTGTGTTCTTCTTCTTGGATTGTGTTTCTTTCTAAAGATCATTATTGCCGGTTCTCTGTACGGCTGCGCTGTTACGAATGTGTCACAATGTCCGTATTCTCACTTGGCATAAAGTCATTTTTTTAAACATAATATTGGGTTGTTTTTGTGGTTTGTGTGATTGACAAGGGGAGGGGTCTAGCTATGATGTCACAGATCGGAGAGTTCCGACCCGGGAGCGTTCTGTGAGGGCAGTGCAGAAACATAGAGTGAAAAGTGATGAGAAAATAGTCTAAAAATGCTGTAATGTAGGCAAAACATGTGTCTCCCCCCTAATTTGGGATTAGATCGATTTACGAGGTTTTAAGACTTTTTCAAGTGTATCTGTCTGCGGCTGCAGTACGGAGGCGTGTCGAGTAGTGGGGTGTCGGGATAGTGACGTCACTACTCGACACGCGCCACTCCGCGTGTATGCGCATGGATCTATTTATAATAGGGTATGAGTAGTAGTGAGTACTATCTATGCCCAATGAATTATGCGCAAATAATGAAGTTTATGGCGCATTGTTAATTGTCAATATTATTTATTTGGGGGAAAAATGGACGATATTTGTAAATATCAAAGTAGATCAAATTTGCCTTACAAGCTGCCATTACTTAGAACTATCAATCAATAGGGATTTGAAGCAGCTCAGGACAAAAGTTATGGTCAAATATGCCAGTGTTATGTCATAATGTGTTTTATACATTCAATTTATAGAAGGGCCATGGTTGGTGGCCTCAAATCCTTGGTCTGCCCCAGTGCCCCAGTCTGGTATGTTCTTGAGCAATGCACTTCACCCACAGTGTGGACATAGTGAGAGACTGCTTGGTGGTGGCCAATAGCACAGATTAGTAGCCTGCATCCGCCACCCAGCTGTGACACACTGTGTGGAATCAATGAATAAAGTAGTGTGGCCCGTTTTGAGAAACTTGTCAACACAGGTTTGAAAAGTACATTACAAGTTAAAGATATTATTACACCACCACACCACCACACACTCCTACACCATAGGTCTCCACATTCTGATCATAAAGAGAACATGCCATAACATTTTTGTGCCCAACATTGGCCTTTTGGCGGACACAGCAGACATTCATTACTATTGTGTTTTGTCAATTTGTATGTAGGAAGAGGGGAGATTAAAAAAAAGAACAAATGTTTTTCTGGCATTTTTTGTACATGCTTTTTATGAATTTGTGTTATCTGAAGGTCTCTGAAATGTAGACACTGATAATTCAACACAAAACAATTTCTCTTTTATTATAATCTGAGAGGCAAAGGCTTCAGAGGTGAGCGCCAATCTCCACATCTCTCTGGAAAGCTTTCAGCTCCCTGATGCCTCCTTGTAAATGCCTCACCAGATCTCATTTGCAATCATTTTTATAAAAACTCACTGTCCTTAAAGAACAATCAAGATTGATTGTGCCGTGCACAGTGAAATATGTCCATCAATATTTCAAATTAATCTTACCATGGTCATACTTTGGCCCTCTTTATGAATTTTTTCAATTGCTCTTTGCTGGGCGGTGAAATGCTCGGCCAGAGTGTGAACTGTCACCTAGATAAGAGTAAATGTGTTTACATTCAACAACAACAGCTTCACAAAACCACAGGCAGCCCTAAAAGGGATTGTGTCCGGGTTTAAGTATCTTGTTCAGTGACTGCACTTATGGACTTCATGGTCTCTGTACATCAAACAATGTTGCAAGCAGAGTTTTTAGTACAGTGTACGTCCAGGAAACATGTACCATGAAATGTTTATGTTTTGAGGGGGGATTCAGTGTTTTATGCACACTTTCAATACAATAGTCCGTGCCAGCCTGGTGGCGCTTCGGGCCTAACTAATGTAAAACAAAAATTATATAAATCATGCTATACTTCGGTAAGGAGCGTTGTTGACAATCCGAAAGGAAGGGGGAGGCGCTTGGGTTGTTTTTTTTTTAATTCAAGTTACCTCTCTGTCTCTCTTTCTGACAAACTCTAGACAATACTTTTAAGAACAAATGTACAATATTGCACAACACCTGGATTCGTAAGTTTTAAAAACATAGCTCCATGACAAACAGATGCCCTTTCAAGGGTTTGAGTGTGTGAGCATTTGTGCTTCTCCGCCATGTTTTAAACAGGTTACACTCGTGAGCGTGTTCCCCTGCTACAGCACTTGGGGCATGATTCCCGATCATGACAATAGTCGGATGCACTGAAAGCAGGACATAAACCATCCATATGTGCACATCAGGAAACACAAATTCTTGGAACATCATCCAATAACTATGGTCAGTGACTTCTGTAACTGGTGAATAGGAAACATCGTGAGCTACATCACATAATTGCATAACTAATTTCTCCACTGTTCTTGGAAAACCATGTAAAGAGTTATGTTTTTCTCTTATTACCATTTTAACGATGCAAATGACTTGGGCAATATTATATTGTTATATTATACTATGTACCCTTTTTATATGTACTGACATGTCGATGCACATGGACTCTTAGAAGAAAAACCCATACAAATTGCTTTCTCTGCTATGATTAGACTTCACTTCTAAAAAACATTTCTAGTCAGGTTGATGTGCATTTATCATTCATACACTGGTAACTGGAGGGGAACGGCCTAAAATAAATAAAACGTTGTTGGTTGACATTACTGTTTGCGTACGGTCTGCCATGTCTTCTCATCAACGATTTACTTGCAGAAGTTCAAGTGGATTCAAAATTCATGTAGGAGGCGGGTTCGGGTAGTGAGTCACTACCCGACCGCTACCTACTCGACACGCCTCCGTACTGCAAGCCGCAGACAGGGGACCCTTCTCGTTCCTTCGCTGCGCCCCTGAGCCTTCCTCTAGTGTGCATGGAGGGTATTATTGGGCAGGCCGTTTCCAAGGGGGGGTGCGAGGCCTGATGCGAACTCGATACGCGAGGCCCTGCCCTGACACTTTTTTCCCAGATTCTGAGAAAGTTTTTCCTGTTATAATCTTTGACATGAATTCAGCACACTCGCGCCGGTGCTTGACGAGATCAGCACGCGCGTAACCGAGTGTCTTCGTCTATGCAGCGTTTGGCGCGCGCACGTACACACGCACTACACTCTAGTGCCAATATTGGCGCGGTCTTTTTAGCTGAATGTCTCTTTCGTCCCTGTGGCAAATGGTAGAGCAACTCCAAAAAGATTGAACCAAGGAGTCTTTTTCTTCTAATATGTTAGGATTTGGGCCAAATAGAGCCAAAATGGCTATGTGGCGGAAGTCAATTTATTATTTTCTCATCAAATAACGTTTTTGGCCATGCCTCCACACCTCTGACAACTTACACTCCTCCTCCTCACACTGACAACAACAAATACTCTTACCTCCTCCGCCACACACTCTGCACCACAACAAGAAACACTCCAGCTAGCTAAAGCTAGGACATACAGTGTGTTTTCTAATGCTTTTAAAAATATGTTGTTTGATTGCGGATATTCGGATAAACATTGCGCAATAGCAGCGCTCACACACCTGTCACCACCGCTGATCCTCCTCCTCCTCCTCTGCTCCACACAAAGGGTCTGCTCCTCAGCTCACACCTGTATCATGTCTCCTCATCCTCCTCCTCCTCCTCCTCTGTCACACAAAGGGGTCGGCTCCTCTGCTAACACCTGTAGCACTTGCTCTCCTTCCTCTCCTCCTCCTCCTCCTCTGGCTCACACAAAGGGGGTCTGCTCCTCTGCTACACCTGTCTCACTGGCTCCTCTCCGCGAGTTGATCCCTCCTCTCCTACACTGCGATCATTCCCGTTACTTTCTTCTGTATCTCACTCAGACACTGCTCAAGTTATTGACAGTTTTTTCGGAGGACGTTGCATACATAGCTGCGCCGCGCGCCTGCCTGTTTACAAATCGCGTTTGGTGAAAATTTGACTTTACTTGTAAAATGTTCTTTTGATCAAAACGAAATATAGAGGTCCAGAGAAAGGGGTTTTGGGTTCCAAATTTTGAGTGCAGTCCTTGCCCGTTTGGGGACCCTTGAACAGTGTATTTATAAATAAATAAAGAAGGTAGAATTGCGCGGCCCTGAGGGGTGCGAGGCCCTGTGCGCGGCACAGGGTCGCACAGCCCCTTAGGACGGCCCCTGATTTTGGGAGAGGTGTTTAATCAAGAGAGGGCATTATTTTTTTTCTAACTTCAACAAAAATGATAAATAGAATGTAACATTGGGCCAAGGCATGGAGTATAACACTCCGATTAGTAGGTGGCAGTATACGGCAATATTGATTTCTTAGCCCGCCATTAAAGAAACAGAAGGCAGCTCCACATCAGTCTGCGCATGTGCCTCGCTCAGTCTTTGTCGAGCGTTGAGGGTGGGTCACGTTTTTACACTCTACTTGATTTCGGTTTTTATAATAGAAAACCTTTGATATCCACATTAAAATGTTATTTATGTTGTTACAAATGCAAATGTACAAGTCAGAGCCTTTTGAATCATGTTTTAAGTCTGTAGTTTACAGTGATGGGAAGACGAATGTTTAAGTGTGCAGGCCTTAAGCCTAGTGGTTTCTACTGTAGGTTTAAGGTGATAGTGTTTGTATTACTCAGTCTGCTAAATCCTGGACAATAGTTTTTATGGATTCTTATTTTTATAAAAGTCATTTCAACTGTGATTGCGGTGAATAAAGACACAGTTTTGTTGGTACATAGTTATTATTAAAACCAGTTTTCAGCACAGACAGCAATACAATAATAGTGGTAATACAATAGAGTGGATATATGTTTGATATTAAGTTTTATATATGTTAGATATAAGTATTTATATATATGTTGTGATAGTCCACAGTCTCCTGTATATCAGGCTCTGAGCCCAAATGCTTTTCCTTCGAAGCACCCAAAGCTCTCTGCCTCCATAGTGCCTCGTCCTTTGCTCCTGCTGCAGGCCGTCGTGCTCCTTCCAATAACAACACACGGACCAATCACAGCGGATTCTTGCGGCGACCTAAAAGGTGCAAATATGTAAAATCTGGCAAGGTGTACTGCAGTCACAGTCAATATTTTGTAGTCCTCTCTCACTCTCCCTGACTCAGGTTGCCAGATTCACACCTCAAATCCAGCAGCAAAAACACAGGAATGATTTTATCAGTTGTTTGTCGTCTCCATTCACATTGTCCATGACAAGCCGTGCTAATTGCTGAATGAATGTTTTGATTAATGTTTTTTTATTATTATCTATTTTGGAATTTGAGAATAAAAAACTCAAAAAACAAATAAAAGAATGTAATTATACATAGTTTATGCCAAATAAATAAGCAATTGATGTTCAAAAATAGGAGTGGAAGAATGGATGTTGGAACGTATTTTCTTCAGCGTTTCAACATCAGGGTTGGCTAAAGAGGATCTCACTTTACATTTTATTTATTCCCTAACATGTAAAAAGTCCCAATCAAAAGAGGACTACACATTATTTTAATTGGGGTTACATGTGGTCTTAAATGATTATTTTACAATTAAGCTATAATCTGCAAAAAAACGTCTAGACCCTTCATCTTTTAGTTTTTAGAGCAATCTGTCATAGAATGGGTATAACATGCAATAAATACAAAAGACTTAGCCCGGATCGAAACCCGGGCTTCCTGCATCGTAACGCGCACAGTTTAGACACTAGAGTCTAGTGGTTCCAAAAGTGGGGGTTCTTGGACCCACCCGGGGGGTCGCGGGAACCCCTGGGGGTCGCAGATATTTCCACACAAAAAAGACTATAAAATATTGTTAGAACGTTAGTAATTATTCTCCCGAGTCATTGGCAGCGTCAATCAAAAATTTCATCACGTAAACCACGCTACTTGCGCAGCGACAAAGCGTTATCAGTCCCTGCTGTTGTTTGCTAAAACTAAGAGGTGTTTGGAGGCGTACAATAAATAATACCTGCTTTAAAATGAAACGTGGTTAATATCTACAACAAAAAACCGGACGAGGGGGGAGGGAAAAGTCACTTGTATCAGGTGGGGGCTGATGGTGCGAAGTGAGGAGAGAGGGCAGAGGACGGAGAGAGGGCACGAGCGAGGGAGAGAGGCGAGGAGGGTGGCAGAGGAGGGATGAGAGGGCAGAGAGGAGGGAGGAGGAGGGGAGGGCAGAGGAGGGAGAGATGGGCAGAGGAGGGAGGGAGGAAAGAGGAAGGATGGGAGGGAGAGAGGGCAGCGGAGGGAGGGCAGCGGAGGGAGGAGGGCAGAGGAGGGAGAGAGGGCAGCCGGAGGGAGAGAGGGCAGCGGAGGGAGAGAGGGCAGAGGAGGGATTGAGGGAGGACAGTGGAGGGAGAGAGGGCAGAGAGGGAGAGAGGGCAGCCCGGAGAACAGCGCGGTTAAAGAGGTCCGGCTTTTCGGAGTCAAAGGTAAAGAGGTGACGCAAGTAAAAGCGGTCACTCGCTGGCCCAGTTTATGCCCTTTACAGACAGTAACTTTGGAAAGGAGAAGCCGCGGGTTGAACCGCATAAAGTAACGCAGAAAGCGGCCACCCGCTTTAATGTGCGGGGACCTTTTACCGCTGACTCCGGAAAGCCGGGCCTCTTTAACGCGCTGTTCTACGCTGCCCTCTCTCCCTCCTCTTCGCCCTCTCTCCTCCTCTGTCCTCCCTCTCCTCCTCTGCCCTCTCCTCCCTCCGCTGCCCTCTCTCCTCCGCTTCCCTCTCTGCCCTCCTGCCCTGGCCCTCCCTCCCTCCGCTCGCCCTCCCCGCGGCCCTCTCTCCCTCCCTCCCTTCCTCTGTCTCCCTCCCTCCTCTGCCCTCTTCCTTCCTCTGGCCCTCCACTCCTCCCTTCCCTCTCTGCCTCTTCTTCCTCTGCCCTCCCTCCTCTGCCCTCTCTCCTCCTCTGCCCTCTTCTCCCTCCTCTGCACCTCTCTCCCTCTCTTCGCACTATCAGCCCCGATACAAGTGCTTATTCTCCCCCTCCGGGTTTTTCTGTTGTAGATATTAAACCACGTGTCATTTTTCATGCAGGTATTATTTATTTTGTAGCCTCCAAACACCTTTAGTTTTAGCGAACAACAGCAGGACACGCTTTGTCGCTGCGCATGTGGAGTGTTGTTACTGTGATGATTTGATTGACGCTGCAATGACTGGGACCAAAAATTACTAACGTTATTAAAATTAATATTATAGTCTTTTTTGTGTGGAAATCATCTTGCGACCCCCCCCAGGGGTCTCCCGCGGACCCCCCGGAGGGGTCAGGACCCCCACTTTGGGAACCACTAGACCTCTAGTGGTCTCAACCTGGCGCTTACGATGCAGGAACCCGGGTTCGATCCCGGGCTCTGTCTTTTTGTTATTTTTGCATGTTATCACATCTGATGACAGATTGCTCTATTAAAAGTTAAAAGATGACAGGTCAAGACGTTTTTTGCGATTATAGCTTAATTGTAAAAATAATATTTAAGACCACATGTACCCCATTAAAATAATGTTAGTCTCTTTTTGATGTGGGCTTTTACATGTTAGGGAAAATAAATAAAATGTAAATGTGATATCCTCTTGAGCAAACCCTGATGTTGATTACGCTTGAAGAAATCGTTCCAACATCCATTCTTCCCCAATCCTACTTTTGAACATCAATTGCTTAGTTATTTTGCATAAAACTATGTATAATTACATTGCTTTTATTTTGTTTTTTTTGTTTTTTATCTCAAATGCCACACTTCCCCCAACTATAATAATATAACATTAATCAAAACATTCATGTCAGCATTAGCACGGCTGTCTGGCAATGTGAATGGAGAGGACAAACCACAATGATAAATTAATTCCTGTGTTTGCTGCGGGTAATTTGGTGTGAATCTGGCACCTGAGTCAGGGAGAGTGAGAGAGGACTACAAAATATTGACTGTGACTGCGTACACCGATGGCCAGATTTTTACATATTGCTCCTTTAAGGGTCGCCGCAAGGAAGTCACGCTGTGATTGGTCCGTGTGTGTGTATTGGAAGGGAAGCACGCGAGCGGCTGCAGCAGGAGTATGGACGAGGCACTATGGGAGCAGAGAGCTTTGTGCTTCGAAGGACAAAAGGCAGTTTGGGCTCAGAGCCTGATTTACAGGAGACTGTGGACTATCTAACTTATGATAACTTATATCTAACATATATATAACTTATATCTAACATATATAACTCTTATTGTATTACCCATATTTTTGTTTTGCTGTTTGTGCTGAAAAATTGTGTGTTAAAATAAACTATGTTTCCAAAAGAAACTGTGTACTTTTAATTCACCGCCATCACAGTTGAAATGACTTATAAAATGAATCCATATAAACTCTTGTCAGGTTTTAGCAGAAGAGTATATACTAAACACCTATCACATAAACCCTACAGTAGAAGAAACACTAGGCTTAAGGCCTGCACACTTAACCATTCCGTCTTCCCTCACTGTAAACTACAGACTTAAAACATGGATTCCAAAAGGCTACTGACTTGTTACATTTGCATTGTAAACAACATATATAACATTTTAATTTGGTTATTCACAGTTTTCTAATTATTAAAACGAATTCATGTAGAGTGTAAAAACGTGACCACCTCCTCAGGACGTAGGACAAAGACTGAGCGAGGCGCATGCGCAGATGATGGAGGCTGCTTCTGTTTCTTTAATGGCGGGCTAAGAATCAATATTGCCGTATACCTGCCACCTACCTGAATCGGGGAGTGTTATACTCCATGCCTCTTGGACATTAGTTCAGTCTATTTATCATTTTTGTTTGAAGTTAGAAAATAATATACTGCCCTCTCTTGATTAAACCCCTCTCCCAAAAATCAGGCCTCGTCCTAAAAGGGCTGTTGCGACTGTGCACGTCGCACAGGGCTCGCACCACTCAGGGGCCCTAGCAATCTTCCTTCCTTTTAATTTTATTTTATAAATACACTAGTCAGGCGTCCCCACAGGGCCAGACTGCACTCCAAAATTTGGAACCTAAAACCCCTTCTCTGGACCTCTTTGATTTCGTTTGATTCAAAAGAACATTTTTACAAGTAAAGTCAAATTTTCACCAAAAGCGATTTGTAAAACAGGCAGCGCGCGGGCAGCGTGGTATGCGACGGGTTTCCTCCGAAAAAACTGTCAGATAACTTTAGCAGTGTCTGATGTGAGATACAAAGAAGTAGGGAATGATCCGCAGTGTAGGAGAGATAGATACTCGCGAGGAGTTGAGGAGCAGTGAGACAGAGTAGTGGCAGAGGAGCAGACCCCTTTGTGGTGTCGGGATTGTTTTGTTTTATGATGTGTCCCCGCCGCTGAGCGATGGAGGAGGCGGCGGAGGAGGAGGAGGAGCAGTGATACAGGTGTGAGCAGCGGAGCAGACCCCTTTGTGTGAGCAGAGGAGAGGAGAGGAGGAAGGAAGGAGGAAGCAGTGATTCAGTGTTTGTGAGCAGAGGAGCAGACCCACTTTGTGTTTGTGAGCAGAGGAGGTGGGAGGGGATCAGCGGTTCTGCGTTGTGACAGGTGTGTAATGTGAGCGCGCTATTGCCAATGTTTACGTCCGAATATCCACATCAAAAACATATTTTTATAAAGCATTAGCAAACACACTGTATGTCTAGTTTAGCTAGCTGGAGTGTTTTTTTGTTATTGTGGTTTCAGAGGTGTGGAGGAGGAGGTTGAGAGTATTTTGTTGTTGTCAGTGTGGAGGAGGAGGCGTGTATGTGTGTCAGAGTGGTGGAGGCATGGCAAAAAACGTTTTATTTGATGAGAAAATAATAATATTGGACTTCCGCCTCATATGCCATTTTGGCGCATTTTGCCCAAATCTAAGACTATTGAAGATAAAGACTCCTTTGGTAATCTTTTGTGTTGCTCCTACATTTTGCAACAGGACGAAAGAGACAAGTCAGCTACCAAAAATACGCGACCAATATTGCACGTAGAGTGTGTGTGCGTGTGTACGTGCGCGCGCCAAACGCTGCATAGGAGCGAAGACACTCGGTTACCGCGCGTGCTGATCTCGTCAAGCACCGGCGCGAGGTGGTGCTGATTAATGTCAAGATTATAAACAGGAAAAAACTTTCTCAGATCTGGGAAAAAGTTTGCTTGTGTTTGGTGAAAAAATGTGTCAGGGCGGGCGCCTCGCGTTTCGAGTTCGACAGGGGCCCTCGCACCCCCCTTGGGACGGGCCTGCAAATTACCTCCATGTCCATACTGAGGAAAGGCTCTGGGGCGCAGCGAAGGGAACCGAGAAGGGTATGTCTGCGGCTTGCAGTACGAGGCCTTGTGTCGTGTCCGGTAGTAGGCGTGTCAGGGTAGTGACGTCTCTACCCGGTCACGCCTCACTACATGAATTTGGAATCCACTTGAATTCTGCAAAGTATATCCGTTGTAAGAAGAAGAGCCATGGCAGACCGTGACGCAAAAGTAAGTGTCAACCAACAACGTGTATTTATTTATTTTAGGCTCGTCCCTCCAGTTACAGTGTATTAATGAATAAATGCACATCACCCTGACTAGAATGTTTTTTTAGAAGGTGAACTAATACTTTCGCATGAGAAAGCAATTTGTTGGGTTTCTTCTAAGAGTCCAGTTGCCATCGACATGTCAGCGTACATAGTATAATACGGCTACATGTTTAATATATACAATATAATATTGCCCAAGTCATTTTGCATCGGTAAAATGGTAATAAGGAGAAAACATAACCTCTTTACATGTTTTCAAGAACAGTGGAGAATTAGTTAGGCAATTATGTGATGTAGCTCACGATGTTTCCTATCACAGTTACAGAAGTCCACTGACCATAGTTATTTGGATGATGTTCAAAGATATTTGTGTTTCTGAGTGTTGCACATATGGTGTTTCTATGTTGCTTCAGTTGGCATCCGACTTATTGTCAGTGATGGGGAATCATGCTCCAGTGCTGAAGCAGGGGAACTCGCTCACGTGTGGTAAACCTGTTTTAAAACATGGCGGAGATGCACAAATGTCACACACGCTTGCCAAACCCTTGATAGGCATCTGTTTGTCATGGAGCTGATGTTTTACTTCCGAAATTCCTGGTGTTGTGCACTATTGTAACATTTGTTCTTTAAAGTGATTGTCTAGAGTTTGTCAGGAAAGAGAGGACAGCGACGGTACTGATTTGAAAAAAAAAAACAACCCAAGCTCCCTCCCCTTCCTTTCTGATTGGTTCTACACGCTCTTACCGGAAAAGTATAGCATCGCTTTATATAAATGTCTTGTTTTACATTAGTCGGCCCGAGGCCACCAGGCGGCACAGGGGGACGTATTGTAATGAAAGTGATGGCATAAAACACTGAACCCCCCCTCAAACATAAACATGTCATGGTCATGTTTCTCTGGACGTACCCTGTACTAAAAAACTCCTGCATTGCAACATTGTTGATGTCAGAGACATAAAGTCATAAGTGACAAGTCACTGACAATTATGTTACCCGGACACAAACCTTTTGGGCAGTTGCTTTGGTTTTGTGAACTGTTGTTGTTGAATGTAACACATTGTTTACTCTTATCTAGGTTGACAGTTCACACTCTGGCGAGGCCATTTCACCTGCTCCTCAGAGAGGACAATTGGAAAAATTCATAAAGGGGCCAAAGTATGCTATGAACCATGGTATGATTAAATTTATATATTGATGGAATATTTCACTGTGGCACTGCACCAATCTAATCTGTGATTGTTCTTTATGGACTGTGAGTTTAAATGATTGCAAATGATCTGGTGAGCATTTACAGAGGAGGCAGCAGGAGGAGGCTGAAAGCTTTCCTAGAGAGATGGAGCTTGGCGCCTGCTCCTCTGAAGCCTTTCTCCTCATGATTATAATAAAGAGAATTTGTTTTGGGTTGAACTTATTCAGTGTCTACATTTCTGAGCATTCAGAATAACACAAATTCATAAAAAAGCATGTACATAAATGCCCAGAAACAATTTGTTCTTTTTGTTTAATCTCCCTCTTTTACATACAAATTTGACAAAACACAATAGTAATGAATGTCGGCTTGTGCCCAAAAGGGGCCACAGTTGGGCACCAAAAAATGTTTATGGCCATGTTCTCTTTATGATCAGTAATTTTTTTGGGTTGGGAGACCATGGGTTGTAGGAGTGGTGTGGTGGTTAGGTGGTGGGGTAATAATATACTTTAACATTGTAATGTACTTTTCACTCTGTGTGACAAGTTTCTCAAATCGCCACCTCTTCTTTACTTCGTTTATTCACACAGTGTGTCACAAGCAGGGTTGGAGGATGCCAGGCTACTAATCTGTGCTATTGGCCACCCCCAAGGCAGTCTCTCACTATGTCCACTGTGGGGTGAAGGGCATTGCTCAAGAAGCAGACCCAGACTGCAATTGGGGCAGCCAGGATTTGAGCCACCAACCCATTGGCCCATTTTATAAATGAATGTACTAATGATAGACATAAGCACTGGCAGTATTTGATCTCATTAACTTTTGTCCTGAGCTGCTTCAAATCCCTATTGATTGAAGTCTGAAGTAATGGCAGCTTTTGTAGGCAAATTTACTACTTGATATTTACAAAATTCGTCCATTTTCCCCCAATAAATAATATAGACAATGCATGCGCCATTAAAATTCATTATTGCGCATAAATTCATTGGCATAGATAGTATCTCATCTACTATACTCATACCCGTATTATAATTGATCCATGTCATACACGCGGAGATCGTTGGCGGTGTCGAGTAGTGACGTCACTAACCCGACACGCCCACTCCTCGACAGCATTAGTACTGCAGGCGCAGACAGATACACTTGAAAAAGTCTTAAAACTCTTACAATCGATCTAATCCCAAAGTAAGACACATGTTTTGCTAATTCAGCATTTTTAGACTATTTCTCATCCTTTTCACTCTATGTTCTGCTCTGGCCATCACAGAACGCTCGGTCGAATCTCTTCCGATCTGTGACATCATAGCTAGACCCGCCCCTTGACACGTCAGCACAGAAACCACAAAAACAACCATCTTATTTAAAAAATGACTTTATGCAAGTGAGATACGGACTTTGTGGACACTTCGAATAACACGCGCCAGCCGCCGTTCAGAGAAACCGTCACTAATGATCTCTTAGAAAGAAAACACAATCTTAGGAGAAGACACAACCCAAGGATCCTGTCGCACAAAAAACCCAACATGAGAACAAGGCTTTCTGGTTATCAGCAGAAAATGGTAGTAAAAATGATATATCAAAAACTCCCAGACATTTCCCTTTAATCTGCATCGGAGAGAGGGAGGAGGAGACTTTGTTTTAAATGACGTTTATTCAAGTCGGTAACCATGGAGAAACGGTGAGATTCCTTCCATTCAGTCGTCAAAAAACAGCATATAAAAATAATACTAGCAAAGCAGAAGGTTTGAAAACCGGGCCACGCGGGAAAAGGTGAGATTATGAGCCTTTGAAAGTGAAAGTAAAAGGTATAACACGGCTCAGAGTTTTTGTTACCTGTGACTAAAAGTTTATTTCATACAATTCTATACAAATAAAAACTGAAATGTTAAAGAGATTCGAACTGAACTTCATTTGAAACTATATCTGATATTTGATGTTTTTCATGTTAAGATGGTTGTTGAGGTGAGAATTACATTTTGCATGTTTAGACCAGAGGAGACCAGAGAGGACCAGAGAGAGGACCAGAGACGAGAGTCCAGAGATGGAGACCGAGAGAGGGTGGGGGGGGGGAACCACGAGAGAAGACAGAGAGAGGCCAGAGAGAGGCAGAGGATGAGGCCCGAGAGAGAGAGCCAGAGAGAGACCAGAGAGAGACCAGAGAGAGACCAGAGAGTGAGACCAGAGAGAGAGACAGTGAGGAGACCCGAGAAGAGACAGAGAGAGGCAGAGAGAGGAGGCCTCAAGAGGAGGACCAGTTGAGAGAGACCAGAGAGAGGACCAGAGAGGACCAGAGCGAGAGGCCAGAGAGACAAGGAGAGAGACCTGAGAGAGGCCAGAGAGAGTGACCAGAGGAGACACCAGGAGAGACATCAGAGAGAGAGCCCAGAGAGACCAGAGAGAGACCAGAGAGAGACAGAGAGACCATGAGGGAGAGACCAGAGAGGACACGCAGAGAGACACAGAGAGAGAGACCAGAGAGAGAGACCAGGGAGAGAGACCAGAGAGAGACCAGAGAGAGTACCAGAGAGAGACCACGAGAGAGAAGAGACAGAAGAGAGAGACCAGAGAGAGACCGACGAGGAGGACCAGAGAGAGACCAGCGACGAGACCAGAGAGAGACCAGAATAGAGACCAGCGAGAGAACCAGACGAGAGACCAGAGAGAGACCACTGTGTCAGTTTGATTTTCTGATCCGTGTCGACGTATCGACAACTTGGTAAAGTCCTTTGAGAGGCTAAATAACCATAGAATTAGGACGTGTTGGTGATGCAAAAACAGTTTTAAACATTATTTCTTAGAACTTAAAGCTGCTGAACCTAAAAGTTTTGTTTCGAGACTGAAATGTTTTTTGTCGCCGATAGAAAAAGTGTGAGAAATGTGTTTATTGGGATAAATCCCGACGTCATCTCCCAGGTCATTGTGTGACGTGATTCCACCAGTCCCTGTGAGTCACTATTTGACCTTTGGGCTCAGACAGAAAAAGTATTAGATTTTTACATGAGCTTTGAAAAAAGAGACCACAGACTTGAAGGGTCCTCGCACCAAATGTTAATGCTTATAAGAACCACTTGGGAATCTGAGGAGCACAGGGACTGGCCTCCTGCTGTGACTCTGAGGAGCACAGGGGACTGGCATCCTGCTGGGACTCTGAGGAGCACAGGGACTGGCTCCCTGCTGGGACTCTGAGGAGCACAGGGGATGGCCTCCTGCTAAGGACTGAGGAGCACAGGCGAACTGGCTCCTGCTGGGACCTGAGGAGCCACAGGGACTGGCCTCCAGCTAAGACTCTGAGGAGCACAGGGACTGGCCCCCTCCTGCTAAGACTCTGAGGAGCACGGGGACTGGCGTCCTGATGGCTCTGAGGAGCACGGGACTGGCCTCTGCTAAGACTGAGGTAGCACAGGGACGGGCCTCCTGCTGGGACTCTTGATGAGCACAGGGACGGGCGCCTCCTGCTGGGACTGAGGTGCAACAGGGACTGGTCTCTGACTGGGATGAGGAGCACAGGGAGCTGGTCTCCTTGATGGGACTCTGAGGACGGCACAGGGGACTGGCCTCTGCTAAGACTCTGAGGAAGCAAGGGATGGCTGCCTGCTGGGACTCTGAGGAGCACAGGGACCTGGCCTCCCTGTGGGACTGAGGAGCACAGGGGACTGGGCACTCATGCTGGGACTCTGAGGAGCACAGGGACTGGCCTTCTGCTGGGATGAGGAGAACAGGGGACTGGTCTCCTGCTGCGGACTGGGAGCACAGGGACTGGTTACTGCTGGGACTCTGGGAGCACAGAGGATGGCTCTGCAGGGACTTGAGGAGCACGGGAACTGGGCCTCCTTGCTGGGGGACGCTGAGAGCACAGGGACCTGGCTACTGTGGGACTCTGAGGCGCACAGGGACGGGCCTTCTGCTGGGACCTTGCGGAGCACAGCCCCCCCCCCCCCCCCCCCACCCCCCCCCCCCGGGCTGGTCTCCCTGCTGGTCCCAGTGTCATGACTAAACATGGGGAGGCAAGTGTTTAGATTTATGCAGCTAAAAACAGTTTCCGAAAACGTGAGCACGGCAATATCAAATCCTGGTTAAAAACAGATTTAATCTGAACTCTTCTGATTTAAAGCCTTGTCTTGTGAGTTGCGTGTTGTGGACTGTGCTATACAATAAACCTTGACTAATGCTAATGGGTTATGAATTATGACATCAGTGATCTTTTCCGCGTGGCCTTCGCACAGCATTTTTGGTCATGTTACAATTTGAGTTAACTTGAACCATCAAACGACAGGAATAAAAATAACATAGGTGTACATGTCGATACGGATACAGGTTGTACAAATAAAAGGAATACAGAATACATACAGTTAGTGAACAGACCGTTGAAACAGAACCATGAACAGAACATGAACAGAACCATGAACGACGCTCAGAGCAGAGGAGTATTCTGTGACCGTCCTAAAAACATACAAGTCACAATCTGGTCCCAACGAGTTCATCCCACTATGGACGGCGTCTCCGGTGTTCTGGCCGTGTGATGCCTTCCTCTTGATTGGCTGCGTCGTCCTGAGAAAAGGTACTTGTAGAAAGACAAGAAAGCAGTTTGTTGTGCGCGGGGACGGTGATGCTTCTCGGGCACAAGAACGCCATTTGTGTCCACGGAATCACAGTTGCATCCTTTTGTTTTCCCCCGTTTGGATTGATATGGTATAGACAGGGAGGACCAGGGTGAGACCAGGTGGAGACCAGGTGAGAGACCAGGGAGAGAGACCAGGGGATGAGATCAGGGGCAGAGACCAGGGGAGAGACAGGTTGTGAACTTTGTTGTTTTTAGGACGGATCACAGAAATGTGACTCCTTGCTCTGTGCGTGTTCATTGTTCTGTTTCATGGTTTGTTCATGGTTCTGTTCATGGTTCTGTTCACCTGTATGTATTTTCTGTATCTTTTATTTTTTTACTCTGTATCCGTATCTACATGTACATATGTTATTTTTGATTCGGTCGTTTGATGGTTCGAAGTTATACTCAAATTGTAACACAAAATATGCTGGTGCGAGGCCACGCGGAAACGTCACTGATTTCATATGTTCATAACCCTTTAGCATTAGGCAAGGTTATTGGTATGCACAGTCCACACTCGGCAACTCACTAAGGAACAAAGGCTTTACATCAGAAAAGTCAGGATTAAATCTGTTTTTAACATTGGATTTGATATTGCCGGTCTCCGTTTTCTGGAAGACTGTTTTTAGCTTGCATAAATATGAAAACACTGGCCTCCCATGTTTAGTCCTGACTCTGGGACCTAGCAGGAGACCAGTACCTGTGCTCCTCAGTGTCCCCTAGCAGGAGGCAGTCCTGTGCTCACTCAGCGAGTCCAGCGGAGGCCAGTCCCTGTGCTTCCCTCCGAGTCCCAGCAGGAGGCCAGTCCCTGTGCTCCTCAGTCAGCAGGAGGCCAGTCCTGTGCTCCTCAGAGTCCCAGAGGAGACAGTCCCTGCTGCTCCTCAGTTCCCGCAGGAGACCAGTCCCTGTGCTCCTCAGTCCCCAGCAGGAGGCCGAGTCCCTGTGCTCCTCAGAGTCCCAGCAGGAGGCCAGTCCTGTGCTCCTCCCAGTCCAAGCAGGAGGGCCAGTCCCTGTGCTCCTCAGAGTCCTCCAGCGGAGGCCATCCCTGTGCTCCTCCAGAGTCTTGCAGGAGGCCAGTCCCTGTGTTCCTCGATCCAGCAGGTTGACCAGTCCCTGTGCTCCTCTAGTCCCAGCAGGGTGACAGTCCCGTGCTCCTCAGTCCCAGCAGGAGGCCAGTCCCGGTGACCTCATCTCAGAGTCCCGCAGGAGGCCTAGTTCCCTGTGCTCCTCAGTCTTAGCAGGAGCCAGTCCCTGTGCCCTCAGCAAGTCCCAGCAGGAGGGGCCAGTCCCTGTGCTCTCAGAGAGTCTTAGCAGGAGGCCAGGCCCTGTGCTCCTCAGAGTCTTAGCAGGAGGCCCTAGGTCCTGTGCTCCTCAGTCCAGCAGGAGGCAGTCCCTGTGCTCCTCAGTCTTTGCAGGAGGCCAGTCCCTGTGCTCCTCAGTGTCCCCAGCAGGAGGCCAGTCCCCTGTGTCCTCAGAGTCCCGGCAGGAGGGCCAGTCCCTGGAGATTCCTCAGAGGCACAGCAGGATGGCCAGTCCTGTGCTTCAGTGTTCCAGTGGTTCTTATAGCATTAACATGTGGGGCGAGACTTAAAGCTGTGGTCTCTATTTTCAAAGCTCATGTAAACATCATAATACTTATTTCTGTCTGAGACCCAAGGGTAAATTGTGACTCACAGGGACTGTTGGATCACGTCAGCACAAATGACCTGGGGCTGATGACGTCGGATTTATCCACAATAAAAACACATTTCTCACACTTTTTCTATCGCGAAAAACGACATTTCAGTCTCGAAACAAACTTTCGGTTCATGCAGCTTGAAGTTTCTAATAAATAAATGTTGAACTGTTTTTCCTCACAACATTCTATTCTATGTTTTTTGAGCCTCGTTCATAGGACTTTACCAAGTTTCGATTCTCGACACGGATCAGAAAAATAAACAGACACAGTGGTCTTCTCTCTGTCTCATCTCTGGTCTCTCTCTGGTCTACTTTATGGTCTCTTTGGGGGGCTCTCTCTTGGTCTCTCTCTGGTCTCCTCTTGGTCTCTCTCTGGTCTCTCTCTCTGGTCCTCTCTCTCTGGTCTCTCTCTGGTCTCTCTCTGGTCTCTCTTGGTCTCTTTCTCCTGGCTTACTCTCTCTGGTCTCTCT
Source organism: Knipowitschia caucasica (assembly GCA_964034765.1). Classification (NCBI taxonomy): domain Eukaryota; kingdom Metazoa; phylum Chordata; class Actinopteri; order Gobiiformes; family Gobiidae; genus Knipowitschia; species Knipowitschia caucasica. The sequence goes on from OZ035832.1 coordinate 8,940,131, forward strand.
CTCTGGTGTCTCTTGGTGTCTCTCCTGGTCTCTCTCTCTGGTCTCTCTGGTCTCTCTCTGGTTCTCACTCTGGTCTCTCTGGGCTCTCTCTCTGAGTCTCTCTGGTGTCTCTATGGTCTCTCTCTCTGGCCTCTTTGGTCTCTCTCTGGTCGCTCTGGCCTCTCTCTTGTCTCTCTATGGTCTCTCTCTGGGTCTCTCTTAGTCTCTCTCTGGCCCTCTCTCTCTGGACTCTCTCTGTCTCTCTCTGGTCTCTCGCTGGTCTCTCTCTCTGGTCATCACTCTTCTGTCTCTCTCTGGTCTCTCTCTTGGTCTCTCCTTGCCTCTCTCTCTGGCCTCTCTCTGGCCTCTCTTCTGCTCTCTATGGTTCTCTCTGGTCCTCTCTCTGGTCTCGCTCTGGTCTCTCTCTGGGTCTCTCTCTGTCTCTCTGGTTCTCTCTGGTCCTAAACAGTGAAAATAGTTATTCTCACCTAAAACAACATCTTAACATAAAAAACATCAAATATCAGATTAGTTTCAATGAGTTCAGTTCGAATTCTCATTTAACATTTCGCGTTTTTATTTTGTATAAAATTGTATGAATAAAACTTTTGCACAGGTACAAAAGCACTGAGCCGTGTTATACTTTTACTTCACTTTCAAAGGCTCATAATCTCACCTTTTCCGGCATGGCCCGGTTCAAACCTCTGCATTGCTGTATATTTTTATATGCTGTTTTTGTCGATGAATGGAAGGTATACCGTTTCCATGGTTACCACTTTGACTATTACGTCATTTTAAAACACAGTCTCCTCCTCCCTCTCTACGATGCAGATTAAAAGGGAAATGTCTGAGGAGTTTTGATATATATTTTTACTCCATTTTCTGGCAGATATCCAGGAAAGGCCTTGTTCTCTTGTTGGTTTGTGCGGACAGGATCCTTGGTTTGTGTTCTTCTTTAGGATTGTGTTTTCGTTTCTCAAGATCATTACTTGACGGTTCTATGTACGGCTGCGCTGTTAACGTATGTGTCCACAAAGTCCGTATTTCACGTGGCATAAGTCATTTTTTAAAATAATATGGGTTGTTTTTGTGGTTTGTGCTGAATTGACAAGGGGGCGGGGTCTAGCTATCATGTCACAGATCGGAGAGATCGACCCGGAGCGTTCTGTGAGGGCCAGAGCAGAACATAGAGTGAAAAGTGAAGAGAAAATAGTCTAAAAATGCTGAAATTAGGCAAAAATGGTGTCTTAATTTGGGATTAGATCGATTTAAGAGTTTTAAGATCTTTTCAAGGGTATTGTCTGCGCCTGCAGTACGGAGGCGTGTCGAGTAGTGGGCGTGACGGTAGTGACGTCATACTCGACACGCCCACTCCGCGTGTATGGAGCATGATTCTATTATATTAATCTTATTTTAAAACACAAAAACACAAAACATACAGGGTATGAGTAGTAGTGAGTACTATCTATGCCCAATGAATTTTTGCGCAATAATGAATTTTTTATGGCGAGGTCATGGTCAATATTATTTATTGGGGGAAATGGACGACATTTTGTAAATATCAAAGTAGTAAATTTGCCTACAAAAGCTGCCATTACTTAGACTATCAATCAAAGGATTTGAAGCAGCTCAGGACAAAAGTTAATGAGTCAAATAAGTGCCAGTGCTTATGTTTATGTGTACAGTCATTTATAAAAGGGGGCCTATGGTTGGTGGCTTCACAATCACTGGCTGCCCCAAGTGCAGTATGGTTATGTTCTGGGAGCAATGCACTTCACCCACAGGTGTGGGACATAGTGAGGAGGACTGCTTGGTGGCTGGGGTGCCGAATAGCACAGATTAGTAGCTGGCATCTCCAACCCGCTGTGACACACCAATGTGTGGAATACATGATAAAGTAGTGTGCGTTTTGAGAAACTTGTTCAACACAGGATTGGACAAAGTACATTACAAGTTAAAAGATATTATTAACCACCCCCCCACCACACACTCCTACACCATGGGCTCCCACTTTACTGATCATAAGAGAACATGCCATAACATTTTTGTGCCCAATCTTTGGCCTTTTGGGACAAGCAGACATTCCGATTACTATTGTGTTTTGTCAAATTTGTATGTAGAAGAGGGAGATTAAACAAAAAGAACACAATTGTTTTCTGGCATTTTATTGTACATGCTTTTTTATGAATTTGTGTTATCTGAAGGCTCTGTAAGGTGACACTGAATTAAGTTCAACACAAAACAAATTCTCTTTATTAATAATCATGAGAGAAAGGCTTCAGAGCGAGAGCGCCAATCTCATCTCTCTTGGAAAGACTTTCGCCTCCCTGCTGCCTCCTCTGTAAATGCCTCACCAGATCTTTTGCAATCATTAAACTCACTTGTCCATAAAGAACAATCACAGAATTGATTGTGCAGTGCACAGTGAAATATGTCCATCAATATTTAAATAATCTTTACCAGGTTCATACTTTGGCCCTTTATGAATTTTTTCATTGCCTCTTGTGGGCAGGTGAAATGCCTGGGCCAGAGTGTGATACTGTCACCTAGATAGAGTAAAAATGTGTTACTTCAACAACACGTTCACAAAACCAATGCAGCCCTAAAACGGGGTTGTGTCGCGTTTAATATATTGTCAGTGACGTGCACTTATCGGGACTTTATGGTCTCTGTACATCAACCATGTTGAATGCATAGTTTTTAGTAAGTGTACGTCAGGAACATGTTACCATGAATGTTTATGTTTGAGGGGGTTCAGTGTTTTATGCACACTTTCATTCAATAGTCCCTGTGCCAGCCTGGTGGCGCATCGGGCCTACTAATGTCAAACAAACATTATATAAATCATGCTTATACTTCGGTAAGTGCGTGTAGACCAATCAGAAAGGAAGGGGGAGGGAGCTTGGGTTGTTTTTGTTTTCAAAATCAAGTACCCTCTCTGTCTCTCTTTCTGACGAACTCTAGAGACAATCACTTTAAAGAACAAATGTTACAATATTGCAAAACACCTGGATTCGAAGTTAAAAATAGCTCCATGACAAACAGATGCCTTTCATGGTTTGGCACGGTGTGTGAGCATTTGTGCTTCTCCGCCATGTTTTTAAAACAGGTTACACTCACGGTGGAGAGTGTTCCCCTGCTTCAGCACTGAGCATGATTTCCCATCACTGGACAATAGTCGGATGCAATGAAAGCAGTATAAACATCCATTTTGTGCCACACTCCAGATTACCACAAATATCTTGGAACATCATCCATATAACTCTGTCAGTGCTTTCTGTAACTGTGATAGGAAACATCGTGAGCTACATCACATAAGTGCCTAACTAATTCTCCACTGTTCTTGGAAACAGTTAAAGAGTTATGTTTTTCTCCTGTATTTCCTTTTTAACGATGCAAAAGACTTGGGCAATTTTTATTGTATATATTCTTCTTATGTACCTATTTATACTAAGTACCGACATGTCGATGGCACATGGACTCTTAGAAGAAACCCATACAAATTGCTTTTCCTCTGCAATGTATTAGTTCACATTCTTAAAAAACATTTTCTGTCAGGGTGATGTGCATTTATTCATTAATACACTGTAACTGGAGGGACGGCCTAAATATCCCCCAATAAAACACGTTGGTAGGTTGCACTTACTGTTTGCGTACGGTCTGCCATGTTCTCTTCAACGGATATATTGCTAGAAGTTCATAGTGGATTCAAAATTCATGTAGTAGGCGTGTAGGTAGTGACGTCACCTACCCGACACGGCCTACTACTCGAACGCCTCGTATGCAAGCCGAGACTAGACCCTTCTCGTTTCTTCGCTGCGCCCCAGAGCCTTCCTCAGTAGTGGAGCTATGGAGAGGTATTTTGGGCAGGCCCGTCCCAGGGGTGCGAGGCCCTGTGCGAACTCGAAACGCGAGGCCCTGCCTGACACTTTTTCCCAGATCTGGAGAAAGTTTTTCTGTTATAATCTTTGAAATGAAGTCTGCATCCTACCTAGCGCGGTGCTTGACGTGATCAGCACGCGCGTAACCGAGTGTCCCTCGCTCCTATGCAGCGTTTGGCGCGCGCACTGTACTCACGGCACACACACTCTACGTGCAATATTGGTCGCGGTTTTTTACGCTGACCATTGTCTCTTTCGTCCTGTGGCCAAATGGTTAGAGCAACTCAAAGGATTGGAACCAAAAGGAGTCTTTTTTTCTAGTAGGTTAGAGTTTGGGCATAATGCGCCAAAATGGGCTATGAGGCGGAAGTTCAATATTATTATTTTCTCATCAAAATCTAACGTTTTTGCCAATGGCCTCCACACACTCTGACAACATACACTCCTCCTCCTCCACACTGACAACAACAAACAATACTCTCACCTCCTCCCACACACTCGGACCACAACAAAAACACTCCAGCTAGCTATATGCTAGACATACAGTGTGTTTGCTAATGGCTTTTAAAAATATGTTTTTGATGTGGATATTCGCGACTAATACCCATTGGCAATCAAGCAGCGCCTCACACACCTGCACACGCTGATCCTCCTCCTCCTCTTGTCACACATAGGGGTCTGCTTCCTCGCCACACACCTGTATCAACTGCTCCTCTCCTCCTCCTCTCCTCCTCCTCTGCTCACACAAAGGGGTTCTGTCCTATGCTCAGACACCATGTATCACTGCTCCTCCTCCTCCTCCTCGTCCTCCTTCTTGCTCACACAAAGGGGTCTGCTCCTCTGCTCCACACCTGTCTTCACTGCTCCTCTCCGGAGTATCCCATCTCTCCTACACTGCGATCATTACCGTTATTTCTTTGTATCTCACTCAGGACACTGCTATGGTATCTGACCGTTTTTATCGGAGGACCCGTTGCTACAATAGCTGCCCGGCGCGCCTGCCTGTTTACAAATCGCTTTGGTGAAATTTGAATTTACTTGTAAAAATGTTCTTTTGATCAAACGAAATCAAAAGATGGTCAAGAGAAAGGGATTTAGGGTTTCCAAATTGGAGTGCAGTCTGCATTTCGGGGACCCCCCTGAACTAGTTGTATTTATAAAATAAAATAAAAGGAAGGAAGATTGCGAGGCCTCCTGTGTGGTGCGAGGCCCTGTGGCGACGCACAGGTCGCATCTGCCTAAGGACGGGCTTGATTTTGGGGGAGGGGTTTAATCAAGAGAGGGCATTATTTTTATTTTTAACTTCATCACAAAATGATAAATAGACTGTAACATTGGTCCAAATGCATGGCGTTATAACACTCCGATTCCCAAGGTTTTTAGGGTGGCAGTATACGGCAATATTGATTCTTAGCCCGCCATTAAGAAACAGAAGCAGCCTCCACAGTCAGCGCATGCGCCTCGCTCAGTCTTTGTTAGCGTCTGAGGAGGTGCGGTCACGGTTTTTACACTCTACATGATTTCGGTTTTAATATTAGAAAACTTTGAATATCCAATTAAATGATATTTATGTTGTTAAAATGCAAATGTTACAAGTCAGAGCCTTTTGAATCCCATGTTTTAAGTCTGTAGATTACAGTGTATGGGGAAGACGGAAATGTTTAAGGGTGCAGGCCTTACGCTAGTGTTTCTACTGTTAGGTTTATGTGATAGTGTTTAGTATTACTCTGTCGCTAAATCCTGGCAATAGTTTTATGGAGTCATTATTTTATTAAGTCATTTCAACTGTGATGCCAGTGAATAAAGCACAGTCTTGTTGGAAAACATAGTTATTATAAACAGTTTTCGCACAATCAGCAATACAATAATAGTGTAAATCAATACGAGTGTATATATTGTTAGATATATAGTGTATATATATGTTAGATATAAGTTATAATATATGTTTAGATAGTCCACAGTCTTCTGATACAGCTCTGAGCCCAATGCTTTTCCTTCAAGACAAAGCTTCATGCTCTCATAGTGCCTCCGTCCATGCCCGCTGCAGCGCTCGTGCTTCCTTCCAATAACACCACACACGGGACCAATCACAGCGGAGCTTTCCTTGCGGCGACCCTTAAAGGAGCAATATGTAGAAATCGGCCAAAGGTGGTACGCAGTCACAGTCAAATATTTTGTAGTCGCTCTCTCAACTTTTCTCCCTGGCTCAGGTTTGCCAGTTCACACAAATCCTTAGCCAGCAAACACAGGGAATTATTTTATCTGTTGTTTGTCCGTCTCCATTCATTGCCATGACAGCCGTGCTCAATGCTGAATGAATGTTGTGATTAATGTTTTTTTTATTATAATTATTTGGACATTTGAGATAAAAAACAAAAACAAAATAAAAGCAATGTAATTATACATAGTTTATGCAAAATAAATAAGCAATTGGTTGTTCAAAATAAATAGGAGTGGGAAGATGGATGTTGGAACGTATTCTTCAGCGTTTCAACATAAGGGTTTGTCAAGAGGATATCACCTTTTATTTTATGTATCCCTAACATGTAAAAGTTTCCCAATCCAAAAAGAGGGACTAACATTATTTTTAATTGGGGTACATGTGGTCTTATATGATTATTTTTACAATTAAGCTATAATCTGCAAAAAAACGTCTTGACCTTCATCTTTTTACCGTTTTTAGAGCATCTGTCATAGAATGTGATAACAGGCAATTAATACAAAAAGGACATAGCCCGGGACGAACCCGGGATTCCTGCATCGTAAGCGCACAGTTTAGGACCACTAGAGTCTAGTGGTTCCCTAAGTGGGGGTCCTGACCCCCGGGGGGTCTCGCGGGAACCCCTGGGGGGGTCGCAGATGATTTCCACACAAAATGATATAATATATTTTAATAACGTTAGTAATTTTGTCCCAGTCATTGCAACGTTCAATCAAAATCATCACGTAACACGTCACATGCGCAGCGACAACGCGTGTCCTGCTGTTGTTTGCTAAAAATAAAGTGTTTGGAGGCTACAAATTACAATTAAATACCTGCTTTTTAAAATGAAACGTTGGATAATATCTTACAACAGGAAAAACCCGGAGGGGGCAGAAACAGTCAACTTGTACAGGGGCTGATGGTGCGAAGAGAGGGAGACGAGGGCAGGAGGAGGGAGAGAGGGCAGAGGAGGGAGCAAAGAGAGGGGCAGAGGTAGGGAGGGCAGAGGAGGGAGAGGGGCAGGGAGGGAGGGAGGAGGGAGGGCAGAGGAGGAGAGAGGCAGAGGAGGGAGGGTGGACAGAGGAGGAGGGAGGGAGATGAGGGCAGCGGAGGAGGGCGAGCGGAGGGAGGGCGGGCAGAGGGGGAAGAGTGGGCCGCGGAGGGAGAGAGGCAGCGGAAGGGAGATGAGGGCAGAGGAGGGAGAGGGAGGACAGAGGAGGGAGAGAGGGCAGAGGAGGGAGAGAGGGGCAGCGGTGTAGAACAGATGGCGTTAAAGGAGGCCCGGCCCTTTTCCGGAGTCAAAGGTAAAGATGGGTCCTGCTCATTTAAAAGCGGGGGTGGCCGGTTAAAGCCCTTTACTGACAGTCAATTTGGAAAGAGAAGCCCGCGGGGAATGAACGCATAAAGTAACAGCAGAAAGCGGCCACCCGCTTTTTAATTGTGCGGACCTCTTTACCGCTGACTCCGGAAAGCCGGGCCTCTTTAACGCGCTGTTCTACCGCTGCCTCTCTCCCTCCCTCTGCCCTTCTTCCCTTCCTCCTGTCCTTCCTCTCCCGTTCCACTTGCCTCTCTCCCTCGTGCCCTCTCTCCCTCCCCGCTGCCCTATCTCTCCCTCTGCCCTCCCTCCCTCCCGCTTGCCTCCCTCCGCTGCCTCTCTCCGCTCCTCCTTCCTCTGTCTCCCTCCCTCTCTGCCCTCTTCCTCCTCTGCCCTCCCTCGCCTCCCTCCCTCCTCTGCCCTCTCTCCCTCCTCTGCCCTCCCCTCCCTTCTGCCCTCTCTCCCTCCCTCTACCCTCTCTCCCTCGCTCTCTGCCCCTCTCTCCTCTCTTCCTCCCCCACACCATCAGCCCCTGATACAAGAGACTGTTTCTCCCCTCCGGGTTTTTCTTGTGGTAGATATTAACCACGTTTCAATTTTAAAGCAGAGGGTATTATTTATTTGTCAGCCTCCAAAAAACTTAGTTTTAGCAAACAAACAGCAGACACGTGTGTCGCTGCGCATGTGAGCTGTGTTATCGTTGATTGATTTGATTGACGCTGCAATGACTGGACAAAAATACTAACGTTTATTAAAAAATATATTATAGTCTTTTTTTGTGTGGAAATCATCTTGCGGACCCCCACCAGGGGTTTTCCCGCGACCCCCGGGGGTCAGACCCCCACTTTGGGAAACCACTATGACTCTTGTAGAGTGGTCTAAAACTGTGGGCGCTTACGATGCTGGAACCCGGGTTCGATCCCGGGCTTATGTCTTTTTGTTATTTATTGCATGTTATCACATTCTATGACAGATTGCTCTAAAACGGTCAAAGAGAAGGTCAAGGACGGTTTTTTTTTGCGCTTATAGCTTTAATTGTAAAAAAATCATTTAAGACCGCATGTACACAATTAAATATTGTTAGTCTCTTTTTGATGTGGGACTTTTACATGTTAGGGAATAAATAAAATGTAAGGTGATATCCTCTTGAGCAAACCTGATGTTGATACGTGAAGAAATAGTTCCAAATCCATTCTTCCACTCCTATTTTGAACATCATTGCTTATTTATTTTGCATAACTAAGATAATTACATTGCTTTTATTTTGTTTTTGTTTTTTATCTCAAATGTCCAAATAATAATAATAAAAAAACATATCAAAACATTCAATCAGCATTAGCACGGCTTTGTCACGCAATGAGAATTGGAGACGAACAAACAACTGATAAAAAAATTCCTGTGTTTTGCTGCTGGATTTGGTGTGATCTGGCAACCTGAGGTAGGTGAGAGGTGAGAGAGGGACTACAAATATTGACTGTGACTGCGAGTACCACCTTTGGCCAGATTTTTACATATTGACTCCTTTAAGGGTCGCCGCAAGGAAGCTCCGCTGTGATTGGTCCGTGGCTGTGTGTATTGGAAGGAAGCACGGAAGGCGGCGGCAGCAGGAGCATGGACGAGGCACTATGGAAGCAGAGAGCTTTGTGCTTCGAAAGGGAACAAGCTAGTTTGGGCTCAGAGCGCTGATATTCAGGAGACTGTGGACTATCGCTAACATATATATAATCTTATATCTAACATTATATATAACTTATATCTAAATTATACACTCGTATTGGTATTACCACTTATTATAGTTTTGCTGTTTGTGCGGAAAACTGTTTTATAATAACGATGTTTTCCAACAACGAACTGTGGTCTTTATTCACCGCATCACAGTATTTGAAATGATTATAAAATAATGAATCCATAAAACTATTGTCAAGGATTTAGAGACTGAGTAATACTAACACTATTCACATAAACCTACAGTAGACAACACTAGGCTTAAGCGCCTGCACACTCTTAAACATTCCGTCTTACCCATCACTGTAAACTACAGACTTAAAACATGGATTCAAAAGGCTGCTGACTTCTTGTACATTTGCATTTGTAACAATCATAAATAACATTTAATTTGGATATCAAAGTTTTCTATTATATTAAAACCGAAATCATGTAGAGTGTTAAAATACTGACCCCACCTCCTCAGAAGTAGACGAAAGACTGAGCGAGGCGCATGCGCAGACTGATGGAGGGCTGCTTCTGTTTTTAATTGGAGGGCCTAAGAGATCAAATTTTGCCGTATACTGCACCGACTGAATCGGGTGTTATTCTCCATGCTTGTGGACCAATGTTACAGTCTATTTTATTCATTTTTGTGAAGTTAGAAAAATGAAAATAATGCCCTATCTTGAATTAACCCATCTCCCAAAATCAGGCCGTCCTAAGGGCTGTTCGACCTGTGCCGAAGGCAAGTTTATTTATATAGCACAATTCATACACAAGGCAATTCAAAGTGCTGAACAAAACAAGAAAGCATTAAAATCATAAATAATCACAGAACATTAAAAAGAAAGATACAAATATAAAATCCCTCAGTTGTATGCACAGCTAAACAGAACTGTCTTTAACCTGGCTTTAAACATTGTCAGAGAGGAGGCCTGTCTCACATCTCCAGGAAGACTGTTCCAGATTTTAGCAGCATGAATCTGAAAAGCAGCCTCCCCATGTTTAGTTCTGACTCTGGGCACTAACAGGAGTCCAGTCCCTGTGCTCCTCAGAGTCCGGGCTGGTTCATATGGGACTAACATGTCACTAATATATTTTGGTGCGAGGCCATGGAGAGACTTGTACACAAGCAGAGCTGTTTTAAAGTCTATTCTCTGAGCCACAGGAAGCCAGTGCAGAGACCTGAGGACTGGACTAATGTGGTCGTACTTCCTGGTTCTTGTCAGGACTCGAGCTGCTGCATTTTGAATGTACTGCAGCTGTTTTACAGCCTGTTTGGAAAGACCTGTGAGCAGGCCATTGCAGTAGTCTAACCTACTGGAGACAAATGCATGGATAAGAATCTCCAAGTCTGCTTTAGACACTATGTTTTTGATCCTGGCAATGTTTTTTAGATGGTAAAAAGCTGCTGATGTTACTGATTTGATGTGGCTATTAAAATTTAAGTCTGAGTCCAGTATTACCCCTAGATTTCTGACCTTGTTTGAAGGTTTTAGGGAGAGAGACTGTAGGTGACAGATGACGCTCTCTCTTTGTTTCTGGGGACCAAAGACAATCATTTCAGTTTTGTCTGCGTTTAGCTGAAGGAAGTTGTTTTGCATCCACTCACTGATCTGTTGGATACAGTGAAGGAGTGAGTCCACTGGTCCATGTTCTCCTGCAGTCAGTGAGACATAGATCTGAGTGTCGTCTGCATAGTTATGATAGGAAACTTCGTTTCTGCGTATTAACTGACCTAACGGCAGCATGTAGAGATTGAACAGAAGAGGTCCCAGGATCGACCCCTGTGGTACTCCACAGGTCAGGGCCATATGATCTGAGACACAGTTTCCAATCTCCACAAAGTACTTCCTGTCCTCAAGGTAAGACCTAAACCAACTTAGGGCGGTGCCAGCGACTCCAACCCAGTCCTCTAATCTCTGTAAGAGGATCTCATGATCGACGGTGTCAAAGGCAGCACTTAGATCTAACAAGATTAAGATTGAGACTTTGCCTGCGTCAGTGTTCAGCCGGATATCGTTTGTAACCTTGACGAGAGCAGTCTCAGTGCTGTGGTGGGGTCTAAAGCCGGACTGAAACATATCAAATGAGTTGTTGATTATAAGAAATCTAGTAAGCTGTAGGTAGACAACTTTTTCAAGGACTTTCCCCATAAATGGCAGATTTGAGATGGGACGATAGTTGTTAAGTACTGTAGCATCGAGACTGCTCTTTTTTAGCAGGGGCCTGATGACTGCAGTTTTCAGGGCCTTTGGGAATATTCCAGAATGAAGGGACATGTTTACTATCTGTGTGAGTGAAGGTAACAGACTGCTCAGAACAGACTTCAGAAATCTAGTGGGTAGTACATCCACGCTGCATGTGGAGGAGCTCAAACTGGAGATTATCTCTTGGACAGTTTTATCATTTACAGGTGCAAAGTGAGTTAGCTCAGAGAGCCTTTCTGGCTGTTGGATGGTTATCTGTGGATTGGAGACAATGGCGTTTTTGATGCCTTGAACCTTGTCATTGAAAAAATGTGCAAACTCATTGCATTTACGTTTGGAAGTTAGCTCTAATGGCATTGAACAGGGGGGTTTGTTAATCTATTAACTGTTGAAAACAGAACACGCAGATTGTTGCTGCAGCCTTCAATCATTTCAGAAAAATACCTTTCTCTCGTACTACGTAGCACCCGGTTAAACTCGCACAACTTATCTTTGAAGATCTCGTAATCAACCTGGAGGTTGGACTTGCGCCACTTCCGCTCGGCCCTCCGGCACTTTCTCTTTTGTGCCCTGACCGAGTCTGCTTTAGCCCACGGCGCCTTCTGCTTATTTTTCACTATTTTAACCTTCACAGGGGCAACGGTATCCAGAACATTCAAAACACTAGAGGTGACAGAGTTAAACAGTTCATCTACAGTAGAATACGATGCATTCTCAAAGTTTATCATTCCCATAAATAGTTCACTCGTATTTTCATTTATGTGTCTTCTTCGTACAGTTGCAGAGTCCACTGGTGGTTTGTTAGTGAAACACATGTCAAAAAAAACACAGAAATGATCCGAAAAAGCAACATCGACCACGTTTACATTTGAAATATTCACCCCCTTAGTAACTAACAGATCTAGAGTGTGCCCTCTGCTGTGGGTGGGGCCACTTACGTGCTGAGTGAGATCAAAGGATTCAAGTACAGAACTCAGCTCATTTGCATTTCTGTCATCAACATTATCCACATGAATATTAAAATCACCTGTAATAACCAAACTATCAAAATCTGTGCATACAACTGAAAGCAACTCGGTAAAATTATCAATAAAACTGTGACATGACTGCGGTGGCTTGTATAGGACAATGAAGAGTATTGGAGGAGATTGTTTTTGTTGTATTTTAAAAGACACATATTCAAAAGACGAAAACTTCCCAAGAGACATTCTATGGGAGACAAAGTGGTCTCTGAAAATGGCAGCTAAGCCTCCTCCTTTTTTGTTTTCCCGTATTTCAGATTCAAACTTGAAATTTGGTGGTGATGCTTCTATTAAAACTGCATTTCCTGAATTTTGGTCAAGCCAAGTTTCAGCCATGAACATAAGATCAAGATTATGAGAACAAATAAAATTATTGATTAAAAAAGACTTGTTACAAAGAGATCTGACATTAAGCGTAGCAAGTTTCAAAGTTTCAGTATCAGCGGTTGTGGTCGGCTGATTCTTACACGGAACAAGAATTAGATTTTCCAGATTAGACTTATTAACTCCAGATGTCTTTCTGTAATGTATTCTTTGTGTTATCACTACGGGAATGGCACAGGTGGCTTCATGACAGGGCCCCAGCCGGGTCTCTCCTCTAACTAGACTGCCAGTGGCTGCGAAGCAGAGACCCTGTGCATCCTAGTGTTTAGAGAAAAGAGGGGAAGGGGAAGGCGGGGGAGGAGGATGGAGAGGTGGGTGGCTTTTGGGTGTTGAACGAGGGGGGCAGGGAGGTGGAGGGGTTTTTGGTGATGGGTTAGGGCCGGGGTGGGCTGAGGCAGAGGTTTTGGGTGCTGAACGAGGGGGAAGTGGGGGTGGAATGGTCATGAGGTTAGGGGAGGGACTGGCTGAGGTGGTTTTTGTAGGTGAATTGGAAACCCTAGGTGGTTTTGGAGGTACATATGGGGAGTGGTTTAGCATGTTGGACAGGACTCTAGATCTAGCTAATATGGGTGTGAGAGGAATAGTCTTCATCGCCGATTTTATTAGCCCTGCAGAGTGTTCAGGTAGGTCTAACAGTGAAGGCGGGGATGAAAAACAAAGGGACGTGTCCCCATTCTCTCTTGATGGAGTGGACGTGGCAGGGGGGACCCAAGACAGGTCCATGGGAGGTGGCGAGGGAGTCTTTGATGGAGGGGCAGGTGGTTGAGGAAACCCAGCACAGGCCTGTCTGCTGTAGCCTGGGGTGAGGATGGGGGCTTCAGAGGCGCTGTAGAAGAAGAAGGCGTGGCTGCTTTGGAGCAGGCTGGGGGTGAGGATGTTGGTGGTGGTGGTGGTCGTGCTGCTGGTGCTGCTACTGGTGATGATGCAGCTGCTTCTGATGACAGTGGAGGTGTTGAGATCCTTTGAGGCGGTGATGGTGTTGAGATCCTTCGAGGTGGTGGTGGTGTTGAGATCCTTCGAGGTGGTGGTGGTGTTGAGATCCTTCGAGGTGGTGGTGGTGTTGAGATCCTTCGAGGTGGTGGTGGTGTTGAGATCCTTCGATGTGGTGGAGGTGTTGAGATCCTTCGAGGTGGTGGTGGTGTTGAGATCCTTCGATGTGGTGGAGGTGTTGAGATCCTTCGAGGTGGTGGAGGTGCAGAGACTTTTAGAGTCGGCTTCCTCCTTTTCGATGGCTGCACGAGCTGCGCAGGCTGAGGTCTCAGGGCAAAAGAAAGGTTATCCATCAACACTTTTACTCCGTAAGTGTTCAGATGTGGCCCTTTCCCTTCAAAAAGCTCATGCCTATTCCAGAACAGATTAAAATTCTCAATGAAGGCAAGTCCTCTGCGTGAACATTCGTTGAGTAGGAAAGTATTTAGCTGATACAGACGACTGAATTTCATTTGCTTCCCGTCCACATTTGGTAGTGGGCCACTGATAACGATTGTTGCGTCCATTTTAGCAAGGTCGTCCAATAAGAGAGAGTAATCCCGTTTCAACTTTTCACTTGTGTTGTCATAGACGTCTACTGCCCCCACGTGGATCAACAATCTTTTTACCCCGCCGGTCTCAGACAGAAGCCTCGGAGCCAGCCGCCTTATCTCATCCACTTTGGCAGAGTGTACTGAGTGAACCTTGAGATTACGCATGTTTACGCGTCTTATCGCCGAATCGCCGATAAAGAGCGACTCAGCTGCATTTGACCTTGACTGAGACTGGGACTGAGAGACTACTGCTGATTCATCTTCCAAAAGTGGGGAAAAGCGGTTTCTTGTAATTAAAGATTTTTGCTGTGGCATTATGACACTCTTGTTATCATTAGCTTTGCCTTGTTTGGGCTTGGCACCATATGTGTTCCAACAATTGTCTCTGTTGATTTTGGGAAATGAAATAGCGTCATCATAACTTACGTTTTGTCCATTTGGTCCATTTCCCTTCACTGGTATTGTTGTGTTCAGCCCCAATTCTGATTCAAGCACAAACATTCGGTCTTGAAGAAGTTTTAGCTCCTGTTTGAGTGAAAAACAGCCGTCGCAAAGTTTTGTTCTGTTTTCCCGTCCTCCCGACATGCTGTAAGTTAGGTAAATTCCACAAGTCTTGTGTTGAAGTTTGTAAAAAGGAGTAATCCGTGTTTTGTGGAATAAAAATGTAAGCAAAAATGATTAAAGGAGATAAAAAAGCAGCAAGCGAGGAGCAGCAAGAGAATGCGACTGCTCTGTCCAGAGGTCGCACTACCTTTGTATGTATATGTGTATGTATGTATATGTATATGTATATGTATATATATATAAATAATATAAAATCAGTCCTCTTAATATAATATTGCAATATCTTAAAAGCTCTTTAAAAAAGAGGTCACGTGAAACAATTGTGAGAAATCAACTGCATAATCTAATTGTAAAAATATATTTAATATTCATTAACAGGCTTTAGAAGATATCATAATACTCTTTTCAGTATTTGTGGAATATTCCATGATTTTGAACATCAATTACTTTGTACGTTTAAAGGCTTTGTCACATTTGTATTTCTTTTTATTTTCACTTGTCATTGTTCGTCTTCTGCCCTAAATATACTCACTAATACTTGTGCCATCAGTCTTTGCAGAACAAGAGCTATAACCACTTTGCTGCTATCTACTACCTGCTGGTGGAGCGACTCAAGGCCCATCGCTGCAGTTTCCCGGTGGAGCAGCGGCTGGACGCCCGGCAGCGGAGGCCCAGCACCATTGCGGAGCAGACCGTTGTCAAGGTAACGTGCACGTCTGTGGTATTATATATATGTGCGCAAGCATTAGCATCTACACCTTTTGGATCAAAGCGTGGTCATTCACACCTGCACCTGATGAAGGAACACCATTGATGTATTTGTCCAGCCCGTCACAGCATCTTCAAGGGTTTTGTTATTCATTACTTATTATTTCCTCACTTCCTTCTCTTTCAATCTGTCCTACACGTTCTTAATTTCACACCATCTTTTCTCACTTTATGCATGCATGTAAATTGGTTGGGATGTTGAATGAGATGTTTTTGATGTCTTATGAAAGGCTGACACGCTGCTGTTGTTGTCTTCACAGTCGTCCAACGCTTCGGCCCAGGTGGGTTTGCTGCCTCAGGGCGTGCGGCTGTTGCGTTCCCCTGCTGTCCCCCAAACCTCCTCTGACGCCTTCACCTTCCCCCAGACTCACAGCCCCTTGGAACACACTTTCATGGTGGACGAAGTCAACACGCCCAAAGTACGTTCAGCAGCACCGCATCCTCTGCTCTGTCCCGCAGGCTCGCTCTCTGTGGCCTGCTCTCTACAACCACTACACAACTTTAGGGTTAATCAGTAACACAATCTGATACTGAAGTCTGATACTGAAGTCTGCCGATATAATCCACGTCTCAATACAAGGGACATTCCATTGGATACAAATGCTACAAAAAAGATTAACTGTTGGTCACATTAAGTTCACCTGAGAAGGATTTCCCCCAATATCCAGGTGGCACCTGGTTTGTGACAGTAATAAATAATTTAATACAATTTTGCAGCAATAATCATATTGGAGATGATAAATGTCTTGCATGTCCTCAATTTGACCTTTTGTAGCTGAAATATTTCCTTTTATTTAGTAGTTATCTGCTTGTACAACTCCCACATGACAAACATGAAGATGCTGCTGATGGCACCAGATAAGTTTGGTCCAGCGTTGGTGAAACAAGGCCCCCTTTTCTTTTGTTGAGGTTGGGGACACTGGCCGGCTCCACAGAGGAGTGGACTTGACCTGTTATGTAAGCGCTCGGTTCACACTCCCATCAGGGCAGACAGCTGCTGCTCCTCGACAGCAAAGCACCCCACATTTAGACCACATCAACACGACCACTGTTTGTGTTTTTGTGCCCACAGCCTTTTCCCTCGAGCTACAGCCGCTGTGCTATAAAACAAACGGCACATAAAAGTAGAGTTAAACACTGCCGTATTGGTTGTTCCTGCCCCTCGCTTGGCCCCTCTGAAGGATTCTAAGTGTACTTTTGTTCTCTTTCGTGAGTGAGGGGGTTTTGCGAGCAGACGGAGTGTGTTATCTGTTTGAATGGTGCCTGGTTATGTAAGCAGTCCTGTGATGATGATGTGACCTAATGCGAATCTGAGCGAACCCACATGCACAGGAAGCCGCCGCTGCTAGGGTCCAAGCCAAGAACATTTTCCCCCTGTTCTTATTATATTTTACCTTTGACTCACTCATTTTACCCCCACCCTTGTATTATTATCCAATGTTTCTTTATTTTGTGCATGTTGAGTAACCGCATTCCTATCCTGGCGCTAAAAGCAGATGGGAATTTGTCTCAAAAAAGGGGAAAATTGTAAAAGTGTCTCAATCTCCTCCAATCCTAGTTTTTCCTGTTTCTGTGGAAACTTCTGCTGGTGATCTTTGCCTTTGTTTTTGTAACTATTGTAAATTATTTTTGTTTTTGTCAGCCAAACAAAACCTTGAGTGCTGACATCCTGCCTCTGCATTCTTTCATCCTTACATACCCGCATATGCACGCAGACATCAGCACACATCAGCACACATCAGGCTGTGAGGCGAGGAGAAGGAAAACAGCAGTGAGTTCTGAACTAATGCTCTTGTCTCTTATCAAGGTGAACGGCTGCATGCTGGACCCACTGCCCCCCTCTGCTGTCCTGCGCAAGTCTTCCACATCATCTCCTAGTAACATGATGGAGACGTCAATCGATGAGGGCATTGAGACAGAAGAGCCCGACACCGAAGACGATCCTCCCCACCTGCTCTCAGCCTATCAGACGGCTCGGTTTGGCCAACGCAGGCACACCCTCTCAGAGGTCACCAACCAGCCTGGGCAGCACCAAGGTGGGCACTTAGCCGATGTGTCCTGTATCATTCAATACAAACTTCACTCTCTACACTCTGCTGATGCTTACTATATAATTACTAAGTACTCAACACTCAAAAACTCTTTGCTCTCAAAACAGTTGGATTCTATCAATAGTTTTCGTATCTATGTTTGGTTTCTGTCACATCTTTGGGTCAGCTTTTTGCAGTGAAAAGAAAGAGTATGTGAAAGATAACATGTTTTCTAAGAGGAGAAAAATAGGTTAGGTCTTCCAGCTTTAAGTGACTGCTTATTCAGCCGCACTGGAGGAGGCTTGAAACACTTTAATACTGTTTGTATAATTTTGATAATATTGCTACTATCTGATTTTTCGGTTTGGAAAAGAAGATTGGAAAGACAGTCGAGGACCAGCATATCCATCCATCCATCCATTTTCTACCCTTTAATCCATTTCTGGGTCAGGGGGGTGGCAGTCAGAGATGCCACCCAAGTCTCATAGCACCAGCCCCTCACTGACCCTCTGCAGGTGGTGAGTCCACAGGAGGACGGCTGCTCTCTGAGTGTGAGCATAGCCTTGATCTTTCAGTGGGGGCTTTGGGCAAAGTGGGGTTAAGTGTCTTGCCCAAGGACACAACGACAGCAGTCATCAGTGGGAGTCGGTGGAGAAGGTGCAGAGGTGGGAACCAGCATAACACTATGCAAAAGACGGGAGAGGCGACAGTAGCTCAGTTGGTAGAGCATTGGCCTTAAGGCCAGAAGGTAGTGGGTTCAATTCCCACCTCTACACCTTCTCCACCGACTCCCACTGATGACTGCTGTCGTTGTGTCCTTGGGCAAGACACTTAACCCCACTTTGCCCAAAAAGCCCCCGCTGGAAGATCTCAGCTCCTGTGGACTCACCACCTGCAGAGGGTCAGTGAGGGGCTGGTGCTATGAGACTTGGGTGGCATCTCTGATTGCCACCCCCCTGACCCAGAAATGGATTAAAGGGTAGAAAATGGATGGATGGATGGATGGAAAAACATTTTCCTCTTCAAATACCTAAGTTTGGCAATAGAAAATGTCAGCTATTTGGTCCGTTTAACAATATTTAACAAAACAAAAAAATAATCTATAAGGTAAAAAATGTTGCCCAGCTCACCCAGCTGTAGTGTTTTGTACTGAATGGTGTTTGTACCCATAGGTAAACTTTTCCCCCTCGGGCACAACCCCTCCATGGGCAGTGTGGACTCTGACATGGGCTACGACATGGGCTCGGTGCAGAGTGACTTTGGTCTTTTGGAGGAGTCCTCACCAGTCGCTGAGGTCGGCCCATCGCAGTTCCTCATCTCTCGAGTCCCGAACCCCACCATGGACGCCCTGTCCTCCCACCACCGGGAGGCGCACAACCGCTCGCCCATCAGCTTCAGAGAAGGCCGCCGTGCCTCCGACACCTCCCTCACTCAAGGTCAGTGTCCGTCTCTGTTAGAACTGCTGCAGCCTCGAGACAAGCATCCAGAAAGAATCCAATATCCTCCTGGAGAAACCCAACGCTGTTTAAAGTTGACCTCATCGTACAGACACTCTGCTCGTAAAAAATCTTTGTGCAGTGACTGTGCATTTAAAAAAACAACTTTGTGAACCTCAGGAACGAACATCACATTCAAACTACTGAAATCCCCCCTAACCTTTGACCAAATTATCACTTACAATATGAAAATGGAAGGTTGAGATTGATGTAAGTAAAGTAGAAGCATTCCATGTCTGATTATTAAAATTATAATAATTATGATATATTTTTATATATATATATCTTAAATGGTTCTCAAATTAAGGTTATCTTATCTTTACTTAAAAGGTGAAAACAAACATTATGGTCTAACATTTTAAAAATCCTCATTTTCTAGTTCCTGTGATTTTATTTGGACTTGACAAATCATAATGAATTATTGAAGCTATAAAAGTCCCTCTCCACTGCTGGTCCCTCTCTGCTGGTCCCTCTCTGGTGCTGGTCCCTCTCCACTGCTGGTCCCTCTCTGGTGCTGGTCCCTCTCTGCTGCTGCTCCCTCGACACTGCTGGTCTCTCTCTGCTGCTGGTCTCTTGACACTGCTGGTCCCTTGACACTGCTGGTCTCTCTCTGCTGCTGGTCTCTTGACACTGCTGATCACTTGACACTGCTGGTCTCTTGACACTGCTGGTCCCTCTCTACTGCTGGTCCCTCTCTGCTGCTGGTCTCTTGACACTGCTGGTCCCTCTCTGCTGCTGGTCTCTTGACACTGCTGGTCTCTTGACACTTCTGGTCCCTCTCTGCTGCTGGTCTCTTGACACTGCTGGTCCCTCTCTGCTGCTGGTCTCTTGACACTGCTGGTCTCTTGACACTTCTGGTCCCTCTCTGCTGCTGGTCTCTTGACACTGCTGGTCCCTCTCTGCTGCTGGTCCCTCTCTGCTGCTGGTCTCTTGACACTTCTGGTCCCTCTCTGCTGCTGGTCTCTTGACACTTCTGGTCCCTCTCTGCTGCTGGTCTCTTGACACTTCTGGTCCCTCTCTGCTGCTGGTCTCTTGACACTGCTGGTCCCTCTCTGCTGCTGGTCTCTTGACACTTCTGGTCCCTCTCTGCTGCTGGTCTCTTGACACTGCTGGTCCCTCTCTGCTGCTGGTCTCTTGACACTGCTGGTCTCTTGACACTTCTGGTCCCTCTCTGCTGCTGGTCTCTTGACACTGCTGGTCCCTCTCTGCTGCTGGTCTCTTGACACTGCTGGTCTCTTGACACTTCTGGTCCCTCTCTGCTGCTGGTCTCTTGACACTGCTGGTCCCTCTCTGCTGCTGGTCGCTCAGGTGCAGAGATAGCGCACATGGTGCTTCAGAGGAACATGGTCTTCGCCCTATTTCTCCTGCTCCTTCTGTTGGGCACATGTTTCCTCCTCACATCTGATTCCTCTGACGAGAGTCTGAGATGATTCATGTTGTGATTCAGACTCAGATCTGAAGCCCTCCGCCCACACCTCTCTTCACTGACTGTGCCTCCAGAGGATGTGCTGCTGGTTGGTTCTGGAGCCTTTTCTCATGTGTTTTCATCCAGTAATGATGATCATATCCATATATCTGAAGTCTTTGAGTCCGAGCAGAGTGGATTCTAGACTTGTAGGTTTTGTGGCCTGATTATTGTCATGACGATGTGCAGCTGTGTGGGGTAAGAGTAAGCACAGTGCATTTGTTTGCGTCAGACACTTATTTGTGTTTTAAATAACTCCACCATCGCAGTGAGTCAGGCTCTGTCGTTCACTGCACTGCTCCTTACCCCTGGATGAGACTTGTTTTACACACACACACACACACAGTAACACACACTGATGCTGTCATTGCACACACTTGCACTAACAATCAGAGCATACGCAAATTCACTTAAACTGATAAAGACGTCATTTCTACAGGTTTCAGCTCATTTATGTTATAGAAATATTATACAATGGAATGAATGGGAATTTTTTCTTTTAACTCGTAGCATGGAAAATTTAATGAAATGGGGACAGGAAAACCAGTTCTAACTTCATTATATACAAACATGTTTTCAGGATTGGTTGCTTTCCGGCAACACCTTCAGAATCTTGCGAGGACCAAAGGCATACTGGAGCTGAATAAGGTCCAGATGCTTGTGGAGCAGATGGACTCTGCAGAAGGGGCCATGATGGGGCCCTTGGGACAACAGCACCACTTGCACAATCTCCTGGAGGTCAGTAATGGTTATCTCACACTCACACACACACACACACAGTTCAAGCCCATACAAGCTAATCTCACACACACAGCTACTGCTCCACACTGACCCCTGTTGTGTCCAGAAAACAGGCAAACAGGCTGTTGTGTAACCCCAAGAGACGGGTGCCAAGTGTGGCTTGTTTGTGTCTCTCCCCAATGCCTGAAGCCCGGGCCGGAGTTTCACTGAATGCACTCATTGTTATAGTCTGCCCCACCAGCCCATAGCAGCGACTGGTACTCTGTTCTCTCTGAAACCGCACAATCACTGGTCACGGAGGCTCCTGACACGGCAGCCATTTCAGAGGCTTCTGAGATGAGCTCCCAATCAATAGTCCATCAGCTTTATAGCAATAACAGCTTTGTTATGACATCTGGCCCACTCATGCTTTTAATTTATTTGCTCTCATTCCATTTAAATAAATTGCAAACCATGTTATACAAAACATCCCTGGAACCAGCATTCACATCACAGGGGTCTGTGGGTAATGCATACAGACTTGCTTGTGTGGACCACTTTCACACCTTTAACACCTCATGGTCTATGTGCTTGATAAAGGGAGAGGCGTCCAAGCAGCACCAGGGGCATACTATGTACCAAAGTGTTCCCCAACCACCTCTGCTTTCCCGCAGACAGAGCTTGGAGACACAGTACTTCACACATAGGCTTCAGGTACAGTCCTTAAATAAAAACTACATTTTACCTGATTTTCTCAGTTGTAAATAATTGTTGCTAAAACATTTGTCAGTAAAATGACCATCAGTCATCAGTCCAAATGTTCTTTTGTCCTGAAGGCAAGTGTCATGGCTAACAGCCCTGCTAGCTGCCAGCTTTTCTGTAAGGAAGCTCCTCGAAGTTTAGAGCAACAACTGCAGGAACACAGGTATTGTACAAATTCCTCTTTAACTTCAGTCTGGACTATTGTTCTTTGACCTAAATCCAGTAGATATGGCTTTCACAACTGGATACAAAAGGCCATGTCCAGGTAAATTAGTTAAGCACATAGGTTTGTGGTCCTAGAATAGTCTATTTCAAATGAGTTCTGGATAAGCCCATATATTCCACAACTAATGCTCATCTATCATGTATTAATCCTAAATTTCATCAAATGCAATTCAATATGCATTGTGTATAGAGGTTTGATTTGGTGCAAGGAAACATTTTGCTTTTTCTGTATCCACATTTTCATTCCCATGGAAAGTTTGGCCCATGCTGCTGCTCATAAATGCACAGTGTGTGATGCTATGATGTCACGTAGTCAGTTTGGCTTTGGATGTGTTTCCACAGACTGAACCAGAAGCGGATGTACCTGCATCAGTCCCAGGGGATGGGTCTGCAGACGTACTTCAATCAGATGCAGATCGCTGAGGGCTCCTTCTCTGCTGGAGGTCCTGCTGACAGCAGCTCCCAGGTGCAGCAGTCGGGACCTGCACAGGCCTCGTCCTTCGGTCACCCCCTGAGTCCTTTGCTAGAGCCGAGTGACATGAGCCCTCTGCTCTACGAGCCCTACATGAGCCCTCAGCATTACCCCTCTCACATCAACCCCTCACTACAAATGAGCCCTCACCAACTCGAGGCCAGCGCCCTGAGCTACAGCTACCCCACCAGCTGTGAGCCGGCCCTCTGCCCCGGCTCCTCTGAGGCCCTGACGGAGCACTACCACTTTCCCCTGGAGCCCTGCCCCATGCCGCCCTCTGCACACGAGGGGGAGCTCCAGGCCTCCATCCTCGACACGGAGATGATGGAGACTGTGGACCCTCAGCATGGATTTGTACTAGTCAACTGAAGCTGAAGCTCAATTGGAATCAGTGTTAAGCAAAGAGAACTCTGGCAGCACCTGGAGATGTAAGCAGAGGTCACAGGCAAACGGGGAAGTGTTCTGATTTTGTATGACTCGTACAATCTATGTTTCTTAGTCGTCAGGATCCTTGTACCAAACTCCTCCCTTAACCTACCTCCCCTTCTTGCTGTCGTCCTGGTCCCTGCGCTCAGAGGCAGCAGCAGATGTGCCGCTCAGTGCTGTTCCTGAGAGAATGCTCTGAGTCGCAGCTTGTGAAGAAGAGACTGCATCTCTCCACACGTGCGCAACGACTGAGCAGTCTGGAACACATTTAATACTAGAAACCAAAAGCACAAAGGCTAGACCCTTGTGCTCTTTCTTTGGAAACAGGACACAGAGACAAAGCCCTGGTCCTGGTCCTGCTGGGGTGCCTCTCCACGGGTTCATCCTCTTCATTGGCAGGTTGAATAATGAAACCTGTTTGAATGAAAGATGCTCCACCTTCAGTTGACCGACGGACTGTAGATTCAGATGTGTTGGTGTAGTTGCACGTCTGAGGAAGGAGCCCTCATTTGTCTGGCTGTTATGATGCACAGCACACATTCTAAAGACTTGTATTGAATGTAAACATTGAAGTGTTGCTCTTATGTTCACAATGTGCACTTGAGCCTAAACTACATTCTCACTCTTGAAGTACCAATCATGTACTTTTGTATGAAACTTAAAACTACTGAAACTACTGAAGCTAATGGAGCTTACACTACTGAGCACTAGAGATCGACCGATATATTGGGCGATATATTGAGCCGAGTTGTTGAAATAATGGCTGTTGGCCGTAACCTCTTGATGCCATGCTATGATGCCATGTTATACCTCATTTCAAACCTTATTCTCTCAGGAAGCGACCACTTTTATTTTGCTCTAAACAATAAACCCTAAAGTAGCAAATCATCAGAGACCGATATCTGTAGATCCAAAACGCGACATAAACTTCTGTTTAACTGCCCCTATTTTGTTCAATCTAGGTTTGGATATTCTTTCTTTTGTAGGTTTGTCTGGACAACAAGTAATATTTTGTTCAAAATACCCCCATAATAAAAACAAGTACAGAGTAGAACACAACAATAACTACAGATGAGCTGTAGACAAACCTTACACAAATGAAATAGTGAGTGCATTGGCATTAGCACCGATCCCCTTTGAATTTGGAAATAGAATACACCCAGCATGCTTACGATGCCAATCGGCCTTTTAAAATAAGTGTTTTCATGGACTAGAAAAAAGCCCGTATCGGTCGACCTCTACTGACGCTTCTCCGACTTCCAGCTGAGGCTGAACCCCAGCGTCATGACACTTGTGCTAACACACATCCACTGCTGCTGCATTAGCAGATAAATGAGGGCTGGTGTGATTCAGAAGGAAGTATGAAGTTGTGGTGCATCTCCAATATAATAATGTTTGTGGCAATACTGAAGCAATATATTATAATCCCAATGTGTAGGGATTAGTCAAATAATCCTTGATGTGTAGGGATTATGAAAGAAGCCTCACCTGTACAGCAGTGACATCACTGGAGCAGATGAAGTAACCACAGATTATGCCTCTGGACAGAGTGTGTGTGCGTGTGAGAAGGAGTGTGTGTGTGAGAGAGTATTTGAAAGTGATTCTTTTGCACAATCCTGACTTCACCTTTTGAAATCCTCTTTGTTTGTGGTAGATCCTTGGATGAACAGTATTGCAGCCGTGCAGTTGTAGCTTAGATTCTGTTGGAAATCCTCTGTGCTTCAGTCATGTCTCTGCTCTCACTCATTGAAGTCTCCAATCATGTGGAGTCCCTGAAGAATCTGTTGGCAGACTTTGTTCATAAACAGAAGTTCTGTGACATAAACACGTGTAAATACAAGCCCCTCTGATGCCATAAGTTATTTACTCTTTATGTCAATAGAATTTATGGACCAACAGTGTTTGTTGTCCTTTGCAGGGCATAAAGGAGAAATCCACTTTCTAAAACTACTTTTGAAAGATAATGGGTTGGACTCTCAAACATTTAGTTATTTATAAATACATATATATAATCTTTGGATGATAAAACAATGACCATAATGAATGTTAGGACGCACACTAGTAGCAATGTAAATGAGACTTTTCTGAACTGTTGTTGATATATTATTTAAACCTCTCTCCACAATGAAAAAAAGACTGGATTTCACCTTTAGGTCCATATTGTTGTATTTTTGAACCAGGGGTTGATCTGTGGAAGTCTAATACTGGAGCACTTTGAGGATCAGGGGAAGGAGAGCCGAAAGCAGTTGTATCTGTCATTTCCTGTCAGATGAAACAAAGTGAAATCATAGGAAACACCTTTCTCCTCTTTCTTCCTGGTGAATAACGGACACAATACACACAGTGATGTCTTGTGTGAGCGTTTCTTTTGTCCGTGTGAACACTTTGTACAAATGAGGAGCGCAGTGGGTCTTTGGCACACGCTCCATTCACTCGGTGTTGAGTAGTGTCCCGTGTGCCTTTTACTTAATTTCAAGAGCGTCATGTTTTGTTCATTTTATGATTAAAAACCTGAGTAGTGCCAGGTTTTTGGAAAGGTACAGAAAACCAAAGTCCCTCAGACGTTTCCTTGTACGACCACCGTGTGGAGTCGGCTTCTCTACCCGCTTGATGTTGGTCAATTATCGTACGCCATATTAAGTATAAGAGCAATATCTCTCCAGTTAAAAACTTGGCAATTTTTGTGGTTGTGTTTCCAGGTATCATAACTTCACCTCCTGCTGATAAACAAAATATCTATTACTAGAAACTCAGTTTTATATTTACCTTCATTGGTGTTGACCGCACATAAGCTAACTTGCTGTTGAGATTAAAAAGGTTTATTCAAATATTATTGACTTGTGTTTTTCATGATTCTCTCAGTCTGATGACACACACACACGCCTCATTCACAGGAATGAACTAAAGGGAATGGACGCTAAACATAGAAGGCTTTCATAAACTCTAGACCTGATTCAAAGCTTTGCTCTTTATTGTGTAAATAAAATAAAGAGTTTAAAGCGATAAACTGGTTTTAAAGTGATCCGCTGTTTAATTGGAACAAAGAAATATACACAAACATTTTTATTGTAACAGTGTAGATTGAGTTATTTTGGATGAATTTAAAAATGCAAATCTCAAATGTATCTAAAGTCAAAGTGTTGGCCAGGAATCTAGTTATTGATACATATGATTGGTGTTAATGCATTTATTAATGAAGTTTAAAGATTTGGGAACTATGGAAGGTCAAGACAGAACAGTGGTTTGTGTTAGACTCTCAAAGAACTCTCGTGCCTTTTGAACACATATCTTTCATTTCATGCCTATAAAAAAAGGACTAAATATTTGCTAAATATGAAGAACACGTAAAACAATTTGTGGCAGACAGATTATCAGAGGTCTGGTGAAGGGGAGACGAGGCTGGGGCTGAAACTGTCCGAGCAAATGAACTAAACCCAAAGAGCCAACCCTTTAGCCAACTTCAGACTCTTGAACCTGCAACAGATTTCTGTCGAGATAAAGTAAAGAATATTCTGTAAAGTGCACATGATCTGATTAGTTTCCCAAATGGCCACAGACCCAAAAACAATTCAACTCAAATGTCGTATGAACAAAATTAAAACTGGTGAACTTGAAATACATAAAACAAAAAACTGCCAAATGCTAAGTTGTCTTGGGAGTTCGGTAGAAATACTGTTAGATTTATCTTTAAAGGAGCAATATGTAATATTTGCATGTCAAGTCATCATTAAATGACCCGAATATTTCAAAAGGCGTTATTAAATCATACTCTTTTCGAATTCATCTTTAACTGATAACAGTAGTTCAGCCGAGATATTTGATCATCAAAATTAGTTTTACAACCCGTAAAAGTTGTTATTGTTTTGATTTTGATGTCCTACCCTCCGCCGTTTCGCCAATCAGGAAGTGTCATGTAAGTCAGTGATCGAGTTGCCAGAACTCCGCGCGGCTCATTAATCTCAGTGGTAAAATAACATGTGGCGTAGAACTAAAAAAGGTCTTGTTATGACTCTCAAATAATTAATGACAAAACAAAGACTAAAACGAGGATTTATATCGGGATGCCTTTGAACAATTGAGACAGCTGATAAAAGTTCACGTGTGATGCAGAATTTTCTAGGTTGATTGCGTTCTTCACGGTGTCTCTGTTCGTGTGAACTGGTGGCCTAGCGGTCTAAGCTGCGCGCTTACGATGCAGGAACCCGGGTTCGATCCCGGGCTATGCCGTTTTGTATTTATTGCATATTATCACATTCTATGACAGATTGCTCTAAAAACGGTAAAAGATGAAGGTCAAGACGTTTTTTTGCAGATTATAGCTTCATTGTAAAAATAATCATTTAAGACCACATGTACCCCAATTAAAATAATGTTAGTCTCTTTTTGATGTGGGACTTTTACATGTTTGTCTAATAAATAGGGAATAAATAAAATTGAAAGGTGATATCCTCTTGAGCAAACCCTGATGTTGATACGCTGAAGAAATACGTTCCAACATCCATTCTTCCCACTCCTATTTTGGACATCAATTTCTTATTTATTTTGCATAAACTATGTATAATTACATTGCTTTTATTTTGTTTTTGTTTTTTATCTCAAATGTCCAAATTATAATAATAAAAAAACATGAATCAAAACATTCATTCAGCATTAGCACGGCTGTCATGACAATGTGAATGGAGACGGACAAACAACTGATAAAATAATTCCCTGTGTTTGCTGCTGGATTTGGTGTGAATCTGGCAACCTGAGTCAGGGAGAGTGGGAGAGGACTACAAAATATTGACTGTGACTGCAGTACCACTTTTGGCCAGATTTTTACATATTGCTCCTTTAATAAAGACATAAATGAACTAAATATAGTGACAGAAAAAGTTTCACAGTTGCACGGTGGCTGGGTGGATAGCACTCTCGCCTCTCAGCAAGAAGGTCCTGGGTTTGAATCCCAATCGAAACAGCATCTTTCTGAGTGGAGTTTGCATGTTCTCCCTGTGCTTGCGTAGGTTTCCTCTGGATACTCCGGTAAACATACTACTAAAAACATGCACACTTGGTAGAATTCTCCAGCTCCGGCAGTCCTGACCAAGCCGAGCTACAACATCTGGAGATGGGTTTCCGGGTGCTGTTACTATGGCGACCACTGCTCCTGACGTAAGCCTTCACAGCATCAGGATGGGTCAAATGCAGAGGATTGAATTGCACTACGGGGATCAATAAAGTGCACCTTTAAAACCACAAAGGTACATACACTGAATAATTACAATTCCAAAACTAAAATGTTCTTTCTTTGGGGGTTTGTTAACTACAAGAGGTTCAAATCCGAAAATCATTTACTAATGTACATTCAATATAATCTACGAAAAACCTTGCACCTGTGAAATGATATTGTAAAACAGTATCTCTGCCAAATAAGTGCAGCCAATAAAAGGTGGCGATCATGTTTTGTAGTCACTTAATGCTGACAGGTTGAGCTGAGTGTAATCCAATTGTCCTGAAGCAGCAGCAGCTACACCTGTCTGATGGCGCCCCGGGGCAGTGTGGGTAGGAGTGAGCTAATGGCCTGAAAAAATGATTCACAAGCGCTCCATATAAACTGTTGACTCATAGTCGAACAAGAAATCATATGAAGCGCCCTGTCCAGCCTTTGTCATTTTAGCTCATGTAAAGATGGACGGTAACGAAAAGGATGTAGGGTAATAATAGTAGAAAATGCAGACATTTTGTTGAAAAGTGCCAAACCAATGTCTTCGAATCAAATCGAGTTAGTAAGCGCTTCACATTGACAATTAAAAGGCACAAACATGAAAGAGTCCAGTGAGCAGACTCTAAACTACTGGAGATAAATGCATGGATAAGTCTCTCTCCAAGTCTGGCTTTGACTATGCCTTTAATTCTAATCATGAATTTTCGATGGGTGAAAGATTGGAATTGTTATTATACATTTGTAAACGTTAGATACAGAGTGGGCGATTGCAGTGTTTGCAACCATACACTTTCTGTGGGCCAAACAGAACTGGAGAAAGTTGTTTTGAATACACTCACTGATCTTGTGACAGAGTGAGGGCACTGGTCCATGTCGCCTGCAGTCAGCGAGACATTGATCTGAATATCTGTGCAGTTGTAAAGCAAGATACATTCATCTCTGGAATCAGCTGATCCAATGGCAACATATATAATGAAAACAAGAAGCCCCATAATTGATCCTTGGGGCACTCCACTTTGAATTTGAGTAACATTGAATTAATGTTACTACTTTGCCTACTTATGCCCTTCCCAACTGCACTGGAAACTGCAGCAAGTCATAAGTGGCTCTGAAACAGTTGTTTTGTACTTTACAATTGTTATTTTTCTTGCTCTTTTCTATCTGTGAATGTTACTGCAGTACAGTGTCCAGGGTTTACCACTGGTCCAGACCAGAGCGGATTCACGGACCGAACCAAGCAGAAATCCACAGGAGGGATGCTATCTTTTATTATTTTTTTATGGGAACAAAGCATTCAGCATTGGCTGGACCAGAGAATGGTCCAAACTAAGCGGCTACTCCACCTCTGCTTCTGTTCCTTCTCCACCCAGAGGCTACACCACCTCTGCTTCTGTTCCTGCTCCACCACCTTGCTGCTGTGACCTGCTCCACCCAGAGGCTACACCACCTCTGCTTCTGTTCCTGCTTCACCCAGAGGCTACACCACCTCTGCTGCTGTTCCTGCTTCACCCAGAGAATACACCACCTCTGCTTCTGTTCCTGCTTCACCCAGAGGCTACACCACCTCTGCTTCTGTTCCTGCTCCACCACCTTGCTGCTGTGACCTGCTCCACCCAGAGGCTACACCACCTCTGCTTCTGTTCCTGCTTCACCAGAGGCTACACCACCTCTGCTGCTGTTCCTGCTTCACCCAGAGAATACACCACCTCTGCTTCTGTTCCTGCTTCACCCAGAGGCTACACGACCTTGCTGCTGTTCCTGCTTCACCCAGAGGCTACACCACCTTGCTGCTGTTCCTGCTTCACCCAGAGGCTACACCACCTCTGCTGCTGTTCCTGCTTCACCCAGAGGCTACACCACCTCTGCTGCTGTTCCTGCTTCACCCAGAGGCTACACCACCTCTGCTGCTGTTCCTGCTTCACCCAGAGGCTACACCACCTTGCTGCTGTTCCTGCTCCACCCAGAGGCTACACCACCTTGCTGCTGTGACCTGTCCTGCTTCACCCAGAGGCTACACCACCTCTGCTGCTGTGCCCTAGGGTGCTGTTGCATTTTAGAATGATCTATTTATTTGTTTTTGTTTGTGTAGAAGGATGTGTTTCTGCTGCTAATGGACACCTACATTTTTCTTACGGGGATCAATAAAGTATCTATCGTATCTAAATAAGACAACCGTCTCAATACAAACGACCACAACTCGTTTCCCTTTACTATTATTAACTGTCATTATAACAGTGAACACCAACCTTTTTTGTTTTGAGTAACCCCCTACTCCAACGTACATTCACTTAACATATGTTCACCAATCATTGCAAGCACAGCCTGGTCTGTGCTCCTTGTACCCCTGTTTGGGAAGCAATAATACACATTTCTTCCCGCCCTCCCAAGCCGCATCTGCATCAAAGGTTCCGAAACGTCATTATCCAAAAGACCAGACACAAAGCCAGACTCAGTTGAAGCTGTTAGAAAAGTGAAGGTGGGGTCTCTGGAGGTAAGAAGCAGTTGGTTAATCTAATTGTTTTGCTCTGGTTCCTGGATTGTTTCAAAGACTTCAGATTAGACCTTACACTCATATATTTATAGCCCTTTAATGACAGACTACAGTCACTTCTCACGCCTCCAGCCACAGAAGATAAACCAACAATAGATTGGCAGACGGGAATGTGGGGAAAAGGTGCTGTTATTTATGATACATGACAAAGCCAAAGTGATAGGGAAGGACACCTGAAGGTCAAAACTACATTTTGGTCGACGCACTGAAGAAGGTGTGTCTTGTGGATGACGTTAGTCCCAGTGGTGGGAAGAGGATCATATCAAGACAAGACGTCAATCCAATCAGCCCACTCAGACTGAGAACAGCTAATGCTGCTCTTACGGCGCAGAGGTGAAGGAGGATGGAGGGGGCTGCTGCTGCTGCTGGGGCCTGTCACATCACACACAAGCGCACATCACTGTGACTAAGTGTAAAATTGGCTTTGAGTGGTCCTTCTTAAACTTGTCATGGAGAGAGTACTATTTCACAAAATGGGGAAAAACTGGTTTTGAACTAGAAAAAAGTCTCAGAGTATAGTCTTCTCATCAACAAGATTGTCGGGTTTTTTTTCCGTTCATTGCAGACAAACTTATCTGTAGTCCTTAAGCGTGGTAATCCTGATCCATAACTGAAAGTGTATATGTGCACAAACCTGATATCAGCTTGAGGTCATTTCAGCAAAGGACTAAAACGTGTAATTGTGGTGCACTAGTTTTAATAAGGATTTGAATACTCTGCTCACATCAGGCAATTACAAAATATTGCAAACCGTTTTCCACAGAAGGTGCTATGATGTCTTTTTAGAGCAGTTATTTATAGTGCTGGCTTTAAAACCTCCTGAAGGCCTCCTTGTCACAGACGCCCTGGGGGATCAAAGCGCTGATACAAGGACAGACAGCGGCAATCACAGTTTCTACAGACTAGAAAAGGAGCTACAAAGATAAAAACTGTGTTACGATATTGCAGCCTATTCAAGTGATAGGGGGGCAAAGAATACTGTAATGACATCAATGGTCGCTATGGTAACGGGAGGAGAGAGGAGGACATGGTAAAAAAAAAAAAATCATACAGGAGAAAAAGGATCAGGATGAAACTAGAATCGGGGTTGGGATAAATGTGCCAAAATAATCTTCTACAATATATATTCTCTGCTGCAGGAGCCAGGGACGTGTCCGTGAGCGGTGACGTACAAGCAGAAGTTGTTTGTGGAGATACGGCCTCTAAAACAATGGAAAATTTTGTGACGTGAAGGTCACATTGCACTTGGAAGTCTATTGTTCATTTTGATTCAAACACACGCAGCAGTTCCAGTCCAGAACAAGTCCAAAGTCTTTAAGCTGAAGGACCGGGCTTAATGTCATTGTCACGTTGGTTGTTGAGTGATTTTTCCTTGTCAATAAAAAACCGGGCAGAACAACGACAAGACAAACGAGAGCAGACATAGTGAGAATTGGTAGAGTGATACTTGTCATTTGTCACTGCAATGACCTCACCACTGTGTCTGAGTGAAAGAGGGCGTGTGTGTGTGTGTGTGCGAAGTGGGGACCTTTCATTATAGATGACACAGTCCTGGGAGGCAGCAGCATTGACGTCACACTTCTCAAAGCTGTCAAGGACTGCACTCACACCCCTGCTTCCACTGATGCCACACACACAGGCTCACTGCAACATCCACAGCAGGAGCAAGGGCTTAAAATGTTGGATTAAGGCCAGAATAAACCCTCCTTAGTAAGTCAGCGATGTTTAATGACAATTTGGTAGCTGGATTTGGAAAGAAAATAGACATCGCATCAAAACAAACTAATAGTGCAGGAATAAGTGCACCATTTTGAGAGTGGCAGGAAACACTACGGCAAAAAATACTCTAATAAATTCTGAGAAGAGTTAGGAGAAAAAAATCTTGTAATGAGTTTTAAATTATCATAGTATTATTCAGATATATCTCCCGAAAGTATACTTGCTCCCTGTTATTAGAACTTCATGCCAGGGCAATGCAGGTAATTATATATATTGAGTAAAAAACTATTATACGCACAATTAAAAAGTGTGTCTGTGCAACTCAATGTTATTTCATGATTTGTATTTGTTATAGGGACAGTGTATTGTACCTCACCTGCAGTCCTCAAAACGTTCCTAATTTGTAATCAGTTCATTTTACAGCATTTGATACCAGTGTTTTATAAAGATAGCTCACGAGGACAGTTGCACAATCATCCAATCCCTTATATGGGTCATTACGTGATAAAAGCGAACATCAAAGCAGTAATCAAATGAAAATAGCTGTGCAGATCACACTGGACAGAAACCAAGCCCAGAGGCCCAACCCTGATCTGGAAGACTCCTCTCTGCAGCGGTCAGGGCGAGGAGGACCCATCCCCTTCGGCCACAACAGACCTTAAGACCCCAGCGCTCGTCTGCTTAGGTTGGCCTCATATAACACGGCAGAAACAATATTGTGCACTGTATGAGTAGGTCAGGCAGGAGACACACACACACACACACAGGATTAAATCTGTTACTAGGTTGGCTCCATCACATGTCTTGAGATCAGACATTTCTGGGCTAGTTTTCTTGTGCGCTTTGGAGTTGCCTTGTGTCTGAACAGTGCTAGTGCAAATAAACTTGTCTTGGTGAAAGTGAAAACGAGGACGACCATCTTTCAAATTGTGACTCACAGGGCTCTTACATGCAAAATATAACATGTTTTCTAATAAATAAAAAGTTCTTTGAAAGCGTGAAACATTTCCTTTAAAAAGCAAAAAAGGCTCATTGATATCCATTATGTTACTTTATTCAGATCAAGATACAATAGTACAGCATCCCAACTGTGTCGAGGATTCAAAATAAAAACAAAAGCACAGTTTGCGATACAAGAGGACAATCAACGATCAAGGTTTACGCAAGAGAATAAATGAATGTTGAGGACAAAAGTCTGATCACGGTCCATTTTACAACAGATCAATGCGTTCGTTCAAGCCCACTCCAGAAACCGCCAAAACTCCCACCTCCTACACGATGAAGTTGTACGCATCCTTATTCTGACCTCGCGTTCTCCAAAGTGAAGAAAGGACCAGCACAGAGAGGGGGGACACGGTGACATAAGCCGGTGTTTACTATAGCCTACCAGAGGGCCATGTGTGGCTTGTTTGCGCCCGATCATTTACTGAATCGGACTGGAAATGGATAGTTTTATAATCAGAAAAGGTGAGGTCCTTGAAGCCAGTGGCACAAGAGTTCGAATCTATGTGAAAAACCCACAGCAATTTCATGTAGACTCTTTAAGATACTTTTTTGTTTGACCGATCCTGCACCTTTTAGCAATTGTCCATGGGGTTTGTTCCAACTTTTCCCACTCCTTTTTCTACCAAATTTGGCACATGCAATACTAAAGACTTATCGGATTGCATGCACTGATCGAACAGAAAACTTGACATTGGATTTTTTCGGGAGTGATGTGCGAAACTCGACAAGGCTTCATCAGCGCCATTGTTTTCTGGCTGTAGTGAGCGTAGTGATTCGACAAGAAGCAGCTTGTAGCCCCGTCTGCTGCTGGGAGCAGGTGTCTAGCGCCGGGAGGAGCGAGAGGACACATGCTGCAAAAGACCGGAACTTTAAGTACAACGGCGGCAAAAGGGACGTCGAAGGGAGGAATGTGAGAGGGGTCTGGCGCCACCTACACGCGCTTTCGTCACACTTTGCCCGTTGAGAAAAAAAGCACCAATTTACAGCAGAAAACGGAAGATCTACTAAGTGGCCTGAACATGGACTCGCATGGACAGTTAGAAAAAAAAAATAACAAGCAAGAAAAGAAAAAACAATTGTTAACAGCCGTCTATACATTTACCAGTTGTTCCTGAACATCAATAAATATCTTGTAAAAGTGTTTTTACGTGTTTCTTGATGGGAGTTTTCTGGTTTATTCGTGGTGAGCTGGATAGGTTAGGGCAAGAACTGCAGGCAGAGGAATGAGCATGTTACGTACGAGTTTTGATCATAGAAATTGAACGGTTAGCAACTTTCTCATCACTCACCACTGAGGGCCTCTTGGGCAAAGTACTTGACGTCCATGTCTTTGTCTGTGGAGAGCTTATCGAGCACTGGCTTCACTTGGGTCTGCAGCGTGCTGATGGCCAGAGCAAAACATTAGTGCGCCTTGTTCAAAGCCCACGACTGAATAAACACACTAACAATATGCAGTGGTGGCGGGCAGCTCTCACTTAAGTGTAGCTCAGACTAGAGGATTGGGTCATGATCATGAAACAAACATGCTGCCTACGCCACACCCCACAGCACCCTTGGAGTCTCAACTTAATTTAATAATCTCACTTTGTTCATAGTGTACGTTTGTCTGTTATTATTATTATTCATATACATTTTTTTGTTTGTCTGCTGTTCATGTTGAATGTTGATCTGTCTGTCTGTTTTGTTGTGTTTAGATTAAAACAAATAAACACAACTGGAAGAAAAAGGGGGAAAAAGGGTTAAGGAGGAGACGCACTGGCTGTCGAGAACCGGGCCGATCTTCTGCAGAGACTTGGCCACGTTGAAGCGCACGTTGGCCACCTGGTCGTCGGACATCTTCATCACCACGGGGAGCATGTGTTTGGTGGTGATGTCCTGGCCGCACACCTCCGACAGGGCCTGCAACACGGACGAAGGAGTTAAGGGGAAGAGATTCAGAAGGGGAAGGGGGGTGGGGTTCAGGAGAAGGGGCAGAGGCAGAGGCGAGACTCACGTTGATGCAGAACAGCGTGGTCATTCTGTGCAGGTAGTTGGGGTCGTTGGCCATGCCCAGGACTTTGGGGACGATGGTGTTCTGAGCCCACTCTGCACCGAACTTCTCCACCAGCTTCATGAGGTTACAGGTGGCTGCCTCACGGATGGCATACACTGGGAGGGGAGGAGAAAAACTATACATTTCTAAAGCCAAGATTATAAACTAAGCTGGAGCCAAAATGGACTGCCACTCTTCCCCACTAAATGAACCATTAGATCCTTTTCCTCTTCACTTCATTGCTGTACTAAGGTTCAAAATGTGAAAAAGAAATGGTTATTAGCTCATTACTGACTTCACTACATTAGGGCTGCCATTTAAAACTTCATCCAAGTTGTCTTCTTCCGCTTAATCAAATAGTAAGGAAACAAACCGCTGCCTCTACTGCTCGGAATCATCTCAAATCACATTTATTCAGCAACTCAATAAAGTTCATTATGAAAATTAATTAATCATCTGCGCTTTAGTTTATCCTGAGGCTGAAATTGAATTATCACCGGCCTTATAATCCAAAAGTTGCAACAGTTTAGAAGAGGACAAGTGAGGACTCTGCAAAGACAACTTGAGCTTAGTGGAAAAAGTCATATGAGAAGATAAAGGCTGCTAGTATCAGGGTATTGTGGCACAGACTAGACTTGCATAAGAGCGGCACAGGCCTCACCCCAGTAAACACCGACACTCGGATCCACACCGGCAGCATTCCTATGACGTAACCTGGGCCTTCATTCTCACAACAGAAGGTCTAGGTCTAATTGGAAAACTCATTGTGATGGACACCGATACATGCGCGTTATAAGACAGTGCTGGCGTTTGTCAGGAGCAGCGCACGTGTTGTAGCTTAAGGGAAGCACATGGGCTGATTGTACGAGTATTAGGTGGTCTTGGGAGTAAGTGACTGGGTTTTATTACAAACCTTCAGCACTGCAGATATAACAGACTTACCGTGGTCAATCAGCCAAGCCATACAGAGTGTGTTTAGTTTTTCATCAAAGAACTCCACTCCCTAAAATAAAAGATGAATTATTACCTCTCATCACTATGTAGAATAAATTTTTTTTACTCAGGACAATTATTAAAAAGAGAATTGATGTGAGGCCCGGTCACTCACCAGTTGACCCGCCAACAAGGGCATGTACTCGATGATGGCCAGGCGGACTCTCCACTTGGCGTCCTCTGCCAGCTCCACGATCGCAGGCAACAGAGACTGAGAGAGCTGGCGGATGCCGATCACCTCATTCACACAGTCCAGGTTAGAAATGATGTTCAAACGCACCTCTGGGCACTACGAAACATTCAAAAATGTTAACACCAACTTCATATTATAGTTTGACATTACTTACACGATGGTGACAAGCATCAAAACACAGACTTAAACTGGGGCACATAAAGTGTTGCATAA
Organism: Knipowitschia caucasica; assembly: GCA_964034765.1. Classification (NCBI taxonomy): domain Eukaryota; kingdom Metazoa; phylum Chordata; class Actinopteri; order Gobiiformes; family Gobiidae; genus Knipowitschia; species Knipowitschia caucasica. The sequence goes on from OZ035832.1 coordinate 8,977,192, forward strand.
GCACAGGTCACGTGGCCAAGCGCCTTTAAACAGTGAATCCTAAAACTTTATTGTTTGTAACACGACTTTCAAGAGAGTAGGGACCAATAAAGCAGACGTACCTCGTCCTTGAGCTGGGCCAGAAACAGTGGCAGTAAGTGCTCTATTGTGTTGTCTTTGCCCAGGATGGTGGACAGGCCCATGATGACCGAGGCCAGGGCAGATTTCACATGTTGGTTTGTGTCTGAAACAAGCTCCTGGTGAAGAACATGACACATGTGCTCAATTCAAACCACAAGCAATAACAGTATTTGGTTTATACAAAAGAACAAGAGCTTTGCTTCAATGCGTTTTGGCTAAAGCACTTCAATTACAGAATACAACAGTGCCACCTTGTGCTCAAAATAGCATTTGCTGAAAAGTGAGGAGGGTATTACTTTGCGATTTAACAATGGTGACATTTTAGAGATTTAAAACGTTTACCTTGACACACGGTAAGATGTGAGTCATAATGATCTGCTCTCTGTTATCTTCAGGGAGATTCTCACAGAATTCTGTTGAATACAATACATTCCCTTTAGATTGTAGGAAAACATTATTGAAGCAGTTCAGTTTTGACCAATCTTCATACCTTTGACTTTATTGGCAGCAGCAGCTCGGACTTCAGCTTCACAGTCCTTCAGTAGGTTTTGGAATGCAGGAACCAGGTCGTTCTTGGTGATCTCTGGGCCAACTGCTTTTTGGAGCTAAGGACAAAGATGAGAAATGGTTCTTAAAAAGGTCCCATATTACCCCTTTGGACTTTTCTATGCTTTAAAAATCATTACAGGGCAAAGACTGCTTCCAGAACTAAGGATACCATGAAACTGAACTAATTCAAAGGCTGATCTTGAAATCTGTTTTTTCACACAATAAGACACGCTGATGAGGAGCATACATCTGTAGGTTGAGTACTTCCAACTCGCTGTACACCACTGGTAACTAATAATGTGGTCTGGGCTACATCTCCACACAGGTGAATGGTGGCAGGCTTACAAAAACAATGGATGAAGTCCATTCATTTCAATTGAGAATGACATCCCCCTCTGTGCAAGATATGGCTATTTTTCACAAATTTTGAGGGTTGTGTGGTGGATCACCCAAATTATTATCACACATGTGCATAGGATGAAACATGAAGAGCGGAACAGGGGACTAACACAACTAGGGGGCACGGTGGCTGAGTGGATAGCACTCTCGCCTCTCAGCAAGAAGGTCCTGGGTTCAAATCCCGGTCGGACCAGGGCCTTTCTGAGTGGAGTTTGCATGTTCTCCCCGTGTCTGCGTAGGTTTCCTCCGGGTACTCCGGTTTCCCCTAACACTAAAAATATGTCCAATAGGCATGTCTGGCATGCGCCTCCTGTACTGGCGACCCCGCTCCCATCTCTGTGTGGAGTGAGAGATAAATGCCCATAATTAACAATTGTAAACCGCTTTGAGACTCAGATCTGCAGTGAAAAGGCGGTATATAAATAAAGATTACTACTACTACTACTAGGGGTGGGAACCCAAGGGTACCTCACGATAACGATATTATCACAATAACGATATCACGATATGATGATGTTTATCGATATATTGGTCAGAAATATACAATATGCCAATTTATGGCATAAATAAAAGAAAAACAACACTTTATTTCATGATAAATGGAATGGAGATGCGTAATGTTCGTAAATCGATACTTGGCAAATGCATATCGATAATCGAATCGCGGGAGAAAGTATCGATATGCATTTGCCAAGTATCGATATCGATTTTTTCACACCCCTAAACACAACCGTAGTGTTCAATTGAAAACAAACAAAATGTTGACACCCGTAAATGAAAATTATGAAGACGATGATGTGAATAATAAATCCGTGATGTCACTACATGTGATACCCAAATTTTTTCAGAGCTCTACCACAACCATCTCAGCATCAAAATTAAGTTCAAAATCAACATGATTCTTTGTTTTAATTAAAGTACCTCTGAGAACTTGTCGGCCACCATGTAACGAACCCTCCAGGACTTGTCCTCAGCAGCCTGACGAAGTGTTGGCATCACCAGAGTCTCCAAGTCATCCTGAGGCAGCAGTGTGGCAATGCTCACACAAGCCTCCACTGCAAGCAACCGTACTGAGTCCTGCGATTACAAATCATATTATCAGTGGAGAAAGAATAGAAAAGGGAAAAAACTGGCGAGTTGAAAATAAACAGATACCTGCTCATCAGATGCCAGGGCAGTGAAGAGTGAAATTATGTCACTTTTTACATAATCTAACTCCAGGACTTTGGCAAATTCTCCTAATTTTGATGCTGCGGCGCGACGCACCATTGGTGTATCGTCTGAACAGAGCGTTCGAAAATGCCTTAAAAGAGATGAGAAACAGTGATTATCACAATATTTCAAATGCATCAATTACCCATTAGTAGATTAATATGTTTTTTTTAAGCAAATAGAATGGCCACTTACTGACGAATCTCAGCTTTGACAGTGCTGGAAACACGGGGATAACAAACACTAAAGAGGCCGCAGGCAGATGTGCGAGAGGTGAACCAGTCACCACTGGCCAGGCGCTTGACCAGAGGCTCAAAGTGAACCTCTAAATCAACTGGAGAGTGTTCCTGGGAGATCTTCCTCAGGGACTCCACCGCTTTGTCTCTCACTACCGTCTCTTCTACTGTTGCTAGACTTTCCAAAGGAGGCTGAAAAAGAAAATCTGAGTTTAAGAACATCTAGCATAAACACAGTGGATGATACATGGTTCAGAAATTTCACATATATTTTCAATTCATTACACTAGGACCATGTAACATTAGTCAACTCACCAATAGACAGTGGACATACTCTGGACCTCCCACCAGCATGGTGAAATTACCAAGCTGTTCTGCCAGTGCCAAAAGCACTTCATCTTCATCATAGATTGTGTCTACAGGAATAATATTTTCATTTAGAATATAAACACTGACAAAAAAACGGACCAAAATAACATGGTGTAGTGCCTTCACCTGTGAGGAAGGGAAGGAGTTCCGTGCGAGTCCTCTCCACACCCAGGGCAAGAGCGATAGTTGACAATTTTTTGATGCTATTCAGTCGAAGCTGATACAATAAAAACACAATATTTAGTGCATGCACTAAATATTGTATCTGCAAAGACTCCATTAGACACAAATGCGCTCTAACCATCTATGGGTGGCTGGGGATGTAGCATAACATTAAAAGCATTAACGGCAAAACAGCAGGATTCAACTTAAAACACCACTAATTATTTATCAAACATTTCCAACAAATTAGGAATGTCATCAATATTCGGCAAATAATATAACATTTGTATCACTAGCATTAGCATATGAGCTGCCAGGAGAAGCAACAGGGCTATGATGAAGAAAACAGCGTTAGGAGTCACTGGAGAGTTCTCTGAGCGTTAATTAAAATGATACGAGCGATTTTGGAACATTTCATGACATTTCCCAATCACAATAGTTAAAATGAACACTGATGTTTTCATGGGATGGGCCAGGGGATTTATGCGAACGACGGGCCCTACTTGCTAGCTAAATGCTAGCTAAATGCTAGCTAAATGCTAGCTAAATGCTAGCTAAATGCTAGCTAAATGCTAGCTAAATGCTAGCTAAATGCTAGCTAAATGCTAGCTAAATGCTAGCTAAATGCAAACTGAAGCTAACGCTCCTGTGTTAAATACAACCATCACGAACTACAACTAACCAATGCAAGAATAACACCGCACAGAATTACCTGGACATCTTCGTTTCGCAGTTCATCAATGAGAACAGCGATAGGGTAAAGAGAGTCGTCTCCATCGGCTCCTGCCATTTTGCTCAGTGTTTCAGAATGGCGCTGTGTGCGGCAGTGCTACAGAGCTACGGGGTTTCTGCAAGCCCCGGCGATCCAAGATGGCGCCCTATTCAAATGAATGGTTGTGCTCAGTGGCGCTTTGTGACAGCATGGGGGCTGGAAGATTAGCGGAAGTCGCCTGGAACTCGCAAAGATCTATGGGAAACTCGCCTGTATTTGGGCATCGTCTGGTCCTCCCGGGTTCTGCGCAGTGGATGATCTCCCATAATGCGTTGCGCCAAACACGCGTGTGTGGGTCTTACACCGGGTCTCACGCACGTGCACAGAGGGGCTCGGCCGCGCTCTGACCAATCAGAGCAGTTCATCAGAGCGGGAGTTAGAGCGAGAGCCAGACGAGCAGAGTTTGTGGCACTAAAGTGTGGATTTAAACAAAACCGAAGGATTTAAGAAGAAAAAAAGTTCAGGATGACAAGGGACACTAAAATCCCCACAAAATCTGATCTTTATTAAAGCTGTAGGTTCTCTGTCAGCAGAGGTCGAGCTGTTTTAATATGCATTGAGTCCTATGGGGAAAATTTCTGGGTAGCCCACGTGAATTTAGTCTGGTTCAGTCTGCAGTACCGCGAGAATCCCCTGAGCACATGGGTTATTCAGCTACAAGCTAGTAATACCCTATCCAGTTATTATAATACATCCATGGTTTCTGCGCAGAGGAGACGGAACCGGGTCCTCCCAGCAGCTGACGGCAACATTCACTCTTCATAATATCACATGATGTATATGTTACACATTATATTCCTGTAAATATGATAATATTCATAATAAGATTTTACTTATAATGTACAATGTGTAGATACTAAAGACAATGAATTGACACAAGAGTGATTGAAATTGCTTTTAATGTCACATACTTTATTTTGTTGAAATTGCCAAATATATTATACATTATACAACACATTACATTTCAAATGTGTTTAAGATCTAACAGACTTTCAGTCAGTGTCATCAGTCATAGCGAGGCTAGGAGTTTTATGTTGAAAATACAAACAGGATAAGACTTCCTGAGGCTTCCTGTTTATCGAAGCTTTTGTATCAAGATGGCGTCTCAGCAGCAGCGCCTGGCGCAACCTGGGCTACAACAGCCCGACTCTCTTCAGCAGCAACAACTAAGTCAAGACTTTGATCCAGTCCAAAAGTTTAAGACGCTCATTCCTCAGCTCAAGGAGAGTTTGCAGGTGAGATGTAATGTTCGCTCAGGCTTTGTAAAAACAGCCTTTCGTTTCCATTGAACATTCATTGTATTTCTTCTCACAGAACCTGATGAAGGTTGCATCTCTAAATTTGTCTCATAACACTGCTATCGACAGTGGCATGTGAGTTTACTCAACAACAAAGACTTACAGAAGCTATTCTACTTTTTTATGATTGATTACTCATTTTCCTCTAGTGAAAGGAGCGATACAGCAGTTCAACGCTTTGACAAGAGCTTGGAAGAATTTTATGCCCTTTGTGATCAAGTTGAACTTTGTTTGGTAAGTTATCATATTTGTACTCGTGAATTCCCACAATCTAAGACAAGCGTCTGTAGTCAAATTGTTGTTGTGCTTTTCCTTCCAGCGGTTGGCGTACGAGTGTCTTTCTCAGTGCCTGGACAGCGCCAAACACTCTCCAAACCTTGTCCCAACAGCCACTAAGCCGGACACCGTGCAGACCGAGTCCATGTCCTATGCCCAGTACCTCGGCATGATCAAGTCTCAGATCTCCTGCGCCAAAGACATTCATAATGCTCTGCTGGAGTGCTCGAAAAAGATAGCAGGGAAAGGACAGCCCCAAGGAATCATGGGACCGTCACTCTAGCAGCTTTTGCACTATTTATTCTTTGTCATACGACCAGCTGGGGGAAGTACAGTTGTATTCATTTTGAAATGTCTTTATTTTTCATTTTAATAATAAAAAAATAAAATGTTATACCCAAATTGTATAGCTATTTGTTATAAAAGGTTGGCATAGTCAACATGAACAAACGCACACAGCATGCATGAGAATTAAAATGTTATTTCAAAGTTTATTTTTTTAAGCAAAATACAAGATCGCTTATTCATTGGATTTTTCTGAAAAATATGCAATGCAAACAATAAAATAATTTGTTTTTATAAAAAAGGGTATTTGTAAAAATAACAATTATGAATTTGACACAAATTGACAATGCATGGATTTCTGTGGGCCCTTTGCAAACACTTCATATGATGAAAATGGCTTGAATATAAAAGTGGGTCTTGGAAACGTAAAAACTCAGTGAGCTTCGTTGACGTTGGCGTATGCAAACGGGAGTTCTAACTAGGAAAAAAAAATCGGGGACCTTATTGTCACTGTTTTAAGACTACTAAACCTGTGTTGTCATTATGTCTTGAACCCTAAGATAAAGTCCTGCTACAGAACTGGAGCAGTGGTGAGTATTAAAGAAGTCTTTTGCTACATATAATCTGAAATCATTCAGTTGAAGAAGAGCCATGCTGAGAGCTGATTGGCTGGTGCAGAGTAATCACTGATTTACCTTTTTGTGAATAAGTTTTTTTCAGAGATGGGAAGTTGGATGAATTTTCATATGCATTTCCTCCTTTCACTATTGAATAATCAGGTTTGCCAGATTCAAAGTTTACACCAGGTACCTGTATGAAAAAGAGTGCGAGGCTACCAGGTTGAAGTTTATATTGCTCTGAACATGGTAATAATAACATACTTCACTGCCTTTTAGAGCCTGGTTCTCTCTTTGTGGCCAGTCTGGGGTGTTCTCTGTGGACAAACAAACATGGAGGTTGGTGGACGACCGGACCAGAGCAGGGTGTATGCACCACTGACCTGCAGGTACTGGCTCGGGGCTCCAGTGACATGAAGTCACATTTAAAAGTCGATACTTTTTGCTTCCATTCTTTATCAAACGCTTCTGCTTCAGCTGGTGACAAACACAATAATTATGCAACATAACAATCTTCATCCTAATTCATAATAAGTTTTCAAGACATAAACATACAGTCTTCTAGATTCTGAAACTCCTGATTAAATTCTTTAGCCCCAGTTTTGTTGTTATACTTTTTTTCCATAATGTGAGCCCTGTCCTGAATGTGGTGCCCGATCGACAGCTTCTCCAAACCACTCACAGAGTCTTTAACAGCTTGTCGAGTTTCTTTGACCTGAAATACACATCATTACTACACATTAAACAAACAGATGAACAGCTTAACATTTACACTGATCTACAATCATGAATTACCATCATATATGCTAGGTCGGACACCCATGTGAGATCACACGTCTCCTTTTGTAGAGAGTGACTTACCCCTCCAGGCGCACGTCGTGTTGACGAGCAGGCCTGAAAGACCTTAGGCGGCTCATTTCCAACTTTAGTGTAAGTCATAACTGACGAAGAGCTGAAAGAGTGGCCATTTACGTTGCCATTCTCCTGGAAAACACACACAAATACAAGTAAATATATGACTGTCATTCTACTTTACCAGCAGAACACTCACTGAGTCCCAGGACGTGTTCCTCATGTTGGAGATCATATTGTCGACAATACCAAAAGGGTTCCTCATTAGCTCCTGCACAAAGCGTTATAAAAAAGAGGTCACCATGTTTTCCTGGATTATAAATACACTCATCAGGGGTAGTATGCGTATGAACCGAATACTCCACAGCCCAAGCTTTGTGACCCGCTGTTCATTAAGTAATCATTATATACTGTACAAATACACACATACTCACACACATGCATGTTAATGCAAGTTTCTGATGCTAGAAAAATAAACGATTAAAACGTTTCATCTTCCAAATCAGAACATGGCTTTACAGCGTTTATGTGGCTGGTTCAAGACCATCATGTGGGTAGCCATGTAGACAAAAACTATGATATAATAGTAGCTTGACAAATACTATCATGTGGGTTTAATGTACAGCTGCTCACGACCCTCAAATCATCTCAACAACGACAGCTTGTGTCATTTACAGGGGCACGACAGGCCTGTACGTAACCACTGGGTGTTGAATGACTCGTGCCCCATTCAAAATTAGGTTGCATTGTCACAGATTAGCAGGACTGAATTCTACTGGCAAAGCAGCACTGGGCAGTTCTGGGAAGAGCTGTTGCAGGGGTCACTGAGTCCATGTTTGCTGTCATGGCTCTTTTTGGGCAAATGCAAAGCACCGTTTGTAAATGATACACATGCAAACAAAATGCCTAGTAAATATCTAAATATATTTAGCCTGGTCTAAGAAGTGAAGTTGGTGGTTATGTACACACAAGATAAGACATCTTTGCTTGGAGGACTTTGACACATTATTTTAAGCATGTGAGCTAAAGCCGACCTGTACCAGAAAAGACTGCACAGATACAGCCAGATTAGAATGATAAAAAGGATTAAAACCGAAGTGAGAATATTCCAGCAAAAACAATAATCTTCACCTTCATGGAATGCACAACCAAAAAGTTACACAATAAACCTTTAAAAGTCTTGCCACAACAACAGAACGAGCTTTTTGTGTTGACAACTGTGACAACTAAATATAAACAAAAATGTAAGTAGGTAGCTGCTTTGAAAGGTGATATGAGCCAGGCTGTCACGACCGGCAGCACACATGGCAATGTGAGAAGTGGCTTGTATAGAGTTTGCGTTTCCACTGGGATTCTAAACACAAAACATGAGCAGCTTGCACAAGTCATTTGACCTGTCGTGACAGAGTGCATACAACAGAACTTGTAAGCAGCTTTTCAAAGACATTCAGCGCGTTGATGTGTACATAGTGATACTGGAAAGCAGAGTAAGAGAGACATGTCTGTCATCTCGCTGCTAATGCTTCAGCAGCGCCAAGACACGTTCTGCCAAACAGATGGACCAACAGAGCAACGATGACAAACAAAGAGTCCAGGGCATCTGCACAAATGCCTTCACAAAGCCAACAACACAGAGTCTTTTGACCACTGCTGGGCATTTGCCATGGGACTATGAGCCAGATAGAGGCACCAAATAGTCAGCATTTTTTGCAACATATGCTGTTTTCAAAGATTTTGAAATGCCTCTTCAGTCTGTAACTCTGAGCTTGATAAACGACTTGTAAATTAATTTTCTATCAATAACATACACTGCAGTCATTGAGTTAGACGTCATATTGCATTATAGCTCGAGTGCACACATTGTCGCTGAAGTAATAGGTCAAACAGTGGGTTTCGATTGTCCTCAGCTGACATGATGGAGCAGTGGCATGATGTTACTGAAGGGTTTAGAGTTCATTATTATCAAGTACAAATGCAGACCAGCATGAAGCCTTAATAGTAACACTGAAGCAGGAAGGCATCCACTGGTGTTCAACTCACCCCAGAACATCCACTTTGACACACACTTTATACATTATAATAGTGTCAGAGTTGTCAAAAGTCATATTCATCAATTCTTAACTTTATGTTGTAACTAAACTCATGTGATTCAATTAGAATCTAGGTCCAATTTAAAACATACAGACAGGGAAGCTTGATTTTACAAAAAAAAAATTATATTATTTTTTGTACAATGACTAAGGCTGTATGTAACAATTATTTTGATTGTTGATTGATGTTTGAAACACAATAAGATTTAATGTAACTTTAAGGTAAGTACAGCTGAAGGGACACTTCAGGACATTTCCTGTATTTACCATGCTTCTCTGAGACCTAAAATCCTAGTTCAGTGTATACATGTCATTCATTTTCTTCCCCTTAATCCATTTCTGGGTCGGGGTTGCAGTCAGAGCTGCACCTAGTTCACATAGCACCACACGTGCATACGTGTGTTGAAGTTAAAGATTATTCCATTACTTTAAAAAGTCTGCAGAAAACGACTTAGTCACTAGCCTTAATCATAAAAAACTATGTAATCAGAAAAAATATTGACCATGTTTTGTTTCGTTTCACTTGCTACAAGAAAGACTGTGTCAGTGGAACAATGTGCTATTAATAACATTGTCTGAGCTACAAATAACTACCCTAAGTCCAACAGGGAGAGGGATGCCCTTCAATGTAGACTCTGTTGACCGATATTTGTAAGTGGTGCTTGGATCTTGTGTGGCAATAGGTGTTTTCTATGTTCCCTAAACTACAGTTTTTACAGAGCACCACCACAAAGAATGACTAAAAATAATGATTATAAAATACAGCTATTTGTTAGTGTTTCTTCTCACCAGGTGGTTGTTGCTCAGTGCATGCCGGGATGAGCTGGACTGTGCCATGTCCTGGCTCCTTCCATCCCTCAAACTGGACACCACAGGCACACCCAGCGGCTCAGAGAAGCTGCGGATGAAGCGCTGCATATGTTCCCTGTGTGCACGGAATGGATCCCTACAAAAGAAAAGTTTGACACTGAATACAAGCTTGTATAAAAGGACAAATCATGGACAGTCAATTATATGCAGAAAGGGAAATGCTAGGGACAAGCGTTTTAAACTCAACGATTCGAATTTACGGCAGTGTTCCATCTCCCTGTTTTATACTTAATTTTCCCATCCAAAATATCATGTCTTTAATTATCGTGATTCATAATTGACAACGGCCGGAAACCACAGACTACTTGAGGAACCGCCAAGCAAAATGAAAACCAGCAAGTGCACACTTGTCCGTGGATTTCAGAGTGACAAAAATGCATTGATTTGAATCTTCAAAAAGTTGCAGGAAGCTGAAAGCCAAACATATATCCATCTAAATGTTTCTATAAGTCGTCATACTTACGTGAAACCGGGCTCTTCGTCACCCTCTTTAAACTTGCTGCTGGACATGTTAACGTTACGTCCTTTTGCTCCAGTGGTCTATGCGCCTCCAGGCCTTGCACCCTCACACAACCACGTGACGCAAACCGTGCCCTCCGATTGGCTGGATATTCACGTACTGTTGTGAGCGCTGCTATAGCAACCGCATCTTGCAAAGTTGTCAAACACACACAAGACTGGACCATGAAGGGACCATGACGGAACCATGACGGGCTTGATGAGTTTGGCCTACAGATCATTCCAATCAAAAGTTATAATATTCAAGCTTATTTTAGGAGGTTTTAAGATTAAGATTAAGAGATTCTTTATTCATCCCACATCGAGGACATTCCAGTTTTGCATGAAAAGTTACAGAACAGTAGGAATGAGACAACAAAACAAGACAATTGAATATTACGTATAACAAAATTTAAATCAAAATAAGCCTCAAAGGGTGAGGATGTGATAGTACATGTTAGCAGCACGAGGCCAAAGTAACACATGTGGACCAGGTCAGCAGTGTGCATCAATCTTCTCGTTGTCCCTCTTTTCTGACTATATTAACAGAGTTGGCAAATATTCGAAATAATTCAAATTAGAACTGTAAATACTACTTGTAAAAATAAAAACTCAACTATAGCAAGTAAAATATTGTTATCTGAGATATTGACACATTATATCCAATGCATGCTAATCCTAATATACTAATAGTATTTACATCTGCAATACCCAACTACCCAACATAAGTCCATGATAGTTCCTTCCTCTCCAAATTGTTTGGTTCTGTTACAAGTTTGACAATAAGAGAATGTCCTACATTATCTGCATCTAAACATCTGAAGCAGTGGATGAAGGAAAACCCAGCAGGTGAATACTATGCTCTCTTGTGTGTTTGTCTGTAAAAGTGTTCGTTTTGTTCTTACATCTCCTGCCTCAGGACAGATGGAAACCAGCAAATGTTGCTAGTTCTACAAGCATGTAATTTTGGCCTGTCACATCTTTAGATCAGCTTTTTGAATGTAGATAGAACCAGCCCTCACTCAGCCGATCAGCTCGCAATAATGCAGTGTTATATAACAATATTATATAATAAGATTAGACTGCTTGTTCATTTGTTGATAAGTTCTCAAAATATTAGTGAAGACTATTTCTGGATGGTCCCTAAAAACATAATTTCAAGTTGTATTTGTGTTATGTGTCTAAAGCAAATGACAAGAAACATCTTTCTATTGCCTAAAATCACAACCACATTCAGCTGGTCAGACATCACAATAAAAGCAGCAGCAGATTACAACAATTAGGACATACATTTAAACCAGATTATTATTAATTAAATACTAATCATACAGTGTTAAAGATAAATAAAAAAAGACACATACTGTATTTAAATTCAATGTTTATTCAACAAAAACAGCTTTACATGAAATGATAAAAGAGTTCATTGTCATCCCCCATTGTGAGAACTTTTAATAACTAATATGAACAACGCTAACAGCACTAAAGTCTGGCTGCTTATGCGACAGGACTGCCCAATAGTCTTTCTTGTCGTAAGGAGATCAGTCTCTTCATCCACAGTTCCTCTGCTTTGTCTTTGTCCATAAACAGCTGTGGGATAGTTGATAACAGGAGAGAAGCACAAAATTAAATGTTGAAACTGCTTTAAAACAGTTTGCTTTTCTGATCTAGGCGACACACGCTCACACTTACTGCTCCTAAATTGAAATGGTACTGGTTGGAAGAGGTTTCAGTATACAGTTACATATATATGTATATGTTTTTAAATGTTGAGAAAGTATATGTGGAAGTGTTTCCCCTGATCATTATTTGATAGTTGTGAGATTCACAAAGCTTTGCACAATCAAGTTTCAATTATTTAGACATTTTTTCATATATCTTTTTTTTTCATTCAGACCAGGGATTCGCAAATCTGTCATATTATTCCTATGTCTGCAAGTCCGCTCTACTGGCAAAGACCATGCAAATGTATTTTGAATATTGTCAAATTCGCTCTAAACTATGACCACAAGTCTGACTTTTGACAGTTACCATAGTTATCAGGAAAGAATCAGCTGCCCTCCACAATATTAAACTAGAGGCTCTTTGGAATGTTGTGATGTTACATGAACGCAACCTATTGATAGTCAGGGGGCTATAAAAGAGCCACTGCTGCATCTGTCTGATGAATGAAGGCATGTGTTTATTACAATGAAACATAACGACTCAAAGCTCAGAGAGAGAATAAAACGATGGATTCTATATTGACTGGGCGAGAGAGGATGTCGCCGCTCCGCCATGCTCGCATAACTGTACATGTTATGATGCGTGTCTATTATCATGCAGACAGAGAAGGCTACAGACGCTGTCGATCCTTCATTTCAGGCCGTTTGTGTGCGTGTTACGTGGAAGATCCGACAGCAGTGAGTTCTTGTCTGTGGGCCCATAGCTGGTGTCAGGGTGCTAATGAGGCAGTGTGTGTGGGATGACAGTATCTGGGCTGGGCTAATGGGACTCATCTGTTCTAATTGGATGCGGAGCTGGGGCCAGAGCCGCCTGGGGCATATTGCTGCCATACATCAGCTTGTCTCAAAGTGTGCGTTTGTGTGCGCAGACTTGAGCTGCGCGGCGCTGTGTATATGTGGGTATATGTGAGGGGGTTATCTGCATACATCAGGCCATAACTGAGTTTCCCCACTAGAGATAGATGACTGGTAAGCCCCAGAGAGTGTTATTAGAGTTTAAACTTTTCCTTCTCATTTTTTATCATTCAAACACTGGGTGAGAAAGAGGTAATCTACAATTGTTATATATACACAAACCACAACACAATGTAGGTTGGGAATAATACTTTTTTTTTAAATGTATGTAAAAACCATTAGTTTATTTATTATTTCTTCTGTCAACAACAAAAAGACCAGAACTGTGTCACATAAATGTACCTTTGTAAAGGCCAAAAGGGTTTAGGCTGAAGTTGAACAATTATTTTCCATAACCATAATAATATAATGTAGTAAAATTGTATATAATAATAAAAGACAGAGCTCTGGATTAGATTGAAAGATTACAATCTTACAATGATGTAATGAATGAACATTACAAGCTTACATTAGGATGAGCCAGTGTGTCTGTGTCATTATACACAGTCGACACTGGAAGACTGACGTCCTGAGATACAGCTTCTTCTTCTACTTCTTCTTCTTCTTTGACTTCAACCTGTTAAAAATAACAACAATATAACATTAACATGGGTGCAGTGTGACACGAATCCAGCAGGTGGCAGTAAATGAATAGAGTTTTGCAAGTATCACTTTCATCATCCAAAGTGATTATTGTATGTTGTGTAATTAGAGCATCTCAACATTGATCTACACACTCATAACAATACTGTATTTTTATTTGCTGTATTAGATAAAGTTACAAACTGACTGTCCTGCAAAGCTGTATGTATTTTCAACAGAGAAAGGTATCAAAACAAAACTGACAATTACATCTGCAATTATAACGACATTCCTTCTGATTCCCAATCAATACAAATATATCTGTTGCCTTCAATGTGACCTCTTTTAGCACGTACAGCGGCCTGTACGCCTGTTGCTGATGCCCATTTCTTTCTGATTTCTCTAAAAATGAAAGAATTTGATGAAACCGCAATTGTCCTGAAAGACATAAGATGATAAAAATAATGACAAACAAATAAAAGGAAAAGATGAAATAAAATGTAGGCAATGTAGGAGGCCAGGGAGCTGTATAGGAAGCGCCCTTGGTTCAGAAGCTCATGCAGCACTTCTGCCACTTTGGCTCCTAAAGGGTTAATAAATCAGCTCTTTCGGTTAACAGGATTTATCCAACATAAAGATAAGCATGAGACCTAAAAATGGATAATCACAACGGTTGTGGGTCAGGTTTAATGATGAAAGTAGACTAATAGAGTTTGGCTATTACAGAACAGGTCTCTTCAGTGAACCCACAGCCATCTACAAACTGGTTATGTGAAAAAGGTTGAGACCTTTATCATATTGTGTCCCAGAAGAGCATGCCAGATAGTCTCTCAAAAACAGTCCTGAATTTCAACAAATCTAATTCCTGTGTCTTCAGAGGCCACAGCATTTCAATAATTCCTGCTGCTTGGTCTGCATCTCCCCAGGCCGGGGAGGGGTCTGGGCCCCTGGTGGTCCTCATGTCAGACGCAGTGAATGCAGTGTCTGATGAAACTGTCCCAGTTTGAACCAATCGCACAGAATGGGAATTGTGTGATTTGGTCTGGGCTCTGTCTGGACAGAAGGACCAGTATTACAGTGGGGAAATTTAATAAGAGACAGAGTGAAAAGATGGAGAGAGTGAGAGCCAGGCAGAGAAACAGGGACAGAGCGCACCTTTAGTTGGTCCCGGGATGATTTGAAAGCCTGAGGAACAAAAGAATCACTCTCAATGGCTTCAATGTCCTTTATCCTTCGCACTTGTTCCTCTAGAGAAGTTCCTTCTGCAACACATGAATCACAGATGGAGACCAATGAACAAAAGCTCTCACACACATGTCCAAGAGCGCACAGGTGACTCATGGCCTTCAATGGCCGCTCAGCTCAGAACTGAAAGGTCCCAGATTTCATTTGGACAATTTATCTTTTATTATAATACTCTTTGACACATACCATCACAAATATTTGATATTCTCCTATTTTAATCTTGGCTTCCATGAAAAGAACTCTTATCTCAATTCAAGGGCAGAGAGTTCTTCTTATAAAAAGCAAGTGAACAAAAACACTAACATTATAATAGCCAGACAGTGAATTACACTGAGATAATGCATTCTAAAATAATCAAAATATGAACACAAACTCATAGCTGTGGAATTTCATTATGGAGTCTAAATGTGATTAGGTTTCATACAGTTTTCATCTATCACAAAGTATTTTGCTCTGGCTTGTCCAATCAAACAAAGAGACAGAAAAGGTTTCTAGTAAATTACTCCTGGAAATAAACACATCAAAATTCTGCATATCACATAATAAATCATTTTAAGAATTCAATAGCAGTTCTTCATAGCGTGGGATGGCAAAAATAGCTTCGCCAGGAAAGTTAGCGACACCGAGAAGCCTCTGCCTGAATGCTCCCATTATTCTGTGGCTGTCAATCTCTCCACTGATCAGTCAATATTCATGGAGGCTCCCGCATCCATCCGTCCTCCGCTGCACTCTCCCATCTCAGGATGTGTCACTCCCAGAGACAGCCAGGCGTTCAGAGCTCCACGGAGGAGTCTGCCACGCCAACTGCTCACAGACGGAAACACGTGCACACCTTACATTTGACAACACCGGTGCTGCATGACTTCATACTTTAGCTATTGTTTTATACTGTCTTTATAGGATTCAGGCGACACGTCTCGGGCCTAAATATTGTAGATTAGAGGACATTGTGATAAAAAACCTGCCAGGTGAAACTGTTTTTTAGGTTGTGTTTGAAGTGAGAAGTTTGAGAACCGCTGTTGGAGAATCAAATTGAAAAGAAAAATAAATCACTTCATTTTGTTGCAACTTTGCAAAGTTTGCAAAGAGTTGGTTTGTAAGTTCATGGTCACGCTGTCAACTGAAAGTGAGTTATTTATAAGTAGCATCTGGGGCTATAGTAACTATTATTTTGATAAACTGAATAGTTGACCTATACAATAAGATAAGACAGACTTTATTGATCTCACAGTGGAGAAATTTACATGTCACTTTGGCATAGATAGGATCACTCTGATTGTGCAAAAGACAGAAGTGTGCAAACATGTTAGAGGCAATTAATCCATAAATTGTTTAGATCCCAAATGATCATTGAATTTGTTTATTTTTATACATTTTAACAAAACAAAGCTCAAGAGATGCCCTTGGAGAACCAGATTTGATTAAAAGTGCTTTGTAAACATGTTTTAATTCAATTCTGCTGTCATTATTGAATAAAACCTCTGATCAGCATATGTAAGTCTATGTAGGATATTAAAAAAAGTGATTAATTACAAAATTAGTTGACAAATATTTAAATCAATGATTAGTTGCATTTAATAGATTTCCTTTACAACCGTTGCAGCATCAGAAAAATAATTATGAACAATTTGACAAAGGAGTCCACTTTGATGATCAAATCGGCACTGGATACACTGAACTGAAAAGCAGTTTCTCTCATCCCCATGAACCAACGTCAAATCATTTTAACATACAACACTGTGGCTGCAAGGAATCTGGTCTTTTATAAACTGCATAAAAGTTTACAAATTGCATTACCCCAGACAGAGTCAGGATGCAACGTAATTTTGTGCAGTACGCATTGTTCTTATAGAGTGTACAGGAATGTCTATAATATATAAGTATCTATCAAAGAATCCAATACCCACATTCTATATAATTACTCGTCAATATCAAACACATTTGAGTGTAAAAACGTATAGAAATGTTGTAATGAAAAGGAGATTATATCTGGTTCACATCAGCAGGGGAGGTGATGAGAAGCATTTACACATATATCTAACATCGCTTTCACTTGTTAGGCCTGCGTCCGTTTGCCCGACCGGAATCCATTAAGACCTCAGACTTTTTGACAAACACATTACTGGTAGATAAAATGACTCCCATATGCTGTTTGTCAGATGTCAGCGGGAGAAGATATGTATTTCATGAGGAAAATCAAAAATAATGGACTTTGAGAGCGGACTTGGCGAGCTCAGAGACAAGAGAAAATCAATACTCCAGCCGGGGTGAGCGCACTCCTCGGCTCGGAGAGGTCAGAGTTGATATTTAATATTGACACATAATCTGGCAAATTAATTTAACAGGGCGATTAGATTGTCACTGCATCAGGACTGCTTCGTGGTCAATAATGAAATGGGAGGCTAAGTGGCAGCAGCGAGAGAGAGCACATACGCAGACGAAATAATGAATTATGGAAGGAAATTAACAATATTACAAAACTGGGCGTTTGGAGCATGGCAGATATTAACTAAACAATCAATATAAGAAGAACACGGCTTGTATCTTCTTTGATCTGAATGGGTATGTGTTCATTTCTATAAAGTGGCTGCCAGAAAAAGCACTTGCCATCTCATTACTGAAATTAGTTGAACAGACAGTGGCGCTGACGAGCCGCTTTCAATCAATAGGCTTTTGTTCTCGCTTAATAGCTGTTTGTCCACTCCATTGATTAAGACCAGAAGATGGGCAGGGGAAAATCAAACGAGCCAATAGAAACTGATTTTTACTCGTCTCCTTTCGCCCTGTGAAAGATGTGAGCGCTGTAAAAGGTGTGGCGTAGATCCACCGGGAGAGGGCGCTGTTCCATAACACATGGTGCGTGTTGCGAGCGCGAGCGCTACTTAAACTTGACTTTGTTCTGCTGTTTGTCAATCAAGTGCAGTCGGGCTCAATATACTGCTGCCGATTAATTCCTGTAATTGAGTGCATGAGCGAACCACAAAAATTACTTCTGATCGTGATGCAAAAATAAAATAAATAAATATATATATATACAGAGCAACTTTTCTCCATTTGAAAATATTATTTATATATTTAATTTAGATTGTTTAAGTTAATCCCAGATGTTAGAGGTGGAAACAAGCTTTAGTGATTGAGATTCTATTCACATTGAATTAAACTAGTTTATTGACATTTTCAAAGTTTATTCAAGTTATAGAAATCAGCATTAAATACAGTGTTTTTAAATGTATTTAGAAATAAATAAAAATATGTGCTGCCTGGACCATCATTTTTTGTTTTTTGTTGAAATTCCCCTGGGCACCTAATTGAACAGGGTTTGTAGTAATAAATAAAAGCGCAATCATTTGGGAAAGCAACTTTTCTTTTGTACCATAATAAGCATGTTTTAGTAGGACTAATGACTGTTGCATATCATTAATGCACATACATATTTTTCATGGACCCACTCATACTCAGCTATAGCAGAAAAGTTCTGTTTAAAAATGTCTTTCTTCGTAACGATAATGTCATTGCATCCTTTCTCGTTCATCTATTTTATCATTACAGTCACAGAAAAGAACAGCAAACCTACATCATGTTTCTTTGTTTTATATTTATAGTAAAACCGTTTTTTCTCTCAGACATCTCAACCCACAACTTCCCTCGTCTTCTTCCCAGGTTTCAATAATGCGCCGGCTTCCCCTTCGCGGCTTCGCCTTGCACTGCGTTAAAGCCGTGTAATTCAATGCTCAATTTAGGCCTGTCTCAGTGGAGATTTTTTTTCCTGCTAATTGATAGAAATTAAGCCATTAATCAAGCCACAAGCCATCATTCAAGCCGGGGAAGATGAATACAAACTTTCATAATAACCACCTTCCCCATTTTAGCCCTCATTAGCATTAATTTTTAATGTAATTATGCTATTCTTTTACGCTGAGCTCATAAATTACTGCTCTTTTGTTGCAAGATGGCCTTGTTAAATCCACAGTAATGCTTTGTAGCCTGATCTTTAAGGCAATTACCGGCTTCTTCACTCTTTTATTCTCCTGCATTTCCAATAACCTGCGCTCTAATGATTTATCTTTGTTGTACCCCACCCTCCGACAACCTGCTACAGTTTCTCTCTCTGGACCAGCTGCTTACTTCTGTCAAGTTGATGTGTCCACTTTTTTTTTATCTACCATAAAATCATCTTCACCATTTTATAGTAATACCTATGTGCGCGACAACACTTTCAGGTTAAAATGTTGGAAAAATAGGTTATGGACAAACTTTGCAATTATGTGCAAACATTGGTTAAATTCTTCTATTTGTTTAAGACAAAAAAAGGCACTTGGCATTGTTAAACTACAGAACCCTTATACATAATACTAAATCACTAACTACTGCAGAAAGTTTGCATGTTTCTCCCTGTATATTGGTGGCTTGGCTAAGGACATCCCAGTTCTCTCTTCATTCACCCAGAACAGGCACCAAAATCTTCCCGCAAAGGTCGTCTCCTCTCGCATCCACATCTGGGTATGGGTCTGTAGCGATAAGTATACTTCAGCATATTTAAACACAACAGAACATGACGAGAAAATCACAATTTACAACTTTGTTCTTGTGAAAAACTGTTGTTCTAACAGTTTGATTATTACTCCTGTCTGACTACTCACAAAGTAATTGCTTAAAAACGAGCTGGCGTATATTCTGTAAGACAAATTGCCAGCCGGATTCATTTCTGTCATTGTGTAGTGGCATTTGTACTGATCGGACGAGTGCACAGAGAAGCAGACGGGAAACTGGGGTTATTAAAAGGAGTCGGGTGTAAGTCTTAGTTAGGTAATACTTTTAGAGCGTATTGATCGGGGGGAGTGAAGGGTAGAGGCTGACAGGCTCTGCTGTTAGCCCGAGAAATGCATCAAGTGGCTAATGAGCAGCTATTAGGCCCATCGATTTGCTGATTTCAATTGATAGCTAGCAGGCCAAAGCAGCACGTCAATATTTGCATAACTAATACCCTGCAGTATACAGCATTAAAAATAAGGCCTCTATGTGGAAGAGGAAAGGATAAATAGTAAATAAAACATGGTAATTAAGAAATGGCTGAAAAGAACAAAAGAAAATTTGCATAATAACTGTTTCGGCAGGACAAATGACTACAACATATGATTAAGAAATACGTTTACTGCAGTAATTAAAGTTCTTCTACTGTATCTTACAAAGGGCTTTCCTATAGGGATGCACACATTTTTGCCAAACTTCTAATGATATGTGATATTTCTGATCAACATTGGGATTGTTGGTCAACATCCTGTTTGTTTAGTTCAGTTGCATTTGAAACCTGTGCATATGCAGCAATTATTTCATACATACATTCCCACAGATTTCAGAAAATGATGAAGAGTTGTGACCCACAGTACAACCACCCCACCCCCCCCCACATAGAAATAAACAAATGTTGAAAAAAAAAACTTGAACGATGAAATGAGGAAACAATGGGATATCAAAATAATTGACTACTAAATCAATAAATAAAACGTGTGTCAGTGCATCTTCTCTCATCCATCTATTTTACAGTTACAGTGTATAACAGAAAATAAGTAACAAAAGCTGTAGGATGTAAGCTCAAAGTACAATAAACAATGCAATGATTTTGTGATGGTAAAGATTCCATTAAAAACACACCAATAGGCTTTGGAGATGTGATGCTGAGGGTCAACAGGTTGTGTAAAATGGGGGAAATTGTGATGTGCAGAGCCAGATGTCCCAAATCTGTCCCAGAGGAGCGCGTGCTCTTGTATCGAGGTTAGTCCTGGCGCTGGTGACGACCAATGGCAGAGCAGGTGGCTAAGCTAGACTAAAGTGGGTTCCCAAGAGACCACACGCAATATATAAACAGCAGTCATTACCAAACCCCCCCCCCCCCTCCCCCTCCCCCTCCTCCCCCTCCCCATTGAAAAAGCCATGTGTCCATAAAGCAATGTCCAATAGCAGAATGTGTCCTCACCATGTCAGTTGTCATAATATATCATACTGACCCAAAGTGTTTCATTAAATGTTTAGCTACATTGACTCATAGCAAAGAGGATAATTTGAACTGGGATATCTATTTGGTATGAGGAAATGAAGAGCAGGTGGTGAGTGAGTGTCGCTCATGCATACGCTGCTCTGATAGAGATCTCCTCACTCTCCAGTCAATAAAGGTCTGGATGATAAATTAAAGACCCAAACAACCTGCTAATGGCAGGATGACATGGCAGCCACGCGCCACGTTCTGCAATCTCACCCCCACGTCTCCAATTAGGCTCCTCGCTCATGCTCATCTCAGCCTGTGCTTGATCAAATAGCTTCTAATATTGCCCTGGTAAATGCCCAAATTCACAATTAAAATGACTTTTTTGCTAACACAAACACGTTGCCATGACTGCTAGTGTTACTACCAAAATTAAAACTATGAGACAGCAGAAATACAAACTGTATTAGACAAGCTTAATACAAATGACAGCAAGCTGACCTATTTGCAATCAAAATGCCTTTGCATACATCCCAGACATACAGTATATTATGACCTTCAGTAGTCCCTGTTTTGGCTGCAGTAACACAGATACAACCTCAAATACTGTGGGGTATTACCGTGGGCACCGACGATGCAACAAGTACTTGCAGTTAGAGTTTTAGCATTCATCAGTAGTGACATGTTTATTGTTGCCTTGTTGATATTGTACCAATCAGTATCCAGCACATAAAAGCAGTCAATTCCAACGCCAGGAGTATAGCTCATATAAAAACAACATTAAAATGCATCCAACACTGTATATTTACTAGATACATTCAAGGTCAGCCATTCATTTGAAATCCAAGCTAAGACCTCTGGTCCTGCTGACCTGAAGGCATGGGGCTAAGTGCAAACATGGAGAATAACTGGAACCAGGTGGGTGTCTCAGTGTGAGCGCTGTGAGTGTGAGTCGATGTCTCGAGCCTGCGCAGCATCACAGAATCTCATAAAACGTTAAAGCCTGCACAGACCAGCAATATCACAGCCACTTATTCCACCGGCTAAAGTAAGAGGGTGGGCTCTTAATACGCCATCTTAATTTGTTTTATTGTGGTACAGTAAATGTCTTATTATAGTGATAGTATTATGACACATGGCACTGAGATGTGAACTTATTGTAGGTTCTAACATACAGAACATTTTCTATTCTGAGATGAATGCATTTTTACATGACACCTATCAATAAAACTGTTAATCAAAATGGAAACCTGTTGTACATCAGCTCATAAAATCTTGTAATACTGTTTTGCGTGGGGTGTTGTTGCATACGGCTGCACTTCAGCAATGTACATTTTCTGAATGTCCATAACTTTTTTCTCCCCATTTTATGCTATGCACCCCATTAAAGGAGCTGTATGTAACATGCAATCAGTGGTTTAATAGTCATTACATTCACAATCACACTTTTGTTACAAGAATCTTACTGATAAGCGCTGATACAGATACAAACCACCAGCTGGGGCTTAAAATCTATCCTGCAGTCAGTGATCTATGTCTCACTGACTGCAGGAGAACATGGACCAGTGGACTCACTCCTTCACTGTATCCAACAGATCAGTGAGTGGATGCAAAACAACTTCCTTCAGCTAAACGCAGACAAAACTGAAATGATTGTCTTTGGTCCCCAGAAACAAAGAGAGAACGTCATCTGTCACCTACAGTCTCTCTCCCTAAAACCTTCAAACAAGGTCAGAAATCTAGGGGTAATACTGGACTCAGACTTAAATTTTAATAGCCACATCAAATCAGTAACATCAGCAGCTTTTTACCATCTAAAAAACATTGCCAGGATCAAAAACATAGTGTCTAAAGCAGACTTGGAGATTCTTATCCATGCATTTGTCTCCAGTAGGTTAGACTACTGCAATGGCCTGCTCACAGGTCTGTCCAAACAGGCTGTAAAACAGCTGCAGTACATTCAAAATGCAGCAGCTCGAGTCCTGACTAGAACCAGGAAGTACGACCACATTAGTCCAGTCCTCAGGTCCCTGCACTGGCTTCCTGTGGCTCAGAGAATAGACTTTAAAACAGCTCTGCTTGTGTACAAGTCTCTCCATGGCCTCGCACCAAACTATATTAGTGACATGTTAGTCCCATATGAACCAGCCCGGACTCTGAGGAGCACAGGGACTGGACTCCTGTTAGTGCCCAGAGTCAGAACTAAACATGGGGAGGCTGCTTTTCAGATTCATGCTGCTAAAATCTGGAACAGTCTTCCTGAAGATGTGAGACAGGCCTCCTCTCTGACAATGTTTAAGACAAGGTTGAAAACAGTTCTGTTTAGCTGTGCATACAACTGAGGGATTTTATATTTTTATCTTTTTTTTTTAATGTACTGTGATTATTTATGATTTTAATGCTTTCTTGTTCTGTTCAGCACTTTGAATTGCCTTGTGTATGAATTGTGCTATACAAATAAACTTGCCTTGCCTTGCCTTAAAAGGAAAACAATAAAAATTCCGTATTACGTAAGACTACAATTACAGATGAATCGTATCAGCTTAAACAAATGTGTGGTGCTATTATTTAGTTTGAGAATTTAACAAATTCACAAACAAAATATGTATAGTTGTTATTACAATTACATAAATAACCAGCTAAATTTCACCTTACAAACTGGAAACCCAAATTCTCATTTTGCCTCATTCTGCTCTCCGATTGGAGCTGCTTGATGGTAAACATAAATATTATGGTCCAAATTGTGAAAAATATTAACCATCACTAAAACGCATCACTTAAAAAAAAAAACAAAAAAAAGGATTTGTAAAGTTGATTGTGTTTGAGGTGGGGCCACAACAGTCTTCTGAGCTTTAATAAGCACGCTGCTGTTTTAGTGAGATTAGAATATGGAGTCCTGCCCTTTACCAGAAATAACAGGCATCTGACGGCACTCACTTGACGTTAAACCTGTCCCTGAAAGTGTGTAGTTGTGTGTGCGCTGTAAAAGTGCATTGCTCTTGGTTTTTTCCGATCGCATACCAGTCAGCAGCTCTTTTATGAACAACTCCATAATTAGAGAAACACCAAGCAACTAATTACTTAATTGGAGCAAGGTCTTTAAAATAAAAATGATGTCACCAGAATCCAGGAAAGAGACTGGACGTTCCTGTACAGTAATATATAGACACCTCGTGACCCACAGCCAACTTGACATGAAGCCATCAAGCACGCCGCTCACTGCCCTTAGTAGAGCTGTAATTGATTCCCCCTTTCACTCAGCCCACCCCTGTGTGTGTGTGTGTGTGTGTGGGTGTGTGTTGGTGTGGGTGTGTGTGTGTTGGAAGCAGACAGATCAGGAGCGCTGTAGTTTGTGTGGTCTGCTACAAACTATATTAGTAAAGGTCATGACCATCAGAGTATGAGAGAGAGCACAGTCATTAATTAGGCCACTGCGCTACACTTCCTCTGATGTCACAAGTACACCAATAAATCTGTTTACTCAGGATAATTAGTTTTGTAATGCATAAAGTATAGTAAATAATAAAATAATATATATTCTTTACTAAACCAGACATGGTTTATATGCGGGGATGTAGTTATACATATTGATAAGGCATTATTTTAGATACATCTGTCTTACTTGTGCTGTCCCAGTACTTGCTGGCTATATTACTATTCTCTAGCAGAAAAAAGGTGAAAACCACCAATTACAGCAGTCTATGACAAGATCAGTCACTGATCTCTCCAAATGAGCAGTAAAAAACAGTTCAGTATATTCAAAATGCTGCAGCTCGAGTCCTGACAAGAACCAGGAAGTGATCACATGAGTCCAGTTCTCAGGTCTCTGCACTGGCTTCCTGTGGCTCAAAGAACAAACTTTAAAGCCGCTCTGCTTGCTTACATGTCTTCAAATTTTCTAGCGCGTTACATCAAATATTTTTCTGTTTTGATTCTCACAATCAACATGTATTTTCCTCACTAAGTATTGTAAATGGTGTCTTGCTTCTGTGGTCCGCTTACTTGAACATCAGGTGATATCAGACCATCTATGTAACTATGACGATTGCATGAGTAAACGCTGTAAAGGTGACAGCCCTAATGTTTCTTGAAACACTAAAGTGCCTTACACAGCATAAGCGGCTTCATATGGACCACAGTCAGAGTTGTTAATCACACCATTAACACCAATAATGTTCAACGGCAAAGTTCTCAAGACACAGCAGTGTGTTTAAGCCACCCAGGGCGAGAGCACTCTGACCTGCAGCAGTCTGTGGTGTTTGCCGGAGTCCCGGCTGAGCAGGGTGGTCAGGGTGTGAGTGGCCCACTACTGCTGAGACTGATGCAGTCCAGACCAGCACATGTGTGTCTGATGGACTGGGGCAGTCACCGTGACAACCAGCTTCTTTGGAGTGTGGAGGTGAGAAGTGGACCAAGTGGTGCTCACTTATTGGAGAGCTCTGTTGGGACAGACCCGGGAACCAGTCACTGAGAGCCAGGATATAAATCCATTATTGTATTTATTTATTTATTTGAGTTTTTATTTCGAGCTAAGGCACAAAATCCAAGAAAAAGACAGAAAAATATATATACACAATAAAATAAAAAATAAAATTAAAATAATAATATACATTCTAACTCAAAAAGGAGTGGGAAGAAGACAAGCTTATTGACTCCCACCCCTGTTCATAAACTTAAATAACAATAACTAACAACATTGCATATTTCTTACCATCTTACAAGACAACTATCAACCGAGTTGGTTACATTTCAACAGATGCCATACTGCATTATACCAGGTCAGCATTCACAGTATCTCACACGCTACAACCAGTGTATTATTTCTGTTTCCCAAACCGAATTCATTACCGTGTTGGCATTATCGTTATTCATCATCACCACTACAACCCATATACTCTGTATCAAAATGTTTGATACATAACATACTCCACATTTATTCATGAAAGGTACATTAATCGCAGGCCGATTGATGCTCATGATAACAAGAATGATCTTAATGATGTGTGTTACAAGGGATTCGGGTTTTTCTTTTTTTTCTGTGACTGGACCTGCTGTCCAGTTTTGTTTTTTGCTGTCCAGTTTTGTTTTTTGCTGTCCAGTTTTGTTTTTTCTGTGACTGGACCTATGCATTCACTGGTGCCAAATAAAAGCATCAATTGCGTTTTTGTTGCATTGTCATAGACAATTTTTTTCCACAACTTTTTCCCACACAAATGAGGCTTTGCATTCCCTAAAAAAAAGTATTCACATGAATTAAATAAATGTGTTTTTGGAATGTTTTTTAAATAAAGAACGTTATCAAAAACAGTAAAACATTTTGACTTGGATGCTTTTATTCCAAGTATGCATTATTTAAAAATATAATCAGCAATAATGTCCTTGTGTTTTGTTTTCCATTTGTCACAACAAAAAATTGGGAAATGGGAGAGAAAACAGAAAAACAAGCAAAGGCAGTGTCGCAAATGTGTTGCAGGTCTAACCACAGTCATGCAGCAGCACTATTTTACAAAACATGAATATTAATATTAGCTCATTTAATGTTGTTCTAGTTTGAGAATCTTAATAAATGTATTTATTAAATTTTAACTTTTGTAAAATTTGCATGAAATTATGGTTGTGACAATGACTTTGAGAAATGCAATGTTGTTTGGTTTATAGCATACCAAACAATCCCATCCATATTCTCAAATGAATTGGTAATCCTGAATCTATACTGCCCGGGCGACTTCAGGTTGTAGAACATATAAGTCCACAAGCAGCGGGTTAATTGATAAGGGTGACCTAACCAACGATTACCAATCACTGGGGTAAAAGGCTGCTGTCAATCATGCGTCCACTGCCTGACCTGACTCTGCCTGGGACGGGGTCTCGCTCGTGGTCAATATCTGTGAAATCTAGCTTGTGGCAGAGATAGCTTGGCTGCTAAAGATTCAGCAATAGCATCTATAGAAATGATTAAGCTTTAGGCGCCATATAGCAAGGGAAGTGACAAGCCATTATCCCCGGACACATCAGGCCATGGGGGTGAGCAGCATTTGGCACGGGACAGGCTGCACTCGGGATCGGAGGTCACCTAATCGTCTCATGAGCCCATCTCCGGATAAGGAAACGCATGGAGACGGGTAGAGGGGAAAAATATAATCAACTTTAAATTTGCACTGATGAAAAATCAATAAAAAGGCGTAATTGCAAACGCTTATCACTGTAGCAATGAAACAAATTGGTAAAAAGAGAAAGGCATAAGGAGCATCCATGCTGTGACTGTTTTGGCGGTAGCTGAGGAGGACAGGGGGAGCAAGGGGGGGAGGAAAGAGGGGAGTTTGGGCTTCATTGGGCCAAGGCAAAGAAAAAAAAGGTCTCGTTGTGATAATTAAATCTTCTCACACTGATTTTCTGCCAAATTTATTTCCCCAGGGACCATAACTCTGATTCAGTGCTTACAAGCCGCGCATAACTAATCATTTCAACATGAGGGGAACCACAAACCTGAATGAAGAGAGGAGGAGGTAATGGGAGAAACAGGGACAGCTTTTTATGAAAACAAATGTACAAGTATTCATATATAATGCAATGGACAAAAAGGAAAAGAATAAAAAGTTTGTTTTCTGTAGTAAGGAAATCCTACTCTTGTTAATTTAGTAACTTGGACAAGAAAGAAAAGTCCTTTTAAATTCCCACTTAATCTGAAAAATGACATTTCTCGGCCATTAAATATTGATTCGAAATTGAAGTAACTTCCTGTAACAGTGTGTTTTTATTCTTAAATCAGCGTCAATACTATTTTTTTTAGCTCTTCTTCAGGTCACAGTTCCTTAAATTCCTGGAACAAAAATGGAAACCACAGCTGAAGCCAATGAAGTGTCGGCTCAATATTCCTCCAACTGTTCCTGGCATGATTGTGTTGAACATAATAACACAACAAATAAGGCCATTTATCTGAAATAACGACAGGAGATGAGTGCGACTCCACTAATCAATACGTGATCGATGCTAAGCGGATTTTCTTACATCAAAATCACTGAGACAGATCTTTCACCAACGCGGAGTGCACAGGAGCAATACAGTGGCCTCCCTTGGGCTCCGGTGTAGATCGCATAGCCGGCAGGGAGACAAATACAAAAATCATAACAGTGTATGGGAGAAGATGCTGGGAACGATAATTATAGAATGGTATAATTTAAACACCTTTGAAAGCTCATGTTTTAGTTAATATAACGGGATGGGCGACACAGATCACACGTGTTTACTATTGGTTGAATTTCACCGCTTGTCCTTCAAGTGGCGTTGCCTTGTGAGCGAGCCAGCGCCGTGGCCTTGGTAATTAAAACATTTAAAGCAGGTCCAGCCCCCCGTGCGCCCCCCGCTGGTGTGATGTGGGGGTCACGCGCCTGTAGATTCTAATTTGCGCACCATTTGTATTCATGACAGGCACGTGCTAAATATTTAACAGCGGCCCCGGCAGGAGTTTTTGTATTGTTAGGCTTTCCAGGTCAAATAATTTGATTTCCAGGCAGATTACATTAAGCGTCAATGTCCAAGCCACCACTCCTCACTTGCCTCTCATTTCCTGTCCTTTTATTACAACCCAAATAGGCGTCTGAAAACTGAAAAGGGTAAGGCTTTGGATTACACAAGAGCTTGTTATGCGCAGATTAGTTATTATTTTCAATTAGAAACTAGATCACATCGCTTATTACGGCCACGCACACCCACAACGAGACACTTGTGTGCGGAGCGGAAATTTTAGCTGACTGAGAAATCTTCCAGAGGAGCCTTAATCACACCTAACCGGAGAAATATGACTTCACAGCACTAACACAATAGCTTTTTGCCTTTATTGATCGACCTTGACTGAGGCTGTTTAGAGGTGTATTTCGAACGACTACATGCAGAAACTAAATCCAGACATTTCTCTTGCCCCCTATTTGAGCCAAGGCCATTTGGTGATTGACAACACGAGCTAGTTATTCGGTGATGAGGCGTTAATGGATGCTAGGTCGGGGGAGTGAGCGAGGGGGGAGTGAGCGAGGGGGGGGGGGGGTACGCTGGTGGAGGTGGGGGCTCAGGCCTGAATACTTAATGGTCATATAATTCCCGAAAACAGACACACGTGCATAGGTAACACACTCCTCACCCATGACCTGTCCTACACACTGCGTAATTAGGGAAACAGTCCTTTCGTTTAAGTGCCCAAAGAGCAAACGGTAGGTATATATTCCCCCCTAATGATATGGGTTAAAGAACTATTATACGTCTCATTAAAATATATGATCTCCCAATCTGCTGCTGGTTTGAGGTAATGAGGACGAAGCGGCAAAAGGGCTAAAATACCAACTGGAGGCTATAGGCTGGTGTCCATGCTCATATTGGCAGCATTACAATGTGTGTCAAGCGAATCTGTGGGCAATTTATCCGGTATTTCACCGGCAGTGGCTAATGTCATTTCGAGTATTGGGCAAGTAATTTAATTTGTAGGATGTACAGGTTATAAAACTGTTTACAGATTATTCATTGTGTATTCAAATGTGCATAATAAAACACTTGACCTCATATTGCGCACTATTTTCTGGACTATTAAAATGTTGCTGGTGCAGCTGTATATAAGCTCCTCTTGCAACATTTTAAAAGAAAGTACATTTGTTCTACATATAGGCTGCACTTGAATATAAGCTGCAGGTTTTCATGCTGTAATGTAGCAGACGACTGTTTTAACTGGTCGCAACATGATTTAATGAGAGGTGGTGCTAAACAGCTTAACAGCAACTGTTAGCTTCCATGCCAATCCTCATTCACCCGTCTATTTTGACAATAAACAAGTGTTTAAAACATGCTGATTGAAATACATACATTAGCTGCATTGCTATATAAGCTGGAAGGATCAAAGAACTAGAACAAAGCAGCAGCTTATACTAATGCTTCACAGTAGGGGTGTAACAAAATATCAATATATTGCCATACGTGCCTCCAATGTAACACTTATACCTCCGCTCTCGAGTGAGACCCTAGAAAAACAGTAGCGTCTCACGAGAGCTGATCATTAGTAATTGTAATTAATTAGTAAAGTAATATCTTTATTTCTATAGCGCCTTTCACATACAAAAAATATTTATTAGTACATAAACGCCTTATAGTATTGTATCAGGATGTATCACATCGTGATATACATTGTATCCTCAGACACAAGGCAATACAGCCCTACAATAATGTACTGTAGGGCTGTATCCCACTACCAAAAAGGATAAACAAAGACTGAAAATGATTAACCAAGTAAATCAAAATGTTATAAAAAATCTCCCATTACAATTTTGTTGCCTGGGATATTCAGTCAATTTATACAACTACTTAAACATTTTAGAAACTGTTGCATATCAAAAGCACAGAATTCTCAGCTCTGAAGGAGAAAATCTAACTTCACATTTAAGAAGAATCTATGTAAAATAATATTTTAGGATCATGTTTAAAAATCAATAGAATTACTAATAATCATTACCTGCAGCCCTAAACTAAAAGTAGAATCTGAAAAAGTCAAGCAGAGATAGAATTAGCATAGTATACAGTTATTTCAGGACTTTATGATTGATTAAAGCATTTCTTAATTGTCCTTACACCTGTGTCACCACTCAAAGGCAGAAATGAGCCTAATATTAAAGTGTTACGGTCCACTTTAAGCATCTACAGTTGAAACAAACACATCGACTTCATCCTCCTCACTGATAAGAGCCCTTCTTATTATAGCTGGACTCACGGCGTTAGCTAAAAGGCTCCTGGGCAAACAAACAACATCTCGTTGCTTTAATAGCCTAAACAAGGCATACAAGTAACAAAGACTTCATCCTCCCCTCTCATTCTCTAAGCCTTTTATATCACGCTTCCTTTTTTCAACCGATAGCATCATCTGGCTGCCCTTAACCAGAGAGGCAAACTCTGCTTTTAAGTGAAGACTACTTTGTTAACTGATGACCACAGGGCCAGTTATTGATCCTGTTCTTTCTCTCTCACTAAGCCCTGTTCATAAACCCCCTCTCCTCGGTACAGTACAGACTTTTCTGCAATAACAGCTTGCATATCACAGCGTGCACATGAATCAGACAGCCCTGGTTTGGTTTCGATTAGGGCAAAACTAACTCAAATACATTGGCAAATTCCAGGATGTGGATCTATTTATGAACGGCGAGTGTAGGAGGTAGTGTTGTTCACTTCTCCCCTCTGCGTTCCCTTTAAAGGTTTTTCTCATTTCGGTTGACTAGGCGGTTCAAGTGTAAACTTTCTAGTCGTGTTGACCTCTACCAGGCCCTGCAGGGAATAATGAGACCTGCGCTGATCCACTGTTAAGCTGCAGCAGTGGCTTACTGCCGCACTTTCACTTGGAGCTGTGAAATAAGGCCAGGAGAGAATGGAGCTGGCTGACACTATTTGTAGTGTGCATGTGTGTGCGCGTCGATTTGGCCTGGCAATACTATGAGATCTCTGACTAAATCGTAAGGGTCGGCCAATTTTAACCATCTACATGTGTCCCAGTCCATTGCAAGAATAACACGAATGTCCCTCTTCTCCGCGTGCAGTTTAATGGCACAACCTGGCACAGTATCTTACACCACACAGTCGGTTGAATAAAAAAGTTGGAGGCGGAAAAAAGGTTGGGAAAAGTCAAGTGTTTCCAAAAAAGAAAACGCTGGTGCAGAGTGAGTTTTGTTTCAAGAAGCTTTGACTAGAGGCCCTGCTACACCGCTCCAGCCCCCGAGTGTGTTACTTAGTCACCAATTTGGCAAGGCCTGCACACTCAACAAAGTGATAGGATTGGAAAAGGTAAAGAAGGAAAACCATGGAGGCCAGAGTGTGAAGAGTGAATGAGGACAAAAGGTGGTGATACAAATGGTGAGACATAAAGGATGAGGAGATTGAGAAATATTAAGGGTTAAATATGGGAAGCTGCAACAAATTAGAGGCGCTTTTACCAAATATAAAAAGAGTAGTGAGTATACAGTTGAAATTACACAATGAGGTATTGGACATGTTCTTGGGATCAACGCAACAAATATGAATAATATCAATAAGAAAATGGCAGAAAGCCTGAAAACTAAATAGCTACAGCGGAAAGGAGAGAAGAAAAGATTATACCAAGGCAAGAGGCTAATTGAGTTTAGGATGGCAGGATTTTCCATTTGGCTGAAAGGTCAGCAGACATTAAAGGTTGCAACACTGCCTAAAAAACTCTAAATGAGAAGTTAAAGTCCACCAATAACACAAGAGTAGCACAAATGATGTTAGGAGGTGTCACACAACGGTAATTTGATTTTCTCATTAATATCATGCTCTGGTCAGAACAGGGCCCCGGGTCATTACTCTATCTGAGGATTTTTATTACTGCTAACACAGCAGCAGCAAATTGCACTTGACTTTTTATGAAGCTGTATCAAGAACATTTATGTGAGTGCGTAGAAAGAAAGAAAAAAATTACAGGCTCATGCTATGAAGCAGTCTTAAGTCTTGTAACTTCATTCAGTGTTGTGTGCTTGAAAAAATAAAAAATAAAAAGCTGTTCCATTTAATTCTCAAACATCAAATTCAACAAACAGAACATGTGCAACACCTGTCTTGCAATGTAGACATCTGAAATGTGCCGTTTCTGAAATGCAATACGAGTGAATACATGAAGGAAGGGAGCATGTAGGGATATTTAAAACGAGAATTTATCCACATTTAGATTCAAATTGTCCAGCAAATATAGACCCAACTTTATTATTATTATTCTTAAACTTGATGTGGCTCCAGTTTTTGCAGTTCTTGTTTACTCACCTTCTAGCAGTTTCTTGTGCGCATCCTCTTCTCTTTTTGCCACTTTAGCCTTCAGCACCTCGTCCGTCTTGGCTAAAATACAAAGCAAAACCGAATTAATAAGGTAATGGACTACTTGCTTTACTTGCTTTGCTCTTGACACACATTATGCGCCTTGTAATCGTGCTAGAAAAACATCAAAAATTAAAAGCCTCTTCCATGGGGGATATTACGATGATGGGGATTTTAAGCAGAACAATTGTAAACGGCACATCTTCCATTTTGAACTTTCCCCATAGCGCGGCCGTAAAGTCACAAGACAGCCATCCTTAGAGCTGTTTATTGTTTGGTTGTAATGAAAAGCTTAAGAGAAAATGAGGCGGAGGGCGTAAACAGTAGTCAGAGCATTTCAGGCATCTCTCATCACCACTTGTGTCTCGGCTGCCTTATTCCTCCGCCTTCCCCCCTTCGAATAATCAAGATGTTAAGCTGCATTAAAAAATATAATGCTGTGTATGGCAGGACTATCAATACTGGCTCTAAATTAATTACATTTCCGTTGCAGCGCATCATTTATTTTGTAGCGTTAGGGGCCTCTGTGGAGCCATTCGCCTTTATTGCTATCTTACTGGTTGATGAGTGAGCTATGTAAAATTGAGTCTCCAATATCATTACACTTAATGAGTTTAAACTTTGAGAAAAAAGGAGGGGAGAGATGGGAAACAGAAGACGAGGAAGAGAGAGAGGGAGAGGGGGAGGAAGAGAATGTTGTTTTGTTTTGGGGAAAGTTAATACAATATACACGAGTGGGTGTAAGTGCTTTGCGTGCACGTGTTTGTTAGGGCACAAATGTGGGTGTCTGGATTTAGTTTGCGGAGCTGCTAGTGATGTGCGCAGCCGTCTGCACTACACAAAGATTTACTCCGAAACAAGAGCACTAGCATATTTCTCAATCTTCCTAAAATGTTTCTATCTTTGATTGGGCTGCGAGACGATGGATCCGTCAAAAAAACATCACAACATTTTTTTGTTTTACATTACTTTTATCATTGGAAATTGGATGACATACAACACTCTCCCAGTTTATAAAAAATGCAGTTTCAATCTTTTGATAAAAATCTATTTAGTAATATATGGTCATCTTTTCATTCTGTTGCCAAATTTCAAAAAACACATAAACACAGATAAACACAGGTCCAGGATAGAAGCTATAAAAAAGTATGAAAATCTTTAAAAAGTCCTACACGCTGTTCAACATGTTGCTCAACAATGTGGCTGAAAGATTAATACACTATAATGGTAAATCAAAACAATTTATTTTCTGCAATAACTTTCCATTTGGTTAATATCCCTTTACGACCATGTTTTCACGACGTGTTATTGACATTTCCTGACCTCGTGAGATTCTACATTACAACATATCTGGGGTCTGCATGTCGAGGTCCACAGGTTGCGATGTGTCTCCCTATGACAGCGCGGCCATTATTGTTCTGGTAATTGGCGTAGACAAAGTGCCCGTCACACTGCTGTTCCGCCTGGTTAAGTCTGGAGGTTCCGCATCTTTACCAACAATGACTTCACATGGATGAGTGCGCCCTGGTCTACCTCCCTCAGCTCGTCTCAAGTGTGTGTGTGTGTGTGTGTGTGTGAGGGAATCATCAAACCTGCACTATATAAAACACACCGACTACACACTGCTTTTCACACACCACAGTTTGCATTCGTGTGTTTCAAGTGCACAAATAAAATCAGTGTCTCTGTCGTAGCTCGGGGCACATAGTGGGGTGGAAGAAGTAAGATGAGCTGTGTGTTTGTGCGGTTCGGAAGAAAAAGAGCTCTCAAGAATAGTTAGCGGCAACGGAGTCAAAAAAAACAGGCAGACAAAATAAAAGCCAAAGAATAAAAGCGCGCAGAAGTGAGACGTCGCCATTTTTGTTTGCATGTTTGTATTCCAGCTCAATCTCTCCCCATCCCTCCCCCATCTGATACGCCTCTTGTCTTTTGCTCTGTTTTGCCCTCTCCCTGATCAGATGGTTTACCTCTTTCTCCTCTAGCGTCTCTCTCCTCTACACAGTGCCTTGGGGCGATAGCAGCAAATCAAACTGTTTATCCATCTCTCATCAGTGCACTGCCTCACAGCGCTCCGGCTGCCCCCTCACAACAATGAAAGGGAAGGCCTCAGCACTGAGCGAGGGATGCACTTTAATTACATCAATTAGAAAAAAAGAAAATGAAAAAAATATAGAAGTAAGGTATTGGTGTGGTGCTAAGCCTTGCACTGTCTTTGAATACATTGAAATTATTAATGCGAACTATGCAATACCAAGATTTTTTTTGCGACAAACTTTTATAAAGCAGGGACCAAAGTCTGGGTGTTGGCAAGAGAGGCCTCTTACTTTATATAGGCTGGGCCACTGACTCTTGACTGCGGGGGGGAGGCAGGGAGCGCGGATGGCAGTGAGGGGCGGGGAGTGTCAGCCAAATGGCATTGTGATTAGGAGTGTAATTGCAGTTCAGAGGCCCCGGGGCCAGGCAGCACTGGGTCCACCAGGCGGAACATGTTTAATGCTAGTGAAAGAGAAGTTACAGAGACAGGAGAGGCTCATAGCAGGATGTCACTCACGGTCCCATTCTCTACCATGGATCACTCTTCTCCAGTCGCTCTTTGGTACACTTGTCTCCTGTCCTCCCTTGGCAGGATTAGCTGGGTCTCGTTAGAGGGGAAATGCAATAAAGGTCCCACCAGGTGGAATCGGGCCCGCTCCATTATCAGTCGGGAGATGGATGGGCTGTGTAGGGCCGGCGGGGGCCAGGCGCGCACGCAATTTAGATTCAATAAACTGGCAAAGCAAGACCCCCAATCTGATTTATCTCTTACACGCTGCCAATGCTTGCTGCTACGATGCTGATTCCCTATTACCGCTCAGCAAAGGACTATTCATTGGATGTAAGGCAAGGCAGTCAGAGAGGCTTGTCAGGCCCCCGGGACGGCAGAAAAACAGATACAGTACAGGGTTAATACGTTTACACACAGATAAGCAATTAAATCTAAGGCTGAGGTGAGTTATAGAGTTATTAAGGAGGGATCAGAGGGAGGAGGGAAGGACAGAGGGTGTGAAGAAGACGTAGAGGTGTTATTCAACAGAAAGAAGCCTTAGTTGGAGCCTAAGGCCACATACAGTTAGAAAGGCTATCATATTATAGAGTTCACGAAGTAGGAGAACAGCATAAGAGAGGCAGTCTGCCCACGTCGCTCAGGAAATTCAGCACAACACTCCCAAAGAATCATGCCAAAGCCAGAGGTCAGCAGATCCTTAACCACTTAAGATGGTTGGTTTACTGTGTAGCACCACTTTAGAAGTAATAACGGTTTGGATATGCAAGCGCAAGTTGGAAAGTCAAAAAGCCAGTGCTTATGAGTTGGCGTAATAGGCGTGCTTCTATCCACTCTATACCTGCCTGAGTAGAACAGTGTGCTTCACTGTCACTGTTTAGTATGTGCGTGCAACGCGTCAGGGCTGGTGGTGGTGGGTGTCATTCCTGCCATGCCAATCAATGTGAATCTGAATGTCAGCGGGAGGAAAGGCGTGATAAATCAGCCTCACGCCTGATGACAAACAGAATATTAGAGGCAGCACAGCGCCATTGGAAAAACGTCCCTTCTAATCTTCGCAACACTTTACAGTGAGCTTTGCCAGCTTGAATACCAGAGGGATTGTGAAGACAATAAACACACAGAGCGAGGGCAGAAGGACACACATGTAATAGGGACGCAAAGTAAGTAAATACTATGACAGGTTGTGGGTTAGAGGTGTGAAATGTACACTGACACATTCACTTTTAACACAAACCAGTGTGTTGACCAGTGTATGTTTTTCAAACATATGTACTGTAAATAAAGGCAATCTATACTTCAAATATGAATCCTGGAAATTTGTATTCTGTGTTTGTGGTTTTGCAGAATGTGATTTTAATTATTATCCAGGTTTCACCTACAATTTAACATCTACAGCATGAGACTGACTGGTCAAAGAAGTGAACGAGTGACGCTTCCTCTCTGAGCTGCAGAATACAATACAATACAATTTATTCTTGTATAGCCCTAGGTCACAACAGAAGTCATCTCAGAGGACTTAACAAAACCATTGAAATCACCAACACAGGTCAGAGAATCAACAGTTAAACACATGAAGAATATAAAGCACACACAGAAGAAAATGTCCATACATGTTGTAGAATGCTAAAGTGTCCTGATCATCACCAATCCTTTCTGTTGGACACTAACTGTCCAACAAGACCCTCCTGCATCGACAAGGAAAAACTCTTAAAAAACCCAGTGGGAAAAAGTGAGAAACCAGAACTGAACAGAAAGTTGTTTGATCCGACAGCGATTCGACTTGCGGGCTAAAGTGGGGGCTTCCTTCTAAAGTAGTAAATTCCTTGAAATATTGTTTTATATAATGTTCTTTATAATGTCCTTATTATCATCTAATTGACTAATACTTAAAATGTGAAGTATGTGTTCTTCTGGATGAGTAATCGTTCATAATTTTCCCATCTAGGGATTAACAAAGTATTAAATGTACTGTTTGTTTTTTGAAACAGATCAAGTCTAAATAAAACATTCAGAATTAAATATAAAGTATGTTTGTATTACATTATTTAATTAAAACGCTATTTAATACGTTTCAGCTTCAAGTTATGACACAACAGCAGTTGATAACAGCCAATACCTGTTGCTGTCACTAGATGGCAGACTACAGAGTAGTGTCGACTTATGGTCTTCACATTACTGAATCAAGTAGTGTTTGTTTCGCACATATATTAACTTATATTAACTTATGATGAAACTGAAGACAGTGCAAAAGGGTGACAGACTGTCTCTTATCTAGCACTCAAATAAATTGCATTACATAAAAACATTTTATATTGGGTTAACAACATTTGATCTTTCGATATTTCTCAATTAAACATTTTGAGAGGTCGCATCTACCAGAGCTGGATCATATAAAGATAGCAGCTAGATAATTGATTGATGCCAAAATAGGGAAATTAAAGTTAAGCAGTGACCCAGAAGTACACACCACACACCCCTCATTAGGTAAAAACATTTATGTTGCTAAAGATGAGTGCATCGTCATATAAAATGGCATTATATTATTTACTGAGTGAACAATTAGAGAGTTTTCTGCCAATATTTAGTGTTACTGATGTAGCAGTAGGAAAACACCCACCACAGTTGCAAACAATGAGGGGTCTCAAAATACGTCCCACACACTGGTTTCTACTTGGGCTGGTCTACCACAAGCCGAGTCCATCTCCACTGGTCTTATTTTTGCCTAATTTTTGCTCTGTGCCAGTGCTGGACAATAACTGGGTGAGGCCATTATTATTCCTAAATAGGAAACTGCCCAGTTGGGACATTTTGCAAATTTGTCTCAGAGAGAAACTTGCACATGAAGGTGATAGCTGGACATTATAACTACTAACTGCACAGGGAAAGTCCTGAAAGTTTTAACTGTTTATATGAGTAAACTTGTTTAAAAAAAATAAAAATAAAAGCATATATATTGTGAATACTTCATGTTCATGGATTTTACTAAGCATGCTTTGCACTCAAACAGTTATCACAGCATACCTTTCAGGTAATTTAATGATGCCACTGCATAGGGGCAGCACAACAGAGAGGGAACCGGACTACTGAGAAAGATATGCCCCAGAGATGGTCAAATATGGACAGTTTGTGTACTACTCCTACATTTAAAAAGGTAAAAAACAATCCACAACTTGCTGAAGTAAAATATCAGAATATCATGAGGAGACAAGACCAGTGACCTTTTACTAAGTAATTTAAATCAATATTCTGTTTTTTTAAAGTCATATTTGACAAAGTAAATTTAAGAAACATTTATAAAGCAAGGTATGGTATACTTTGCATTTGACCCATCCTTCAATGCACTAGGGCAGCCAGTCTGCAGCAGTGGTCAGAGCAGTGGACCCATCTCCAGATGGAGCTGGAGGATTTCACCTATGGTGCATGTTTGGGGAGGTGGAATACAACATACAAACTACATACAGAAGGACCTGGGCTGACCGGCACTGGGCCGACGTGGACAAGCCTGAGACACAGTGCATCTGCGCGGTCTGAGAAGCTCTCTTCACCAGAGCTAAAACCTTAAGTGAAGTCCACAACCTGCACTGAATGCTTAAGATACTATTAAGCACATAAGCAAAGAAAGTGGAGTTGAGGCACGTTTACGCGCGGCACACACAACAGGCTGAGACACAATTTACACAATTTAAAACCAGTTAGGAATTGCTTATTTCTCCTCTCTTCTTGCATGCGGCAAGTCTCACTTCTGAACAAGTGACAATTAGAAAAGAGACATAAAGCACAGACAACTCTTCACTTTACCCCTGTGTGTGTTTGTCGACGTTTTAATAAGAGCTTCTTCTACCTACATTTATAATAATAAACTTGATGTTAAATTATAATATCTAGGAATCAATTTATGCATCATTAAAGAAACAAATGTATAATTGCAACAATTTCTTAAAATCTTATATTAAGAAATGTACAAATTAGATGGCCTAACTACAAATATAAATCATTTGTTTTATTTATATTTGAAGTTTAAAGGAAAATAATAAAATGATTGTATGTATGCATGTACGTACATATAGTAAGTAAGTAAGTAAGTAAGCTTTATTTATATACCGCCTTTCACAGACCAGAGTCACAAAGCGGTTTACAATTGTTATTTTTTGGGCACTTGTCCTCTCACTCCACACAGAGACAGGAGTGGGGTCGCCGAACAGGAGGCGCATGCCAGACCTATTGTACATATTTTTAGTGGTAGGGGAAACCGGAGTACCCGGAGGAAACCTACGCAGACACAGGGAGAACATGCAAACTCCACTCAGAAAGGCCCTGGTCCGGCCGGGATTTGAACCCATATACTGTACATGCATGAACTAATTTGTATTTACATACATCATAGTGGCAGGAACAAACTCCCGCCACTATGTTCACGCTACCACTGCATTTAGAAATGCATGAGTGTACATAACTAAGAGGAAGATCATGTACATTATGTGGCTTCCTAAAGTTAACCCTAGTGCAGCCCAGAAGTCCCACAATGGGTAATGGTCATTATGGATCTTGGGTCAGGGGGTGTGTGTGGAGGGGCAGAGGCCTCAGGCTTTCAAGCTCTTCAGAGAGGGAGATTACCCCGAAGAGCGTGCTCTGCCATGGGCTGTAACAACACATGAGAACACATCACACCTGAGGTCAGATACACGGCTAAGGGAATCCTCTCACTGCAGCCACTGGGTCACATGCAGTTCAGCTTCATATGCTTAACTACAGACAACACACAAGGAGACTTTCCCCCCCATATACGTTTTTTAAAATAAAATGTAATTTTTTAACTTGAGGAAAAAAATAAAATAAAATTTCACACCTCATCATCTCACACATTCCTCACATCATCGTCCACTGCAATGTGTGCATAAAACCCATAACCAGTTTCATTGCTGCTATATGCAAACATGAGTAAGCCACATTAGTGGTGTACTAGCCTGGTCGTACCACACCATAGTACAAATTACATTTCGCACTAAGGTCTGAAGGTGCTCCATTGAGCTCCGTTTACAGGTGGGAGGGGTTAACTCCTTTTGCAGATTGAAACGATTGGATCTGAGTTTACCGTGACGTATGTAGTGCGCCCGAGTCTGTTGTTAGCATTTAGCATTTAGCCAAGCCATCTCCTTTGCTGCTATCGGAGCCCGTGGGGAGTAGCGCCATAATTGTTTCCAGCGATTACATTTTCTAAACATTACTCTTGCTCCGGCTTCAATTTCTTGATAGAACCAGACCAGATTACTTTACTATCTCATCTTTCGCCATTGCCAAACTACAACCTGCCCGTTCAACGCAAACTCTTGACATCACCCACAACTAACTACAACACCCGCCTCCCACGCTAGCTGATTTGTCGGTCAAAATTCAACCGATTGTAATCGCTAACACAGGGACCAGACCCCGACGTTACATGCAGGGAAATGAAGATTGAGCGGAGTGTACGGATGGCTAAGGTCAGGCTAGTGGTGTACTTGAGATTTATCAAACACTTAATTGAAAGGCTTAAAAATTAATTGACACTTAATTCCACTGTGTATGAAAGGCGCTCTACAAATAAACTTTGATTGATTGATTAATTAAATTACTATTTGATGTAAAGAATCAAGAATTACTTCAACAACATGTCTGTACATGGGAAAAACTTGGAGGTACAGATTGAACAAAATCTTCTAGTGTTGATCCCAGATTCAAGGGTACAAACTTGTCTGCCCCATCGTAATAAACCAACAACTTCACACCAAGCCTGTAGTCCTACATGTAAACAAAAACATTATCAGGAGATTTTGACGAGGCCATGACAAAGACATTCAGAGGAAGTTAGGAGATGATAACTTGAGATGAGAATGAATAGCAGAGGTCTGGCAAGGGCAATCGGAGCCAATTCATAATGCAAGAATCACATGGTGAAATATTAAGTAATCTGGGGCCCCTGAATGACATCTCACCCTTACTCTCAACCCTGTCATGTCTTCACGTGCCGCCATCACTTCAAATCTTTTCACTCTGGTGTATTTTCAGCTGTAATGTAGTGCAGGCACACATTTACGGAAAATAATATACAGAAAGCAGCAAAATTGAGGTAAACTTAACAATCCCACATCGTCGTGAAGGGGTTCATACAGTTACTCTTTTTTTCTCACACATAATCAACTTGAATCAGTGTTCGTCCAGATTTTTAGTGCGTGTGGCCAAGAAAATACCAGGGATGTAGTAATCAAGGTGGTAGTGGTAAGTTACTTAACCACAGTTGTCTTGGAGATGACTGACTGAAATGTGGCTGCCAATCTCCAGTAACTTTCTCCAGCCACACACACACATAAATACACACATCATACCAAATACACAGATAATTAGAGTGTAAAGCAAATGCATAGTGTGCTTATGCAAAATGAATTATTTAAAAAGTGTGTCCATCAAAAGTTTTTGGAGGTATGAAACTGCACGTGCGTGTCATATGATTTCTAGTCTTGTATCCAATAGTGTGTGAAACTGAATGCACAGAAAGGATGCAATTCCTCAGCTGGAGGCCATTGTTGAAGCTCAGCACTATGTCATGTGTGATGCTGGTGACTGTGGTGCTGTGAGGGGTCTAAGCTTTCAGAACCCCCGCTTATGAAAGGTAAACTGGAGCCGCTAATCGTAGAGCTGACACAAGGCGAGTTCACGAGGGCGGCCACTCAGAAAAAAGACGCCAGGAGAGCTGGGACCCAGAAGAATCTATAGAGATCTACACAACAGACTACATTACAGAACAAATATGCACTGTAGAAAGACTCAGAGTTGGTGGTCCAAGGAGTTTCTATGGATCGGTCAATGTAAAAGATAAAGCATTCTGACTTAACTTTATCAGCCTAACTTTTACATTTTTAAGTACAATTTAATCAGCAGTTCTTT
Organism: Knipowitschia caucasica; assembly: GCA_964034765.1. Classification (NCBI taxonomy): domain Eukaryota; kingdom Metazoa; phylum Chordata; class Actinopteri; order Gobiiformes; family Gobiidae; genus Knipowitschia; species Knipowitschia caucasica. Next base: position 9,019,532 of record OZ035832.1, read on the forward strand.
TATTCTTGACATACTAGTCTTGGCACTTGTGTATATTTTGTGTGGAAGACAAACAAGGAATTTAAATTCAACATGATTGTGGATGAAGAACAGGTTTTACAGAACTATGAGGGAAAAAAAACCCACTCAAATAAGGTATAATGATAAAAAATGAATACAATTTCAGGGACATATTTGCCAATTAGTGCCAGAATATGTGCTAAAAAATGAAAGTGGACAGAGAGGTTCAAAGTGACAGAGGGCAGGCTGGGAATAGCACCAGTGAAGCAGGAACTGCTGGTGCTGAGAGGAGAGAGAGAATGAGGAGATATTGGACAGATGAGGCCCTCCCCTCCCTCCTAGGTAACAGCGCACACTCTAGACTAGCTTCCCTCGTTCTTATCTCTTAATGGTTATTTTCATCACTTTGCTTAAAATATTGATAATCAATTAGCACTACGTCTGTTTTGCTACAGAATGTATGTCACGGTCTATCACTCTGTCAGAGCCAATTCCCACTCATTCAAAGTTCATTTTTCCTTGGCGGCCTGGTGCCTTTGGAGGAGTCATTACGTGGGGAACATAGCCCGGGGTGCAATCACCTATTCTCTTTCATTACTGGGGAGATGGAGAAGGTGAGAGAGATTATTAGAACTTTGGAATGATCACAAAGCTCTACGCCGCCTGTCAGATCCCCCCTACGTGTAATTCATCTGGCCTTACCACCAACACCCCCCCAGCCCTCCCCCCTCACCATCCTCCCCTCGCCCCAGCCAGGGGTTTGGCCACAGACATTATTCATGAACATCTGCAGCGCGCTGAATATTCCACTGGCTCTGGCGTGATGAAAAGGGAGCTGCCCCTTTGACTTGAAAATGAACATGCCGGCACACTGATAATGTGGACACTGCACTGCTCCAAACCGGGCCAGTCCACGCTGAGACGAAACGAGCTGTAGCAGACTGGGCTGAGCCAGACAGGTACCTGTGTCTTCGCTTTGTATTTTCTCAAAATAAAATAAAATTTTGAATGACCAAATACTATACTATACTTACCAAGTAATAATAAGTGTTGGGTCGTGAATGCATAAACTAGGTAAACATTTGCAGAACTTTGGAAATGAAATATTAATGCAGTTACAAAAGAAAAGTAATCAGCCTTAGAATATTAAAACACACCCGTATCCACCTTCCACTCCAAGTGTACTTGAACACCTAAACTATAGCATGTGTACAGTAATGCATTCTCTCTCTGGGGTGCTTCTGGATAAAAGGCCAGTTGAAGAATAGACTCTTCCCTGTTCACACCAGGACAGCTCAGCTGGAGAGAAGCCAGGCAGACTCAACCTAGACGCTTTGTCCCACAAATGTCCACACAACTTCATTGAAAAAAGACACGGGGGATGCTCACAATCAACCAATGACAATTAAAGGCACCTGAGTCATGACTACATAAATAACCTGCACAGGAGAACACATAATTTAGTGGTATGAACAATAATAGAATGTAATGGAGTGTAATATAATTTTATGAAATTACTTCGAACCCAAACGTTAACCACTGTGCTACCGTGTTGCCCAATTGCTTGCAATTGCGATTCTGTGGGCAGCAACAGCAGCAAAACAGAATCCGAAAAGTAACAATTGTAGATTTACATGATAAAGCAGGGATAAGTGATCAGGCTTTAAGCACAGACTGAGAACACTTATTATTGCTATTATTGCCATAATTTGGCAATTAAACCCTCTAATGTGTAATACAAATACAGATTTTTCTTGGGTTTATATATTTTATCTATGTTTTAATCAGTGGGGGCGGGTCCCGCTCCAAAGTGGCCAAAAGGACGTACGCTTAAGTGCTTGCAATACCACCCCGGGCCGATGGGGGTGGACCCGGAATAAGAATAAACCAATGCTAACATGAGGTGGCTCGGGCATCTGTTCCGGATGCCTCCTGGACGCCTCCCTGGGGAGGTGTTCCGGGCACGTCCCACTGGGAGGAGGCCCCGGGGAAGACCCAGGACACGCTGGAGGGACTATGTCTCTCAGCTGGCCTGGGAACGCCTTGGGGTCCCCCAGGACGAGCTGGAGGAAGTGTGTGTGGATAGGGAAGTCTGGGCGTCTCTGCTTAGACTGCTACCCCCATGACCCGGCAACAGATGAAGCGGAAGAAAACGGACGGACGGACAATGCTAACATATAGCATATTTTTACCTCTCAAAAACGTCTTTACAGGATGGTCCAAAAGTTGGCTCTTGGCCCAAAGCTCCGTTCCACATGTGTGTCAATGTTGAGGGAAGTGAATTTTTTTGGACCAGTCTAGTTTAGTTGCTGTGGACTTTAGAAGGCACTCGTTAAATTGAATGGGGCTCGTGCCGGCTGACGCATGCGCAGATGCGTTTTTTCACATTTTCCAGCCCCGGTGGCCTTTTTGAAACTGCCCTTAGACCTCGGAAGTTGTGGCACATTAGTTAGAAGGGCGGAGATAGGCGTGACTGTGTTCGTTAATATTTACAGTCTATGGTTTTCATGCATTATTTCCCCAGCAAAGAATGTGGATCTATTTTACCAAAAAGTCAAAATATTTTCTACAACTCTGGTATTGTTTGTTTGTGCCTGCTGTATGTCGGTTATAAACATCTCTAACCATATTGAACAGGCTGAATATGGTTTCCACAGAACAAAGACAAGAGTAAAGAATCAACAGACACACACCGCGTAACAAGGCGAAGGAGGGGAGAGGATAAACTTTTAATGCTTGTGAAAAGGGGAGCAGTTAGTGGTTTCTGACATGGGCTGGAACGTGACTTTGTGCTGCCTCTTGTTGATTGTAAATGGCAGAGCAAGTTTACTCTGGCAGCTGGAGCCAAAATGAAGTCTGACAGCTTTGTCAGGGAGTTTGAGCGGCTCAGTGGCAGGGCAGGAATCGGGATGATTTCAGTTCTTTTATCTCCAAATCGCCGGCGTACGCTCTTCAACCCTCATGGTAATAAAAAAAAGGAAAAAGATGAAGCAGCGTAGTTTGGGATGATTTTTGAAACACTCGTCAAAATTGAACAGAGTAATAAAAAGGGGCAATGAAAGATGAAGATGACATGCCAAAGTGGAAAGAGCTGAGTGCAGAACAAACATGTCACAAAATGTTAGTCATGTCTTCAAAAATATCTCATAATATTCTTACTACTCATCCCACCTTTCCAGTCTCTTATTTTATCTCTTTGTTTATTATTCCACGAGATCTCAGCGCAACACAACCCACTCAAGATCATGCCCTCTGCGTTTCCTAACTGCAGCCTGTGCTTGTGGCCCATCTCTCAACTTTAGCTCCTACAACACTTCTGTTTCATTTATAACTGACCTCAAAATGTGAACAAGGGCAGCAGCCGCGTTTAGCACTCTGGGCTAACTCTTCGAATTGCTTAACAAGTAGACATCCTCTTCCCCAAACTCACTGTATAGAAGACCTATGGATGTTACGAGAGAATAGTGGTATTACCAGAATTTTTGTGATGCCTTTATCATGCGATTGCCTTTATTCGGCTGATCCCACCACTATATCAATCGTCTCGCCTTATATTTTTTTCCCCATTTTGTTTTTCAATTTAACAGATTTGTTTCTGTGTTGATGACAGCAAGGAGGATGAGGTATAAAATTAATCTTTATCCTGGTTTTGTTGTGTTCTCTGCTCCTTGACAAAGCATGTCAGTAATTAGGCGACCAGTTTGGTTCCAGGCTTTTCGATGGGTGCCGACGTTTGCCAACTTTTTGCCTTTTGTTCTTTGCCACACAAAGCCGCCCACTCGGCCTCTGTCATGGCGCTCTCTCCATTGCTCTTTCCTCTACTGTTCCCCGCATCACACCCACACAGGGCGTTACACAATCTACCCAAATGTGCCGCGCTTTAAAACCCCATTACTTTAGCCCCTGTTGTTTTGTTCAGCACAATTAAAAAGACAGGCTCTTCAGGAGAATGGCCGCCTCCCTGCTTTGCTCTCTCATTCTCAATGTGCCGGCATTGACCGAGGAGGAGGCGAACGGGCTTAGTTCCCCTAATTCCCAGGGTTTTGTTTGCATATAGGCTTACTTTGAGACTATTTGAAACTCACTCGCTGCGGTGCCTGATCCCCGGCTGCAGCCAGACCAGTAAGTAACTTTAAAGAGCGACCGGCCAAAGAAAGGACTCGACACACACACGCAGATGAAGAGGCCGACGAGGTCATAGGGCGTCCGCATTGTTATTTCTCTAAGTAGTGACACACTTCAAACGTGAAGCCTTGTTCAGTAATGATTGCCCAGGCAGGCCTTGGATGAAGGTGGTGTAATTTTAAAGCTCTGGCCTTCCACACAATCACACGAGAGCCCTGCAGGTTGGGCCCAGTTCAAAGAGAACAGGTAAATGAGAGAGCAGCCTCCACTGGTCAGACATGGGCACAAGGTCACCGTATGAATGCGCTGAAGGGAGAAGACATGGCCTATTGAAGATTGAGGACAACACACCATTATTCCTGAGGTATAAATGAAATGAGCTATTCTTTCAACACTGTTTTAAGAAAAAATAACAAAATAATGAGTCAATCATTTCTGTAAAAGAAAGAAGAGTAGCTCCAAAACTGTAGTCAGGTGTACTGGTTAGTGAGCAGCTACAAAAATGTAAAAAATGTACAATCTTTGAAAATAATCACAGCTAAACCGTTAAACAAATCTAGAAACGTCGAATTTTGTCTTCAATTCAATCATTTGTTTCACTGATTTGAGGTGATGCTAATAGACGGATGACCAAATAACCCGCACCAATCCAGCTTTCACAGACACAGAAACTTTGGACCCAAGTACCTGCTATTACACAATATGCTCAAAGAAAGCCAGTTGAACAAACGTCATTGATATGGGATCATAAACTGCTATTTGTTTCTGGATTGGTGCAGAAAAACTTCTTTTGCACAATTCAATGCCTAAAAAGATGTTGAACACAGTAATCCACTTTCAGAATATTACGTTAAATAAGATAAATAAAAGCAGTCCAAACATGTCTAAAGTTGCTTAATGAATGTATAAACTCATTTGTACAAGTATATAGCACAAACTTCAACGAGGACTTCAGAAACTGAATTTCATTCCAATTAATCATTGGACCAATTGCAATCAGGCCACCATACTCAGGCTAACCACTTCATCAACTTAATACATTAACAAGACTTTGCTTAATAAGATATCTATATATTTAAGGGATAAATTATGCATTGGTTCTAGTATTGTTTGGGGATTTTAATTGGTGGGAATGTTATTTTTCATGGCTATCAAAACAGCACTAATCGGTAGGTTAGGAGTGCAGGCAGAATAAATTAATAGATAATGCATAATAGATATGCGTGTGCAAATCCAATAATGGCCACAAAAATACACACACACATGCACGCACACACAATGATCCAGTCTGCGCTCATATGCTCATGTTACTCTGTATGGGACCATATTGATCTTTCACTAAAGCTTTCAATAATAAAGTCCAGCCCCCACCAAAAATACAGAGGGGAAAGCTCTGAAATGGCTTAAAACCGCTAATTACATCTGCGCTGAAAGGAAATCATTGATCAGCGGCATTATGAGAAATTAAACTACCGCTCAAAAGAGGATCATGGTGAATGCAGTGGCTTAGCAGGGTTTCACAGGCGCAAAGTAGACGGGATTAAAACACTGGACACACGCTCATTATGGCTCAACTATTACATTTAACCTAGAGATCATTGTCATTGTCATTAAGCGACCAAGCCGTGGACTTCTGATTCTTTATTTGCTGTACTACATTTACTTCACGTTAGTCTTTGTATACTTCACACTGCTATAATGTATGTGTGACAGACTCATGTCCACGACCTGTAGCGGGGTCCACTGGGAGAATGAATAAAAGAAAGGGGCCCCTGCTGGTTCATGGGGCCATCTATTGGTGCCCCGAGACCGCCGTAATCTGTTCCCCTGTCCCACCAAAATCTGTTCTCTGTCCCAGGCGTCACAACCCCCGGCCCCGAAAGAGCTCCAGATGATGCTGAGGGACCTTTTCGCAGATAACAGACAAGAACAATCCAAAACTAGATGAAAATATTAGTGTAAATACAAAAAATATCAGACATTTAAAATACTGTTATTCTCAGTAATGAATGTGTTGAGTTTTAAACACATTAGCTTAAAAATGTAACAAAGTAGAAGTAATGTCATTTCTGTTTAGAAAACACCTCTGAACATTCATAGTTACACCATTAAACAGTGCTTCATTGATCTTACTCTGAATATGAACATTTAATAGCACGTTTGATGGTTTTCTTGCCAGCAGGGATTAACATACAGTAGTAAACATAACTTTTTATTGTAATACATTGTAAACACAGCCAAATGCAGACCACAATTTAAGTGAGAGCCATATGCCGTTCGTACGATATGAAAAGCAGGATTAAACGGCAACAAGTAATGAAAACCATAATATTTCTGCCTTTTCCATTGAGTACACAAACAAATACACCAGCCAAGTTGATTCATTCTGTAGCTGCAGCCAGAAACTAAATATGTACAGTAAACACATATTTGCTATAACTGCAGCAGGCAGCCACTTAGCACAAAGTTAGCCGCTTCCACTCTACTTGTACTTACATTGTGCCCCAATCTACTTACACAAGCAAATCCAGGGCTTATATTACATAGAAATAAGCAGCGGATATTGGTAGAATGGGTTTAACGCAACATTGAGGACGAAAATAAGTAGTTGGCCACCATTTTTGTGAGGATTCAGGGGATGTTGTAAAGTGATTGTGAAGACCCTTTCTCCTATCAGATCATCTAAAATACAAGTCATCATAGGAAAAACCCCCAACTGGCACAGGCCCGGTTTAGGAGATAAAGACTGTGAATCCAAAAGCAAAAGCAAGTAAGGTGGAAGATTATTTCTCAATATTTCTCAAAATGGTTGTTCTCTGTCATCTTTTTTTCTGCTCGTCTATTCAGAGATCCGTTTGAGCTCGGCCAAAAAACAAAAAGCTGACACTGCCTCATCAAAGCTTTGGGGATTGGTGGTGCGGGCCAAGTTGAGATGTTGACAAGCGAGGGCAGTAAATTCGCAAAGGAGAGAATGAAAAAAAAATATGTAGCAAAAAAAAAGAAAAAAAAAAAGAAGAAATCCCTGTAATTCCCCTAGCTGTAATCCACTGGGCTTAATGGTGTGAGTGTGAGGATTATACATTTATCATCTATGTTCATCCCAGCTCTTATGACTAGTGTGTGTGTGTGTGTGGAGGAAAGCCAGATTGTATAGAAAGCACAACAATGCAGGCTGCAGGATTTAAACCCTTGCTCTCTATCTCAGAAGCCCATACCCTGGCCAATTCAGAACAATCCAGCCTATTCACGGAAGCTGATCCCACCGATTAGGCCTGATCATGGAGACACGCCTCCCCAACGCAGAGATACAGTGTGATCTGCTTTATGTCTGCACTTGTCAAACATGCTCTGTTGTAGTGTCAAGTCTCCTTCAACAACTTGGCAACATTGACAGTGAAGGTTAATCTTTTTGGGTCAAATGTCACAGTAGCTTCTGATAATGTATGTGTTCATTTAATCAGCGTGCACCTGTGAAGTAGCATGATCATTAATTGATTATTTTTGGGCTGAGTGAGTATACAAATATGGAATAAAACGTCTGATGTCCATGATAACCGTCTGGCTCTAATATCTCGGTGATTGTCAGACTTACCGAAACTTTTTTATATGGCTTGTTCTTGGCAAAGTTTTCACCATGGTGTACATTATTGTGTTTTGTTATTTGTGTGAAGTCAACGTGCTTTTCATTCACACCCTCATAATTCCCACAGGCAGTGTCACCGAGTGAGTGACCGGTGGACTTTCAAGAGCGAAGATACTTTGGTTCCAGTGTTACCAACTATAAAAACTAGTTATTCTAATACAATTCAAAATGTATCACTTCTGTTTTAGTTTACTTAAATTCAAGACAATCCATGTTCAGTGAGTCACTTCTTGACTTTATAATTTAATTTGTCTCTTAATTGATTTAGTTTTATTTGTTTTTGTGTGTCCTGTTGAGTTGATCAAATTATTTCAGTCTGCAAACTTTTTTTAAACAATTTGTAATTACTTAAAGCTGCACTAACTGACTTTGGGATTTTGAAGCCGCGGACCCGCTGGCCTCTCTCTTTCTGCTCCCCTCCCCGCACCCACGAAGCTATCACCCCCAACACACACCCACTGTTGTTGACAGAGCTAGCGTCTCCCATTATGGATATTATGGATATATGGATTTGCACGTGGATGGCGTGACCATAGAACGATAGAACCGGGAAGGAGGAACGGGACTTTCTTTTGGATGGCTGTCTCGCTGTGTAAGCAGTAACCGGTGACGAAGACGAGGAAGCTTCAGGTTAGCTCCGCCGCTTGTTGTGCTAACTCAGCCGTCTATGCTAACGGACCTGTAGATTTCTCACGAAAGTGGGGGCCAGTGGTCCGCTGTGATTGGTCACAATCTGCGACCCGAAACACATTCTCTTCCTTGTTTCATAAAACCTCGATCTAAAATATAATGTCACGCCAGCACAAATCTGCGCTACTTTTTCTTCAAAAGGACGTATATCCCAATGCACTGGATGGAAATGGATAGCATTTTCGTAATGAATACGAAAATAAAGTCAGGTAGTGCAGCTTTAAGTGAAATACAACTACAATGTTCTGTGAAATATCACTGCAAGATCTGCTGCCGTGACCTCAGAGGCCGGAGACACTCTTGGAACAAGGGTAAAAATATTGGCCAAAAACACTTTCAAAAAACCACACATCAAATTGGCTTTATTTTGAGAAGGAACAGAGCTGATCAAATCAATCTGTGATGTAAAGTCTTGGGGTTGAGCTCGCCTTGTACTTTGTCGACTGCTTCTAAAAAGACATGAATCAAGCTGAGAGACAGATTATCCCTTAGTAACAATGGATTATGGTCAAGACGCTCACTAAAGAGAATTTATATATATATATATATATATATATATATATTATATATATATATATAATATATATAATATATATATATATAATATATATAATATATATATATATATATATATATATATATATATATAAACAGTTTTATCATTGCCAAATACGCACTTGGACATCTCTCTCTTATGCTAATTTATGGTGTGCAGACATTCTCACAATTGCACCATACAGAACATATGTTGTGCAGATGTACAGGCCATGGAAAAGGGCTGTTCTGTTCTGTGCGTGTTTATTAGGCCGCAAGTGTGAGTGAGCGAGAGACAAGAAATACCTGAAGAATGCAAATACAAGAGCAGAAGAAAGAAAAGAAATTAAATGGACATTAATTCTGCCACAGACATTCCCGTCTTCCCGGCACCGGCAGATGAAAGCAATAGACTTTGTGATATTTAGTTTCTGGGCTAGGACAGGAGCCCACTGTTGGGCTGTGTGGTGCCCAGAGCTGGCCTGGTGCTAAGTTGACTAATTAGGGAGAAATAAATGAGTGAGACAAGATTAATAGACTGTTTATAATCTGTCACTCACTACTCTATCTACTTCCAGAGGACAGCGGAAGCTTACAACAGGCACTGGTTACAGAGAGGGTTTATATTAAGTCAGCATTTAGGGAAGTTTTTTACTTTCTTGGAATGAATAACACGGATAAAGAACATGATCGATATTTAATTCTTTTAAGGAGTGTGTTTTTACCAGACTTTATACAGTATGTGTATCTGTTAGCCAAATAATTTTAAAAGATTTAAGGAAAATCTCAAAGACGCAACAATAGACAAATGATTTGATTTAATCCAAATCAGCGCTGCATCCAGGAATTGTTTAATCATGGAATGGAGCTGTGCCTTCATGAGTGCTTTTTGAGTTTGATCTTTGCTGATACTATTCTTATACTTAAGTATCTAATGCAAAGAATCAGAACACACTTTTTGTTCATAATGATTTTCACCAGAATAGAATAGAATAAGTCTCCATGATGAATTATGCAGCTTGATATTGAAAATGCCATTCCCTTGAATTTTAAAACCATCCGGTTGGGCGTCCAGTATAAAAAGTAATACAGAAATAACTTATCTGATCAATTCACAAAAGATTGAATACATGAAGCAAAACCGATGAGATTGTTAAATGTGAACTATGGACACAATTTAACTAAATATGACGTGCAAACTATGTTTTACTGACCGGCAGGTGAGGGCACCTCTGATTATGATTTATAAAGTGACTAAAATAGACTGGCTAAGGTCCGTCAGGGCAGAGAAACATGGAACAGGAAGGAAAAGGGAGGCCGAAGATGAATGTGCGTTTGTTAAGACGGTAACATTGCAATCTGCACAAAATTAGGAGTCCATTAGAAGTTTAAAACAACTGCAGACTTCCATGTGTGGCTCAGGCCGGGAACGTGAGATTGGAGCCGACAGGTGTCTAAATGTTTATCAGCGATTCCCGTGTCGGTGAGTTAGGAGGAAAAATGACCCGCGCTAATCTAATTCATACTAACAATTACTTTGAAGCACGGCTGGTGTGGCAGGAATAAAACATAGCTGTTTAAACCTATTGGAGTCCCTACAGCAAAGAACTTGGCACCAGAAACCTACTTCTTGAGCACAATGAAGATAAATCGAATGGAGAGAGTTCTCGTCACTATTCAACAAGACTATCAAATTTTTTGAAAAGTAATAAGTTTTCCTTCAAGTTTGCATTAAGTGGCCTGCATGCAGAGCAGAATGCCTAATGACTATCCAGAAACAAATAAAGCCGCATTTGAATATGGAAAATGAAACTAATCCAAAAGGTACCTTCCATAACCACATCCAACACGCCCGTTTAATGCCGCAGTATATTTTTCACTAAAATGAAAACAAAATGTGGAAAATGCAAATGAACAAAGTGTTTTGCATTTAATCATTAAATAAAAGGTAGTGAATTCAAACAGCCACATAATAACAGAGCCGTTTCCTACTGTCAACTATGGCTTCTTTAGCAAGAAGTCAAGAAGCTTTTCATATAAACAAGTGTTTGTGTAACAATCATTTTCGAAGAATTAACTATGCATTTGACCCGTACAGTGAGGAGAGAGTGCTAGCCATATATCCATGTCAATATGGATGGTATCCATAGTGCGTCTTATACCTATATCCTAAAAGTTTTATTTTATTTCCACATATCTAAACCCATTTTACTTGTAACGCTGAATAGATCAACTATAACAACTTTGCATAAGGTTAACAAACCCTGACAAACCTGGGGCAGAAGCCATTTCTCACTGTTGGTGTATTTGGTTGAATTTGTTACCAATTTGTTGCCTTCCAGCGGAAGAGTAAGCGTAATAATAATGAGGGTGAGAAATTCATTAAACATGTGTATGAAACACTTTTCAAGAGCAGAAGATTCATGGGGATGTTCACGCGGTGCATAATCATGCCTCCGTCTGCTCGCTTCATTCCGCCATAAAACATTTCATCTGCGGCGAACACTTTCTGAGGCTTTGGAACTGTGTGCAGTAAACACCCCCCATACTGCTGCCTTTCCCCCTGCGTCTATCTCTTCAAGTGCCAGAACCCACAATCATAAAATTATTAAAATGCTGTTTGGCTGCCATTAATCAGGGCTGGTGATAAATCCTAGTGTGGAAGTGACAGAGGATTAGTCACATACCTCTTGGCCTCAACAGACAGAGAGTAATGATCACGGGCCGGAGCGGGTCAATCATAAACTCATCAAATGCGTCATTTAATTTCTTCATTTAGACAAACACAATTTGTTTATGGGAAAGATATCAGGTGTTGTGGAATGAGGAACGGCGCTGAAATGTTGCTACATTAATCAGGGCTTGATTACACACGACTCTGCGGTTGTTTATCCTAATTTCATTCATTTCCATCAACAAAGCAAACACAGACGAACACAGCCATTAGTGATGGTTGGGGATGGCACAATTATAGGCGTGTATTAAATAAAGTGATGATGAATGGTCCAATACAAACTAAAACAAAGGGGGTTTTATTACTTCAATTCTGCATCAGCCAGTGCCTCAGTCTGTGCAAACAGGAGAACTTCTTTAAACTTCACTTATTTAGGCCAGACAAATTTTGGGAAAAATAACAAGTATGAAAGACTCACTGGCTTGTTTGAAAGGACAGTTAGTCACACAATATGTGTAACCAAAATGCAGCTGGGTACATAAAAACCTCTGATCTAGTTACTTTTTAATTTAAATCAGCGGGTGAGCTTGTTATAGAAGCAGCTTATACACAGAATGCATTTTTTTATTACCTTTGAGCAAACACAGCATCAACAAACATACACTTGCCAAGACCCATGTGTGTCAAATGAGAAGATGAAAAAGTGACAGCAAATTATTTTTTTCTTGATCATGCAAATATACTAGATGGCCCAGCCTCACATGTGTGGCTTGTTGATGCAGTGAAAGATATAGGACAGCATGGGGTGGGCGCCTAGTGTAAAAAAGTTTAGCATAGTCATTAGCAAAGGTTTCATCTACCAGCTAGCATAATAAGCCTTGAAGTTTTCAAGTAATATGTCCAATAAATTAATAAATAAATAAATAAATAAAACAGAGCACCATTTACAGATCCTAATGGGCGCATGAAGGCCGAGGTTGGTCTATTTATAACAAGCATCTATTTTCTAACTCTGGCCCCTCACTTCAGAGTGAAAGCCTTAAGGATGTGTAGTCTTTTATTTTATTGAAAGGATAAGCTAAGACTCTTCAATGGATATTAATAATAATAACTTTAAGTTATACTTTATTGTCCTTGTAGGATTATTTCTCCTCTGTATTTGACCCATCTTCCGCTAGTGCAACTTGACAGGAACAGTGGTCTTTCCAATCTCACTCCAGATGTTGGTCTTTAACCATCGACTCCCTCTGACTACTGTCGTTGTGTCCTTGGCAAGACACTTAACCTCTGGGAACAGCAGCCACAGTGGGGCGGCTGCGGCTGTAAAGTGCCAAACTGCCGTTGTGTCCTTAGGCAAGACACTTCACCCCCATTGCCTAGAATGAGTCTGGTGTGTGTATGAATGGTTGGTGGTGGTCGGAGGGGCCGATGGCGCATACTGGTTGCCTCGCTTCTGTCAGTGTGCCCCAGGGCAGCTGTGGCTACAGCAGTAGTTTATCACCACCGTGTATGGAGTGAATGAATAATGACACATGTGAAGCGTCTTTGAGTGTCCAGAAAAGCGCTATATAAAACTGATGCATTATTATTATTATTATTATTAAAGTAACAATTGATATTAATCTAATTGGTTGTGAAATAAAATGATAAAATAAGATAAAAAATACATGAAAAAACAAAAAGCCATTAAAGCCATAAAAGTGTTCCCTTAACTTTTCAACCCATTCTGAGAAGAATAGTCAGCTCGGCTATAAGTTGAAAACTCAATAATACCCTTGTTTACATGGTCGGTATTCTCTCCTCATCTCTCTCAGCTTTTCCCCCACCCCTCCCCAAAACCCTTAGTGCCTGCCAGCGGTCCAAGGTAATTAAATTACTTAGCCAAGTTTACTTAACAGTAAATGGTTAGCAAAATTTAAGGTGATTGCAAATTTGCTTTCATTCCACTTCAATGGCTGGCCTGTTTAAGGCTCGTCTGCAAATAATTAGCACATACATTTGCATCAAAATCGTTTATGCCATATGCTGCAAAATTATGGAGAGTGGCAAATTAAAAATATTCTTTTTCTGTTATGGAAATGTCTACATGTGGAGAGGGGGGATAGGGAGGGGCAGAGGAAGACATCACCATGTGTCTGCAAACACTGACAACAAGGATGAGAGAGAAATGCAGGCAGGGAGGAGGGAGCAAAATGATTCAGTTTGGATTTGAACATACTCAGAGCGGCCTTTTTCAAGAGCGCACCAGATGCTGTTTGAAATCTGCCCACAAAGAGAAACAAAGCAAGCGCTATCAGTCCTTCTCCACTGGTCTCTCCATCATATCCACAAATCAGAGAGTTCCTGCTAAGTGGCTGACATGCTCTACTCATTGGTTCAGTATAGACATTTCCCTAAAGAAACTTCATTTGCGTATTACAAACAACGCAATACGGAGAAAAATAGAAGATAATGATAGGTGGAAGAGGACAAATGAACAAAACACAATTAATCTATAAAACAATCACAATTATTTATCAGGACCAGAGGTCAAGAAGTCATAGCCGCCAAGTAAGTGAAACAAAGCAGTATAATTATAAATGTTATGCATTTATAATTATACTTCAATGGTTGTTACTTTAAAACATCCAACTGTGAGGAACAGACCTTTCCACTGTGCCTTGTGCACTCGCTGTGCCGTGTGTCAATTGGCTGTGGTTAAAAGCTTATAAAAGGTATTTAGACTGAGTTTGAGTGGTGACCCCCGTTTGAGTCATAATTATTGCTGTTGAATAGGGCAGTGAGGTAATGGTCCATAAATCCACTTGATCAACGGCTACACAAAGTCAATTACAGGACACTAGACAAGCCCCTGTGCTCCTGAAGAACAACCCCAGCAGATGTAAAGGGGATTTCTGCAACTGCTACTCTGCAATTTTTGAGGCCATTACAATGAAGGGGTTGCATGTTATATGCAACAACAAAAAGATGTCTTCATTTTTAAATTTTTCATAAGACTTTTTCTTTTTCTTATCTTATGTCACGGTTTGAAGCAATTACTACAGGAATATAAAATGTTAAATCCAAATGTGGAACCTGGAGATGTGTTTCCAGGCCCAAAAGATGGCCCCAAGTGGCAATACAAGACGGGAAATTTGGAAGATGGCCTTTAACAAAATAATGAGTTTGAAAAACTAACATATGACTCATTTTATTCTTTTAAACTTTTACAAACTCAAAAAGATGTAGGTATCAAAACTCACTCAAAATTCTGTGCTCCTATCAAAACTAGGTGTATTGAACTTCTTTTGTTTTGCTTAAAGTAATGTAATAGGCCTTATATGAAGTTCAGTCGAGTTATAAATCATAATGAAGAAAAAAGAAAGAAAAACAACAAAAACAAACTGATTTGAAGGAGAAATTATCTGAATGTTTGTTGTCTTAGTATTTCCATCTACAAGGAGCCACGAAGACCTTGTTTACAACACATTCTTGTGTGTTAAATGGCATCCTGCTGTTTCTCCAACACTTTAAGAAGTTGTACACTGTCACTGGGCATTTCCCCTGTGTCACTACTGTACAGAGAAGATCCCTTAAGTGCACATTACCAGAGACAAGCTCAAAATAGTGTCCCAGCAAAAGCCAGACATTGACTCAAGTGAAGAAAAGGGTATCCATCCAAATGCTTCTGACCAATATTTTGCAAACAAATACAATAAACAAAGGCACAAAAAATTATCAGTTGTCGATTCCACAGATGTAACCTTACTGGCCGGGGCTAAACAAAGGGCGGCACCCTCCTTATATGGAGCATTAGGCCCTTGGTTCCTGGGGGGGGTAAGGTGACACCCTCCATGTATGTGGTCTGTACAGCACACATCTGTCAGGCCTAAGGGGATGGGCAAAGACGCAGCAACAGTGCAGGGCTGAGAATAGGAGAGTGTGTGTCTATGGGACCCCTGCTGTGCCTGAGAAAGCTAATTCCCTTTATTTACTATGGAAGAATTAGTGTGTGATCGTATGATGCTGCTAAGCTTGTTCTAGTCGACTACCCCCTGCCATTTTATATTTCTTCATAAAAAAGTAAAGTAAATAAGTATTTTTCAAATGTGGGTACTAAAACAATGTTTCTTCAACTACATGCATCTGTAATTAAGATACACAACTTTAATATGACATATTTAGATCACAGTTTACATTGACCCATCCTCGCAAATATTCCTGATAGCAAGTATCCAAACAGTAAAGAAATTAAACAAACTTTTGGCTGGTTGATACCGGCCAAGTTCAGATTTACAAAGATCAAATAAAATCCAATAAGACTGTTTGCTTATCCACCTTCAATGGTTGAAAAGGCAGAGGGCAGAGGTTTTGATAACCCTTAGCCCCCAAGTCCTCTGTGGGTGTTCATCCTATAGGCCTACTAGCAATTAGTTACCGCATTAAAAGTGAGTAACAATTTTTTAAATATTAATGTTTCTGGAAAGTTTATTTATGACAAGAACTATAATTTGTGTCATCAACATGGTGTCCCTCATCAGTTAATAGTTTTTTTCTTCTTTATTAATCATTTTATTTAACAGATTGTCGGAGTTTGCGGATTTTATAAGAGTTGAATTAATTATTAAGGTAAGTGTTGTCGATCATGCATGTGTGTGTTTGATATGTAGGCCAAGTAGGAAGTGACCCATAAACACATCTTTCCAGCTCTTTCATTGGGGCCAGTGGAGCCCCTCCTCTTTCACCTCCTCATCTTCTCTCACACACTAAGCCCCCAGTGAGCACTAAGCAGGCCAGCGGGCCAGCCGAGGGGGCTCATTACAGGTCCACAGAGCCCCCAACACAAAGGCCTGAGCCGCTTTAGCCATGGGATGATCTGCTCTCTACTGACTAGAGAGAGTCCATAGACGGACAAAAGGAGGGAGTGAGGGAGGCGCTGAAAAAGAGCAGAGCGTAGGAGAGCCGTGGGCTTTAAGCATGTCAGGAGACCCCGAGAGAGAAAGGCTGGCGGGCGCTCACAGAGGAGCGGAGGGGAGCGGGAGGAGGTGACTTAAGCTGTGCGGCTACGTCAGGACATTAGCATTCACACTACCTCCCAACATCTGCTACTTGCTTCTAGGCCCCTGTCAGTCATCTCTTACAGCCCAATTTGTCCCGTCTTCTCAGAACAACATACAAAGACAGACAAGTGAACAGGCAAATCATATCATTGTACCCATTCAATGGTCAAATCATGCTTCTACTAAACTTTTAAAAAAGGTGCACAATCAATATTATGCACTAATAAAAATGCTAATTTTCTCATTTTAATTGCCTTTGAGTAATCATACATACAAGCTTTTATATAGCCAAAGTTAGAAAAGCCAGAACTGAGTTTGTTCAGATACACATAAAATGCTCCTGATCTAGTCCTGGAACTGCACTGACCATCTTTGACCGAGCCATAAACTGCTTCTTAAGGAAGAGTCTCGAGAGAAGAAAACCAGAGACATGTCCGGAGCTCAAATCCTCTCGCTCTAGTCTCGAGTCTGGCCCTAAGCCTGTGTCTGCTGCACCCGTCTGGCATAAAGCACTCAAAGCCATATGCTCAGTTTTATGATGCCTCACCATTAGTACCACATTAGCCTTTTAGTGTTGGCGGTGTGGGTGTCAAACACAAACAGTGCTGTGCAGAATGACGGCATGGGAAGGGCAATAATAAGGTCTCTTTGATCAGAAAACATATATGGTCAAAAATATGTACACTCCCAAACAACAGAGCTCCTGAAGTCAAAAAGCGTACACTTGAATTGTAGCTAAGGTTGGAAGCGGGTCATTTAGAAGAGGGTTAAGCAACAAAAACTCAAGTAGCAGATTACAATGAAAGGGTCATTGTAATCTGCTACTTGAGTTTTTGTTGCTTAACCCTGGGCCAAAGGACTGGGCCAAAGGATCAAATTGGTTGTCAACCTACGGGATAATAATTGACCCAAATTAAGACTTACTGGTTCCGGCTGCAACCCAATAATCATCAGACGGCCTCTGTGAGATGAGGACGTCAAGAACAAACAAACATATTCAAAGGCCTCATCCCTTTTAAAGCCGTTTTGAGCAAAAATGGGACTTTGGTGGTGAAAAAAAAGGCTTATTCTCAGAACAGGAAAAAAATAAACCTTGAGATGCTCACCCTGCAACATGATGATCTGGGGTGATTTTTATTTCCATTGAAAATAGAGCTTTGTTTGTACAGTGGCTGACTATGTGGCAGGAAGCTTCACGACTGAAGGCCCTCATCTGTGTGGTCATAATGAGCGGATTGAACAACAGAACAAGGCTGAAATTCAAAAGGCTCACCTAAAAGCACTTCAGTTGGGGATTGATACTAATGTGAAGTTTACAAAAACTGTTCAGCTACTAGACGCCCTCTGGTGAGCCATCTTCACCATTTGGAGCATTCCGAGCACAATGGAAACAGGTTCTTCAAAATAACTTAACAGGCCATTTCAGTTTATGTTGTCCAGATAGATAGAACAGAGCAAAATGTTTTTCTGTTTTTTTTCATTTGAGTATTTTATTTGGTGCAATAAGTCTGCTCAATTACAATGCAAATCAAAATGTTTAAAACTCCTGAATATAGTATTAGTCCACTCAAGTTTCTGCAATATTTGAACTCAGGACATGCAGGCAGAGCAACAGCCCACAATGCCATGGTGCAACGATTTAATTAGATATCTTTACCTCTCTGTACATAGCGCTCTTGCAGCTTTGTTGTGATTTTATCCTATACAGCAACATCATGATGCTCTGCTCCTCACAAGCCACACATGCATTTTGGAGCAGAACGGCTCGCGCAGAAGGTCTCGCTTTACTTGCGCCCCTGTCGTGACAGACTGGACCTTGCCCACTGCACGCCAGGTTTGAGACAGAAGGAAGGAGTTACATGTTTGTACCAGAACTTCCTGACATCAGTGTGAATGGAACAAAAAACAACTCCATGGTCTGTTCTTTTTTAAATAGTTGTAAAAGCTCAAAGCTTTGAGTAAAATCTAAGTACAATATTCTTCATACTTGTGTGTGTGCCTTACCTGCAGCCTGCAAAACCAGTTGCATTCGGACTTTGGCCTGTTCCGATGGAGTCTGCAAGAACAAGACAGAAACTTAAGTTAAAATACAATCAATTACTAAAATTGGGAGCCCTAAGAAAAGGATTATTATGGCAGTTACTGAAGAATTTAAACCAGCATGGCGAGTAACACAAATTCAGTAAAAAACAATAACTGTATTTAAAAAGAACAGGAAAACCACTGGAGATGGGTTAATATCAATGTTATATTATAGCAAATATGGATTTATATTTAAGGCAAGGCAAGGCAAGTTTATTTATATAGCACAATTCATACACAAGGCCATTCAAAGTGCTGAACAAAACAAGAAAGCATTAAAATCATAAATAATCACAGAACATTAAAAAGAAAGATAAAAATATAAAATCCCTCAGTTGTATGCACAGTTAAACAGAACTGTCTTTAACCTGGTTTTAAACATTGTCAGAGAGGAGGCCTGTCTCACATCTTCAGGAAGACTGTTCCAGATTTTAGCAGCATGAATCTGAAAAGCAGCCTCCCCATGTTTAGTTCTGACTCTGGGCACTAACAGGAGTCCAGTCCCTGTGCTCCTCAGAGTCCGGGCTGGTTCATATGGGACTAACATGTCACTAATATATTTTGGTGCGAGGCCATGGAGAGACTTGTACACAAGCAGAGCTGTTTTAAAGTCTATTCTCTGAGCCACAGGACGCCAGTGCAGAGACCTGAGGACCGGACTAATGTGGTCGTACTTCCTGGTTCTAGTCGGGACTCGAGCTGCTGCATTTCGAATGTACTGCAGCTGTTTTACAGCCTGTTTGGACAGACCTGTGAGCAGGCCATTGCAGTAGTCTAACCTACTGGAGACAAATGCATGGATAAGAATCTCCAAGTCTGCTTTAGACACTATGTTTTTGATCCTGGCAATGTTTTTTAGATGGTAAAAAGCTGCTGATGTTACTGATTTGATGTGGCTATTAAAATTTAAGTCTGAGTCCAGTATTACCCCTAGATTTCTGACCTTGTTTGAAGGTTTTAGGGAGAGAGACTGTAGGTGACAGATGACGCTCTCTCTTTGTTTCTGGGGACCAAAGACAATCATTTCAGTTTTGTCTGCGTTTAGCTGAAGGAAGTTGTTTTGCATCCACTCACTGATCTGTTGGATACAGTGAAGGAGTGAGTCCACTGGTCCATGTTCTCCTGCAGTCAGTGAGACATAGATCTGAGTGTCGTCTGCATAGTTATGATAGGAAACTTCGTTTCTGCGTATTAACTGACCTAACGACAGCATGTAGAGATTGAACAGAAGAGGTCCCAGGATCGACCCCTGTGGTACTCCACAGGTCAGGGCCATATGATCTGAGACACAGTTTCCAATCTCCACAAAGTACTTCCTGTCCTCAAGGTAAGATCTAAACCAACTTAGGGCGGTGCCAGCGACTCCAACCCAGTCCTCTAATCTCTGTAAGAGGATCTCATGATCGACAGTGTCAAAGGCAGCACTTAGATCTAACAAGATTAAGATTGAGACTTTGCCTGCGTCAGTGTTCAGCCGGATATCGTTTGTAACCTTAACGAGAGCAGTCTCAGTGCTGTGGTGGGGTCTAAAGCCGGACTGAAACATATCAAATGAGTTGTTGATTATAAGAAATCTAGTAAGCTGTAGGTAGACAACTTTCTCAAGGACTTTCCCCATAAATGGCAGATTTGAGATGGGACGATAGTTGTTAAGTACCGTAGCATCGAGACTGCTCTTTTTTAGCAGGGGCCTGATGACTGCAGTTTTCAGGGCCTTTGGGAATATTCCAGAATGAAGGGACATGTTTACTATCTGTGTGAGTGAAGGTAACAGACTGCTCAGAACAGACTTCAGAAATCTAGTGGGTAGTACATCCAAGCTGCATGTGGAGGAGCTCAAACTGGAGATTATCTCTTGGACAGTTTTATCATTTACAGGTGCAAAGTGAGTTAGCTCAGAGAGCCTTTCTGGCTGTTGGATGGTTATCTGTGGATTGGAGACAATGGCGTTTTTGATGCCTTGAACCTTGTCATTGAAAAAATTAGCAAACTCATTGCATTTACGTTTGGAAGTAAGCTCTAATGGCATTTGAACAGGGGGGTTTGTCAATCTATTAACTGTTGAGAACAGAACACGCAGATTGTTGCTGCAGCCTTCAATCATTTCAGAAAAATACCTTTCTCTCGTACTACGTAGCACCCGGTTAAACTCGCACAACTTATCTTTGAAGATCTCGTAATCAACCTGGAGGTTGGACTTGCGCCACTTCCGCTCGGCCCTCCGGCACTTTCTCTTTTGTGCCCTGACCGAGTCTGCTTTAGCCCACGGCGCCTTCTGCTTATTTTTCACTATTTTAACCTTCACAGGGGCAACGGTATCCAGAACATTCAAAACACTAGAGGTGACAGAGTTAAACAGTTCATCTACAGTAGAATACGATGCATTCTCAAAGTCTATCATTCCCATAAATAGTTCACTCGTATTTTCATTTATGCGCCTTCTTCGAACAGTTGCAGAGTCCACTGGTGGATTGTTAGTGAAACACATGTCAAAAAAAACACAGAAATGATCCGAAAGAGCAACATCGACCACGTTTACATTTGAAATATTCACCCCCTTAGTAACTAACAGATCTAGAGTGTGCCCTCTGCTGTGGGTGGGGCCACTTACGTGCTGAGTGAGATCAAAGGATTCAAGTACAGAACTCAGCTCATTTGCATTTCTGTCATCAACATTATCCACATGAATATTAAAATCACCTGTAATAACCAAACTATCAAAATCTGTGCATACAACTGAAAGCAACTCGGTAAAATTATCAATAAAACTGTGACATGACTGTGGTGTCTTGTATAGGACAATAAAGAGTATTGGAGGAGATTGTTTTTGTTGTATTTTAAAAGACACATATTCAAATGACAAAAACTTCCCAAGAGACATTCTATGGGAGACAAAGTGGTCTCTAAAAATGGCAGCTAAGCCTCCTCCTTTTTTGTTTTCCCGTATTTCAGATTCAAACTTGAAATTTGGTGGTGATGCTTCTATTAAAACTGCATTTCCTGAATTTTGGTCAAGCCAAGTTTCAGCAATGAACATAAGATCAAGATTATGAGAACAAATAAAATTATTGATTAAAAAAGACTTGTTACAAAGAGATCTGACATTAAAGGTATACAAGAGGATTTTCTACTTCCGGGTGGATCATCAACACTATTGGTCCTCCCAAATGTCAATCATTCTGTTTATACGTCCTTGTCCTATAAGAGCAGAGAGTTTTGTTCAAAAAGTAGAAAGGGCGGTTCTTTCCTAAAATATGGGAAAATCCTCCTTTATACCTTTAAGCGTAGCAAGTTTCAAAGTTTCAGTATCAGCGGTTGCGGTCGGCTGATTCTTACGCGGAACAAGAATTCGATTTTCCAGATTAGACTGATTAACTCCAGATGTTTTTCTGTAATGTATTCTTTGTGTTATCACTGAGGGAATGGCACAGGTGGCTTCATGACAGGGCCCCAGCCGGGTCTCTCCTCTAACTAGACTGCCAGTGGCTGCGAAGCAGAGACCCTGTGCATCCTAGTGTTTAGAGAAAAGAGGGGAAGGGGAAGGCGGGGGAGGAGGATGGAGAAGTGGGTGGCTTTTGGGTGTTGAACGAGGGGGGCAGGGAGGTGGAGGGGTTTTTGGTGATGGGTTAGGGCCGGGGTGGGCTGAGGCAGAGGTTTTGGGTGTTGAACGAGGGGGAAGTGGGGGTGGAATGGTCATGAGGTTAGGGGAGGGACTGGCTGAGGTGGTTTTTGTAGGTGAATTGGAAACCCTAGGTGGTTTTGGAGGTACATATGGGGAGTGGTTTAGAATGTTTGACAGGACTCTAGATCTAGCTAATATGGGTGTGAGAGGAATAGTCTTCATCGCCGATTTTATTAGCCCTGCAGAATGTGCAGGTAGGTCTAACAGTGAAGGCGGGGATGAAAAACAAAGGGAGGTGTTTTTCATGTGTTTTAACTGTTGATTCTCTGACCTGTGTTGGTGATTTCAATGGTTTTGTTAAGTCCTCTGAGATGACTTCTGTTGTGACCTAGGGCTATACAAGAATAAATTGTATTGTATTGTATTGTATTGTAGGTGTCCCCATTCTCTCTTGATGGAGTGGACGTGGCAGGGGGACCCAAGACAGGTCCATGGGAGGTGGCGAGGGAGTCTTTGATGGAGGGGCAGGTGGTTGAGGAAACCCCAGCACAGGCCTGTCTGCTGGAGGCTGGGGTGAGGATGGGGGCTTCAGAGGCGCTGTAGATGAAGAAGGCGTGGCTGCTTTGGAGCAGGCTGGGGATGAGGATGTTGGTGGTGGTGGTCGTGCTGCTGGTGGTGCTATTGGTGATGATGCAGCTGCTGCTGGTGCTGCTGCTGGTGCTGGTGGTGATGCAGCTGCTGCTGGTGCTGGTGGTGATGCAGCTACTGCTGGTGCTGGTGTTGAGATCCTTTGAGGCGGTGATGGTGTTGAGATCCTTCGAGGTGGTGGTGGTGTTGAGATCCTTCGAGGTGGTGGTGGTGTTGAGATCCTTCGAGGTGGTGGTGGTGTTGAGATCCTTCGAGGTGGTGGAGGTGCAGAGACTTTTAGAGTCGGCTTCCTCCCTTTCAATGGCTGCACGCGCTGCGCAGGCTGAGGTCTCAGGGCAAAAGAAAGGTTATCCATCAACACTTTTACTCCGTAAGTGTTCAGATGTGGCCCTTTCCCTTCAAAAAGCTCATGCCTATTCCAGAACAGATTAGAATTCTCAATGAAGGCAAGTCCTCTGCGTGAACATTCGTTGAGTAGGAAAGTATTTAGCTGATACAGACGACTGAATTTCATTTGCTTCCCGTCCACATTTGGTAGTGGGCCACTGATAAAGCCTAGAGTATACTTGCGCGGCGTGGCTTACGTTAGCGGTTGCGGTGGACCTACGTAAGCACAATTGATGTTATACTGGCGCGTTCCCCTTACGGAGTTTTGAGGAGAATGTTGTAATCCCACAACAAACCACATGAGGGCGATCACACAGGAGCGGTCCCATTTACGCTGCTACTTTGTCCTCTTCAGAACAACAATAGCAAACAAAGCTGTTTGAGCTCATTACACGTGTTTCTACTGTAGGTTTATGTGAGAGTTTTATGGATTCATTATTTTATAAGTCATTTCAACTGTGATGCTGTGAATAAAGACACAGTTCTTGTTGGAAACATAGTTATTATTAAATAGTTTTCAGCACAAACAGCAAAACAATAATAGTGGTAAATATCTGAGACAAACATGAACGATTTACGAGTGCAGGAGGAAAGCAACAAACGCAGCTACGATTCAAACAAAGACAGGAACAGTGCAAAACAAACGACTGCCAGTTTATAAGTTATATATATGTTAGATATAAGTTAGATATATGTTATATATATGTTATATATATGTTAGATAGTCCACAGTCTCCTGTACTGTATATCAGGCTCTGAGCCCAAACTGCTTTTCCTTCGAAGCACAAAGCTCTCTGCTCCATAGTGCCTCGTCCATGTTCCTGCTGCAGCCGCTCCGCGCGCAAGTGACGTCACGTCACCTCCGTAAGCTCCGCGCCGCGCGAGTATAAACTAGGCTTAACGATTGTTGCGTCCATTTTAGCAAGGTTGTCCAATAAGAGAGAGTAATCCCGTTTCAACTTTTCACTTGTGTTGTCATAGACGTCTACTGCCCCCACGTGGATCAACAATCTTTTTACCCCGCCGGTCTCAGACAGAAGCCTCGGAGCCAACCGCCTTATCTCATCCACTTTGGCAGAGTGTACTGAGTGAACCTTGAGATTACGCATGTTTACATGTCTTATCGCAGAATCCCCGATAAAGAGCGACTCAGCTGCATTTGACCTTGACTGAGACTGAGACTGGGACTGAGAGGCTACTGCTGATTCATCTTCCAAAAGTGGTGAAAAGCGGTTTCTTGTAATTAAAGATTTTTGCTGTGGCATTATGACACTCTTGTTATCATTAGCTTTGCCTTGTTTGGGCTTGGCACCATATGTGTTCCAACAATTGTCTCTGTTGATTTTAGGAAATGAAATAGCGTCATCAT
Source organism: Knipowitschia caucasica (assembly GCA_964034765.1). Classification (NCBI taxonomy): domain Eukaryota; kingdom Metazoa; phylum Chordata; class Actinopteri; order Gobiiformes; family Gobiidae; genus Knipowitschia; species Knipowitschia caucasica. Next base: position 9,044,345 of record OZ035832.1, read on the forward strand.
AACATACGTACTGTCCATTTGGTCCATTTCCTTTCACTGGTATTGTTGTGTTCAGCCCCAATTCTGATTCAAGCACAAACATTCGGTCTTGAAGAAGTTTTAGCTCCTGTTTGAGTGAAAAACAGCCGTCGCAAAGTTTTGTTCTTTTTTCCCGTCCTCCTGACATGCTGTAAGTTAGGTAAATTCCACAAGTCTTGTGTTGAAGTTTGTAAAAAGGAGTAATCCGTGTTTTGTGGAATAAAAATGTAAATAAAAATGATTAAAGGAGATAAAAAAGCAGCAAGCGAGGAGCAGCAAGAGAATGCGACTGCTCTGTCCAGAGCAGGAAGTGAGTATTTATACTATTTACTTTATGTTTTAGAATGTAAAAGACGTTATAAAGTAGCAAATATATAGCTAACTAACTATGATGACTAGAGAGGGCAATTAGAGGTAAAAGTGGGAAATTATATCCCAATTGAATGAAAAAAAAAAATCCCAAAGAAACACACGTACAACAGGACAGAAGCAACGTACAGTGCCTTGCGAAAGTATTCGGCCCCCTTCAACCTTTCAACATTTCGCCACATTTCAAGCTTCAAACATAAAGATATAAAATTTTAATTATTTGTCATGAATCAACAACAAGTGGGACACAATCGTGAAGTGGAACGAAATTTATTGGATAATTTAAACTTTTTTAACAAATAAAAAACTGAATAGTGGGGCGTGCAATATTATTCGGCCCCTTTACTTTCAGTCTAGCAAACTCACTCCAGAAGTTCAGTGAGGATCATTGAATGATCCAATGTTGTCCTAAATGACTGATGATGATAAATAGAATGCACCTGTGTGTAATCAAGTCTCCGTATAAATGCACCTGCTCTTTGATAGTCTCAGGGTTCTGTTTAAAGTGCAGATAGAACCATGAAAACAAAGGAACACACCAGGCAGGTCCGAGATACTGTTGTGGAGAAGTTTAAAGCCGGATTTGGATACAAAAAGATTTCCCAAGCTTTAAACATCTCAAGGAGCACTGTGCAAGCAATTATATTGAAATGGAAGGAGTATCAGACCACTGCAAATCTACCAAGAGCCGGCCGTTCCTCCAAACTTTCATCTCAAACAAGGAGAAGACTGATCAGAGATGCAACCAAGAGGCCCATGATCGCTCTGGATGAACTAAAGATAACTACAGCTGAGGTGGGGATGGTGTGTTCAGGGTGATGAGCTGTGTTGCTTTTACGCCAAACATATCGTTTTGCATTGTGGCCAAAAAGTTTGATTTTGGTTTCATCTGACCAGAGCACCTTCTTCCACATGTTTGGTGTGTCTCCCAGGTGGCTTGTGGCAAACTTTAAACGAGACTTTTTATGGATATCTTTGAGAAATGGCTTTCTTTTTGCCACTCTTCCATAAAGGCCAGATTTGTGCAGTGCACGACTGATTGTTGTCCTATGGACAGACTCTCCCACCTCAGCTGTAGTTATCTGCAGTTCATCCAGAGTGATCATGGGCCTCTTGGCTGAATCTCTGATCAGTCTTCTCCTTGTTTGAGATGAAAGTTTGGAGGGACGGCCGGGTCTTGATAGATTTACAGTGGTTTGATACTCCTTCCATTTCAATATAATTGCTTGCACAGTGCTTCTTGAGATGTTTAAAGCTTGGGAAATCTTTTTGTATCCAAATCCGGCTTTAAACTTCTCCACAACAGTATCTCGGACCTGCCTGGTGTGTTCCTTTGTCTTCATGGTTCTCTCTGCGCTTTAAACAGAACCCTGAGACTATCAAAGAGCAGGTGCATTTATACGGAGACTTGATTACACACAGGTGCATTCTATTTATCATCATCAGTCATTTAGGACAACATTGGATCATTCAAAGATCCTCACTGAACTTCTGGAGTGAGTTTGCTGTACTGAAAGTTAAGGGGCCGAATAATATTGCACGCCCCACTTTTCAGTTTTTTATTTGTTAAAAAAGTTTAAATTATCCAACAAATTTCGTTCCACTTCACGATTGTGTCCCACTTGTTGTTGATTCATGAAAAAAAAATTAAAATTTTATATCTTTATGTTTGAAGCCTGAAATGTGGCAAAATGTTGAAAGGTTGAAGGGGGCCGATTACTTTCGCAAGGCACTGTAAATAAAATTAAAGAAATTCTGAGAGATAAGATTAACGTACTCTCAACAGTTCCAAATGTTGACACATTTCATAACCCGCTGTCGTAGAGACAGCAAGTGAGGAGGCTTCCAACTCGTAGCTACCATATACAGTAGTAGTTGGCGGCCACTACTCCAGTCAAGAAAAATGAGCCGAGGAAAGTCATAAATGTTTCCTGATTTGGCCTATTTGAAGCCACAACATTAACCTCTGGTCTAAAGGACAAATGAATGGGGACATGCTTTTGCTGATATGTGACAAAAGTTTGTGTTGAAGCTAAAAATAACTCCAGGGATGTTTTTGACAGTGGAACAATGCTGTAAGCTATTTGTAACACACCATTTCTTAACAATCAACACATATTCATTCCAAGTGCAATACAAACCAGTACACACGTCAAATCATATCAGTGGAGAGAGGAGAGACAAAAACGACAGTCAAATATCAAAAGACAGTCACATATCAAAAGTTCTGTAAATATTCTGTCCTTGAGGAGCCACAGGGGAGACTTGCAGAGCGAGTTGTGAATAGTCGAAAAACACAAAGTACTAACACATCAGCCGCACCAGGGAGAACCAATGAGAGAAAGATGAAGAGAAATTTAGTAACAAAGAGAGAGAGAGTGGAGAGCGGAGGAGAGAAAAAAAACAAAAGCTGCTTTAACAAGTCTTCAGAGAGACAGATAAGAGGGCACCGGGAGCACATTTTACAAAGATCATAGCCCATAAATCCTCATAGTCCCCTATCCTATCAAGTGTGCATGAGTGTGCACTACAACTAAGGGGAGGGCCTCTGACAGCTGTATCTTCTGACATGCCCTCAATAGACTTCTGCTGTAATTCCAATATCACTGCTATTAGATTTGAGTCTTAATTGTCACGTAAGAATGATGGGCATGGACACGTTGGAGGATTTCAGGAGGACTGGAGGCCATTGTTACAATCCAGTGACAAAGAGTGTACAAAGGATTACAGAAAAATTAAATGTGGATGGGATCGAAGCGAGTTGTCTGACTGGGGAGCATCATTATAGTGACAGTTTTTTCTCACACATCTATATAATACAACGCATCATTCACAGATCCATGCAAATAAAAATGGATTGGCCAAACTGTAAACATGTCATTATGAGAGAAAAAGCTACTATCTGGGGAGAAATTCCACCATAAGAGAAACTGGAGCACCAAGAGGAGACCTATAGAGAAACTTTCTCTACTCAATTCATTTTTCCTAAATTTGCCATACAAAAACAAAACACAATTCTGATTTCTTTGCTGGATTACAATTGCTTTGTCTTCCTCATCATACTGTGCAAATGTTGACGAAAAGATACTCCTACACAGGATCTTCCATAGCTTGCCATTGTGAAGCTTCAAACTGGAAACTGAAGTGACACCTGAGGTGAGAGTGTCTCAGAGTGTCATCAGGAGGTTTCAAAGAGAGACTGGAAGAGCAACAGGAAGGCCTGGAACAAGTGGAGTCCTTTGGGCACAACCCACACATTGTAAACAATGCAAAGCTTCACACATTTGACACTTATTCTCATCATCGATAAGTGTCCAGGGGTGAGATAGTATAAAGTGACAATTGTAATCTAGTGATGATGTTTATGTGTCCAAAATCATCTCCACTGTCATCTGGGTAACCACCAACATTTTTTAACCAAATAAAATGTTGTCACTTGGCCGGTTTGCTGCACTATCCCTGAACCACCATAAGTGCAAATAACCAATTCATAACCCAGCGCCTCCATGGTTTGACGACCTTTAAGAGTGGCACCATTGTTGTGGGAACTTTTTACAAACATTTCACCGGAAAGCAAAATATCATCCGTTTTTTTAGTAGTATATGTAAGTAAAGAAGCAATATTTACCTGTTCACTAATGGCCATCAAGTCAATTGAAACCTCAGAAGAATACATTTAAAAAATAGAAGATGCACAAACCCATCTTGTAACCGAGTACAATTAGTCATGCAAAGCACCCATTATGGCATAACTTCACAGATAATTGTGCGTGCTGAGCAGTCATCTTAGATACAGTTTATTACGCCAACCCCTCATTACTCACATTAGCATTTGTTTACATTGGCCTGGAGGCATGTGTCCATGCTTGTTCAATGCACACACAGGAGCTAAAATATCCTGGGCAGTAACACAACACTGGATCATATGGGGCCACAAACTTACCAGGAACAAACTAATGCCGCTTTCCCACAGCAACAGTACGGTACGGCACGGCATGGCGCAGCTGAGTGTGAGTGCTTTCCATTAAAAATGGTACCTCCAAGTTTCTCCTCAGCATGGGAGGGGTTGTTGAAAACCTTGTTCCGTGTTGTGCGTTTGAGCTGCCTTTGAATTCTTTCTTTGGCCTAAAGAGAGTAACGTGTGGACATCGTCGACCAAACCAGGACGCTGACTTTTGGGGCTTTCTGAGTGAGGAGTACGTTATTAAAATAGATCCATGGGAGGCCGTATTGAGGCACAGCAGCCGGTTTTAAAGATGGCGGGGTTGAGATATTTTTACCATAAGGTCGCTTCCAGTGATGACACTTGTTGACCAATCAGTGTAAGGCAGCCGGCTGACGTCACGTCATGGTGTAGCTTTGGCCCGGACATAACCACTGTCGAGGTGGTACAAAAAAAGTACCCTTATCCCAAGCCCAACCATAGTGGAAATGCAAAATAACCGCGCCGTGCCGTACCGTTACTGTGGAAAAGCGGCATTGTTTTCACATGAATCCGATCAGGTACTGTGCCAGTAGTCTGTCACTCAAAACATGAATAGCATTTTAGAGGTGCAAAAAGAGAACACAAATGAGCGAGTTCCTTTCTGGCTATGACTAAATAAAGGCTTAAACAGGCTAATTAATATCTAATTACCATCACAAGGGCAATCACAAGTCAGGCTGTAAATATGCAAATGGGCCAGATTTAAACAATTAAATGCACACAAAAAAACACAATTAGTCCCTTCCCGACAAACCATTTATTTTTGTTTCCAATTCGTCCATATAAAGCTGTTTTCGCTGTGTGTAATTCATTACTAAACAATAAAAAGGTGATAATTGTGCTCCCTAGAGGTACATCTATCCCTCGCTGGTAGAGACGCCTGCTGCGCCTGAAGAACCTCTTCTCCTCAATTAGAAAAATAATGATCAGAAATAAATATAATCAACAAAAGAGTGTGCACTGGCAGTCAGAATGAGCAAAACACTGAGGATATTTTTTTTCACAAATTGAGAAGAAAGGAGGAGCACAAGTGAGAGACACAGCAAACAAGTGAAAAAGGTATTCAGACCCCATGAACTTTCCCGCATAAGAAATAAATACAGAAATATTTTATTTGATTCAAAGTGACATTGGTTTAGTGGTTTGATAAAGTATTCTTTCTGGGTCATTCTAACACATGAATGTTTAGTTTTAGAAGTCTGTATGCTTAAGGAGAATGGGCCTCATTCACGAACTGTAAGTCTTTTTCTTAACCAGGATTTCTCTGTAGGTAAGAACAAATCCTACGAACACTCAGGAGCACTCTTAAGCACATTCAGTGTGGACATGTTGGCCTTCTGGTGTTGTCTTCTTTTGTTAAGTTCAATAAATTACAACATTACAGTGATATATCTGTCATATTGATGTCCCCTACTTGGCTTTTTGCGTCAAATAGAAATTTGAAATAAAGGCCAAATTCACATATTCCAAAGCATTTGGCATGGGAATGTAACCAAACCATCCGTTAAACTTCATTTTCAGGGTGAGCTCCTTGGACTTTATGCTGCAGTTCTCTGAATAATATTCTCTTATCAAACCTCAGAGATTACAGAACAGTTCTAAGTAAAATAAGAATAGATTACGCTCTGTTGAACTCTACATTAGGTCTACTTTTGACCATTAATCAATCACCAAGAAAGGCAATTGATTGTATTCAAAGATGTTGCACTCAAAAAAAAAAGGAGTTGAATTTTTTTTGTATGCCACCCTTTATCTTTAAAAATAATTTGCTTTTACTTTTCACAATTTGGTCTTTCACATAAACATAAAAAGGAAATTTCTTCAAGGCACTGGATTTATTTAGAATATTATTTGACCTTCATTTAAATCTTGACGTACACATGCTTTGGGAATCATAACTAAAAACTAGTTGACTTCATTTACAACCCTAAAACTACCTGACTTTGAATGGCGAAACAAAACAAAAAAACACTATAGGGTCATTGAGCATAACATTAATCCCAATTGGTCTGACGCAACCATTATTTACAGTCAATAAAACATTTCAATATATGAACCAAGCGCCTCCAACTCTTTATATGACCCAATATTCATCTCATTATGCTTTTAAAGTCTTCATCTGTTTCCATTTTCTTTCATTTGTTGTGTTTCACTCAGACTTGCCCTGCTTCTCCTCCTCACACTCCCTCCCAACTCCTAAACAACTGTGTGCTATATCCCATGCCCAAAAGAGGACGGAGGAAAACAGAGCCCCTCCAAAATGTAATATTTCTGTTTTTAATATCGAGGTCTATAAGATCAGGGCAGAGATGGGTTCCATGGCAATATGTTTATTTATATATTTTATGAGAAGCGGGGAAAAAAATCTGCCTATCAGTGTATGCATTTAGGGAGGGGTCTGAGCCTCTGCGTTGGAGCTCATCTTATATGAAAAATATTGTTGTGTATGGCTATACTTTTATATATAATGGCAATATGGGATCAGGGCTTCTTTTTACAATGCACTATACTTCAGGCTAGGGCTAACAGCATTTTATGGCCCGCCAGCAGTTCATCTTCATGTCTCGGGCAGGCAGGAGCACTGCATAATAATGCCGTTTCCTGCCCCCAAATGCTATTTCACAGGCCGTGGCTCATTTCTCAAACTTCACCACTTTTACAATTTCCCAAACTTTTATTCCCGTCATTATTACCAACAAGATTTCATTACGTATTTAGAATGTAAACAAGTCTGAGTAATGACACTCCCCCGTCTCCCTGGAATCATTCCTGCTGATGGCTCGGCAGCCGCTGCTATCTACGATGCGCAAAATTTATCCGTACAGACAAAAAGCCCACACACAATCCACCATACATTTAAACTGCTACTCCCATCCATTTATTCAGTGGTGTGTGGATGTGCTTGCATGTATGTGCTGCCGATAAAGGGGGTGGCAGTGGTGATGGCGATGGCAGCGGTGGTGGGGTGTAGTTTTATACTCAACTCACATAAATCATGTAGAAGAAAAATGAGCAAATGTGCAGGCTAACTCATCTTCTCCCCATCCGGAGAAAATGAAATTCACTGGAATACCTATCAAAACTGCAATCATCCCGAGATAATATCTTCTTTGGTCTATCTGCACTTTCCGATTTAATTTCCTCCATGCCCTTGACATCCAGAGATGCCATTAAGATGAAGCACATACAGTAAAGCCACTAGTTCTTCCCTATTGATATATGAAAATTGCTGTTCTTAATGTCATGTCATCAATTGGAGTTTAATGTGATCTTTCTTTTGTTTGTATTGACATATTATGGTCAATTGGGCATGAGCCTGTGGGCAATTACTTGACACACACAAATATTTGATATGCAAGAGGCTACATTTGTGAAATTCTCTTTCTTTCCTTCCACAACAGAATGACATGCAATTATGTCTGGGCCTGCCCAGAGTCAGAGGTCACTCAAATTACTTCATCATTTAGCCCGTGCAGTGGAGATGAGAGAAACCCCCCTTCCCTATTTCTACAGCCACAACCTAACTCTGCTGCTACATCAAATATCATGCAATCATTAGTGCGAGAAGCATGGAAATGTGTTTTTAGATAAGCAACACCCTATCCTTTCTGTCTTATCGCTACAGAACCTCATAGACATATGAAGCCTGGACAATCTTACAGGGAGAAGAAAAGATATACACCAAAAAATATAAATGAAAGATAAGAGGCAAGTGTTTAATGAGTTCATTTAACAAAATTGAATAAAGAAGGGTTTATTAAATAAGCAATTAAAGCAAATTAGGAATGTTTAACTTTGTGAGCTTTTAAATTTAATTCATGCAGAGAGTTGCTGAAAAGTTAAGTGTCAGGACCTCAGCTGCTGCTTCCCATCCATCAATAGACCCACTAGACTGTTTGACCTAAACTCTTCAACCCACAAAGGGGTATGTGAAGAAAGCAGTTTCAAAAACAAAAGGCAGCTGTACGCTTTTTCCAAACATGAATGTCAGAGCTTAAACAATGTAAACAATTCAACTTGGAAGTGTGAAAAACAAACAAACAAGTATGGCTTTGTTGCCTGTGAATCAAGTTTATTGCTTGCAAACAAACATAATACTTTTTCTTCACAGCATAACAGCAACAACCCAACCAACAGCTTAATTGAAATTCCTCCGCCACTTTCTGTTAATTGCACATGTAGCAGATCAAGTTACATAGTCTCGACAAAGTACTGCCTAATGTCTGTTTAAGTAGCAGAACAGGATCAACGACGTCTTCAATAAACTAACAAAACTTCCTCACAGGTCCTATTCATTCTGAGCAGACAATAAGGAGCTGCTGATTGATTCTGTATTCGTTAAAAAGCGGCCTATTCTTCCCTTATGGATCAGAATTCCAGCCTTCCCCTGCCTCGATCAGAAGCCAGGCATCTGCAGTGAACCACAAGGCCAAATTGTCCGTTCTATACTGCTCAGCATGGACCCACAGTTCCAGAAACAAGTTACTTGAGTGATAGTGTAAGTACGTGCTGTAGCTTGTAAGGGAAGAGAAAAGAAACCAACACTGAGCACTGGGAGCAATTAACAGTTTTTCGCTCGCTTTGCAACTGATTCAGGTTCAGACAATCTGCTGGTACATGTGAAAAACAAAACAAACATGAACAATAAAAGCAGCCTTGGAGCAGATTAGTAAGTGACATCTCCACTGGCCCTCTAATTATGTCAGAAGTACCAGCAGCCTTTCTGGTTAACTTCATCAGAAAAAAACATCAAGCAGAAGCATAGCCCTCATAGTTCAATGCATTTATTATAATGTGCATAATAGGAGAAGATCTATAAATAAATAACCATGTTTTTTTTTCAACAATGGGCAAACAGGCTTATCTTTCATAATTTAGAGGATGAGCGGAAGACCATGGCATATTTTATAAAAAATCTCATATTTATTATTATCTTCCAAATCAAACCAGGAGAGCCCTGTTTGTAGACAGTGACCGGAATGAAATGCTCATCTACCGCAGATCCTTTGCAAAGTTTGAGCCAAGTCGACACCTTTTACAACATCACAACACATATCAAAATGTTGATGTAGTAAAAACACTACATCAAATGACACAGAGGCTCAGGAGCTACAGAGTGAGAGAGAACATTCAACAGCTCTAGCTCAGCACGAGGAGCAAGGAGCCGTTATTTATGAACCCAAACCCTGACTTTTAATAACAGTCGTACACTCCCCATGTGGCTGATGATGGGGCGCAATCTCCTTATAAGCATAAGCACAACCATAAATTTAAATGCTTGGGATTTATATTACAATTACACAAGATTTGAAAAGTGTGTCTGTAGCCACGTACACATCATGCTTCTGATGACACACATTTACTATTAACTACAATATGGAGATTTTAAGTAACAAGTAGGAACAGCCACTTTTAACTTAAGTTGTATATCTTGCGACATTTGGACCAGAATTTAAAAAAGATACTATGTAATATTCTGGACAAAAGTGATACTCCAACCTCTCCCACTCGCCCTGACTCAGGTTGCCAAATATGCGAACAAATCCAGCTGGGAACATCATAGCTGAATAGACAAGAGTTTTGTCAACAGCAAATCTATAAACGACACCTTTTTCACAAAGGCATCCCCGATAGAACTCGTTTTATTTCTTGTTTTGTCATCAGTTATTTGAGAATCATAACAAGACCTTTTATCGTGCAGCGGCCTGAAATGTCACTTTACCAGTGAGATTAGCTTAACGCGGTGAGTTCTGGCAACCCGGATAACAGACTTTCTGATTAGTAAAGTGGTGCAGGGCGGGACATCGAAATGAAAATCAAAAGATTAAGGGGCAATAAAACTAATTTTGAAATTCGAATATCTTGGCTGAACTATTGTTATCAGTTAAAGAAGTATTCAAAAACTCAAGATTTATAAAAAAAAATAGGCCATTCAATCATGACATGACATGCAAATTTTACATATTGCCACTTGAAGTATTTTCTATGAATGCAAATAATACAGTGGCTTTCCATAGCTTTTTCTGATAATAATGATAGTTTCCCATTCGTTAACTTAAATGGTTGAGACATTGGCTGTTGACACATGGCACCATCCCAAAATATATTCCACTAGCCGCCCCTGCTATCAATAGGCAAATCTATAATACAGATACCAAAATCGGATTGGGACATTCTTACTTAAATAATGAAGCATTGATGAAAAAAGGTAATTCAGTATAACATTTGGCTGCTCCGTATGCCATTCTAAATGTATTTGTCTCCAGTAGGTTAGACTACTGCAATGGCCTGCTCACAGGTCTGTCCAAACAGGCTGTAAAACAGCTGCAGTACATTCAAAATGCAGCAGCTCGAGTCCTGACTAGAACCAGGAAGTACGACCACATTAGTCCAGTTCTCAGGTCTCTGCACTGGCTTCCTGTGGCTCAGAGAATAGACTTTAAAACAGCTCTGCTTGTGTACAAGTCTCTCCATGGACTCGCACCAAAATATATTAGTGACATGTTAGTCCCATATGAACCAGCCCGGACTCTGAGGAGCACAGGGACTGGACTCCTGTTAGTGCCCAGAGTCAGAACTAAACATAGGGATGCTGCTTTTCAGATTCATGCTGCTAAAATCTGGAATAATCTCCCTGAAGATGTGAGACAGGCCTCCTCTCTGACAATGTTTAAAACCAGGTTAAAAACGGTTCTGTTTTGCTGTGCATACAACTGAGGGATTTTATATTTTTATCTTCCTTTTTAATGTTCTGTGATTATTTATGATTTTAATGCTTTCTTGTTTTGTTCAGCACTTTGAGTTGCCTTGTGTATGAATTGTGCTATACAAATAAACTTGCCTTGCCTTGCCTTAAATGTACCACTACTTATGAGTTTGCTTACTTTCCTTCAAAACAACTGAACTTGCCTTTGTGGCCTAATGTTTTCCTTCAATTTAAATGCCAATACACACATTGATTAATGCTGTTTATACATGTTATCTTCTGCTAAATAATTCACACTACTTTTTATAGAGTATATCAATCACAGACACTGATGCTCACAACCACTTCTCTCCAATTAAGTAGCACTCATGACATAAACACAAAAACTACGTAAAAAAAAATAATTATGATGTACATTATAGAATACTTGTTTTTAGGCCATTTTGAATTACATATCTACCTTTATAAAGGGCTGACAAATTTCAAACCACAAAAAAATAACCTATGTAATAAAACTTATGTTTATAGTTTCTGGCTCTATAACTCTTCAGTTCCATCACTAGTTTTCACATGGATGTTTTTTTGGCCAATCACATCTTTAGAGCTTTTTCAAACAGAGAACAACAAGAGGACCAGCCTCACTCAGCCAATCAGCTCTCAGCCCAAACAGTCAAAACGTATGCAAGAATAACATTTTCTAATAAGATGGAGACAGCATGTTGTGGTCTGATTTGTTCACTACACTTTACTTTAACAAGACTCTTTCAGTTGAAACAAACACAATGTATTATTAATGGAAGTTAAATACCCCAGCTTTAACTCTGCGCTTCCATGTTCCTCCTGTGTTGAAGTTTCACAGTCGGCCTCGTGTCACATACAGGTCATTTGTATCTGGTGCGGTTTAGTATTCAGTGAGGTGAGGGAGAGAGGTCATGTGACAGCCACCGAGAGCCAGGACCCTCCGTGACCTCTGTCTATAATTTATCGCTTGGAAAATGGGGCACATCAAACCCACGCGTGGCCGCACCCAAAAAGAGAAGACAGGACCTCTCCACTGTGTAGCATGGCACTCTGACCCTGGATTAAAGCATGTACAGTGCAGAAGCTTAGTGATACCTCAGATATTAAATTCTTAAGGTGTCCCAAGAGGGGAGGTATCAAAGGACCTCAACTTTGGGTGGAAGATGGAACCCGATTCTGATACCACTTATTATCCTGGACGAGAGTATCTTATGAATACGCTGCTACCAGTTGCATGCTATGTTCATGTGTTATCGCATTAACGCATTTCGTAATTATCCCATTTTTTATTTTTTATTATTATTTTTAAATCCCTGAACCATAGAGGTGTTTGGTCCTCGTCCATGCATCCACACAGCAGCGAGGAGAGTCAAAGTTATGTTTAAAGCATACAAAACCACCAGATAATGACCCACTGATCACGTTGTGGGCACAAGTCAATTCATGTTTGAAAACAACTACAACTGAGGAATCTACTCCACGCATGTTCAGGAGATAGATCTGTTGGTTCCAGGACTGAACAAGGACTGAACCAGGACTGAACCAGGACTGAACCAGGACTGAAGAATTGAGGGAATAGTGTTGTGTTCCGCTGAAACACCATCCCTTTTATACTTGATTATCTAAATAATCAGCTAATAACCATGTTATATTTAGCAATATATAATTCAGATTTTGTATCAATTTAATTAATTACAAATCCAAATTGTTATCGTTGCCCACCACTTGTTATTTATACTGTTATTTCTAGCTATGCTTTTTTAATTCATTTTCACCAACCTAAAAATGACAAAGGATGAAATTAATGTTTATCAAAAATGAAAATAAAACTTTAACACGAGCCGTTTTCAAATCTATAGGGTCATGTAAATTTGCAATGAAAATTGCATGCACAAATTGCATATTACTGTATTGTGACTAAACAAACCAAGTATTATGATGTTATCAGAGAGCTGACAGTAGCTGCAGGTGTTGAGCAATATTGCTCAGGATTTACAATAAAGTTGATATCAAAGTGTGTGTTGTATGACAGAACTTACCAGATGTTCCAGCCCTTTGGATTTGATGCTCCCGGGGTCTCTGAAACACAATGACAAAACTTAAAAAGTGCAAATACAAATTATATTTAATGAAAATAGTTCCTTTCAGGGGCGACAGTAGCTCAGTTGGTAGAGCAGTGGCCTTTGAGCCTGGAGGTCGTGAGTTCGATTCCCACCATGGGACCTACTCCAACTGCTCCCACTGATGTCTACTGTCGTTGTGTCCTTGGGCAAGACACTTAACTCCACGTTGCCTGAAGCCCCGCTGAAAGACCAAGGCTGTTTCACTGCAGACGGAGTAGCCATCTTCCTGTGGACTCACCCCCTGCAGAAGATCAGCGAGGGACTGGTGCTATGAGCATTGGGTGGCAGCTCTCATTGCCACCCCCCTGACCCAGAAATGGACAATAAAGGGCTTGAAAATGAAAATGAATGAGTTCCTTTCAGCCAAAAATAGTTCCTTTCACAGCGGCAAAGCTGAAAAATCCCTGAGCAATTTGAGTCATTTGAAAAAACAAGTCAAAATGAAACTCTATTCTTTCCATTTGAAAATATGATTTTAATAATGAATGAAAAAATAGGAATAAGTCAATGAAAAGAAGAACTTTAATCAATATTTACATTTCTGATGTATGATGTTTTTCTGTTTGTGCACAGCAGGAGGTTAACTACGTTTGTCACCTCGCTGCTCGCAGTCATAATAATAATTTGAAAACTACACAGACATAACAGGGTGCTTATTATTTGTGAATTAATAAAAAAAATGTTTGCATGATTATCTGGGGAGAAATAGAGGAGGAGGGAGAAGGCAGTCTGTTTTAACTGAGCAAATTGGCAGTAAATAATAGATACAATTTTGGCGCATTTTGCATTTTCAGCTCTGGACATCTAAAGATCAAGAAAACCCAAACCCCCACCGTCCAACTGTGGCCCCCATTACTGACAACTACAGCCTGTCCAGGACTGTGTGTGTGTGTCTGTGTGTGCGTGCGCTCTGAGAGAAAGGCTTATCGACAGGCTTCAGTCGCTAATGCAGCCAGCAGCATCATAGTGTAAATCTACACCATCGCTAAAATTACATACTGTCTAATCCATCCCACTCCAGCGCCCTTCTCCTTCCTACAGCCATCCATCTATCCTCCAGACAGGCCATGTGCAGTGTGACCACAGAGTGGGTCTTCATGTGCTTGTCTACATTTCACAATAAAGACATAATCATATAACAACCATAATAAGCATAAACATTTGCACTGTATACACAATTCCAATGGAGACAAAAGGTCATAATGCCCTCAGTGATTTTGTTTGTTTATTGTGCGCTCTGTCAGTGAGCCACAGACAAGTCAACCACTTAAGGCAAACTTCATCTAGCTGTAATTACATTACATTGTGACAAACACCCCGCCACATTCATTATACATGATGGGCCCCGGCATCCAGACAGCAAGACATTTGTTACCGTGGTGACAGTGTGTGTAATCCGCTAATGAAGCACAATTAGTGAGAAACAATTTAACACAGAGGACGTGGTGTCTGCCCTTCTCCACCACTGACTACAGCTTTTTAAATTATATTTCCTTCCCATCTTCAAATGTTATTCTTAAAATAATATTGTATCTAATTTAAGATAATCAAGAGTGGGCAATCCAATAGTCTACAGTGAGGCCAAAGAGATCACTCAATACATTAGTCCTGCAGTGGCACACACAGCGTTTCACATCCTCATCTCTCCTTTCAAAACATCATATAATCTGTTCACGTCTTTAGGGACCAAGCATTTCTTTCCTCTTATCTCCCTTTCCACTCTCTCCCTTCCTCCGATCGCTGTGCCTTCAACACGGCATTGATTTCTGAATTACGCCACAATATTAAATAATTAATACACTTGCCGTGATTGATGTTTTGCATTAGGCCAATATTAGGTTATCAATCAAAATCCACTTGGTTTAATGTAATAATATTGAAAATGTGTCAGTGCCTGTTCATCCAATTTGTAGTGGATGCAGGCCAGATAGTAATGGTTGTATAGCACAAGGCCTCAGAGACACAATGAGACCTGCGTACAAAAGGAAGAGAGCAGGCTGAGTGGACGAGGAGGCACAGCTGGAGGGACCACTGTATTGAAGTTATTGGAATCCAATACAGAGAATTACTTGGGTTCAAATAAAATAAAATAAACGTAATCATTGAAGGTTTTAACGGACTGGATAGCGTGCATCCTTTCAAAACTGTTGCTATTTGGCCTAGTGACCGATCTATAATGCTGCAGGTTAGAATCTCGAACAAAATGAATGCCTAAAGGCCTGCGCACACCAACCAGACATTGGCATTTGTTTACCAACAGAAGGTGTGGTAGGCATCATGCATATTTTTTGTATGGCGCACATCATTGGCCATCAAAGGACGCAGTTGTTCTCTTTCACAGAGGACAACTATTCAGATTATTCCATTGCTTAAAATATTAGTCAAGTCAAAGAGTAAGTAAGTACTGTGTGGTTCGCTGGAGCCACAGTCAGGGACAAACAGACTACAGCGCATTGTGCGCTCTGCAGAGGAAGTGATTGGCCGCAGCCTTCCATCGCTGCAGGACCTGTACGTCGCCCGAGCTTGAGGGCGGGCTGGTCATATCACAGCTGACCCCTCTCACCCTGCACATGGACTATTCCACCACTCCCACTCCTCTCAGGCAGGAGACTGCGGTCCATCAGGACTAGAACCTCCCGCCACAAGAACAGTTTCTTCCCCTCTGCTGTTGGACTCTTGAACACTTCTTAACCTGCTGTCACCTTACATTGTGTGCACCATGTGCACTTGTATATTGTAAATAGTAATTGTAACTCTATTTTAAATTTAAATTTATTCCTTAGAAGTGTTTTTTATTCTTTATTTTTTATTATCTCTTTGACTGTTGCATTGAGCCAAAGCAATTTCCAAGTCTGACTTCCTGTTACTTACGTGGCAATAAAAATGATTCTGATTCTGAAGTAGTAGTTGTAATAAGTAATCTTTATTTATATACCACCTTTCACAGACCAGAGTTAAAAAGCGGTTTACAATTGTGGGCATTTGTCTCTCACTCCACACAGAGAAGGGAGCGGGGTCACCAGTACAGGAGGCGCATGCCAGACCTATTGTACATGTTTTAAGTGGTAGGGGAAACCGGAGTACCCGGAGGAAACCTAGGCAGACATGGGGAGAACATGCAATCTCCACTCAGAAAGGTCCTGTTCCGACCGGGATTGGGTCCACATCTGGATAGCAAGAGTGCTATCCAGATGGTTGCATGTTATTCCCTGAATGATGAAGAAGCCTCCAGTCCCTGCCTTACTGACCAACAGTTTTTCCCTTCTGCTTGGCACATGTGCGGCACACTTCCTCAGAGCTAAAAAAGAAAAAGGGAGCACTGACGATTATCATTGTATCTTTTTATTTATTAAATAATAACAAAATAGAAACTAGTGCACTTACTTTTGTGTATTGTTATACACAACGTGTTTAAACTATCTTCACACATTCTGTTTCCTCTCTCCAAATGACCCACACTCACACACCCATTTTACCCAAATTCGCCTACACTCACAGACAATGAATTACCGCAGCGGTACCAGATGAGTTGTCATTTGCGGCCAGGTTTCTGATAATTGCGTTAGTTCTTCAGGTGCCCCTCTTTTTCCCTGTGGTGCACTTTTTTTTGGTATTTTTCCTCCTTTTACTTGATCCCCCCACCTCTTTGACATGGCTGAGATGAATATTTTTAGTCAGTCAATGGAGGCGACACAGGGACTTAAAATGCAGACGCGGTCATTTGATTTCCAGCTAACAGAGGTGCCCATTAGCCCAGCACTCATCAGTCATACATTACCTCTCAGACAGCTCAATGTCCTGTGTGAACACAGGTGTTAACCCTTTGCATGACCGAAATATTACTATAGGACGAGAGACCATGTGTTATCACTGGATCAGAATCAAAACATATAGTACTACTAACGTAATAATACATTGGTTTATATAGCACTGAACACTCAAAAGATGCTACCGGTGGCATTATTAATCAACTCAGAGTACATGGTCAACTACTAACACCACTGAATTGAGGGGGTTGTCAAAGTAGTCTTGATAAAATGTGTAAAAGTAATTCCAGGACACACTCAAGATAAAGTCCTTAAAATGTTAAATCAACAGGCTGCACTTCACTTTTACTGGTTTTAATGCTAAAAAAATCCGTGATTGGCCAGCCCACTTTATAACATACACAGACCACACAAACAGAGCTGAGCTGCAGGGAAAAGCTTGCTCGGACCAACTTTTTAGTAAATTGACTTTCTTTTGAGCACAGGACACACAGAGAGGAGTACAAAGGCAAAAGAGCAATCAATTTCCCTGTGGTTTCTTCAATAGCCAGTGCTCCTTTCATACCTCCCAATTAGATCCGCTCTTAATCAGAGAAATACCTCTATTATTTAGACCTAGACAATGACGTTCCAATATTTCTGCTTCATCCCAAACTCTCTAGATTGCAGTGGTGGTACACAAAGAATAAAAGGCACAGACTCTCCAGCAGGGAGAGACGCTTGTTTCAAAATCACATGTGGAAATCTTTTGGCTCTCCTCGTGCCCCCTGAAAAACTGATGGGGAACAATGGCGGCCCAGCACAGCATCTGTCATGGCACAATATAAAAAGATGATCTTGGCACAGAATGGACGACAAAAACAGGGAGAGGGAAAGGAGGGGAGGACTGGGCGAGAGGTAATTCATTTGCAAATCAGGCCCTGGCGCTCAGGTCTATTTCAAGCTGCCATTGGGTGCCAGGAGTTAACAAGGTAATCAGTTTCAATCCTGCCCTTCAATTGTACATCACACCCTCATCCTGAAAATACGTGACCCTTTCTATAGGGGCAAGAGGGGGAAATAGCAATCTGGAACAGATACAGTACATGTTACACCTGAAGAGATTCAGCGCAAAAGTGATATTGCTCCAGTGCAGCTTCTGGGATGCAAAAATGGAAAACGATGGGAAAAGCTGTAAAGTTGTAACCGAGATTATTACCAGAGGGCAATAAATGTAACAAAAAAGACACCCATCTTGTAGCATAGCAAAAGAGACAAGAAAAAAAGCAGTAATAATGGTGACAGAAGCAATATTTGGATCGCATACTTCTAATCATTTACTTAAACTCTCAAAGCAGTGATGCAAACATGCTAATCGTGTTGTGGGATTTGATAATGCACAGGAAAAACAAGCAAATTTACTGGGCATGTGGTTGTTTAAACTGCCTCTTGTTCCCCAATTATACCCAAACAAACATTAAATGACAGAGGCAGTAAGGACAATGGGGCTTGTGACCCTTTACGTGGTGTGTGCAAAATGGCAGAAAAGAAAGCAGCTAAACCTGTACTAATCCTTTCTTCCTCTCCTGTCTATTTAGCCTGTGTCAGCTGTAACCGGCTGGCTGAAAGGCAGTTAGCCCCGGTTAGCCGCTCATCTGCATAATCAATATGACAACCTTATTTTTCGAATGCAAACAGGATTTTGCTCTGAGCGTGTGTGTGTGTGTGTGTGTGCTTGCATGTGTGCTCACTGTGCTTCTGGCCAGTCTCAGTCATGGCCCTCTTTAGCCTTAATTAGATTAGCCGCGATTATCCCAGCTCTACCTTACAAGTGTACGGGAGGGATAAAGTATCCACAAAGGCCGGCCTGTCACAGACCGGGCTCTGGTTCACAGGTTATCAGAGTCTGGAGAGACACACTGCGAACATTGTTATTCATATCATTTTTTAAATGCTCACTTCAACCTGTCTTTATAAATCTGCGGTGTGGAGCATAATCAGTCTCTTTTCCCCAGCTTTCTGTCGGTCTGTCTGTCCATCAGAAGACAAAAAACAACATGGCCTCAAGCATTCACAGTCTGGCCTACGGGGAAAGACACCAGGATGGAGACGGTTATAAGGAGAAAGGTACAAAAGAAAGGCTAGCACAAGACTTGAACTCATGCAAATAGACAAGCAAACATCTGTGTCTCGCAGCCTCTGACAACTACCTGCAACGACAAGGTTTCATTATGTTTGTCCCAATCTGGTGTCACTAGTGTAGCTGCCGTTAGTGGCCACTCTCATTCATTTAAGTTCATGTTTGTAATAATTAGACTTAAAAGATGTCTCCAGAAGAAAATTCAATACATTCGAGGTAATTTAAGTAAATTTAAGTCAAAGTAAAACATCTAGGAACCTTTACATTTGTGTCGTTTGCTTTTTGCCTCTTGAGTCACAAGGTACTTTGCTCTGTCTTATCGACACAGGTGATCTAAGAAGATGTTATAAATCAAGATCATACATGTTTTGTTTTTTTCTGCAATGAATTCTGAAGCCATTTTTACAGCATTGTGTGGGCTTGAAAAAGATATAATGAAGACTCCTCTGGTCAAACGTTTGTTAAAACCCAAGAAGGATTGAGCCTTGATTAAACTGAGAGGCACATTAGCACTATAACAAAGAAAGAATACTGAATGTTCTTGCAGGCATTTTGCAAAAGAAAAATTGTTGGCCTAAACATAAAACATTTGTTTTTTGTTGCCGTAAAAAAATGAATAAATATTTATAAGGTCGTTCATATTTTAAACTGCCATGTTTACACAATGGGGCCTTATTTAAAGATATTTAGATGGAATCAGAGAAAAGCCACAAAACATAAACTGACTAAATGTGAGGCATTCGTCATTCTGCTTAATAGTTGTTTGAAAGTGTATTTTACTTTGTCACTCAAATTGGTGAATACAAACCAGTTTCCAAACAAAAACTCCACTATTTTAGCTTCTCTGCACCAGTGGCTTAGACAGCTCAGCTCTATGTTTAAACATTGCAGTTTTCAGTTTGGGTTAAGAGACAGCGACATGCCATGCTTTTTTCCATTTTACCCATTT
Organism: Knipowitschia caucasica; assembly: GCA_964034765.1. Classification (NCBI taxonomy): domain Eukaryota; kingdom Metazoa; phylum Chordata; class Actinopteri; order Gobiiformes; family Gobiidae; genus Knipowitschia; species Knipowitschia caucasica. Next base: position 9,064,402 of record OZ035832.1, read on the forward strand.
TTATTCAATGGGTATTTTTACTAGAACTGTTGGCTTAAAGCCACATTATTGAGAGGTAATTATTCAGACATTTTGAATCATATAAAGTCAGTGTAATCCTAAATAATTTATCCTGTGATTTTACACCACTATATATTATTTGAGAAAACAATATTAATTAGGAGATATTACTAATCTATTTCTCTGCATTATCTGCAAGCGATAATATTCAATGTTAAACTATTGAAAAAACTTCAGAAAGAAACTCAAACATCTAGTTTCTAGTAATCTCCCGAACAAGGATAGTTTTCTCGTAGTAATCAGATTACTCACACTTTGCACTTTTGTATAATCATGACTGATCACATAGCATGGGGAATCAATATATGTCAATATATAAACACAATATAAATTGAGATAAGAAGGATTTTTCATTAAACGTCAAATTGTTACGCTTTGGGAGACAAATGTGTGCGGAAACACTTTTCCAATTGCATGTAAACGCAGATGAGTGAACAGACGTTTGTATGACAGGTCATACAAAGCGGCAATATTACAGTTTGGTGTATTTTCCATGTCTTCACATTGTGTCTTTTGGTAGTCTGCTGCCCAGCATTCGCATATGCACTCACACACGCACTCTTCTGCGTGAGAAAAGAATATTACAGATAATGCAGAATTTCATGAGCACAGCATGTCACTACAGTGGACAGGGAAACTTTCAATCCAAACATATGTGAAGAGTGGTAGACCTAGTCTCATTTATAATCAACACAAAAGCTTCATTCATGTCCATTAATGTATGCTAGATCCGAGTCAACCCAAATAATTAGAGATTGTAATGACATGGCTTGCATGGTTTCCATCTCTTTTATTGATGTTTTGGTTGGGACAGTATGTTAAAAAACATGGTTGCAACATACCAGATTAAAGCCAGATGGTAATTTCCATTTGTTTCCATGGATATATTTCCTTTTTTATCATATTTATTGAAAACAATTTCAAGGTATATTTTATTCCAATAATGTCTAATCCAAGATGATTGAAATTAGATCTTTAAATTTCCCCAGGAACAGTAGAAGCTTCAGTGACAACCTGGATAAACATTCCTAGGTGAGTCTTCATTCTTCATTACAATGGAGAATTAATTCAATTAATCAACTTAACTATGAGGAGATAAGCAAAAAAACATGTCTCCTCCTATATCTGAGATGGCAGATCTGGTTTACTGCTGGTAACCTGCTGCATATAATCCCACTTTATCCATAAAGATGAGCTGCCAATGTCCAAGACCAACAAGGCCCACCGCCGCTAGCTTCTCCACTGCTGAAAGAAGCAACAAGGAGAGGAAAAGTGGGTAAGGTAAAACTGAGAGAAGAGGAGCAGGGTAATTGGATTGGAGGGATCTTCTATTTGGCCCAGTCTGGTCTCTGTCATCGTGCTCCAGGCCTGGCTTCTCTCAGTGCCCGCAGAAGGCAGAGAAAACATCAACACATTCACACACAAGTCTGTTACAGTGGAGTGTGGTGTGTGCCTACTGCTTAAACTGCTGGGTAAATGGTTAAACAGATTACAGAGCACACTAAGTGGATTGTCACAGCGCTCTATCGCTTGCTCAGGGTGTCTCTCCTGTGATTAAAAGTGGCCAGATTTTTACCACTCCAGATTTCACACACGAGTCTGTACTACAGGCAGACGGGTCATTCAGGAAGCACCAATTATTATGCCAGAGCATCATTCTAAAGAATTCAGTTGCCACAAACAGGACTTCTACATCTTTGTTTGTATATGTAGTTTTTGATGTTTCTGATTTGTCTGATATTATGTGGGTTGTGAGGCGCTTTGAGTGGCCTTGTGTTGGAAAGGCGCCATACAAATAAAGTTGATTGATTGATTGATCTTTACAAACTGGACCAATGTTGTTGTAAAAGACATTACTATCAAGGAAATTTAAATGAATCATAATAGCATATAATGATTAGACTGGCTTACTAGTACCCCAACCATATAAGAAAATTAACAAATGCGTACTAGATAAAAGATAATTAATGATCAATACGTTTGTGACAGTATTAATCAATTTGTCTACACAGCACAAAAGATGTAAGATAGCTTGTTTAAAAGTGTTACATAGTCTGTAAGACGAGATCTGGCAAACAACCTCCCAGCTCAATTAATTGTCAGTGTGGAATAAATGAATGCACTGTCTGTTTGTACACATCAAAGTATGTTTATTAAGGTCCTACGGCCAACATTTCTCCATCTTTCTATCCAATTTTTGTTTATCATCTTTGCTGTAAAGAAGCAGCTAATGATTGCACACAGCCATGGGCCAAAACCTGTCCAGCTGCCTCTCTGATGGTCTGTGGGGAAGTATGTCCACCCTCTGCATGTGGGCATCACTCCTCCCAGCCCTCGCTGATGCTCTGCGCACCTACAACATCTCAGCCAGCTCGTCTTGCTTCTGGCCACCACTCTAATGCACACACAATTTTACCGCTCATTGATTTAAGTCAATGTGAGTGTATCCTAATCTTCTGAGGACATTGTTTGAAGTACCTCCCCTGAACCAGCTCCCAAAGCCAGACACAGCCTACAGTGCAAGTATATTATGGACCACACCAGCCAGCGGTCCTGTCCACACACCACCCATACAGACTCCCAAAAGACGGACAAAAAGCCCCAGGCAGTAGCTGAGCACACCCAAGCCCACATAAACTCATCTCTCTGTGTATTACCTCCACTAATGAGCTGTTAGATGTTCAACAGAGGCAAAGAAGCAGACCAACGTTTCCTCAGAGTCACTGCTCAGTCAATGTTAGCGTGCGTCTTGGGTATAGTAATAGTTTTCTCTTTGCCTCTCAGCGTCTTCAGCTTGTGGAGGTTAAGGCTGAGCGTCGGAGCAGTGCTAGCCAAAGCGAGGCCCGCGGGTGCAGCTGGAACCTCTACAGTGAGCCGAGGTTTTGTTTATCATGTCAGGGGAAAAAGAAAGTAATGAGGGGAATTACAAAACAATCATATTTACACTGCGAGAACTGAACGGGTAGGCTTTAGTAGACTCAAATGTCAAAAATGTCAACGGGAAGAGTCTTCGGAGATTTCACAAAGGAGGATCATAGAAAGACTATTAGATTAAGTTTCATAATTCTCTAAAATTGCCTTTCAAAGCAGGTTGTTCATGACAAAAACATCAAACTGTTAAATGATTGTATGAAGTCCTAAACTGATTATGCCCATCATAAATAGGGAAGGAAGGAAAATGGCAGCTGGCATCTGCTAAAACGAGATGTCTCAGAAAAAAACTCTTTTTCATTTCACACCGCTGCTCCTCAAGTGACCCAGCCCAGACAAGAAGTTCAGCTTAATTGGAGAGATTTCTCTGATGCAGGAAGGACAGAGCACACGGCATTTCTAACCTAATCTGTAATGACAAAAGGCAGCGGTCATTCCACCTGAGAGAAAGAGGTAAAGTCTTTATAACCCTGCCAACAACTTTTATGGATTCGGTGGCATACAGAGCAAATGGAAAGCATAAGATGTGCATTCGCAGGTGTTTTTAGACAGCCTCAAAAAGTGCCAGTGATTGTACTACATCCATTGGCCAGGAATATTCCTCAAAGCCTAATCAAAGCCTGAACTACTCCAGCATTTAATGATGCCAACACATTTAAAACACTGAGTAGTAATTAAAATATTTTTAAACATGTATCCAGTAGAGAAAGAGCCATCTGTTAATCGAGATTCTAGGTTTCTGCTCATTAATTACAGGTGGGAATTGGGTTGGAACATCAGGTGGAGATTGTCGTTACATTCAAATGGTACTTCTGTCATTGGGTTCTGGAGGGAAAAGGCTCACTTGTTCAGATAGTGCTGAGACATTGATTAAATAAAAGTAAGAGTCAAAATTATACAAACCAAAGAAACACTGACCTGTGTGAAAGATCAAGGATTACAAAGACTGAATAACATTTTACGTCTAGCTCTAGGTTAGTATGATAGAGTACTTAATTTTGAGTACCCACATTTCATAATTAAAAATAAATAAAAAAGGTCGTACTATGTTTAATCAGCCTCTTAAACTAGTCATGGCAACAATATTCAATCTATTGCACAGTTAGTTATGCACGGTTCACATTTAGTGGCATTTATATTTTTAATTCAACACTTAACCTTCATATTATCCCTTTAGGTGCCACTGTAGCTGACTAGCTGAAATCACATTTTTAGCCCTCTCCAATACTTCTCTATTGTTATTCGCCGGTTTATTTTTTGCCGAAAAGATAAAATTTTTGACCCTGAAGACATGTATGAATATTCGCAGATGGGGTCTGATACTACCGGTTCGGTAAAAAAAAAAAAATGAACGTTTCGAGATTTTCCGACGCACGCCGACTCTATACCCCCCCTGGAAATTTTAAATTTTCTAAGCCTCTGGGGAAAATGATTCAAATTTTGGAGTATCCATCCATCCATCCATTTTCTACCCTTTAATCCATTTCTGGGTCAGGGGGGTGGCAGTCAGAGATGCCACCCAAGTCTCATAGCACCAGCCCCTCACTGATCCTCTGCAGGTGGTGAGTCCACAGGAGGACGGTTGCTCTCTGAGTGTGAGCATAGCCTTGATCTTTCAGTGGGGGCTTTGGGCAAAGTGGGGTTAAGTGTCTTGCCCAAGGACACAACGACAGCAGTCATCAGTGGGAGTCGGTGGAGAAGGTGCAGAGGTGGGATTGAACCCACAACCTTCTGGCCTTAAGGCCAATGCTCTACCAACTGAGCTACTGTCGCCCTCTAAGCCATGATGGTCTGAAGTTTTGTCGCCTGTCGTTTCGTGTTTTGGCTGAGCCCTCAGGGCCACAGGTTCAGACCTATAAAGCTGAGACTCACATCACTGATATTTGGTTATGGCAGGAACGCAATAACATTAAAACGGACGGATTAAAGTTATGTAATCATTAAAAAAAGTTAAAATTTCACCACCGTTTTCATGCCAGGCAGCAGTGAATTTCACATGGTTTTAAGAATACCCAGCAATACCCAACCTGACCACCGGTAGTACACCCGATGCTGTATAAAGCACATTCTGAAATTGCTGAAGTTCTGTCCCTGCTGATAGTATAGTGATTACATTCTGCGCTGTGACTCACGCAGCTGGGGTACGATTCTGGGACAGACACGTTTGTGTTAGGGTTAGTTGGTTGGAGATTGTTTCATGCTCTATTTACATTATTACTGTTTCATAACTGTGATAAGCGTAATAGTGTGAAAATAAACACTCAATATGAACTCTAGATTGCCATGTAAGGGTGGCCTCGAACCTAAACCTGTTCCAATCTGCACCAAAGTCACAGGGTCAAATCTTTACATCCATACAAAGTATTACGAGGAAGCTTTTTTGTGCATAATCCTGGTCCGATCAGGCTGCAAATTCATCGGCAAGTACACCGCATGACGCATATGGGACTGACGCAGGGAGGCAGTCGCGAGAGTGGCAAGGGCTTTTTTATCGCCACTTGCGGCTTTAATTAAATTTTATACTGTTGATTTTAGCAAACTTCCATCTCATAAAAAAGTTTCTGGACTCCACTGTTACCATTTCACATGAAAATTATGACAAAATATGACTTTATTTCCCTTGAAATGATTACGTTTTGTAATTGACCTGCTCCAAACGGGCTGTATCAGACAGAGCAAAGCCATAGAACATATAACAGTCTGACGATACACGTTCTCTGACCCTGAAATGTGCACTTAACCTTTGCCATTTTTTGAAAAAGGTAGCAAGATCTCTTAACAAGTGCTTGTCTTTTTCAATAAATTTTGCATGAAAACATGGTGCTGGAGCAGCACGCAGCCTGCTGTCATACTAGAGGAGTGTTAAATGTTTAATGATGACAACACCACATGCGCTCACACAGACGTGTGTCAGGGTGCCGCTCTGAGGGGCCCCTCTTTCATCCTGACAGACACAAGAAAGCCCCTGAGCCTCATCTTCACCCCACCATGCCAACAACACCACAGCTCTCTCCAGCACCAGCCAACCAACACGGGAACCTGGATGTAAATGAGAGTGGAGTGGAGCAGCACATGTACATGTGTGGCAGTGAGGAGCGTGGTAAAGACCCTGTCACCATTAAGAGGAGAAGAAGTAGAATGGAGGAGACAGATGGGGTGCAAGATTGGAAGTTATGTTTTACATATTCCTGTAACAATCTGCAGCTTCTGTCTTTTGCCTCGAAATGAGCACATGATAGGCGCATAAACTTCTGTATCACAGTCACTGACTGAAAGACACATCACTGTCAAGAGGAGGCAATGAAATCTTCAGCTTTCAAAATCAGATTGCAGGGAATTATATCAAGTTCACATTCTTTAACATCCTGTAAAGTTTATGATGATCTTATTCCACCCACTCCTTTTCTCTCAGCCATTACAAAAACTTGCATTCTGTGTTAATACCGTCAGCTGCAAAATAAATGCAGCATAGTGACAAATAATGTTATTATTATTTTATATGTAAATAAAGTTAACAGGATTGAAAAACAAGCCGTTTCCAGTTTTCTTACCGATAGCATTCCCACAGCAGTGACAGGTCAACTCAAATCAGATAAAAAAAGGGAGATTAAAATCACAAAACCCTTTTGAAGGATATAACAAACTTTATGGGACAACTATAATGAAAATATATGAAAAATAATATAGCCTAATCTCAGATATGACTTTATTGGATTAAAAATACATATATTTCAAAGCACTTATCTTTATTATTCAGGTTCTGTACCATTAAATTAAGCTCAAAGTGTGGGAAACAGTTCTATTCTAAGTTAAAAAATAATATGATATATAGATTTTATTCTTGGGCCAGTTTCTGACTAAAACCACTGAGGAGTACGACTTTTACCTTTGGAAACTTCTGTTTATAAGAGACCTGTATGATCATATTTAAAGGTAGGTGATACTGCTCAACAGTCCACTGGGTAGAAACCCAAATCTCTGCCCATTCTTTCAACCCTTCCAATGACATATAACCATCAAGTCTTTTCTCACAAGCGGGAAACTATATCGCTTTACAAGCAAAGTCTGGCCTGATGCTTGATAGCTGGGGGAAATCGAAGGGGAAAGGGTTATGGATGGATTGATGGATGGAGGTATAGAGTGATAGATGGGAGGCAAAAAGAGCTAGGACTGGACTCTGCTTTCACTCAGTTAAAACAGTTGGACTTGTGCAGATGGTCCGCTGTGCACTGCAGGACCTGCTCAAATCTTGCATTGATGTGTCTGTTATTAGGAGTGTGTACACGTCGCAAGAGACAAGTCATCCATCACTCACCCCTTTTTGCCTTTTTTATCTTTGCCGCGGTCTTTGTCACGGTCCCTGTCCCGGTCTTTGCGTCGACTCCGGTCGCGGCTTCTCCGACGGCTGTGGCTGCGGCTTCCAGAGCGACGGTGGCGAGAATGGGACCTGAAGTTAAACAACAAAGAAACCAAGATGATGTGGAGTGTTCATTTGAAATATCATTTCTGATGATTAGGTTAAAAAGTACCAGTAAAAAACCCATACAGCTTGTTTAAATACTTGTTTAGATGAATCCATGAACCTTTAGACAACAGTTTGATTCATAGTTAAATTACTTAAGATTGTGAGGGAAATTTAAAAAAGTGAATTGCTGTCATGGTTAGTGGTAATAAATTTAAACAATAGACTAATCAAAATGAAGCAATAACATCTGAATTAAACTTTAATTAATTTTGAATCAAATAATCGTTCAGCTCTAAATGTTTTCAATTAAAAAAATCAGATTATTCTCACTTCAGTGGTGCTGAAACATGGCCATTATTAGTCTAGAGATTCTCATCAAAAGGACATTTTAAATTTGTAAATGGAATGAAAACGGAAAAAAATATTTAAAAATTGAGGTTGTACATCAATAAATCAATGTTAATATTTCCGCACATCAACTGCAAGTGGTGGTCAATTGCACACTTCTCCAAGTGTGCAATTGACAAATTGAAGTGTATTTCATTGGGAACAATTTTCAGAGTAGAGCAAATTCATTTTTCACTGGCTTGGCCCACAACACTACATACACACGTGAGATAGAGCCAATTAGAAGTGCGCTCAGAGGAAGACTTGTCCCCTGTATTGATCCTGACATAGGCCCTCTGGTCACAAAAGATTTACAGTGGAGGCTTTATTTAGTTATGGCAAACACACACAAAAGGAAATGTAATTCAATGCTTCAATAGGGGGCAGTCAACACACAGACATATGATCAGAATGTAATGTAAATATGTCATTGCACATCATTTTTAACACGGATACAATCTTTAAGCCCCATAACCGTACACTGATGTATCTACTGTGTGACAAAGACCCGGATTCAAACTCCCTGAAGACATTGGCAGATAAGTCTGCATTTATCTTCCATCATCTATCATTTTATTGATTTGTCTATAAAACAGTTAAACCTGCTGTCCGCCAGCTTTATTGCTTTCCCCCTTTTATTAGTTTGCAGTTTGGGACGTCCAGAGCTGTCTCCCTGCTGACAGAAAACTAATCATTTCCTTCAGGTGCCTGTCACCATGTTAACAGACAACACTCTGACAAGTGCTGTGAACAATTAGACCAGAGATATCTTCATCACTGCAGACTACACGATGAAATGGGGGTTCCGTTTGGGTCCCACCAAACATCCCTGCCACTAGACAAACAATACAATTACTGATTTATGTGGTAAATGCCTGGATGTCCAATAGTGCCTAATGTAATAAAGCAGTTTCTAGTTTAATTGGTAGTAATATTTGCCAGGAAAAAACGGCTCAGGCCTGTAATTTCACAATCTCTGTATAGAGGTGTAGTTGGGGACTACTAATACTACAATTCAAACAAGAATAATATACTCAGAAAGGTGAGAACAGCCATCAATCATCACACATATGATTAAGAGTAGCGTGTAGAAAAGACTGTTGACTAAAGCTCTGATTAAATGAGTCAGACCACCACAGCTGATGGATAAAAAAGAGAAGCAAAATCTTGGCATTTTGGTGGTTTGGAGTCTCCACACGAGATAATCCATCAATGGCTCAAACTGACCTTGGAATGAGCAAATCTATGAATCGACAATGCCTGCTTATGTTTGTAATCACCACAACATGACGGGGAAATACAACAGAGATGCACTGTTCCAAATTCCAAGTCTTTTACGTCTACGGCCAAGCAAATTGCGGCCAGAAGCAGCAGATGCAATAAGCTCAATCTCTCGCTAACTGTTTGCTCTGTCTGTGTCTGACTTTCTCTCCCACTGATGGCAAAGGAAAAACAGTGCACTTCTGGGGTGTGCAGCAAATTAAATTTACTGTAGTTAATAGAGTGAGTCGATGCTGCTAAATGTCAATTTCCTGACCAAGACCTTCCCCTTGGAGAATGATTAGCTAATTTGAGGCGGGGGATAGATGGCCTAATGCAGGACACACCAGATAAACAGCTACGCGTGGACCCCAAGCCAAGCCCTTTCCCCGCTTTACATTTTACTGGCCTTATTATCGCCCAGGAAAATAGGTCCCCCTATGGCCTTAACATATTTTCATTTCTAATAAAAGGCCCTTGCTGCTTGCTCCCAAACACACACGCATTTTTCAGCCCAACCTCCAACGTCTTCCACTATTTCTTTCTCGTTTCTGTGTGCGATCCATTAAATCCCTGCTTTGCAATTGGCCGGGTCCGTTTAGACGGTGAATTATCAATAGAGTAATTATACAGCCTGTTGGGAGCAGGGCTGGGGCTTATCGGCACTGACCCCCCCGTTGTGAGCTATGATATGATCCCTTCACCACAGCCCATTGGGGTAATTATACGGTCCAGTGTGAAGCTGAATGGTGTTAGAGCTTATCATTTGCCATTCTATTTCTGTTCTCATTGAAAATTGGACATTAATGGTGAGCTAATGTCAGATACAGGTGAGCGTCTTCAGTGAAGTCCACCCAAAGCTAATCCGTACCCACAAAGTGAAATCTGGCTCTGTGTGCACTGCAGCTTGGACACATCAACACACACAAGTAATCATTCCCTTGCTTTCAGAACTTTATCCATCCCGGTTCGCAGTAAACACTAAAGTCTACTGGGAAGACAAACTAAAATCCGTGTACACATTTTTGGTTGGAAAGACTGAATGAGTGCATGCATCCGCTGGTGCATTGCGCAAATTCAAGGTTTTGATACTTTTGGAGCAAGAATAAAAATAACCACTAGTTTTGTATTCTTGTGATAAGCACCAGACCTGGAAAACTGTGGGACCTTCTTGTACAAAATAAAATAAATTGATGAATAAAAGCAAGAATGTGGTTGAAGACATAATTTTTGCGTCCAATACAAAACTCTTAAACTAAAAAGGTAATTTCAAACCCTTTAATTGTTGACAATTGTAAACTCATCTCCAAGAAAGAAAACCGATAGATATTTAATGCATTACAAAGTAAGAACGTTTTTTTAATGAAATGGCCTCATTAACAGTAGGAAGCTTTTCATATGAAGAACTTCATTAATGCGCCGTTCCCTGCTGAGTTATTTCCAATGACAGAGCTCACTGCAGCAGCTTCATGTTCCAGTTAAAAGTCACTCCTTTTCTTTTTTTGCCTTTTCAATGAATCTAAAAGCACCTTGAGTGAGCAGTGTGCATTTCCTGCTGCCAAAAGACGTAGAAAACAGCTGTTCGTGCCTGACGCTGCCTTCTGAATGGAATGCAAATATGTTAACCATCCAGAATTTATTACTTTTGAGTGCTCTTCAATCGCGACGGCAGACACAAGTTTAATTTATGATATTCCTCTAATTATGAGAGCTGTTGAAATCATTTCCCAAGCTGCTTCCTCCTTCCAAGCATCCATTATGTGTTTCCTCGATTCACGCGGAACGCACTCACACACAGTAATGCACCATGCTAACACACAGAAACATAAACACGTAAGGAAAGGGTGCATGGTCGTGGAATATGAGCACAATTAACACAGCAATAACAGAACATGAAAGACTCACAGAAATGTTTTTCCTTGTCCCCCTCTGCTACATGAAAGCCATGTTTAGATTTGTCATAATCTTCAGTTTGCTTTTAATTTAGTCGTCGTCAACACAAATGTCTGCAATTCTTGCTTAGCGATGTTGTAGAAATGAGACCTCATGCAGGCCACCCACTGGATACACTCCCTAAAGCCATCCAAACACACACATGCTTACAGCCACAAGCCACAAGGTCAAGTCATTTAGCAGAGTTCAAAGGCCTTCAAAGTCCTCTTAGATCTAAATGAACCTACAACGACCAGCCAACGATGACAGAAAAGTCGACTTTCTACGGGTTCATGTTTTCAGTGTGTGTGTGTGTGTGTGCATCGTGGACTCAAAACGATGCATGTTACACAGCGTCTTTATTAGCACATATGCCCAGTGTCACTCAGCTTCCACGTCGCAATCCAAAACTGTCCCGTCTGCTTTGCAAAAGTGGCCTTTGACCCCTGTGCAGCCGCAACTTGACATGACACCCATTAGCAGCTGGAGCTGAGGGGGAATCTGGCAAAGTCGCTCCGGCCAGACACAAGGTCAAGTAGAGGTCTTTCTTAGACTAGGTGCTAACTCGCCAACTCTCTCACAGCTAATCTTACAATTGAAAGCGCTTTGCAATTCTTACCATACATCACAGACTGGGACAATTGGACCATGTTCAGAACGGCTTGTCTTCGGAGCTATAGCGATTCATCAATGAGTCACAACTAATCAAGTTTTTCAATAATCTCCCACTATTTTAGAAATGTATAAAAAACTAACAGGTCCATACACTGACTCCAACTCATGGGAGAGAGATTTGATTTGATGGGATTTCAAGGTAAAACAAAAGAATGTTTATAAAGCTGTTTGGAGGAAGAACAAAAAAATTGCATTCAACTTTAAATATCACGTTTGCATTAAAACAACATTTGATAAATAAAAACGATAAACACTGGATTAATAGATAATCAAAATTATCGTTAGTTACAGTCTCTGCCGTTGTGGGAAGGATTTGGAGTAAAAATAAAGACTGATCAGGAACAATAGGGAGTTGGATAGAGGGAGGGAGGGTTATTGGGCTTTAGCTAAGTGCAGAATGAGATAATAAAGCATGAAAAGTTATCTGAAGGGATAAGTTCAAGAAGAAAAAAGGTTATGAGAGTTTGGGAGGCAGGAACAATGAATGCAAGAAGATGGAGATGGGGAGAAAAAACAACTGGGACTTGTAGAGAAGACAGAGCTGCAGCCGCGCTTCACATCAAGCTGGCTCTAATTAGCAGGTGTGCTCGCAGGGACTGACTCGCACTCTGGTTAGGAGAGATGTATTTTTCTGCCTTTTATACACATGTATTTATGAAGTGGTAGAAGATCTGAGAGCCCTTAGCATAACAGTCTTTTATTGTTTAAATGTGGACTGTTCGGCCCCGTGTGCTTAAGTGATTTAGGAACCTCACAACTCCGGTATAAGAAAAATCATAAACGCTGAGACAAACCATGTGGGTGGACTGTAAAAGGCACCAAGGAACGGGCAGACAAAAAGCAGAGCCACATTCCACTACTAAAGGGAAACTACACTTAATTAAACACCAAGACACAACTGGAAAAGTGCCCTGTAAAAAAAATACAGCACTATTAGTCCCCCTTCGACAAAGTAAAGTTATCTTATGACACAACAGAGGCTCGTCTCTTGGAGAAGTTTCTAAAAAATATAGTTTTATTAGCTGCTGTCAAGGTGAACAAAGAAGGAGAAACGTATCCAGAAGAGTTCAAACAATTCAAAGAAAGAGAAGCACTTCACAATACATCTGTCGCTTCATATAAACCCCAAGTGTCATGAACCGAATTAGACAGACCCTATATAAAAATGAAGAAGGAGCCCTTTACCAACCACTGTTGATAGATACCAGTACAGTAAAGCAGTGTTTCCCAACCGGGGATACAGGGGCTTTACAAGGAATACGTCACAGGAGTCAAAGTTGAGGCCATTTTAGTGGTCCTTCAAATGATTTTCAATTATCATTAACTTTCAGATATTAATACATAGCAAGAGCGTAAAATGGGATACCATGGCATGTTATGCATTCATTTCGAGCGTTTTTTCTCATTTTAAACACTGATCCAACAAAAAATAATAATAATATTAATAGGTTTATCAGTCACCAAAAATCCAGCATTCTCAATGTTGGCCCATTTTTGTATCAGAATCCTTTTTATTGCCATGTAAGTAAAAGGAAATCACAGATTAGGAAATTGCATCAAGCCAAGCTTGGAAACATTTTGCTCAGAACTAGTAAACTAGCTAACAAGAGGTGCTGTTATATTCCTTAAAAAGAGCTTCTGCCGTGTAGGCATCAACAGACAGTTTATTGCAAAGTTAGTTTGGTTACATTGTTGCTTTAATTTTACAAACAAGTAATTTCAAGTAAACAAAAGCAGATTATTACAGCATCACAAAGATTAAAATGTTGTGGTTTGGGGTCTTGTCACCGATTCATTCACAGTCACGATCTGCCTCTATACTTCATCTGCACCTTGAGGATACTTAAAAGTTATAAGTGTTCAAGAAATATGAGCTATGGTTTATCTTCCACTTTCTTTGGAGCTACGAGTGCAGCAGTCTTTTCTGCACCAGACATCCATGACCCTCTGTGTGTGGACAAGTCTGTGTTAACATTGGCATTAGTGATAGCAGAAAAGGGGAAAATAAATGTATATTAATTACACAACCCAAATTCTCCCCATTTTGCTGAAGCTAACAAAAAAGGCATAAGAGGAAAATAAAATATACTGATTAATCAAAATAAGTTATTAACGGAAATAAGGAATTACTCTAATCATGTCCATAGTTTGAACTAATATTCAAGTGTATCTAGTTTTCTCAACTTTGACTTCAGGCATCATGCACAGAGTAGACATGACAACAAAAAAAGCATGCACTGCAAGAATGTGTTTCATTATTTTCCATGGTGTAAGGACAAATTCCCGTTTTTGTTGCTTCACGAATCCTGTTATTTATCTCTCTCTACTTTTAAATTGCATGTTGTATGAATTAAATCACACGTGTGCGACGATCTGCACCGGCCTGTGTGTGTTTTGACTTCCTGACTAAATTTGCATTTTCAGTTAGTGGTTCTAGTATCTGGCAGCACACTCACAAGTCACTCAACGGGAAATAATCGACAGACACAAAAAACAATATCACAATATTTCAATTAGTACAAACCATATCAGTGCGGTCACAAGCAGGATTAAATGCTATAAGTAGATGGATTACATACCTTATATCTATGTAATGTAATACATAATGGGAATTATGTGAATGTGCCCATATGGTCAGAAAAAGTACAAGGTGTATACACTCTTTGAGGCTTGTCCATGATGGTTACAAAAGGTCTCAATAGGCCAGTGCAAAACCTGGCCGCAGAATCACACGTACAACTGAATCATAGCCCCCTCCCTCAATGTGAGTGAAGTGTGTTTAAGAGTAGAAAGAAGAGATGTGGACAGACGGTGGCGTTAAACTTGTGCATAAATTAAGTCCAAAAGCATTTAATTAAGAAAAAAGACTACTCAAATTCAACTGTTGCTGGCTACTTAGAGGTGACCTCTAAGAGCAGTGGGATCTTGGGATTCCAAGTCCTGCTGAGAGACACAGGGTGCACCGTGCCCCCCAACACCACCCTGCCGTTTCAACTACCCCTCCTCTCACCACCCAGAGCATTATTAGACCGCGGGCTCTGCTGCAGCTCCAAACAGCTCAATGACGGCACACGGTCCTGCCAATTAGAAATAATTAGACAGTCATTTCAGTAGCAAGTCTTTTTAAGTGCATATATAACGATGCAATGATGCTTATTAGCTGGCCTGAGCCTGGCGAGGACCGCGGCCTCAAACGCTTTGGTGCTGGAGAAAATAATTATGCTAGTGATCACAAAGTGAGCCGCACATCTCTGTACTTCACCTCCACGCGTTTCAAAAATCCACTTCATTAGCTCTGGTAATTAATCGTTCATTAATTGCAGGAAAAGCCCAGTTTACCTCCCTTCGTTTCTAATTATCATCTTATAAATAGTTATGGTTCTAATTAATGTGTTCATTAGGCAGGATATTTTTCTCAAAGCCTCGCTGGGAGCCAAAGGTCCAGCTCGACTCTCTCTGAAGCCTAACCAGCCAGAAGGTGAGGCCATCCTGCCTGCATTTGCTTTTATTTTACTACATTCAACCTCCTAATTGGCATTTAAAACCCAATTTGGAAGAACTTCAAGAAGCTTAAACAGAAAAGAGACAGAGAGAAGGCAGGAGAATGTGTGAAAGAGATACATTTGGTCTTCATTTTCCTCTGCCAGAGCGAGAAGCTTCTCTGCTCAGCCTGTCTCTCGGCGCGGCCAGGCGGATACAGCTTTTCTCTGACAAAGTTGCACAAGGAAAAATATTTGAATGCTTTTTGACTTGGCCTTACAGCACTTTTTTTTTTTTTTACTGTACAAAAATGCCTTGTAAGAGTTAATATCCCAGGCGCATATCAGAATCAGAGATCAGTATGATGCCAGATTTAAAAAACTAAATAATATGTTATACTATATACATACAATAAACATTGTAAATATATACATATGTAAATAAGTGGTTTTCCCAGTCATTTTTTATGGTTATGCCATAAATAGTTTTCATATTTAAATGTATTTGTTGTATCAAATAAAAAAAGTTTTGTTTGTATTGTAAATGCACAAGTAAACACATAAAAAAGAACAATATTTTAACTCTTAATAAGTCAGGGAACAGTATCCTTAAAAAACAAAATTCAAATGTTTTGTTAATTCAACAATAGTAGAAACTGAATATGATTATGAACTATTGAATACTACTTAAGTTTTCAAATGTTTATTGATTGTTGTTTAGATTAAAAACATTTTTACAGCGATTTAAACAATTGACTCCATAATCAAACATTTTAGCATAACTTAAACAAGTTTTTAATTTAATAATTTTCTCACCGTAAGCCTAGCCCAGACCTATTTTCAGACTTGGACAAAGCAAATCCTGAGTGTGTGAGGAGTTATGAGGCGAGTGTGTTCTGTGTGCAGTGTAAACACAGAGTTGAACCCAGGGGACAGGGCTGTGTGCTGTGTGCCTGCAGGACGGAGAGCTGCTCTGGGCTGGAGGGTGAGGGTGAGGGGGGTTCCTCTGGCATTAGAGAGGAACACAGCTCGCGGCGAGTCGGGGATGAAAGAGTCTGTCTGTGTCACTCACTTATTCCTCCCTTTGGTAAATAAAGGTTTCTGACAACAAAGGCGAGTAGCGCTTGACGGGCCTTTACAGTAGATAAATAAAAAAGACAACACAGAGAAGAGTAAGAATGTGAAGAGGGCAAAGAGCGGAATACAACAACAAACACACTCAGATCTCACCACTGGAAGCATGTTGATTTTTATCGACTAGAGAAGATGCTGCACAACAAAACCAGGTCAGCTTTCAGTTTACATCAACATTTGAACTGTCCAGTAATAGGAAAAGAAGAGAGAGCCATTTCCATAGAAAAGAAAGAGATGACAGTTGAACCATTCAGGTTAACACAATGACTCACTTATCAGAAGAACTCTAGTCAATTAAAGAAAAAACTACAAATCAAACACGTTGTCATATTGGTGTGGAGTATGAGTCAGGTCGAATAAAACTTTTCAGCAATATATTTCCATGGAATAATTGAATACTAAGTAGGGCTAGGCGAGCTGTGAAATGAATATTCACAATGTTTATATTCATCAATCCCGTTTGTCAATGCAATTTATTTTTTACCTTATAAGTAACAAAAGAAAATGCTATGATACATTTTATTTTTGTAATTTCTTAAGATAGTCAAAGTACTAATGCATAAATACATTTCAAAAATGCAGTTGAATTATAACAATGAAAGACACACAACGTGAGAAATAGAACGGGGTCCGGGTCTGACCCCAAGTTGCAGGTGCAGGTGAGAGGAAGATTTACATTTTTTGCAGATCACCCCAGCAGCCAGGAGCAATCTTGTGGTAATGAAACAGGTGTTTACTGTTTACTGTGAATGCTGCCATTCACTAGGGATGCATCAATATTTTGGCTTTTAATATTTGCCCAAAATTGAACCGATACCAGCGCTTCATATCACAGCCAACGTATTACAACATTGTGTTTAACCAATATTTATGCATTACTTTTCAAACTGTCGTAACAATTGGGGCGCATTAATGATACTGATATCAAATATCTGAGACAACTCAGAAAAATTTGATGAGGGAAACTAATTGGAAAACTAAAAACGCAATAGATTTTTACACACACACACACACACAGTCAATAAATGTCATAACCCAGTCGGAGAGAGGGGGCTTCCATTAAAGTGGTTCTCACCCCCGCTCCTCGGAGCTTACGTCACTCACATTTCCTGTTCAAATCTTCCTCTAAATGGGCGTAGCCTGGAGGACTAAAGGGGGCGTGAACGAGACTGGGCCGTTTACATTGCTCTGGGCGGGGGGCTGCTGACGTCAGGTCCAACTTGCAGACGTCAGGTCCAACTTCTGTGCCAGTGTTGGCGCCAGATTCAAAATTCAAATGTAGTAATACAGGTCACCAGCAGATGGCGCCTCACAGACGGTTTTAGGCAGAAAGTCTAACTTTCAACTAATTTGCACCAAAGTGACAAGATTATGACCAGGATATGTAGACAACACTATTGGACACTCATTTATACCGTTTATCAGCAAAAAAAGTGGATTTGAGGGCGAGTTGTCCTTTAAGCGGCAACCATCTTTTTGGTAGCAGTCAGCCCAGCCAAGGAAACACTTTCCTTCTTAATCCTGCAAGACAGGAAGAGAGACAGACCATCATCTCTCAGAACCAAGCAACTCCAGGGAACTCCAAAACCATGTGCAAGAAGGTCCAAACAGAGCCACCATGGCACAAAGTGCAACCTGGGTCCGATTTACACAACTTGGCAAAAAGTCTATGAGGTGTCAGATGCACAAGGCCGGTGTAAAAAAGTGCCAATGGATTTTTTAGGAGAACAAAGCACAGTGTTCCAAACGATTCCAACCTGTACTCTTTGAGTTGTCTTGTGTATAAATTGTGCTATACAAATAAACTTGCCTTGCCTTGCCTTGTCTTGCCTTACTCTTGTCATTCTGTAGTACTTGTGAGAGAATAATATAAAATAAAAGATCTTTCCCTTCCCTATCTGAACATATCGGGCACCGGCAGATATTGATAGAAAGACATGAAAAGGCTGAATTGCTGTATCCCCAATTAGAATTGTATTACAATAAAAATGTATGTCAATATATGTTTGGATTAGCTTTTTAATTTCCCTTTATCAAACATCACAAATAAAGCTTAATTTTACCTGGTTGCCTATCAAGGAAACATCAAGGCAGGGTCCCTTTACTTACAACAACAGTGTGCAGTGAACACTCCTTTCCAGAATAGAGCAGCATCACTGACCTTTCAGCCTCCTGTTCCCAGGCCTCCAGGATGACCTTGCACATAGTCTGTGTCACCGTGAAAAGCCATCTAGCAGATAAACGACAACACATTCTACTCGAAGAAAATTGCCAACTGAAATAAATGCCAGACCATGTCCCTCCCTCACATGACCATTTGGTGATCTCCATCTTGAATTTGTTCCAACGAAGGCCGGCAGTACTACTAAATATTCTAGGAAACGTTTTATAATCAATTAATATTTATGTATTATACGTAAAATATAGTCTATCTCTCAAGTCAACTTGAAGAAAAAAGAGCATCTGTTCCTTAAAAAGAAATTATCAAAACATGTATGAGTGGGAACACTGGGAAAAACAGCACATGGAGTTAGATGCAACTATTACACAAAGGTCACCAATAACTTTTGGTATGAGAGACAGGGGCCATGATATGTTTGCCTTATAAAGAGAGTCTATTGAGTTAAAGCATTGTGAGAAATCAGTGTATCCAAGGCCGATAGCTGGGACCTGACGCTAGCACTGTGCCCTACTAACTCAACATGTTGCTAAAAAATTAATAGAAAAAAGGTTTGTGTATGCCCTGCGGTATAGGCATCTACCTGGTTACATAGTCTTCACAGCCATCACGGAATTACCCATGTTCTTTTAATATCTTCCAATGTTGCCTGTATAGCTACCTGTTAAAAGAGCAAAAAGCTGACAGGATGACTGATTGAGCCCGCGCACTTAACCCCTGCTGCGGCGCACTGTTCGCCGCTCACCTGAAGACGTGTCTGTGATCCGGCTGTGATGAGCGCTCTTTGTTGAACTGGGAACACCTCAGATCACTGAACGCTGCTCTGCCCCAGTGGACTGAGCCGCGGGCCCCCCCCCCCCCCCCACCGCCACCCCATGCATGAGCACAAACTGCAAACGCTCGCATGCGCTCAATCAGGCCCCACACATGCTTTGGTGCCAGCGCGCGCACTAAAGAGAGCACACACACAGCGATGCGGACCGGTATGCCTGCTCACATCAAAGAGAATAAACATTAATGGCAAATAGGTAATCTGCTCCTCTTGTCTGCTTTACATTTCAGGGCAAGATTGACTGCCTCTAGGGGACACACTCTGATTTGGATCTGTGGAAAGCGCAAAAAAAAGGGAACGAAGTAACAATAAATGGTAAACACCTGATGGAGCATTATTCTTACTTAAGACATCTATTTCTTTTTTATTTATACAGGAACGATTGAAAACGTGGTAATAATATCCACAGTCAACCTTCTGGGTTCTAGTTTGGTTCCAATCAAGCACTTGTGCAGTTTTAGGATGAATGTAATCTCATCTTTTCTTTTGAATAATTCCACTTATTTTGCCTTCCCGCTCGCGAAACTCTTTCCTCTCCAAGACTTTTCCTTTCAGTCTTTGTCTGCGCCACCAGCTCCGCTTGCACCAGCTCATCACATCCACATCTTGCACTTCGATCCACCTGTAACTGTTGTCTTGTTCTTTCTTCCGAGTGGTCAGGGTGCCCCGTCTTGCTCTCCCTCACTGCACTTTTCATATTCTGGAGGTGAGGCTGGGTTAGTGTGATGGGGATGGTGGTGGCACGCAGCACTTCATATCCTTACTGTGTATCAATCATGAAGTCCTGTCCACTCAATCCTCCTTTGATCCATCAGCTTGCCTCTCTGCTCGCTCCCTTGGCCTCATTCACACATCGCTGACTAATAGCTTTAAGGGCATAGCTACGCAGCACACCCCAGTCTTCCTCACAACAAGTCCAGCTGGGCCAGAGACAGCACTAACACTCTCCCATTTGTGCCAAATTTAAGATTTGCTCGAGTTGTAAAATTAATGTTCTTTATTGTCATTTAAATTGTGTGAAATGAATGCTTTGCACATCAATTGCTCAGACAGATGAGAATTAATGAGTAATGCTATCATTTGAAGAAGAAAAAAACATACTAAGGTGATTTTATGAATAGTGGTGGAAAACTGGCAACGCTTTAGCAGCTAGGCAAAAATTAGGCAGTTTTTGATTGACAAAGAGCTACCTGCTGAAATGTTGGAACCACTCTAAATAAAAGTGGTGCGGAACTTTTTTGTGATGTAGCCATTTAAATGTAAGTGTAAGTTACAATAAAGAAAATATACTTCTGTGTTAGCACAGTAATAAGTACTGAAAATAGCACTATCATTATTATCTTACATTGTTGTTTTCGATGTATTTTATAGGTCAATAAAGTTCATTGCATGTAATGGTAATAAATAAAAATGCTGCATGAATATAGTATCTAAATGCTACAGATAAAATGCCTTTGTCTTAGCACTTCACAATAACACAATCTAAATAGCTAATGTCAGATTTAGTGCATCACTTAACACTTTATTCCACCTCACAACCCACAATCACAGCCTCATGGAAATCTGCAGACGCAAACCCACCTGCTCATTTCTTAAAGCTAAGCCGATTACACAATGCAGCCCCGCTAATCACAGAGCAGCATTCGTAAACACCAATGTCATCCATCCACTGTACTCCTAAATCTTCCAAATCCCTTCCACCTTTCATCTTACACCACATCAGCAATGCCAGAAATGTTTTCATCACGGTTGCAGTGAACAAATATACCGCTGAGAGTAGGCAGAAAGCATGAAACAACTATGGATGCAAATGTTCAAAATAAACCAGTTGTGTGCTACACAACATGAAACTGTTTAAACATATTATAGGTGTTAAGGATTTATGAATCATAGTGGTTTTCATCCTTCTAATGAGGATTTTACCCATTATCCTTAGTGATTAACAAGATATCTACACCTCTCTGCAGTCGTGCGAGTAAACAACGGATCTTGCGTGTGCATATTTTAACCCTTTTCTTCACTGTTGGTGTTGTACATGTTTACAAGAGAGGGACTTAGTAGTTTACAAATCCATTAACACCAGATTAGTAATGCTAATGAGCACATACCTTCTGCATTATGGCTGCCTCCAAATTCATGAACTCATCATCTTCTCCCCACTTCCTTATTTACCAAAACTTATTGACCTTGATGGGATCAAAAAATACCTAAGTGGCATTTTATGATTAAAGAGGTCCAATTGAAATTTAAAATTTGCATGTGAGCTGCAACAATCAATCTCAATATAACAAGCATTTTCAATAATCAAGATAAAACAATTTTAGTATTGGCATAATCGTTAACTACTGTATACACAGACGCCAACGCAAATGTCATGTAATGGGATCTTAAAGACTCAAACAAACTAGTTGGCATTATGAAACGTTATCAGAAATTGCGTAAATAGATTGTTTTCCCAATAGATAATTGAAAAATTTTCAGTCATGATGTCCTCTAGCGGCTGCACTTCAGCAGCCGCATCTACCACAGGCACGTATCTGAAAACAGCCGCAGCACCAACACGCGCAGCTGCAGTAAGCATGCACTGTGTCGGGGAAGTAAGGTACAGTAAGCATGAGAAAACAAAAGCAGGCACACTCACTGCAGATTACTGGACATCCATCACAAATATCAAGGTTACCGCTGGAGTTATTGCCACTGTGCATTACAGTCATATACACTGTAAAAACCTAAACTGACTTGAATGAAAACATAAACAAACAAAAAGTAGCCTATAATAGACAGTTGAAGTCATTTATACTATGTTAAACAGATCTATACACTGTAAAAAGCAATAATAAAAGCATTCAGAGATTGAATAGCCTATATTAGACAATCCAAATACTTTCTTTTTGGAGGGGAATGGATTAATAAGCTTTTTGCTTTGTCCAATCCCTTTTCAAACAAAATCAAGGGGAATTTAGACTATTTAACTATGATTTTAATGCAATCAAATAATTTAAATTCTTTGATGGCACCTATATATATATATATATATATATATATATATATACACATATACTTATATATAATTTATTGTTCATGTAATCGTCTGAAATATCACAATATCACGCAAGACTGGCTGTTTCTGTCCTTGTCCACCCCAGCAGAGACGTAACTGCAGGGTCACGTTATCAAATTATGTTGCTCAAACCTAATGCCGCTACAGCGCTACGTGCAGAGGAGGAGTGTGGTGCCTAGTTATGAACACACATGTTTCTGTTTTCCCTGTGTGAAAGAACTTTTGTGACTTTTCAAACCACTTTCACTGGCTCACTGCTGATCCCTTTCCGAAGTGCACACAAGCCTGAAACTCTCCAAATAAATCAGTAAGATATCAGGAGAAGGATATGGTACCCAGATCACTGTCTTGATCCAAAAATTTCTTAGGAATGGAACTATATTCTTGGAAGGGGTACAAGTGCTTTTCTAATTCAAAATGAAAACATACTGTATCTTTTTATTATTATTGCATTTTAACCCAAAAAGGCATCATAAAACAGAAAAGTAAAGTGTTTGAGCTTGAAGGCAAAGAAACAAGCATGCACGTTATACCTTCTGTCTCGACTGCGTGACCGGTGTGACCGATGGCTTCTTCCTTTATCCCTGTCTGCACTGCGACTCCGCCTCTTACGCGATGAACTGTGAGATGAACTGCTGCTGGAGCGCCTTCTCCGTCTGCAACACCAAAGGAGAAGGGCATGATGTTGCATGATTTCAATGAATACCCAGAATAATCTCTCCAACCACACTATAACTGAACATTTCTAATTATGGTTTAAATAAGACTACAACTTAATGCAATTTACCATTTGAATATGCACAAAGCCATAGAATATAGCAGGATGCTCCACAGCTCCTCCACAGGGGCCTTTTGAAGCATGAACATCACTTGTTTTGTTGTGTACAGCAGGACGTATGTGAATGTTAATGAGTATTTATTTCCTTTAGTACCTCTTCTTCAAGGACAAGATTTGTACAAACATTTTAAAAACAACTTCTAGAAGAACATATTACTAACAATGTAATACGCATGCAATAATGTATGCATTATAGGCTTGGTTATCACTATTGCTATCTCTATACAACACACAGAAGATTATAAGCCTTCTTTAACCAACAAGGACGGTTATTATTTGGTCTGTTTAAACATTCATAAACAATTATATTTTTGTTTAAATAATACGTTGTGGATTAAACCCATAGTTTTAGGCTCTGTTCACACTTGTAAACCACCAAGACATTTGAGATTAAAACTCATTATAAATTCAGGGTAAAAGCACAACTACACTAAAAAGATTTGGATCTGAACAAAGCGGGAACATAGCTGTCAAGTCCCCTGTAAAGTATCATACCTCCACTCTCTTCCTGTGTATGTATGGTCCTGTAAATCTCTCCACAAAAGAATAATAATAATTTTTAAAAAATGCAAGGCCTACCCCTACAGCAGCCTGGGTGGAAGATACAATGAGGCTGAAGCAGATAGTGGAACTACAAATAACAGGAAAAAATACTTTCTTTGAGAATGTGTAATTATCTTAGAGAGCAGCATATTTACTGTCATAACAAAGAACCATATGGGTACAGTAACGTGTTATACAAGATTTGTTACAGAAACTCTAGCATGTCAGGCATGGTCAATGTTTTTCAGTAGAAATATCAGAGGCAGAGCAAAACATAAATGCGGAGGTTAAATATACTGTTCTATTTTCCTAATTTAAAAAACACAATGTTTTCAGAGAATTTAGGTTAGGTCAAACCATACATTCCTCAACACCAGAAACATTAGTTAGTGTAAAATGTTGTTTTCATGCTTCCAATTATTGTATTTTGTTTTAAAATTGGGGTTAGGTTTGTAGTAGCAGGATCCTTAAAATCCATTCGTTTAAGGCAAGGCAAGGCAAGTTTATTTGTATAGCACAATTCATACACAAGGCAACTCAAAGTGATGAACAAAATAAGACAGCGTTAAAATCATAAATAATCACAGAACATTAAAAAGAAAGATAAAATTATACAATCCCTCAGTTGTATGCACAGCTAAACAGAACCGTCTTTAACCTGGTTTTAAACATTGTCAGAGAGGAGGCCTGTCTCACATCTTCAGGAAGACTGTTCCAGATTTTAGCAGCATGAATCTGAAAAGCAGCCTCCCCATGTTTAGTCCTGACTCTGGGCACTAACAGGAGTCCAGTCCCTGTGCTCCTCAGAGTCCGGGCTAGTTCATATGGTACTAACATGTCACTAATATATTTTGAAAAAATCATGACTGCTGATGAATTGTTATCAAACTAACTACATCAAAACAATGGCATTAAAGAATGCGCATCTCACCTCTTGTCCCTGTCCCTGTCCCGGCTCCTACGGGACCGTTGGCTCCGGCTGCTCACTTTCTTGCGGGAGGAGGATGAAGATGAAGATGAAGATGATCGATGACGCTGTTTTTTCCTCCGTTTGCTCCGACTGTCATCCTCACTGTCAGAGGAGCGGCGACCCATGCTGTTATGGCAACCCTGTGTGAGGCTATAAGCTGATCAAGATGAGCAATTATTATGTGCCATTCAAGTTGAAATATAAATATTGTTTATTACGTCCGTAGTACGAGTCTTTTCCGTTAGACAGCCAATTAAACAGAAATATGAAGCCTAGTTACATGGTAGCTGACCAGTTGCTACTAGCATGGTGGCTAAAGGATGCTAACTAGAAAACACACATTTGCACCTGCTGCCGTTTAGTACTTCCCTTTAAACAATAGCAATCTTACGCTGGAAGCTTAAACCATCATATTTCGTATCAACAATAATAAAATACGGGTGCTCACCTTCTTTAAAGCTTCACTGTTATCATTACAGATCCAAACACTGAACTCGGCATGCTCCCTGCAATAGTCGAGCGAGAAACACGGATGGAGTCTATTTCAGGATTCCAGGCGTTACAGGCAGACACAGAGCAATCGATCCAACTACCTTCAGGTTAGGCCTCAGGGACGTGACGATGTCTAGACTGTAAATAGTAAGACGAGACCTTTAGCCATTCTTAGCCATAGTCTTTAGTTTATTATACACGTTATGTTAAAGTTAGATTCTGCACAACATAGAAGCAATTGAATTGGCTGTATTTTAGAATTACATACAAATGCTGCTGCCCCATGTCAGGTTGTTATAAAAACTAATCTGATTAGTTTTATTAACATGTACTTCTTATGAGTTGTGTCCAACTCCTGTGACATTGACCATGGGGATTACCAAATGGGGTTTTTCCAGTATAACAGTGAACGTCAGAAGTGGTGGGAAATCAGCCTAAAGCTCAGTGACCCACTGATATACAATGTAGACTGTAATCGTTTGAATCAAAAAAGACAATTATTAATTATTATTATTTTATAATTATACAATTATTATTTTCCTGGATGTTTAATACAGAAATGCATTGTGCTATTAGATCTAATATAAATTATGTTTTTAGTAGAATAATTGTAAAATATAGTGTCCCGTGTCATGGAACAGCTCTTGGCACTTTCCTGGACTGCTGTTTTCCACACTGGGGCACAACTGATTTATGATTGAGCTTGTGCTCCAGTGAAATCGGTCTAGCCACGTCCCTGGGGCTTAACAATTAAACAGTCTAGGTCTCACAATTAAACAGTTTACAGTAGGCCTCATAATTAAGCAGTCTATAGGCCTCTATATCAAATTTGTATGTAAATATTAATTTCATTCATGAAAATGTATTATATCATTTTTTATATATACTTTGGCATAGCTTTAGCTATATGTTGTGGTCTGAAATAAGGTTCTAGTGGAGACCATGGAAATTAATATGGTGTAAGATCCACTCCAAACCTTGAGGCTCATGTGAATCATATTCTTCAAGGTAATTATTTATTTCACAGCTTAGGTGATAGACTCTAAATGTCAGAAGTGGTGGGACATCAGCCTATTAATTTGTCATCAAATATATGGCCAACAATATACATTATGTTTATACCAATGACCTTTTGATGCCTATATGCATTTAGATAACACAACTGTAGATATAGTTATGGCTTTTAGAACCATATAATTGTTGAATCTTTGGTGAGCTTTAGTAGGCCACACAAAATGTAGATTTAGCAAAAACAGAAAGAAAACTGTTTCTTAAGCATCATTTAATAACAACAACTCATAATCACAAAAACCCAGTTACAATAACATTATTGATATTATTAACATATATTCATAGTGTATTTATTCTTTTTTTTAAGCCTATAGTAACTCTGCTTTCTCAAGTTATACCCTTGGCCTCCCGGAAGGCAGTTTACAGACAGTGCTTGAATTTATTTCAGTTTTTTGGCATGCAAATTATTTAAATAGTTTATGTAAACAGCTCTAATCCAAATGCCCACGTCATGCACGAGTGGGAGTGAAGTCATACGCAGACCCGCTGCGTGGATAGTTCCCGAAGATGCGCGGCTGCAGAGTCTCTCATAGCCGGTGCATCCGATCGCCCGGTGTCTTCCTTTACCCCCTGGATCACAGACAGATACTGAGGAAGCACTCTTCAAAACATGTGTGCTCCCCTTTCGTGGCATTTTCCAATTTCAAGCCCCACCCCTGCAGAGTAAGACGTTGAAGTGAAGAAAAAACAAGGATCCATGGCCATCTCTCGGGTGTTTGGAAAACTAACTTAGGACAATAGCAGTGAATGAGCGCTTAATTCAATTAATTAGTCCCTCTTGTCAATCTCGGATTAATGACCAATAGCTGCGACGCGGCGTAGCTTGTTTAAAGCTCTCTCTCTCCTCTCTCTGTTCCTCTCTCACTCCTATCAGCGGAGGGGAAGGGGGGCTCATCCCGGCATCCTGAGGGGAGGTAATTTGCACGGATCAAGGGGGCAAGGCACCGAAAAGTATAAATACTGTGACTTCAATAGAGGTTCACCAGCAGGTTTCAAACTCCGCATCCGAAGGAAGGGGAGTTGTCTCAAAAGATTGTGCTTTCCATGTGTTTTACCTATCCCATGAGTTGGCAGCAGCATCACCTCAGCTCCGCGCATCATTTCTAAAGGGTCGACTTAAAAACCACCACACTATTGATGTCTTAAGGCTTTCGAGGAGTGGTGAGTGCGTCTTCTTTCTAACGAGGAGGGAAAGCAGTGATGGAAGAGCTCACCGCGTTTGTGTCCAAGTCTTTCGATCAGAAAGTGAAGGAAAAGAAGGAGGTGATCACGTACAGGGAGGTGCTGGAGACCGGCTCGGCGCGGGCAGGGAGCAGGGAGTCTTTAACACTTGAGCCCGGGAGTCGAGAAGAAGCGCTTGGAGCAGTAGTCAACCGAAACGTCGCACTCTCACCAGGAAGAGAAACGGAAATGCTCGGGCAAGAAAGAATCAGGGACACGGCGAGCCCTAAACTCATTGACGGTAAGGAGGATATTATGCACGCTTTGATAACGGGCAGAGCAGAGCTACAGAATCAGACCTTTATATTGGCGTGTGAGTGTGTGTGTGCCCTATCAAACAAGTTTTCTGTCATGAAAATTGTAAATATTGTTGAATAAACAAAACAATGCGTATCCCCATTAATTAACACATTTTAAGTGTTATGTCTTGTGGCCTTATTGTTATCACTTTTGGCAAACTCGCGATTTGAATCCAATTTCCAGCCTCTTTTGCATCTTCTGCTTACTCATTATGCCGATAATTGCAGCCTTATCAAAACAGAGCATTTATTGTATTATGCTTTTATTTTAAAATTAAATTATTTGTTGGTGATTTTGAGGTCAGACGATAATCTCGCGCGCGATTTGACACACACAAACAGTAAACTGCTCATGTGTGCAGCGCGTGACATGCATGGACGAATACAATTATGAATAATACACTGTACAAAAGCAATTATATTTTTAACTGTAAAATTATCATAGGCTATAAAGGCCTGTAATATAAGAAATATTCAAATTGGAACAGATTGGTAAAGGTGTATTTTTCCAAGACAGGGGTTTATTATTAAATTGGCCTTTTAAATATTTATATATAAGCCTATTTTAATTATTTAATAACCACTTGGTTCACATGTCCCAGTGTGTAACATTATGTGCGTAAAAAATACACTATTTTCAAGACTATTAAAAAAGGCGGTGTGTTTTGGAAACGAGAAGAGCGGTTATGAGGCACCATGCATGGACACAGCCTTACATATTTATAAGCGGTTAATTATTAAAGAGCTTTATGTAGCTCGACAAAACATCCGTGGTCTGATCGTTGTGTGATATCTGAGGGATGTGAGGGCACGCTTTATTGGTTTGTCAGCGTACATTTAAGCACCGGGACGGAGTTAATCCTCAAATTACGCACAGAAAAAGAAAATCAATGTAGGAAAGAATCCTGGCAGTGTCAATATTATGTGTTTACTTCTTCACGCAGGCAACACGGATGTTAAGGACAGAAAAGAGGACTCCAAACCCATCGAGGACGAGACACAGACAAAAATAAAACAGAGAAGAAGTCGGACTAACTTCACTTTAGAACAACTAAACGAACTGGAGCGACTGTTCGATGAAACGCACTATCCAGACGCGTTCATGCGGGAGGAGCTGAGCCAGCGGCTTGGACTATCAGAGGCCCGGGTACAGGTATGTTTCAATTATTTTATGTATTTATCTCTATTACGTATACAATTACAATACAATTAAACTAAGACTTGCTCAACAATGACAAAAGATCATAGAGGCTGATAACATAATATAGGCCCATATTTCCAAGCTCAAACTCTAAATGTTGCTGAAACCCATAAAATGTTAAGAAGGAATGTGTTGTCAGATCTGTTATCGATGGACCATCTGTGCTGAAACCGAGTATGGCTGGAGTCAGGAGGCTTGTGCAGTGCCATGATGGCACACAGAACAAACAGCTATCTTATTAAACATTTTCTTAATTCAGTCTTTTGTGTTTTACTCACGATACAAGACATGCTCATGTGGGCATTTTAAAGTGTTAACAAATAGAAACCTAAAGTTCTCAAAATTAAAATCAAACCAAACCAAAAGAGTTGTAACCAGGGCTCCCTGGTCTCAATCTGGAATGTCCCCAAAAAGCGCATTGTGTCCCATGCGCACAGGGATTTGCAT
This sequence comes from Knipowitschia caucasica, assembly GCA_964034765.1. Lineage (NCBI taxonomy): Eukaryota > Metazoa > Chordata > Actinopteri > Gobiiformes > Gobiidae > Knipowitschia > Knipowitschia caucasica. The sequence continues at coordinate 9,093,879 of OZ035832.1, forward strand.
ACATTTTATCTTCAATCAAATCCTGATATCTTTCCTTTATGCAGCAATTCACAAAAGGGCTTTATGTTTATTTGTTGTTGTTTATTTTTATTTCAATCAATAACGGATTTGGCAGTTATTAAAGTCATAAAGTATACCTGCAGGCATGCACAAAGGACTTCCGATTGACATCATTTGTGGTCAATAAATGAAGCCAGTTGACAGACAAATCGATATGATATTTCAATCCACTGCGCACTGAGCTAATGTAAATGGAGATTGGCATGTTGCAGACTAATTATGCTCAAGTTTGTTCTTTGAAATCCGAAGCAGATTATCAGAGTCATGCGCGGTTCAATCTCGGCTCCTGTGAAAGTCGATGTTAACGCGAGTGACTCGTTTGAAGCGTTTCTGTGTGTGCGCGCCTGATGCCATGATTACACACAACTGCGAACCGTTTAAGCGTTTCACCAACATGGATTTTCAGCTGATATGGGTAATTAATTTCAGCGGTCATTTAATGAGAGAAATGGAAAGAGAACGAGGGAGATAGTCTCAGATCGCCTTGCTCTGATGTCCCAAACCGTAATAGCTTTGCTGCTATTCGATATCTGAGAGTCCATTCAACTCTTCGGGGACACAAATCTATAGAAAGATGAAACCCACGGTGACAAGGTTATTTATTATAGTCCGAGTAGGCCTGCACATCTCAACAAGGGGGTTTCTTCTGTTCACCCGACAAGAATTGAATGTAACCCTTCTGTGGCTCTCCTTGCTTTCCCACACCGGCAGCAGCCCTTGTGCTCCTGTGTTGTAGCCATGTAGCACGTAAAATGCAGTGATTAAACTCAAGGTTAAGAGGCGTCATCAATGTTTGAGCGCTCCTTGAATATATATTTTTTGAACCCACTGTTGTTGTCACTGAAGACGCAGCTCGGCCTCAGAAACAGCTGCAAATCAGTGGGAATCTAATGAATCCGTATCCCCACAGGTTTGGTTCCAGAACAGACGAGCCAAATGCAGAAAACAGGAAAATCAGCTTCATAAAGGTAGGCCTTGTCTAATACCACAATGTAGGCCAGCGCATGTCGTTCCTTCTTTACGCAGACAATTGGAACATTATTAAAGACTGATATACTGAAATGTGTAAGTCGTGTGCTTGTTTATGCTATACAGACCAACATGTTCTTTTTTTCTTTCGTCAGGAGTCCTGATTGGAGCAGCGAATCAGTTTGAAGCCTGCCGCGTAGCACCGTATGTCAACGTCGGGGCTTTACGGATGCCATTCCAACAGGCAAGTTCTTTTGAAGCTTATTAGCCACACCAATCCCCTGACTGTTGTCTTGGCACTGGCTGTGAGTGCAATGCAGTAGCCTAAGTTCTAACAGGGGCAACAACAGCCTGTTTGTTGTCTCTGATGATACTTGCATTTTACCTTATTTATAATTTATATGGTAAACAAAGTAAAGCAATTGGAGGAACTCATGGCTCACATTTCACAGCCGTGGTTTTCTTCAAAGGTTCCATTTGATTAAAAAAAACCTGTGATTAATTTCATAATGATTATATAGGCCTGAATGACCCATCACAACAGTCACTGTAAAGTTAACGCGTCTTCTCCCCCTTCTCTCCCCATCCGTGCGTCTCGTCCTGTAGGATAGTCATTGCAACGTGCCGCCCTTCTCCTTTCAGGTGCAGGCGCAACTGCAGCTGGACAGTGCCGTAGCCCACGCACAACACCACCTGCACTCTCACCTGGCCGCGCATGCGCCTTACATGATGTTCCCTGCACCCCCGTTTGGACTGCCCTTGGCCACGCTGGCAGAGTCGGCCTCTGCGGCCTCCGTAGTGGCCGCTGCCGCCGCAGCCAAGAACACCAGCAAAAACTCAAGCATCGCAGATCTGAGGCTCAAGGCCAAAAAGCACGCGGCTGCACTGGGACTGTGACAACGAATGCGAGCAGATGCGCTGCGACGATTATCCAAGGACCGTATTTATGTTTGCTTCAAATGAAGGACAATGGTATTATGTATAGATAGGCTATTTATGAAACAAAAAAGAAACTGTAGCCTACCATAACTTGTTATGGGACGTCGATACACGTTCTTGTGGTGCCAAGGCCCCACAGCCACTATAGGACCTGGGACAGTCCTAAAGAGAACATGCAGCTGGACGATGGGCTCTTTGTCAAACAGACGAATCATTCTGCACTTGTTCTCTTTAATCATTGTTATTGGTGTTTTATTGAATCGATATAGAGGCTGGCCTCGTCTTTTTCATGATCCTGGTTTCTCTGTGACTGAGTGACTGAACAGAGTGTAAAAGCAGTATTTCAAATGTTTGCGTTCTAAAAAGATAATACAAATACACGCGCGCAGACACAAAGCGTGCGTGTCCTATCCCCGGCTCTGCGCCTCTGTGTTTACTCCTCTCCTGTGCTCCAGTTTTGGCTTTGGCCTGGAGCGCTCCTGCTCCTGTCCCATCCGTGCAGACTCACGTCCTCGCGCTCAAGACAAGCAGGCCCCATGTGCCATGCAGTAACAGGACGCACCAGTGCGGGAATGTGTACAATATGTTTATACACACAAAACATACTTTTTTATCACTTAGAGGTTACAAAACACCCCACGGGACTCTTCATTTTATTCTATTTTTGTTCCATGTGTAGCCTTAGTGATTTCAATGTAAGACAGTGGAAGTAACTTAAGGCACGATATCCAGAAGACATTTCATTTCACTGTTTTTGTCCGACTTTCTGTGAAACGTGAATTCATAAAAAAACAAAATGTTTTCGTTCCTGTAATAAAGTACGTTTCTAAATTAGTCTATTATGATTATTTTTGTTTATGTGTAATATTAGTATTGTGCTTAAAGCAATGCATGTTAATAATTTAGGCAGTAGATGTCGGGCTTTTGATAACGTCACGCTGGTGACAGGCCCGTTTAGTGGGAAACATGGCTCTCTTGCTGCTCTGCTTCCAAATCAATGCATTATTCATAGTTTGGTTATAGAGCGTTTGGAGAGGAGCTTTGCTCATTTCCACTACAAGCAGATGGACAGGCCAACAGGCAGATAAAACACACGGCCATTCGACTGTGTAAAAGTAAAACAAAAACGCTTTGCGTAATTGCCTAGCGTTAATTAAAAGCTTGATAAATACGCTATGTAGACACTTTTATGAAACTAGCAGATGTGTGCGCGCTAAAGTGCAACTTAACTGAAAAGAAAATACTTGGCACATTTATGGTGATGATTATTTTTGTGTTTTAGAATAAATAGAACTGTTTTTGTCATTGACATTACAGAGAAAGTACAATACATAGAAAGTATGTCTGATATGTCAGCATCGAGCATAATTATATTGATAATTGTTATTGTTATTATTTAGTGACAGTTCGGGCTATGTAGCTTGTTGGTTGCACCGTTAGATATTCCGCTATGGAGACTCGCCAGTCGATCTCATCTTACCCATAAAAATAATACATGATGTTGTTTGACTTAGCTTGAAGCCTAAAAATTGCCTCAGATTTATTACTTTATTTTAAATGCTTTATAGAATACTTGAGCTAATCATGTAATCTCTTTGATAATTCCTAATAAAACAGTGTTAGTTGGGCTATTAATTAAAAGGTTACTGCTTACATCGCCTATAAGTCTGCATGTTGTATTTGACTCAGTGTTTGAGGCTGGATTAAGACGCCAAAACTATTGAATTATTGATTGGAAGCCTTGCCAGTAATGGAGGAGATGGAAACACTGCCTGCATGGGACGCAGAGAATTGACGGGATGTGCCAACTGCTCAGAGCAGTGAGATCTTTGTCACTGAAATACTTATGTTGTTTCTAATTCAACAGCAGAGACAAACTTAAACATGCCTTTATAACAACTTTTGAGTTTAGATTTTCTGTCATCTTTGTATCATGCAAAACTACTTTTTCCTGTGTCCTGAAATGTGCTGGACAGAGTTGGAGCAGTGAGTCATCCGTCAGCATTTCTGGAGGTGTGCTGCTGGAGTGGAGGGCCTCTTCTCTGAGAGGCCCAGGAGACTATGAGACGGGGACACACAAGTGTTCTGCTGATTAGACATGGAGACGATCCACGCTCTCACTCTCCTCTCAACACACTCTTTAAGACACACATCCTCACACAGCCAGCCGGGAGCCAGCCAGACTGCTGCTGCTGCCCCTCTGACTTCTGCCCTGTCCCAAACAAAGACACTCGAGCTCTGAATGGGTGACACACAAGATCTTGGAAATGAGGCTTTGGTTATAATGGCTTTGTATTAAATGGCTAAACTCTACAGAGCCCAATACAGCATATATATCCTTCTTCATATCCACATCTTTCTATATTTACCCACAGCTACAGCCCTTGGTAAAACACCCAACATCAAATACATGTTTAACAATCACACAGAGCACATGATGGGAAATGTATTTTCTACACTCCGCTTGTGATTAGATCTTGTGTATGGGCATTTTGCTCAAATACATGTGTGTGGATGTTTCCTGGTGCCTGCCTCTCACAGGGCAGCCGGCACCTTTGTTATGTTGGAGAAGCTCAGAGGGCAGGACGCACCACTACAAAAGACAACAGCCACAAGGACCAGCAGATAAAAGAGACACTTCAAACACATCAATGAAAGTGGAAAAGAAACCCACAAAAAATTCCCTCCATCGCACTTAGAGCAGCAATTAGGATGCTGTATTGCTGTCTGTTATCACCGGTGTTGCATGTAATTTAGTCACAAATACAGTAATTAGTAAGTAACTGAGTAACTAAATAAACTTTAACTTTAAAAATAAACTTTGTAACAATTACTTACAATTAGATTAGTTGGAAATAATTATTACACATCCTTTTAACAGCGGTAACATTGGCATGTAGTCATCGATGTTGCAACAAAACATTTCACATCATTTGAACATTGATCATGACCTGCTGCCTTGACTTCTGCTTCAGAAACAGAGATCAGTAGCAGTAGAAGAGAGGTGTATTCTGAAAACCAGCATGAGAAAGAGTAATGTGTTCTGGATACAGTTACTCAATGTAACTTAAGGCAAAAGTATCAGTTTTATTTTACTGTTTTATTGAATATTTGCACAGACTTTGTTGGATGTCCAAGAGGGGGCCACAAAATACCTTTTCCATGTGGCCCATGGGCCGCAAATGACCCACGGTCCGCATTTTTGAGACCACTCCTGTACATACACCATGCATCCCTGGTCGGTGCAGGCTGCAGCTTTGTTAACTGTTATTTTGAATGTATAGAACATAGATCTGATCCCTGCTTTGACCAGGGAAGTACAGTACTACTGATTGCAGTTAGATAAACACTTGGTATTCACTGCTCATCCTGTTAAGCAGCTAAGAACAAAAAAAAACAGAGGTCAGAACAAAACAAAAGTCTAATTGTTTCACTGTTTCCTGTTTAGGTGCCCTGAGGCATGCTATGCTGTAATGTACTGGCTGTGTTTAATTTGTTATTAATTCATTTCCATTTGCAGCTGGCATAATGTATAGCCCACTGACTTGGTGGAAGACATAACAAGTGGGTATGTGTTGAGATCTGGGCATTAGTATCTCTGTCAAGCATCTATTGTTTCCATTGATAACATTTTGGTGTTTGCAGATGCACAGGCTTGAGTACACATTTTTGTGCAGGTTGGTTTATGTATGTATTATGATTGTGGTCTGAGGGAAAAGCATGTAAGAATTTGACAGAACCAAAAGAGAGAGTAACTGCAGACTTGCCCATACAGTTACAAGCTGGTATAAGATCCAATCATCTGTGTGTGACTATAATAGAGCTCTTGCTTTTCAATCATCAAATGTTTGTACACACAGCTAAAATTACAAAAGGCTTTCTGAAACACAGACCTAACTCATCTCATATTGATTGCATTCACACTGGCTGAAGTTTACAAGAAGTCGTTTTCAAATATCATGAAATGACAAAAATGTGGACCAATCTCCCTGTATTTGTTTGGGGATGCTCAAGTGTCCTTTTAATGTGGCTGAATCCAGGGAGGTCTAGGATCATTCACTCCGACATTAAACACTTTTTCAACATGGTGCTCAGGGAACATTTATAACCATTTATATATCTGTCAGCCACACTCAAGCTCTCTTGAACTGGTGACAGACGCTTGTGGTCAAGGAAAAGTTTAGATGGGATGGAAACTTGCTGCTGCTTTTCAGTGTATTCATCAATCACCTGTGTACACCCAATACTGCGCTTATATAAGCTGTTAGGAGTTTTACATACACTCATAAATCTGTAGATGCCCAAATATCTATACATCTCACTGATTTTAGAAAACATACAAGTCCTTGATAGATGTGCTCCATGCAATTTAGTTACAATTTTCACTGTTTAGTCACATACAAACACGTCATAACTGGCGTCATAACTAATGACTTGGATTTTGATCTGAAGAAATTGTAAACATGAACAAAGCTCTTCGTTTATTATATAGAAAAGCTCTCATGGAGCTCTTAATGATGCGAACGCAATTAACACAGTCTACAATTGATGTTTTGTGCTTAAAACGTCTAAACGTGAACATTGAATGCTTTGGGCACATTTCAAACATCAACCAGTCTTAAATATTATTTGTCAGGAAAATAAAATGAAATACAGATGCACAAACTGCCTGTTTTACAGTCTCCAAACGCTCATTAAATGTTAACATAAGCAGATTCTGTAGAAAGAATCTGTCCCTGTCTAAGGGCAAAAATGCATCATACATATTTTCAACTTTATGTAAACAAACCATCCTTTTATCAATTGTAAAATGTATTCAAAAAGTTTACGCCAGTTTTCTCTTTTTGAAGAAGTGCAAGTGCACTATAGGAGAAAAGGGTCGACCACTTTAAAAGTAATTGAATTTTAAAGCAGGGAAGTGGCTGTTATCCTAAACGTCTTAATCTGATGTTTTTATTGATCTTGCCACTTGTGTCCTCTTATTGATACAACAGTATTGACAGCTGCATTGCAATGGTAATTCACTCTAAATGGGAGCTGTTATCTATTCCTGGAATAGAGATATATATATAAATAAAACGCATACACCTTTTACAGGACTACTAAGATGTAGGAGTACTAAAGTACACTAAATGGAACTCTATAGGTTAAGCGTGAGTGTTTGAGCATCATGTTTCATTGCAAGATAATGTAAATTAATGTCACTATCTGGGACAAGGGCAGACAAAATGTTTCGAGTTGACTGAACTATATTATGGGGGCCAATGGGAGGCAGGACCCCACTGTGGGCCGAGTATTGGATTGGCTCAACAAGCTGCCAACGTCTAATCAAATAGGCATGCATTAGCCTTCTCTGCAGTGGGGGGTGAGAGTGAAGGGCACCAACTCATTCTTAAATGGTATGTAAAAATAGAGCTGGTCACGATCCCTCCACTCTCCTGCCCACGGCCACATTGTTTAGAGTTTCCAACTGACTCACATCATATTAGTTCAATTAATGGCACGGTTCTTGATCAACAATATAAGGACTATAATTCTACTACAGTGATGTGATGATCCAATACATTTATGAATATTCTTTTTGTTATACATTTTTAGAAATTGATTTAAAAAAAAAAAAACATCTTATGTGTTTTTATAATTTTGCATTTCCTGTGTTCCAATTGTTCTCTAATCTGCTGTTAGTGAATTTATAATTCTGTAAAGTCCTACATCTAATTGAGGTAGCAGCTATTTGCAATTGTAGAAAGACAGTTCTAAAACATATGCATTTAGTTGAAGATGATGAAAAACTTAAATAAATTAATGTCTATATTGTGGCATCATCAAACTTATTCTATAATGTTATGGACACAAAAACCTGAAAACCTCCGGATGAATTAAAAAAATATCAGTTATTATCAAATTCGAAATACAATAGTTTTCTGTTGTTTTTTGTCTAAAATTGAGGCTGGGGTCCATAGTAATTGTAAAAGCGATGACATTATTACTAAACAGTCTATTAAGTCTATTAAGATAATCAAAAGGTAGAATAAAGTTGTAGCTATACACAATAGTTCTCTGTTCATATGTGCTCATAATACATACACAAATCACAATGTTATTTTCTAAAAGACCCACAAGAGTTTAGCGAGGTGCAGTGAGGTGAACTAAAGCCCAGAGTCAGTTGTATCAGTGGATAAGAGCGGTGGTATGTGTAAAGCAGATAGAAGAAGGACAGAGGTGCCAAAGACATGAGTGTGCTAAAGAGGAACACTTTGTTAGGCAGAGATGCTTTGAGAGGCTGCGCGCTATCTTAATGTGAGGAGTCAAACATTTAACATGACACGCACTTTGGCCTAACCATAATACCTTCAGTGACTAATTTGTTCCTATCTATACAATACAATACAATACAATTTATTCTTGTATAGCCCTAGGTCACAACAGAAGTCATCTCAGAGGACTTAACAAAACCATTGAAATCACCAACACAGGTCAGAGAATCAACAGTTAAAACACATGAAGAATATAAAGCACACACAGAAGAAAATGTCCATACATGTTGTAGAATGCTAAAGTGTCCTGATCATCACCAATCCTTTCTGTTGGACACTAACTGTCCAACAAGACCATCCTGCATCGACAAGGAAAAACTCTTAAAAAACCCAGTGGGAAAAATCTATATACTTATTGGGATTATTTGATAATATTTTACACACTACAATATTTCTCAACGTCTGTCCCTAGATACTTTACATGCATGCTAAACGTTTACTCTCTCTATTTGAATTAAGATTATGATTTATTTGTCCCACAGTGGTGAAATATCAGTGTTGTATCACCAGTTACAGAACAGTAGGAATGAAAAGCACACAGCACAAGATAAGTGAACAATAACACTATAATAAAAAAAAATAAAATCTATAATTTAGTATAATAAAGAAGCAAGTATAAAATCTCTAGCTTTAGCATAATACAGAAGCAAGAATAAAATACTGTATTGTCTGTAATACTATATATACATTGTGTAGATGTTTGTCTATTGTTTGGTATGTTGACTAACTGTGTGTTTGCTTTTATCTATACCAGATTTAGGGCAATGTGCTTATTCGGTCATATTTATTTTGAATGTGTTTGATGCATTGATTTGTATGTACTGGCAGATTCAAAAACTTAGATAAACTAAACCAGTTGTCGTACCACACCCTGCATTTCTAAAATTTTAAAGTCTCTTCAATTCTCTCAATGATATTTTATTCAATTCAACTCAATTCAATTCAATGTATTCTTGTAAAGCCCTAAATCATAACAGTAGTTATCTCAGAGCACTTAACAAAACCGTTGAATTTGCCAACACAGATCAGAAAACGGTTCAAACTCAAGAAATGTAATGATAAAAACACATAAAGCCATTGGTCCATAAGCGGCAAATGACCAATGTCCATACATTTTGATAAATGTCCATAAATGTTTATATTTAGATCCAAGTTCTACTCCACACTACACACCGTACCTATCACGGTGGTTCTCCATCGAGACCATGAAAACTATTGAGCAATCTTTTAAAAATACACTGAAGCAAATGTAGCTGACCCCACACAATAACAATGCACCCCATATTGCAAAAGGCTCAATATTCTCCGAGATGGGAACGTGTTTGTGATGCTGTAATAACTGACACAAACAAGTTAAATTAGCACAATTATTCGTATTGTGCAAAATATGTGATGATAAAAGCACTGCATCTGAATTCTGTTAGTAGTTTTGTGTCTATATTTTCTTTCACAATATAATTTGAATGCTGCTGCGAACATCAACACTTGCTCATGTTAGTCAGATTTGTTTATTCTGTGAAAGCCGCTCTTTGTGAGTGGGCTGGATAATTATAGCAGCGCTGCTTCTTGGAGAGAGCCTCTAAGTCACTTGTGAGGGAGAAAATGTAATGCGTCTTTATAATATTTCCTTTGGGTGTTATTTACAATCCCCACTCTCATATCATAGTTATTTCCTCTAAATACTGTTAGAAATAATTTGAGCAAACAGTGCCGAGCTTAAGTAACTGAACTGCGCAAATGCAGTGCTCACTCAGTCGACGATGCGCAGGAAAGGGGAAATGAAAACTGTGAAGCCAGAAGGGACTTCGAGTCATGTCGCGTTCAGGGTAGTGTGGTCTAAGGGGGCACTGTGGAGATGTGAGCACTGTAAAAACACATCCCTCTGGCACCATTATATAAGCATACATACGGGACAGTAAAAATGGAAGACGACACTTTAAATGACATTATTATAAAATGCAATACTCCTGGAATGATCCCTTATTAAATTAGGCCCTATGATCCAAGATGAATTTCCCGCTTCCCTAATCCATCAAGAGGGGAATATTAAAAGATAGGCCTCAACTGGCATTAGAAGCTCACTCCGTCTTGACTTTCATTATTCTGCATTAGGGCGCTGCTGGGGGAGAGCCTCTTAATGAGAATTACAATGATTCACTGGCCCCGGCTTTACTTCTGACAAGTCAAATATTAACTCCTCAGTCACAGCTGTCGGAATTAAAATACTTTGTAGCCGCGGACGCGCTAAATTAAATTGGCCTTTTATGTTCCTTACATGGCTGACCCCCGTGGGGCTCCAGTGCCAGAGCCAGCAACACCACAGAGCTGGCAACGACAGAATAAGAGGGAAACCCGAGCAGCCAAGACCACACTGTCCCCTATGTCTGTGAGTCATCATATCACTGCCTTTTCTCTCTCTCTAGGACTACAGGCTGTTTCTTTATGTGGGCTGCTTGATAGCCGCAGTCAGTCTTGTCAGTTATCACTCAATGCTTGTTTCATTCTCGCTACAGTCATTTTCTATTAGCAGAGGCCGTAGATTCAAATCAGGGATCTTCACCTGTTGCTTGCCACTCATGTAGAATAGTCAAATAAATTAACATAATATTTACTGACCCTTTCAAAGAGCTTGAGCTACTTTCTGTTATTGTGTTATTCTTTATTATGCAGAAAATATCAAACTCATATTGACCCTTAAAAGTTAATTTGCACTCACTTAAGCAGAGGGCCAGGGCAGATGGACCCGTGCTCCACAGTGAACACTGTTGGCTGGTTGGTTTGTATCCTCTACTCTCTCTCTCTGGCCCTAAGGTCAGGAGCGCTGATGGTGCGAGCCGCTCTGCTTTTTGCCTGCCTCTTCCCCCAAGCAGCGTTTTTACTCGTTGCCAGCACAGATCTGAATGCTGCTTCTTCATTTGAGCTCCCTACAAACAAACAATCGATTTAGCAGAGACAGAGGGAGGGAGAGAAGAGGGAAAGTGAAAAAAATACAGCTGCCTGTGACCCTGCAGTCTGCAAATGTTACACTTGATATCACTGCTATTTATTTGTTTTATTTTTTACACATCGCACATACATGCCCCCGAGACATGTCACCTCTCCCCTTTAAAAAGTCAACCGAATGAATAAAGAAATGGATGGAGCTGATAAAGAAAACAAAAACCGGGCAAATGGAAGAGAGTGTAGGATTAATTCAGTGGGCAGATGGGTCCTGGTGTCAATTTGAGCTATTCTGATCCATGATTTGAAACGAGAGTTTCACACAAGCCCCAAACAAGTCACTTTTGACCCCTATGACAGACACAATACTGAGACACTATGTTCACTTTTCTGCTCACTATGTTTTGACAAACCACAATGTTGGTGGGTTCTTTTTCCCAGCACAGGGTCTACGTAAACACTCCTTGGGTCAAACAGTTGGCATGAGCAGCTGTAACAGACAGTTGCTCACAATTATGTTGCTAAATGCTACATGTAGGGGACATTGCCTTCAATAGTATCATATCTTCACCCATTTGTTTAAAGGTTTATAGGAGGATTTTCCCACATTTTAGGAAAGAACCGGCCTCTCCACATTTTGAACAAAACTCTCTGGTCTTATTTGACGATCACCAGAATGATTGACGATTGGGAGGACCAATAGTCTTGATGATCTACCCGGGAGTAGAAAATCCTCCTATATACCTTTAAGTATTGTACTTGTTGGTTTTTTGATTCACCTGAGAAACCAGAGCCATAAAGAATAAATAAATAAAATTTTATGCTTCAAACTAACTTGTAGGAGCCAATTAAATTTTATCCTGGTTAAACAAAACAGAAACAAAAAAGTCCCATATAATGCATAATAAGGTCCATTATGGTACTGAACCATCAGTCACTCTTTTAGTGTTAAATAAGCCATGTGAAGGACTGTTATCCTTTCTGGACTACGCCTCCATTAATCAGTCCACTTCACCTGTCAATACAACCACTGGCTTCCAATCAAACAACCATTACTGCACACAGCATCCCAATAAAGATCTTTGTTTCTTATTGAGTTAATGAGTCGTTTGTACACATACGGCATTGGAGTGTATATTGCTCTGCTTGTGCACACAGCCCCGGGGTCAGGCCTGACACTCTGTGCGACTTTGAATGTGTTGAATGTGGAGGAGGCGTGGGCAGAACCAATACATCATAACTCCATGCAATTACAACAGTGTAGAAGTGATTGTTAGCGATTGCCCTTTAAATGTGCACCACTGATCTATGCAAATTGGAAGTAATTGCAAGTGTGAAGATTATTACAAATGCTAACACTTGTTGAGTGTCATTGGACTCGAGTGATATGATGGACTAACAGCAATCAAACATAGCATAACCAACTACCTAATACAGTGTGGACAATATACACCTATCCTGCCACTTTTCATCAGGCTCACAGCTTCTTTCCACAACCTGTAATCAGTCTAAGCAGAGCACTTTAATAATCTTGCACTTGAACTGTTTGCGCAGATCGATTTCACAGCGTCAATTGTTTCCTGCATTTTCTCGTAGTTTGTCTTATTCCTGTTTTTAACCTTGTTTATTTATGTACTTAAAAAACTGGTGCACACTGGGGACTTTTGCAAATGTATTCCAATGTGGTTTTACAAAAAATGGCAAATAAAATGAATCTGAATCCTAACTCTAACCGATTGTGCAGCATTCTAAGCGGGTGATGCAAGAAAAGTATTAATTGATATAATTCTACCAACGTTCCATACCTGAAGATTTTTAAATATTATGCAATATTGACTTGTTTCAACATTGTTCCCTCATCAAAAACAGACTGGGAGTTGTTTTAGATCCATCTATGCTACTATCTAGGCTGGGAACGAACATGTGTGTACTAAAATCATTTCAAATAGCCTGGAAACCCTGGCCAAAAGGATTGCGTGGATTTGAGGCCCAATCACAGAATAAACTAAGCCCAAAAAACAGCTATGGACAATGTTAAACCTACACAAAAATGAATAGATAGTTATTCTTTGATGTTATTCATTATTATTTTTATATATTGTATGTTGATGAGCATTCAGACAGTTACATTTACCTCGACCATTTCCTAATTCTAAACTCAACCATAACCATGAAGCTGCATTCCTGTTCCTAAACAAAACATCTCACACGGAACAAACTCCAGGTTAGCGCATGCGTGGGCGCACTGATTAGTGAATGTGACATCATAGGGCTCAGAACATGTGGGAGTGCCCAAAACACCACATGCTCTTTTTAAATGACAAACTTCATGTTGTTGCATTGATCGCCTCTTCAGCCGTCTTTTGTGGACATCTCCAGACCTCCCTTCTTCGTTTCATCTCAGAGCCTCACCTCCTCCAACCTGCCTAGCCACTTCCTATTGATCCTCTCTTGTGATTGGTTGAGCAGTAATTTGAGACAGACATTGACGGATGAGTGTGAACTGTTTTCTTTTGCCTCCTCTTCGTCTTCTCTCAGGGGTGATGAAGTCATAATGCTAGTGACACAGTCAGTAAAGAACCAATTGCAGTGGAGTGGCTGGCCTGTGTAACCTTTTCAGGCCTTTGAAAGACGTTGTATCCTGGTCACTTGCACATGATGGCCACCTGTGCTTTGTGGCAGCAGCACTATCAATGTTTCCAGGCAGACATAGCTGTGATTTTATGGCATAGCTAATGTATAGAACACAACAATTTAAGATGGCGTATATACACAAGTACAAATTCATTATGATAAAAATGAAAGTCCATTATTTCTTGAGGAGAAACATTCCAGGCAAAGCATCTCTGTGGACATAGCTGATGGACTACCCAGATAAAAAGGGCCTGTTTTCAATTCCTTTCATGACGCTCACTCGTAGACAAAATAAATAAATGCCAGAAGTAGAAGAGAATAATCTAGCTATTTAAAGTAGAGTAATCGTGCATAAAATGATACAACTAGACATAAGCATAATTACTGTACACCTTATAGCATAATCTTATACTACCTATTGACTTTTTGTAAAAAATATTTTTTTCATTCGACAACCCTGCACACTTTGCATTCCATCTTAAAAAACAATTAAATAGGATTTTATTCCCCTTTCTTTTTGGTTTAATGTTGTGGCAACAAAGCTTGCAAAGTGGTAAAAGAGCAGACATTTTGATAAATATTTTTTATTTGTTTAGCAGGTTGTGTGCTAAAATTAGACGGTCTACCTATTACTTCAGACAGGACAACAGAGACTTTGGTTTCCCCAGCAGACCAATCCTATGCACACACTCAGCTCTTCCAGGGGATGGGGAGAGCGAGGAGAAAGGGAGGGCATGGTTGCGGGAGTAATTTCAGCGGATTGTGAGCGGACAGTAGCTCCGCTGGGAGAGCTGGCAATCATGGGGGAAACAATGTTTACATCGATCAGCTGTCAGGAAGATTTATGGCCTCATTTTGCTGTAATGGAGAATTAGTGGGGAGATTATCAGCGACTCAACACCAACGCTTGTTACCCATGTCCAGGCCGAGCAATTTGTCTCTCCCTGGGAGCAGCCCAAACACTTGTGACAGCACCAGCACTTGCCCTAATTCAATCAAGAGAAAATGTTAGAATTAATTTGTAACAAGGAAATTTAAATATGTTCTAGTTCCTGCGGCCTATAGCCACTTGGAAAGAACTCGAGAGAAAGAGAGAAGGCATCTGATTTATTGTGCTGGGCAAGATATTGATCCACTTCGATTGTGGCCTGTGTGCCGAGGGTTTAATGTGTAATAATTTCCAATTTGCAGCTCCTTCTCAAGATCACGGCTGTAAGAAGAGCAGAGGAGATGGTTGTGCTGCCAGCACCCTCTGATTAAGGAGCCTGTTGCTAAGGCTTTGTCAAAAGCTCTGTTTGAATGGAAATGTAAGGTTATCTTTGGCAGCATCTCCCATGTGCCCGGCACACTCTTGATTTGTCTGTCATTGTATACGGCCACAGCAAAGGGACGGCCGAGTAATAACATACAAGTCAAAATAACTCAATGCTTCTTTAGAGGAGGAAAAACAGTGTCAATTGTTAAAGAAAGGAAGACACAAAGTCAATGAGATGTGGCCTGAGCATCTGGGGTTTTGATCAAAGCAGAGTTGCCAAATCAGGTCCTCCAAACAGGCCCATGGCTTAACACTCTAAAATGGTCGTGAATGGGTCACAACAATGGCTTAAAACAAACCACTCTGCTCCTTTTCCTCCCATCTCCCCCCGCACAGAACATAGGTCTTAGGTTTGTGTTTAACATTTCCAAAAAGACCTGGTAATCACATAGAACATGATGATCTTCTAACCAAGAATGACACAACAGAACTAGTAACACTAAGTAACAAAGATTTATGTTACTCACAGGTAATACATGGAAATTGGTTGCCGCTGATGAATGTGTCCTATGCTTTCCTTGAAGATATTTAAATCTGAGATATCTAACATTGTGCTTAAGTGCAACTGTGAGCTGATTTGAACCAAAGTCTCAACCAGACCTGAATAAAGACTAAACCAGGACTAGGGAAATTCACAAGACAGTAGAGGGGACGAACTGTTGGAAGTGTAAACCTCCTGGGTATTTCTAGGATTCCCATTTATTTATTTATGATCCACATCATTCTCGTGTAGAGCAGAGACGACTCTTCCTGAGGAGTTTATAGAACAGGACAAATACAAATTAACTTTCTTCACAGGATAAACATGACTCCTAAAGGTGGCTACATAGTTATTGAAACAGAATGTAAGTAAGTAAGTAATCTTTATTTATATACTGCCTTTCACAGACCAAAGTCACAAAGCGGTTTACAATTGTTATTATTTTGGGCATTTGTCCTCTCACTCCACACAGAGATGGGAGCAGGTCTATAATAACATGCATAGTGTTTTTCATGACACCCAATGACAATTCACATGGCATTATTCTTTCACTGTATACACTGTGGTAGTGAACAACTACGGTAGCCAGAGCTGCCCTGGGGAACATTAATACAAGCGAGGCAACTGTGCCATCAGCCCCACTGGCCATCATCCACGCACACACCAGATTCATACTTGGCAACATGATGTTGTCAGAGGTCTCCCATCATAGCACTAACCAAGCCCTGCATAGCTTCTGAAGTCTGTAGGACTGTAGGCTTTCACATGCAGGTAAGCAGGCCTAGTATGGAATCTTCTGTGTGACACCAAACTGCCCTTATACAGTCCCACAATAAAGGAAAAGTGCAGAAAAGTCCTGCCCTGTGAGTTGCTTAAGTTGAATAGTCACAATCTAATACTTGGACAGCCGACAGAGCAAAATCTGGCCAATGTACAAAAACAATGGGAAGTTTATCATTCTTTTTCTTCAAAATAAAAACATATACATTATTTACATTCTTGCTTTTTGAAGCACTTTGAGTTGACCTGTTTAGGAATTATGCTGTACAAATAAGTACAGTTGCAGTTGGCCATAAGTATTGGCTCGATTAAGTCCTGCTTTAGGGTGACATGCGGTTCTTAGAGTAGCGGGAACCCTGGCTGTGATTTCTCAGACGCTTGAGGTTAGGGTCATCTGTTAAATGAGTGTTTTGTGGCTATTGTTCATCCCTTAGGCTTAGGTGCTGTGTGTCAGCGGGATACATGATCACACTTAACTGCCCCCTCCTCAGCCACAGCCTCCACCGGCCTCCTTCTACCGGGAGCACCCTAAGGACCGCTGTCAGCACACTGACCTATTGATCATGCTGTCCGTACCGCCACTAAAAGTCCTCAGTGTGAGTAGGCTAAGGTTAAAAGAACACAGGCAGATAGCTAGATAACAATCATATATATCAGCAGACAGATGACAAGGGCCAAGCTGCTCAATGCTCAACACCGGGTTTTATTTCATGCGTTAGACTGATTTATCTATTTTTTTCACCCACAGTAGGTCATCTATTTTGGTGAACCTGTATCATAGGTTTTAAACTCAAAATGCAATTTCAGACCACCTGCTTTTCTCTTCTATAGGATTTTATATACACATAGATGTATTGTGTCTGAATGCTGATTTCTCTGTAACATGGTCCCTGGGGTTTCCTTTGTAAATCAGGCAGCATAGCACTTCGCTGTTGAGTGTGCCATTAACACAAGCTCTATATGCTCCTGGCACAGCAGAGCAACGAGACGAGCTCAAAGCCTGCACACTCTCTTGTACACACATACTGTATGAACACAGATATGTTTCTGAACACTACCTTTGGGGGTTCCCTGCCAAAGCCAGCAGCCTGTTAAAGAGTGAAGCAACAAATAAACGCCTCACTTCCCTCTTCCTCCATCTCACCTCTTCTCTGAGTGAGCGTTTGTGTAGCTTACAGGCCTTCACAGACCACAGACAAATAAAAAGCTGAAGCAGGCGCGGCGACCTCTGCAGGCCACTCTCTTCTTGTTTATTAACATCTCAAGGCTTTCTTTTAGCACACTGTGATTTCACATTTTCCCTTTGCATCTAAAAAAAGCCTACAAGATACTGTCTGTTCCGGACGCTTGACGTTTGTGTGAAACACTTTTTACAAATTAACCAACAGGCTTGCCCTTAAAAAACAACACATTAGCATTAGTTAATTAAGGCCTAATTAATTTCCTCAGCCACGCATGCATTTGGGCTGCAATCCCTGACTGCCTCAGGAGACTGAGATGAGGGCAACCATTTCCAGGATTGTCATAAATAAATGAATAAACATCAAGCTGGGGCCAGAGAGAAGCTGGTCCTGTAGAGCGGCCAGGTGTGCAAGGTTAAAGACTAACTATGTGGGTGTACTCACTTCTCACATTCACGTCCAGCAGGAGCACAAGCAGGTGCAAATACAGATGACTTGTGGAACTCTCGAGGCGCCAGCCAGACTTAGTAGACCAAGACATGACTGCACAAGCACAGATAAAATTATCAGCAAACACCAAAATATAAAAAAGCTATCTCATTATTCATTCTACTTGTACTACCTCCGACATCCAAATCCCAGCTACCTGTTAAGTGCAGTCTGCAGTGGACGATAGTGATGCCCTCTCTCTTGCCTAATTTGTAGTAATTGGTTGCTCATTAGGTGAAGCAGGTCAGTGTCACAGGGAGCAGGCTGTTGGGCCGCGGGGTTAATGACAGAGAAGAGGCACAGACAGACAGATTAAAAACTCCATGTAGTTCTTCTGCCCGCTCAGCACCAGCCACGTGTCCAGCTGGACAACATATGCAGGCCTCTCTCATCACCTCATGGAACAATAAAGAAGAGTGGCCTTCAAGGATTCATGTTGTTCAATGATTTTTTTATTATATGTTCCAATTTGATACCTCTATAAAATATACATTTGATCTGGAATATGTTGTAGATACTCTTCCTGAGCTCTCAATACCAACACTAATGTAAGTTCAAAGTAAGTAATAACACAGCAGTGTAATTAGTTATGGTGGAGTAGCTTTCAAGCCGATGCATTAGGCTAATGGTCAAATGGTCATGTGGCTTACAACATGAAGCTCCATCTCAGCTTTGTGCTACTGCTGTTTTAGGTTTCATGGCTGGTATCAGCCATTAGAGGCTATAGTACCGGGCCACAGGAAGACTGATGTCACATGGTCTCCCTGGCCGCCTTGTGGGTGTGCAGACAGAGAGAGAGGGTTTGGACGACTATTTTTTCTCTTGGAATAAACCACAGGATGCATTAAGTGGTCTCTAATAGGAAAAGGGTTGTGTTAACCTGATAGTGTGATGACAGTGAGATGTACAGACCTGAGAATACACTTGTGGTCTAGAAAGAAACATGCACTTCATTTAAACAGAGTCCTATCAGAATCTTGTTGGATGGTTTGAGTTTGGTGTGCGTGCATGTGTTGTGGGAAGGCAGTGTTTTTCACATCCCCAACATGCATGTCATGTATCTATAACATAAATCAATGCACGACATATTGAGTGATGATGAGTTTAGAGTTCAGGTTAAAGTTTGCTGGACTGTAAACAGTTGATGCACATGTGCCAGCTCCAGTGGACGTCTGTAATAGATCGCTGTCACGATAAAAGTACGTAATGGTAGATTGATATCCACATGAACAAACCTGAGCTTGTAAGAGCTCTTATGGTTAGGTGAATCTAAACCAGGAATCTTTTTCATTTTTCCTCTTTATATAGGCCTATTACCATCACAGTCTGGAATGGATTACTGTCTCTAATTTAGATTGTGTTTCATCAATTTTCGTTTGCAAAGATGCAAAGCATTGTGGGTAATTATCTGCTGCCCGTTTTCCAGACACAATCGGCTCATTGTGACAGGTGAGTTATTAAATTGTCCCCCTGAACCTGATAAACATACTAATTTATTTCAAGATAGATAATTTCATCAATGCCGCAGTCATTCCATATACGGGGCAAAAGTTGGCCTCGCCTTTTAATTACACAAATATCACAATTGTCAAAATGACAATCAGATTTTAATGCATTCACCTCAGTGAAGTTTTGATTAAAAGGCAGCTTCAGAAGGGTTCTTCTACACATCTAATTAGTTAGGGGAATGTTGAAATGTGATTTTTCATGCAATATTTTAGAAAGAAAAATGTGTTATGGTATCGGTAGTATGACATTTCTCTCTTTCAGAATTTTATGAATGTTTTATTTATTCAGTTTTTAATGCATATACCACATTATTTTCATTATTACCTTTTTATTACAGAGGGTATGTCATTTTACATATTACAGTGCCAACTTTCAAATTAAATTAATATACAATAATTTGTTTATACAAAAGTCACTTTTGTTAAAAGTTGAATATGAAATGTTATACAAATCAAGAAATCTGTTAAACTTGTCAACACAATGAATTCTCACAAAAATGATGAGCTCACAAGTTGATGTTAGGCAGGTTAGATTCTGTCACTTCAAAACTAAATCTAAATATATTCATTAAGCTAGTTTTCCAATGACCAGTGAATGACCAGTGTCCTGTGTTGGCAGAGATCACCCTGCAGGACACAGCTGTGGAGCAGCAGCTTGTGACAAAAAAACTTAATTCAGACAATATTTCCAGGAAGCATAAAGATATCAGACTTTTTGTTGATGTCCATCATCAGCTGTGTTTCACATACCCCTTTGTGAGAAGTGCATAAGGAAGTGGGTGTTTGTTTTCATATGTTGATTTAGAAAATATCACTCACATGCTGAGTATGAGCTCCACCCATAAAAGTTCTAATTGAGATAAGCGATACGTCTAGGACCATAATGTAGAACAAACACGTAACACTTCTGAGTGGACCAGGTCTTGGCCCAGACCAGGACCAGGACTGACAGGTGAAAGCCACCTTGATCTGTGGAGGCGGGTCCCAGTAGGCTGATCACTATCACAGGACCTCAGACAGATGAAAGGAGTCGAGGGCTACGGACATAGCTGATGGGACACCAAAACATGATGTAAAGATTGTTATAATTGTTTTAATGACAGATGTTGAAAGTTTAAAGTAATAACTTATATTGTCAAGTTTATAATGAAAGAGAAGAACATAAGGTCTATGCTGATCATTAGGTATCAATTAATCACTCAATTACCTAAATGGCTGCGAGTGTGCACTGAGGCAGCCAGGATCTAAGACAGTAACATCAGTTAAAGCCGTCTAATGAACTGAGCAGAATTCATCATGAAACACGAAATAATTAGTGTGTGTGTCTTGGGGGAATAGTTCAAAGGAAACCTCAAAGTGGTTTGGTTTAGTGAAGCTTTCCCTTCAAACAGGGAACATAAACACTCCGCTTAGGACTACACAGGCAGAAAAGCTGTCTCCAAGGCCTTTCATTTACAGCAATAAATAATGATTCATCACCAAAAAAGTTTACTAAGCTTTATTTGTTTGCATCACACGACAGTGACCTTTGTGGCTGCGTTCAGAGATTAAAGTGACACTGTCGCCAAACACGCTCCGAATCAACAACTGAACAGAAAGCCCAGTCTGCCTGAGCTTTGGTTGATAGAGACAGAGCATTTTGTTGGTTTTCTAAATCTCTGCTGGGACTCAGTGTTAAACTGTGCTGCACAGTTAAGAGACTCAGAGATCACTGGTGGCTCCACTGCTGGGGACCACAACGTAATTAAAATGACACAAACAAAGTGAATCTAATTAGGAATCCCTCCGCTCTAGCTCGTTAGTGCTCAGTGCTGTTAAATTATTTCCCTCCATGGAAATAAATGAGGCCACTTGTCTTTGCAGATTTGGGGGTTGCACTGTGCTCAAAGATGAAGCACATGCTAAAAGTGATGATTCAAGTGTAACAGGCAGCAACAAATGTACATCTTTTTGTAAATACTGAGGTTGGTCAATGGAGACGCCATAGTTCACATGACACCTGTGTGGAGGCTTTGAGACTGAGAGTTTCAGCCTTCCATTGATGGCCTGCTTTATATTAAACACACTTTGTGTCTGACACCTCCACACAGAGGCAAGCTGGCTCTGCAGTGTGCCATGTCGGCACCACTCCACTCAGACCCCCCACACACAGCCTGGTGCAGTGAGGTAAGTGAATCCAGTGGCTGATAGTTTGGAAAGAGTCAGGGGAGCCATTGAGAGCCCATTAGGAGGTTAAGTGGAGGAAGCGCTCCATTGTTCTGCTGTTTGATTCCTGCCCTGTGACCCACACTCTGTGGCCAGAGCCTGGGAAACCCTGTTAGTGATGATGAGGGGGATAAAAGCTCCACACACTACGCATACACCACACTGGAACAGTACACAGCAATGACAGGTGGATGGCTCTCAGTGGACCATTGTCTGTCTGTATGGGCAGCCAGGTTTCCGGACAGACCCCTGGAGCAGAGCAAGAGGCCATCCTGAGGGCAAACTCTGAATCAGACTTTCACAAAATGTGTTGTAATCACAGACTGCCAGCTTATATTGTTAAACACAAAGCACATAGCCTTTTGTCATATTTCCTTATCTTAGTGGAAAAAGTCAAATATTTGCAATCTACTTAAAGCGTAAAGAGTATCTTTCTGCAAACTGAAATATGTATATAAGATATTTTTGCCTGATCTGTTTTGTAGTCAGGAACATAGAGAACACGTCATACATTGATGGATTGTGTAGTTGACCAATCACAAAGGGAAGCAGCTGGTGGTAGCTGGAGCAGAGTGTTGCATGTTTGGTTGAGTTCACCGAGCTCACCATGCTTTGGAAGATCAGCAGATAACCCATGTCATGTGTGAAATTGTCATTCTACAATGTGTATGATAGAGAAGAACATTTCTGAATAATGAGTAATATGACCATCTCAATCATACTTTTGAAATTAATCCATCCTTTAGTAATTTATTGTCTTTATGAAGACATATATTTGTTAGTGCAACCTAAAATGGTGATGCATTCTTCACAGGATTAAAAATGGGTTGTTTTAATATGAAATATATAATACAATCTGTGCCAAATAAACTTTAACAGGACTGTATATTACATTACTACACAAATAAACTAACTTAATATTACTATTTTAGAGTAACTCACCCAAGACTAGTGACAGAATAATACTTTCCTGGGCGAAGAAAGTCACAACAGTTGGATAACTCAAGGACACTATATTGCATAGTCTTCACTGGAAGAGGTACAGAAAGAACAGGGTATGGCTTGGCAAACAAGCTCTAAAAAGCTTGCACCAGAGCAATTGGAATAATTTGTACATGATCCAAAATTTAAATTAATCTAAAAGGTGGCGTGGTTATGTATTGCTGCCATTGGAACGGGCTCCCTTGTATATATCAATGATGAGATGACTAACAACATTTTTCACATCTCATTGAATTGAGCCTACAGACCATGACACGAGGCATAATGCATCAGTAATTAAATTGGAACACTATGCAATGGCCAATTTCACCTTACCATGAATCTGACTGAGCACGCCATTCACTTGCTGACAAAAAACTTGAAAGGAAAATACCAAAGAAACTGAACACCATTACAATGGAGGCCTGAGATAAATCCCTGCAACTGGTGATATATATGGCTTCCTTCAGGCTCGACAGCAAATTCATTTTTAACAGTTTTTTACTACTGCAATTCCTACAGCAGTATTTATATCCAAATCCACTGATTTGGATATAAATATCCTTTGCTTAAAGATCTTAAAGTCTGCACATGATTTTATTCAAAATGCATTGTGTGAGTGTAAAAGATTCAAAGAGTCACAGTCCAAATATTTAAGGACTTGTTAATATCTACCTTAAAGTATAATTATGAATATGTTGTGCCAAAGAGTTTTTGTGTATGAATTTGTGCAATGGAAATAGCTACAGTATGACCGGAAAAGAGCAGAACCGTAGGTAAGGCAGGATGTCTTGTTTGGCTGATAGCAATCTGACAGCTATTAGGGAGGGGAGAGTTTAAGAGCTGCTGCCCTGGCTGGGGTGATATATGCCCCTTCACGCTGAAACCACACCAACACTGGGATGTGTGTCTATATTACTCGATTCTTTTACATTCAATTCTCTCTCGCCTCAATGGCCCCTCTCATCTCAGGCCTCATATCTGAGTCTGTCCGTCCATCCTATCCCCTTCCCTCCTGCTGCAGCGGAACTGTACATTTCAGTGTCTCGTTGCCGAACAAGACTTGCCCTTAATTTGACAGTGTCACATGGATCCATCTTCATTCTCTCACTCTTTTCATAATCCAATCCTCTTTCTCTAGCATGCAATTAGTGCCCCTCCTCTTCCCTCTGCTCTTGTCGCTCTGTCCCGGTCCCCTCGTGGCCTCCAAGCAGTGCGCCGCTGCCCCCGCCACGCGGCCCGAATGATTGCTACAGCTTTCCCTGTGCAATCCATTTAGAGCCCGGGCCCTGTAATGAATATGTACATTGAGAGGGACCTCGGCAGGGGGGAGGGTCACCAGCAATCAACCTTGAATTCAATTATGCCAGTGAAGGTTAATGACTGTGCTCAGTGGTCAGAGGCACGCGCCACATCGCCCATTAAAGCAGCTTGTCAGAACTGACAAGCTGGGGGCAGGGATTCACTGGGCTCAGGGAGAGTGGGAGGGTAAAGGTGTGTGAGGGAGGGGGGCAGAGCAAACAACCAGCCAAGCAGAGCAGATGAACAAGGGGAACAGGGAGGAGCTCCATGATGTTCATTGGCAGATAGATGGACAGAAAGATAAAATGGTGTCAGTCAGAGGTGCTGGATTACATTGAGGTCTACGGGACAAATTAGACCGTAAAGTTTTCCGCCCCCTCCCCTTGTCAGCCCCAGGTGAAGCTGAGCACGTTAGCTGTAATATGATTAGTCTACATAAAGACGTGTGCACAGTGTAATTCACTGCTCCCTAATGAGGCAGGGACAGGGCCAACCTTCTGGAGGCTGCTCTCACTCCTCCCGTGCCCGTCAACGAGGGTGCTGTGTCCAAGTGCAATTTTACCTACCCTTAACACAGACACCACAGACATCTGAGTTTGTAATCAGTATTATGAGGGTGTGCTTTACAGGTAAAACTCATGTATTGAGCAAAATAAATACTTAAAAAATGTATTGAACCTGTAATCCTTGGCACAAAACAGTTTATTTGAATTTCACATTGTGCAGATAATTAATTATGACATGCTAACTTCAAATTACTATAAAACGATTTTGTTTCATATGAACAAAATAGAAACGGTGGTGGGTAGCACTGTATGTTTAACATCACCTGAGGGATTGTGAAAACATGTTGTAAAACTACAGATGAAGTAGTGAGAATTTACGCATTAACAGAACACCTAGGTCAAAAATAGATTAGACTATAGTGGGTAGACCAGTAGTTCGCTTGTTGTTTTTTGTAGATCATAATTAAGAAAGAAAACATACGGGGAACCCTTTTGCCAAAGAATAATTGTGACTTTTTTATTTTTCACCAGACTTGTTATGTTTGTGCATATTTTCTCCCTTGGTTTTGTGTCTTATATATGTGGCTTTCATATTTTTTTGTAGGATTGTTTTTTATAGGCACATTTTATGGTAATGTTTTGGTAATATTTTGATACTTTTGTAATCTGTATTTTGCATGTCCAGTAAGGTCTACTCCAAGGTCCTGGAGAGGAGAGTTCGACCGATGGTCGAATCTCGGATTCAGGAGGACCAGTGCGGTTTTCATTCCGGCCGTGGAACACTGGACCAGCTCTATACTCTCCATCGGATACTCGAGGGTTCATGGGAGTTCGCCCAACCTGTCCACATGTGCTTTGTGGATTTGGAGAAGGCGTTCGACCGTTTTCCCCCTGGGTGTCCTTTGGGGGGTGCTCCGGGAATACAGGGTCCGGGGTCCTCTGCTGAGGGCCGTCCGGTCCCTGTATGACCGGAGTAAGAGCTGTGTTCGCATCGCCGGCAGTGAGTCAGACCTGTTCCCGGTGCATGTTGGCCTCCACCAACCCTTTGTCATCGGTTCTGTTCACTGTCTTTATGGACAGAATTTCTAGGCGCAGCCAGGGGCCGGAGGGGGTTCGGTTCGTAGACCACAGGATTTCATCTCTGCTGTTTGCAAGATGGGGATGGCACTTATTACGCTGAAGCTGGATATGGCGGCCAAAGCTTCACAGGCCAAAACTAGAGAGGACCGTCTGCTAAAAGAGGTGGAAGAGCTGAAGAGGCTCAGAGCGACAGACAAGCAGAAGTCAAGAGCTCATAAAGTCAAAGACAAGGTGATTGTCGTTCTACAAGATGAGCATGAACTGAGCGCCGAACAGTCTAAGAAAGAGTTTGAGGAGGTGAAGTTGAATTAGCTCAAGCGAGCAAAGCGTATAATCTGTGCTCATGCGATCCAACTCAACCGACAAGCCAAAGTAATGCAGGAAGTGGAGGCTGAACTGAGCCAAGTGAGAGAATAGAATACATCACTACTCCATGAGTTTGAGGAACTATGGCAAGACCAAGAGAGGTATTTTGAAAGACAATCTCTCTGGCTACAACTAACAACAAGTACTAAAGAAGGAGACAGAAAGTACAATGCTGCTTGAGGAGAATGCTCAATTGGAAGTTACATTGGGAAATCTCAAAAAACTGGAAGAGCTTTGAAAGAAATGTGGCAAACTGCAAGAAGAGGCTCAGGAGAAGATCCCAATGCACCCAGGAAATCCGAGAGACAATGAGAGGGACGTGAAGAGAGATCTGATCAACAAGTCGCGGAACCGGGAAATCAAGCTAAACCTGCAGGTACATGTACAGCCGACATGGGTCCAAACAACACTCCAACCTTTCCCACTGTTTTCCCGGGTCGACATGCCATCCATCCATTTTCTACCCTTTAATCCATTTCTGGGTCAGGGGGGTGGCAATCAGCGATGCCACCCAAGTCTCACAGCACCAGCCCCTCACTGACCCTCTGCAGGTGGTGAGTCCACAGGAGGACGGCTGCTCTGAGTGTGAGCATAGCCTTGATCTTTCAGTGGGGGCTTTGGGCAAAGTGGGGTTAAGTGTCTTGCCCAAGGACACAACGACAGCAGTCATCAGTGGGAGTCGGTGGAGAAGGTGCAGAGGTGGGAAGTGAACCCACGACCTTCTGGCCTTAAGGCCAATGCTCTACCAACTGAGCTACTGTCGCCCTGTCGACATGCCATTTCAATAAATATTTATCTAATATATAGATGAATATTCTCTTCATTACCCAATTACCTAAATTGTAACGTAAACAAAATATTCAGTTTCATTTTCCATTACTTTCTGTTTAAACAACATAAACGATAATGTTTGTGTAAATCTACTCTTACAATCCGTTACCAAATGTGAGTTTTGTGTGGAACTGCAGAGATTATGTGAAGGAGTGGTCTGCATTTATCCTGCTCCGTTTGAGTAATCGCCTTCTATGATTTCATGTTATATATTGAACATACTGTTTTTTTATGTTGCTAAAATAATTAAAAATAATCAAACTAAAATAAACTGCAAACACATTTATGTAATTACTGTCCGGAACATGTGTGTGTGGGTTTGTATCTTTTGTCGTATCTGTAAAAAAATATTCAGATTCACAACACAATACAGCATTTCAAACTAACAAAACAACCAACAAGGGTTCAAAAGGCCCAGCATAGAACAAGTTCACAGCTGAGACAGTCTGATTATGTCAAAGAGAGCAGAGCCTGGGCGCCCTCAGAAACTTTATATTCAGATGTCAAGAACTCATGAACAAAACAAGTGTGAATGTGGCACACACCATTTTAAGAAACAAACAAAACATGTAAAAGAAAGAAATATATACCTTTAAAAATTGGTGAAGTTATGGCCAAAAAAGACTTTAATGCGTGTATGCATTTCTTCAGCCTCTAATATGAAGCCCTCCTACGCTGGTTCCGGTAAAATCCATCACAAGGAAATATCCAAAAACAAATTTAAGTATGGGAGGGAAAGTTTGCCACACCAGCATTCTCTTTTAAATAGTTTATGTTGTTCACCGATGAAGAAAATATCAGATTCCAGATGAAAATTTATGGAAATTAGATCAATGCTATTACCACCGCCACTTTTTAAAGCAATATATTCCACTCAGCGACAGTCTATGTGTGAATGATAAATAGAAGGTAGTCAGAGAGAGTAAGGCCGGTCTTTTTTCCAGTGCAGCGGACCTACGTATCTGTTATTGCATTTCCTCCTAACAGGATCAACATGCATACTAAAAATGCAGCTTCCTTAGAAAAGCCCCTTCCCAAACATCTCTGTCATTCTCAACCTCTCTGCCTCCTCAAGCTCTTTATTTGTCATCAAGAATCTAATAGCGTTTTTGCCACACAGAGATGTCAGGTTATCGTAAATAAGATGATATTTTTCTCGCGGGGTGAAGTGCCTATGCATGTGCACTGTATATATCTATAATGTTGATTTATCAGCTTGTCAGAAGAGAGTATCTTTAGAGGGTAATGTCTCCGTCTGTGTGTGTGAGTCTCTGGGATATGGAGATTGAGGCAGGGAGTGAGTGACAGCTCTTCATACACTGGTCCCCTGTTCTCGCACTCATACTGTCACACATAGTATCGTCACCGTGGCCCGCTGATTGGTTCGGGCGCATCAGGACGGCTCAAAATGAGAAAGAATGATCAACGTGCTTTTGGCTGAAAATGTGTTTCCCTTCTTAATTAATTAATTCAAGGGTTTAATAACTATGGTATTGTTAAGTTCCCAGGACCAATCTCCAAGTCTTCACCCTGCCTTGGTCAGAACTGCCCTGGCTGAAAGATGTGTCCTATTTTCCCAATACAGAGGTTTTGCAACTGGAGTGGGGAAAATATTTATTTCTGTTTTTTAATTTTTGGCAATTGATTCTTGTTTTAAAATGTTGCACATTAAATTACTTTTTCCTCCAAATGCGTAGTGCAATCTGTACAATATTCTTTAGACAAGCGTAATAATAATTCAATATTGTTTACATAATAAGAGGAATTATGGATCTCATGGTTTAACTTTTTAGGTTATTGTGAAAACAAAATCTTCAATTTTCCTGGACTAAAATATTACAATTCCTTGTTCAAGTTCATAACTGCTGGAAGATGCTATGTATAAATCATGTTGGTTTAAGCAACAACAACAAATGTTTGCATACAGTTTAACAACTTGATCAAAATAAGTAAAATAAAGCAAAGGATAAAAAAGTAAAGATTATTTTCCATTCAAACAAAAAATATAAATCCTCCAAATAGACGACCCAATTATTGACTACCTAATTCTTTTCATCCCTAAGATGTTAGATAAAAAAACTGAATATGAACAAACAATAAAATCCTAATGCCACAGAGATGAGCCTTCATCCTTGAGATAAAAGACAATGTGCATGTTCTTGCGCACATAGTAGTTTGCAGGACAGATAACAGCACAATGTTTCTCTTTCTCTGCAGTGGACCCATAGTCCGCACAATGAGGTCCTCAATGAATGCAGGGAAGTGTGATAATTACAGCTATTCTGAGACGCCAACACAGAGCGCAGGAGAAGGAGGGAATTATTGTTTCTGAGGGAGGGAGGGGAAATCCACGTTTCCTATGCAGAGCTAAATATTTACCCTCATCTATGTCCAGCTGACTCATGCTCGTACGACAGCTCACCGCGGCCCGGAAAAGCCCTTCACTCAGCCACTCTCTGCACAAGTGTCCAGAGCAGGACCCAACCAGAGCAGCCATTAGTGCTGCTGGACCCACCTCGCATTACACACTTGTTATCTGTCGCGGAGACACACACACCGCTTCCTGATCTGATTAGTGGACTGCGGTGCCCTGTTAGCCTGATGATAGCACATTTCCCATTTTCCCATAAGGCCACTGTCCTGCCCTTGTCCTGCGCAGGGCATTTACTGCAGCAAGTGACAAAAGACTTCAGGAAGTGTGGTAGTGTGAGTGCCATGTGTTATGAACTGCTGTTTTCAACCTGACAACTACCACCATTTAGAATGTTGTCTTATTAAAGAAAGTTAAAGAATAAAGTTTGTTTTATCTTCAGTAAAATATCTTAATATCTGCAAGAGAAACTTTGCACATTGAACGCATTGTATGTTATATATTTCCACCTAACCTTTTAACTTAGACATCTTTGGAACAGGTGGTCAGATATTTTCTGTTCTGCTTAAGGTCACCTTATAGATTTGTATTGTAATATTAGTAGGAGGATGCTGTATTAAACAATGGAACACTGGCTTATCTGCACAGTTCCTCGCTGACCACCATGACCTGAAAGCTGCCGTCCTTCTGTCACCCATGTTTCATATTTTCCTACTTCTTTTTCTTGTTGTTCTTCCAATGTGTGGTCAATCTGTCTTGATGACCTCAACTGAACACGACTACGCACAACCTAATGGCAAATCTGCCTCAGCCTCACCCTCCACTAAATAACCAGTGTACAGAAGCAAGGACAGAAATCTGAGAAAGAACTATGGTAATCCATGAAATTATTTTAAAATACTTTCCACTGT
Source organism: Knipowitschia caucasica (assembly GCA_964034765.1). Taxonomy (NCBI): domain Eukaryota; kingdom Metazoa; phylum Chordata; class Actinopteri; order Gobiiformes; family Gobiidae; genus Knipowitschia; species Knipowitschia caucasica. The sequence goes on from OZ035832.1 coordinate 9,124,045, forward strand.
CACCTTATATAGCATTCATTATAAAAGCAACAGACAGTAATGAAGAGGAAAAGGTCATTAAGAGCCTTTTAAAGCTTCTATAGTCAATTACATTTCTCTTACCTTGAATTCAAGTTGGCACTTTGTACATCTCAGGGACTTGCATAACCTAAACATTGTGCAAAAGAAAAAGAAGAGAAAGAATTAAGAGGAGCAAATGTATTAAGTTATATCACGTCGCTTTATAATACACATTGAAATGCATTTGTCTGATTGTTTTAAACTGTTCCATTAAGAACATTCTGAGAAGCAGCCTTTAATATTATACTCCATGCAGAATCAAAAGTGAAAACAAAAGGAGCACTAAATAATAAATGTCACTCCTTAAGCTGTGTTCCTATCATAAAATAGTAATGCTCCTAATACGCATTTAATATCCCACGTTTTGTCTTCGACGGGAACGAAGGCATACCAAATACACACAGGAAGTTACTGTTAATTACATTTCTAAGCCCTATAATGTAGTTAGCGTGCATAAATCAAAATGATATTTCTTGAAACACAATTGGTATATTAAACCGAGTCAACATGTATTTGTAGTGGATAAGATATTAGATTCTAAATGCTAAGGTTTTCAGACAAAAATATATATTTCAACTGCTTGTGCTACTGAATATTCATCCACAAGTGCACAATTAGAAGATAATTACACTAAATAGAGTTATTATAAAACACTTTAACCAAATAGACACAGAGCTTGATACTTGGTTGGCAGTATCACAATAAACATTTTTATGATTTTGTAGTCCATCTTTATGGGAACTCTTAATTACTGATTTCCCATAAAGATGGACTAAATAATAATAAAAACGTTTATTGTGATATTGCCAACCAAGCGAGTGAACAATCCTTTACTCGGCACACAGAGATGGTAAGCTACTAACTACACTAAACATTGTAGAGCGCTTTGGGTGACCTTGGTCTGTTTAAAAAAGCAATATACAACGCCTTGCGAAAGTATTCGGCCCCCTTGAACTTTCCAACATTTCGCCACATTTCAGGCTTCAAACATAAAGATGTAATATTTAAATTTTTTGTCATGAATCAACAACAAGTGGGACACAATCATGAAGTGGAACAAAATTTATTGGATAATTTAAACTTTTTTAACAAATAAAAAACTGAAAAGTGGGGCGTGCAATATTATTCGGCCCCTTTACTTTCAGTGCAGCAAACTCACTCCAGAAGTTCAGTGAGGATCTTTGAATGATCCAATGTTGTCCTAAATGACTGATGATGATAAATAGAATGCACCTGTGTGTAATCAAGTATCTGTATAAATGCACCTGCTCTTTGATAGTCTCAGGGTTCTGTTTAAAGCGCAGAGAGAACCATGAAGACAAAGGAACACACCAGGCAGGTCCGAGATACTGTTGTGGAGAAGTTTAAAGCCGGATTTGGATACAAAAAGATTTCCCAAGCTTTAAACATCTCAAGGAGCACTGTGCAAGCAATTATATTGAAATGGAAGGAGTATCAGACCACTGCAAATCTACCAAGACCCGGCCGTCCCTCCAAACTTTCATCTCAAACAAGGAGAAGACTGATCAGAGATGCAGACAAGAGGCCCATGATCACTCTGGATGAACTGCAGATAACTACAGCTGAGGTGGGAGAGTCTGTCCATCGGACAACAATCAGTCGTGCACTGCACAAATCTGGCCTTTATGGAAGAGTGGCAAGAAGAAAGCCATTTCTCAAAGATATCCATAAAAAGTCTTGTTTAAAGTCTGCCACAAGCCACCTGGGAGACACACCAAACATGTGGAAGAAGGTGCTCTGGTCAGATGAAACCAAAATCGAACTTTTTGGCCACAATGCAAAACGATATGTTTGGCGTAAAAGCAACACAGCTCATCACCCTGAACACACCATCCCCACTGTCAAACATGGTAGTGGCAGCATCATGGTTTGGGCCTGCTTTTCTTCAGCAACAGGGACAGGGACAGGGAAGATGGCTAAAATTGATGGGAAGATGGATGGAGCCAAATACGGGACCATTCTGGAAGAAAACCTGCTGGAGTCTGCAAAAGACCTGAGACCGGGACGGAGATTTATCTTCCAACAGGACAATGATCCAAAACATAAAGCCAAATCTACAATGGAATGGTTCACAAATAGACGTATCCAGGTGTTAGAATGGCCAAGTCAAAGTCCAGACCTGAATCCAATCGAGAATCTGTGGAAAGAGCTGAAGACTGCTGTTCACAAATGCTCTCCATCCAACCTCATTGAGCTCCAGCTGTTTTGCAAGGAGGAATGGGAAAGAATTCCAGTCTCTCGATGTGCAAAACTGATAGAGACATTCCCCAAGCGACTTGCAGCTGTAATTGCAGCAAAAGGTAGCGCTACAAAGTATTAGCGCAAGGGGGCCGAATAATATTGCACGCCCCACTTTTCAGTTTTTTATTTGTTAAAAAAGTTTAAATTATCCAATAAATTTCGTTCCACTTCACGATTGTGTCCCACTTGTTGTTGATTCTTGACAAAAAATTAAATTTTTATATCTTTATGTTTGAAGCCTGAAATGTGGCGAAATGTTGAAAGGTTATAAATGTTGAAATACTTTCGCAACCCACTGTAAATAAAGAATACTTCCTTACTTCTTACTAGTATCGTGACAGAGTAGAGTGACAGAAGCTAAGGTACCAATTTGAACCATCGGCCCCAACAATCACCCCTTTGCAGCCGCAGACGCCTCACTGTGGCACCTGGCGTTTCCAAAGGTCTCCCATCACAGTACTAACCAGACCTGTGATGGCTTTGCTTCTGAGGTCTTCTGAGGATCAGGCTTTTATGCAGTGATGGCCACATTAATTTCCATGTAACTATATTGGGCTTATTGTATGCAGTGTTATTGAGAGATTTATTTGATGGTCTGTACTTCCAGCAGCAGGTCAAGAAGAAGAGTAATGAGAAGATATAGCAACTGGAATATTACTGACCAAATGATCAGGGCCAGCACTTGACAACAATAGTCTCATGTGGCGTCAAAAGGAGAGTTCATCGAGACTTGTTTCCGTCTAATCAAATCCACTACAAACTTCCTCCTCTAGTCTGTATACTTTCAGCAGGAAATATGAAGCTAAACACCAAATGTCCGATTATAAGACCAAGAATAAAGAGTCTAATCAAATCCAATGAATGGGGAAAAGGACATTTATAAACTACCACATAGACAGAAAGTCCACTTTGGTTTATATCCTGGTTTTTTTAGCACTTATCTTCTGCATTGTGATAACACTACAATGGAAATTCCCATGTATTATGGGATTACATGTATTATATGATTACTGCAGGGACCAATGGCACAGATCAGCAGCCTGGCTTCCACCAGTCTACACCAGGGCAGCTGTGGTTACATTTGGAGCATACCACTACCATGAGTGGAGTAACCGAATAAAACAAGATAAAGAGACTTTGAGTGTGGAAAAAACTCAAGAGTAAAATGACTCTAATTGTTTTCATTATTACAGCTTAATTATGTTATTAATTAGGCTGAGTAGAGGTAAATAGCCCCTTTTATCCTAATCTACCATTTAAGAGCTAACACTACATATTGGCACCCATTAATCCTGATTTGTCTTACAATCAATTGGGTCTTCAATAAGTTCTTACTCATTCATTTGTCAATTATTATCGGCAACTCCTGCAGTCAAAGCCTGCCTTCAGTCCTGTCACTGATGTGGCCAGACCCTGTCACAGACTAAACACATAATATTATAGTGAAATAATTCAGCAGTGTCAAAGCTCCTAAGTTGCATTAGCATAAAGATGGAAGGACAAGGATCCCAGCACGTGCCGCTCACAAAGGCTGATCAGATGGCAGCGTGAATGGCCATGTCATTGTGCACAAAGTAAATCAATTAAGCAGGAGAAATCTCAAGGGAAAAATGTAGATTTGCTGGTTCCTATCTCCAATTCCCTCAAGACTTTTAAAAATACATACAATTCAGAATTTAATCTATTTTCATTCAAGAGTTGAGTAGAGGTGTCAAAATGCCACCACCAGCACGTCCTGTTATCTATAGGACAAAACTGCCAATCGATGTGCCGAAGATAAACAAATGTCTATTCAATTACCAATAATAACAATGTAAAATAAATACTTGTCTTAATCTAGACCAGTATGCTGTTTGAACGCCTAAGGTTCATCTTCTTATTTATACAGAGCAGGTCATGAAAAGAGCATTTATATGTTGTTTATGACCGTACCTGTTACTAGAAACAACAGTCGAAGCTATAAAACGCAGCGTTCAAAGGTCCGGAGGTCCAGAGGGAGGCCGGGGTTAGGCCGGGTGCATGTGAAGTGAGCGGGGTGGGGCATCTACCATACGCTTAGCCTTTTCAAGAGCAAGCCCTAAATCCTGGCCCAAAAACGGTCCATCGGGATGAACTCCTCTTTAAAATTCATGAACAGTGATGTGCTATGTGTACAGGAAAAGCCTTATTTTATTATTTGTTAGCCGAACAGCTAACATACAACACTCATGAATGCGATATTTTACAAAAATATCCTGGAGGTCCTCACCCCTCCTCCATACATCGCCTGATCCCTGACCCCTGAGTGAGGCGCTGAGCAGAAGAGGAGGGCGACTCCACCGCTGGTGAAAGAACAGAAAGAGAACAGTGTTTTAATTGACACTCTTTAAGTTTGCTTGGAGATAATTGCGGCCAGCAGATGTAGACAGTGCAACATGCAACAATGGGTCTTATTAGTATGCAAGTGGATGTCTATCAGGGAGGGCCAGAGTGCAGAGCAAGCTAACAACATAGTTATGGGGGTACACACATTCACCCAAATATGTCAGAGGAATTAAAGAAATTGCACCGGGTTGTATTTTTGTGAAACTGACTTCACAGATTTTTTTCATTGCCTTGGAGCCTTCACAGACCCCACTGCGCCCAAGAATATGTGCTTCTCATTTGGTCCTCATGCAAGAATTAATTATGAATTAATTAACATTACGATCAAGAACGAACGATCAAGGCTATGCTCACACTCAGAGAGCAGCCGTCCTCCTGTGGACTCACCACCTGCAGAGGATCAGTGAGGGGCTGGTGCTATGAGACTTGGGTGGCATCTCTGACTGTCACCCCCCTGACCCAGAAATGGATTAAAGGGTAGAAAATGGATGGATGGATGGATAATTAACATTACACTTTGGACAGATCTTTCAGTGAAGTCAGGAATAATAGGCGCAGAGGCTGTAGAAAGACAAAGAGAAGGAATAGATTTGTGGTTGAACCATGAGTCTACGACTATCTCCGGGTTATGAATTACACAGTGTGTGTATAGTTTGTTTCTCCCGGCGAGCCATTAAATATTTCATGGAGGGGAACAAATGCCAGCCCCCGCCCCAACCCGATACACGCAGCAATTAGAGGCCCATTATCCTCTTCAACCCTCACACTCTGTTCAAACTGGGCCTCAAAAGCTCCAATAAAAAGCTGTGTGATGAAATATGATAACACCAATGATGAATAGAACACTTATCTGCAGGATTTATAATGAAATGACATAGTTTTGCTAAGCCTGTATTTGTATAGGTCATTTCCCATCTCAGCATCATCAAAAACACAGGGAACCCTCCAGCTTCACTCTATTGGGTTTCATTTATTTCATTTGATTTGACATATCATGCTTCTGTGCTTTGGCAATAAGGACACAACATTGCAGCATATTGGCAAGCTCATTTGCTTTTCATACTGAGCGTTGTGTCCAAAAAAAGTGCCCCCTGGGATAAACACGTGTACGGGGAGTGCGGGCTCGCCGCCCCAGCAGCAGGTGGCCCATTGCTGCCTAATGAACACCGCAATCTGTTACTATCGCAGCGGTGCTTTTCACCAGACAATTAGGCGACTAAGCATGTCATTATTCCAGGCCAACAAGAAGAGCCTCTTCTCTAATTTCATCTTTTCATTGGTGTTTACTCACCCACACTCCCCTCATTAACGAGAGATTTTCCAGTCCATGCTAATTGGTTTCAATAACATTCATTTTAGTTGAAAGGAAACGATTCTGTTAATTGAGGAGCGCAGAGAGGAGAAGGGAGCGAGGGAAGAAAAAAAAGAGGGTCTTCTTTTCATTTTCAAGTGCGTCCATGAGATGAGGCTTTTGAAACAGCGCTCCACAGGTTCAGAGCTAATGAAATTAAGTGATGCCGGCCGTGGCAAAAGGGAAGCACAAATTAAAAGCAATTTATTTTCATTGAGGCATGTGGCAATGTTCGGGCACAATTAATGGGCTGCGGGTAGACAGAGCGATCCGGATAGAGAGAACAAAAAGGAGACAGACGAACAAAGGAATAAATGATGGCACGAACGAGTCAAGAGAAAGTCTAGACTCGGACACAATAACTAACGAATGCCAATATTTTATTCATTTGTTTGGGCAACATCTAGATACACTTTATTTTACATTACCTCTCCTGACTACATTTTAAATATAGCAAGTTTCTTGATTATAATAAAATAATACTACTAGTATGTTCGAGTTCGAGTAGTAGTTAATAAATTACATTAACTAAATAAAATGTGCAAACATATTTATTCAGCAAATATGAGCCTTGATGGTATGAGTAATGTCCGCATCACTGTAGTTAATCACAGCCAATAGGAGAGTGGAGTTGACAAGCGTGCGCCTGAGCTCCGTCACTGAGCATGTGAATGGCCTGTCTAAACACTCACAGCAAGAGGCCACCCTAACAAGGAAGGAGGACGGAAGCCGGGCACTGAGACTGAACGAATTTTAAAAGGCGGATTAAAAAGCAGAAATATTCACACAAAAATGCTTTAGAGATATAAAAAACTATTATAAGATTTTCCCCCTGTCTTGTGTGTTGGTTTAACTAAAGCTTTAGTATATTGCCTCTGACTATGTTTCATCCAATGAGTAACTAAACCAGCATAAAGTATGACTAAATGCCCCAGCGGTCTCCGAGGAGCTCTGAGTGCGGAGCTAGCAGGAGATCAGTGCAGTTAATTTACATAGCATTTGCATTATGTCAGGACATGAGCTACAAATAGGTATGAGTGTGTGGCTTAATTAGAAATGAGCCAGGCTTTTCAAAAACACCCTTTTGCATCATAATTGAGTAAGCTCTGAGCACAAGTAAACGGGAGAAGGGAAAATATGCCTGTTTGCAGAACAAGCAGAAGGATGATTGCTAATTATGATACACTTACCAAGGCCCTAAGCAACAATGTTTCTATTCACAGCATTTGTCTATAAGCTTTGCCTAAAATCCAAACAATAACATGTCACTGTTCTTATAGTTGGAGGTGCAATGATTTCTATTGTCACACATTCACACATTGTAACTAAATATTTTATCAAGAAATTCATCAACAGTGGAAAAGATGCAAGAGATACTTTATTCTGTAGTGTATTTAAATAATGATTACTACAATAGTTAGTCCAAAGATTTCAATAAATGTTTTGTCACAGATATTGGCTCATTTCTACTTATTAAAATGCGACAATCTTAGAATTGATATAAACAAATCTGCAATGTTGACGAGTGGCATTGTTGAACTAGCACAACGCTTTCAGCTTATGGGATAGGCCCATGGTACCTGAGGTTACCAAGGTTACAGTTAAATTCTCCCCACAGACATAGCTGATCTACATAATTTGGTGGTATAATTCACAGTGTCTCAGAGCCAGTGTGATGAATGACACCCACACAAGATATTATTTCTACTTGGATGTAATAAATCTTATGTAAAGTGCTCTAGCACTTATAAAGCAATAACAGTGAGGAGGTAAAAACACTAAGGCTGTCTATATTTTTCCACCTTTTCATGAGGAGAAATACACAAACTCAGAACATTTCAAACATTGACTTTCCAGGTGAGTCCTGGATATTATTTATGGCAGTGACTGGTGTCTGACGCCCTGTATAGATTGATAATGGCGTTCCTTCAGAGCTCCAGTGCACACTGTATGTGTTCAGCTCTTGTACCTTTATATTGATCGCAGCATCCCCTCACAGACAGCCCGCAGTGTCCTGCTATTACTAACGCAGCCGCCGGGTCGTGAACTCACGACCTCCTGCTGCTGACACGGTGGCTGAGTGGATAGCACTCTCGCCTCTCAGCAAGAAGGTCCTGGGTTCGAATCCCGGTCGGACCAGGGCCTTTCTGAGTGGAGTTTGCATGTTCTCCCCGTGTCTGCGTAGGTTTCCTCCGGGTACTCCGGTTTCCCCTACCAATAAAAAATATGTCCAATAGTTCTGGCATGTGCCTCCTGTACTGGCCCCGCTCCCATCTCTGTGTGGAGTGAGAGACAAATGCCCAAAAATTAACAATTGTAAACCGCTTTGAGACTCAGATCTGCAGTGAAAAGGCGGTATATAAATAAAGATTACTTACTTACTTACTTACTGAGCACTGTACTGAGAGGGGGCATGACCTCCACATGTGCATGTTACTCTCGCCATGCTGCCTTTGCATGTGTTTACCATGCATTAATACTCATTACAACTGGGACAAAACGACTTGAATAAAATATCTTTATCTATATATAGTTGTTTTAATTCTCAAAAGCCAAAATAATACAAAAACTTTTAGTTAAATCAGCAGATATTTTTACATTTCCACAATTCATTTTCATCAATTCAAGCAGAGTAAAACTTTTATTTCAGATACATGTCAGATACTATGTTAATGCTGCATTTCCAATGGTTTGAAATCAAGGTTTTAAGGCAGAAAAACCTTTTTTATTAAGTGGCCCATTGCAATTTACAGAAATATAGTTTTATTAAAGAGGCCAGTCAGGCATACGGAACAATGTGATGATGATAATGTGAAATGCAAATAAAACCACATTTAATTGCTTTTGAAGCCCCTATTTATAAATAATAATAATAATAATAATAGCAAACCAATGGGCTGAATACAACGTTAAAATCCAACGTTAATATTTGCTGATAAAAATGTACATTTCCTCATCGCAGTCCATTGTGTAAAAACTATGTAAATTAATTTCATACCAGATTAATGCATTTCTTCAAGTCATGCCAAAAAATAATTACAAAGGTTACTAATCACAATTGTTTACTAATTAAGTTTTTCTATCTCCCGCCTCCTATTATGGCTGGTTTTAATAACCTATGAGTCAGGGGTGCTTGACAGTAATGAATGAGTGATTTAGCTGAGGGTTATTGCTGCCCTGCTCTGGCTTGTTAGTATATGCGCACACATACGCCCTGGCTTCCTCATAAAGGGGATAATTGTTCCATCTTTGCTTGCAGGCACGTGGAGCGCTGTGCATTGACTGCTTGACAGGCAGTGATTCCAGTAAAGCTAATTACTTTCTCAATTCTCCTGCTCTATCCATCAGGCCTGAGAGCACCCCCGTCATGTTTTCAATTAATGAAGAGAAAACCATAAAAATCTAAAAGACTGTGTAACGCGGTGCCTGACAGCGTGTAGACACAGCGAGACAAGGGCACACACAAAAATCAGACACACGGACAGGGACCAAGCAGGGGCTATTGCAACAAGCAGCTCAGGAATAAGTCCCTGGCCTGCAACCTTGATACACACAACGGTTTTGTCTTTGGTGCCTGTTAGTTTGTTAGTTTGAATATATCTGAATTGTCATTTTAATGTAAGTTATCTGTTTGGCTTTTGTCAAGCAAAAATCTGGACGTAGATACGAAATAAGAGGAAGCTCCA